>CM069131.1:8614611-9899836 GCA_035221665.1 Okamejei kenojei
TAAATCTCTTAATGGTCACTTGTAGGATTCAGCTATTCCTTTCTGAGCCCTAACTCTTTATGTCAAATTTTAATTACTGCTGCATTTGCATCAAGGATTTCTTGAAGCTAGTAGAGTTTGATGGAGAAATAATATTTTTATCAAACTAATGGCAGAATGGAACAAATATTAAAGCAATTTGAGATAATTTGCAACATGCAGAATATATCTTCTCTCAGATTAGCTGGGTGCTTTAAATATTGTAAAAAGGATACATCAAAGCACAAATTAAATGTAAATTTTGCCCTAAGTTCTACAACTTTTTTTAACCTTTTTTTGAGTGTGGCATAGTCAAAAGTTATAGACAAGACTGTTTTTAGTGTAACTTGCGTTATTGAAGAAGGGTCTCAACCCAAAACGTCACCCATTCCTTCTCTCCAGAGTTGCTGCCTGTCCCGCTGAGTTACTCCAGCATTTTGTGTCTATCTTCAGTTTAAACCAGCATCCGCAGTTCCTTCCGACGCATATTGCATTATTGCAAAATAGATGCAAGGATAAACATGGGAAAAGTGAGATCTATCCTGCAGTGTTCCTTTCAATACACTGTTCTTGGATTTTGAGAGACAGAAATAATCAGGCTTCCTGTACTCATCAGACTTATTTGAATCTGCAATACAAAATTAGGTTATTCCAGGGCGACACGGTGGCCCAACAGTAGAGTTACTGCCTTAAGGGCCTGTCCCACTTGGGCGTCATTTGTGCGTCACGCAGGTTTTGTGAATCCCTCAATCCTGGGGCGGCGCGCGTGATCACACGTCACTGCCTACGCCACCACGTCGCGCCATGCGCGTGTCACGCGTAAATGATGTTGCGTCGTGCGTCGTGCGTCGTGACGTGTCAATGATGCCGCGTGAACGAGGCGCAAATAACGCCCAAGTGTGACAGGCCCTTTACAGTGCTTGCAGCAGCGGAGACCCTGGCTCGATCCCGACTATGGGTGCTGCCTGTACGGAGTTTGTACGTTCTCCCCCGTGACCGCGTGGTTTTTTTCTCCAAGATCGTCGGTTTCCTTTGGTGAGCCAAAGAGCCTGCAATTCCTCAACTAAATTAAACTAAGCATTGGTGCACTTGAGTTGGTCCACTACTGAAATAAGAAGTCAATCTGTACCTAATTTAATTTTCTGTTCACAAAACACTACAGAATGAAAAGGTCGAAGTTGATTGACCTTCTCAACCTACCCATCTACCTCACCTATTCCTTTTCCCCCAGAGATGCTGCCGGTCCCACTGAGTTACTCCAGCTTTTTGTTCAATCTTCGGTTTAAACCAGCATCTGCAGTCCCTTCTTACACACGCCCATGTTTGTACCTCAGCCAACATAGAAAGTCCGAGAGACAGCACGGAAGCAAGTATTTTGGCCCAAAGAGTTTAAAGCTGACCACAAACCATCCCTACATCACAACGTGTAACACAAGTTTTCATGATCAATACCAGTAATGTCTGGGCGGTGGGGAAATTTTTTTTTTAATTAAATAGTACCAAAACTAATGTTTTTATCTGGCCATCCCGTGTAGAGCAGTGAAAAACCGCTTATTTGGAGAGCTACATTTTCTTTGCTTTGGATCCCTGACGAATGACATTTGTATCCTTATTTTCTGCAGGTGTGATGTGTATGGGCGGGCTAGTTTATGCAGTTGGCGGTTTTAATGGATCTTTAAGGGTGAGAACAGTTGATTCGTATGACCCAGTCAAAGACCAGTGGTTCAACAACGCTAACATGCAGGACAGACGCAGCACGCTGGGAGCGGCAGTGCTGAATGGAATGCTGTATGCAGTTGGAGGATTTGACGGGAGTACAGGTACGTTGACATCGTGAACACTGGGCTTTCATGTTATGTATTCATGAATGGGTGCATTTTCAATGTATGTAACTTATAAGCTTATTACAGTTATTAGTTAAAGATCTGCCTTTTTTTAAACAAGTGTATTGCAAAAAATCTGGTTTATTTAACTATGCCTCAACTTTTCTGTCAAGTCACCCCGGCATTCCCTCTCTCTCCATCCCTCCCCCACCCAAGTCGCACCAGCTTCTCATTTTCACCCAACATACAGCTAACAATGGCCTGCTTCCTCTACCATCGTTACTTGTTTTGCATATCTTTCATTCATCGTTCTTTATTTCTCCACATCAGCATCTATTGCTTCCCTCTCCCCTGACTGGTCTGAAGAAGGGTCTCGACCCTGAAACGCCACCCATTCCTTCTCTCCAGAGATGCTGCCTGTCCCGCTGAGTTACTCCAGCTTGTTGTGTCTATCTTCGATTTAAACCAAGTTGTGCAGTTCCTTCCCACACATTTATATTATTAAATCACACTCCCCAACTGCACGAATACATTACATTTAAAAGAAACAACTTTTGCCGCACGTTTGATTGATGCCTTTTAAGATATAATTGTTGGGGGGATATAAGTTGATTTAGGTTGGAGCGGGAGGGTAAGAGTGAAGGAGGATTTTAAAAAGAGAGTAAAGATGGTGATCAGATATATTAGAATTGGGAGCAAGTCAATAGACAATAGGTGCAGGAGTAGGTCATTCAAGCCAGCACCGCCATTCACTGTGATCATGGCTGATCATCCACAATCAGTACCCCGTTCCTGCCTTCTCCCCATATCCCCTGACTCCGCTATCTTTAAGAGCTCTGTCTAACTCTCTCTTGAAAGCATCCAGAGAATTGGTCTCTACAGATTATAAACAGGAGAAAATATAAAGGTGGCTAAAGATTGTATAAACGCCTACTATTGGATAAATATATTACTTCAAAATGTTCATTGGACAACTTGCCACGATTATTTATTCTGGTTTTGATCTGATCTGCATTCAAAATCACGTTGCAATTTAGCTGCTTGTTATGGAAACGTTAAAGGTAATTTAATATTGAACAAAAACATGCGAGGATTTGTCAACTCGTTAAAAACTAAGCAATACAAACCACAGTGATTCACAGATTGTGCTGAATTAACTTTCACCAGATTTGTGGGTGACAGTGTGGTGCAGCGGTCGAGTTGCTGTCTTACAGCACCAGAGGCTCAGGTTCTATCCCGACTACGAGTGCTGTCTGTGTGGAGTTTGTGGGTTCTCCCCGTGACCGCGTGGGTTTTCTCCAAGATCTTCGGTTTCCTCTCACACTCCAACGACGTCCAAATTTATTGGTTATTTGGCTTGATACAAAAATATAAATTATCCCTAGTGTGTGTAGAATAGTGGTAATGTCGGTGGGGGCGCTGCAAGCTGGCAGCCCTGCCAGCAGCGTGTTCGTTGGGAAAGTTGATCTAAATTTCTGCAAACCATCCAGTCACATCCTTCTAGAAAGGGTATGAATATGAATAACTGAAGGCATTGAGAAAAGCACAAAGTGCTGGAGGATTGTGGCACGACAGGCAGCATGTGAGGAGACAATGAAAAGTTGACATCTATTCCCTGCTGCTTTTACTGATTCTCTGGAACATCCACTAATTGAACTAAAGGTTGTCCTACCCTGCAATGTTAATATCCTTTAAAGAAATGAGTGCAAAAGGGAATGTTTTCTAAAAATTGGGAAATCAGTTAAAGGTCAAGTTGAGAATTAACATGCAAATTAAAATACCACAATAGTGACCTAGCTTGGGTTTAATGACAATCTGGAAGATCTCTTGATGAAGATCTCTTCATTTTTTCCCATTCTAATTAAAAGTGATGATTTATTGAATTCCATTGCACAATTTACTATGTTATAACTTCTAGGTTGCTTGCCGTCTGGGCTGCCTTTTCAGACATAGATTTTTTTTATTTGGCTAAGTTGGCTCACATTGCCTGGTAATTATGTTCAAAGGATAATTCTGAAGTAAATAATCTGAACGCCTATCGTACAAGCACATAATTTTGCTGTATTTTCAAGGTTTATCATCTGTGGAGGTGTATAATGCCAAAGTGAATGAGTGGTTTCATGTAGCACCAATGAACACCAGGAGAAGCAGTGTTGGTGTAGGTGTTGTGGGTGGTAAGTACTGCTCAACCTGTTTGTACAGTGTACTCATGTTGTACATGCCCTTCACAGTTTTGCATGATTATGATGAATAATGCTGGAAACATTTTGCCAGGCAGCATTTTCTGGTTCTCTCTCAGATTTCTATCTGGAATCTCTTAGTTTTTGTTTTGCTAGTTACTAAGTTGAGTTTACTAAGCGGTGGATTTATGTTGGCCGGGAGGCTGGAATAAATGTGAGCCTCTCAGGACACTTCGTGATGGTTGAAATGTGTAGGAAGGAACGGCAGATGCTGGTTTACACCGAAGATAGACACAAAATGCAGAAGACATAGATCAGGGGCGGAAATCGCTAGTCAAAACATGGGGGGGGGGGGGGGGCGCACAATTTCTTGGTGGCCGCGCGCTCATGCACGGGAGCGCACACACGCGACTTCGGAGGCTTCGGCCGTGGGCCCTGTGGACGGTAACATCGGGAGCTGACCTGGTTGGTGACCGACTCCGAACTCCAGCAACAGTAGCTCCGTCCGCCTGAATCGTGGGACTTCAATCGGCCCGTTCGCGGGGTTTCATCGCCCGGCGTGGCTTAAAACTGGCCGCGGGATCTTCCATCACCCGGCGGGGGCTTCAACATTGGGAGCCTCGATCGCCTCGACGCAGCAATTTGACCGCGGGGCGATGGAAGATCCCGTGGCCGATTTTAAGCCGCGCCGGGCGATGAAAGGCCCCGCAAACGGGCCGATTCAAGCCCCGGTCTATGATCTTTGCTCCACCAGAACGTCTCCCTCCTCCAATCACCGCGCTCTATCCTCAGTCCCACCCCCCCTACTTCCACCTCTGACCGACACCTCCCTCCTCCAATCATCGCGCTGAATCATCATGTCCCGCCCCCCACTGCCTGCTGACTGACGTCCCTCTCGTCCAATCGGCGCCCTTGATCATCAGTCCCACCCCCACTGTCTAGCGGAAAGCGGAGATGTTTAATAGATTTTTGTTCACCGAATTTCAATATCCGGATTACAATAAAATGGGGGATTTGTCTCCCACCTTTCAAAACATTGGGGGGGGGGGGGGTCATGCCCCCCATCCCCCCAGAATTTCCACCCATGACACAGACACAAGAAGATAGACACAAAAGGAGTAACTCAACGGAACAGGCAGCATAAAGTCTCAGTCTGAAGAAGGGTCTCGACTCAAAACGTCGCCCATTCCTTCTCTCCAGAGATGCTGCCTGTCCCATTGAGTTACTTAAGCATTTTGTGCCCTAACGTGATGGTCGATGTCAGATCAACAGGAGGATCGTCATTAAGGCGCACTGTCTTGCTTTTCTTTGACACTGTTACAGTATATGCATAGCTTTAACCAGATTATTGAGTTCTCGTTTTTGTTAGGTGTGCTGTATGCTGTTGGTGGCTATGATGGAGCATCGCGGCAATGTCTCAGCTCCGTGGAGGCCTACAACTCTGCCAAAAATGAATGGGCTTATATTGCAGAGATGAGCACCCGACGCAGTGGAGCAGGTGGGAAACCGGAAAATGCACATTTTTTTAAGGAGAAAAAATGCAGAAGAGTAGGCGGGCAGCTGGGGAACTGGACCCTTTGGAAAATATGCACAAACGTCATGGAGTGAAAAATTCTCTGCCTCCACTACCTTCTGAGGCAGAGAATTCCACAAATTCACAGCTCTCTGGGTGAAAAGGTTTTTCCTCGTCTCAGTTCTAAATGGGGGGGTACTCTTGCTCTCCATTTCCATCATGGCCTTGGTTCTTTGCGTCTGAAGCCTAATTCATGGCTGTTTTTGTTAACTCAAAGTCGGTCAAGGGAAGGAACGAGTGGACAACGGTCTGTGGTCACTGTGGCGCAGCGGTCGAGTTGCCTCCTTACAGCGAATGCAGTGGCGGAGACCCGGGTTCGATCCCGACTACGGGTGCTGTCTGCACTGAGTTTGTACATTCTCCCCGTGACCCGCGTGGGTTTTCTCCGAGATCTTCGGTTTTCTCCTACACTCCAAAGACGCACGGGTTTGGAGGTCAATTGGCTTGGTAAATGTAAAAATTGTCTCTCGTGGGTGTAGGATAGTGTTAATGTGTGGGGATCGCTGGTCGGCATGGACGCAGTGGGCCGAAGGGCCTGTTTCTACGCTGTATCTCTAATCTAAACTAAAGTGACCACTATTTTTAAGCATTTCAATGGCATTTGGATCTTGTCTGTTTTGCTGCAGGTGTGGGAGTTTTAAACGGTTCGCTCTATGCTGTTGGAGGCCACGACGGCCCACTGGTCAGGAAAAGTGTAGAAATGTATGAGGTGTCGTCAAACACCTGGAAGCAGGTTGCCGACATGAATATGTGCAGGAGGAATGCAGGTGGGATTGGTTAAACAACAGTTTGAAGGTTTTTGTGCACGAGATTCACGAACGATCCAAGTTTTTATTTTGTGCCCATTTCCCATGACAGGCGTTTGTGCTGTAAATGGTCTATTGTATGTAGCTGGTGGAGATGATGGCTCGTGTAACCTTGCATCAGTGGAATATTACAACCCAGCATTAGATAAATGGATACTTCTACCGCAATGTATGAGCACTGGAAGAAGCTATGCAGGTAACCATCTTATTTAATCTCTGAAGTAATATCGCCATCTTCTCCAATGCATCAGTTTTAATTTGATTTGTCCTTCCCAAGAATTGATCCACTTGTGCGGAACTGCAATGGATTCCTCCTCCTCGAGGTTCCGTGGAGCATCTCATCTTTCAAATCTGCAATTATGATACCAGAAGCATTACTTGAACAAATCAATATCTTTCATTATTGCATTCCTTGTTTTTCTGGCTGATTAATAATTGGGAAACATTTTCCAGAAAGTCCAAGTGGAGGTTTAGATGTGAATTTTGAAGCGTTGCCTTTGACAAGGACCCACACAAGAGATTAGTGTGAAAAATTAGAGCACATGGTATTGGGGGTAGAGCATTGATATGGATAGAGAACTGGTTGGCAGACAGGAAGCAAAGAGTAGGAATTAACGGGTCCTTTTCAGAATGCCAGTCAGTGACTAGTGTGGTCCCGCAAGGCTCGGTGCTGGGACCCCAGTTATTTACAATATATATTAACGATTTAGACGATGGAATTAAATGTGACATCTCCAAGTTTGCGGATGACACAAAGCTGGGTGGCAGTGTGAGCTGCGAGGAGGATGCTATGAGGCTGCAGGGTGACTTGTATAGGTTGGGTGAGTGGTCAGATGCATGGCAGATACAGTATAATGTGGATAAATGGGAGGTTATCCACTTTGGTGGCAAGGACAAGAAGGTAGATTATTATCTGAATGGTGTCAGATTAGGAAAAGGGGAGGTGCAACGAGACCTGGGTGTCCTTGTACATCAGTCACTGAAAGTAAGCATGCAGGTCCAGCAGGCAGTGGAGAAAGCTAATGGCATGTTGGCCTTCATAGCGAGAGGATTTGAGTATTGGTGCAAAGAGGTCCTTCTGCAGTTGTACAAGACCTTGGTGAGACCACACCTGGAGTATTGTGTGCAGTTTTGGTCTCCTAATTTGAGGAAGGACATTCTTACCATTGAGGGAGTGCAGCGTCGGTTCACCAGGTTAATTCCCGGGGTGGTAGGACTGACATATGATGAAAGAATGGATCGACTAGCCTTATATTCACTGGAATTTAGAATGATGAGAGGGGATCTTATAGAAACATATAAAATTATTAAGGGTTTGGACAGGCACGATGCAGGAAGAATGTTACCGATGTTGGAGTAGCCCAGAACCAGGGGTTACAGTTTAAGAATACAGGGTAGGCCATTTAGGAATGAAATGAGGAGAAACGTTTTCACCCAGAGAGTGGTGAATCTGTGGAATTCTCTGCCACAGAAGGCAGTGGAGTCCAATTCACTGGATGTTTTCAAGAGAGAGTTAGATAGAGCTCTTAGGGCTAATGGAATCAAATGATTATGGGGAGAATGCAGGAACAGAATACTAATCAGCCATGATCACATTGAATGGCGGTGCTGGCTCGAAGGGCCGAATAGCCTACTCCTGCACCTATGTTCTATGGTGTTGAGCATCTGTAACCTCTGGGTACATAAATGAGGGCAATGTTGTTAGATTTCAAAAAGAGCATTATACATTGTGAATAAGCGTATTTAGCTCTTGCTGTAAAGTGAGGGTTGCTGTAACTGATTCAATTTTCAGCTACCATGTCACATTTTGCTTGGGCTGTTCCCAAACCAATGCTATGAATATTGACTTCTCTAAATACAGGTAACCCTTGCTTTCCCCCTCTCTCCGTCCCTCCGCCACCCTAGATCTCCGACCTCGTTGTCACCTTCCCCTCAGCTAACAATGAACCATTCTACATTTCCTCGAAGAGTTTCTGCTTTGATCTGTTGTTTTCACACCTGCCCCTTCCATATCTCTAGTCTCCCTCTCCCCTGACTCTTTGCCTTCGAGCCAGCACTGCCATTCATTGTGATCATGGCTGATCGTCCCCCATCAATAACCCGTGCCTGCCTTCTCCCCATATCCCTTGACTCCACTAGCCCCTAGAGCTCTATCTAACTCTCTCTTAAACCCATCCAGTGATTTGGCCTCCACTGCCCTCTGTGGCAGGGAATTCCAGAAATTCACAACTCTCTGGGTGAAAAAGCTTTTTCTCACCTCAGCCTTAAATGACCTCCCCTTTATTCTAAGACTGTGGCCCCTGGTTCTGGACTCGCCCAACACTGGGAACATTTTTCCTGCATCTAGCTTGTCCAGTCCTTTTATAATTTTATATGTTACAATTTATTAGTTTTGTCTGTTTTTTTCCTCAACTTCTCCATCATCCCAATCTCAGGGGATAATGTAACTACCAATCTTCACCATAAGCCCACCAACCCCCAAAGATAGAAAGATAGATAGAAACAAATACAACAGGTGCAGGAGTAGGCCATTCCTGGGAATTAACCTTGTGAACCTATGCTAAACTCCCTCAATAGCAAGAATGTCCTTCCTCAAATTAGGAGACCAAAACTGCACACAATACTCCAGGTGTGGTCTCACCAGGGCCCTGTACAACTGCAGAAGGACCTCTTTGCTCCTACACTCATCTCTTCTCATTATGAAGGCCAGCTTTCTTCACTGCCTGCTATACCTGTATACTTAATGGGCCTGTCCCACTTGGGCGACCTAATCCGCGAGTTATGCCGAATTTGCCCTCGACTCATACTCGCAGCATGGTCGACACGAGGTCGTAGGAGGTCTTTGTAACTCTCCTTCATGCTCGAGAGTAGTCCCCGTGTACTCGAGGCCTCAGCTAGGTCGCGCGTATTTTTCAACATGTTGAAAAATGCCCGTGAGTAAAAAAAGGTTGCCGTGGAAAAAATCGATACTTTTTTTACTGATAGGTTTAGTCGTAGTAGGTCGGCATGTTAGTCATAGGTAATCGAGGGTGGTCGAAGGTAGTCGTCTATAGTCTTCATCATGGTCGAAGGGAGGTCGAAGGCGATCAAAGGAGGTCGTCTTCACTCTCCATTATTCGGTGGCCAATTTTCCCGAAGTTAGTCGTAGCTAATTGTAGCCAGTCAGAGCTGGTCTTCCACATAGTCGAAAGAGGTTGAATGAGGTCTTCTACATAGTCGAAGGAGCTCTTCAACATGACATTTTTTCAAACTCTTCTAAGCTCTTCTAAACTCACCAATTAGGTCGCCCAAGTGGGACAGCCCCTTTACTCTCAGTGACTGATGTACAAGGACACCCAGATCTCATTGTACTTTCCGTTTCGCTAACCTGACACCACTCAGATAATCTGCCTTCCCGTTCTTGCCTCCAAAGTGGATAACCTCACATTTATCCACATTATACTGCATCTGCCATGCATCTGCCCACTAAACCAACCTGTCCAGGTCACTCTACATCCTCATAGCATCCTCCTCACAGTTCACACTGCCACCCAGCGTTGTGTCATTTGTAAATTTGCTAATATTACTTTGAATCTCTTCATCTAAATCATTGATGTATATTGTAAATAGCTGCGGTCCCAGCACCAAGCCTTGCAGTATCCCACTAGTCAATGCCTGCCATTCTGAAAGGGACCCGTTAATCCCTACTCTTTATTTCCTGTCTGCCAACCAATTTTCTATCCATGTCAATACCCTACTCCCAATACCGTGTGCTCTAATTTTTCTCACTAATCTCCTGTGGGACCTTATAAAATACTTTATAAAAAGTCCAGGTACATGACATCCACTGGCTCTTCCTTGTCCATTTTACTTGTTACATCCTCAAAAAAATCCAGAAGATTTATCAAGCATGCTCTTCGTAAATCCATGCTGACTTGGACTGATCCTGTTCCTGCTATCCAAATGCTATTACATCTTTGAATATCGACCAGCATTTTCCTAACTGGTCTATAATTCCCTGCTTTCTCTCTCTCTCCTTTCTTGAAAAGTGGGATTACATTAGCTACCCTTCAATCCAGAGGAACTGATCCAGAATCTATACAGCATTGGAAAATGATCACCAATGCGTCCACGATTTCTAGAGCCACCTCCTTGCGTACCCTGGGATGCAGACCATCAGGCCCTGGGGATTTATCAGCCTTGAATCCCATCAGTCCAACCAACACCATTTCCTGCCAAATGTGGATTTCCTTCAGTTCCTCCGTCACCCTAGGTCCCCTGTCCCCTAGTACATCTGGGATATTGTTTGTGTCTTCCTTAGTGAAGACGGATCCAAAGTACCTGTTCAACTCGTCTGCCATTTCCTCATTCCCCATCATAAATTCACCTGTTTCTGTCTTCAAGGGACCCACATTTGTCTTAACTATTCTTTTCCTCTTCACATACCTAATGAAGTTTTTACTATCCTTCATTATATTCTTGGCTAGCTTACCTTCGTACTTCATCTTTTCTTCCCGTATTGCCTTTTTGGCCACCTACTGTTGATCTTTAAAAGTTGCCCAATCCTCTGGATTCCCGCTCATCTTTACTATGTTATACTTCTTCTCTTTTATTTTTTTACTGTCCTTGACTTCGCTTGTCAGCCACGGCCGCCTCTTAATCGCTTAATCCTTCTTCCTCTTTGACAATAGAAAATAGCACTGATACCTGCAATAGAAAATAGACAATAGTTGCAGGAGTAGGCCATTTGGCCCCCTTGAGCCAGCACTGTCATTCAATGTGATCATGGCTGATCATCCACAATCAGTACCCCGTTCCTGCCTTCTCCCCATACCCCCTGACTCCGCTATCTTTAAGAACCCTATCTAGCTCTCCTGAAAGTATCCAGAGAACCGGCATCCACCGCCCTCTGAGGCAGAGAATTCCACAGACACAACTCTCTGTGTGAAAAAGTGTTTCCTCATCTCTGTTCTAAATGGCTTACCCCTTATTCTTAAACTGTGGCCCCTGGTTCTGGACTCCCCCAACATCGGGAACATGCATCCTGCCTCTAGTGTGTCCAAACCCTTAATAATGTTATATGTTTCAATAAGTTTCCTTCTAAATTTTAGAGTGTACAAGCTCAGCCGCTCCACTCTCTCAGCATATGACAGTCCTGCCATACTGGGAATTAACCTTGTGAACCTACGCTGAACTCCCCCAATAGCAAGAATGCCCTTCCACAAATTTTGCAGACCAAAACTGCACACAATGCTCCAGGTGTGGTCTCACTAGGGCCCTGTACAACTGCAGAAGGACCTCTTTGCTCCTATACTCAACTCCTCTTGTTATGAAGGCCAACATGCCATTCGCTTTCTTCACTGCTTGCTGTACCTGCATGCTTACTTTCAGTGTAATGAAATGATACTTACTTTGGAATTAAATGATCCTGCATCTTCTGGATTTTTCCCAGAAATACCTGCTGTTCCACCATCATCCCTGCAAGGGTCCCTTTCCAGTCAGATTTGGCCAGCTCCTCCCTCATGGCTCCATAGTCCCCTTTGTTCAACTGCAATACTGCCACTTCCGATTTTGCCTTCTCCCTTGCAAATTGCAGGTTAAAACTTATCATATTATGGTCACTACCTCCAAAAGGTTCCTTTACCTTGAGTTTCCTTATCAAATCCGGTTCATTACACAACACTAAATCCAGAATTGCCTTCTCCCTGTTAGGCTCCAGAACGAGCTGCTCTAAGAATCCATCTCGGAGGCACTCTGCAAACTCCCTTTCTTGGGGTCCAATACCAACCTGATTTTCCCAGTCTACCTGCATGTAGAAATCTCCCATAACCACCATAGCATTACCTTTGTTACATGCTAATTTTAACTGCTGATGCAACTTGCACCCTATATCCAGGCTACTGTTTGGGGGCCTGTAGATAACTCCCACTAGGGTCTCTTTACCCTTACAATTTCTCAGTTCTATCCACAATGACTCTACATCTTCTGATTCTATGTCACCCCTCGCAAGGGACTGAATTTTATTCTTTACCAACAGAGCCACCCCACCCCCTCTGCCCACCTGACTGTCTTTTCGATAGGACGTATACCCCTGAATATTCAGTTCCCAGCTCTGATCCTCTTGCAGCCATGTCTCTGTAATTCCCACAACATCATACTTACCAATTTCTAACTGAGCCTCAAGCCCATCCACTTTATTTCTTATACTTTACGCATTTATATACAACACTTTTAATTCGGTATTCACCCCCCCCCCACACCGGTTCCTATTTTACCTGACTTTACTCTCTTATCCCTTCTTGAACTTACAGTCCCATTAATTCGGGTGTATTTTGTAACTTTTCCTGTGCTCTCTTCTGCTTTAACTCCATCCTTACACTCCCAATTTGTCAACCCCTCATGCCTGATCATCCAAAATCAGTACCCTGTTCCGGCTTTTTCCCCACACCCCTTGATTCCCTTAGCCCTAAGAGCTAAATACACACACACACACACACACACACACACACACCCCCCCCCCCCCCCCCCGCGAAGGTGGGGGCCAGGGACAGCGGAGGAGCGCTGTCTGCGCGATGAAGAGGAAGGTAAACGGCTGCCACAGAGTCATTTAGAGAGCACGGGAGGGAGGGAGAGAAGAACAGAGAAGGGGGGGGGGGGGAGAAGGGGAGAGAGAAGGGGATGAGGGTGGGGGAGAGAAGGAGTGGAGACAGTTTTAATAAGTTTAATAAAGTTAGCGGGCATTTTACCTTCAAGCGGATCTTCTAGGTCCTGAAAACCAAAGATCCTAAAGGATCTTTGCTGAAAACTCCAATGAGCCAATCAAAATGGCCGGTCAGCGAAGGAGATTGCCTTTGACTGCCTGTAAGTAAATAGCGACCCCACTCCACTGGCTTCGACCAAACGGCAACCTATTTTTAGTCAAGGCCGGTTTTGAATTTGTTGAAATAATCGCAGGAACATAGAAAAAGCCTCGACCTCGCGGAAACCACTTTCGACTATTAGGGAGAGTGACCAAAACCTCCGGGAACCTCACGGAAACCTTGGGTGGGGCACAAGGTCACCAGAGGTTTCCATTCAGGTTTCCTAAGTGGGACAGGGGCATAACTCTCTCTTGAAAAGATTGACTACACCTTCTCACTGAAGAAAAGTGTTCAGAGACCAAAACCTCAATCCTTGCTCGTGGACTATCCACACAAGGTGCCACAAAAGCAATGGAACAGAATTGTCTCCACAAAATCCTCTGACTTGGTGGGTAGACTAGGTAAACCAATGCCAGCTTTCTCCAGTCTGCAATTTGAGTGCGTGGAGAATCTGTTAGCTAAGATTGCTGCAGACATTGAACAGCAGCAAATAAGGTCAGCAAAATTTGAGAAGGATTTTTCATCATAATAATCATAATCATACTTTATTAGCCAAGTATGTTATGCAACATACGAGGAATTTGATTTGGCATACAGTCATACCAATAAAAAACAAGGCAAACAAAATACATTTTAACATAAATATCCACCACAGTGACTCCTCCACATTCCTCACTGTGATGGAAGGTGAAAATAAAAAGTTCAGTCTCCTTCTTTGTTCTCCCGCGGTCGGAGGCCTCGAGCCTTCCGTTGACTGGACGATCTTAGCTCCCGTAGCCGGCAGCGTTTGGGCCCTCGTGTCGGGGCCCCTGCATCAGGGGGGAATCTCAGCTTCCCCCGCTCCGGGCGATCTGACCCCGGGTCGAGGCTGGTCGAAACCTTCTGCGTCATTTGGAGCTTCCAGACATCGGTCTTTACCCGAGACTGCGAGCTCCTCGATGGTGAAATCCGTAGACCACGGTTGGAGCACCGATCCCAGGACAGGGATCGGCTCTGATGGTAAGTCCAAGTCCCCGCAGTGGGGCTCAAATTCAGTCTCGAGCAAAGCCTCCAGCTCCATGATGTTAGGCTGCAGAGCGACAGGAGATACGATCTGGAAAACAATCGGATCTCCAGCAAGGTAAGAGATTGAAAAAAATAGTTTCCCCCGACCCCCTCCCCCACATAAAACCAACCAGAGAACATTAACACAAACTTTTAAAACACACTAAAAATTAAAAAAAAATACAAAAAGACAGACAGACTGTTGGCGAGACTGCCATTGCTGACGGCGCCACCCGGTGGAATCATTGTTGACAAAGTTGAAGTCATTTGACGCTAAAAGGACTGGTGTTAATTTCCACATTATTCTTGATATTTTTTTAACCTAAATTGAGGCCTGAACATCTGTAGCGGCGACTAGTGAACAAAGGAGGAAGATGACTGAACTTTATCACAGTGAAGAATGCTGATTCCACTGTGGTGGATGTTTATGTTAAATTCTAGTGTGTATTGTGTTCTTTTTACTTGTTTGGCTGTTTGGCAACTCAAATATCACTGTACCTCAATTGGTGCATGTGACAATAAATGTCAACTTGAACTTAACATTCATTGTAAAGAAAGTCTTCAAGATGTTTTGAAGAAATGTATCCTCAAGTTTTTGAAATGCTTGAGGTATCTATCCTGAAATTGGACTTTGTGCAATTGTGTGTGTTTGCAGGGTGCTGATTTGGTATTGATTTGTTCCGACATATTTGAGGCTCCTGTGTTACTAAAAGGTGTGGTCATGAAAAGTGGTATTGTAAAAATCACAAAGCCAACATTTCAGGATGGCACGAGCCAAGTATTTTTCAGATAGTGGAGCGGCGGAATAACTGCTGGCCACAGTGGCAACGATCATATCATGCCTTGGTGTATTTCCTGTTTACACAAAGGAATGGATTTCCCCGCTGTTTTCCCACCCTGGTTTTAGAGCCTCATTTGTGGTTCATGTTTTTGCAGGATAATTTTTGGTTACGTTTGCGAGAAATGTTCTTTCCTGCCCCAGTAAATGGGAACCGTGTGCAACAAACCCTCTGTTTTGTTTCAGGTGTTACAGTAATTGACAAACCTTTATGACTAAAGATTGCTGGATTTGGTGAATTCTGGATTCTTCATTGAAACGGCACTTGATGAAGTAGCCCAACTTTTTAGCACTTGCTAATGGCCACATTAGAAGCAAGCATTTAAAGGAGTGTGGAAAACGACAGACAACCATGCCTTGTCTGCAAGCACAGAAGATTATGATGATTGCACTTGATAGAAGCACTACATGGAAAGGGACTACATTACAACTATTAGTAAGTAGTGTTGGAGTGGAGCCTTGATGTATAGGATTTGAAAATTTAAAAGCTGCTACAGAAATACTGACTTTTGCCAGGTAAAAATGGATTTGAGCATTACGTCTAAGAAACAAGCACATTGTTATGAATACTACAGGTTATGGCTTCACAAATTTTGTGAAAAGGCAGCAGAGTAATGGTTACAAATGTGTTGCAGCAACTAAGTTGCTTCCATATGCCTGATTATATGGAAGTTGATTTGTAAGGTGCCAACAGGTGTATTTGGGTTCCAGGACCATAATTTTGTCTACTGTATGATGTTGGCGCAGCACGTAAGGACTTGATAAAAATATTTTTAATTTATTTTTGATTTGGTACGGCGAAAGTGCCAGTTGAGAGAAGTAGTATTTGCAGATGATGAGTGTTTAACATCACGTTATCACTTGCGACGGAAAATAAAGACAGTACCAAATCTTTTAAATGCATTTTGAATTTTTAATAATGTTGTTCGATTAATATAAATGCAGGAAAATTTTGAACTGTATAATTTGTTGCTTGTTTTTAATCTTAAATCATGCCCACATTTTGATGCATTCCTACATTTCTGTAACTCTTGGTTTACTTAAGATAGTTCTTGGCATGAAGAGTATTGTTGCAAGTTTATATTACTAGATTTGTGTGCATTTTTCTTGAATTGCATGTAGTATTGCCAATGTACAGTATATTTATGTATTGGTTACATTTTACAGCTGTTCACTTTGTGTAACATGCCAGTTTTGATTCTGCATAAATGCTGTATGAATTCAATATGAATACTGAATTTATTTGTTTGGAAAGGGAAAGTGTTCCTGCATTACACTAAATCTGTTTAAATAAAACTTTCTATTGTGTTTGATTCCCTTTTTTTTATTGAAAGACTAAGTTGGATACATGTGCCTAGAATTTGAAAGGGATTGTGGCTAGTACTGTTAAAACAGGGGAGATTAATTTGATTTAAGCGCGATAGCCATTTATGTAACGTTTTATTCTTCTCATCGAGCCCACACACAAGATTAGTTGTTCAGCCAGAGCTGACCCCACTTCTCGGCATCTGCACAATGGTGTCTGTCGTGTGCTTCTTGTCGCTTCTTGTGCGTGGTTGGTGGAAACAGGGCCGCGACGTGAACGCTCTTTCCTTGACCCCGTAATGTTTTATTGATAGTATATAATAACCTGTTTTGCATATGATGCAATGTTATGGCATCCGCTCGAAAATGAGTAGACTCCGAGATTGATGCAGCTCCACAACATGACCCCGGCCAGCTCACCATACCAGTGCTTGGTTTTAGGTCATTCCGTGTCTCCACTCCTTCCCAGCACTCTATAATTTATGTCTTCAAATATTTACATAATTCTCTCTATCAGTACAACTTCACCAGGCTTTAACATATTTTTAGATCAATGTGGGTGGGACTGTTTTTTCATAAAGATAGACAAGAAATGCTGGGATAACTCAGCGGGACAGGTACCATCTCTAAAGAGAAGGAATGAGTGATGTTTCAGGTTGAGACCCTTCTTCAGACTCTGAATGTGAAGTCTGAAGAAGGGTCTCGACCTGAATGTCACCCATTCCTTCTCTCCAGAGATGCTGCCTGTGCCCGCTGAGTTACTCCAGCATTTTGTGTCTATCTTCTGTGTAAACCAGCATCTGCAGTTCCTTCCTGCACAACTGTTATCTCCTGTTGCCTGCGGTTTCTTTTATTTATCAATTGACCTGTCAGTCCAATGCTTATCCACTTATTTACGCTTTTGAAACCCGTGATAAATTTTGGCAGCTCCTATGAAATCCTATCTGAACATTCTCTAGGGAGTTTTTTACTGTACCTCGATACACGTGACAATAAACTAAACTAAATTGTAAGCTAATGCATCATCTTTGCAGAGGTGCTCTTGTAATAGGAGAAGTTGTACACGTGTACAGTAGATACACAAATGACTGTGGGCTCTGGAATCATGAGGTGAAATCATGAGTTGAAAGAACTCAATGGGTCAGGCAGCATTTATGAAGGGAATAGACAGATGATTGGACTAAAGAAAGACTCCCAACCCCTCAACATCGTCTGTCCACCTCCTCCACAGATGTAGCCCTAATCCGCTGAGTTCCTCCAGCCTTTGAGTTTTCGCACATGTCCAATTGAGCTGATCTCAATGCTGGATGCAATGGTACTTGTGTAACTAAATTTGAATGGCTTCAGGAAATAAAATGAGAATGAAGATTGATCTACACTATGGAGATGAAAATAAAAGAGCAAAGAAAAGTTTCACAATTCTCTGGCATAAAAGACATCCCAGTCAAAGGAATGGAAAACTAAGATTAAGAGAACCTTCAAATAAGCTGGAGATAAGGTAATAGTGGTGGAATAAGGTAAGTTTATGAATGGCATTGGTGGGGAGTTAATTATTGATCAACTAATTTTATACAAATGTTTTAAGGACTGTACTAATATTTTTGGGGTTGAATTTTATACGCTGTGTTTTAATATTATCTGTATTTTAAACCATTGGAATATAGGGGAATAATGCAAAACGTTGTAAAAATGCACTGGACCTTTGCTGGGAGGATATTAGGTTCAGATTTATTATTGTCACATGTACCAAGGTACAGTGAAAAGTTTTGTTTTGCATGCTATCCAATCAGATCAGATATATACTATATATAAATACAATCATGTCAAACTCTAGTACAATAGATAGAACAAAGGGGAAAACTTTAACTTGGAGAGATGCACCTGCAATAAGTACTGAATGCCTGGGCCTCTTCCATTGTCAGAGTGAGGCCCAGCTCAAATTGGAGGAACACGCACCTCATATTTCGCTTGGGCAGCTTATACCCCAGCGGTATGAACATTGACTTCTCTAACTTCAAATAGCCCTTGCTTTCCCTCTCTCCTCCCTTCCCAGTTCTCTCATCAGTCTTACTGTCCCCGACTACATTTTATCTCCGTCCCGCCCACTCCCCTGACATCAGTCTGAAGAAGGGTCTCGACCCGAAACGTCACCCATTCCTTCTCTCCAGAGATGCTGCCTGTCCCGCTGAGTTACTCCAGCTTTTTACGTCTACCTTCGTATTGAATGCAAAGCTCACTTTGTTGGCAAGAGGGTAGAAAATGGGTTTTGATTTAATGGGAGGTACTAGTAGTGCAGTTTGTTGGTCTGACCACAGGGGAAACAGAGAAGACAAGTTTAGAAAGTATTATGAAAGTGAGAAGAGGTGCCGTAGTAATATGAAGAGGAGAGGGGCTCTTTGTACAAATATCAAGCATGCAGTAAGGATGTTAAGGTCTTGTCAAGGTGGAGATAGTGGTGAGTGATGAGGAATATAATCATGCTTAAGAGGGAAAGTTGGGGGAGAAATTCCTGAATCTGTTAGCACTGTGGGCGTGCAGTAATCAAGTTTGTGGCAGAAGTAATGAGGCTGCGATGTATTTTGGGTGAGGAGTGCAGTGTCATGGGATGGAGAAATACTGAGTTCAGAGAACATTCAGCAACGGAATTACAGATTTAACCACGTGACTGATGTGGTTTGAAATGCTGTAAATGCTCAACAGATCCGGCTGCGTCTGGGTAGAGGTAACAAAGTTCACATTTCAAGTAGGAGATCCGTTGTCAGAAATGGTGTGCCATTTGAAAACTGACGATAAAGGAGGTTCTCTTCCAGTCTGAAGAAGGTTCCAGTCTGAAGAAGGGTCTCGACCCGAAATGTCACCCATTCCTTCTCTCCAGAGATGCTGCCTGTCCCGCCTAGTTACTCCATCTTTTTTGTGCCTATGCAAGGAGGTTCTCTTGCCTGGTTATAGCGCGGAAGGAGTTTTAAGATATTTTGTCTTCGCAAACTGCAGCATCATCAGCTTTCTTTCCCCTCCAATTTCCTTTTTTTTTTGTTTTTGTTTATTTTTGTTAGAAGTAAGTACAGTAGTGTAGTACTTGAGTACCTAATACATAAATACATATTTCCATTCTTGTACAACTTAGTATTTTTAATTTAATAATATAAGAACAGTGAGAGAAAAAAGAAATAAAGAGTGTCGGAATAGATAGTCAAGCGAGTAGAAACAGATAGCAAAAGAAATAAAGGACAGAGATGAGAAGCTAAAAAGATTGAAAAAAAGGGAGAAAGTAGAGAAAAGAGAGATTAGGAGAGATCTACCTATTTCGTATTTTTGCCCATCCGTCACCCGGTTCTAAACCATTTAATTTCTAAAGTAATGTTATGATGCACCATCTACTTGTAAAAAGTTGATAAAAGAAGACCAAGTCTTTAAGAATTGGTCTACTTTGCCTAGTAGGAGGAATCTCATTTCTTCAAGATGTAGCGTTTCCGACATATTTGAAATCCACATTTTGAATGTTGGCGTGGTTGCGTTTTTCCAAAATTTGAGTATAAGTTTTTTTTGCTGTTATTAAACCGTAATTAAGAAAAGCTTCTTGGAATATAGTTAGTTTACTTCCCTCTTCCATTGATCCAAAGATAATCAGTTCTGTATTGGGGTTCAATTTTGTGTTAAATAGTTTTGTAAAAATTCCAAAAATTTCATTCCAAAATGTATGCAGTTTTGTACAAGAGACAAAGGAATGTGCTATAGTGGCATTTTGAGTTAGACATTTATCACAGATGGGGGAAACATTTGAAAATATTTTATTCAGTCTAGTTTTCGAATAGTATAATCTATGTAAAATTTTAAATTGAATTAGGTTATGTCTTACATTAATTGAACATTTATTTACATATAATAGATTTTTTCCCATCTATCGTTCGGAATTTTTATCAATAACTCTTGTTCCCAGTCCCTTCTAATTGCCTCTGTCATTGGTGTTTCTATATTTAGAATTATATTATATAAGTAAGATATTACATTGCTTGATTCTGCCTTTCTATTCATTCCTTCCTCCAATAAATCTGGGGTTAAAGTTTGATATCCTTGTATATATTTTTTCAAATAATCTTGAATTTGAAGATATTTGAAATATTGATTACTTTTCAAATTATA
Source organism: Okamejei kenojei (assembly GCA_035221665.1). Lineage (NCBI taxonomy): Eukaryota > Metazoa > Chordata > Chondrichthyes > Rajiformes > Rajidae > Okamejei > Okamejei kenojei. Next base: position 8,635,178 of record CM069131.1, read on the forward strand.
TTTTAGTTGTAATTGTTGGAATGATAAAAGTTTTCCCATTTCATACATATCTCCCATCGTTTTAATTCCTATTCTTTCCCAATGGATAAACGTTTTATCAATAATAGATGGTTTGAATGAGGGATTATTAGCTATTGGAGAAAGAAGCAATAGTTTTCTTGATTTTAAAGTTAATTTTATTTGTTTCCAAATTCGTATTATACTGTGAATAATTGGATTTTTCTTATATATTATATTGTTCAGTTTCATCAGGGAAAGAAGGATCGCTCCTATATTATAAGGGGAACAATCCTCTTTCTCCATTCTTATCCAATCTACCTGTTGGGCAGAACTGTCCAACCAGTAGATTATATTTTTAATATTCACTGCCCAATAGTAATACAATGTTAGGGAGTGTCAGTCCCCCTGATTCTTTAGATTTACACAAGTGTTTTCTTTGAATTCTGTGTGAATCCCATATTAAGTTTATAATATCAGAATCTAGTTTTTTAAAGAATTTTGTTGGTAAGTATATTGGTATTGAATGAAATAGGTACAGTATTTGTGGTAAGAAGATAATTTTTATCGCATTTATTCTGCCTATTAAGGACATCGGCAGTGTTTTCCAAAATTTAATCAACCCCTTTTATTTAGTTAATAAAGGCATATAGTTTGCGTTAAGTAGTGATTTATATTTCCTAGTAATTTGGATGCCCAAATACTTAAATTTCTCTGTTGAAATTCTAAAAGGGAATTTCAACAGATGTGTCGGCTCTTGAGGTTTTATCGTCATAATTTCACTTTTGTTCTATATTTTATTCTATATCCTGAAAAAGAACCAAATTCCTCTATTAAGTTTAGTATATTTGGTATGCTGATTTTGCAAATTTGTAATATATAGTAATATGTCATCTGCATATAATGACATTTTATTATTTGAGTGTTTGGTATTATATCCATGAATATTCGGATGACTTCTTATACTTTCTGCTAAAGGCTCTATCACTAGTGCAAATAACAGGGGCGATAGTGCGCACCCCTGCCTATTGCCCCTTGCTAATTGGAATTTCGGGGATAATATATTATTAGTCAGTATTCTAGCCATCGGCTTATCGTATAATAATTTTACCCATGAGATAAAGTTATCTCCCATGTTAAATTTTTGCAATACTTTGAATAAATATTGCCATGCTACTTGATCAAAAGCTTTTTCTGCATTCAATGAAATAATTGCTAGGTCTTCTTCAGTATTATGTGAGTACATTATATTAAACAGCCGTCTCAAATTGTTAAATGAGTATCTCTTTGGTATAAACCCTGTTTGGTCCGGGTTTATTAGTTTGCTAATATATTTACTCAATCTTCTCGCTAGGGTCTTTGCTAATATTTTTTGATCTGTATTTAAGAGTGCTATGGCTCTATATGAGCCTGGGTCTTCTAGATCTTTATCCTTTTTAGGTATAAGTGTAATTGTTGACTCAGTTAGTGTTTCTGGTAGTTTATTTTCTTTAAAAGCGTGTATATATAAATCTTGCAGGCGTGGAGAAATTATCTCGTAGAATCTTTTATAGAATTCATTACTAAAGCCATCTGGTCCTGGCGTTTTGCCATTCTTCAACGAATTTATTGTTTCTTCTATTTCCTGAAGTGTAATCTGAGCTCCTAATCCCTCTTGTTCCACTATATTTAATTTTGGAAGATTACAATTGTCTAAGAAATTTGTAATTTGAGTATTATTTGCAGAGGTTTTCGATGTATATAAATTTTGATAAAATTGAGCAAATCTTTTATTAATATCTTTAGGTAGTGTTAGTAATTCCCCTTTGTCAGATTTAATTTTAGTAATTGTATTTTCTGTTTCCCGTTTTTTCAGTTGGCATGCTAAGAGTTTATGTGGTTTATCACCAAATTCGAAATTTTCTTGTTTTGTAATTTGAAATAATCTTATTATTCTGGCCGATAAAATTTTATTTAATTGAAATTTTAGTATTGTTATCTTATTATGTTTATCTATAGTTGGTTCTTTGGCATTTTCTAAATCTAATTGTCTAATTTCTTGTTCTAACTGCAATTGTTCAGTGTTATTCTTTTTATTTTGGAAAGCTTGATATGAAATTATAGCTCCTCTAATAAATGCCTTAAAAGTTTCCCATAATAAGGAAGGTGAAGTGTCTGGTGTATCATTTGTCTCAAAGAAGAATATCATCGGCTCTTTTAAATATGTGCAACCTTGTGAGTTGTTTAAGATTTTGGGGTTTCTTCTAAGTTTAAAGAAAAAGTTAACGGGGAATGTTCAGAAATAATACTATTATGATATTTAGAATTATATGTATATGGAATTAATTTTGTGTCCACTAAGAAATAATCAATACGTGAATATGTTTTATGTACCGTTTAATAAAATGAACATTCCCTACCTACTGGGTTAGCGATCCTCCAATTTCCTTTTAAATGTGGTTGTTTATGCTTGGAACCGGATGAGATGGGGATGGTCTTAAATTAATATTTCTTGTGTGTATTTACTATGGAGAAAGTCATGGAAGCAAGGAAATTCAGGAAAGAGAATAGTGATATCTTGAAACATAGTCAGTACCTCGTCCTTTGTAGAGCATAAAGTGGATAAATCCCAGGGTCTGACCAAGGCAGAGTACATGGTCAGATGATAGGGAATAAATTGTGGGGGCCCTGGCAGAAATATTTGTATCATTGTTAGCCGCAGGTGAGGTATCAGAAGACCCGATGCCTAATGTTGTGCCTTTGTTTAAGAATGTCAACAAGGGCTGGCTAGGGAACTACAGACTGGTGAGCCTAACTTAGTCGATGGGGAAAATGATTGAAGTGGACACCAAAGGACCATCTACCTGCATTTGGAAAGACAGACTGGCTGGAGATAGTCTGCATGGCTTTGTTCATGGGTAATCATGCCTCACAAATCTGAGAAGAGTTTTTTGAAGTTTTGACCAAGAGGATTGCCTCGGCCAAGGAAGTAGGCATTGTCAAGTGCCTGGCTACAGTCCTGCATGGTCAGCTGCTCTAGAATATTGGGTCACCTGAGATCCAGGGTGAGTTAGCCAACTGGATATAACATTAGATAGACACAAAATGCTGGGGTTACTCAGCGGGCCAGGCAGCATCTCTGGAGAGAAGGAATGGGTGACGTTTTGGGTTCGAGACCCTTCTTCAGACATAGCATTGACTTGGTGGTAGGAGAATTGTTTATCAGATGCAAGGCCTGTGACCAGTGACAAGCCACGGGGAACAGTGCTGAGTCCACTGTTGTTGGTCATCTGCATTAACAATTTTGACGAGAATGTAGGTGGCATGGTCGGTAAGTTTGAGGATGACGCCAAAATTGGTGGTGTAGTGGATTGGAAAGGTTGTCCAAGATTACATGAAGATCTAGGTTAACTGGGAATGTGGACCAAGGAATGGAAGATGGAATTTAACTCTGACTAGTGCAAATTATTGTATATTGGTAGGTTAAACCCGGGTAGGATCAACAGGGTTAATGATAAAGCCCAAGGGGGTATTGGAGGAGAGAGAAATATGTACACTTATACCAAGCCAATTAACCTATCAAAGAGGGATTTGTCAACTTGGACTGATTCGGACCTGTGGATGAGGAAGATGTCGGGAATCCAATTGCAAAGGGACGAGCAGGAAGGCCGTTCGAGTCTTCCTGAAAGCGGCAACTTTGGAAGACAGGTTGGTGAAATACCGGACATGCTGGCCTTCAATGGGCTAGACATTGAGTACAAGAATCGGGACATAATGTTAGGACAGTACAAGGCATTGGCGAGACTGTACTAGGAGTATTGTGTACAGTTCTGATCGCCCAGCTATAGGTTGGAAATCTTTAAGCTGCAAAAAGATTCACAAGGGCTTGTTGGGCTTGAGATATGAGGTGAGACTGAAAAGGCTGTCGCTTTTATTTCCACAGGTCAAGTTATATATAAAAATATAAGGGGCACGAGTAAGGTAAATGGGCAGTCTTTTCCAAAGGTAGATGTGTAAAATCTAGAGAATCTAGATGTATAGTGAGAGGGTCCTGAGGGGAAACCTTTTGACAAAGAGGTGGCTGTTCTCTGGGGTGATCTATTGTGTAGGAAGGAACTGCAGATGCTGGTTTATTGGTGGAAGTGGTAAAGACCAGTCCAACCACATTTAAAGGACATTAGGACATGTAAATGGTTTTGAAACATTCAGAGACATGGGTCAAACTCATGCTTATTGGACTAGCTCAGGAGGGCAACTTGGAGAAAGCGTAGATGAATTGGGCCAAAGGGCCTGTTTCCATGCTGTGTAGCTCTGACATTCAGCTTTTAAGTAGGGTGAGTTTTTCCATTGGCACAGCCTTGGTTTTGACTTGGTATTCTTGGAACTATTGTTTTTGCTAACTTTGTACACTCATTCGAAGGTTATTGAAATTCAATGTTTGGTCATAAGGAAAGACTTTGAAACTAGTCGTGCATTTTCTAAAATATGGGTGACTGTGAGAAAGAACCTAGAACAGCGCAGCACAAAAACGGCCCTTATGGCCCACAATGCCTGCGCCAAACATGATGCCAAGACCATCTCTTAAATACCCGCACATAATCCATATCCCTCCATTCCCTGCATATCAATACACCTATCTAAGAGTCTCTTAAATACCACTACTGTGTATGCTATAATCACCAACCTCATCAGTGCATTCCAAGCACTCACCACCAGCAAAATGTTACCCTCTACATCTCCTTTATACTTTGCCTCTCTGGCCTTAAAGCAATGCCTTTTAGTATTTTTCCATCCTGGGAAAATGTTCTGAATTCTATCCTATCTTTGCCCCTGTTCATTTTATATACTTCTATCAGGTATCTCCGCAATCTCCGGTGTTCCAGAGAAAACAATCCAACCTATCTGTCCAACCTATCCCAGTAGCTAGTACCTCCAAATCCAGGCGTCTAGTTTAGTTTAGTTTAGAGATACAGCGTGGAAACAGGCCCGCCATTGTCCGCGCCGACCAGCGATCCCTGCACATTAACACTATCCTTCACCCACCAGGCCCAATTTTTACATTTACCAACCCAATTAACCTACAAACCAGTACGTCTCTGGAGTGTGGGAGGAAACCGAAGATCTCGGAGAAAACCCACGCAGGTCATGGGGAAAAACATACAAACTCCATACAGACAGCACCTGTAGTCAGGATCGAACCCGGGTCTCCGGCGCTGCAAGCGCTGTAACTACGCCACCGTGTTAATAAGTAAGTTAGTAAGACACGACCTGCTGTGTACAAAGCCATGTTGACTGTCCTTAATGACCCCATTCTCTTCCAAATGGGAATAAATCCTATCCTGAAGAATCCTCTCCAATAGCTTCCCTACTGCTGATGTGAGGCTCACTGGCCTGGATTCTCTCTACTTTCCTTAAATGAAGCTGGAGAGGATGCAAAGATCTTTGTTAAGGCTCCTGCAATTTCCCTCTCTTGCCTCTCTCAATAACCTGGTATAAATCCCATCCGGTCTTGGGGATTGATGCTTGTGAAGACCCCAATTCCTTAATGTCAAGCTGCCCTTGCATATTAGTATTCCCCACACGGATCTCACTGTCCTCTATGTCCTTCTCCTTGGTGAAAACAGATGCAATGTACTTAGTACGTCTCCGACATCCCCAGACTCCAAACACAAATCCCATTCATGAACCTTGAGCACATCTACCTCCTCCCGGGTTATCATCTTGGTCTTAATAAAGGTATGGACAGTTTTTAGATTTTCTTTAATCCAACTCATTTTGTGGCTCCTTTTGGCCCTTCTAATTGCCCACTTGAGTTTGTTCCTCTTTATTTGTATTGCTTAAAGGCCCAGTGTGATACAGTTTAGTTTATTGTTACATTGTAAAGAGCCTAATCTCACACATGTAAATACTTTAGTGTACCGAGGTACAGTGAAAAGCTTTTTGTTGCGTGTTAACCAGTCAGCAGAAAGACAATACATTATCACAATCGATCCATTTACAGTGTATAGATACATGATAATAGAACAATGTTCAGTGCAAGGTAAAGCCAGCAAAGTCCGATCAAGCATAGTCCACGGGTCGCCAATGAGGTAGATAGTAGTTCAGCACTGCTCTCGGGTTGTGGTAGGATGATTCAGTTGCCTGATGACAGCTGGGAAGAAACTGTCCCTGAATCTGGAGGTGTGCGTTTTCACACTTCTATACCTTTTGCCTGATGGGAGAGGGGAGAAGAGGGAGTGGCCAGGGTGTGACTGGTCCTTGATTATGCTGCTGGCCTTGCCGAGGCAGCGTGAGGTATAAATGGAGTCAATAGAAGGGAGGTTGGTTTGTGTGTTGGTCTGGAGTCCACAATTCGCTGCAATTTCTTGCGGTCTCGAATGAAGCTGTTCCCAAACCAAGCTGTGATGCATCCTGATAAAATGTTTTCTGTGGTGCATCTGTAGATGTTGGTGAGAGTTGTAGGCATTGGTGTGCTTTTTTTGGGTGTTGCTTCAATGTGGGTGGTCCAGGAGAATTTGTTGGTGATAGTGACTCTTAGGAATTTTAAGATTTCAACCATCTCTACTTCAGCACCATCAATGCAAACGGGGGTATGTGTACGCTTCACTTCCTGAAGTCGATCACTATCTCCTTTGTCTTGCTCGGTGGGCCGAAGGGCCTGTTTCCATGCTGTATCTCAGATAAAGCCAGCGAGCCATAATCCTGTCTTGATCAACGGGATGGCAGTGGAGAGAGTCATTGTCTTCCAAGTTCCTGGGGATGCATATCTCTGAACATCTGTCAATAGACAGTAAACAATAGGTGCAGGAGTAGGTCATTCGGCCCCTTGAGCCAGCACTCCAATTCAATGTGATCATGGCTGATCATCCACAATCAGTACCCCGTTCCTGCCTTCCCCCATATCCCCTGACTCCGCTATTTTTAAGAGCTCTGTCTCGCTCTCTCTTGAAAGCTGCAGCACATGGGTGCAATCCCAAAGAAAACACACTTCATGAAAGACCCACACCACCCTGCTCATGCTCTCATCTCGCTCTTCCCATTGAAACATGAACTGGCCTTTTGCCTCCACTGGTGCAGTTTGGCCCACATAGATAAGGATGATGGAGTCCGGTGAATAGGGGGAAGGGAAGTGTTTATGAGAAAGCCTGGTGGGTAATGGGTGGAAACTGATAAGGGGGAGGGCATAGACCATGCAGATGGAAGTGGGTGGGAGAGGGAAGGAAATGGTGGAGTCTGAGGCTGGTAGGTGATGGGTGGAAACAGGTAGGGAAGGGATGATGGGCAGAGGGAATTGGGTGAGAATAAACCCAAGTGGATTGGTATCCAGTTGATAAGCAGAGAGAACCAGGTGGAGGAGGGGAAGAAATCTTGGTAATGGAGTGTGTGGAGGAATAGAAAAAGTGAACAAAGGCAGAGGTGGGTTATACTGGTGGGAGAGGGAAATGAACATGGGTTGTGGGTTACCTGAAATTGAATAATTCATTGTTCATACCATTTAGTTGTAAATTACCCAAGTGGAAAATGAGACGATGTTGACCCATCATTGGATGTACTATGCTTAGATTTCCAGAGTGCATTTGATAAGGTGCCGCATCAAATATTATTGGGGAAAAAATAAAAATCTTGCGCACGGGGGCGCAGCAGTAGAGTTGCTCCCTTACAGCGAATGCAGCGCCGGAGACCCGGGTGCGATCCTGACGACGGGTGCTGTCTGTACGGAGTTTGTACGTTCTCCCCGTGACCCACCGTGGGTTTTCTCCGAGATCTTCGGTTTCCTCCCACACTCCAAAGACGTGCAGGTATGTAGGTTAATTGACTTAGTAAATGTAAAAATTGTCTCTAGTGGGTAGTGTTAATATGCTGGGGTCGTGGTCAACGCGGACACGGTGGGCCAAAGAGCTTGTTTCCGCTCTGTATCTCTAAACCCTGTCCGCACACTCATTTTACCCTTGCCATCGGGAAGAAGGTACAGGAGCCTGAAAACTGTAATGTCCAAGTTCAGGAACAGCTTCTTCCTTACAGCCATTAGGCTATTAAACACTACAACCTCAAAGAAGCTACATAGACTAATATTGTTATTATTGCACTATTATTGTTTGTTTTTTTATGTGTACATTTGTGTGTGTAAATATACACACACTAAACTTTTTTCTCATTTATTATATTCTGAACTACATAAGTATAGGGGGTATTGGTTTTGTCTTTTTGCACGATTATTAGGTATGTTACAAAACTTACCTTCAGCGGCGCTGCAGTTCTGTCACTGGCCGTGTGCGCGACTTTGCCGCCTTTGAAGTGGGGGGTGGGGTTAAAATGCGGTTTTCCCCTGCCTTCCGGAGTTATATTTTCTCGGGGTGCGAGCTTTTGCTGAAGATTCGTTCCGACTGCCGGTATGTGAATTTTTTTTTTTAATCGCCCAACTATTTCAGCGCTGGATTAAATTAAAATTAGCTTCTAATGCTGTGAACGCCAACAACGGGGACGGATTTCACGTAGGGGACCGGTAAAGGAAAGCCGTTTATTTTACATATAAACTTGCTTGTTAAGATGACCTTAATCAAAATGTCATGTTGCGAAACGGTGATTTATTCCCCATACGAACCAGCAGTATTTTTCCTGCTGATATGGGGTTTAAATTCACCGCAACCGCAACGTTCTAATCCATTGCGTTCCATAAAATCCCACTCTCAAGGTGATTTAAATAGCCATTAATTTACGGGCATTAAACACTAAATTCCTTCAATTTGGCCTATAAATTCATGACAATGAGATTTAAAAATCATGTTATATTGTGAATTCTTGTGTGAATGTTATTTGGACACTTAGGCTTTTTAAAAAATGTTAATATTTTCTTAAGAAATGGATAGATGTTTAGATCTAGTAATTGAATTTTGTAATTAGCTACAATTGGGTAACTAACTATGCTTTAATTTCAGGTCATCCAAGTAAGCAAACTAATAACTAACTAATAACTAACCCGGACCAAACAGGGTTTATACCAAAGAGATACTCATTTAACAATTTGATGCGGCTGTCTAATATAATGTACTCACATAATACTGAAGAAGAATTACCAATTATTTCATTGGATGCAGAAAAAGCTTTCGATCAAGTAGTATGGCAATATTTATTCAAAGTATTGCAAAAATTTAACATGGGAGATAACTTTATCTCATGGGTAAAATTATTATACGATAAGCCGACGGCTAGAATACTGACTAATAATATATTATCCCCGAAATTCCAATTAGCAAGGGGCAATAGGCAGGGGTGCGTACTATCGCCCCTGCTATTTGCACTAGTGATAGAGCCTTTAGCAGAAAGTATAAGAAGTCATCCGAATATTCATGGATATAATACCAAACACTCAAATAATAAAATTTCATTATATGCAGACGACATATTACTATATATTACAAATTCGCAAATTAGCATACCAAATATACTAAACTTAATAGAGGAATTTGGTTCTTTTTCAGGATATGGAATAAATTGGAACAAAAGCGAAATTATGACGATAAAACCTCAAGAGCCGACACATCTGTTGAAATTCCCCTTTAGAATTGCAACAGAAAAATTTAAGTATTTGGGCATCCAAATCACTAGGAAATATAAATCATTACTCAATGCAAACTATATGCCTTTATTAACTAAATTAAATGGGTTGATTAAATTTTGGAAAACACTGCCGATGTTCTTAATAGGCAGAATAAACGCGATAAAAATGATCTTCTTACCACAAATATTGTACCTATTTCAATCAATACCAATATACTTACCTAAAAAATTATTTAAAAAACTAGACTCTGATATTATAAACTTCATATGGGATTATAAATCACACAGAATTAAAAAAAAACACTTGTGTAAATCTAAAGAATCAGGGGGACTGACACTTCCTAACATTGTATTACTATTGGGCAGTGAATATTAAAAATATAATCTATTGGTTGGACAGTTCTGCCCAACAGGTAGATTGGATAAGAATGGAGAAAGAGTATTGTTCCCCTTACAATATAGGAGCGATCCTTCTTTCCCCGATGAAACTGAACAATATGATATATAAGAAGAATCCAATTATTAATAGTATAATACGAATTTGGAAACAAATAAAACTAACTTTAACATTAAGAAAATTATCGCTTCTTTCTCCAATAGCTAATAATCCCTCATTCAAACCATCCATTATTGATAAATCGTTTATCTATTGGGAAAGAATAGGAATTAAAACAATGGGAGATATGTATGAAATGGGAAAACTTTTATCATTCCAACAATTACAACTAAAATATAATTTGAAAAGTAATCAATATTTCAAATATCTTCAAATTCAAAATTATTTGAAAAAAATATATACAAGGCTATCAAACTTTAACTCAGATTTATTGGAGGAAGGAATGAATAGAAAGGCAGAATCAAGCAATTTAATATCTTACTTATATAATATAATTCTAAATATAGAAACACCAACAACAGAGGTATTAGAAGGGACTGGGAACAAGAGTTATTGATAAAAATTCCGAAAGATAGATGGGAAAAAAATTTATTATATGTAAATAAATGTTCAATTAATGTAAGACATAACCTAATTCAATTTAAAATTTTACATAGACTATATTATTCGAAAACTAGACTGAATAAAATATTTTCAAATGTTTCCCCCATCTGCGACAAATGTTTAACTCAAAATGTCACTGTAGCACATTCCTTTGTCTCTTGTATAAAACTGTATACATTTTGGAATGAAATGTTTGGAATTTTTACAAAACTATTTAACACAAAATTGAACCCCAATACAGAACTGATTATCTTTGGATCAATGGAAGAGGGAAGTAAACTAACTATATTCCAAGAAGCTTTTCTTAATTACGGTCTAATAACAGCAAAAAAACTTATACTCAAATTTTGGAAAAACGCTACCACGCCAACATTCAAAATGTGGATTTCAAACATGTCTGAAATGCTACACCTTGAAGAAATGAGATTCCTCCTACTAGGCAAAGTAGACCTATTCTTAAAGACTTGATCTCCTTTTATCAACTTTTTACAAGCAGATGGTGCAACATAAGAAATTAAATGGTTTAGAACCGGGTGACAGATGGGCAAAAATACGAAATAGGTAGATCTCTCCTAATCTCTCTGTCCTTTACTTTCTCCTTTTCTTTCAATCTTTTTAGCTTCTTATCTCGGTCCTGTATTTCTTTGGCTATCTGTTTCTACTCGCTTGTCTATCTATTCCGACACTCTTTATTTCTTTTTTCTCTCACTGTTCTTTTATTATTAAATTAAAAGTACGAAGTTGTACAAGAATGGAAATATGTATGTATGTATGTATTAGGTACTTAAGTACCACACTACTGTACTTACTTCTAACAAAAAAAACAAAAGAAAAAGTAAGATTGTTTCATATTTGTTTCAGAATGCTTCAATCTATAATAACTGAAAATTTATTTCAGTTCTCTTAATTTTTAAGAAAGTTATGGGCTTTTGACTGTCCTCGATCACAACTTTTGTGTTGTCAATGGAAAAGCAATAGGGAACAAGATGCTAATTTCCGAGTATGAAAATGGCCATAACTTTTTTAATACTGAAGATATGAATGTGAATTAGGTGTCAAATTAAACTTCTTTTTATGCTTTAGCTGATGGGATAAATTGCAGACTTGATTTTTTAAATCTCAAAATGTTGTAACATTGCAACTATTATTGTTTGTTTATACTTATTTGTGTGTGTAGCACATATCTCACTCACACACACACACTCTGAACTTTTTTTCTCATTTATTATAGAGTGCTATGTTTACATATTCTGTTCTGTTGTGCGGCAGCAAGTAAGAATTTTATTGTTCCACTATGGACATATGACAATAAAACACTCTTGACTCTCTTGCTCCATATTTGGTCTGCAGATTTATCAGCTTGACCAGTTTGAGTTGGCATCGTGAGCCGGACTCAACTGCAGGATGAGCGAGGCCACCATCTTCGGCAACTGGCCTGACCAATCTTCTGTCCCCTTCCCCGTCAATTCTGACTACCTGAAGGTTCTGGGAATCTGGTTCAGAGGGGCCAAGGTGTGCAACAGAAAATGGCTGGAGCGGATAGCCAGAATTAAGAATTAAGGTTGGACAGTGGAAGTGGTGCTCCCTGTCACTGGGAAAATCTGGTCATCGGGTGTGAGGTTCTCTTGGGGCTGCTGTAAGTCAGTGTAGGTGTGGCCCATCTCCCATCCCTCTGTCATGGCGATCACCTGGGCCGTCCTCTATTTGGGGATCCAAGTGGCCCTCTCAATCAGATCCTTCGTGAACCGTCAATATCTTTCTACCATTGCACAGTGCCCTCGAGATGGCTGCTACAGAGAGGAGACGGTTGCACACCTCTTCGTAGAGTGTGGATTTGCAAAGAGGGTCTGGAGAATAATGCAAGGACCTCTGAACAACTCTGTATCAGGACTCTCTGATCTATAGGCTGTTCCCAGGGACATATTCGGAGACGGACATTAGGTGCTGTTGGAAGACCATCAACTCGGTGAAAGATGAGCTTTTCTTTGCCTAAAACATGTTGGTCTTCCAGCACAGTTAGAAATCCGTCAGGGAATGTTGTTAACTGGCCCATTCTGGACTGCAGGAGCACGTGCTGCGGGACTCAATGAAGCCTGGTGTAGGCTTCACCAAGGCTCTATGAGGGAGGACTGCCATCTAGGGTCCTTCTGCTGCTGGACATTTTGAGGGGTAGAGTTCACTGGGGTCACCACTCAAACAAGGGAAGGGAAATCATCCTCGTGGGCCACATGAGTAGCAAGGGTGTTTTGTTTAAAGATAGCTGTGAACTCTGAGTATGACACTATTGATACTGATGGACACTGAGGATATCTGAAGTGTTTATTTTGTGTATTTTTTATTCAGAATAAAATTATTTTTTGGTTAAAAATACTTAGCGAGCCATGCAGCAGCTCTGGAGAACATAGACAGGCGATGTTTTTGGTTGGAACCCTTCTTCAGACTGCCTGATCTGCTAAATTACTCCAGCACTGTGTTCTACACAATCAGTGGAGCAGCCCAACAGGCCCCTTGCGCCTGCCACCACATTAAATGTGACTGTAGTTGCTCAGTCCAAGGCCTCAGTTCCTCTCCTGTGTCAGTGCCACATCGATCTCAATTTCCCTGCCTTGAAAAAACACATCTACCATCTCTTTAAATATCTCCAATGATCTAACATCTACAATCACCTGGGGTCTAATCATCAGTTGGCACGGTGGCGCAGCGGTAGAGTTGCTGCCTTACAGCGCTTGCAGCACCGGAGATCCAAGTTCGATCCCGACTACGGGTGCTGTCTGTACGGAGTTTGTACGTTCTCCCCATGACCTGAGTGGGTTTTCTCCGAGATCTTCAGTTTCCTCCCACACTCCAAAGACTCCCACAGGTTTGTATGTTCATTGTATGTTCATTGGCTTGGTGTAAGTATAAATTGTCCCTAGTGTGTGTAGCATAGTGTTAGTATGCGGGGATTGCTGGTCGGTGTGGACTCAGTGGGCCGAAGGGCCTCTTTCCACGTTGGGTTCTTTGAACTAAATTCCAGAGATTTATAAATCTCTGAGAAGAAATTCCAGTGCACCTCAGTTTTAAATACCTGTCCTGGTAGCTTGTAATTCTGTCACCCTGATTCAAGTTCATAGAAACATTTCAACCACTTACCCTGTTCGTGACTCATATGGCAGAGAATGAGACCTTCAATCCAACTCATCCATGCCCACCAAGTTGGCACATCTAAAACTAGCCATTTGCCAGCGTTGGGCTCATATCCCTTGTACCTGCCCGTGTGTGTGTTTGAAATGCTTGTTATAGCACCCGCCTCAACCACCTCTCAACGGCAGCGCCTACGTAATCGTAGTTCCCAAGGGACTGCCTAAGAACAACGATGGAGACATAGCATGGCAAACCGGCGTGTGCCAACTACTGCCATTGACTAAATTCTCAATAAAAATCAAAAAGAGCAGATGCGAGAAACCTGAAATACGAAAAACAGAAAGTGGTGCAACTACATGGTAGGTCAAGCGGTTATCTTGGAAAGTGAAATGGCCAACTTTTAAGACTTGAAAGACTTCCAACACCTCCGTTTTTTATTGGACGTGGAGTTTCCTGACATTACCGAAGATGGACACAAAATGCTGGACTCTCATCCATAGAGAACATTAAACAATGATGTCTCGCCACCTATTCCTTCTCTCCAGAGACGCTGCCAGTCCCGCTGAGTTACTCCAGCAGTTTGTGTTTACCTTCAGTGTAAACCAGCATCTGCAGTTCCTTCCTACACATTCCTAAACATTTCTGCCCATTCTTAGTCACGTGTGTGACCAAAAATATGAAAAAAAATGTGGAATACTTCTAATTCTGAAAGCATTACAGGTATATTGTTTGGTGCTGTATATACGATTCATTTCATTTTTTAAAGTGACCTCACACGGAAGCATTTTTTTTTAATAACTCAGTTTTATCTGACAAATTTGAAAAAAGCCAGAATGTTCATATCTTTAGCAGACATGCATTATAGTTCTGCAGGTAGGAAAATAGCAATGAATAAGAGACAATAATTGCTTTAATGTATTGCTTTGTGCGGCGACGTCTGGTCACGTGTGTGACGTTTTGGTTCACTTTCCAAAGAATGGGGGTGTCGGGGGTGATGGGGAGAAGGCAGGAGAATGGGGTTTGGAGGGAGAGATAGATAGAACAGCAGTGAGTGAATAGCGGAGTAGACTTGATGGGCTGAATGGCCTAATTCTACTCCTAGCAATTGAGACCTAATGACATGAAATATCTCTCATTCCTCTAGTATCTTTGGTCCTGGCTGGGGACACATGACAATACAACTCTCTTGACTTGACTTTGTCCCCTGCAGCAGCGGGGCCGGGCATCGAACCCCCAGTCCGTGCAGCAGCGGGGCCGGGAATCGAACCCCCAGTCCGTGCAGCAGCGGGGCCGGGAATCGAACCCCCAGTCCGTGCAGCAGCGGGGCCGGGAATCGAACCCCCAGTCCGTGCAGCAGCGGGGTCGGGAATCGAACCCCCAGTCCGTGCAGCAGCGGGGCCGGGAATCGAACCCCCAGTCCGTGCAGCAGCGGGGCCGGGAATCGAACCCCCAGTCCGTGCAGCAGCGGCCCCGGGCATCGAACCCCCAGTCCCTGCAGCAGCGGCCCCGGGCATCGAACCCCCAGTCCCTGCAGCAGCGGGGCCGGGCATCGAACCCCCAGTCCGTGCAGCAGCGGGGCCGGGAATCGAACCCCCAGTCCGTGCAGCAGCGGGGCCGGGAATCGAACCCCCAGTCCGTGCAGCAGCGGCCCCGGGCATCGAACCCTGCGCGCTGGTGACATCACGCCACCCAGACAGCGAATGGCGAGCGCCACCCGCCCTCGTGTCACAGCGCGCCAGGGCCGGCAGCCAATGAGCTGGCGGGTCAGCAGCAACTCACACCTCCAGCACCGGCGGCCCGTGCACCGCTCACACTCACACTCACAGCAGCAGCGGCGGCCCGTGCACCGCTCACACTCACAGCACCGGCCTGTGCACCACTCACACCCACACCCACACTCACACTAGCAGCAGCACCGGCGGCCCGTGCACCGCTCACACCCACAGCAGCAGCACCGGCCTGTGCACTGCTCACACCCACACCCACACTCACACCTACAGCAGCAGCAGCAGCAGCACCGGCCCGTGCACCGCTCACACCCACACTCACACCTACTGCAGCACCGGCCTGTGCACTTCTCACACCCACACTCACACCTACAGCAGCAGCAGCAGCAGCGGCCCTGTGCACCGTTGACAACTGCTGCGACAGCCACCTGTACATTGCTGACAACTCCAACCGACCTGTGCATTGGTGACAACTACAGCGACCTGAGCATTTAATAATAACTGCATCGACTTGTGTGTATCACTGACAACTACAACTGCACCGACCTGTGCACTGCTGACAACAGCAGCGGCCGAGGGCATGAACGACAGCGGCGGAGACATCTTGAGCTCGGCTCGCCTAGCTGTCGAATATGTGGACTCGATGCTGCCCGTAAACCCGCTGCAGGGACCCTTCCGCAGCGCCTGGGGTTACATGATAAGCAATTACACCAAATTTCAGATCGCGACCTGGGGCTCCCTCCTGGTTCACGAACTGATGTACTTCATCTTCTGTTTACCTGGCTTCATCTTTCAGTTCATACCTTACATGCAGAAGTACAAAATCCAGCAGGTAAGAGGGATGGGATGGGGTGGGTCCTTCAGCCCAACCTGACCACTCCGGCCAACAATGTCCCAGCTAGACTAGTCCCACCTGCCTGCGTTTGGTCCGTATCCCTCCAAACCTGCCCTATCCATGTACCTGTCCAACTGTTTCTTAACCGTTTGGATAACCCCAGCCTCAACTACCTCCTCGGGCAGCTTGTTCCATACACCCGCCACCCTTTGTGTGAAAAAGTTACCCCTCAGATTCCTGTTAAATCTTTTCCCCTTCACCTTGAACCTATGTCCTCTGGTCCTCGATTCCCCTTCTCTAGGCAAGAGACTCTGTCCATCCACCTGATCTATTCCACTCATGATTTTATACACTTGGTTGTGTATTGTAGTAGTTGATCACCGGCGCTCATCCTAAAGGTGGAATTCATGACTTGACCCTAACAAGGAACTGCAGATGCTGGAATCTTAAACACATTTCTGTATTTTATCTTGCACCAAACGTTATGGGGCAGCACAGCAGTAGAGTTGCAGCTTTACAGCGCCAGAGACCAGAGTTTGATCCCGACTGCGGGTGCTGTCTGTACGGAGTTTGTACATTCTCCCCTTGACCTGGGTGGGTTTTCTCTCCGGGATCTCCAGTTTCCCCCCCCTACAGGTTTGTAGGTTAATTGGCTTGGTGTAAGTGTAAATTGTCCCTAACATGTGCAGGATAGTGTTAGTGTGTGGGGATCGCTGGTCAGTACGGACTCGGTGGGCCGAAGGGCCTGTTTCTGCATTGTATCTCTAAACTATACTAAACAAAAAAGCCCTTCACTGTACCTTGGTATACGTGACAATAAACTAAACTAAACTAAAAAAGGAGAGAAAAGACAAGACTGAGAAAAGACTGCGAGATGCTCCTCTACAGGTGCTCTGTGACCTGCTGAGCACCACCAGCACTTTGTTCAGGTTTAGGTGTAGCTTTTTTTATTACCATATGTACTGAGGTACAGGGAAAAGCTTTATATTGCATGCTATGTTTATTACCTGGGAGCTCCAGCCAGTTTACATAGATACATAGACAATAGGTGCAGGAGTAGACCATTTGGCCCTTCGAGCCAGCACCGTCATTCAATGTGATCATGGCTGATCATCCACAATCAGTACCCCGTTCTTGCCTTCCCCCCCATACCCTTTGATTCCGCTAGCCCTAAGAGCTCCACTAACTCTCATTTGAATGCATCCAGTGAATCTCCCTCCACTGCCTTCTGAGGCAGAGAATTCCACAAATTCACCACTCTCTGGGTGAAAAGGTTTTTCCTCATCTCCGTTCTAAATGGCCGACCCCTTATTCTTAAACTGTGGCCCCTGGTTCTGGACTCCCCCAACATCGGGAACATGTTTCCTGCATCTAGCGTGTCCAATCCCTTAATAATCCTATATGTTTCTGTAAGATATCCTCTCATCCTTCTAAATTCCAGTGAATACAAGCCCAGTCGTTCCATTCTTTCATCATATGGCAGTCCTGCCATCCCAGGAATTAACCTCCTGAACCTACGCTGCACTTCCTCAATAACAAGAATGTCCTTCCTCAAATTAGGAGACCAAAACAGCACACAATACTCCAAGTGTGGTCTCACCAAGGCCTTGTATAACTGCAGTAGGACCACTTTGCACCTATACTCAAATCCTCTCACTATGAAGGCCAGTTTTCTCCACTGCCTGCTGTTCCTGCTTGCTTACTTTCAGTGACTGGTGTACAAGGACACCCAGGTCTCGTTACCATTCAGATAATAATCTGCCTTCTTGTCCTTGGCACCAACCCGGATAACCTCCTCTTTCAAGCACTTTTTTGGTCTTCACTTTCTTTGTGATGAACCACACCCTATTCCAGTCCAACAACATCTTTAAGTACGGGTTTTTAAGTAAAGTAATTGATAAGCATAACGTGTGGTTGTCGCGAAGGTCAGACACAAATCATTGACCTGCGTTCAAATGCGTGGGCATAACTGGGTTGGTATTTGCCTTTTGCCACCCTCCTAGTGGTGCACTGAGGCAGCAGTGAGGAGCAAATGGGCCTACAGATATCACTGGGATCAAAAGCAACAACCCAGCTCTTGCTGGAAGCCTGTTCAAGGCTGTCAACTTGAAGCGCCAACCTTTCTCTCAATCAGACTGAGCAAGGGTCCCGACCTGAGACATCACCTGTCCATTTGCTCCTCAGATGCTGCCTGACCCGCTGAGTTCCTCCAGCACTTTGTGTGTTGCTCAAGATTCCGGTATCTGTCGTTCCTTGTGTCTCCAACCGTTCTCGTTTGACACATGCTGCTGGGCCGCTGAACGTTTCCAGCGATGTCTGGTTTTGGTTAAGATTTAGTTTAGTTGTTGCTTCACCGGCCGACAACCCACTGTGGTTCAAGTTGTTTCGTTTTTCAGTGCCTTCTGTGGAAGTGTGAAATGATCAGAGACTTGGACCACCCTTGGACCCACCCAGGAGGTGCGTTCTAGATAGACGCAAAATGCTGGAGTAGCTCAGCGGGACAGGCAGCGTCTCTGAAGAGAAGGAATGGGTGACGTTTCGGGTCGAGACCCTTCTTCAGACTCAGTCTGGACTTCAAACATCACCCATTCTTTTTCTCCAGAGATGCTACCAGTCCTGCTGAGTTACCCCAGCATTTTGTATTGATCTTATGCGGTTCCTTCCTAAACATGAGCTCTCTGGGATGTTTTTGAACGTCTTTGACTTGTGGAGACATTTAACGTCCTTTGATCGCAGCGCACAGTCTTAGTTTTAGAGGTACAGAGTGGAAACAGACCCTTCGGCCCGTCGAACAGCGATCCCCGCACATTAACACTATCCTACACACGCTAGGGACAATTTTACATTTATACCAAGCCAATTAACCTACAAACCTCTACATCTTTGGAGTGTGGGAGGAAACCGAAGATCTCGGGGAAAACCCACGCAGGTCACGGGGAGAACGTTCAAACTCCATGCAGACAGCGCCCGTAGTCAGGATCAAATCCCTCGTCTCTGGCAATGCAAAGTAGCAACTCTACCTCTTATCTGCAGTGTATCCCGTTGTATACTTAGACATCCCTTCTCACTGTCTGCAGTTTCACCAGTTTTGGCGTCATCTGCTAATTTACAAAGCAACAACGCCTGAGTATGTTCATATTCTATATTCATGCCCGAGTCATTTATATATCACAAACAATAGAGGTCCAAGTACAGATCCCTGCAGAACTCACGGACATCATCAACTTTACTACTAATTTCCACCCTGCACTCAAATTCACTTTATCTGATATCTCTCTACTGTTTCTTGATCTCACCGTCTCCATCACAGGAGATAGACTATCGACTGATATCTATTATAAACCTACTGACTCCCACGTCTGCCTAGTCTACACTTCCTCTCACCCTGCTTCCTGCAAAGATTCTATCCCCTGCTCCCAATTCCTCCGTCTACGCCGCATCTGCGCCCAAGTTGAGGTGTTCCATACCAGGTCATGTGAGATGCCCTCATTCTTTAGGGAACGGGGTTCCCCTCTCCCATCGTAGATGAGGCTCTCACTAGGGTCTCTTCGATATTCCGCAACTCTGCTCTTGCCCCCCCACAACAGGGGCAGAGTCCCCCCCCCCAGTCCTCGTCTTTTACCCCATCAGCTGTCGCATATAATCCTCCAACATTTTCGCCACCTCCAATGGGATCCCGCTACTAGCCACATCCCATCTCCACCCTTTTCCGCTTTACACGGAGACCGTTCCCTCAGCAACTCCCTGCTTGACTGGTCCATTCCCACCCAAACCACCTCCCCCCCCAGGTACTTTCCCCTGCAGCCGCAGGAGATGCAACACCTGTCCCTATACCTCCTCCCTCAACTCCGTCCATGGACCCCGACAGTCTTTTCAGGTGAGGCAGAGATTCACTTGCACCTCCTCCAACCGCACCGGAGATGCTGCTGTGTTCAGAGTTGACCTCGGTGACTTAGGGAGACTCTGAAGGTTTTCTGAAAGATGAGCAATCAGTGATAGTTGCTGCTTGATCAGCAACCTTTGCTGCCAGGATATGCTTGTGCATGTCAGCAGTGCAGGGGCAGTGGAAAATGTGTTATCTTTGCATCTTGATAAGACCATAAGGAAACTGGACGTGCATAATTCATTTTAGGTCTCGCAAGTCCACTCTATTATTGATAACAGCATGGGTGATCTGACGCTCCTCGAGTCCCTTTCTGCACACTCTCCACGGATTCCTTTCATTTGTTGCTGATTGAAAACCTATCTGCTCATCTAAGTTTAGTTTAATTTAGAGATGCAGCGTGGAAACAGGCCCTTCGGCCCACTGAGTCTGCGCCGATCTACACACACGAGCCCCTTCCTACACATTTATGGACAATCTATAATTTTTACCTACGCCAACTAACCCACAAACATGTACGACTTTGGAGTGCCGCAGGAAACCGGAGCTCCCGTGGAAAACCCACGCAGGTCACGGGGAGAAAGTACAAATTCCGTCTAGACGGCACCCGTAGTGCGAATCGAACCCGGGTCTCTGCCGCTGTAGGGCACCAACTCTACCACTGCGCAACTGTGCCGCCATTTCTTCACGTATATTCATGAATTTGGATTTCTTGGCAAAGGACTTCCAAGGATTCATCTCTTTTATTGAGAGGATAAGTTCTTGAAGAAGAAAATTTGGGGTGGAAGATTGCAACCTTCACGTGGTCCGCCCTGTTTCGACTAATGCAATCAACTCGACGTGCACAAACAGAAGATCAAATAGAACAAGTTGTCCAACAACTTTAGGCTGTGCACGCCACACGAAAGAAGAAGAGAAGAAGAAATTGGGAAGGGCAAATGGATGAAGGGTCGATGGGTGATCCTTTTGGGACTAGCAACCGCTCTGCTATTAGCTTTCAAATAGTTATGGATAAAGAAAGGGCAGACCCAAGAGTTAAAATTGTGAATTGGACAAGGCCAACGTTGATGGTATTAGACAGGAACTGAGTCAACTTGATTTTCAGTAGCTCGTTTAGAGGCAAAGGGGCATCTGGAAAGTGGGATGCTTTTAGAAGTGTGATGACAAGAGCTGAGGGCATGCATGTTCCTGTTAGAGTGAAGGGCAAGGCAGGTAGGAAGGAGTAATGGGCCTGTCCCACTTAGGCGATTTTTTTCGGCGACTGTCATAGTCGTAGCAGGTTGCCGAAAAACCGGCCACTGAACCACAATGTCTACAACAACCTACCGCCTACTCGACGGCAAGCTACCGACAACCGGCGACCCATTAGGACGTCCACCTACCACCACACCTACGACAACCTACGTCCACCCGCGACAAGCTACAACCCTGTCGGCGACAACTTAAGACAATTCAAATGCCGGTACCTGTCGCCGGTTGACGTAGGTAGTCTCTAATGGAATTCACCAAAGTCAGCACCGGCGACAACCTACATCATCCCGGCGACAGCACCTACGTCAGGCTACGATCGTTGGCGTCAAGCCCACGGGCGCCGACTGTCGTCAAAAAGTTTTGAACATTTCAAAATCCAGCGGCGACCAGAAAAAAGGTACGACTCTGTGGGCGACTGAGGAGACCATACAGGCGACACCCCCGCGACCGTGTGGCGACAGCCTAGTCTCCTGTAGTCGCCTAAAAAATCGCCTAAGTGGGACAGGGGCATAAGGAATCTTGGACGACGAGAGAAATTATGGCTCCGGTCAGGAAAAAGGAGGAGGCATGGGACAGGTATAGGCTGCTGGGATCCTTGGAGGAGTTTCGGGAAATGAGGAACATATGTAAGGGGTGAATCAGGGGGACAGAGGCAGGAGTGATCTCTGGCAGATAATATTAAGACAAATCCAAATAGATTTTATAAGTACGTTAAGGGAAAGAGGGTAATTAGAGAGAGAATAGGGGCCCTCAGAATCCAGTGCGGTCATATTTGTGAGGAGCCACAGGAGATGGGCAAGGACCTTAATGAGTATTTATCTTGTGTTTTTACTGGAGAAAGACATGAAGACTGGGGAACTTGGGACAAATAGAGTGCAATGTCTTGTGGACAGCCTATATTATGGTCGAGGAGGTGCTGAACGTCCCAAAGCGTTTTGAAGTTAGATAAACCTCCCGGTTTGATCAGATATCTGTGAGAAGCTAGAACAGAGAGTGTTGGAGGACTAGCTGTGATACACAAATCATCATTAGACATGGGTGCAGCGCCAGAACACTAGAGTGGCTAATGTTGTGCCTCTATTTAAGAGGGACTGCAAGGAAAAACCTGGGAATTATAGACCAATGAACCTAATATTTGTGGTCGGCAGGTGACTGGCGAGTATTCTGAATGAAAAGATGTATATGGATCATCGTTATTTTTTTGCATATCTTTCATTCATTGTTCTTTATCTCTCTACATCACCGTCTATACATCTGGTTTCCCTCTCCCTTGACTAGTCTGAAGAAGGGTCTCAACCCGAAACGTCACCCATTCCTCTCTCCAGAGATGCTGCCCGTCCCACTGAGTTACTCCAGCTTTTTGTGTCTATCTCTGGTTAAACAGGGTAGATTAGGGATAGTCAGCATGGTTTTGCCTGTAGCAGATTGTGTCTTATGAATGTGATTATTCTTTCAAGAAGTAACCAACAAGGTTGATGTGAGCAAAGCCCTAGACGTTGCCTATATGGAGTTCAGCAAAGCATTTGACAAGGTTCTGCATAATCTGGAAGATTAGATTGCATGGGAATCTAATCCCATGCAAGTGGTGCCTCATAACTACAAGCCAAAGCAGCCAGAGAGCAAGCTGACTAAATAGAGAATTGGCTTCATGGAAGGGTGATGGTGGAAGGTGGTTAGCAAAATTTACAGCCTGATCTTGTCCAGTTGGGCAAGCGGGGTGAGGAATCGTTAATGCAGATAATTGTGAGGATTTGCACGTTTGGAAGTTAAACGAAGGCAAGGCCTTCACAGTGAATGGCAGAGCCCCGGGGAGTGTTGAGGAGCAGAGGGATCTTGGAGTCCAGGTACATCGTTCATTGAAAGTGGCATCACAGGTAGACAGGGGGGTAAAGAAGGCTTTTAGTACATCGGCCTTCATCAGTCAGGATATTGAGAATGGAAGTTTAGATGTTATGGCACTGTCATACAAGACGTTGATTGGTGAGGCCGTCCTTTGAGTATTATGTTCAGTTTTGGACTACAGGAAGGATGTCATTAAACTGGAAAGAGTGCGGAGAAGATTTGCGAGGATGTCGCCAGGACTTGAGGGCCTGAGCTACGTGGAGAGGTTGGGTAGGCTCGGACTTTATTTCTTGGACTGCGTGAGAATGAGAGGCGATCTTGTGGAGGTGTATAAGATCGTGAGGGGGATACAAAGGTTAAAGACAGTGTCTTTTACCCAGAGCAGCGGAATCAAGAACCAGGGAACAGGCTAAAGGCGAGGGGAGAAAGATTTGATAGGGAGCTGAGGGGCAACGTTTTCACATAGAGGGTGATGGGTATATGGATCAAGCTACCTGAGGAGGTGGTTGAGATAAGTACTATTTGGACGTACATGGATAGCAAAGGCTTAGAGCAATATGGGTCAAATGTGGGCAGGTAGGACTCGTGTAGATGTGACATTTTAATAGACAATAGATGCAGCAGTAGGCCATTCGGCCCTTCGAACCAGCACCGCCATTCAATGTGATCATGGCTGATCATCCCCAATCAGTACCCCATTCCTGCCTTCTCCCCATATCCCCTGACTCCGCTATCTTTCAGAGCCCTATCTAGCTCTCTCTTGAAAGCATCCAGAGAACTGCCCGCCACCACCCTCTTTGAGGCAGAGAATTCCACAGACTCGCAACTCTCCGTGAGAAAAAGTGTTTTCTCGTCTCCGTTCTAAATGGCTTACCCCTTATTCTTAAACTGTGACCCCTGGTTCTGGACTCCCCCAACATCGGGGACATGTTTCCTGCCTCTAGCGTGTCCAGGCAAGGTCAAGTTGGGCAGAAGGCACGTTTCCATGCCGCATGACTAAGAAGTTCTTCCTGAGCTCAATCTTAAACGGGTACCCTCTTATTCTGAGGCAAAGCCCTTTGGTCACAGAATCGTACAGCACAGAAACTGGTTCTTCAACACACAGCGTCTGTGCCAACCAGCAAGCTCCCATTTACATAAATGGAACGCTAATCCCATTTTACTTTCCCTCTATTCTTGTCAAGGCTCCCCAGATTCTACATTCATCCACACACTCGGGACACATTACAGCATCCATTCCTTCTCCATAGATGCTGTCTCACCCGCGGAGTTTCTCCAGCATTTTTGTCTACCAAAATTCCTTCTCTCCATAGATGCTGCCTCGCCCGCTGAGTTTCTCCAGCATTTTGGTCTACCTTTACAGTAGCCAGTTCACCGACTGGCCCATTATTCCTAAGATAGACACAAAGTGCTGGAGTAACTCAGCGGGACAGGGAGGAGGAACACTTTAGACTGATTATGGTAGTCTGGTCGGTCAGGCGGGGAAGTTCTAAATAGTATTTAAACCACAGTTCTGGCAAGACATCGTGAGGAGACATGAGAACGCACAATAACTAATAAGAGACTTGAGTGTCTGTTCACAGTCGCCAAAGTTAATAAGGTGAGTGGAGAAGCTAAGATCACACACAACACACAACAAGTTCATCTATCAAAGGTAGACACAAAATGCTGGAGTAACTCAGCGGGACAGGCAGCATCTCTGGAGAGAAGGAATGGGCAACGTTTCGGGTCGAGACACCTTCTTCAGACTTCCACTCTCACCCATGTGCCTCTGGGTGTCGGTGGAAACTCATGTAGTGACCTGGAGAACGTGCAAACTCCACACGGGTGTTACCAGAGATCAGAATTGAACCTGGGTCACTGGATGTTTGAGACAACAATTCACTGGCTTTGTCACTGTGCTATCTATCCCAATCTGTTCCAATCGTCATTACAGAATTTACCCTGTCCAACCTTCTTATGGTGATTTAACGTTTCAATCACATTGACCCTACCATGGTGAATACGTAAACTTGGATGGCAAGTGTTGATAGCACTGCATAGGCACAGCACAGGAGAGCCTTATCTTCTCAATGGGCTACAGTGGTGATTAGTAGAAGTAACTGTGGGCATTTGTCACCCATGAGTGTCATAAATGCAGAGACTAGTTTTTGCTCGTTTCCGTCACTTTTTAAATATGAATTTAGTGAGAAAGTAAATACCGTTATCATAGCGTGCATGCGTGTGTGCGCGCGTGTGCATGTGTGTGTGCATACATACAATCCTAATGCTTTTGGAAAGTCTTAAGTGAAGTGTGATTCTAGTGCAAATGTACTTGCGAATGTAACTGGCTTAAGGGCCTGTCCCACTTCCACAAAGTACCTACAAGTAAAAAGTTGCAATTTCTTTCATCCCGCCCATGTTTTTTAACTCGTGGACATTTTTTATCGGGCTGGAAAAAGGGTCCCGACTTACCTGATGCCCCGAGTACCTACCGCTGGCATAACGAGCCGCTACGATATATCTACAAACTCCTACGGTCTCGTTACGAACATTCTGCGAGTTTGAATCGGGGGGGGGGGGGGAAACTCGGGAGAATTTGTGAATTACCTCGTGAAAGTGGGACAGGTCCTTCAGACTCTCAAAGTAAACAGATCACTAAAGGTGAATGTGCACTGTGTTTGGGCGCAGTAGATTGAATGGACCAGCAGCTGCTCATCATTCCTCTCATTACACAAGTTTGTCACATGGCCTGCATTGTTCCTTTCTTCTCCAGGACAAACCGGAAACCTGGGAGAAGCAGTGGAACTGTTTCAAGGTGCTGCTCTTCAACCACTTCTGCATCCAGCTACCCATGATTTGTGGGACCTATTACTTCACTGAATTCTTCAACATCCCCTACACCTGGGACACCATGCCAAGATGGTATTTGATTTATTTCCTATGCTTTTGATATTAATGGTAGAGGCATGTACGTCATGGGCCATTTGGCGCACCACATCCAAGCCAGCCAGTGCATGCCCATCCATAGCCTTCAATGCCAAGGCAATTCAAGTGCTTGCCGAGACGTCTCTTCACAAGAAGGTTATCCTTGTCATTGAGGCAGTGCAGCGTAGGTTCACGAGTTTGATCCCTGGGTTGGCGGGACTGTCATACGAGGAAAGATTGAAAAGACTAGGCTTGTATTCACTGGAGTTTAGAAGGATGAGGGGGAATCTTATAGAAACATATAAAATTATAAAAGGACTGGACAAGCTGGATGCAGGAAAAATGTTCCCAATGTTGGGCGAGTCCAGAACCAGGGGTCGCAGAGGCCATTTAAGACTGAGGTGAGAAAAAAACCTTTTCACCCAGAGAGTTGTGAATTTGTAGAATTCCCTGCCACAGAGGGCAGTGGAGGCCAAGTCACTGGATGGATTTAAGAGAGAGTTAGATAGAGCTCGAGGGGCTAGTGGAATCAAAGGATATAGGGAGAAGGCAGACACGGGTTATTGATTGGGAACGATCAGCCATGAATGGTGGTGCTGGCTCGAAGGGCCAAATGGCCTCCTCCTGCACCAATTTTCTATGTTTCTATGAATGCTGTCAGCAACTTTGCTTTCACCACTCTCTTCAGCAGTGCATTCCAGGTACTCGCCACTTGCTGGGTGAAAGAGGCCCCCCATAGATCGCCTCTAAATAACACTCCCCAGCAGTGTATCTTTGAGTTTTCTTCACCTCTTGAGGGGGAAACGATTTCAGAAGCCTATTGTTTTAATACCCCTCATAAATTATATATCTCAGCCATGTTCCCGCTTGAGCTCCTCCGTTCCAGGGAAAACAGTCCGTGCCTTTCCAGTCTCTCCACATTACTAAAACACTCATCCCAGGCAGCGATCCTGGTGAATCCCCCCTGCTCCACCTACCCTCTCCAGTACCATCATCACATTCTTCCTGTGGTGTGGAAACCAGAACTGCACGCAGTGCTGCTACAGCTGGTGTCTGAAACAATGTTTTATAAAGTTAGAACATAACCTCCCTGTTCTTGTCCTATTGAAGGCCTGCGGCCCATAGAAGTTAACTTCTTCACTGTGTAAAGGGCCTGTCCCATTTAGGCGTTTTTTTTTAGGCATCTAGGCTGTCGCTGGGGTGTCGCCTGTAATGTGGTGAGTAGTCTCCTCAGTCGCCAAAAGAGACGTAGCATTTTTCTGGTCGCCGCTGGATTTTGAAATGTTCAAAACCTTTTGGCGACCGTGGGCTAGTCGTAGCTTGTCTTCTCCAGATGTAGGTGCTGTCGTAGGTTGTCGCCAGGATGTCGTAGGTTAAGATAAGATAAGATACCGTTTATTGTCATTTGAACCTAAGCTCAAACAAAATCACGTTTCTGCAGTCATACAAGACACACAAATAACACAATTTACACAAACATCCATCACAGTGAATCTCCAAACACCTCCTCACTGTGATGGAAGGCGAAGTCTTGTCTCTCTCCTGTTCCTTATTCTTCTCCCGATGTTAAAGCCCCCGGCGGGCGATGGTAACTCCCGCGGCCGCTAAGGTCACGCTGGGCGATGTAAGGTCCCGCTCCGGGTCGTGTTTAACCCCGCGATTCGGGCGGGAGAAGTTGCCGTTGCGGGAGCTCCGATAAGCGGTCTCCCACCAGGGCCCCGCAAGCTCCCGATGTCACCGTCCACAGGGCCTGCGGCCGGAGCCTCCGAAGCTCCGAAGTCTGGTCGCAGCCGCGCGCCACCACAGCTCTCCACGCTCCGAAGCCGGCCAGCCCCACGGTGGTGAGTCCGCAGGCTCCGCGACTGGAGCCCCCAGGCCGTTCCGGTTGGAGGCCGCTCCACGGTGCTAGGCCCCAATGACAAGGAAGAGATTTAAAAGTTTCCCCTACCCCCGCCCCCCGCATATACACAATTAAAAACAATATATAAACTACAACCAAAACATACACTTAACAGGACAAAAGAAAAAAAAGACAGACGGACTGCAGAGGCCGCTGCCATGAGGCTAGGTGACGTAGGTTGTCGCCAGTGCTGACTTCCATTGTCGTGAATTCCATTGTCGCAGTCGCCTAAAAAATCGCCTAAGTGGGACAGGCCCATTAGTCCAGTCGCCGGTTTTTCGGCGACCTGCTACTAATATGACAGTCGCCTAAAAAAAAATCACCTACTGGGACAGGCCCTTTAGCTGCCTACACAACCACTTTTTAGGATATTTGGACTTGCAAACCCAGGTCCTTTTATTCCTCAGTGCTCCCAAGATCTTGCTGTTCGTGGTGTATGTCAGAGTTCCAATACTACTGCCAGAATGTATCATTTCACTATTGAAATTTGGATTTGGATCCGAATCCAAACTCTGATTAATCCGGAGCTTAATCAGGGTTAAACTCCATCTACCGTTTCTCAGCCCATTTCACTAATGTAAGGCTAACCTCCAGACTGTCAGCAACTCCACCAATGTTAGTATAATCTGCAAACTTACTGATCATGCCTCTTTGTCTGCATCCAAATCATTCGCGTCTTTTACAAACAGCAAAGCACCCAGCACTGATCCTAATGAAACCCAACTAGTTACAGGCATGAATTATAAAAAACAACTCATTAACATCACCCTCTGTTTTCTATGCCAAGCCAAATTTGTATCCAATTAGCCCTGCATCCCTTGAGCCTTACCCTTTTGCATCAGTCTCCCGTGTAGGACCTTGTCGAAAGCTTAATGGGCCTGTCCCACTTAGGCGATTTTTTTTCAGACGACTACAGGCGACTAGGCTGTCGCCACATGGTCGCCTGTACGGTCGTGAGTCGTCTCCTCAGTCGCCCAAAGAGTCGTAGCGTCTTTCTGGTCGCCGCTGAATGTTCAACATGTTGAGACATTTTCGACGATAGTGGCGACCGTGGGATTGGCGCCAATGAGCGTAGCTTGACGTAGGTGTTGTCATAGTTGTCGCCAGATTAACGTAGGTTGTCGCCGGTGCTGACTTCGGTGAGTTCCATTGTCGTATTTGCTGGCAGTCGCCTAAAAAAGTGCTTAACTTCGCCAGTTCATCGGCAACCTGCTACGACTTGCAGCACTGAAGGATTCTGTTGTGCCCTCTCACTTGGAAACGTAGAAAATAGGTGCAGGAGTAGGCCATTCGGCCCTTCGAGCCAGCACCACCATTCAATATAATCATGGCTGATCATCATCCAAAATCATTACCCCGTTCCTGCCTTCTACTCATATCCCTTGATTCTGTTAGCCCCAACAGCTATATCTAACTTGTGCATAAGTCTCACACCCATCTTGCTTTTACTTTTTTATTCTTTACAGGTATCATTCATTTTTATTTGTTGTTGAATGTATCTGGGTATATCAAGCACTCGCACTGTTTTACAATATGCAGTGTTAGGGGATGGGATTAGCCACCTGCCAAGGTTTTATTTCAGCAGTACAAACTGCGTTCGCCTGATGGGAAAGTCTAACCAATTGTATTTCGATCGTGTTAAAAGCATGTGGCATCTGTGATTAATTAAGCACTTGACTAGTCAGCATTGCATGGATTTATTTTGAAAAAAAAATGGTTAACATGGATCTGAAGAAGGGTCTCAACCCGAAACGTCACCCATTCCTTCTCCCCAGAGATGCTGCCTGCCCCGCTGAGTTACTCCAGCATTTTGTGTCTATTGGCAGGTGGCTAATCCCATCCCCTAACACTGCATAGTCCAACAGTGCAAGTGCTTGATATTAACATGGATACAATGCATTTCAAGAGTTTTGCAAACAATTTATGATAATCAGTGTGTTAGTGCAGAAAACCACTTTCCTATTTCTACAATGTAAACATGAAAGTAATAAGTGGGTCAGGTAATCTGTTTCAGTAATGTTGGTTGGAAGACAGATGTTAGTTAGGACATTGAAAATAATGTTGCTGCCAATTCGTATTAATTGTGGTCTGTCGATGAGGAGGTCAAGGATCTAGTGGCAGAGGGATGCGCAGAGACCCAGTTCCACGAGCTTGGTAACCAGCTTGGAGGGGGATGATGCTGTTGAACGCCAAGCTGTGGTCTATGAACAACAGCCTGATGTGTGTGTTGTTATTGTCCAAGTGGTCCAGTGCAGAGTGGAGAGCCAGCGAGATCGCATCCTCCGTTGACCTCTCGAGGTTCTTGTTGAGGTAGGAGCTGATATGCGCCGTACCCAACATCTCAAAGCTCTTCGTCCCCACGGACGTTAGTGCCACCGGTCGATAGTCATTGAGGCACGTCACCTTACTCTTCTTGGGCACCAGTATTATTGATGCCCTCTTAAAGCAGGTGGGAACCTCGGACCTCGGTAATGAGAGGTTGAAGATGTCCACAAAAGCTCCAGACAGTTGGTCTGCACAGATTTTAAGAACACAACCAGGTATATAGCCAGCATTAGTGAATATATAGACGCAGCAGGACTAAGAATGGAAAACGTGTTGCACTGTTATTTTGATGTTTTTTTTAACCATGAACAAGTTTATTTTTGAACTAAATATGTCACGTAAAACCTTCAGGGTGCTCTGTTTACATTCATGGTGTTGCCTGGTCTGTATATTTATAGTGTCGTTACCCATACATGTGTAAGTGTAAATTGTCCCTAGTGTGTGTGGGATAGTGTTAATGTGCGGGGATCGCTGGTCGGTGTGGGCCAAAGGGCCTGTTTCCGCGCTGTATCTCTAAACTAAACTTGCAAAGGGCTGGATGTCCGCACGCAGATATACATTGAATTGAGAAAAACCTCCACATTTGTTGCTTGCATTACAGAAAATATTTTAAGAGTTGTACATTGGATTTTGTGCAGTAAATATTTTCTCGAGTATTATTGATGTAAATATATTGTTCCTAAACTACAGTTGCACATTTGTTCTAAGGTTTTGAATTGAATATTGCATTATGCGGATCTTGTATAAACGTGACAATGTGCTTCTGTGTATATCCTGTGAATCTGTTCAGGTACATGCTGCTAGCCCAGTGCTTGGGTTGTGCTGTTTATTGAGGACACCTGGCATTATTTCTTGCACCGGTTATTGCATCACAGGAAGATCTACAAACACATCCATAAGATGCACCACGATTTTTCAGTAAGTTCTTTGATTTAGTTGGAGTTAATCCTAAATCAGATTAAGCGTTCATGTTACATTTCAGGTAATTTTTTATGAATCAAGTTTAGTTTTGAAATGTTGCCTACAGGGTGCTGCCAACTAATCTCTAATGGACCTGCTTTCTCAGTCAATTTAGCATTATCTGTATATTTATACTGTTGTCATCTATACATTTCATGTCATGACATTAAGTTCAAACCACCAATACTACTCCTATGGCCTCTGAACCATACACCTTACGATGTTGCAGGGCTGTACACAGTGTACCTCAGTGGAAATGATTGCAAGATCTTAAAGCCCTGTCCCACGGTACGAGTTCATTCCAAGAGTTCTCCCCAGTTTAAAAACAATCAAACTCGTGGTAAGCACGGAGAATGAACGTAGCGGGCACGTCGGAGCTCGGGGACGTCTCTTAGCGGCTCGTAACGCTAATGGCAGGTACTCGGGGAGACACGCTAGCGGCAGGTAAGCACGGGGGAGACTCGTGAAGATTTTTCAACATGTTGAAAAATGTCCACGAGAGCCCCGAGTAACCGCAAGCGGCCATTACCATAAATCTCCGAGTTCGAATCAGGGCAAACTCGGGAGAGCTCCTGGAATGAACTCGTACCGCGGGACAGGGCTATTAGATTGCAAACCATCCCACAAACGCTTTCACCCAACAAACAGCTAACTCATTTTCACCCAACAAACAGCTAACAATGGTCTGTTTCCTTTATCATCCTTTCTTTTTTGCATATCTTTCATTCATTGTTCTTTATCTCTCTACATCATCGTCTACATTTCTTGTTTCCCTTATCCCTGACTAGTCTGAAGAAGGGTCTCGCTGAGTTACTCCAACTTTTTGTATCTATCTTCGGGGTAGACCAGCATCCGCAGATCCTTGCTCCACAAACACGTTGCGTTGGCTGCAACACGCTTCAGTGCATCCCTAGCACACTCTACTGTGCCTCCAATGTCCTAGGCTGCAGCGCTCAATTCTGGACCTCTTGTTGCACTACCACCTACCCATCTTTCATAGAACCTTTTTAAATTCCAAGCCATGCAACTTTTTACAACGTTGTGTGTTTTTTATGAATCCAGTTTATTTTTGAAATAAAATAAATGTAGCCTCCAGCGTTGCTACCACCCCTATACAGATTCACACCTAATCTCTGATGGGCCAGTTCTCTCAAATGAATTTAGCACAAACACTCGAGAGATTGTCTTTAAACTGAAGGCTCCAATGGAAGTAATTTTCTTTTTTTTAACTTTGGTATTTTACAACACATTGGTGAATCCTTGCACGCCATTTTTCAAGGTCTCAGGGCTTGATGCTGATTGGCATGTTTTTTAGGTGGTTAATTTTCTGAAGAATGTCATTAAACTTTTAAAAATATAACATTTTATT
Source organism: Okamejei kenojei (assembly GCA_035221665.1). Classification (NCBI taxonomy): domain Eukaryota; kingdom Metazoa; phylum Chordata; class Chondrichthyes; order Rajiformes; family Rajidae; genus Okamejei; species Okamejei kenojei. The sequence continues at coordinate 8,667,834 of CM069131.1, forward strand.
TTGAAATTTGAATACTGTTGTTTTGCTGAGACAAGAAAAGCAATTGCATTTTAAGTTTCCATTTTATGCATTCATTGCTGGATGTCTCTAGAGATTCCAATATTTACTGACCATCTCCGATCTTGAGAGATGGAGGCGAGCCTTCTTTTTAGACTTTTATCAGCTGGATAGTTTCAGAAAAAGATTGAATGTATCATTGGCCATATCAATCTAAATTGTTTTATTTGTGTAGTGAATATAAATCAGTGCAGGACTTCGCCAGTTTGCAGCTAAAACTGTTTCGTGCTTATGGAATTTTTTTTTTCTTTTTCTCAACTATTGAATTGAATTGAATAATTGAACTGAAAACTTTATTGTCACATGTGACAACACTACACAGTGAGTGTTAGGAAAATGTGTAGCCATATAGTTTCAACGAAATGTGTAGGACGGAACAGCAGATGCTGGTTTAAACCGAAGATACCCACAAAAAGCTGGTGTAACTCAGCGGGTCAGGCAGCATCTCTGGAGAGAAGGCTTTTTGTGTCTATCTTTAGTTTCAACTTAATTCTGGCATACTCTTTAGGAAGTTGACCATGAATTGATGTCAGAATTAACTAAATCAGTATTGGGCAACAAAATTGTCTGTTTATCTTATAACCATATAACCATATAACAATTACAGCACGGAAACAGGCCCTCTCGGCCCTTCCAGTCCGTGCCGACCATTTGTTTTCCCCTAGTCCCATCTACCTGCACTCAGACCATACCCCTCCATTCCCTTCACGTCCATATACCTATCCACTTTACTCTTAAATGTTAAAATCGATCCTGCCTCCATCACTTCTGCTGGAAGCTGATTCCACACAGCCACCACCCTCTGAGTAAAGAAGTTCCCCCTCACGTTACCCCGTGTCCTCTGTCCCTTAATTCTTGCTATCTGAGAAACCAAGTTCCCAATTTAATGCAAAATGATGGTATCATGAAATGTCTTTCTGCCATGCTTTGTGTCCAAGGTGTACTTTGAAAGGAATGCACTTACATTTTTTTTAAACAACTTTCTAAAATGCTGAAAGGCACAAAATGCATGGTGTGAGTGCAAAAGTTTAATTCAAATAGAAAATTCTAAATTTTCCACACAGTCCAGAGTTTCTAAAAAATGTAAACAAATGTACTAATTTCCAGATATCAAAATCGCCCAATGTAAGGAACTGATGGTCCTTCACAAATAAAGAAGCCAAATCCTCCTCCTCATTAGCAAAGAGTCTAAAGGTTATTTGAAAACACACTAGTCAAGCAGTAGACAAATGCTGTTGACAAAGTATGATCCAAACAAAACAAATTGTTAGATTCACAAATTGCAGATAAATGAGTAATCAGATAAGCAAGAAAATAGACACAACATTCTGGAGTAACTCAGCAGGACAGGCAGCATTTCTGGAGAGAAGGAATGGGTGACCTTTCGGGTCGAAACCCCTCTGCAGACTGAGAGTTGGAAGAGGGAGACTAGAGATATGGATGGGTAAGGTGTGAAAACAACAGATCAAAGCAGGCGATGACCAAGGAAATGTAGAATGGTGCATTGTTGTTAACTGAGGGGAAGGTGACACCGAGACATACAATTGGTAAAATATCAGTAAAATTAATCAGGAGGACAGTGATAGTCGGAGAACTGGGATGGGGATGGAATGGGGAGAGAGAGAGGGGAAGCAAGGGTTACTTGAAGTTAGAGAAGTCGATATTCATACCGCTGGGGTGTATGCTGCCCAAGCGAACTCCACAATATCCATTCTTAAGTTAGTTTGCAATAATATATTTTGGAATCTCCCTGTGCTGATTGGTTCTGGGGCATCAACATTTTACAAGTTTGGTAAATGGCTAGGTTGAAGGTGTGGTTGATAAATTTGCTGATGACACCTAGATAGGAGAGAAAGCGAAGGATATGAGACTACAAAGAGATATAGATGGGTTGTGTAATGTAGGCAAAGTCTGGCAAATCGGGGAAAATGGGAAACTATTTTGTGCCTTTGTGTACGATTTATAAAAGGCTACTATTCAGGTACAGCAAGTAATTTGGAAATCTAATGGATTATCAGCAATTTTTTATTGCAATGGAAATTGAATGCAAATGTAAGGAGGTCATGGTTTAGCTATGTAAGACATTTTAGTTTTATAAGGAAAACCTAGAGCTATATCGGGCAGACCACACATAGTAATTTCTTTTAGTACTCGTCCCCTTATTAAGAAAAACATGTAAATGGATTGGAGACAAATCAGGGAAGGTTTACTGGACACACCTGAAATGAATGTGGTTAGCCTTTGATGAAAAGATAGACAGGCTTGGCTTGTATCCACTGGAGATTAGAAGAGTGAGAGGGTACTTGATTGAAACATAAGTTCCTGAGTGGTGTGGAGAGAGACAATAGACAATAGGTGCAGGAGTAGGCCATTTGGCCCTTCAAGCCAGTACCGCCATTCAATGTGATCATGCCTGATCATCCCCAATCAGTACCCCGTTCCTGCCTTCTCCACATAGTCCCTGACTCTGCTATTTTTAAGGAGGATGTTTATTTTTTCATGCTAGAATATAAATCACTATTTATGAATAAGGAATTGGCCACTTAAAGGTGAAATGGACAAATTTGTGATCTGTGTTTACCTTAGAGATACATCATGGACCTCTGGTGAGATGCATGGCGACGCTGCCTGACCTGCTGAGTTAGTCCAGCACTTTTGTGTCTTTATGGATATAGCCCCTTTGGCCCACCGACTCCACACTGCCCGTTGATCACCCATTTACACTAGTTCTAAGTTATCCCACCTTCTCATCCACTCCCTGCACATTAAGAGGCAATTTCACAGAGGCCAGTTAACCCACAAACCCGCACGTCTTTTTGGGGTGCGGGAGGAAACCGAAGCTCGCTGAGGAAACCCTGTCGCAGGAAGAACGTGCAAACTCCACACAAGCTTCACCTGAGGTCAGGATCTAACCCGCGTCTCTGGCACTGTAGAGGCAGCAGTCGTACCAGCTGAGCCTCTGTGCCACCATTGTCTTGCAAGTCTTTGGAACTCTCTGCCTTTGTGGAAAAATCTTTGCATGTTTTTTTTAAATCACATATAGGACGATTATTGATAAACAAGTGGGTAAAAGGGGGGGGGGGGGTGGGGGGATGGGAATGCAGACCAAACATTACAGTCAAATATTCTCCGATTGTATTGATCGCTGGAGTAGATTTGTGGGACCAAGAGTTCTCCTGCTGCTCCTAGTTTGTATGTTGTTATTATTTACAAGAGTATGTGATAGGATAACTAGTGACGTGACGGGCAAGGTTGTAATTGTTGAATCCATGAAGTTTTGGTTTTTTTCCCCACCCCGAGTGCTAATATTATAATTTTATCACAAGTTGAGACAACAACATTCATTTAAATATTTTATTTTAGTCTCCATTTGGCATGCAAGCTGAATATGCTCATCCATTGGAGACTGTTATCCTTGGTGCAGGTTTTTTCATTGGAATCATGATCTTCTGTAACCATGTGATGCTGCTGTGGGCTTGGGTGGCTTTTCGCCTTCTGGAAACAATCGACGTCCATAGGTAAGTATAAAGAAATAATTTAAGTTATTATATAATATATTCAGATCCAGACGGAAGGAGGATCTCGACCTTGGTGTCCAGGTTCAGGAACAGCTTCTTCCCCACAGCCATCAGGCCAGTAAACACAACTAATAAGCTCAGAGCTCTGAACTACAAAGGACTATATTATAATTTGTTATTTGCACTATATTTGTTATTTATTGAACTTTTTCTTCCCCCCCCCCCCCCCCCCCCCATTATATACAATGTTTACATATTCACATATTCTGTTGTGCTGCAGCAAGTAAGAATTTCATTGTCCCATCCGGGACATATGACAATGAGACACTCTTGCCTCTCTTGAATCTTGACCCGAAACGTCACCCATTCCTTCTCTCCAAAGATGCTGCCTGTCCCGCTGAGCTACTCCAGCTTTTTGTGTCTACGGTTTAAACCGGCATCTGCAGTTCCTTCCTACACAATATATATCACGAATTGCCTGCTGCATGATTTACTGGGCCATAAGAATTATTTAGTAATTCAACAAAAAATAAAAATGTTTTCCCTTATTTTATTACTTCCCTGTCCACGTTCAAATACCTTCTAAATATTGTCGTTGAACCTACCTCCACCTCCTCTGGCAGCTCGTTCCATATACCACCCACCCTCTGTGGAAGATTTGCCCTTCAGATCTTTTCCCGCGGTCAGCACAATGGCGCAGCGGTAGAGATGCTGCCTCACAGCGCCAGAGATCTGGGTTCCATCCTGACTACGGGTGCTGTCTGTACGGAGTTCGCACGTTCTCCCTGAGACCATGTGGGTTTTCTCCGGGTGCTCCGGTTTCCTCCCACATTCCCAAGACGTGCAGGTTTGTAGATTAATTGGCTTCTGCAAATTGCCCCTAGTGTGTAGGGTGTAAGGATGATCGCTGGTCTGCGTAGACTCGGTGGGCCGAAGGGCCTGTTTCCAATCTGTATCTCCAAACTATACTAAAGTAAACACTCACCTTAAACTTATGCCCTCCAGCTTTAGACTGCTGTACCTTGCTGGGGGGAAAAGAGTGTGATTATCTTACTCATCCATGCCCCTCATGATGGTACAACCTCCAAAAGATCATCGCTCGGCCTCCTTCACTCCAAGGAACACTATCCCAACCTACATAACTAAAGCCCTTAGGGCGGCAAGATGGCACAACGGTAGAGTTGATGCCTTACAACACCTGCAGTGCCGGAGACCCGGGTTCGATCCCGACTCTGGGTGCTGTCTGTACGCAGTTTGTACGTTCTCCCCGTGACCTGCGTGGGTTTTCTCAGCGATCTTCGGTTTCCTCCCACATTCCAAAGACGTACAGGTTTGTTGGTTAATTGGCTTGGTGTATGTGTAAATTGACCGTGGTGTGTGTAGGATAGTGTTAATGTGCGGGGATCGCTGGTCGGCGCGGACCCGGTGGGTAGAAGGGCCAGTTTCCGCGCTGTATCTCTAAACTAAACTAAACAGTCAGCATCCTAGTGAATCGTTTCAGCACCTTCTCAAGCTTATCTGTAATATTCCTACAGCATGGTGACGAGAACCTACACTATACTCTAAGTTGTATATGAGTGGAACATGATGTCCCAACTCTCACACTCAATGTGTAGGAAGGAACTGCAGATGCTGGTTTAAACCAAGGCAGACACAAAATGCTGGGGTGACTCAGACATACCGGTACGTCTTTGGGGTGTGGGAGGAAACCAGAGATCTCGGAGAAATCCATCACGGGTCTTGGGGAGAACGTCCATACTCTGTACAGACAGCACCAGTAGTCGGGATCGAACCCGGGTCTCCGGCGCTGCCAGTGCTGTAAGGCAGCGACTCTACCGCTGAGCCGCCGTGACCATGTCCTTGCGGCCTGCCTTACGCAAAGGCACATTAACCATCCTCCAGACTTCCTGCACCTCACCCGTGGCTACGTGAAGATACATAAATCTCTTCCAAAGCCCCAACAAATTCTTCCCTTGCTCTCCCACAGACCAAGGATACAGTTGCTAGTGCTCCTGCAATTTATCCGTCTTTATGTGCTTCATGACCGTCGGTCGGCACGTCCACTTTCATAATGTGGAGATGTTTCGAGATAATGCTGTTCTCTTTTCTAAATTCATCAGTTTCCACATCCTTCTCTATACTGGGTACCAATGAGAAGTATTCCTTTAAGATCTTGCCCATTTCCCATGGCTCCACTCCACACATATAATCATGTATAAGATCATGAGAGGACTAGCTTGGGTAGCTGCACAGAGTCTCTTGCCCAGAGTAGGGGAATCGAGGACCAGAGGAATAGGTTTAAGGTGAAGGGGAAAAGATTTAATAGGAATCTGAGGGATGATTGTTTTCACACATTGGGTGGCGGGTGTGTAGAACAAGCTGCCAGAGGAGGTAGTTCAGGCGGGGACTATCCCAACGTGTAAGAAACAGTTAGACAGGTACATGGATAGGACGGGTTTGGAGGGATATGGACCAAACGAGGGCAGGTGGGACTAGTGTAGCTGGGACATGTTGGCCGGCGTGGGCAAGTTGGGCCGAAGGGCCTGTTTCCACACTGTAGCACTCTATGACACAGTTTCCCACATGGATTTTTAAGGGAATGTCCTCTCTGCCTAGTTACTCTTTAGCGCTTACTATAATTACAGCACCTTTTTAGGATTCTCCTTTACATTATTTGCCTGGGATATTTCATGTCCTCATTCTGCGCACATCATTTCCTTCTGAAATGTACTCCTACCTCTCTTATATTCCTCAAGGGACTTGTTTGCTTCTACCTGACATATGCTTTATTTTTTCTGGCCAGAACCTCATTATCCTTGGAATCCGGCTTGGATTCACGTTGGCAGGAAGATGCAGATACCTCAACTTGTCCGCTCCCACTTTAACGAACTTCCCACTTGCGGACGTCCCCTTTGCTTGCAAACTTACTCTAACGGACCTTTGCAAGTTCCTGTCTAGTACCGTCCAAAATTTACCTGGCCCCAATTTAGAACCATTCCTGTCCTATTCCATAACTTTTTTCATAGCTGGTAGAATTATATTCGCTGGTCCCCAAAGTATTCCCTCACTGACAACTCGTCCACTTGCACGCCCTATTTCCCAAGAATAGACACATCTTAGACCTCTTCCTGGCAGGGGCCACAAGATAGGGTTTGAAGAAACGTTCCTGAACACACTTGGCAAATTCCACTCCATCTAAGCCCTTAGTACCATACGATACGATAAAACAAAAGACTTTATTCATCACCGGAGGGAAATTGCTCTGCCAACAGTCACAACAGACAACAAGGTACACAAACAAATTGAAATTAAAATTAAATTAAAAGTGAAAAAAAGAAAAAGACAAGCGACTGTTGTCTGGCTGCCGTGTGCACGGCGCCTTTCACCGGAACACATGAACAAAGAAACGCAGACCTATGCCCTGGGCAGAGGATTCTAAACTAGAGTGTCCCCCCCCCTCCCCCACACCCCCACACCTGGCCCCCCTTTGTTCTCCCACCGTCCTTCACAGCGGTCCCCCCACGTCGGGTTTCCCATTGCTCTCATCGCCTCCCTGCCAGGCCTGCTGCCGAGGCTCCCGCTCGACGCCGAGGCTCCCGCTGCTGCCGAGGCTGCTGCCGAGGCTCCTGCTGCTGCCGAGCTGCCGCTGCTGCCGAGGCTCCCGCTGCTGCCGAGGCTCCCGCTGCTGCCGAGGCTCCACATGGCAGTCCTATTCAATATTAGGGAAATTAAAATAACCTAATATTACAACCCTGTTTTTCCTACACTTATCCGCACTTCCCCGCTGTGCATCAGTACCATTCATTGTGCCCTTTATCAATATGTGGCATTGATATACTTCAAATACTGAATCACCAAGGGCCTATATAATTGCAGTAAAGCTTGTGCACTCCTGGCATCTAATGCTCCTGTAATAAAAGGCTAATACACTATTTACCCCCCCCTCCTCATTGCAGCACCTACAGTATGTATTGGCTTTACAAGTATGTCCCGCTCTGTTTGAGCATTAACAGAACCCAAACTCTCTGCTTTTAAAAACAAATACTCCACTTCTCTGTTGTGTGTGAGAACGAGGAAGACCTCAGATTTGTCCACGTTATATTTAACCTTACATGCTGTCGACCATTCACACAGCTTGTTTAGTCATCTTGAAGTCCCTGCAACCTCCTTTGTACTCACGATACCACCTAGCTTTGATTTGTCATCAAAACTGGAAATATGACATTTCATCTTCTTGGCCATGTTATTCATCTAGACCGCGTATAGCTGAGGCCTAAGATCTAATCCAGTCACAGTCGCTCTCCTGAACAGATCAGTTACTATCAGATTCTATCTAGTCTTTCTTAATCAATTTCTTGGTCCTCCTTGGCTAAATAAAATTGACAATTATATTGAGCTGATTTTTTGGTTTGATATGCTATCGTTAATTGTAAGCTGCAGGGGAATCCCTTCCCTTTTGGGGTTTTGTGCCTGAAAGGAATAATTTTCCTTGGTCATTACTGCTTTAATTGCTGATCATTGCCTGCCCCCTGTCATGTGTATGGCCGATTCTCCTGGTGTATCTTCATTGTGCCCTTTATCTAGAATTAACCCTCTAGTTGTACATTGATCCACACCAGATCCAAAATTCAGAAAGACCCCTTGACAGAAAGATAATTAATTTGTACCTTTCGCATTTGTGTCCTCACTTTGAGACCAGTGTATAAGCCTTTATTACAAGAGCATTTAATTCAAGGAGTGTGGAAGCTTTTACTGCAATTATATTGGGCCTTGGTGAACCAACATTTGAAGTAGTAAAAATAGGGTTGCAATACTATTAGACAATAGGCAATAGGTGCAGGAGGAGGCCATTCGGCACTTCGAGCCAGCACCGCCATTCCATGTGATCATGGCTGATCATCCACAATCAGTACCCCGTTCCTGCCTTCTCCCCATATCCCCTGACTCCGCTATCTCCAAGAGCCCTATCTGGCTCTCTCTTGAAAGCATCCAGAGAACCGGCCTCCACCGCCCTCCGGGGCAGAGAATTCCACAGTCACAACTCTCTGTGTGAAAAATATTAGGTTATTTGAATTTCCCTAATATTGCCCAGGACTGCTATGGTGCTAAGGACTTAGATAGAGTGGAATTTGCCAAGTGTTCAGGAAAGCTTTGTTTAGTTTAGAGATACAGCGCGGAAACAGGCCCTTCGGCCCACCGGGTCCGCGCCGACCAGCGATCGCCGCACATTAACACTATCCTACACCCACCAGGGACAATTTTTACATTTACCAAGCCAATTAACCTACAAACCTGTACGTCTTCAGAGTGTGGGAGGAAACTGAAGATCTCGGAGAAAACCCACGCAGGTCACGGGGAGAACGTACAAACTCCGTACAGACAGCACCCGTAGTCGGGATCGAGTCCGGCACTGCATTCGCTGTAATGCGGCAACTCTACCGCTGCGCCAGCGTGACTGCGTTCAGGAGTATGTTCTGGAAAGCTTCTTCAAACCTATCTTGAGGGCCCTACCATGAAGAGGGCAAAGATTTGTCTACTCTAGGGCAGGCAAGTGAATGAGTTGTTAGTTTGGGAGCACTTTTGGACCAGTGACCATAATTCTACTAGCTTTGAAATAGTTATGGAATAGGGCAGGAATGGTCTAAGGAGTTAACCCAAATTAACCCATCCCCTACTGGTTCCTCAACACAATAATGATCCAGAAAAACATCTCTAATTTCCCTTGCACAGTTATTTCTGCAAATTGTATTTACCAGTGTCGACGTTCGGTTTCCCATTATTATTGTATTTCTCCTTTAGAAATCACAACTTGTCCAAGGGCGGAGCTTTGAAGCTTTTCTGAAAACCTGTCATCCTTTCGTTATTAAAGTTAATATTTGGGGGGAAAAAAGTTAATATATGGGGGGAAAAGCAGGAATAGGGCACTGATTTTGGATGATCAGCCATGATCATATTGAATGGTGGTGCTGGCTCAAAGGGCCAAATGCACCTATTTTCTATGATTCTATATTTCTTCTCCAGCGGCTAGAAATAGGAAACAGAAGATGTCGGATATATTTTGCTAGTTAAGCAGCATCTGTGGAGAGACATAGACATTGTAGTTAATTTAGTGTGTGCCACCCTTGTATGGCATTATTTTAATACCATTTCTCTTTTTCAGCGGATATGACATCCCTATGAATCCTTTGCATCTGATTCCCTTTTATGCTGGATCTCGTTTTCACGATTTTCACCACATGAACTTCATTGGAAACTATGCTTCAACCTTCACCTACTGGGACAAAATCTTTGGCACCGACTCGCAGTTCAATACTTACTACACAAAGTTGGCGAACAAACAAGATCCAGATGATAAGAAAATGGAATGACGTCCAGCAGCCTGTTACGCACCATTCAGCAGTGCCTTTCCAAATTTTCATTTCCTTTCAGAAGTATTGAGGAGCAGTCTTTGAAAATGAGGACGTTTAGCAAGTGAAACTGAGAAGCCTTCAACTTCCACCAAGCTTCCCCCAAGTCTGCTCCTGTCATGCGAGGTATCATTTAGGCATTGCTGGAGCCCTTTGCCACACTGTTCTGCCGGGTTATATCTCTGATGGATCTCAAGGAGCATTTGAGATCCAGAAATACAGACTGCACATCCTAAGTTGAAACCTTCTTGTCTGTTGTCTATTGTCTAATCTTCATACTTGAATAACTAATATTGTTCCACAACAAATTTATTTAACCAAAAAAAAAATATATAAAATGCAATGTCTCCTCTGCTACACTGGCTACTGTAATTATTTAAAGTAGTGAATTTTGAATTGTCTTTTTTGCATTGATTACACCAATATTTAATGATATAATGCACTTTATTGGGTCTAAAAACAGGTACGAGTTTTAAATCAGCATTTACATTCTCTTGGAGGACAGCTATTAAGCATTTTGATCTATTGGCAGTGAATGTAGTGAGAGAGCATTTGTCTTGAAAGTGATCACATTTGCGAATTTAAAAAAAAAAAGTTGGCTGTGTTCTTGTGCAAAGTATAATTTATCCATGATATTTTTCTTGTGTCAGTACAGATAATTCTCGTTAACACAGACCATAGGGGAGAGAGAGGAGTCAGTGTTTGCCGATTGTCTGCTGTAACCAAGTGAGGAGGGGGGTAATTATGTATATTATTGGGGAAAAAAAGCCAATGTTATGGCAAATTTCCGACAGTGTCCTCTTTTCCAGTTGCCATTACTGCACAGGTAAGTAGGAGTGAACGTACGCAAACCAATTAGAACAGAACTTCCAGTCATTATTTCCAGTTTAATTGGTTGTTTATTGAAGTAGTTGTACAAACAAAGAGATGAACGTACCAGGTTTTCCTTATTCTGCATGCAAGTTGCAGCTGGCTGCTCTGTCCCTGGTCTGGTGAGAACTGTATGCGCTCCCTCCCTGTACCTGCCCCTATTCCCTTATATATACGCCACTCTGTGCATCTAATGACCGCCCCCAAGCGTCCAAAATAATACTGCAAGATATATCTAGACAAAATAATATAATATGTCAACAGTAGCTAGCCTAAACATAAATGGCTCCTACAGCCAGCAAACACTCTAAATAAGATCCACCATCAACAGGAAAGGACAATGTTATAATACAATCTACAATGTTATAATACTTTCAACATTGTAAAGTTAAAAAAAAAGTCAAAATGCTGTAATTTCATTTACCTTTTGTAGATGGTAGATTAACCTGTAGGAATGAACTGCAGATACTGGTTTAAACCAAAGATAGACTCAAAATGCTGGAGTACCTTCAAGTAACCCCTCCACTCCCCCTCTCTCTCCATCCCTCCCCCACCCAAGTTGCACCAGCTTCTCGTTCTCACCTGGCAAACAGCTAACAACGGCCTGTTTCCTTTATCATCGTTACTTTTTTCCTTATCTTTCAAACATTTGTTCTGCGACTCTCTCTACATCACCGTCTGTATCGCTGGTTTCCCTCTCCCCTGACGCGCAGTCTGAAGACGGGTCTCGACCCGAAACGTCACCCATTCCTTCCCTCTCGGGATGCTGCCTGTCCGGCTGAGTTACTCCAGCCTTTTGTGTCTATCTGTGATAGATGAACCTGTTGTGTGGTGATCTCAGTTAGATGCGGTGACTTTTTACCCTGTGCCAGTGGAACTATGATGCTCCACTGGCTGTGGCCCCCACTTGTGGAGAAGGCTGCGGTGTGAATGAGGAGGGGTGGGGGATATCATCAGGAGAAGCAACAGCACGATCGGCAGCGTCAGAAACAGCTGGTCTGAAGAATGAGTTTCACTTGAATATGAATATTCTTCACATACACGAGCTATCGTTACGCCAGCCTCTAACTTGTAGAGTCATAGTGTGGAAACAGGCCCTTCGATTCAACTTGCCCACACTGACCAACATGTCCCATCTACACTAGTCCCACCTGTCTGAGTTTGGCCCATATCCCTCCAAAACTATCCTAACTATGTACCCGTCCAAGTGTTTCTTAAACATAGCGATAGTTCCAGCCTCAACTACACCTCCCCCGGCAGCTCGTTCCATACATCCACCAACCTTTATGCAAAAAAAAACATTACCCCTCTGGTTCCTATTAAATCTCTCCCCCCACCCCCCCTCACCTTAAACCCATGTGCTTTGGTTCTCGGTGCCCCGACTCTGGGCAAGAGACTCTGTGCGTTTACCCAATCCATTCCTCTCATGATTTTGTCCACCTCTATAAGATCTCCCCTCATCCTCCTGTGCTATTAACTTCTTAGATAGACACAAGAAGTTGCAGTGGGTCAGGCAGCATCTCTGGCGAAAAGGAATAGGTGACGATCTGGGTCGAGACCCTTCTTCAGACTGAGAGCCGGGAAGATGAGACGCGAGATATAGACGGTGATGTAGAGAGCTATAGAACAAAAGATTGAAAGATATGCAAAAAGGTAACGATGAAACAAAGGTAACATTTTGTGCTAGCTATCACTTAGGTCAGGGGTCGGCAACCTTGTCTGCATAGGGGCCAGGACGCATGTCTGTGAGCGGATGGCGGGCCACATCTATCATGTGCACACATGGATACCACCCCGGATGGCGGGCATCAAATCACGTGTTCACAGAATGTGCGCAGGATGTGGTACAGCCAGAGCGATCGGCTGCGCTCGGAGGGCCGGATGATTACGGGGAAAAAAATCCGCCTGTGGGCCGGATGATTTTGGGTTACAGGCCGCGTTCGGCCCGGGGGCCGCAGGTTGCCGACCCCTGACTTAGGATGACAAACTTTCTTTTTACGCCACCACTCTCTGGTCAATCACTCCAATGACAATTTAAATCAGAAAAGTGAGTGAACAGGTGTGAGCGAGCGACATCTGTGTGGCGGTAAACACAGACTGGGACAAGATTTGTGTAGGAAAGAGCTGCAGATGCTGGTTTAAATCAAAGATGGACACAAAATGTTGGAGTAACTCAGCGGGACGGGCAGCATCTCTGGAAAAAGGAATGGGTGACGTTTCAGGACGTGACCCTTCTTCAGTCTGAAACGTCACCCATTCCTTCTCTCCAGAGATGCTGCCTGTCCCGCTGAGTTACTCCAGCAATTTGTGTCTATCTGAGACAAGAGTCGCTCCAAGCATCTCCAACCACTCCGCGAAGCAACGAACCCGGAGCTTTGTTCCCAATACAAATGGACGCCTTGGTTACTACAGCAGGTTCAGTCTGCCATAACCAAAATCCATTATAAAGAGGGTATGTATTAACGCGAGTGGACGGTACTAGAAATTACAACCCCCGGATGCACTTACATCTCTGGGATTTGCAGTTGATGTGTCCTTTCCTCATCTCTGCCTGCTCGTTGGGAGGTAAAGAATTGTTGCAAAAATCTCTCACATCCGGTTTTTATTATGAAAATGTAGTTTGAGTTTTGTTCATTCCTCTTTCCTCCATTTACAGCAGTGGTGGAACAGGAGTTTTGGTGCAGTTTTGACTTCTACATTGATTAAAAAAAAAATATTAACTCTCATAAGTAGGTTATCATATTCCAGTTGAAGTTGTATTCCATTTGAATGTATTGAACATGTAATGCCATCACCCACTTTCAGTCTTATTATCAAAATGTAGTTTGAGCTTTGTTCAATATAGCAGAATTTTGTTTTGAAAAATGTTCAAATATAAAAATGGATGTATTATTTACAGCTTCAAGAGTGTTTATTGTTATATTCGGTCCTTAAATTATATTAATATTTGAACGATCATGTTGAAAATTCAATCTGTATTTGATTCCAATACTTCCAATAAAATCTTTCTCCGTGGAACAGTGACAGGATTAAAACAATGTTAAACAATCGGAATCAAGGGATATGGGCAGACTAGTTGCGGAATCAAGGGATATGGGCAGAGTCCTTGCGGAATCAAGGGATATGGGCAGAGTCCTTGCAGAATCAAGGGATATGGGGAGAAGGCAAGCACGGGTTACTGATTGTGGATGATCAGCCATGATCACAATGAATGACGGTGCTGGCTCGAAGGGCCTCCTGCACCTATTCTCTATGTTTCTAAGTAAATTGTCAAAGGGATGCCCATTCACTTTTTGTACATGAGATGTATGGACCTGTGGTAATAATCTGTGCTTCCAAAATAGTAACGTACAAACAATATACAGCAGTGATAATAACATTAAGAGTTTTAATTTTGCATTGTAAATTATGAAAGCTTACCCTATTCTTTCTGAGGCTTGCTAAACAAGATAGGGGCCCATGGATAGAAGATTGGCTGACTGGCAGAAGACAAAGAGTGGGAATAAAGGGAGGCGTTTCTGCTTGGTTGCAATGGATCAGTGGTGTTCTGCAGGGGTCGGTGTTGGGTCCACTAGTTTTCATGTTATATGTTAATGATCTAGATGAGGGAATTGATGGCTTTGTGGCCAGGATTGCAGATCTTGCTCAGAGTAGGTGAATCGAGGACCAGAGGAAATAGGTTTAAGGTGAAGGGGAAAAGATTTAATAGGAATCTGAGGGGTGACTTTTTCACACAAAGGGTTGTAGGTGTATGGAACAAGCTGCCAGAGGAGGTTGTTGAGGCTGGGACTATCGCAATATTTAAGAAACAGTTAGACAGGTACATGGATAGGACAGTTTGGGGGGGAATATGGACGAAACAAACACAGGCAGGTGGGACTAGTGTAGCTGGGACATGTTGGCCGGTGTGGGCAAGTTCTGCCGAAGGGCCTGTTTCCACACTGTATCACTCTATGATGCGAAGATATGTGCAGGGGCTGGTAGTATATTGAGAGAAGCAGGGAGGCTGCAGGAGGACTTGGACAGGTTGGGAAAGTAGGCAAATGGAATACAGCGTAGCCAACAATGCGGCCATGTTCTTTGGTAGAAGGAATAAAGGTGTAGACTACCTTCTAACGGGAGTGGCTGCAGAAAGTGGAGGTACAAAGGGACTTGGGAGTGCTGGTGCAGGATTTCCAAAAAGTTAATTTGCAGGTTGAGACAGCGGAACGGAAGGCAAATGCAAGGCTAACATTCATTAGGAGGGGACTAGAATATAAAAGCAGGGATGTAATGCTGAGGCTTTGTAAAGAGCTGGTGAGGAGTCCACATTTGGAATATGGTGAGCCGTTTTGGGCTCCATATCTGAGGAAGAATGTGCTGGCTTTGGAGAGCGTCCAAAGGAGATTTACAAGAATAATCCCAGGGAAGATTGGGTTGACATATTTGCAGAGTGTTTGAAGCCTTTGTGCCTATACTCACTGGAATTTAGAAGAATGAGGGGGATTTCATAAACACTTTACTGCAGGGGTCGACGACCTACGGCCCCCAGGCCAAAAGCGGCCTGTAACCCGAAATCATCCGGCCCGCAGGTGATTTTTTTTTTTCCCCGCAATTATCCGGCCCGCAGGCTTCCGTCGTCTCCGGTAGCGCCGAGCGCGGCCGCACACCTTCTGTGTCTGGGCTTCACTGTCGGGATCGGGGTTGTCATTAAGCCGGGACGAATGAGTGTGATATTTGAGCCACCGTCTTCAGGACAGAGCCAAGGCAACGGTGCGTAGGTGCGCCATGTTCGTGAGCGCCCATAACTAGGGGTGGCGTCCTCGAAGGGGCGGTCTATGTGAACTCGTGATTTGATGCCTGCCATCTGGGACGGGATCTATGCGTACACGTGATAGATGTGGCCCGCCATCCGCTCACAGACATGCGTTCTGGCCCCTATGCAGAATACGTTTGCCGACCCCTGCCTTACTGGATAATGAAAGGGTCCGATAGAGTGGGCGTGGAAAGGATGTTTCCAACAATGGGAGAGTCCCGAACCAGAGGGCACAGCCTCAATAAAAGAATGTATCTTCATGCAGAGATGAGGAGGAATTTCTTTAGCCAGAGGGTGGTGAATCTGGAATTCATCGTCACAGAAGGTTATTTTTAAGGCAGAGATTGATAGATTCTTGATTAGGAAAAGTGACAAAATTCTCCTGGAGAATGGCGATGAGAGGGGAGAAAATAGATCAGCTATGATTCAAGGGTAGACTTGATCGGCTGAATGGCCTAATTCTGCTCCTGCCTCATGAATGTCAAGAGTGTTTTATTGTCATATGTCCCAGATAGAACAATGAAAGTCTTGCGTGCAGCAGCACAACAGAATATGTAAATACAGTACACTGTAAACAATATAATCAATGAGAACAGAGTTCAGTGTGTGTATATATACACACACATACTCACAAATACATATATATACAGATTATATATACACGCACACATGCACACATGTACACACATAAACAAACAATAATGGTCTAATGTAGTTCAGAACTCATTTGAGGTTGTAGTGTTTAATGGCTGTAGGGAAGAAGCTGTTCCTGAACCTGGACTTTAC
Source organism: Okamejei kenojei (assembly GCA_035221665.1). NCBI lineage: Eukaryota > Metazoa > Chordata > Chondrichthyes > Rajiformes > Rajidae > Okamejei > Okamejei kenojei. Next base: position 8,684,267 of record CM069131.1, read on the forward strand.
CGTTTTCCTGAGTTTCTCCAGCCTTTTGTGTACCCTCGATTCTCCAGCATCTGCAGTTCCTTCTTTAACACTTTACCGTTTTCAGGTTCCTGTACCTTCTTCCTGATGGCAGGGGTAAAATGAGAGTGTGGCCAGGGTGGTGTGGGTCTCTAATGATGCCGGCTGCCTTTTTGAGGCAGCGATTCCGGTAAATCCCTCCGATGGTGGGGAGGTCAGAACCGGTGATGGACTGGGCAAGTGTTCACAACTTTTTGCTGTTTTCTTCGCTCCTGAGCATTCAAGTTGCCGAACCAGTCAATATGCTCTCTACCATACACCAAGATAATCAGAAAGGCTACTATATTACAGTATAATATTATACTTTATCACTTTCATACCAGTTGCAATGTTTTTTTTCAGTGGCATTTCCTTGATCAGTATGGGGTCACAATGTAATTGTCTCACTGAATTCATTAGCAAGCATATCACAATTTTATTTTTATAAGATCTTATTGATTATTGATCAAGTATTTTCATCAATTTCTGAATATTTAGTCAATCATTTATTTAACCACACTGGAATATTTTCTAAACACGCAAAAGTTTAATTCACGTCATGATTGTGATTTCAGCCTTATCTTAAAACTGTCTCTTTCTTCCAGTGATGTGATCAAGAGTTTTGATACAATCTTGACTTCTGCATTGATTTTGTATATTAGTATTTATCGGTTGATCTCCATATTCCATTTGAACGTGTATGCAAGAACTCAGATGCTGTTTTAAATCGGATGCTGGAGTAACAGGCAGCATCTCTGGAGAGAAGGAATGGGTGATGTTTCAGATCAGTCTGAAGAAGGGTCTCGACCCGAAACGTCACCCATTCCGTCTCTTCAGAGATGCTGCCTGTTCCATTTGAACATAATTGAAAATTTCATGGCAACATCTATTTACCGTCTCAACCCGAGACATCTTCTATTCCTTTTCTCCAGAGATACTGCATGACCCGCTGAGTCACTCCAGCTTTTTGTGTCCATTTGCAGGCATGCGTCTCCCAACAACAGCAGTAGATGGCAGTGTTAAACACCACACTGTGTTATGGCCCTGTCCCACTTGGGCAACTGCAGGAGACCATGTGGTCGCCACATGTTCGCGGGTGGTTGCCGGGGAGTCGCCTTCATGGCCGTGAGGAGTTCCCGCATTTTGGGAACTAGTCGCTGCCTCATTATGGTCGCCGTGAATTTTTCACCATGTTGAAAAATTAGCGGCGACCAGAATGAAGCCGCCCTGGAGAGTAGCGAGAATTCTCGTGCCGTAGGTACAGTGGTAATGGGTTGGCAGGAGGTCGAAGATTCTTATCGGTTGTAGCCGGTGCTGACTGGTGAATTTCATTGGCTCACTGGGAAACCGAACCAAGGATAATCGACCAGTAATGTTAAAAGTCCGCCGAGCTTCACAGCCGCGTATCTCTGGCTTCTTAAAAGTTGCCTCCACTCCTTCTACCCAACCCTCTACCCCCCCCCCCCTCTTTTAAAGGACTTAAGTGACCCTTCCCGTAAACTGTGCTTTCACTTTCATAATTACAGCGCCAACCTTCCTGTTCATCGCGGTGTGTGTGCCTGTATCACATTGGCTTTGCACCGTGTGAATTTCATTCAGACAGTGCTCCCCCCGCTTGCCTTGATAGTCACTGGCAGTCGCCTGAACAATCGCCTAAGTGGGACAGGCCCATTAGCTGCTAAAATCAATATTTCATTATCAATTATATGAATCCATGCCGTGGCTAGGAATTCTGCTGGTATGAGATTGCATACATTTGATTTGAGTATGACAGGATGTGGATGTGGAAAGGATGTTTCCACTGGTGGGAGAGTCTAGGACCAGAGATCATAGCCTCAGAATTAAAGGCCGCTCTTTTGGAAAGGAGGTGAGGAGGAACTTCTTTCGTCAGAGTGTAGTTAATCTGTGGAACTCATTGCCGCAGAGGGCTGTGGAGGCCAAGTCAGTGGATATTTTTAAGGCAGAGATAGACAAATTCTTGAAGAGAACGGGTGTCACGGGTTATGGGGAGAAGGCAGAAAAATGGGATTAGGAGGCAGAGATCAGCCATGATTGAATGGCGGAGTAGACTCGATGGGCTGAATGGCCTAATTCTACTCCTTTAACTTGTGAACCTGTGACATGTAACTCCTGCGATGTGCAAATATTGTATTTTGTAGTTGTGATTGGTGTGATCTTAAGTTTTGTTTATTTTTAATCTCAAAACTGCTGTATCCTAACGGAACACTTACTCTATTCAAAGCATGAAGTACTGGGCGGACCTCAGCGGGTCAGGCAGCATCTGACTTGCTCTCTCAGTCATCTTTGGAGGTCACCTTGGATCCCAGCCCAGTCGTCAACTCTCGCGCTGATGCAGCCCTGCGGGGTTGAGGTGTATTTGCTATCGCTCCAGATCTGTGGCTGCAGAGCACCCTGCAGCAGGTGGGGCAACAGATGAGCTGTTTGGAAGATGGACGCAAAAAGCTGGAGTAACTCAGCAGGGGGCAGGCAGCATCTCTGGAGAGAAGGAACGGGTGACCTTTCAGGTTGAGACCCTTCTTCAGACTGAGGTTTTGTTCCCCCCTCCACCCCACCACTTTGTCTTGCCTTCTGCAAGCTCCTGCTGAATAAACTGTCCATACTTACTGCCTCCCCAAGGCTCCCGACATTTTTTGTTGCCATACTTCAATGGCTCCTACAGATTGATGAGAATGTTACGTATTTTGTCCAAGGAGGCTTTGAGAACAATTTTGAAGCTTGCTCGTCCATCAGGCCAGCAGACAGGGCGGCGCGGCTGCTCAGCGGTAGAGTTACTGCCTTACAGCGCCAGAGACCCGGGTTCGATCCTGACTACGCACTTGTTTGTTCTCCGAGATCTTTGTTTTCTCCGAGGTCTTCGGTTTCCTACCACACTCCAGAGATGTACAGGTTTGTAGGTTTTTGGCTTGCTGTTAAAATGGCGTGAAAAATGACCCCCGGTGTGTGTGCGCAGGATGGTGGTAATCTGATAGTGGCAATCTGCTGGTCGTTGCGGACTCGGTGAGCCTGTATCTGTATTCCGCTCTGTATCTCTAAACTAAACTAAACATCGCTGGAGCTGGCTGGCGACCTTGACATTGGGTCGGGAGAGGCACCAATATTGGTTCACTTATCCGGCCAAATGATTTGGAGACATTTATGCGGTCAGCATTGGTGGTATCTCTGCCCATTGCTTTGTGGTGTCTGCAGTAGGTGACAGTACAAAGTGGCCAGGATCACCATTTATCAGACGAATGGCGTCGACCCTAAACCTTGCCTGTCCATTCCCTCCTCAGATGCTGCCTAACCTACTTTGTGATATGCTCAAGATTCCAGCATCTGTAGTTCCTCGTGACTCTGTAGTTTAGTTTAGCCCGGAGGCTCTGCAGCTGTAAGGCAGCAACCTACCGCCGATCGGCCGACCAGCTGATCGCTGCGCACGATAACTGTGTAGTGTTTGAAGTCTTCGTCCGCAGATTCTCTTACTCAGATGGAAACCATAGCCAAAACATAGAAACTAGTAAGTATTAGGTGCAGGAGTAGGCCCAGCCCTTCGAGCCCGCACCGCCATTCGGGGGATAATCATGGCTGATCATCCAACTCAGTACAGACCGCCTGTTCTCAGGATCCATACCCTCTGATCCCCTTAGCCACAAGGCCACATCCAACTCACCGCTGCGCCACTGTGGCCTCAACTACCCTCTGTGGCAGAGAGTTCCAGAGACTCACCACTCTCTGTGTGAAGAAAGTCTTCTCATCCGTCTTAAAGGATTCTCTTCTTCTCCTCAGATGGTCAAAGACTATTGTGCAGGTGCATTGATGAATGTTGCCATCAACATCTATGTTCACCGAGAGGTGAAACAAGGAAAGTGATCCACGTTTTCCGTGGTTTTCCCTTCAAATTCATGGGAAGGGCAGGGCTTTTGTCAAGGGTAGTGCAGTGCTCTGAAGATGGGTTGATGGAAGGTGTTAGTATGTTTACGAATGTTTAGTGTAAGGCCCATTCTCTCGTATGCTTCAGTGACCCAAGTCACTAATGATTTGGAGCTTAGCTTCCAGTTACAGTATGCACATATTACACGCATCATCTGGCTGATTGCTAATGTTGCAAAAAATAAACATAACAAATACTGTAGAGGAAGGCCCTTTGGCCCTTAATGCCTACTCTTCCTTTCAATAGAATAATGGTTGTCCTTTTAGCTTAGTGTCACTTTCACATATGAAGGCCCTTTATATCGAAACATTTATTTATCTGCATCTCCAACACACACAGCAAGAGGACTTCCACAGCATTCAGCTAAAGAATTTCAAAACAATTATTGTCCTCTAAGTCCTGAATGATTAACCCGAGCCTGGAAAAAAAAAATGATTTCTGCATCTAGCATGTCAAATGCTATTTGTGTATTGTGGAAGGAACTGCAGATGCTGGTTATACACTGAAGATAGCCACAAATGTCGGAGTAACTCAGCGGGACAGGCAGCATCTCTGCAGAGAAGGAATGGGTGACGTTTCAGGTTGAGACGCTTCTTCAGACTGAGAGTCAGGGGAGAGGGAGTCTTGAGATATGGAAGGGGAAGGCGTGAACCGCCAGATCAAAGTGGACGATGATAGGGAAATGTAGAAGGGTTCATTGTTAGCTGAAGGGAAGGTGACATGGAGGCATACAATCGGTAAAATTAATCAGAGGGATTGAAACTAGTCGGAGAACTAGGGTGGGGGAGGGATGGAGAGAGAGGGAGAGCAAGGGTTACCGGAAGTTTTGGAGAAATCAATATTCATACCACTGGGCTGTAAGCTGCCCGAACAAAATATGAGATGCTGTTCCTCCAGTTTGTGTTGGGCCTTACTATGACAATGGAGGAGGCCCAGGACAGAAAGGTCAGTGTGGGAATGGGAGGGGGAGTTAAAGTGTTGAGCAACCGGGAGGTCACGAAGGCCTAGGCAGACAGAGCGGAGGTGTTCAGCGAAACGATCGCCGAGCCTGCGCATGTATTTCCTTTATCATCGTCCACTTTGATCTGTCGTGTTCACACCATACCCTTCCATATCTCTAGACTCCCTGTCCCCTGACTGTCAGCTATAAGAATGTTGTATGTTTCAATGTGATTCCCTTTCATAGTTTCAATAGTAGTAAGGCCCACCTGTTGAATCTGTCCCTGTACCATAATCCCTCTCATCCTTGGACCCAAAACTTGATTACATAAGGTCATATGTGATAGGAGCAGAATTTGGCCTTTTGGCCCATCGAGTTACTTTGTCATTCAATTATGGCTGATCCATCTCTCCCTCCTAACCCATTCTCCTGCCTTCTCCCCATAACCTCTGACAACTGCACTAACCAAGAATCTACCTATCTCTACCCTAAATATATCGCCTCCATTGCAAATATATTTACCTCTTGGTATGGAAACTAGATTTGTTTACAACATTCCAGATGAGGTCTCACCAGTAATTCTGGTGAAACATGTTTCACCGATTCCATGCAATTCTGGGTAAGTTATCCTTATCCAAGCACTCACATTCTCTTCCAATAAAGGCCAACAGTTTAAATTCATTTTTTCAAATGTTTCCGAGTTTCGCATGCAAAACCAATGCTTGTAGTACATCCTTTAGACTTTTAGAGATACAGCGTGGAAACAGGCCCTTCGGCCCACCGAGCCCGGGCCAACAAGTGATCGCCCCTTACACGTGCACTATCCTACACACCAGCGACAATTTACAACTTGCTGAAGCCAATTAACCTACAAACCTGGAGTGTGTGAGGCGCGGCACCCGGAGAAAACCCACGCGACCACGTTGAGACAGCACCCGTAGACAGGATCGACCCTGGGACTCTGGAGCTGTAAGGCAGCAACTCTATTACTAAACCACTGTGCCGCCCAAACGTACTACTGAGAAGGTGGTGAGCTGCTGTTTTGAATAGTTGCATTTCTTCCAATAAAGAGAACAGAGGACATAGAGCATTTGGGGAGGGAATTCTAGGGTTTAGACCCGGTGATGATAAAAGAATGGTCATATATTTCAAAGTCATGATAGAGTGAAGCTTTGAAGGAAATGTGCAAAGGGTGATGCATCCATCTGCCTGCGGCCCCTTGTCTTGCTCGGAGTGGAGGTTTTGACAGCAGCTTAAGTGAGTAACAGCAGTAGGTTGATGGGTGTAAATCTAGAAGGGTGGTGCTGGGCTGCTTGAGAGTTGCTGGCGACACAAGCAACCGCAGATGCTGGAATCTTGAGTAAAACGCAAAGTGCTGGAGGAATTCAGAGCATCAGGCAGCAGCGTGTGCGAAGGACATGGATGGGGGCGATATTCTCAGGTGAGGACCTTTCTTCAGGCTGATTGTAGGGAGGGAGGAGGAAGATGAAAGAAGAGGTGGGGATGGAACACGGCATATCGAGTGATAGGTGGATACAGGTAAAGAGGGTTTGATCGGGAGATGGCCTGAATAACTGACATAGACATAGAAAACGCGACAAAAGGGTGTTGGATGAGGAGTGAAATGTAAAGTCAACAGGAGGGGTATAGATGGAAAGGGATGGGGGGGGGGGTGATAGTTGGGAAAGATGGCGTGGAGTGGGGCACAGGGATGAGAGAGGGGTGAGGGGTATTACTTAAAAGTAAATAATTCAGTGTTCATTCTGTTGGGGGAAAGCTGACTAATGAGGTGCTTAGTTTAGAGATGCAGTGTCGAAACAGGCCCTCCGGCCCACCAAATCCACGCCAGGGACCATATGCACTTAACCAAGCCAATTAACCTACAAACCTGTACGTCTTTGGAGTGTGGGAGGAAACTGAAGATTCAGAGAAGACTCATGCGTTCACGGGGAGAACGTACAAACTCCTTACAGATAGCACCTGTAGTCGGGATCTCAAGCGCTGCAAAGCAGCAACTCTACCATTGCGCTGTTCCCCCAGTTTGCATGTGGTCTCACTCTAGCACTGGAGGAGGCCCAGGACAGAATGGGTAAGGACGTTAAAATGGTTAGTAACCGAGAGACCCAACAGGCCCCGGTGGACACAATGCAAGTGTATGATGAAACTGCTGTCTGATTTATGCTTGGTCTCACTGATGTAAAGGGGGCCTCGTCAGGAACACCAAATGCAGAAGAAAAGGTTAGGGGAGGTGCAGGTGAACCTCTGTCTCACCTGGAAGGACAGTGTGGTTCCTGGATGGAGGTGACGGAGGGACAGGGGTTATATCTCGCAAGGCCGCAAGTTATAGGAGTAGAATTAGGCCATTTGGCCCATTGGGTCTCCTCCTCCATTCAATCTCTGCCTCCCAAACCAATTTTCCTGTCTTCTCCCCATAACCCTTGACACCTGTTCTAATCAAAAATATGTCTATCTCGGCCTTAAAAATATCCGCTGACTTGGCCTCCACAGCCCTCTGCGGCAATGAGTTCCACAGATTAACTATCCTCTGACTAAAAAGTTCCACCTCGCCTCCTTTCTAAAAGAGATCCCTTTAATTCTGAGGCTATGAACTCTGGCCCTGGACTCTCCCACCAGTAGAAACATCCTTTCCACATCCACTCTATCATTAACACCTTTCATTATTCTGTAAGTTTCATTGAGGTCCCCCCTCAACCTTCTAAACTCCAGCGAGTGGAGGCCTAGTGATGACAAACGCTCATCTCCTGCGGTTCCAGGGAAAATAACCTGGGCGGATTGGGTGGAAATGGGTGAGTGAACCAAGGAGTTGCGAAGGGAGCGGTCTCGGCAGAAAGCAAAAAGAGGAGGGCTGTGGAGGCCAAGTCAGTGGATATTTTTAAGGCCGAGATAGACATATTCCTGATTAGGACAGGTGTCAAGGGTTATGGGGAGAAGACAGGAAAATTGGTTTGGGAGGCAGAGATTGACGGGAAGATGTGACTGGTAGTAGGATCACGTCCAAGGTGGCTGAAATAACGGAGCATGATATGTTGGTTACGGAGACCGGGGGGTGAAAGGAGAGGACCAGGGGAACTATCCTCCTTCCACCTGGGGAGAGGGAGAATGAGAGCAAAACTGCGGGACACTCGGAGAAGAATAGCGTGAGAGATCCATCCATGATCGCACTCGGGAACCATGGCCTGTTTCCACGCTGTATCACTAAACTAAACCAAGCAGGGTGCAAAAATGAAGGCTCCCAACCCAAAGCACTACTTATCCATGTTCTCCAGAGTTGCTGTCTGACCCATTGAGTTACTCCAGCACTTAGTGTTGGAGAACATACAAACTCCGTATAGACAGCACCCGTGGTTGGGATTGAACCTGGGTCTCCGGCGCTGTGAGGCAGAAACTCTACCACTTTTCTCTACTCTCTCTGTATTTCTTCTTTCCGTTCTCCATCTACCTCACCCACTGTGCCTCTCTCTCGGACTCGGGGGAGTCTAGAACCAGGGGTCACAGTTTAAGAATAAGAGGTGGGCCATTTTGGACTGGGATGAGGAACAACTTTCACACCCAGAGAGTTGTGAATCTGTGGAATTCTCTGCCACAGAAGGCATTGGAGGCCAATGCACTGGATGTTTTCAAGGGAGAGTTAGATTTAGCTCTGAGGACTAATGGAATCAAGGGAAATGGGGAGAAAGCAGGAACGGGGTACTGATTTTGGATGATCAGCCATGATCATATTGAATGGCGGTTGTGGTAGCCATTTAGCTCGTGGAGGGCACGTAGGTGTGTATAGATTACCTTCTGATTCTTACGGGGGTTCCCCTCTTCTACTATAGATGAGGCTCTCACCAGGGTTTCTTCTATACCCCGTAACTCTGCTCTCACTCCCCATCCCCCCCACTCGTAACAAGGGCAGAGTCCCCCTTGTCCTAACCTTCTACCCTACCAGTCGTCACACACAACGAATAATCCTCCGACATTTTCGCCATCTCCAACGGGATCCCACCACTGGCCACATCTTCCCATCTCCTCCCCTTTCAGCTTTCTGCAGAGACCGCTCCCTCCGTAACTCCCTGGTCAATTCTTCCCTTCCCACCCAAACCACCCCCTCTCCTGGCACTTTCCCTGGCAACCGCAAGAAATGCTACACTTGTCGCTTTACCTCCCCCATTGACTCCATTCAAGGACCCAAGCAGTCGTTCCAGATGCGGCTGAGGTTCACCTGCACCTCCTCCAACCTCATCTATCGCTGCTCTAGGTGTCAGCTGCTCTTCATCGGTGAGCCCAAGCATAGGCTTGGCGATTACTTCGCCCAACACCTCTGCTCAGTTCGCAATAACCAACCTGATCTCCTGGTGGCTCAGCACTTCAACTCCCCCTCCCATTCCGAATCCGACCTCTCTGTCCTGGGCCTCCTCCATGGCCAGAGTGAGGCCCACCTTAAATTGGAGGAGCAGCATTTCATATTTCGCTTGGGCAGTTTACACCCCAGCGGTATGAACATTGACTTCTCCAATTTCAGGTAGTCCCTGCTTTCTCCCTCTTTCCCCTCCCCTGCACAGCTCTCCCATAGCCCACTGTCTCCGCCTCTTCCTTTCTTCTTCCCGACCCCCCCACCCCACCCCCACATCAGTCTGAAGAAGGGTTTCGACCCGAAACGTCGCCTATTTCCTTCGCTCCATAGATGCTTCCTCACCCGCTGAGTTTCTCCAGCATTTTTGCCTTCCTTCTGATCCAGGGTCATCATTTAAAGTAACTATTGAGGGCTAAACCCTTGAGACGTTGTAAAAGCTGTCATGGCTAGAAGGGCTGAATGGCCTTCCCCTGCACCTATTTTCTATGTTTCTACTGAAGAAAGAAGACATCTCAGTTGTCCAAGAGTTAAAAGTCCCGTCTTGGTACCAGGTGGCGGAGTTGGAGAAATTGGGAGAAAAGGATGGTGTCCGTGTAAGATAGTGGGAAGAAGTTTTGTCAAGATTGCCGTGGGAGTCACTGGGTTTGTAGTAGATATTAGTCGATAGTCTGTCCCCTGAGGAGAATGTTAATTGAAGGGAAACTCAATTGAGAGTCTCTGTTCAAGAAAGAAGCAAAGTACCTGAGACGTTCCTGATGGGGAATGGAGGTGTGAAGGGATCGGATGTCCACGAGAAAGATCAGGAGAAGTGGGCCTACAAAGGAATTGAAAGTCATTGAAGTATCCAAGGGAGTGTAAGGTGTCTCAGATTTGGGTAAGAATTGATTGGAAATGGGGGAGCAAGAGATAATTTGGTATTTGGAGATGAGTTCAGTGGGACTGGGGGACCATTTTAATCTTTTATTTTCAAACTACTCCCATACCACTACCATTACCTCTGCTCCGCCCATCCTCTCAACATTTAATCCACCTGACCCGCCCAATATTTATGTTTCTGCACCTTTCTCGAAACCAGTCTGAAGAAGGGTCTCGACCCGAAACGTCACCCATTCCTCTCCAGGGATGCTGCCTGTCACACTGAGTTACTTCAGCTTTTTGTGTCTATTCTCAAAACTGTTCATCTCCCCTTACACCCCATTGAAACATTTACTTTCCTCCTCCCCATTCCAGCATTCAATCGCTTCCTCTCCCTATCTCCCTACCCCTTAGTCCCCTCCTCGCATTAACACCAACATCTAAGCACCCCCTTATCCCAGTCGCTCATTCCCGCCCGTGCCCTGTATTTAATCATCCCAACTCAGTCTGAAGAAGGGTCCTGGCCTGAAACATTGCCTCGACATTCTCTCCACGGACGCTGCCTGACCTGTTGAGTCACTCCAGCACTTTTGTGCTTTGCTACCGACAGCAGTTACTCTCTGTACCTCCATCCCACCCAACAATTCGATTGCCCAAACATGTACCTCCACTCTTTCCTTCCCAGCATTTACTCTCTGCCACCATCCCCGAGACCTTTATTTTTCCCCCTTCCCCGAAAATGTTGTCACTCCGTGGATATTGTGTATCCAAAAATCCTCTGTATGAAATCAGCAGCTATTTGTTGCTTGTTCTGGTGAAATGTTACCTGACTTGCCGCCCAGTTTGATAATGTAGTCATCGAGTCATAGGGCGATACCGCGTGGAACCAGGCCCTTCGGCCCAACTTGCCCACACCGGACGACATGTCCCAGCTCCACTAGTCCCACCTTGGTCCATATCCCTCCAAACCTGTCCTATCCATGTACCTGTCTAACTGTTTCTTAAACGTTGGGATAGTCCCTGCCTCAACTACCTCCTCTGGCAGCTTGTTCCATACACCCGCCACCCTTTATACGAAAAAGTTACCCCGCAGATTCCTATTAAATCTTTTCCCTTTCACCTTAAATCCCCAGGTCCTCGATTCACTCACTCTGGGCAAGAGATGGTGTGCATCGACCCGATCTATTCCTCTCATGCTTTTGTACACAATTAACTATTTAATGAACCATTTAAAGCTTTTTTGACTAGGCCCTAGGCCCTAGCAATTGTACTGGGCTTGCTGAAGAGAAAGAGCCACCTTCAATACGAGGGTGCGTAAGCATCCATCTCTCCATTGAATGGCATTACCATCTGTGCAGAAGATGAGTACATCATGGACGTTGATCCACATCATGCCTGGCACCTTTCGTTCATTTGTTCTATATCTCTCGTTTCCCTTTCCCGTGACTTTCTGTCTGAGGAAGGGTCTCGATCTGAAACGTCACCCATTCCTTCTCTCCAGAGATGCTGCCTGTCCCGCTGAGTTGCGCCAGCATTTTGTGTCTATCTTCGATTTAAACCAACATCTGCAGTTTCTTCCCACACATTTTGTGTGCTGCTTAGGTGGATACCTTTGGCAAAACCCTGTGTACAACGGTCAGTAATTCAAAGTATAGTTGGAGCTGACCTTGGAACAGATGATATCAGCATCTGCACACTGCAGATGCTGATATAAAAATAGAAAATGCAGGTCAGATAATGTCAGCGGAGAGAGAAACTAAATTTCTGTATAAAATCATGAGAGGAATAGATCGGGTAGATGCACAGAGTCTCTTGCCCAGGTCTCTTCTCGTGATTGGGGAGACAACCCCACCATTGTGGGCCGGATATCAAATAATGATGAGACGGACATTATGGGCTGGATATCAAATAATGATGAGACTTTTCATTTCACTGCACATCTCGTATGCGTATGTGACGAATAAACTTGACTTGACCTGACTTGACGGAGTACAGGAAGGAGATCGGGAACCTCGTGTCCTGGTGCCGAGACAACAACCTTTCTCTCAATGTCAGCGAGATAAAGGAGACTGTGATCGACTTCAGGAAGTGAAGCGGTACACATATCCCAGTCTGCATTGACCGTGCCAAAGTAGAGATGGTTGAAATCTTCACATTCCTAGGGGTCCGTATCACCCCTGGACCACCCATCTTGAAGCACCGACCAAGAAAGCACACCAACGCCTCTACCTCCTTAGAAAGCTTAGGAAGTTTGGCCTGTCCCCAACAACTCTCACCAACTTCTACAGATGCACCATAGAAAGTATTTTATCAGGATGCGTCACGGCTTGGTTTGGGAACAGCTCCATCCAAGACCGCAGGAAATTGCAGCGAATTGTGGACACAGCCCAGACCGCCACACAAACCAATCTCCCTTGTATTGACTCCATTTATACCTCACGCTGCCTCGGCAAGGCCAGCAGCATCATCAAGGACGAGTCGCACCCTGGCCACTCCCTCTTCTCCCCTCTCCCATCAGCCAAAGGGTATAGAAGTGTGACAATGCACACCAGCAGATTCTGGGACAGTTTCTTCCCAGCTGTTATCAGGCAACTGAATCATCCTACCACAACCAGAGAGCAGTGCTGAACTACTATCGACCTCATTGGTGACCCTCGGACTATCCTTGATCGGTCTTTGCTGGCTTTTCCTTGCACTAAAGGTTATTCCCTTATCTGTAAATGGATCAATTGTAATCATGTATTGTGTCTCTACTAACTGGTTAGCACGCAACAAAAAGTTTTTCGCTGTACCTTGGAACACGTGACAATTAATCTAAACTGAAACTAAACGGAGTAAAAGCTTTTCTTGAAAACAAAAAGGGGTCCTTTTCTGGGGGGAAAAAAAATCAACATCATGGCTTCTGACCTCCCCACCGTCAAAGGGATTTACCGAAGTCGCTGCCTCAAAAAGGCAGCCTGGATCACCAGAGACCCACATCCTGGCCACATACTCGTTTCACCCCAGCCATCGGAAAGGAGCCTGAAAACTGTAACGTCCAGGTTCAGGGACAGCTTCTTCCCAACAGCCATTAGGCTATTAAACACGACAACCTCAAATAAGCTCTGAACTACGTAGGCTATTAGTTATAATTGCACTATTATTGTTTGCTTGTTTTTTTATGGGTACATATGGGTGTGTGTGTACACACACACACACTGAACTTTTAGCTCATGTTTTAAATTGTTTACAGTGTTTTTTTTATGTTTACATATTCTGTTGTGCTGCTGCAAGTAAGAATGTCATTGCTCCATCTGGGACACAGGACAATAGAACACTCTTGACTCTTGATTGGGTGACAAACTATACCCGCAGTCTTTGGCATGATTGACCGAGATGTCCTTCTCAATTGGCTGTCTGCCATCATCCAGATTAGGTGGGATCTTTCTTATCCAATCATTCCCAGAGGATAATCCATAATTGCATCTCTTCCCTCCTCTGCAGTGCCTCTGATGTTCCCCAAGGATCTATTAGTTTTCACCAACCTGCTTCCCTCAGCAATGCCAACTGAACACACCGATTTGCAAAGGGCAACAAAGGACAAAGGACATTTATTATCACATACACCAATTGGCGTAGTGAAATTTGTCTTGTCAATGCAGTGCACGATTAAAGATAAGACACAACATTAAAGAATTTAACAATAAACATAAAAACATCCCCCCACAATGGTTCCCACTGTGGGGGAAGGCAGCAAAGTCCAGTCCCCATCCCCCGTTCACCCAGTCGGGCCTATTGTGGCCTCCGCAGCCAGACCGATGTTTTTCAGGCCCTCTTGCCGGAAAGCTGGAACTCCGGCATCGGGTGAACACTCTGCGGCCTGGAAATGTCTGGAGCGGCCGCTTCCTCCCCAGGGACCGCGGCACCCGTAGTCCTCAGGCCGCACTGGTTGGAGCTCCGACCCTGGCGATCTCGATTCCCAGGCACGGCGGTGTTTTAAATCCAGCGCCGCCCGCGGCCGCAGCTCCTCGGATGTTGGAGTAGGCGGTCACCGATTTAGGTTCCATACTGACATGGACTGCACCCATCTCCATCTTCAAGGGCGCAATTTTTTTATTTTAATTCCTCCACAGCTGAAGGCAGTGCTTCAATAACCCAGCTACTTAACCTCAAGGAATCCTCATCTCTGCCATCCCAACCATCATTGCTTCTTTATCTTCCCTTAAGTCACTCCTTCAAACCAACTTCTTTGTACCCATTTTCATCACTTGTCCTGTTAACATGTATTTGATTTGGGGTCAGATTTCCCTTAATAAGGGCGGTAGGGTGGTGCAGCGGTAGAGTTGCTGCCTTACCCGGGTTTGATCCTGACTACGGGTGCTGGATCCTGACTACGGGTGACTACGGAAATTGGTTTTCACCGAGATCTTCGGATTCCTCGCACGCTCCAAAGATGTACGGGTATGTAGGTTAATTGGTTTGGTAAATGTAAAAATTGTCCCCAGTGAGTATTGGATAGTGTTAATGTGCGGGGATCGCTGGTCGGTGTGGACCCGGTGGGCCAAAGGGCCTGTTCCTTAAAAAAACATAGTGTTTGAGAAGTAGCTAAACTGTATGCTAAATGTTCAAAATAAATGAATCCTGGAAAGCTTTGCATTTCATCTGCCTTTTTGTTACTAACCCACCATAAAGTTGTACAGGTGGCAGAAACTATTTAGTTTCATTTAGAGATACAGCGCGGAAACAGGGCCTTTGGCCTACCGAAGCCGCACCGACCAGTGATCCCCGCACACTAAAGGCTATCCTATACTAGGGACAATTTTTACATTTATGCCAAGACAATTAACCTACAAACCTGTGGAGAAAATCCATGCGGTAGGAGAAGTACAAATTCCATAAAGAAACCCCCACGTCAGGATTGAACTCTGGCCTGTGTCTGCTGCGCCACCGTGCCGCCCCAAACTGTTATTGACAAGTAGTTGTATAATGCCCGATAGGGTAACTTGGGCAAGCTCCAGGAGATTTGATCACATGAGTTTCCCCCTAATGCCATGCCCCTGACATTGTCCACCTGACTCCCTCATCCTACACACTCATTTGGCCAGGCCACCCGCTTAAGGTGATTGGTGAGAAAACTAAAGGTGACATGAGGAAAATGGTACATCCAATGGGTTTGTAGAAATCATTCTCTGCAGAGTGATGGAAGTTGACTCAACTGTGTCTTTTTAACATACACTGATAAGTACTCAATGGAAAATTGGTTCAGCTACAAGAAGCAAAATGGAGTATTGGATGGATGTATTCATTACTGGAGAGTGCTACCAGCGGGATATGATTTCTCCCTTGATTTTTTTGTAAAATATGTAAATGCGTTAGATGTGCGGGGGAAATGAAAAATAAGTTTGCAGGTCATGCCAAAAATATTCTATGGGGTTTGCAATGAGGAGGAACGCTTTAGACTGATGAAGAAAGTCTGGTCAGTCAGGCGGGGAAGTAGTAAATAGTATTTAAATCACAGTTCTGTCATGTCACGGTGAGGAAACATGAGGACGCACAGTAACTGATAAGAGACTGAGAGATGCTGTGGAACAAAAGGACTTTGGAGTGTCTGTTCGCAGTCTCTAAAGTTAATAGGGCAAGTTAATTAGGTGAGTGAAGAAGCTAAGATCACACACACAACACACAAGTTCATCCATCAAAGATAGACACATAATGCTGGAGTA
This sequence comes from Okamejei kenojei, assembly GCA_035221665.1. Lineage (NCBI taxonomy): Eukaryota > Metazoa > Chordata > Chondrichthyes > Rajiformes > Rajidae > Okamejei > Okamejei kenojei. The sequence continues at coordinate 8,700,088 of CM069131.1, forward strand.
ACTTAGCCGGACAGGCAGCATCTCTGGAGAGAAGGAATGGATGAGTCGAGACCCCTCTTTCTGAAGCAAAAAAGACGTGAGTTAAGCCCGTCAGCGGTGATTTAACCTAAAGGGCCAGTCCGGTTATCGCGAACTACCGTGGTCGCTTGAGCCGTCCGGCCTCGCGGGGTCGGTCACACTTCGATCGCCGGAGCCGCGTGGAGTTGTGCGGAGCTGGTCCTGACATCGCGCGGAGCTCCGAAAAACCGACACTGTTCAAAAATCCCGCACGGCAAAATCCTGTTGGCCGCAGCCGCATCGAGGACGTGAGTAACGTCTTGACGTTGTGCGTCTACCGCGTGGCGTTGCGCGATGACGTCACTGCCTGACGCCGTGTGACGCGCATTATTAGTCGGCCCGCCTTTACCGTGACACATAAAAACCGCGCGAGTTTTGAAAAGAACCACCACTTACCGCGTTTCTTGCAACGGAGTTCTTCCCAGCTGCATCGATCACCAGAGAACACGAGGAGAACAAGGAACCCCAGGATCATCAAGAAGAAAGCCATGCAGGATAAGGTGAAGCAGGTTATTATAGAGGACATACAGACCCAGGAGGGTCCAGCCACTGCTTCTGGCCATGCAGCTGTTCCTGACCCTGCTCCTGCTTCAGTTCCTGTCCCATCTCCTGCCCTATCTTCTGCCTCAACACCCTCACCAGTTCCTACCCCAGTTCCTTCCCTATCTCCTTACTCAAATCCTTCCCCAGCTCCTGCCCCAGCTCCTGCTTCAACTCCAGCCCCAGCTGCTGCTGCAGAATGAGACTCTGATTTGGCTCAGGAGACGGATGCCTCAGCTGCGCCGGCGGGGGCGAAGAAGAAGAGGTTGGTCACAAGGCCTTATAATTTTACCAGGGAACAAGAGACCTGGTAGAATGGTATCAGGCCCACCGTGAACTGTACGATAAGAGCCGTTGTGATTTCAGAAACACGGATCTGCGTGTATGAAGACAAGGCGAAGGAGTTCCATTGTAGTCAGCAGGAATCTGAATCTGCTAGCAAGGATACCAAAAGCATTTTCCACGACCCTCCTAGCCCTGGACAGCCTGTAATTAAAGATCCTTTGCTCCCTTGACATCTGCCTGTGAGGATATGGCTTCATCATCCATGGCCTGAGTGCGAAGGCATCATCACCAACCAATGCGTAGAGGATGTCAGGATTGTCTTCTCCCGGTAGAGGTACTGGATCAGGAAGGCCTGCTCTCCATTCTTCCAGTGCTTGCCCAAGGGAGGTCTCTCTCCAAATCCCTCCATCTGCGGCACTGCCAGGTGTGCCCACATCCACAAACAGGATGTGGTAGTTTGCATCGACCACAGCTAACAACACGATGGAATGGAACTTCTTGTAGTTAAAGTACGTAGAACCTCACCTGGGTGGACTGCCCCACATGTGTGCCGGAAGTTCCGTCTGGTTTGAAAGCCATGCATCACTATCCTCCACTCGTCAGGCGTACTAGGGTAGTCAATCATTTCTTCATATGCATTGTTGATGACATCACAGGTCTCTCGGACGACCTTGCTGACTGTGTTGTGAGCCACACGGAAGTTGTACGAGAGGCTCTTGTAGGAATCCCCTGACGGTGATGGCTAGGTGCAGGCCTGGTTCCAGTGACTTCCGCATGACATAGAAACATAGAAACATAGAAATTAGGTGCAGGAGTAGGCCATTCAGCCCTTCGAGCCTGCACCGCCATTCAATATGATCATGGCTGATCATTCAACTCAGTATCCCGTACCTGCCTTCTCTCCATACCCTCTGATCCCCTTAGCCACAAGGGCCACATCCAACTCACTCTTAAATATAGCCAATGAACTGGCCTCAACTACCCTCTGTGGCAGAGAGTTCCAGAGACTCACCACTCTCTGTGTGAAGAAAGTCTTTCTCATCTCGGTCTTAAAGGATTTCCCCCTTATCCTTAAGCTGTGACCCCTTGTCCTGGACTTCCCCAACATCGGGAACAATCTTCCTGCATCTAGCCTGTCCAACCCCTTAAGAATTTTGTAAGTTTCTATAAGATCCCCTCTTAATCTCCTAAATTCCAGAGAGTATAAACCGAGTCTATCCAGTCTTTCTTCATAAGACAGTCCTGACATCCCAGGAATCAGTCTGGTGAACCTTCTCTGCACTCCCTCTATGGCAATAATGTCATTCCTCAGATTTGGAGACCAAAACTGCACGCAATACTCCAGGTGTGGTCTCACCAAGACCCTGTACAACTGAAGTAGAACCTCCCTGCTCCTGTACTCAAATCCTTTTGCTATGAAAGCTAACATACCATTCGCTTTTTTCACTGCCTGCTGCACCTGCATGCCTACTTTCAATGACTGGTGTACCATGACACCCAGGTCTCGCTGCATCTCCCCTTTTCCTAATCGGCCACCATTTAAATAATAGTCTGCTTTCCTGTTTTTGCCACCAAAGTGGATAACCTCACATTTATCCACATTATACTGCATCTGCCAAACATTTGCCCACTCACCCAGCCTATCCAAGTCACCTTGCAGTCTCCTAGCATCCTCCTCACAGCGAACACTGCCCCCCAGCTTAGTGTCATCCGCAAACTTGGGAGATATTGCCTTCAATTCCCTCATCCAGATCATTAATATATATTGTAAATAGCTGGGGTCCCAGCACTGAGCCCTGCGGTACCCCACTAGTTACTGCCTGCCATTGTGAAAAGGACCCGTTTACTCCTACTCTTTGCTTCCTGTTTGCCAGCCAGTTCTCTATCCACATCAATACTGAACCCCTAATACCGTATGCTTTAAGTTTGTATACTAATCTCTTATGTGGGACCTTGTCGAAAGCCTTCTGGAAGTCCAGATATACCACATCCACTGGTTCTCCCTTATCCACGCTACTAGTTACATCCTCGAAAAATTCCACAAGATTCGTCAGACATGATTTACCTTTTGTAAATCCATGCTGACTTTGTCCAATGATTTCACCACTTTCCAAATGTGCTGCTATCCCATCTTTAATAACTGACTCTAGCAGTTTCCCCACTACCGATGTTAGACTAACTGGTCTGTAATTCCCCGTTTTCTCTCTCCCTCCCTTCTTAAAAAGAGGGGTTACATTTGCTACCCGCCAATCCTCAGGAACTACTCCAGAATCTAAAGAGTTTTGAAAGATTATCACTAATGCATCCACTATTTCCTGAGCTACTTCCTTAAGTACTCTGGGATGCAGCCTATCTGGCCCTGGGGATTTATCGGCCTTTAATCTATTCAATTTACCCAACACCACTTCCCGACTGACCTGGATTTCACTCAATTCCTCCTTTGACCCACAGTCCCCTGCTATTTCAGGCAGATTATTTATGTCTTCCTTAGTGAAGACGGAACCAAAGTAGTTATTCAATTGGTCCGCCATATCCTTGTTCCCCATGATCAACTCACCTGTTTCTGACTGCAAGGGACCTACATTTGTTTTAACTAACCTCTTTCTCTTCACATATCTATAAAAAACTTTTGCAGTCAGTTTTTATGTTCCCTGCCAGTTTTCTTTCATAATCTATTTTTCCTTTCCTAATTAAGCCCTTTGTCCTCCTCTGCTGGTCTCTGAAATTCTCCCAGTCCTCTGGTATGCTGCTTTTTCTGGCTACTTTGTACGCATCATCCTTTGCTTTGATACTATCCCTGATTTCCCTTGTTATCCACGGATGCACTACCTTCCCCGATTTATTCTTTTGCCAAACTGGGATGAACAATTTTTGTAGTTCATCCATGCAGTCTTTAAATGTCTTCCATTGTATATCCACCGTCAACCCTTTTAGAATTAATTGCCAGTCAATCTTGGCCAATTCACGTCTCATACCCTCAAAGTTACCTTTCTTTAAGTTCAGAACCATTGTTTCTGAATTAACAATGTCACTCTCCATCCTAATGAAGAACTCAACCATATTATGGTCACTCTTGCCCAAGGGGGCACGTACAACAAGACGGCTAATTACCCCTTCCTCATTACTCAAAACCCAGTCTAAAATAGCCTGCTCTCTCGTTGGTTCCTCTACATGTTGATTTAGATAACTATCCCGCATACATTCCAAAAAATCCTCTTCCTCAGCACCCCTGCCAATTTGATTAACCCAATCTATATGTAGATTGAAGTCACCCATTATAACTGTTTTGCCTTTGTCGCACGCATTTCTAATTTCCTGTTTGATACCATCCCCAACTTCTCTGCTACTGTTAGGTGGCCTGTACACAACACCCACCAGCGTTTTCTGCCCCTTAGTGTTTTGTAGCTCTACCCATACCGATTCCACATCCTCCAAGCTAATGTCCTTCCTTTCCATTGCTTTAATCTCCTCTCTAACCAGCAACGCTACCCCACCTCCTTTTCCTTTCTCTCTATCCCTCCTGAATATTGAATATCCCTGGATGTTCAGCTCCCAGCCTACGTCACCCTGGAGCCATGTCTCCGTGATCCCAACTATATCATAATCATTAATATCTATCTGCACGTTCAACTCGTCCACCTTATTACGAATACTCCTTGCATTGAGACACAAAGCCTTCAGGCTTGTCTTTACAACGCATTTACCCCTTATACAATTTTGCTGAAAAGTGGCCCTTTTTGATTTTTGCCCTGGTTTTGTCTGCCTGCCACTTTTACCTTTCACCTTGCTACCTAATTTTTTGGAATGACGGCGTCTCTTTTCTGCAGAAGAGGTCCAACTCGTGTCTTTAGCTCCTGAAACAGGTCAGGGGGTAACCTGGTGAAATTTCTAAAGGCACCCTCATCTTTCTGCTGCAGATCGGTCACCATGTTCTCATACTGGCCCAAAGTGGGTCTCATCCGGAACAAAGACCTCACCCACACAGACCTCTTCCTGGGTTTCTTCATAGCCTTCCTTGTTGAACTCCTTGTTGAACTCCTGCCCAGCTGACCTGCCAGCATGAGGGCTGCTGCTAACAGACGCCTCTCTTGCTGTTGCAGCAATGCAATCTGTATCTGTGTCTGTGTCTCTTCCATGATGATCATGGAATAGCAAGCAGCCTGCAGCCTCGTTTATATGAGGAAAAATGACGTCACGCGCAACCTTCCCGCGGACTTCGCACGAACTTCGCGTCAACTCGCTCGGGGATCGCCCGACCTCCGCGTGAACCCCGCTTCCGATTTTGTCGGGCTAGTCACATGCAGTTGCTTGCTGGTGGGACAGGCCGTTAACTCAGCATGCTTCCACAGCAGTGCACAAGAAGGCCACACGAGGTAAAGGTGCAAGCAATATTGGTGCATTCTTCGTGAAATCTACTGAGGAAAATGACAAAATTGCAGCAAGTGAAGCCTCGTATGTTGTGTACCGTACGGTTAAACATGGACTCCGCAACAACAGCACCGGCTGCCTTGCTGAGCCCAACGGTGCTTTGTTTAATGACTCAAATGTTGTGCAGAAGATGCACTTGGGAAGAACGAAAGCTGAGACGATTACAACAAATGTTTTAGGACCAAAGACTGTGCGGGATATTATGCATGATTTGTCCCCGACCCAGGAAAGTGAGTCCGTGGAGCACGCGCGTTTCTCAGTTGCCACCGATGCCTCAACCAAACGAGATTAAAAAATGTTTCCAGTGTGCGTGAGATATTTATCTGTGTCTGAGTGCAGTGGAAGTTACTCGACTTTTATGAAGACAGTGTAGCGACACCTGGTGGTGGCTTTGGTTAGTCAAACCCTCGGATTGGCTGCACCGATCACGTGGGCGCGGGGGGGCGAGTCTCGAGCGCTTCTTACCGAGTTGTATCAGTCTGGAGCCACCCTTGTGGAAGTAGCATCGCGTATTTGGCTGTCTTACCGACACGAGTTAATTCGTTGTTTTACCGTTGCAACTTAAATTCACTCACTCTCTCGACTCACCAAAACAGTGATGAAACTAAATGGCATACATCAAGCTCTGATGAGCTGTCTGGAAAAGTATGAACTGGAAATTAGACACGTCACAGCCTATGCAGCAGATAATGCCAATGTCAACTTTGGAAAACACCACTCAGTTTACCAGTTATTCAGCAGTACCAACAATCACATTCTGAAAGCTAATTGCCCAACTCACATAGCTCACAACGCCTGCAAGCACGCCTGGGATCAGCTGTCAGTGGATATTGTGACAATTGTTCTAAAGGTCCACAGTCACTTCTCAATATCTGCTTCCCGAAGGGAGGAACTGCGTTCATTTTTTGCCTTTGTTGACGTTGAGTGGCGGGAAATTCTGTGTCATGTTTGCACACGATGGCTCACTCTTCATCCAGCCGTCGAGCGTCTCCTGCAAAGCTGGCCAGCTCTTACGTCATACGTCAGGTCACTTGAGACCTGTCCTGTGGCACTGAAGAGGATTTTTGAGGATGAAGAGAAAACTGAAGCTACTGAAATTTATCTGCGCATTTTCCACAACGTGGGGTGTGTTTTTGACCAACTCGTTAAAAAAAGCTGGAGGAAACAAAGCTTTGCATCACAGATGTTTACGAGGAAGTCCGAAAGTTCAAAATGAAGGTGCTTCAGTGGAAACAGGACAGCTTTTTTTTAGCTACCAGACCAAGCAGCTGATGGACAAACAAATGCCAGCACAAAGGTCCAAGCAGCAACAGGACTTTGTGAAGTTCTACGACTCTATCATTACCTACAATAGTCAATAGTCAGATTTATTCGTCACATACTCAATGAAGTGCAGTGAAATGAATTTGCCAGCAGTGGTACAATAAAAACGAACACACAATACACAATAAAAATTTAACACAAAAACATCCACCACAGCATTCATCACTGTGGTGGAAAGCACAACGTTCGGTCAGTCCCCCTCCATTTTTCCCCGTGGTCAGGACCACAAACTTTCGCAGTCGCCGCTGCGGGTGGCCAGATGTACAGGCCCTCTCGTCTGGAAGGTAAGTCCCGAATTGGTGCTTCACTACTGGAGACCGCGGCTTCAAGATGACGTAGGCTGCAGGCTGGCGGTTGAAGATCTAAGTCCCTGCTGCGCCGCGGCTAGAAGCACCACAGACCGCGGCTTCAAGATGTTGTAGGCCGCATGCCGGCGATCGGAGCTCATCTCCTCTGGGTCCCCAACGAGGGATCCCGGGCTCCGCAGACCGCGGCTTCAGGATGTAACAGTCGGCGGGCCAGCGATCTTTACCTTAAAGAAAGGTAATTTTGAGGGTATGAGACGTGAATTGGCCAAGATAGACTGGCAATTGATTCTTAGAGGGTTGACGGTGGATATGCAATGGAAGGCATTAAAAGACTGCATGGATGAACTACAACAATTGTTCATCCCAGTTTGGCAAAACAATAAATAAGGGAAGGTAGTGCATCCGTGCATAACAAAGGAAATCAGGGATAGTATCAAAACAAAAGATGAAGCATACAAATTAGCCAGAAAAATCAGCCTACCAGAGGACTGGGAGAAATTCAGAGTCCAGCAGAAGAGGACAAAGGGCTTAATTAGGAAAGGGAAAATAGATTATGAAAGAAAACTGGCAGGAAACATAAAAACTGACTGCAAAAGTTTTTGTAGATATGTGAAGAGAAAAAGATTAGTTAAAACAAATGTAGGTCCCTTGCAGTCCGAAACAGGTGAATTGATCATGGGGAACAAGGACATGGTAGACCAATTGAATAACTACTTTGGTTCTGTCTTCACTAAGGAGGACATAAATAATCTGCCGGAAATAGCAGGGGACCGGGGGTCAAATGAGATGGAGGAACTGAGTGAAATCCACGTTAGTCGGGAAGTGGTGTTAGGTAAATTGAATGGATTAAAGGCCGATAAATCCCCAGGGTCAGAGGCTGCATCTCAGAGTGCTTAAGGAAGTAGCCCCAGAAATAGTGGATGCATTAGTGATCATTTTTCAAAACTCTTTAGATTCTGGAGTAGTTCCTGAGGATTGGAGGGTAGCTAATGTAACTCTACTTTTTAAAAAGGGAGGGAGAGAGAAAACGGGGAATTACAGACTAGTTAGTCTAACATCGGTAGTGGGGAAAATGCTAGAGTCAGTTATTAAAGGTGGGATAGCAGCACATTTGGAAAGTGGTGAAATATTGGACAAAGTCAGCATGGATTTATGAAAGGTAAATCATGTCTGACGAATCTTATAGAATTTTTCGAGGAAGTAACTAGTAGAGTGGATAAGGGAGAACCAGTGGATGTGTTATATCTGGACTTTCAGAAGGCTTTCGACAAGGTCCCACATAAGAGTAGTATGCAAACTTAAAGCACACGGTATTGGGGGTTCAGTATTGATGTGGATAGAGAACTGGCTGGCAAACAGGAAGCAAAGAGTAGGAGTAAACGGGTCATTTTCAGAAAGGTAGGCAGTGACTAGAGGGGTACCGCAAGGCTCAGTGCTGGGTCCCCAGCTATTTACAATATATATTACTGATTTGGACGAGGGAATTGAATGCAACATCTCTATGTTTGCAGATGACACGAAGCTGGGGGGCAGTGTTAGCTGTGAGGAGGATGCTAGGAGGCTGCAAGGTGACTTGGATAGGTTGGGTGAGTGGGCAAATTCATGCAAGATGCAGTATAAAGAGGATAAATGTGAGGTTATCCACTTTGGTGGCAAGAACAGGAAAGTAGGCTATTATCTGAATGGTGGCCGATTAGGAAAAGGGGAGATGCAACGAGACCTGGGTGTCATGGTACACCAGTCATTGAAAGTAGGCATGCAGGTGCAGCAGGCAGTGAAGAAAGCCAATGGTATGTTGGCATTCATAGCAAAAGGATTTGCGTACAAGAGCAGGGAGTTTCTACTGCAGTTGTACAGGGTCTTGGTGAGGCCACACCTGGAGTATTGCGTACAGTTTTGGTCTCCTAATCTGAGGAAAGACATTGTTGCCATAGAGGGAGTACAGAAAAGGTTCACCAGACTGATTCCTGGGATGGCAGGACTTCCATATGAAGAAAGACTGGATACACTTGGCTTGTACTCGCTAGAATTTAGAAGATTGAGGGGGGATCTTATAGAAACGTACAACATTTTTAAGGGGTTGGACAGGCTAGATGCAGGAAGATTGTTCCCGATGTTGGGGAAGTCCAGGACAAGGGGTCACAGTTTAAGGATAAGGATAAAGTCTTTTAGTAGCGAGATGAGAAAAACATTTTTCACACAGAGAGTGGTGAATCTGTGGAATTCTCTGCCACAGAAGGTAGTTGAGACCAGTTCATTGGCTATATTTAAGAGGGAGTTAGATGTGGCCCTTGTGGCTAAAGGGATCAGGGGGTATGGAGAGAAGGCAGGTACAGGATACTGAGTTGGATGATCAGCCATGATCATATTGAATGGCGGTGCAGGCTCGAAGGGCTGAATGACCTACTCCTGCACCTATTTTCTATGTTTCAATGATCGGAGCACTCTCCTTCTGGCGACCCCCGGCAAGGGCTCGCCCGCTCCGTGATGAAAGGTTCACGCTGCGCCCGCTGCTGAAGCTCCGGGCCCGACTCTGGGAAAGGCCGCACCGATCCTTGTGTTAGGCCGTGAGGGGGGCGACATGGAAAAAGTCCCCTCTCCGTGGAGGAGGCGGCCGAAAGCTGTTCCCCCCTTACCCCCCCTCACCACCTCCCCACACAAGACACACCGAGAGACATTAAAACAAACATTTGGACATACTAAAATAAACAAAAAAAGTAGAAATGACTAACACGCTGCTGGCAGGGCAGCCGTCTCGCAGTGCTCCCACCGACCGATTGACAAGTGGTTTGATTTCTCACCAGAAAATGCAATGAAACTGAAACCGATCGGCCTCTGTGAGGAGCTCTCCTTCACTGACCTGGAGCAGGTGGTGGAGGCCCTAAAATTGACAGAGGCAGTCGATATGGAACAGCTCAATGAAGAGTCTTGTGCTCGCCGGGAGGAAATACAGAAAGCCAGGCAGGATGCCACAAAATCCACCAGTGAAAGAGGGCGGCAGTTTTCCAAAACACAGGGAAAGCCAACTTGATCAACATGTTCTGGATTGTCCCATTGGTCCGCAGTGTGCCCGGCTCAAATGCCTTTGCAGAGCGGATCTTATCTCCGATGACTCAAGACTCAAGAAACTGATGCAGCACAGAGCTGATCAAAAATGAACTTCAAATATCTGTGAACTGTGACTTGTCACGTAAGGACTTCTCTCTGGCTGTGCAAAAGGACAAAGGACTGCTTGAATCAGTCAAGAGCAGCCAGAAATATCCATGGAAAAAGTAGACTTGGTGAGTCACCCCACTCTTTTGCAGTGATTATATGTCTACTCTATAGGTACATACAGGTAGGGTTATTTGGTGTTATTTCATGGCTGACTGGTAGTCAGATTATGCTCTGTATTATGCTTTGCTATAATTTGGTGTTACATTTCATACATAACACTGAAAATATGGTTCATATATTGGATTTGTTTACATATTCAGGATTGTTGTTTTTTTTCTCTCTTTCTCTCTCTCTCTCTTGAAAAAGGTCCATGTTACCACCTGCTAGCTGCCAATCCCCTCAAGTCACTTCATCCCGGGGCTTCACCATACCCACACCGCCCCGGCACGCCACCTTTTGTCCCTTATTTGGGAGTGAGAAGGTTGGCAACCCAACTTGAGAAGCACCTGGTAGCAGCGGTCAAATACTGGACCAGGGCGGTCCCGTATGGGACAAACCAATTTAGCCCAATATACGGGGCAGTTGGCAATCCTATATACAACTGCAACTTGACCTCCCAACTGCTATACTCAATACTCTGACCGATGAAGGTCAAAGTGCCAAGAGCCTTTCTGACCACCTTATCTACCTGCGACTCGACTTTCAATGAGCCTTGCACCTGCACTCCTAGATCCCTCTGCTCGACAACACTCTCCACAAAGCCTACCATTCATTGTGTGGGTCCTGTTCTTGTTGGAAGTCCCAAAATGCAACACCTCACACTTCTCTGCATTATATTCCATCAACCATTCCTCCGCCCACCTGGCCAATGGATCCAGATCCTGCTGCAATCGTACACAACCGTCTTCACTATCTGCAGACCCACTAACGTTTGTATCAGTGTTAAAGAAGGAGCTGCTGATGCAGTTAACGTTTGTATCATCTGTGTAGGGAGGAGCTGCAGATGCTGGTTTACACCAAAGCTAGACACAAAATGCTGGAGTAACTCAGCGGGAACAGGCAGCACCTCTGGAGAGAAGGGATGGGCGAGGATTCAGGTCGAGACACTTCTTCAGACTGTGAGATATGCAATGTGCTCACAATCACAACTCAAAGACTAAATCTTGGAAGCAAGAGATTCTTTATTTACGAGTCTGCAGAATCGGGTGCCTCTCCAAGTTGAGACACACCGAAGTCAGAAGAGTCATCCCCCTTTATACACACAATTCTACATCCACACTCCCCTCCTTGGACCCGCTCCTATCAGACACTGAGGTGGACAACCTGTAGGTACTTCCCCCAGTACCTCCCACATCATACATCGCATGTTCATGGTAATGAGCAGTTTCTTGACCAGGGGTGTGTTGTAATATTCATTTATTTTATTAAGCATGCTCAGTTGTTCATGACCTATCCTAGTTTTACTCACCTCCAAGTGAACTCTCTCAGTCCTCCTATATCAGCACTAAAGCTAAGCTATAGTGACAAGGGTCCCATCTATCACCCCATTCTACTGATAGGGATCTATCTACATCACTCCCTTCTACCGCGATACAATGCTATCACTTCTTACTCAAGGATGGGTCTGGTAACTTCTATACACAGCTGTGTCAGAACCCTCTCCCTGGCCCCTATCGGTTTGAATCCTCTTTAAAGCCCCTTACAATAGTGGGGTTTAATCACTTTATCCCTCACAAGACTTCAGTCTGAACAAGGATCTCGACCCGAAACATCATCTATCCCTTCTCTCCTGTTCCAACTATCATTTGTTGTGCTTTTTCTCATCTCAAAGCTCTTTTCCAGCTCCCTCCCCGCCCCAGTACAACCCATCTGAAGGAGGCAACCCTACCTCGTGGAGACATGGAGGGAATGGTGGAGAGAGGGGGCAGGAATCGAGCAGGGGGGGTTCGGGCCGAACCACCTGCTGCAACTCTGCGCATGTGAGGTCGGGGTTTGGGAAGCTCCTCCTCTATCCCTCTATCCATCCCTCCCTCCCTCCCCGACTCTGTCCCTGCCTCCAGCAGCTAGTTACAGCTCCCAGCTCCCCGGACAGTCTCCGGCTCAGTCACAGGAGCGGACGGGCGGACCGGCTTCAACATGACCTGGTGCCGCCTCTTGCTGCTCGCCTGCTCGGCCGTGTGGTGGGCCGGGGCAGCGGAGCCCGGCCGGGCCGAAGACACCCCGTTGCCCGGGTACCACCGGTACGCCGAGCTGCGCAGAGCCCTGGTGGGAGTGTGGCTACAGTGCCCCAGTATCAGCCGCATCTACACGGTGGGCAAGAGCAGCGAGGGCCGGGAGCTGCTGGTCATCGAGCTGACCGACAAGCCCGGGGAACATGAAGCCGGTAACGTTATGCTGCGGGGGCGATGGGGCGCAGTGAGTGAGTGAGTCCCTGCCCGTCTGTCTGTGCAGCCTCAAGGCGCAGGCATCTATCTACGGGCTTGTTTGGATGGTTTCACTCTCAGCGTCGCATTCACGCGGCTGCTTTTCCACGGGATGTGGGGAGAAAGCAGGGATCGGGGTCACATTGAATGGAGGTGCCGGCTGGAAGGGCCGAATGGCCTCCTACCCCCTCCCCCGCACCTATTTGTCCATGTTTTTCATTGTTTCCATTACCCGGGGCTCTGATGCTTCTCCACAGTCCCGGAGGTGGGCGGATAAAAGCAAAACATCTCCTGTTTCATCTCCTCTCTATGTTGATAATCGCCGGATATTTTGTAACGAGGGTGGCAAAAATCAACCTCCCGGTGCTAACCTTTGCAAAAGGGTGCGATAACCCGCTTCCATTTTACAGCCTTGTTTTTTTTTTGTTTGAATGCGAGGTGCCTTTCCCCAACTCAAACGGGTTAATTCACAATATCAAGCCGTCTAAGCGCGGGTTTATATTCCGGTTTTTGTCAGCAACGCTTCTCGCTGTAATTCCATTCGCGTTAAACTGGTGACACCCGACGTGGTTAGCTGCGAGGATTTAACATGAGATGGATGGGTATTTTTTTCAGCTTATGATTTAACAACAAAAAAACATGTCTTCTCTGAGGCACGGGATGCGAGGGAGAGATAGGTCTATTTTACATAAGATTAGTGCGCTTACATTTTAGGTGTAGCCGGTTTCTTAGAATCAAAACATTTCACCACACGGAAAGATTATTGGGTCGTGTTGTCTGTGAGAAAAAAACCTTCCTCTGACTTCATTGTTCTTTATCTCTCCACATCACCGTCTATATCTCTCGTTTCCCTGATCCCTGACCAGTCTGAAGATGGGTCTCGACCCGAAACGTCGCCTATCTCCTTCGCTCCTTAGATGCTGCTGCACCCGCTGAGTTTCTCCAGCTTTTTGTGTAACCCCCCCCCCCCCCCCCCCCCCCTTCCAATGACTAATCCCACTTCGCAGTCTGTGGTCTGGGGCTTTGTCACTGACCCATCGTTAAACGGATCCAATTCAATCGCCTCAGCACATTTTATGATACAGGTGACAATGCTGATGAATGACTATCCTTGATCGGACTCTGCTGTCTTAACCTTGTACTAAACGTTATTCCCTTATCGTATATCTCCACGCTGTAAATGGATCGATTGTAATCGCGTACCGTCTTTCCGCTGACTGGGTAGCTCGCAACCAAAAGCTTTTCGCTCCACCTCGGTACACGTGACAATAAACTAAACATATATGCTTCTGCTGGTTGAACATGTTTCACCTTCATAAGGTCATTCAAAAGCTCACCTCACCATATTAAATATAACTGGGCCCCATCACCTTATGAAGAGGTGTTAAAGAAGGAACTGCAGATGCTGGAGAATCGAGGGTTACACAAAATGCTGGAGAAACTCAGCGGGTGCAGCAGCATCTAACGAGCGAAGGAGATAGGCGACGTTTCGGGTCGAGACCCTTCTTCAGACTGGTCAGGGATCAGGGAAACGAGAGATATAGACGGTGATGTGGAGAGATAAAGACCAATTAATGAAAGATATGCAAAAAAGTATCGATGATAAAGGGAACAAGCCATTGTAAGCTGTTTGTGGTGTGAAATTGAGAAACTGGTGCGACTAGGGTGGGGGAGAGAGATAGAGATAGAGGGAATGCCAGGGCCCGAGGGCTGAGGGAGAGGTGGGAAGGGGAGGAGACAGCAAGGGTTAAGAGAATTGAGAAAATTCAATGTTCAAGCCCAGAGGATGCAGACTCCCCAAGCGGAATATGAGGTGCTGTTCCTCCAACTTGCGGTGTTGCTCACTCTGGCCGTGGAGGAGGCCCAGGACCGAGAGGTCGGATACGGAATGGGAGGGGGAGTTGAAGTGCTGAGCCACCGGGAGGTCGGCTTGGTTATTGCGGACCGAGCGGAGGTGTTCGGCAAAACGATCGCCAAGCCTCCGCTTGGTCTCACCGATATAGATCATCTGGCATCTGGAGCAGCGGATGCAGTAGATGAGGTTGGAGGAGGTGCAGGTGAACCTCTGTCTGACCTGGAAGGGCTGCTTGGGTCCCTGAAAGGAGTGGAGGGGCGAGGTGAAGGGACAAGTGTTGCATTTCTTGCGGTTGCAAGGGAAAGTGCTCGGGGAAGGGGTAGAGCGGGAGGGAAGGGAAGAATTGACAAGGGAGTTGCGGAGGGAGCGGTCTTTGCGGAAGGCAGACAGGGGGGGAGATGGGAAGATGTGGCGAGTGGAGGGGTCACGTTGGAGGTGGCGAAACTGGCGGAGGACTATGTGTTGTATTTGCCGGCTGGTGGGGTGAAAGGGAGGACCAGGGGGACTCTGCCCTGTTTGTGAGTGGGGGAATGGGGAGAGAGGGCAGTGTTGCAGGGTATGGAGGAGATCCTGGTGCGAGCCTCATCAATAGTGGGGGAGGGGAATCCCCGTTCTCTGAAGAATGAGGCCATTTGTGATGATCTGGTGTGGAACACCTCATCCTGGGAGCAGATGCGGCGTAGACGGAGGAATTGGGAATAGGGGATGGAGTCCTTACAGGAAGCAGGGTGGGAGGAAGAGTAGTCCAGGTAGCTATGGGTTTCAGTTGGTTTGTAGTGGATGTCGGTCAGGAGTGTATCACCTGCAATAGAGATGGTGAGGTCAAACGAGACTCCAGGATGGTATGTTGCCTCCCTGGTGCAAAGGTCAGGGATGTCACTGAACGGCTGCAGAACATTCTGGAGGGGGAGGGTGAACAGCCAGTTGTCGTGGTGCATGTTGGCACCAACGATATAGGTAAAAAAAGGGATGAGGTCCTACAAGATGAATTTAGGGAGCTAGGAGATAAACTTAAAAGTAGGACCTCAAAGGTAGTAATCTCCGGATTACTACCAGTACCACGGGCCAGTCAGAGTAGAAATAGGAGGATAATGCAAATGAATACGTGGCTTGAAAAGTGGTGCAAGGGGGAGGGATTCAAATTTTTAGGGCACTGGGACCAGTTCTGGGGGAGGTGGGACCGGTACAAACAGGACGGTTTGCACCTGGAATGGAATGGAACCAATGTTCTTGGGGGAGTGTTTGCTAGTGCTGTCGGGGAGGATTTAAACTAATGTGGCAGGGGGATGGGTACAAGAGCAGAGAGGCAGGAGGGTGTAAAATGAGGGTAGAAGCATTAGGTAGCAAGGTGAAAAGTAAAAGTGGCAGGCAGACAAAACCAGGGCAAAAATCAAAAAGGGCCACTTTTCAGCAAAATTGTATAAGGGGTAAATGCGTTGTAAAGACAAGCCTGAAGGCTTTGTGTCTCAATGCAAGGAGTATTCGTAATAAGGTGGACGAGTTGAACGTGCAGATAGATATTAATGATTATGATATAGTTGGGATCACGGAGACATGGCTCCAGGGTGACATAGGCTGGGAGCTGAACATCCAGGGATATTCAATATTCAGGAGGGATAGAGAGAAAGGAAAAGGAGGTGGGGTAGCGTTGCTGGTTAGAGAGGAGATTAAAGCAATGGAAAGGAAGGACATTAGCTTGGAGGATGTGGAATCGGTATGGGTAGAGCTACAAAACACTAAGGGGCAGAAAACGCTGGTGGGTGTTGTGTACAGGCCACCTAACAGTAGCAGAGAAGTTGGGGATGGTATCAAACAGGAAATTAGAAATGCGTGCGACAAAGGCAAAACAGTTATAATGGGTGACTTCAATCTACATATAGATTGGGTTAATCAAATTGGCCGGGGTGCTGAGGAAGAGGATTTTTTGGAATGTATGCGGGATAGTTATCTAAATCAACATGTAGAGGAACCAACGAGAGAGCAGGCTATTTTTAGACTGGGTTTTGAGTAATGAGGAAGGGGTAATTAGCCGTCTTGTTGTACGTGCCCCCTTGGGCAAGAGTGACCATAATATGGTTGAGTTCTTCATTAGGATGGAGAGTGACATTGTTAATTCAGAAACAATGGTTCTGAACTTAAAGAAAGGTAACTTTGAGGGTATGAGACGTGAATTGGCCAAGATTGACTGGCAATTAATTCTAAAAGGGTTGACGGTGGATATACAATGGAAGACATTTAAAGACTGCATGGATGAACTACAAAAATTGTTCATCCCAGTTTGGCAAAAGAATAAATCGGGGAAGGTAGTGCATCCGTGGATAACAAGGGAAATCAGGGATAGTATCAAAGCAAAGGATGATGCGTACAAAGTAGCCAAAAAAAGCAGAATACCAGAGGACTGGGAGAAATTCAGAGACCAGCAGAGGAGGACAAAGGGCTTAATTAGGAAAGGAAAAAAAGATTATGAAAGAAAACTGGCAGGGAACATAAAAACTGACTGCAAACGTTTTTATAGATATGTGAAGAGAAAGAGGTTAGTTAAAACAAATGTAGGTCCCTTGCAGTCAGAAACAGGTGAGTTGATCATGGGGAACAAGGATATGGCGGACCAATTGAATAACTACTTTGGTTCCGTCTTCACTGAGGAAGACATAAATAATCTGCCTGAAATAGCAGGGGACTGTGGGTCAAAGGAGGAATTGAGTGAAATCCAGGTCAGTCGGGAAGTGGTGTTGGGTAAATTGAATAGATTAAAGGCCGATAAATCCCCAGGGCCAGATAGGCTGCATCCCAGAGTACTTAAGGAAGTAGCTCAGGAAATAGTGGATGCATTAGTGATAATCTTTCAAAACTCTTTAGATTCTGGAGTAGTTCCTGAGGATTGGCGGTAGCAAATGTAACCCCTCTTTTTAAGAAGGGAGGGAGAGAGAAAACGGGGAATTACAGACCAGTTAGTCTAACATCGGTAGTGGGGAAACTGCTAGAGTCAGTTATTAAAGATGGGATAGCAGCACATTTGGAAAGTGGTGAAATCATTGGACAAAGTCAGCATGGATTTACAAAAGGTAAATCATGTCTGACGAATCTTGTGGAATTTTTCGAGGATGTAACCAGTAGCGTGGATAAGGGAGAACCAGTGGATGTGGTATATCTGGACTTCCAGAAGGCTTTCGACAAGGTCCCACATAAGAGATTAGTATACAAACTTAAAGCATACGGTATTAGGGGTTCAGTATTGATGTGGATAGAGAACTGGCTGGCAAACAGGAAGCAAAGAGTAGGAGTAAACGGGTCCTTTTCACAATGGCAGGCAGTAACTAGTGGGGTACCGCAGGGCTCAGTGCTGGGACCCCAGCTATTTACAATATATATTAATGATCTGGATGAGGGAATTGAAGGCAATATCTCCAAGTTTGCGGATGACACTAAGCTGGGGGGCAGTGTTCGCTGTGAGGACGATGCTAGGAGACTGCAAGGTGACTTGGATAGGCTGGGTGAGTGGGCAAATGTTTGGCAGATGCAGTATAATGTGGATAAATGTGAGGTTATCCACTTTGGTGGCAAAAACAGGAAAGCAGACTATTATTTAAATGGTGGCCGATTAGGAAAAGGGGAGATGCAGCGAGACCTTGGGTGTCATGGTACACCAGTCATTGAAAGTAGGCATGCAGGTGCAGCAGGCAGTGAAAAAAGCGAATGGTATGTTAGCTTTCATAGCAAAAGGATTTGAGTACAGGAGCAGGGAGGTTCTACTTCAGTTGTACAGGGTCTTGGTGAGACCACACCTGGAGTATTGCGTGCAGTTTTGGTCTCCAAATCTGAGGAAGGACATTATTGCCATAGAGGGAGTGCAGAGAAGGTTCACCAGACTGATTCCTGGGATGTCAGGACTGTCTTATGAAGAAAGACTGGATAGACTCGGTTTATACTCTCTGGAATTTAGGAGATTAAGAGGGGATCTTATAGAAACTTACAAAATTCTTAAGGGGCTGGACAGGCTAGACGCAGGAAGATTGTTCCCGATGTTGGGGAAGTCCAGGACAAGGGGTCACAGCTTAAGGATAAGGGGGAAATCCTTTAAGACCGAGATGAGAAAGACTTTTTTCACACAGAGAGTGGTGAGTCTCTGGAACTCTCTGCCACAGAGGGTAGTTGAGGCCAGTTCATTGGCTATATTTAAGAGTGAGTTGGACGTGGCCCTTGTGGCTAAGGGGATCAGAGGGTATGGAGAGAAGGCAGGTACGGGATACTGAGTTGGATGATCAGCCATGATCATATTGAATGGCGGTGCAGGCTCGAAGGGCTGAATGGCCTACTCCTGCACCTAATTTCTATGTTTCTATGTTTCTATGTCAAGGAATGGTAGGGAAATGTCGGAAATGGTCCAAGTGTAGTTGAGTGCCGGATGGAAGTTGGTGGTGAAATTAATGGTCAGTCAGTTGTGTGTGGGTGCAGGAGGTGACACCAAAGCAGTCGTCGATGTAACGGAGGTAGAGGTCGGGGATGGGGCCCTGGTACGCCGAGAACAAGGATTGTTCGACGTACCCGACAAAGAGGCAAGCGTAGCTGGGGCCCATGTGTGTGCCCATAGCTACGCCTTGTGTTTGGAGGGGTCCTATTTACAAATGAAACCACAATATGATCAGCCCGCGGGATAAAGCAGTTGGGTATGGCATAATTTGCAATGCAAGCATTGTTTGGGATCTGGGCTGCGTAGGAAGGAACTGCGGATGTTTGTTTAAACCGAAGATAAACACAAGAAGCTGGAGTAACTCAGCGGGACTTGCAGCATCTCTGGGTCGGGTCTGAAGTAGGGTCTCGACCCGAAACATCACCCATTCCTCCACTCCAGAGATTCTGCCTGTCAGGCTGAGTTACTCCAGCACTTTGTGTCTATCTTTGGGATCTGGGTTGTTTGATTGTGCATGCTTCACCAGATTTGTAGCATAATAACCAGTTCTGAAAAATAACACGGTTTCTTACAACAAACAAAATACCATTTGGAAATGCCGATAGGATTACAGCTCGCATTAGAGGAGGAAGAAACTATTTGTGTTTTGGTATTTTGACATTTATGTAAATTCACATGACGGATCTCTTATGAAAGAAAGTAGATCTAAGAGGAGAAAATTGCTTCCCAGTACCATTTCAAATGGTCAGGTTCGATGCAGCTGGGGAAAAAAAAACATTCCTGCTTTAAATAGTGTTAAATTGGAATTAATTTCAGTTGCCTAGAATGCTTATTAATGCATTAATAATATAATGTAACCATTGCTCCAAGTGATTATGCTGTTTTCAACATGTTTCAAAACTGCTTGGTGGAAAAGGGTCTCTCTCGACCCGTAACGTCACCCAATCCTTCTACCCAGAGATGCGGTCTGTCCCGCTGTTTCTTCAGCATTCTGTGTCTGTCTTCGGTTTAAACCAGCATCTTGGTTGTTTGTGGCATTGGCATATCCTGCATACGGTTCTTTTCAGAATGGAATCCAAGGTATAATTCCAACAACAAAATGCGAGCGACTTTTGAGAAATAATTTGTTTTAACAACAGTCTGAATAAAACTACTTGCAGCCTTTGTGCTGCCTGTTGTTTGGTGCTCATCGCAGTGTATTGAGAATAGACATCTGAATCGTGTTAATGATAGTGTGGCTGCTGAGTGCCAAACACAATTTAAACCTCCTTTTGATTTAAATAGTTTTTCTTTAATTATTCAGTATCACGAGCTTTTGATACTTATTGTATCTTGCTGATTAACATCTTCAGCGTTTCCCCTCTCCGCATCCTCCGCCAAAATAAAATCTCTTAGACTGGCTCATAATAACTGGGCATGATACTGATACCCATTCTGAACCTTCTGAATGTTGTAGTCGGCAGGACAATACTCTGCATATCGCCAACTTGGACAATTTACCATCTTTATCAAGCCTATTAACCTACAAACCTGTACGTCTTTGGAGTGTGGGAGGAATCCGAAGATCTCGGAGAAAACCCACGCAGGTCACGGGGAGAACGTACAAACTCCATACAGACAGCACCCATAGTAGGGATCGAACCCGGGTCTCTGGCGCTGCATTTGTTTCCAGTATTCTCCTTAAATGATGCCAAGAATGGCAACATGTACACTAAACAACGAGTGAATTGCTGCAGGAGTCCAAAACAATAGCAAACAGCTGTATACAGTTCAAGTGTTCACAAGGAAGGAGATATACGAATAAATGACAGAGCTTTTTTTTGTAAAGTGCTTTCATAAGGTGGTAAGTGATAGGAGCAGATTTAGGCCATTCAGCCCATCGAGTCTACTCCGCCATTCAATCTCGCGTGATCTATCTCTCCCTCCTAAACCCCATTCTCCCTGCCTTCTTCCACAACCCCTGACACCCGTACTGATGAAGAATTTATCTATCTCTGCCTTAAAATATGTCCGTTGACTTGGCCTTCACAGCCTTCTGCAGCAATTAATTCCACAGATTCACCAGCCTCTGACTAAAGAAATTCCTCCGCATCTGTAGGAGCCATTTATGTTTATGTTGGCATATTATATTGTTTTGCTGAGATATATCTAGCAGTATTATTTTGGACACTTGGGAGCGGTCATTAGATGCACGGAGTGGTATATATGTAGCGGCAATAGGGACAGGAAGGGGCAGGCACAGGGAGGGAGCGCATACAGGTCTCACCAGAGCAGGGACAGAGCAGCCAGCTGCAACCTGCACGCAGAATAAGGAAAACCTGGTACGTTCATCCCTTTGTTTGTACAACTACTTCAATAAACAGGCAACTAAACTGGAAACAACGACAGGAAGTTCTGTTCTATTAGGTCTGTGTAGTAATGAACTGGAAAAGAGGACACTGGAAAAATCGGAAATTTGCCATTACATCATCTCTTTCTCTTTGCAGATTGCTAAATATTGATCGAATGTGCATTATAACGTTCTATAGAATATCTTGTTCTTGGGTAAAAAATTATTGCTTAACTAATAACTTTTCTAAATTTGTGAAGGTATAATCCTGAAAACAGCATTTTATTCTAAATCACCTTTTTAATAAAGGTTGTAAATTGTAGGTTATTTGCTATTTCTGCAAAATTGTCCCATTGCTATAGTGCAATACATAAACTATAACTAATCTGTTTCTATTACAGTATCAGCGCTGGGCAGATTGTTGCATTTATCCACATTTAAAATGCTGCAAATGGTGGAAATCTGAAATAAAAACTTAATAATAATAATATATTTTATTGTCATTGCACAGAGGTACAACTAGATTTGGTACGCAGCTTCCATCCGATGTCATAACTTAATTAACTAAAAATTTAGACACCCAGAGAAACAAGATTTAAAAAAAAACCACAGTAGAACAGTATAAAGTGCAAATAGGTCTGTGCCGGGTCGATGTGCGATGTGACCATCCGAGAGAGACAGTTCATGGGGGGGGGGGGCACTCAGCAAGGCCGGTTCAGAGCAGCTATAGCTCTGGGAATGAAGCTGTTCCTATGTCTGGAGGTGCGGGCGTAGCAGACCTTGAACGTCTGCTGGAACGTAGAAGTTCGAACAGACTATTGCAAGGGTGTGAGGAGTCTTTGTGAATGCCGATGGCCTTCCTGAGGCACCGTGTATTGTAGATGCCCTCCAAGGCTGGTAGCTGTGTCCCAATTATCTTCTGTGCTCTGTGGACGACCCGCTGAAGAGCTCTCCTCTCTGCCTTCCTGCAGCTGAGATACCACACAGAGATGCCATATGTTAGGATGCTCTCTGTGGTGCAGCAGTAGAAGGTTGTCAGCAGCTGTTGGGGCAGAACAGTCGTTGCTGTGCCTTCTTGACCAGCGCAGCGGTGTTGGTGGACCATGTGAGGTCCTCTGAAATGTGTGTGCCCAGAAACCTAAAGCTGGACGCTCTCTCCACACTGTCCCCGTTGATAGAGATTGTGCTGAAAATAAGCAGGAGTTCGGGCGAAAGAAGGAATGGGTGACGTTTCAGGTCGAGACCCTTCTTCAGACTGAGAGCTAGGGGAGAGGGAGACACAGAGATAGGGTAGGGTAAGGTGTGAAAACGAGCCATCAAAAAAGATGAAGTTCAAGGAAAATGTAGAAAAGATCATTGTTAGCGAGGAGAGGATGACAACAAAAGAAACAGAGACAAAATGTAATAGGGGACAGACCAGACTGGTCAGAGAATCAGGAAGGGAGAGGGATGGGAAGAGAGGGAGAGCAAGGGTTACTTGCTTAGCTTCATCTCTTTTGATGTCTCATTTTCATACACTTTACCCTTCTGAGTCTCCCTCTCCCCTGACTCTCAGTCTGACAAAAGGTCTTGACCCGAGATGTCTCCCATTCCTTCGCTCCAGAGATGTTGCCTGTCCCGCAGAGTTACTCCAGCATTCTGTGTCTATCTTATATTGCTGTGTTATGAGTGTTCAGTATGAGCTAAAACACTTTACACCAGTCGATTAAAACCTCTGTTAAGGGCCTGTCCCACTTTCACGACCTAATTCACGACCTCTGCCGAGTTTGCCCTTGACTCATATTCGCAGCATGGTCGTAGGTAGGTCGTAGCAGACCGTAATGTTAGTCATAGGTACTCATGGCATCAAGTAGGTTGGGACGTTTTTCTAGCCTGATGAAAAATGTCCACGAGTAAAAAAGGTCGTGAAAGTGGGACAGGCCCTTTAGTCATGCCAGTCATGTTTGTGATTCTGTAAATATTACTGCTATTTTCCAAAAGCTAGTGTGGGCAAAATCAATGAAATAGTCAGCATTTTCATAGATAATAAAATAGTCAATGCCAGTCTAAAAAAAAGTACATCTATTTAAAGACTAGTGAAAAGATTATAGTCACATTTTAAATTTACTTTTAATCAATGGATCTATTCGCAATGGATTTGGGAAAATAGTTAGTGAGGGCTAGCTTTAGCCAGACTCAGAAGAATGGAGAAGGTAGTGAGGAGCTATTTTACTTCGGAGTCACGTGAGTGCGCTCCTCCACCGGCAGCTTCAAAAAGGCCCTTAGGTAAGTTATACTAACCTTGAGTTGGTTAGTTTCTGTAGTAGTGTTATTTGCTTACAGAAACTATGGCCAGGAAGACCAGAACGAAGGCATCGAAGCATGCCTCCAAGGACCGCGGGACATCGGGCGGGAGTCAGCAGCCGTAATCCCCGGAGCTGCCCGCTAAACCGGCAGCACCCGCAACGTGGGTCGGGAAAAGAACGCAGAAGTCGGGGAGCCCCGTTCAGTCGGCAGGACCCGACTCTCCACCACAGCAGGCCAGGGAGCTGCACACTGGTAGGAGGCCCGCGCGGGAGCAGGGTAGGCTGTTCGGTGAAGACCTGCCAAAACAGGTAGAAGACCTGGACGAGGAGGCAAAAGCGGTCGGGTTGATGAAACCACCATCCTCGAGCAGACCACCGGCGTATCGCAGACAGCATCCTTACGCAACATCTAACAGGCTTCGGGTTCAACCCGACAGGGCAACCAGAGCCTATCCGCCGGCCGCACCCTATCAACAAAAGCCTTTTTTAGGGCAGGGCCCACAGCGACCAGCGTGGAAGATGCGCCAACCCCACATCCCAGCAACACAATGAGCCACAAAAGCCCAGAACGTCAAGCCCCGCCGGTAACCTTAAGGATAAGGGGGAAATCCTTTAAGACCGAGATGAGAAAGACTTTTTTCACACAGAGAGTGGTGAGTCTCTGGAACTCTCTGCCACAGAGGGTAGTTGAGGCCAGTTCATTGGCTATATTTAAGAGTGAGTTGGATGTGGCCCTTGTGGCTAGGGGGATCAGAGGGTATGGAGAGAAGGCAGGTACGGGATACTGAGTTGGATGATCAGCCATGATCATATTGAATGGCGGTGCAGGCTCGAAGGGCTGAATGGCCTACTCCTGCACCTAATTTCTATGTTTCTATGTAACCATGGAGGTAAGGGGGTCTGGTTCTCTTGGGAGTGCTGCATGTATAACCTCACAAGTAGGAGGGAGATTGCGTACATTCTGGGATGCATGGGGTTCTATAACTTCGGATACGTTTATATTACAAAGTATTCAGGGTTATGAGATTGAATTCATAAATGGACCCCTTCCCCCAGCTCAACATGTACTTAACTGAAAATTTGCACTTTCTCACAAAGAGAAAGTGGAAGGGCATGCAGAATTATTAAGGCTATTCACCAAGGGGGTAATAGAAAAAACGGCACCTCGTGAGTTTGTACCAGGTCATGAGTATTTAATGACAACATCGAGTGGATGTTGAATCCCCAATTATTCTAAAATTATAGCCAAATATGGAACAGCATATATCAACCTCTTTGCGTCCAGGTTGAACCATCAGATACCAACATATGTCCCTTGGGAACCAGATCCTGGGGCAGTGGTGATGGACGCATTCTCGCTACATTGGGGGAAATGGTTTTTCTATGCATTTCCTCCATTCTGCCTCTTCAGTCGGGTATTGCAGAAAATTCAACTAGATTCTGCAACAGGTATACTGATAATACCCGACTGGCCCCCACAACCATGGTACCCGTGGTCCTCAACATGATAAAAGAGCCCTGGGCACAGGTTACCAAATGGCCGAATTTGGTGACCAATCCCATAACAGGGGAATATCATCCGTGCCATGGTCATCTGAACCTGTTGGCTTGTAGGTTCTGAAGAGGCCACTACTGCAATTCGGGCTGTCATCAAGAACCATGGACATCATAACAGCATCGTGCAGAGAGTCCACAAGGAAGCAGTACCTCACCCACATAAGGAAATGGGAGGCCTACTGTAGTCGGACCAAGACCACCTACAACTCTGCTACGATCTCCAATGTGCTGGAATTCCTCACGGGCCTTCATTATGATGAGGCCCTCAGTTACAGTGCCCGGAGTGCACTATCATCATATCTCAACATTGGAGTAGGATCTCACAAGCCGGTATCCAAACTAATGAGGGGTATATTCAATTCCAACCCTCCCTGACCACAATATAATATTACCTGGGATATAGGGGTGGTGTTGACCCTACTCAGGAGCTGGTCGCCTATGACGGGTTTACCACTGGACAAACTCACCTTCAAAGTGGTGATGTTAATGGCACTGACCACAGCACAACGGGTCCAGACTCTACAGAAACTAAAACTGGACAGAATGGTCTCGACCCCCCAATAAAGTGACTTTCTTTATAGATGAGTTGCTTAAACAACACAGACCTGGGACTACAGGACTGAAATTGGAATTCCTAGCATATCCTGTTGATGTAAGACTCTGTATAGCCACCTATATCCGACATTATATTAATGTCACACACACCATCAGGAATATGGAGACGGGTCTGTTTATCTGCCATAAAAACCCACATCACAGGGTGACGGTGCAGACTATCTCCAGGTGGCTCAGGGTGGTATTGGGTGCAGCAGGTATAGACACTAACATTTTTAAATCTCATTCTACCAGGGCTGCATCCACATCAGCGGTGAGGACCATGGAGGTACCCATGGATCATGTCCTCGCAACAGCGGGCTGGGCCAGTGCACTCAGTTTTAAGTGCTGTTCCCCAAACGTTTATCCCCGAGTTAGGGGTTTATTGTTTGTATTAATAAATACGTTATTTTTTTTCAGCTTGTTCAAGTCTGAAATACGTTAACATACTTCCTCCATCAGTAATTACGGCAGTGTGTGAGCATGGACGTGGTCCAGGGCATGGAATCACAGAGCTTTGAAATCTTCACGAAGTCACTCACATGACTCCGAAGTAAAATAGTAAGGATAAATGAGAACTTACCAGTTTGAAGTTTGATCCTTATTTTATGAGGAGTTACGATGAGGGATTTCGTGCCCTCCGCTCCCAACCCTCTATAACAAGGTCAACTGGTATATTGGAGTCTCTTGAATCTTACTATCTTCAGTCATTGTTGTTATCTGTGATTCCACACCGCTGCTTTGAAGAATGTCGCGCATGCGTGCTGGCGGGGTCCTCACGAAATCCCTCATCGTAACGCCTCATAAAATAAGGATCAAACTTCAAACTGGTAAGTTCTCGTTTAATCTTACTATTTTGTTGGAGCCATGCAGAATCATCCAGGTACATTCACAAAGACATTACCTTTCTTCTAATGTTGCACGAACGCAAGTTGTATTGATTGAATTAATGGAATCTAATTATAGCTATTATGCAATGTATTCAGGTCCTGTGAAATGAAGCCACTTAATGATTTGCACAGAAGGGGACAGCCAGAGAAAATGCAAGGGTACACAAAATGCTGGAGAAACTCAGCGGGTGCAGCAGCATCTATGGAGCGAAGGAGATAGGCAACGTTTTGGGCCGAAACCCTTCTTCAGACTGAATGCAATGTGAGTCCAGAACCAACGGGATATAGAATTCTTTCAGCAAAAGAAAAATTTGCTGGAGGACTTTGTCTGAATTTACAAAATGGAACAGTACAGCATGAGAACAGACCCTTCGGCTCACAATATCTCTGCAAAACATGATTGTGTGCAGTTTTGGTCTCCTAATTTGGGAAAGGCCATTCTTGCTATTGAGGGTGTGCAGCGTAGGTTCACCAGGTTAATTCCCGGGATGGCGGGACTGCCATATGATGAAAGAATTAATCGACTGGGCTTGTATTCACTGGAATTTAGAAATAAGAGGTGATCATTTAGAAACATGTAAGAAACATATAACATATAACATTCTTAAGGGATTGGACATGCTAAATGCAGGAAAAATGTTCCCGATGTTGGCGGAGTCCAGAATCAAGGGCCACAGTTTAAGAATAACGGATAGGCCATTTAGGACTGAGATGAGGAAAAACTTTTTCACCCAGAGAGTTGTGAATCTGTGGAATTCTCTGCCACAGAAGGCAGTGGAGGCCAAATCACTGGATGTTTTCAAGAGAGAGTTAGATAGAGCTCTTAGGGCTAACAGACTCAAGGGATATGGGGAAAAAGCAGGAACGGGGTACTGATTTTGGATGTTCAGCCATGATCATATTGAATGGCGATGCTGGCTCGAAGGGCTGAAAGGCCTACTCTTGCACCTATTTTCAATGTTACTATAAACTCACCTCATCTCCCTGCATATGATCCCTAACCCTTCATTCCCATATGCCACTATCATATCTGCCTCCACCACCAACCCTGGCAGTGGATTCCAGGCGCCCACCACCCTCTGTGTAAAATAATAAAAATATTCCCACACATCTCCTTTAAACGTTGCCCCTCTCTACTTAGAAGACTTCTATAGTTTCTTTGGCACAATATTTTATCGACTACTATGGTATTATTAATAGCTGCTATTTCTGTTGGGATTTAATTGCCCTTTTCTTTTGTTATCACATGTTCCATCAAAATAACTTCTCAGCTATTGAATGTGGCCTTAACGGTGTGACTCCCAGAAACAAAAATGTCACGGAATCCTAGAAGGCGTAGCAGCAATGCAGAAAATGCATGATGCAGAAGGAGGTCAGATGGTCTATGTCTGTGCCAGTGCTTTGAGTTACCTGACCTAATCTCACCTAGTGCTGGGTATGGAGTCCCAGAGACCACTGAGTGTCTCTCAACCTCTTTCACCCATATGCCCCTGTCCCACTTAGGAAACCTGAACGGAAACCTCTGGAGACTTTGCGCCCCACCCAAGGTTTCCGTGAGGTTCCCACAGGTTGCCGGAGGTTTTTGTCCTCCGGCAACCACATTCAACTAGCATCGCAACCGGCTTCGACTAAAAAATTACCGATTTTTTAAATGGAAACCACTTTCGACCATTAGGGAGTCTGACAAAAACCTTCGGGAACCGCACGGAAACCTTGGGTGGGGCGCAAAGTCTCCAGAGGTTTCCGTTCAGGTTTCCTAAGTGGGACAGGGGCATTACAGGTAGTATTTAGAGTGCTGTACTGTCTTCTGGATGGACATTTAGTACGTCTATAATCCCTCAGCTAAGTCCTTCCTATTTGCTCTGTCTAGCTCCATCATATCTAGGTTGTTACATACCACAGCTAACTCTGCTCCCAGCCTCATGTTGCAAAGGAAAGTAGCCTTGCTTATCCAATATTTCCGCTCCGGACCATTTAGTCAAATTTCGTGTTTTTCCTGGAATGCAGAGACCAACATCGAATGACGGATTAATGCTGTGGCCAGATCAGTGTTGTACGCACAGGTCCAGAAATAACTCCCTCTTCGTACATTCTATGCCTCGGCAGAGTAAGGGAAGCTTGCCATATGCTATTGACCGGATCTGCCTTTTAAAATGCATGATCAAACATTACAGCATTCAATCTGTGGCCATCCACAGATATATACCCTAACCTTGTCACACCCTTCAAAATGCAGTTGCTCACACTCTCTGGATTCCTTGTTCCTGTATTCTGCCCGGTAACCAGACTATCTATATCTTCTTCCAGTCTAAAACCTTCCTCTATTAACCACCGGGACCATTTTGGATCATTTGCAGAGTGCTTTATCATGCCTCCTATATTTGGGTCTAATTTATTAATATACACTGGAGAAAGCATGAAACCAAGTACAAG
The DNA here is from genome assembly GCA_035221665.1 of Okamejei kenojei. Taxonomy (NCBI): domain Eukaryota; kingdom Metazoa; phylum Chordata; class Chondrichthyes; order Rajiformes; family Rajidae; genus Okamejei; species Okamejei kenojei. The sequence goes on from CM069131.1 coordinate 8,728,962, forward strand.
ACTCTGTAGCATGCCCATCAGTCACAAAAACGACTGATAATTGATTACCTGGTAGATACCTGTACAAGGCACTGCAGATGCTGGTTTACACTAAAGGACACAAAGTGCTGGTGCGACTCAGCGGGTCAGGCAGCATCGCTGGTAGAACACCTGTACGAGCTGGCTGGCATCGACGAACCATCTCGAAGACGCGATTGGGCAGCTGCAGTAGAACGCTTCAATGCGGACGCAGACCCCCGTCACCCCTTGCACAATCGCCAACATGCCAAGAAACGGTTGAAGAGTCGGAACAGCTTCATGGAACTAGAGCCAACCGTGCCAGGCACCAAAACCAAACAACAGATGGCACCAGGACACCACCTGCCTTATACTACCTGGAAAGCCCTAATTGGAGTGGGACGTTGCGGACTCAACCTGAAGAAGTGGGGCTTCTCGAACTCTTGACAAGTGCAACTGTGGAGAGATACAGACAATGGCCCACCTACTGACTTGCGGCGGAGAGGCATGCACTGCGGACGATCTCCGCAGAGGCTGTGGCAAAGCGATGGCAGAACCGTCATCTGACACATGAGCAAACTGGAGAACATGGATAGGTGGTGTTTCGAGTCACCACCCTTTTTCAGACTGATTGTAATGGGGGTGGGAAGAAAGGTGGGAGAGAGAGAAGCAGGATAACGCGTGGCAAGTAATAGGTGGATGCAGGTTGGGGGGGGGGGGGGGGGGAATTCGTTAAATAGGCAGGTGGTTGGCACAAAGGCCAGAGATTAAAGCTGAAAGTGTGAGACAAGGATTGAAGAGTTACAAATTGTGAAGCCAGAGCAAGGAATGTGGGAAAGAGAGGAGAGACATAGGTTCAAGTCCAGGTGGTGCTCAGGGGAGGAGGGGAGGGGTGTTACAGGTTGGCTAAAGCTGAAGAATTCAATGTTCATACAATTGAAGTTGTGAGCCACAAGCAGAATGTGAGATTCTCTTCCTCCAGCTTGGGGTGTGGCCTCACTCTGGCAATGGAGGAGGCCTAAGACAGTGAGGTCAGTGTGGGAATGGGGAGGGGAGTTAAAATGGTTTGCAACCAGGAGATCTAGAAGGCCTTGGCGGACCAAGAGCAAGTGTTCAGTGTGATGCTTGCCGAATCTACACTTCGTCCTGGCGATGTGCCAGAGGCCCCATCGGGAACGCTGGATGCAGGAGATGAGCTTTGAAGAGGCACGTGTGAATCTTATAATGCAACACCATTTGCTTCCTGCCACAGATACAATTTAGGATTCAATTTATCACTCTACCTTGGATCCCATGGACTTTAGTATTTTGGCTATGTCTGCCATTTTAGACCTTGTCAGAAATCCTTGCTACGCTTCAAATACACTGCCCGCATCAATTCTCAGTTGCTGCTTTTCAATACAATTGTTTCTTTTTCAGAAAATGATCTACCCTTCACAAATACATCCTGATTGTCCCTAGTTAATTGTAGTCCTTGTAAAGGGAGGTTTGCACCAACCATCAGAATTCATTCCAAAATCTGGTCACCTCGAAAGTTAACCTCACTGGCTGACAATGACTTGGTTTATGCATTCATCCCATTGTAACCAACCTAAGGAGTCCTTCACTCATACGGCAGCGGGTTGTCAGGTGCCATTGGAAAATGATAGCCAGAGGCTACAAAATTGCTACCTCAGTTGGCGAGCATACGACATATTACCTTAAAAAGTTTTTTTAAATGAATTTTAGAAATTCTGCGCCCATTTCACCTTCTACAGTGACTTTAAAAAAAAAATCATTATCAATTGAAAACCTAACTCCAACTGCTTTTGAATATCAGAAATTTGCCTACAGATTGGGTGTTCCACCTATTTCAGCGTCTCTATTGGTCTGATTCAGCATAACAGTAATCTTCCTTCATCAGCTTGTGTAATTGCATATTTCCTGTTTCTCAGTTTAACCCCCTCAGCCCTGTTTGTGATTCTTTTGGCATGATCACTTCTCACGGGTGCGATTTGTTTCTCCCTTCAACCCGACACTGTCACCCATTCCTTCCCTCCAGAGATGCTGCCTGTCTCGCTGAGCTACTCCAGCATTTTGTGTCTATCTTCATGTGCATTCGCAAACTGCCCTGAATTTGTACAAGCTATACATTGCTTGCTGACAATAATTGCCTGATAACTATTTCCACCTAACCATCTAGTAAATGGTGAGACTGGCAAGACGTGTGTTTACCACTGACTAACAATGCTGAGGAAACTACCTAAAGATAAAGTAAATAATAATAAATTATGACCGCAAGGCTCAGCTAAATTATTAGAAAGATTTAATACCTAAAACTGTTAAAATCTACACCCTTGTCAAAATTCAGTTTCATGCTAAGTTCAATGGATTCAATAGTCAAGAGTGGTTTATTGTCGTTTGTTCCAGATGGAACAATGCAATTCTTACTTGTAGCAGCACGACAGAATATGTAAACCTGAATCATAACCTGAGTGATAATTCTTTATTTCCATGTGTACTGAGGTACAGTGAGATTCCTTTTTTGCATACAGATCAGTGAGATTATGGCCATACGCAAGTACAATGCCTGCTTTGCATACATTAGGATTAATATGCAATGGTCACATGGATTTGGCGCCATTTCTCAGTCAAGGCCAGTTGCAGCCGTCGCCCCCATCTTGTCGTTCCGTGAACTGTCGCCCTTCTCCTTGCCCTGCCAACTTCAACCAGGATGTCGCCTACTACCTGTGTTCGGGAAAACCCTCTTGTATTTATAACGGCTCAAGTTCCAAGCCATCTTTTCAAACTCAGATTGGATTTCAGATTTGAGTTATAGCATGAACACAGGCCCTTCGGCTCACCGAGTCCTCACCGACCAGGGACAATTTACACTTGTACCAAACCAATGAATCAACAAACCTGTACATCTTTGGAGTGTGGGGGAAAACCGAATATGTCGGAGAAAACCCACGTGGGTCACGGGGGGAACGTACAAACTCCGTGCAGACAGCACCCGTAATCGGGATCGAACCCGGGTCTCTGACGCTGCAAGCGTTGTAAGGCAGCAACTCTATCGCTGCGCCACCGTGTCGCCCAATTTTATTGAAAAAAGTTTGCAGCTTGAGAGAGCCACATGTTATATAAAGGAGGAATGTTTGCCAGAAAAATAATGGGAGCTTAATGTTCCTGAGAAACAAGGTCAAAATGCATTTGGTTCCGCCCATTGCAACGCTGACTACAGTTCAAAAGCACATCATCGGCTTGCGAAGGATTCATTTGCTTTCTAATCCTTGAGAATTAATTTTCACTCCTCTTAATTTTTAAATATCGTAGATCTAAGTCGTAAATATCGTAGATATTCCATCGCAACGTTTATCCAAATCGAGCAAAGATCGTATTAATGCATTTTTAGGCACATTTTAGTTTTTTCGTCATGTTATCTAATCATCAGTAATATATTATGTGGTACAGTGGCTTGACTAATAATTTTAGCTTGAGCAGCTCCACAGAATGGGATGTTTGTTGAGACTGACGGCAGCAGGTGCTCATTGGAGCGTTGTGTGCAGGTTGCAATGTGAACTTGGAAATAGTTGTTGTAATTTAATTGTTCATCACATCACATGACTAGTCTATTAATTTTGGGGATGAATCCTGACCATTCCAAATTGCACACATACCAGTAGAGAGTACTCAGAATGATTTTTTTTTAAATCCATGGATGCCCACCAGTGGTAAGACTCTAAATAAGATATTCATCAAAGAATTCATTGAAGGCCAGCTGCATTGTGTTTACTTTCCACAAAGATATCCATCTTCAATAACGTACGGCACAGACCTACTGTCTATGTGAGGTTATCCACTTTGGTGGCAAAAACAGGAGGGTAGACTATTATCTTAATGGTGGCAAATTAGGAAAAGGGGAGATGCAACGAGACCTGGGTGTCATGGTACACCAATCATTGAAAGTAGGCATGCAGGTGCAGCAGGCAGTGAAGAAAGCGAATGGTATGTTAGCATTCATAGCGAAAGGATTTGAGTGTAGGAGCCGGGAGGTTCTGCTGCAGTTGTACAGGGTTTTGGTGAGACCACACCTGGAGTATTGCGTACAGTTTTGGTCTCCAAATCTGAGAAAAGACATTCTTGCCATAGAGGGGGTACAGATAAGGTTCACCAGACTGATTCCTGGGATGTCAGGACTTTCATGTGAGAAAGACTGGACAGGCTTGGCTTGTACTCGCTAGAATTTTGAAGACTGAGGGGGTATCTTATAGAAACTTACAAAATTCTTAAGGGGTTGGACAGGCTAGATGCAGGAAGATTGTTCCCGATGTTGGGGAGGTCCAGAACAAGGGGTCACAGTCTTAAGGATAAGGGGGAATTCCTTTAGTACCGAGATGAGGAAAACATTTTTCACACAGAGAGTGGTGAATCTCTGGAATTATCTGCCACAGAAGGTAGTTGAGGCCAGTTCAATGTGTATATTTAAGGGGGAGTCAGATATAAATGTAAAATTATCCCAGGCATGTATAGGATAGTGTGAATGTGTGGGGATCGCTGGTCGGCGTGGACCTAAGGCGTGTCTCTAAACTAAACTAAAAGAAACAAAAATATCATTAAAAAAATTACATCCCGTATCTGACTGCATATTCACTTGAAGGTAGATGCAAAATGCTGGAATAACTCAGTGGGACAGGCAGCATCTCTGGAGAGAAGGAATGGGCGACGTTTCGGCTCAAGACCAATCTTCAGACTGATTTCAGGAGAGTGGGCAGTACAGAGATAGAATGTAAGCGGAGACTGTAAGACTAGTGGGAGAACTGGGAATGAGGAAGGGATGGAGAGAGAAGGAAAGCAAAGGCTATCTGAAGTTACATAGAAACATAGAAATTAGGTGCAGGAGCAGGCCATTCGGCCCTTCGAGCCTGCACCGCCATTCAATATGATCATGGCTGATCATCCAACTCAGTATCCTGTACCTGCCTTCTCTCCATACCGCCTGATCCCTTTAGCCACAAGGGCCACATCCAACTCGCTCTTAAATATGGCCAACGAACTGGCCTCAACTACCTTCTGTGGCAGAGAATTCCACAGATTCACCACTCTCTGTGTTACAGAAGTCAATGTTCATACCACTGGGGTGTAAACTACCCAAGCGAAATGTGAGGTGCTGTTCCTCCAATTTGCGCTGGGCCTCACTCTGACAATGGAGGAGGTCCAGGACAGAAAGGTCAGATTGGGAATGGGAGGGGGAGTTGAAGTGCTGAGCCACCGGGAGATCAGCTTGGTTAAGACGGACTGAGAGGAGGTGTTCAACTAAACGATCGCCGAGCCTGCGCTTGGTCTCGCTGATGTAGAGAAGTTGACACCTGGAACAGCGGATACAGTAGATGAGGTTGGAGGAGGTGCAAGTGAACCTCTGCCTCATTTGGAAAGACTGTTTGGGTCCTTGGATGGAGTCGAGGGGGTAGGTATAGGGACAGGTGTTGCATCTCCTGCGGTTGCAGGGGAAAGTACCTGGAGAGGGGGTGGTTTAGGTGGGCAGGGACGAGTTTACCAGGGAGTTTCGAAGGGAACGGTCTCTGCGGAAAACAGAAAGGGATGGAGATGGGAAGATGTGGCCAGCAGTGGGAGCACGTTGGAGGTGGCGAAAATGATGGAGGATTATATGCTGTATGTGACGGCTGATGAGGTGGAAGGTGAGGACAAGGGGGACTCTATCCTTGTTACAAATGGGAGGAGGGGGAGTAAGAGGAGAGCTGCGGGATATTGAGGACACCCTAGTGAGAGCCTCATCTATAATGGAAGAGGGGAACCCCCGTTTCCTAAAGAATGAGGACATCTCGGATTTTGTCTGCTCTTATGCATATTCACTTAGCTTTACTTGCCCCAGGTTCTGGGAAATGGCTAAAACCTAAACTGATAATAATCACCTGACCAAAAGTGAATTCAGTGGAGACCAATTCCCTGGATGCTTTCAAGAGAGAGTTAGATAGAGCTCTTAAAAATAGTGGAGTCAAGGGATATGGGGAGAAGGCCGGAACGGGGTACTGATTGGGGATGATCAGCCATGATCACAGTGAATGGCGGTGCTGGCTCTAAGGGCCGAATGGCCAACTCCTGCACCTATTGTTCACTGACCTTTTTCTATTGAATTCAGTTCTCCTAATATAGTAGAGGCTTCTGATGCTACTTTTATGTATTTTCATGATTTTTCAATATTCTTTGGTAGGATGTGGGCTTCATTGGCTGTGCCAGCATTTACACTGAAGATAGACACAAATTGCTGGAGTAACACAGCGGGTCAGGCAGCATCTCTGGAGAGAAGTGGAGCCATGTGCCCATCCTTAATTGGCCTTGAGAAGGAGCTGGCGAGCTGCCTTCTTGAACTGCTGCAATCATTGTGGTGTGGGTGTAAACACAATGCTGCGAGCGAAGGAGTTATGGGTTTACAGTAGATTTTGCTTTTGACCCAACAACAGTGAAGGAACACTGATATATTCACAGGGTACTATATTTACATACCTGTGTGGGAAGGAACAACAGATGCTGGTTGCACACTGAAGATAGACACAAAATGCTGGAGTAATTTAGCAGGACGGGCAGCATCTCTGGAGAGAAGGAATGGGTGACGTTTCAGGTCGAGACCCTCCTTCAGACTCATATTTGTTTTTAATGCCTATCGTGCTACCGCAGTAAGAATTTCATTGTGCTGTTTCGAGGCATATGACATATTCAGGGTGCAGGTTAAACATACAATTCCCACCAACATCCCCCTTCTGTGTACCGTCTCAACAATGTACCATCATTGCAATGTTGTTATGGTACCTGCCTCTACCACTTCTTGATTCACCTATCCTAGGGAAAAGATTCCATGCTTTGGCACAAACTCACACTTTAACCACCCCATCTACCTGTGGCGCCCCTTTCAGAGAACAATGTACTTGTGCTCTTTGATCCCTTTACTCAACAGCACCTCCCCATGGCCCCTCTGTTCACTCCAAATGTCCTGCCCTAGCTTGACATCCCAAAACGCAACACCTATAGACCCTGGGACGAGGTGCCTTTTCGTTTCATGTTGTGAAAGGGGGAGCTGACGGATGAGTTCTCATTCTCTCCATATCGCCAACAATCATTAGGGCAGGCAGATAGTTTTTATCTCCCCAGTGTGCTCCATATATATATCTGTCCAGTCACTGTTGTTAACATATGTACTGACCTTCCTCAGAATCTTCCGTCAGACGAAATGCTCTCCGCCATGATCTCAGTGGGCTCCCTGCCTAGCTAGCCTGAAACAAAGTGCGTGATTAGTCAATTGGCGTCCGACTCAATGTCAAACGTGCTTTGATTGGACAATTACTACTCGGAAAATTGACAAAAGTTTGGAGGTTTTTTCCATATTTTAAAAATATGTGCAGGTTGTGTTCCAGATAAGTTTCAGATGTAATTTCTATTATATTTTTATACAATATGTTACAAATACAGGTAGATATGGGGTGGGTCACAGCATGAAACGAAAAGGAACCTCGGCCCACAGTCTACTGACACTAATCTGAATTAAATCCAATTTGACATTTCTCAGTCCACTTGCCAAGTTGATCAAGTGGAATTTGTAATTGTAATTTGAAATTGTAATATAGATAACCACCTTCACTCTTCATGATAGTGCTATGTTAGTGTTATCTGCAAACTTGCTAAACATCCCCTATACATTCTCATCTCAAACACTCTTGACATCACAATGTTGTGTGGTTTAGAGGACACCTTCTAGGTGGTGGTGTTTTGCTGTCCTCGTACTTCTAGCTGGTGGAGGTCCTTGGCTTGGAAGATGTGTCTAATTAATCTTGGAGATTGGTGTAGATGGTACAAACCGGCACTGCTGTCTTGGTGGTGGAGTGAGTGAATGTCTGTGTGTGTGTGTGTGTGGTGCCCATCGAATGTGTCTGTCAAGCTAAGCTTTGCCCCGTATGGTGTTGAGCTTCTTGAGTGTGTTGAAGCTGCACTCATCCAGGCAAGTGAAGAGTATTCCCTCAGTCCACCGAGGCCTACCTGATCTCCCGGTTGCGAAACACTTTTAACTTCCCCACCGATTCCACACTGACATTTCTGTCCTGGGCCTCCTCAATTGTTAGAGTGAGGCCCAATGCAAATTGGAGGAACAGCACCTCATATTTTGCTAGGATAGCTTACACCCCAGCGGTATGAATATTGACTTCGCTAACTTCAAATAACCCTTGCTTTCCCTCTCTCTCCCCTATCCTAGTTCGCTGACTAAGTCTACTGTCCTCCTGATTAAATATTACTGATTGTATTCCTCATTGTACCTTCCCCTCAGCTAACAATGGCACATTCTACATTTCTCTACAGCATCTGATGTGTCATTTTCACACATTTCCCTGAAGGAATTCAAAGTAAACATTAGCAAATTTGCAGATGACACAAAGCTGGGAGGCAGTGTGAACTGTGAAGAGGATGCTATGAGGATGCAGGGTGACTTGGACAGGTTGGGTGAGGGGAAGATGAATGGCAGATGCATTCTAATGTGGATAATTGTGAGGTTATCTACTTTGGTGGCAAGAACAGGAAGGCAGATTATTATCTGAATGGTGTCAGGTTAGGAAAAGAGGAAGTACAACGAGACCTGTGTGTCCTTGTACATCAGTCACTGAAAGTAAGCATGCAGGTGCAGCAGGCAGTGAAATTAGCTGATGGCATGTTGGCCTTCATAATGAGAGGAGTTGAGTACACGAGTAAAGAGGTCCTTCTGCAGTTGTACAGGGCCCTGGTGAGACCACACCTGGAGTAATGTGTGCAGTTTTGGTCTCCTAATTTGAGGAAAGACATTCTTGCTATTGAGGGAGTGCAGCGTAGGTTCACGAGGTTAATTCCCGGGATGGCAGGACTGTCATATGATGAAAGAATGGAGAGACTGGGTTTGTATTCACTGGAATTTAGAAGGATGGGAGGGGATCTTATAGAAATATATAAAATTATTAACAGATTGGACACGCCAGAGGCAGGAAACATGTTCCCGATGTTGGGGGAGTCCAGAACCAGGGGCCACTGTTTAAGAATAAGGGGTAAGCCATTTAAAACTGAGATGAGGAAAAACATTTTCTGTGAGTTTGTGGAATTTTCTGCCTCAGAAGGCAGTGGAGGCCGATTCACTGGATGCATTGAAAAGAGTTAGATTGAGCTTCCAGGGCTTGTGGAATCAAGGGATATGGGGAGAAGGTATGAACGGGATACTGATTGTGGATGATAAGCCATGATCACATTGAATGGCGGTGCTGGCTCGAAGGGCCGAATGGCCTACTCCTGCACCTATTGTCCATGTATCTATGTACCTCCACCATTCTCTCCATAGATGCTGCCTGACCCGCTGAGTTACTCCAGCATCTTGTGTTTATCTTCAATGTAATCCAGCATCTGCTGTTGCTTCCTACGTAAGACTTGAGCCATGTCGATTGTGGTTGGGCTTTGGCACATTAAGAGATTAGTTACTTGCTGTAGGATTCTTAGTCTCTGACCTGCTCTTGTAGCCATAGTGTGTACATATAACCATATAACCATATAACAATTACAGCACGGAAACAGGCCCTCTCGGCCCTTCCAGTCCGTGCCGAACATTTATTTTCCCCTAGTTCCATCTACCTGCACTCAGACCATACCCCTCCATTCCCTTCCCGTCCATATACCTATCCACTTTACTTTTAAAAGTTAAAATCAATCCTGCCTCGACCACATCTGCTGGAAGCTCATTCCACACAGCCACCACTCTCTGAGTAAACAGGTTCCCCCTCATGTTACCCCTAAACATCTGTCCCTTAATTCTCATGTCATGCCCTCTTGTTTGAATCTTCCCTACCCTCAATGGGAAAAGCTTATCCACGTCAACTCTGTCTATCCCTTTCATCATTTTAAAGACCTCAATCAAGTCCCCCCTTAACCTTTTGCGCTCCAAAGAATAAAGACCTAACTTGTTCAACCTTTCTCTGTAACTTAGTTGCTGGAACCCAGGCAACATTCTAGTAAATCTCCTCTGTACTCTCTCTATTTTGTTGACATGACTTCCTATAATTAGGCGACCAAAATTGTACACCATACTCCAGAATTGGTCTTACCAATGCCTTGTACAATTTTAACATTACTTCCCTACTCCTATATTCAATGCTCTGATTTATAAAGGCCAGCACACCAAAAGCTTTCTTTACCACCCTATCTACATGCGATTCCACCTTCAGGGAACTATGCACAATTATTCCTAGATCCCTCTGTTCCACGGCATTCCTCAATTCCCTACCATTTACCATGTACGTCCTATTTTGATTTGTCCTGCCAAGATGTAAGCACTTCACACTTATCAGCATTACACTCCATCTGCCATCTTTCAGCCCACTTTTCCAAATGGCCCAAATCTCTCTGTAGGCTTTGAAAATCTACTTCATTATCTGCATACTTACTTATCCAATTTTCCACCCCATCATCCAGATCATTGATGTACATGACAAACAACAGTGGACCCAACACAGATCCCTGAAGCACCCCACTGGTCACCGGCTTCCAACCTGACAAACAGCCATCCACCATTACTCTCTGACATCTCCCATTCTGCCACTGTTGAATCCATCTTGCTACTCCGCCATTAACACCCAAAGATTGAACCATCTTAACCAACCTTCCATGGGGAACCTTGTCAAAGGCCTTACTGAAATCCATATAGACAACATCCACTGCTTTACCCTCATCAATTTCCCTAGTAACTTCTTCAAAAATATTCAATAAGGTTTGTCAAACATGACCTTCCAGGCACAAATCCATGTTGACTGTTCCTGATCAGACCCTGTTTATCCAGATGCTTATATATATTATCTCTAAGTATCCTTTCCATTAATTTGCCCACCCCTGACGTCAAACTAACAGGTCTATAATTACATAGTTTTTGCAGTAGAGTTTCTGGTCAGTGGTAACCCCAGGATATTGATTATGGGTTTGGGAATGTCTTTGAATGCCAGGAGGTTTAACCTGGATCTTATCTTGTTGAATATCATCATTGCCTGGCATTTATCTGGCGCAAATGTTACTTGTCAAATATTAGCCCAGGCTTGGATATTGTCCAAGTCTAGCTCCATTTGTTTGTCGACTGCTTCATAATCTGAGGACTCACAAATAATGCCGAACGCTGTGCAATCAACGGGGAAAGTCCCTCCTTCTGACCGTTACAGTTGAAGGAGGGTCATAGGAGGAGCAGCTGAAGATGCCTGGGTCCAGGATACTACCCTGCAGGGATGTCCTGTGGCTGAGAAGATTGAATTCCAACCACCACAAATATATTTATTTGTGCTTTGTATCGTCCCTCCAGTGCAGAGCATCCCACATCCCTCTTCCCACCCCTCAATTCAGGGACAGTTTCTTCCCAGCTGTTATCAGGCAACTGAACCATCCTACCAACAACTAGAGAGCTACTATCTACCTCATTGAAGGCCCTTGGACTATCTTTAATCAGACTTTACTGGCTTTACCTTGCACTAAACACGATTTCTCAGTGGATTATCACCTTGTTGTGGTGGAGAAGCTTGTGTGGTCCTGAGATCCTCAGAGCGATGCCCTCTGGAGCTATGCTCCTGGTAGGGCCACCCATGGCGGTAAGGTCAAGGGGGAGGACCCTGACAAAGAGCAATCCAACCAAGACCTCAACGGTGGAACAGGCAGAGGATGATGGCTGCAGCAGGAAAGGGTCTCCGGTCGTCTTGGACTCCATGCCACTGGATCCTGACCCAGATCTGTCAAGGACCGTGGGGTGGCTGTCTGTGCACCAGTCTTCCCACGTTAAACAAAGTCACGCACAGGCGTCCTCCAACCCTGGAGACGTCCATAGTCAGCCATGATCGAGGTGGGCCTAAGGAAAACATTATTCACGTTATTCCCTTTATCATGTATTTGTACACTGCAAATGGCTCGATTGTAATCATGTATTGTCTTTCCACTGACTGGATAGCACGCAACAAAACGCTTTTCACTGTACCTCGGTACACGTGACAATAAACCAAACTCAACAACTCAATTACCATTCACTGCAGTTTAGTAAGGGCTCTTTAATGATGTACTCAAATTAAATGCTGTCTTGATGTCAAGTGACTCACACTTCACCTCTGGAGTTCAATTCATGTCCATGTTTGGAGGTCACGAGCTGAGTGACTTTGGGGGAACCCAAACTGAGCTTCTGTTTGCAAGCAAATGCTGCTTGAAAGCATTGTTGCTTACCTGTTCCATCACTTTGCAGGTGACTACTGGGGTGGTAACTGGCTGGGGTGGATTTGTTCCGGGTTTTTATGGACAGGACTACTTGAGGTATTTTCCGCCTTGTCAGGTACGATACGATAGAACTTTATTTATGTCAGAAGGGAAATTGATCTGCCAACAGTTATAAAGTCGTACTGTTAGTGGACGGTGATCGCTGGTCAATGTTGATGCAGTGAGCTGAAGGGCCTGTTTCAAAACTGAATTTCAGAGTAGTTTGGCAGCTGGGACTCTGCTGCTCTCCATGTGAACAAGTAAAAATAGTGTGTCTGGAGCACGATTGCAAGTTGTCAGAGACTAGTTGATCGACGACGACCCCATCGGTGCAACTCACGGTGTCGGTGTACGGCACAAACTGGAGGAGGAGCAGGTAGTTGAGGCAGGTACCTAGTCTGCCTGGGCCTGACCGGTGCACCATTCCCACAATGACCTTTCTGTCCTGGGCCTCCTCCATTGTCCGAGTGAGGCCCAGAGCAAATTGGAGGAACAGCACCTCATATTTTGCTTGGCCAGCGGTATGAATCTTGACTTCTTGGACTTTGATTAACCTCTCTCCACCCCTCCCCATCCAAGTTGTTGTACCAGCTTCAGAGTCGTCTTGTTGAGTCTCAGTCTGCAACTCATTTTCACCTAACACACCTAACAACCCATTTGTTCTATATCCTAATTCCTTACCCCAGACTCTCAGTCAATGTCACCCATTTTCTCCAGAATGCTTGCCTGATCGCTGGTCTAACAACAGCATCTACAAACCTTCCCATCTATTTACAGTACCTGTCCAAGACATCTTGGTCAACGTGTTGGGCTAAGGGCTGTTTTGGTGTTAACAGTCACAGTCTCCTGTCTTGTTATGCTGAATCTCTTAACAAAGCTCATATTTCTTTAATTAAACCTAAATTTATCAATTTTGCAAGAAAACATAGAACAGTACAGCAGAGCCCCACTATGTCCTGTACTGAACATGATGCACAGATAAACTAATCTATTCTGTCTGCATGTGATCTATATCCCTCCATTCCTGCATCCATTAAACACACTAACCAACCCAACCACTTGCAGCACGTTCCAGGCACCCTCTACTTTCTTGTAAAAAAGTTCCACGCTCATCTTCTTTAGATCTTTATCCCTCTCAAGCCAGAGAAGATTTACGAGGGATGTTGCGAGGACTAGAGGGTGTGAGCTATGTCTCCTAGGAGCGCAGGAGGGTGATTCATTGATGTATTAAATCATGAATAGAACGGGTTAGATGTACAGAGTCTCTTACCCCGAGGTAAATCGAGGACCAGAGGACACCGGTTTAAGTTGAACGAGAAAAGATTTGATAGAAACCTTTTTCCAAAGGGTGGTGGGTGTATGAGGAACAAGCTGCCAGAGGAGGTAGTTGAGGCTGGACTATCCCAACGTTTAAGAAACAGTTAGACAGATACATGATAGGACATGTTTTGGAGAGATATGGACCAAATGCAGGCAGGTGGGACCATGTTGCCGTGTGGGCAAGTTGGGTCGAAGGACCTGTCCATGCTGTATCAATCTATGACTAAGACTCTATGCATGTGCTGGAGGGCTCAAGGATTGTAACTTATGATGAGTGCTTGATCTGTACTCTGGAGTTTAGAAGACTGAGGGGGAAGCTCATACTGACAGTCAGCCCAGCTTTTACTGAGGAAGAAACTTCTTTACAATCGAACTCATTGCCACAGAAGGCTGTGGAGGCCAAGTCAGAAGATATTTTTTAGACAAATTATTGATTAGAACGGGTGAGGGTTATGGGGAGAAGCAGGATGAGGCAGATTTTGGCATTTGATAACAATATTGTCTCTCTCTACTGCCATTCAATCATGGCTGATTTAGTGAGCTGTACAATGCACCCCTCACCTAATTATAGGAAGGATGTCAACAAAATAGAGAGAGTACAGAGAATTACTAGAATATTTGCCTGGGTTCCAGCAACCCAAGTTAGATTCTGGAGAGCGCTCGTTGCGAAAGTAACTGAGAACTTCTTTAGGGGCTCATTTTTCCTACCTTCTCCCCATAAGCCCTTGACAGCCTATTCGTTCTTACACAGCTATGCCATCCCTCGTGTCCCAGGAAGTTGGTCATTTACTGGTGCACTCCATTTACCAGTGCTAAGGAAAGCTACACAGCGTGCCCTACCAGGTCCATGCTGACCATCGATCACCCGTGTCCCTACCACTAGGGGCAACTTACGGAGTTGCTGAGTAACCGCTACAAAACCCGCACGTCTGTCAGATGTGGGAGGCAACTTCACAGGAGAACGTGCAAACTCCACCAGTCAACAACACCTGAGGTCAGGATCGAACAGTGGTTCTTTACCAAAAAGAACCAGCCTCATCAGTTCTAAGACCCGTTGCACACCATTTTATATCGTTTTATGGTTCTCACGTGAACCGCGGTACAGCTTTTGTTGCGTGTTCAGCGAAAGGCAATACACGATTTGCAATCGAGCATCCGCAGTGTACAAGGTGACAATTGCAGGTCAGTAAAGTCCGTTGATAGACGAAGGTCTCCAATGAGGTAGATGGCAGCTCAGGACTGGTGGTAGGATGGTTCAGTTGCCTGATAACAGCTGGGAAGAAACTGTCCCTGATCTGGAGGTGTGCGTTTAACACTTCTGTCCCTCTTGGCTGATGGGAGAGGGGAGAAGAGATTCTTGATTAGTACGAGTGACAGAGGTTACCTGTCCAATGCACTAGTCCCACTTGCCTGAGTTTGGTCCGTATCCCTCTGAACCGTTCCTATCCATGTACCTGCTAGTTGTTTCTTAAACGTTACCATAGTCCCAGCCTCAACTACCTCCTCTGGCAGCTTATTCCTTACCCCCACCATCCTATGCGTGAAAAAGTTACCCCTCAGATTCCTAGAAAATATGATTTCAAACATGAAATTAAAGGGACGAGTGGAAATGTGCAAAGGGGATGTGCGAAGGGTGGGGGGAGTCAGTCTGCCCACGGCGGAAAGGGGAGGAGTTGTACAGTTTGATAGCCACAGGGATATACCAGTTTTGGGGCTAGACTGGAGCGTTTAGCTAAATGGTGCGGCAAGTACTGGAGCACAAGTCTTCAGTACTATTACAGGGTTGTAGTCAGGGCCCACAGGCTGTGCTGTATCCAATGCTTTTAGTGGTTTTCTCACATCGCGAGGAGCGATTCAAATTGTCTCATGACTGGCACCTGTTGCGCTGGAGACCACTGGAGGAGGAGACGGACTACTATCATCAGCGCGCTGGTATTCTGGCAAAAAACATCCTTTCAGATGCTTCTGCGCCTTCTTCTGCAACCTGGGCTCCACCTCCGTTGACGACGGGATGTTCCCGGAGCCCGCTGCTCCAGTGAGTTTTTTAATTGTCCACCACCGGAGGAACAAAAGAGGAGCCGGCGCGTGGATATTTTGTGGCGTTGTCAGCACCGTACGTATGTGGCGACTAGGCAAGAGAGTTTCATTGTCATGTGTCCCAGATGGGACAACGAAATTCTTACTTGCTGCAGCACAACAGAATATTTAAACATGGTACATAACGGGAAAAAAAAGTTCAGTGTGTGTATACTCACGCACACATACTCACTAAATAAACAAATATAGTGCAATAATAATAATAGTCTTGTAGTTCAGAGCTTATTTGACGTTGTGTTTCATAGCCTGATGGCTGTCCGGAAGAAACTGTTCCTGAACCTGGACGTTACAGTTTTCAGCCTCCTGTACCTTCTTCCCGATGGCAGTGGCGAGATGAGTGAGTACTGAGCCACGTTGAAGTCCCCACCCAGAGTACATTCTGTGCCTTTGCCACTTTCAGTGCTTCTGCCAAGCAGTGTTTAACATGGAGTCGTGTTCACTCATCAGCCATGGGGGGGGGGGGGGCAGTAGACTGTTTTCTGGCTCAATGTTAACTGATACCATGAGATTTCATGGGATCCGGAGTCAATGCTGAGGACTCTTTGGGTCACGGCTGTGCTATCACTTCTGCGGCATCTGGCCTTCAGCGGAACGGGATGGAGATGACCGAGTGTGGGACATGGACTGTAACGTGTAATTGGATGTGTATCACTATGTCATGCAGTCTGAAGAAGGGTCTCGACAGGAAACGTCTTGTTTTCACCCAACAAACAGCTAACAAATGCCTGTTTACTGTATCATCCTTACCTTTTTGCATATCTTTCATTCATTGTTCTATATCTCTCTACATCATCGTCTATATCTCTTGTTTCCCTTTCCCATGTCTTTCAGTCTGAAGAAGGGTCTCGACCCGAAAGGTCACCCATTCCGTCTCTCCAGAGATGCTGCCTGTCGCACAGAGTTACTCCGGCATTTTGTGTCTATCTTTGGTATAAACCAGCTGTTGCTTGACTAGTCTGTGAGAAAACATTCCCAATGTTGGCACAAGCCCCCAGATGTGTAGTTTAGTTTAATTTAGAGATACAGCATGGAAACAGGCCCTTCGGCCCACCAAGTCTTCGCCGACCAGTGATCCCTGCGCTTTAACCCTATCCAACACACACTAGGGACAATTTTCACATACACCAAGCCAATTAACCTACCAACCTGTGTGTCTTTGGAGTGTGGGAGCAAACTGAAGAGCTCGGAGGAAACACAAGCAGGTCACGGGGAGAACGTGCAAGCTCTGTACAGACAGCACCCGTAGTCAGGATTGATCCCGGGTCGCTGGCACTGCAAGCGCTGTAAAGGGCCTGTCCCACTTATGTGTCCTTGGCACGCAAATTACGCGACCTTGTCATCGCGTTGAGGCGCACGGGCATCGTATGGCCGCTCGGGGCCGGTCCCACTGAGAAGTGCGGAGGGGTATGTAGTTGTGCGCGGCATCGCGCGGCGCTCCAAACTTTTTGTAGCGAACAACATTTTTCGCACGCCAACGGCCTGTCGGGTAACTGGCGGCCCAAGTGGGACAGGCCCAAGACCCTGGAGCGACGCAACGTCTCACCTCCGACAGCAGCAGAAGCAGGCAAACGATCGCCGAACTCGGCCTGGGGCTCACGGCCGTTGCGGTCCGGATCCGCCCCCACTCTACTACTCCCAGAGCGGGGCCAAGAAAATTGAAGATAGACACAAAATGCAGGAATAACTCAGCGGGACCTTTCAGACTGAAGAAGAGTCTCGACACGAAACTTCTCTCCAGAGATGCTGCCTCTCCCGCTGAGTTACTCCAGCATTTTGTGTCCATCTTCAAATGACGTCACGCGCTGCAGACGGCTGTGCGGGTGCATGAAATCGCGTGCGACCTTCGCGGCACCGTCGCGCCATGCGGTCGCGTAATTAGCGTGCCAAGGACACGTAAGTGGGACAGGGGCTTTAGGCAGCAACTCTACCGCTGCGCCATCGTGCCGCCCATGTTAACACGGAGGACTTTACAAGATGGATAGGGGAAGTTTTTCCCTTGTTGTTTCCAATGCCGAGGATAATTCTTGGTGACCCATCCAGTTGTACTTCCTTGTAGCTTTTTAACCATTTAATACAACAGTCTCACAGCGCCAGAGACCCGGGTTGGATCCTGACCTCGGGTGCTGTCTGTACGGAGTTTGTACCTTCTCCCTAGATTTACCCCGGGTGCTCCTGTTTTCTCCCACACTGCAAAGACGTACAGGTTTGTAGGTTAATTGGCTTCTGTAAGTTGTCCCTAGTGTGTCAGATAGTGCTGGTGTACGGGACGATCGCTGGTCGGCACAGACATGGTACACCGAAGGTCCTGTTTCCACGAAGTATCGCTAAACTCTAAAGGTACACCACATAATGTCTCACAGGCAATATTAAAAAAAAGTTTATATTGGAAACAGCAATAAAATAATATTCTGAAAAAAAACCCCAATTGATCAAAGATAGATACAAAAAGCTGGAGGGTCTCGACCCGAAATGTCACCCATTCCTTCTCTCCAGATATGCTGCCTGTCCCGCTGTGTTACTCCAGCTTCTTGTGTCTATCTAAACCAGCATCTGCAGTTCCTTCCTATAATTGATCAATGTGCAGCCTGCAATCTGGTATTCTGACTTCTGGGTAAATATTGAAATGCGAGGAAATTACTGCAATCTGCAGAGGGAAACAATATGATTTTATGGGTGGGGGAGGGAAACTGGAGAATGAATTTAGCTAGCTGTTATTTGCATTGCATTGGAGTCAATTGCACTGATGTATCATTTGGCTTTGCTTGCATGTTTGTTGATGGTATCTATTGAATGCGTTCTGCTTGATTAAGGAAGCACAATGAACAGATGGCTAAATGTCATGTTTGTTTACATGCTGAAAATTGATGGATAGATATTACAGAGTCTTACAGCATGGAAGCAGGCCCTTCGGCCCAACTAGTCCATACCGACCCCAATGACCAACGAAGCCAATTCCATTTACTGGCATTTGGCCCATATCCCTTAAAGAAGGAAATGCTGGAAATTATCCCAAGAGCATAATACTGGGAACAATGATGGGAAAAGAGGCCAAAATAGTGAAGGTACTTGCTACTGGTCCAGGTACGCTGAGGCTCTGTACAAGAAGGGACAGAGCTGCCTGCACTTTTTGAGAAGGCTCCGCTCCTTCAACATCTGCAGAGAGGTGCTGCAGATGTTCTACCAGTCGGTGGTAGCCAGTGGCATCTTTTTCGCTGCCGTGTGCTGGGGCAGCAATGCGAAGGCCATAGACACCAACAGGATTAACAAACTCATCGGGAAGGCTGGCTCCGTCCTGGGGGGCAGAGTTGGATTCACGGGAGGTTGGTCTTGGAGGGGAGGCTGCTCCTCAAACTTGGGAGCGTCTTGGACGATACAGCTCACCCCCTCCATGACACACTGGTCAACCCGAGGAGCACCTTCAGCAACAGACTGATTCCACCAAGATGCAGGACAGAACGCCACAGCAGATCCTTCTTCCCCGTGGCTATCAAACTGTACAACTCCTCCCTCATCTGTCGTGGGGTAGACTGACTCCCCTCACCAACCTTTGCGCATCCCCAATCCTTTCCACTCGTCACTTTCATTTTATGTTTCATGTATTTTGTGTTTTATGACTGGTGGCAGACCAGTTTCCTTCCTGGGATAAATAAAGTATCGTATCGTAACTTACATATCATGTTAGGAGAGGCAGTTGATAGATTTATGAGGTGTTCAAGCCACATGGCATAGCTAGTTGGAGTAAAAAGAAACATGAAATATTGTAAACAGGCTAAAGGCAATAAAATGAATCATGAAACAGGAAGGGTTCTGCATTACAAGCATTCATCAGAGAAATAGGATGTTTTTCTAATTAAGAGAAAAAAAAGTTGAAGGTTACTCAGAGAGGAAAAAATATGAATCTCTGGAGAGAAGGAATGAGTGACGTTCGTGGTCCAGACCCTTCTTCAGACTGTCTCGAGCCAAAACATCACCCATTCCTCTCCAGGGATGCTGCATGTCTCGCTGAGTTGCTCCATCTTTTTGTGTCTCTCTTCGGTTTAAACCAGCATCTGCAGTTCCTTTCAACACAATGGGATATTGATCTGTCGGCTAAATATTGTGTAACGTGAAAGTGTTCTTTGGCAGGTAACCACCAGCAGCAGTTATTCAAATCCAACAAAATAAAGAAAGTCTGAAGAAGGGTCTCGACCTGAACCGTCACCCATTCCTTCTCTCCAGAGATGCTGCCTGTCCCACTGAGTTGCTCCAGCATTTTGTATCTATCTTCGGTGTAAACCAGCATCTGGAGTTCCTTACACATTTTGTCTAATCCACTGTGAAATCTCCTCAAGGTTTGCCTACTTTGAAGAAGTGGTCCTCCTATCCCCGACGAGTGTTCTGCAACGCCCTCTCTCACAACACCCGCTCTGTGATTCCTCCTGCCCTCGGAGTCTGAAGAAGGGTCTCGACCCGAACCGTCACCCATTCCTTCTCTCCAGAGATGCTGCCTGTCCCGCTGAGTTACTCCAGCGTTTTGTGTCTACGTTCAATATAAAGAACAAATTGGGTGCATGGAAAGTTTTGTGTGTGAGGGTGTGTGTGTGCGGGTGTGCGCAAAATGTTGTGCTGACAACGTTAATTTAAGTAGCAACCAAGTAGTGGACTGAAGGAACTGTAAATGTGGAACAACACATGCTTTGCCAAGTAGTATGCAAAACATTGTTAAATAAATAAGATAAATAAGATACAATTAACTGTGTAGGAAGGAACTGCAGATGCTGGCTTTAAACTGAAGATAGACATAAAATGCTGGAGTAACTCAGTGGGGCAAGTCAGCATCTCTGGAGAGTAGGAATGCGTGATGTTTTGGGTCTAGACCCTATTTCTAACCAGACTGAAAAAGGGCCTCAACCTGCAAGGTCACCCATTCCTTCTCTCCAGAGATGCTGCCTGTCCCGCTGAGTTACTCCAGCTTTTTGTGTGCATCTGGAGACAAATAACTGGCAGCGATAGGCAACTTTGCATTTAAAAATCTCCCCCCTTCCCTTCTGTCATTTTACCACCTTTTTTCGGATTTATTATTTGTAAGTCACCCAGCGCTCTCATACCTAAAGCAGCTCTGTTAACGGCGTCTAGATCGTGTGAGGTGCCACGTGAGAAACTCATTATCCTGTCTGTACCTCTCCACCGTTGCCGGGGAGACGAGGTTAGACTGTCAGCAGTGAGCAGACGCTCAGCTGCTGAGCTCGCACTGCAAACAAGGAACCGGGAAACAATATCAATTTTTTCGTCACCAGCATTTTATCACCATAGAATATTGGAAATTAAATGTGTAGGAAGGAACTGCAGATGCTGGTTTAAACCAAGGATAGACACAAAATGCTGGAGTAACTCAGCGGGACAGGCAGCATCTCTGGAGAGAAGGAATGGGTGACGTTTTGGGTCGAGACCCTTCTTCAGACCTGAAATTAAATCCACAGCTTTACGCAGCTGCTTAGTAAATTTCTCTGGAAAGATTTTCTCTGATCGGCATCCAAATATTAATTTTTCCGCATCACAATTTAGTAAGGCTTTTGAGTATAATTTGTGGCGGCCAGCATTTTCATTCCCCTTCCCTATTCAATCATCGAGCGGGCTGTCCTCCATTGCCAGAGGAAGCTCACACGCAAACTGTACGAACAAGCACCTCGTCTTGCGTTTGTGTCGCCTTCCACTCAATGGCACGAACATTGAATTTTCCAATTTCTGATAAATCTCCCCTCCCCCCCCCCCCCCCCCCCCCCCCCCCCCCCCCCCCCCCCCCCCCCCCCCCCCCCCCGCCCCACTCCTCTCATGGACCCAGCTTTTCCCCACAATCACCCTCACCACAAACATCTTTCTTTCCTATCTCCCCATCCCCATCATTCAGTTTAGTTTAGAGATGCAGCGCGGAAACAGGCCCTTAGGCCCACCAAGTACGCACCGACCAGCAAACCCTGCACACTTCCCTACACACACTAGTCCGGACCATCTACCACGCTGGGCCTTGTTAAAGGGTTTTCAAAAGTCCATGTAGACAACAACATCTATCACTCTGCTTCATCTGTCCCTTTGGTCACCTCTTCAAAAACATTCAATCACGCTTTCCCATGCACACAAAGCCATGCTGACTATCCCTAATCCGTGTTTCTCATTCTAAATGCAGATAGATCCTGGCTCTCAGATCCCCCTGCAGCAGCTGTTTCACTTCTGCTGTACGCCTCACCAGTTTATAGTCCCCTGGCTTGTCTTTTTAGTTTAGTTTAGAGATACTGCGTGGAAACAGGCCCTTCGGCCCACCGAGTCCACACTGACCAACAATCCCCGCACACTTCCCTACACACACTAGGGACAATTTACTCTTAAACCAAGCCAATTAGCCTACAAACCTGTACACCTTTGGAGTGTGGGAAGGAAACCGAAGATCTTATAGAAAACCCACGCGGTCACGGGGAGAACGTACAAACTCTGTACAGACAGCACCCTTAATCGGGATCGAACCCGGGTCTCCGGTTGCTGTGAGGCAGCAACTCTATCACTGTGCCACCGTGCGGCCTTAAACCCTTTTCCCCACCTCTGCCTTTTCCATCTGCTCTTCTCCCACCCTACTCCCATTACTCATCTAACCCCTGTTCCCTTCCACCCACCATCCCCTGCCCTCCCTCCTTCCTGTTCTCCACTTCACTCCCCCCCTTTCCTCCCTTATAACATTCCATCATTGGTATCCTTTTGCCTTCTGCACCGATCACCTCCAACCTTGGTTACCATTTCCACCCATCTCACCCCACCCCGATACAGCTGACAATTAACTCTTTTAGCTCTTACTCTTGCCTCTGATAATGAGCTCTCGCCCCATTCCCTTCCCCTTGCCTCTTTCTACCAGCTATCTCCACTCAACTCCAACAGTCTGAATTATGATCCCTAAACCAAAACATCATCTGCCAATTTCCCTCTATCAATGCCACCTGATCCACTGAGTTCCTCCAGCAGGTTGTATTTTTTTTTACCACAAATACATTTGTTTTACAGATACATTGTCTCTCTAATCATTTCAATAGCTGAGTTGGTAATCTGGGTTGAGATCGCGAGGTGAACAGTTGATGAAATAAGAAGCAAGGGACTGTTACCTTCCCAAGAGCACGGTTTCATATCTAATATGTGCAGCACCATTGCTGATTATTCCATTGCAATTGTTGCCTGTTCCTCAGGGTCTATTTTGCTGCTTTAATACGAATTCTCTACATTTACGGCAATAACTTGACCTCTCTGCTTTTCAACCAGAGTGAAGCAGTTGGTAAGGTCATAAGGTCATACTGATCGGTGTAGATTTAGTCCATTCGGCCCATCAAGTCTACTCCGCCATTCAATCGTGGCTGATCTATCTCTCCATCCTAACCCCATTCTCCTGCCTTCTCCCCATAACCTCTGACACCTGTACTAAACAAGAATATATCTCTGCCTTTAAAATATCCACTGACTTGGCCTTCACAGCCTTGCGAGCTGCTGCCTCATAGCACAAGACACCCAGGTTTGACCCTGTCCTCGGGTGCTGTTTGTGTGACCGTCTGACCACAGATGTTATTCTCTCTGGCCTGTGGTTCCCAGGCTTTTCCCTGCAGCCCTTCGTAAAGAGAGGCACAACATTTGCCACCTTCCAATCGCCCTGCGTCACACCTGTACTTGACGATAAGTCCCAGCCAGGGCACGTGTGGTACCTCATGCCAGGTGCTCCGGTTTGCTCCTACATTGCAAAGACGTGCGGGTTTGGAGGTTAATTGGCCTCTGTAAATTGTCCCGAATGTGTAGGGAAAGTGGGATAGCATAGAACTAGCGTGATTAATGATGGTCAGTGCGGACTTGATGGGCCGTAGGGCCTGTTTCCATGCTGTATATGCTTCCAAGACCTAAAAACCTACACGCATCTTCATCATCACCCAAAAACTCACAAGTTCGCAAGTTGTAGGAGTAGCATTAGGCCATTCGGCCCTTCTAGTCTACTCCGCCATTCAATCATGGCTGATGTCTGCCTCCTAATCTAATTTTCCTGCCTTCTCCCCATAACCTTTGACACCCGTTCTAATCAGGAATTTGTTTATCTCTGCCTTAGAAATATCCACTGACTTGGCCTCCCCAGCCCATCTGTGGCAATGAGTTCCACAGATTAACTACCCCCTGACTAGAAGTTCCTCCTCACCTTCTTTCTAAAAGAACGCCCTTTAATTCTGAGGCTATGACCTCTGATCCTAGACTCTCCCACCAGGACTCATGGACTCATGGCACTTAAAAAGAGACATTGTCTTTGGCATCAGGAGAAGAAATGTTATCTTGGTCAGAGAGGTGGGTTCTCATGATACATTTATAGGGAGGAATGATTGAAAACCAGAGTGGTTTAGAATGTAGCCAGCTCAGTCGAGGCCTCCAGTGACCCAGCGCTAATACTGGCAATGCACAAGAAGCCAGAATCGTGGCTAATGATCTCAAAGATCGGCAAGGCAGAGCAGGCCACAGATAGGGCAGCAAGCAGAGTTTAAAAGCAAGCATGAAGATTTTAACTGGGTTGTTGTTGGCTCAAGAATTAAAGTAAGTCGCCACAATTTAAGAATAAGGTACAGTTTGAGAATAAGGAACAATGTGACAAATAAAATTGACTCTGACTTTGATAAGGGGCAAGCCATTTAGAACGGAGACGAGGAAACACTTTTTCTCACAGAGAGTTGTGAGTCTGTGGAATTCTCTGCCTCAGAGGGCGGTGGTGGCCGGTTCTCTGGATACTTTCAAGAGAGAGCTAGATAGGGCTCTTAAAGATAGTGGAGTTAGGGGATATGGTGATAAGGTAGGAACGGGGTACTGATTGTGGATGATCAGCCATGATCACATTGAATGGCGGTGCTGGCTCGAAGGGCTGAATGGCCTACTACTGCACCTATTGTCTATTGGACAGAGTGATAGGTGAGTGGGTTTCTGTCATGCTTTTAAGGTCTGCAGCAATATTTTGGTTGAAATTCAGGATGCAAAGAAGGGGAAGGCAATGAGAATCTTAGATTTGTTTGTTCATGCACTATTCTCCGCGATAGGCTTGCATCAGGGAGAAGTAGGGGGTGTAGATATGAGATTCAGGAAATGAAGCAGGGCCAGAGTCTGATTGATGTAATGAGATGAATCCCACATGATTCAGTGTTCATTTCAGGTCAAACACAACACAAAGGCTACAGATGGTTGCCATGGATGAAAATGGTGTTCAGGCAAGAGCATAGATACAGGCA
Organism: Okamejei kenojei; assembly: GCA_035221665.1. NCBI lineage: Eukaryota > Metazoa > Chordata > Chondrichthyes > Rajiformes > Rajidae > Okamejei > Okamejei kenojei. Next base: position 8,753,909 of record CM069131.1, read on the forward strand.
CAGAGGCAATGGCTTTGATCTTCTCAACATTTAGTGAAAGGAAATTTTCTGCACATTCAATATCAGATGTTGGGCAAATTGAATTTAAAAAAAAAAGACATTTTGTGGGGGGGGATGGTGGGGCTGGAAGTTAAGATCATATTTTATATTAGTTTGAACCAATACCGACAAGAAATTATTTTTTTAATGAAATGACTTCCTAGATACTAATAGCAAAATGGTGTCAGGGGTTATGGGGAGAAGGCAGGAGAATGGGGTTAGGAGGGAGAGATAGATCAGCCACGATTGTATGGCAGAGTAGATGATGGGCTGAATGGCCTAATTCTGCTCCTATTACTTATGACCTTATGACCTTAATTGTCTCATGATTTAATGTCCATTATTTGTTTAGATAAAAATGAATGGTTTGTGATGTTAATAAATTCAAATTGTTTAAATCACAGCACTAATGTTTAGTTTAGTTCAGTTTACAGATACAGCGTGGAAACAGGCTAGCGCAGGGCTGTTTTTGTCTAATGAAATGAGTTCATGACTCATTTTTTAATTCCTGGAGGAAACACTATTTCGTTTGGATTAGAGATACAGCTCGGAAACAGGCCCTTCGCCCCACCGGGTCCGCACTGACCAGCGATCCCCGCACAGAGAATTGCAGCTGAAATGGGTTTTGATCATTAGGGATTTGTAGTTGATAATGCCATTAAATGTCAAAGAGAAGCAATTTGAATATATGACACTTCAAAGATCCTTTACCCCAAATTCACAGTTGAAGAAACATAAAATACTTAATCATGTGGAGGCATTAAATGGCAAGTACTTTCATCACTTTGCTGATGAATGTGAATAGGCAGCCAGTACAGCATTTGGTCAAAATGTGTGAGGAAGAACTGCAGATGCTGGATAAAATCGAAGGTAGACAACAAAATGAATAACGGTCTCGTCCCAAAATGTCACCCATTCCTTCTCTCCAGAGATGCTGCCTCACCCGCTGAGTTACTCCAGCATTTTGTGTCTACCAGCAATTGGTTAAGTTAGATTTTTAGTTTTTGCGTATTATTGGCTGCTTTGGGTTATATGAACACACAAAGAGCTTTTCTAAACATTTAGGTTTCATTATGTTTATTTTGAAAATGGCATTTTCAATACTCTTAAATTTTTTTCTTGATAATTGAAATCATTTTTTGGAAACCGATGTGCACCTCTTATCTGCCGTGCAACATATATTTAGTCTTAAGTTTTATCTTGAGTATTATACATTTTAAGTTTAGTTAATTTTGGCTTCTATGCTGAATAACTGTTATGGCTGCATTACAACAATGGTTCATTTATCTTTCCTACAATGCTACAATAAGGCACGGTGGCGCAGCGGTAGAGTTGCTGCCTTACAGCGCTTGCGGCGCTAGAGATCCAGGTTCGATCCAGACTATGGGTGCTGTCTGTACGGAGTTTGTACGTTCTCCCCCGTGACCACAGCAGATCTCCGAAATCTTCGGTTTCCTCCCACGCTCCAAAGCTGTACAGGTTTGTGGGCTAGGTGGCCTTGTTTTAAGTGTAAATTGTCCCTAGTGTGTGTAGGATAGTGTTGGTGTGCGGGGATCGCTGGTCGATGCGGACTCGGTGGGCCGAAGGGCCTGTTTCCGCGCTGTATCTCTAAACTAAACTGAATTAATAAATATAGCTGATTGGCCTATAACTAGGTTGTCCATGTTACAACGAAAGGTATATGTGCACATCATTTGAGAGCTGTATGTTAATCATGGACATTCAATGTAATTTGGGGAATCTTTATTGACTTACTTCTAGCTTTGAAGATCATGCGTTACATAATTTGAAGAATTGCTATGTGGAATAGATGTAACGTGGGATTTTATCAACTTGTGTTACTGCTGGTCCTTTACTCGATGGTCAGGGAAAGGTTGACACACTGACCATGACATAAAATATTTAAAGTATTTTTCGATAGGAGGGCATTTCTTACAACTAAAGGGTTTTAACTGTGATTATAAAATTATTGTATCAAAGCTCTCTGATGGATTGTAATATTTATTTTCAATGCCAGTCCCCCCCCCCCTCTTGGCCCAGAATGGGAAACGCTGTAGTTATTTAATCCCATAATAATAAGAAAGAATACTGGCAGGTCAAGTAGTATCTATAGTGAAGGAGAAACATTTCCAGAGGATGATCGCTCCGAGTCAGCATGGATTTACGAAGGGGAAATTATGCTTGACGAATCTTCTGGATTTTTTTTGAGGATGTAACAAGTAAAATGGACAAGGGAGAGCAAGTGGATGTAGTTCGGCAACTGGGAGATCAGATAGGTTTAGGTTCAGTGATAATCAATGGAAAATTGGTAAGGGGGGTAATGGAGCGAATTATAAGAGGAAGCAAAAGTCTGGGGCATGGAAATAGATGGATACTCCTGGAGCTGTATTTTTAGGTTGCAACAACTGGCAGCTGCTCTAGTTATCACAACACACCATGCATCACTTCCCTCCTGAAAGATTCTGCTATAGCAAAAAGGAAAACTAAAGGAAAAGCAGGCAAAGTGGAATGAGACAATATAAAGTCATCAAACGTGATATGGGGTTCAAGTTGCCAACTTTCACACTCCCAAATGAGGGACAAAAGGTCAAAATAAGGGACAAATTCCCAACGGCAACTCGTTGACCGGCTCGGCCGTGGCTGGGTGAATGATGAGATGGCCCGGGTGCTGGACTTTGCGCGCGACGTTTCGCAACCGGGCCAAAACTCCTCTGCTGTTCCGCCAGCTGGGCTTTGTGTTCTGCTGCGCGCAAAGTCCGGCGCCCCATCCAACGCATGAACCGATGACAGGCCATGAGCAGGAGGGGTGGTGGTGTCGGCGGTAAGCGAAGGTCCAAAGGTCGGACAGCTGGCCGGGCTGTCGACAGATGGGGCCACGGGCGAGGCGCTGCTGCTGCACTCCATGGGCTGCACTGCATCGGGACGGGTGAGGCGGGGCCGAACGCGGCAGCTCCAACCCAACAGTACCCTCGACCCGAGTAGCAGCAGCCAAATACAGGACAAGGGCGGTCCCGTATGGAACAAACCAATTTAGCCCAATACAGCTAATACGGGACAGTTGGCAACCCTTTTTGGGGCGATCATCTATTCCTGACTTTCCATGTGCAATGCCACTGGAGATCATCAGAAATCATATGGCAGGATTGATATGGGCCTAACTTCCTCTAATACCGCGTACACTCCTGATACAAGTGAAATAATGTGAAACATGTCCGCTAGTCAGACTCAATTTAAAATTATTCTATAATATTAGGATGATTTGCAGAGAATTTTTCCAGTTTAAATGTCAGGCTTTTTCAACATATCAGTAGCAAACTTGAAACAATTTGTATACATCCAAAAATGTATAAAGAAGTTATTTATACTGAAGGCGGAGGGTGTGTGGAATGAGTTGCAAGAGGAGGTAGTTGAGGCAGTTACTATATCAACACTTATAGGACATTTGGATAGTTACATGGATAAGAAAGGTTTAGAGGGATATGAAACATACAGTAGATGTAGATGTAGACCTTTGTAGATGGGCCATCTTGGTTGGCATGGGCAGGTTGGGCCAAAGGGCCTGTTTCCATGCTGGGTGACTATAATTGTAAAGGAATATACCAAATATTTCTGATTTTCTGAGTATCAGCTTTTGGATTGATGGTGACACCATTCTTTTTATTTTAATCATTGCTCTAGACGTCAACTAAAGAGTTTCGGCCTCACGCTGAATTGGAACACATTTGGAACTGGTTCAGCAGTATGTTTTCTCGAGTTTAGTGCAGAAAGCCTGGATATAATTTTAAGCAAGATGACTACCATTTTGTTGCCTTTATTGGTGCATATCCGTGAAAGGCTGCGATCATTTTTAAAGTGCATTTTTAAAAATGCATTTCTTTGAGACCTAAATAGACGGATGACGTCTGCCCTTGTAAGTCACGGAACAAGAACCTACAATGCTTTGATATTTTAAGGAAAAATTGAAAAGGGGGCATGATAATCCGGCATCCCACCCAACTCATGAACCGATGATCGGCCATGAGAAGGAGGGGTGGTGGTGTCGGCAGTAAGCGAAGCTCTGAAGATCGGACAGCTGGCAAAGCTGATATTTTAAGAAACAAATTAAAAAGTGGTAATCCCAGTATGTTGGAGAAACTGCAGCTTCTCTGCAGTATAATCTATTAATCTTGCAGACATGGAAAGTGAAGTGTAAAATCTCAGGAGATTTTATTGAACCTCCCACATGATAGATTTTAATGCAGCACAGATTGGTGGGCAGATGCTGCTTGCAGAACTGCTAAAGGGCTCATTAAATACAGCGCATCAGTTATCATAGTCCGATTCTTCATTGGACCTCTCCTTAAGCATGACTAATTCATCTGACACAGTCAGATCCGCTAATTTTTCCGATTTGTTTCTGATGTTATTGCGTCAAGATTTTAATTAAGAGGCTGACACGACCATTGTGTTTGTTTGCATGCGATGATTCAGATGCGCTGCAATCACTATCTCCTTTGTTCAGAAGCTTGAACGTGGCATTAGCTTTCTTCTGAGGATGCGTCAGCAATATAGATTTCCACCGGTCACATTATGTGGGATGCAATCATTTTATTTTCAGATCTGGCAGATTACTGGGGCACAGATTACACTATGAAAAGCTCTTTGCTGACATGTTCCAGGAAGCCTGACATAAATTTCTGACAGCTCTGTATCGCTCACGTCACCAGAGTGCCTCTAATCACCGGTGGACGATCTGAAATATTATTAATTCTGGGTCTGAAGAAGGGTCTCGACCCGAAACATCACCTATTTCCATTGCTCCATAGATGCTGCCTCACCCGCTGAGTTTCTCCAGCATTTTTTATCTATGAAATATTATTTTGATATTTTGATAGTCATAATCTATTGCATAATGTATTCTTCAAAGAAAATTCACAATGAGACGACCTGTTGAGTGCATAATCTATACTGCTGTAAAGCACTGAATTCATTTGTAAACATCCTTTCAATACTATTAAGAATTTCAATAAACTAAAAAGTGGCAAGAATACTCTCTGTAACCAGATCCGAGGGATAATTATTTTGTAATTATGTTATAATTCTGACAATATTTCCAACACAACCAACAACTGGATTTTTTATTCATTGTCAGAACGTATTTGAATACTTAAGAGGTTCTCTCTAACCCTAGGAATAATTGTTGCCACTGAAAATGTTTGAGATGCAGTCAGACCAAACAACTATCAGTTTGATAGAAGAAGGGTCTCGACCTGAAACGTCACCTGTTCCTTTTCTCCAGAGATGCTGTTTGACCCGCTGAGTTACTCCAGCTTTTTGTGTCTAACTTTTTGTGTGCTGAGAGAATGGAGCAGCTGGGCTTGTACACTCTGGAGTTTAGAAGGATGAGAGGGGATCTTATTGAAACATATAAGATTGTTAAGGGTTTGGACACGCTAGAGGCAGGAAACATGTTCCCAATGTTGGGGGAGTCCAGAACCAGGGGCCACAGTTTAAGAATAAGGGGTAAGCCATTTAGAAGGGAGGCGAGGAAACACTTTTTCTCACAGAGAGTTGTGAGTCTGTGGAATTCTCTGCCTCAGTGGGTGGTGGAGGCCGGTTCTCTGGATACTTTCAAGCGAGAGCTAGATAGGGCTCTTAAAGATAGCGGAGTCAGGGGATATGGGGAGAAGGCAGGAACGGGGTACTGATTGGGGATGATCAGCCATGATCACATTGAATGGCAGTGCTGGCTCAAAGGGCCGAATGGCCTACTCCTGCACCTATTGTCTATTGTCTATTGTCTAACTAGTTTTTAGTTGGATATCTTGCATTATCTTCTCCATTTGAATTAGTATCCATGATTCTCGTGGATTATTTCATTTTCTACTGTAAGGTGAAGTGTTATGTTAACTGCCAAATGTATTTTCAGCATGACCATTGACTGATTCTGCATCATTCATATTGTACAGATGGCAGGATAGTTTCTTTCTCAATGCCACACACATCTCATTTTATCTACTAGTGTCTAGATCACTCATATTACTTTTTAAATATCCTTTAAACAGAATATCAATGCACATTAAACATCCTGTATGCGCTTTGTTTCCACGATCCCTCCCTCTCTCCAAACCTGATGTTATGCGTTGAACAGTTTACCTGTTGTTTTCTTTAGCTTATTTGGATCCTTGACAAAATATCACCATGATCTCCCACTACTTGGTATTCTAGTGACAGCCTCTTGCGAAAGTCAAAATGCATGTGAATGTAACAGTCTGAAGAAGGGTCTCGACCCGAAACGTCACCTATTCCTTTTCTCCGGAGATGCTGTCTGACCCGCTGAGTCACTCCGGCCTTTTGTGTCTATCTTCTGTCCTTCTTTACATGTCTGTTCGAAGTTATTTGAAAAGCTGTCGATGATGAACAACCTGGGACTTTCCCTTCTGAGACTATTAAACACACTTTCTCTTGCCCGTGACCCACAAGCTGGGGCTTCTCAGATCCAAACTTGATCTCCTCCTCACTAGTTGCTGGCTATTTTCATGAGACTTTGTAATGAAATCAAGCTCAATGACAGGAACGTCTCAGATCCCATAATTCAGGCTGCGGGCAAGTACAAAAAACCTACAACCCGAATGGTTTTTAATTGCTCCTTCGGCTAGGTGGAAAGGTGGTAGTGGCAAAGTTAGACACAAAATGCTGGAGTAACTCAGTGGGGCAGGCAGCATCTCTGGAGAGAAGGCATGGGTGATATTTCGGGTCGAGACCATACTTCAGACTTCAAAGGTGGTAATGGCCATCCTATTGATCCGCTGCAATCTATACCACATAAGACCAGGGCGACCTTTTAGGAAGGAGATACGGAGAAATTTATTTTGTCAGAGGGTGGTGAATCTGTGGAATTCTTTGCCACAAAAGGCCATGGAGGCCAATTCAGTGGATATTTTTAAGGCAGAGAGAGATAGATTCTTGATTAAACTCAACGGGTGAGCGAGCATCTATGACGCAAAGGAAACAGGCAACGTTTCGGGTTGAAACCCTTCTTCAGACTGAAGAAGGGTTTCGACCCAAAACGTTGCCTATTTCCTTTGCTCCATAGATGCTGCCTCACCCGCTGAGTTTCTCCAGCATTTTTGTCTACCTTCGATTTTCCAGCATCTGCACTAACTTCTTGAACATAGATTCTTGATTAGTACGGGTGTCGGGGGTTATGGGGAGAAGACAGGAGAATGGGGTTAGGAGGGAGAGATAGATCAGTCATGATTGAATGGCGGAGTGGACTTGCTGGGCCGAATGGCCTAATTCTACTCCTATCACTTATGACATGGCCTTATTTACTCTCAGATGGAATGAGCTTTCAAGATGGCATCTTTTAACTTTTCATCTTTCAATGATGTTCAGTTCCCTTGGCCTTTTGAATCTCCCTGTGTTCTGTTGCTGATAGAACTGTTCACAATGATTGCTTTATGTAGTGCACCCTTGGGTCAAGGCTCAGTACTTTCACCATCCTGCGCCTGTTTTGGAGAGCGCTGGGCACTTTTTGTACTTCTGCCTCCACACTTCAAAGCTCTTTCTCCCTTTTGTGAGATGGTTTCATGTGAATTTCATGCATCTGTTTTTTTTAAATCTGAACAATCCCAGTCAAACAGAAATGTTTCCGTGTCCAAAATCTCCCAACTCTCAAAAATCTTTTTTTTTTTCATCACGACCGCAAGGTATTTGGTGAATATTGTAGTGGAATTTTCTTTGAGCTTTCACCCACTTGCTTGCAATATCTTTGTCGGAGAATGCGAGGGAGCTGCAGACGAACTTTACAAAGATAGTCTTGCAACTCTCCCGCTAAAACGTTTATGTTTACAGAAGAGATCTGTTGCAAAATTTGCCCCCATGGTCTGGTCTTTGCCCTGCCACTGAGGTGAAATTACTGGTAAAATAAAGTGTACTTAAAAATAAAGCAATGGATCTCTTTGCACGTTGGAATAAACGTACAACAGTAAATCACACCTCGGGCTACTTCAATGTTTTATAAGCTTCTGATCGATTTGCCACATTTGCAACTTTGATTAGGTGCAATGGGATATCTTGTATGTGGGTGTGAAGGGTAGAAGCTGCATTACATTCTCATATGTGATCTTTGATATTTGCCATTGTTTTGTGAAACAGATGTAGCATCTGTAATAACCAGAATCAGATTTTAATCGCCAAGTATGTTATGCAACATACGAGGAATTGCGTGAATTCTTTAAATAATATAAAAACTACGATGGATTTCGCTTCTATCCAACTAGTAGTAGCTGGAATACTATGCCCAGTATTTTGGAAACCATTGGGAATAGAACTGGCTGAAGTAGTCTTACGCAATAATATTTCAAACAGTATGATTGATAAAAAGATTTTCAATTAATTTAGCAGTCCACAAAGGCAATATAATACATTTGCTGGCCTAAAGTAGGCAAGATTCATTATGTCATACAGTGTGGAAACAGGCCCTTTGGCCCAACTAGCCTATGCCGACGAACCATCTACTAGCCTACGCCTCCCCCATCTACACTAGACCCACCTGTCTGCTATTGGCCCATATCCCTCTAAACCTCTCCTATCCATATAACTATCTAAATGCTTCTTAAACATTGCAAAAGTACCTACCTCATCCGGCATCTCGTTCCATATACCCACCACCCTTTGTGTAACAAAAAAAGTTACCTCTCAGGTTTCTATTAAATCTTTTCCTCCCTCACTTTCAACCTAAGTCCTCTGGTTCTCGATTTCCCCCCATAAGATCACCTTTCATCCTGCGCTCCAAGGAATGAAGTCCTAGCCTGCTCAACCTTTCCCTATAGATCAGGCCCTTGAGTCCTGGCAACATCCTCATGAATCTTCTCTGCACCTGTTTCAGCTTGACATCTTTCCTATAACATGGTGACCAAAACTGAACATGATACTCTAAATGCAGCCACACTAATTAATGATCTCCCAACTTCTATATTCACTACTCTGACTGATGAAGGCCAATGTGCCAAAACCCTTTTTGAAGACCCTATCTACCTGTGATTCCACTTTTAACGAACTATGTACCTGCACTCCTAGGTCCCTCTGCTCTACAACATTCTCCAGAGCCCCACCATTCACCGTGCAGGTCCAGGCCATGTTAAATGTTCCAAAATGCACCACCTCACATTTCTCTGTATTAAATTCCATCGACCATTCCTCAGCCCACCTGCCCAACCGACCAACATCCCTGCTGCAATTTTTAACGGCCATCTTCACCATCTACAATACCACCAACTTTTGTGTAATCTGCAAACTTGTTAACCTTGCCATGTGAAGAGTGTCAGCAAATTTGCATGCAGACATGGCCCACAAATTAGAAGGAGTTAGACACAAAATGCTGGAGTAACTCAGCGGGACAGGCAGCATCGCTGGAGAGAAGGAATGGGTGATGTTTCGGGTCGAGGCCCTTTCTCATCGGGGATAGGAACTTGCCATTGGCCATGCGATATATTAGTGACTGCATTGTAATCCATTTCTAAAATTTGGTTGTGATGAGGACCATGGAACCACTATTGTAAGTAGACGCCAGTGTGCCGCCATCATTATGCTTAATGCTTGTGGCTGAGAATGAATTCCTATCACTTCAGTTTTTGCTGATATTGTTGGCGCTGAACAGATAAACTCCTCTAGGTCTTACCAGCTGGAGAAAGTTGGAGTCCCCATTATCCCGGAATCAAGGGATACGGGAAGAAAGCAGGAACGGGGTACTGATTTTGGATGATCCGCCGTGATCATATTGAATGGTGGTACTGGATCGAAGGGCCAAATGGCCTACTTCTGCACCTATTTTTCTATGTTTCCATCAGCTGATCAATAGGACATCTCGTGTAGGAAGGAACTCAGCGGGCCAGGCAGCCTCCCTGGAGAGAAGGAATGGGTGATGTTTCGTGTCGAGACCCTTCTTCAGTCAGGCCATCTCTTTTGACTTGTGCATGGTATTGGTCCTTCACAGCAGATTATGTTTTATTGTCTCCAGCATGATCTCACAAATCTGAGAAAGAAGACAGAAGTAAAAAAAATATTGCAACCAAGGATGATGACTAATTTTCAATGTCATGGAAGTTGGGAAGTTTCCAGGATGTTGGGATCGTGATGGAGGCCAGGAACTAACAAGGTCACCTGGCATTTACTGAGACACAGGTGAATAATTGTTCAGCTATCATTGCATTAAATAATCAATAATTAGTATCCGGCAGTACTAATTAATAATTAGTACCCAGCAGCACTAATCAATAATTAGTACCCAGCAGTACTAATCAATAATTAGTACCCAGCAGTACTAATCAATAATTAGTACCCAACAGTACTAATCAATAATTAGTACCCAACAGCACTAATCAATAATTAGTACCCAGCAGTACTAATCAATAATTAGAACCCAGCAGTACTAATCAATAATTAGTACCCAGCAGTACTAATCAATAATTAGTACCCAGCAGTACTAATCGATAATTAGAACCCAGCAGTACTAATCAATAATTAGTACCCAGCAGTACTAATCAATAATTAGTACCCAGCAGCAAAAACTGCTTAAAGTAACTCGGAGAACATCTGTCTGTTGATAATTATATCCACAAATACCGCTATATTTTTAGCAACATGTGCCATTAGTACAACAAAATGTCAATGTGGCAAAATATGAAAAGTCAATAAATGCAGATGCTCGTTATTATTGTCCTTGATTATTTTTGGTTTGGGGTGAGAGGGGAATATTTTGCAAGATAATGATCAGCCACGATAGGGTTAATGGCTGAGCAGACTCAGAAGGCCAAGTAACCTACTTTCTAGTTTAATTTTACTTTAGTTTAGTTTGGAGATACAATGTGGAAACAGGCCCTTTGGCCCACTGGGTCTGCGCTGATCAGCGATCATCCGTACACCAGTTCTATCCTACACATTAGGGACAATTTACACAGAAGCCAATTAACCTACAAACATGCATGACTTTGGAATGTGGGAGGAAACCGGAGCACCCGGAGGAAACCCACATGGTCTCAGGAGAACATGCAAACACTGTACAGAAAGCACCCGTATCAGGATCGAACCCGGGTCTCTGGCGCAGTGAGGCAGCAACTCTACCGCTACACCACTTTCTATTATTATAAAAATGTTAATGTAAACACTGAAGGACACAATTTTCAGGTTGTACAGCTTTTGAAGAAGAGTTAAGAAACCTTTATTCTGAAATAAACATCCTGTTAATTTTCCCCTCAAATATTAGTACTTGTATAGATAGGGCGAATGTGTCTTTTAACCAGAGAAACCAGATGACATGTACATGGATAGGAAAGGTTTAAAGGGAGATTGGCCAATGCAGACAGGCGGGACTAGCGTAGATGGGGCATCCTGGTCTGCATGGCCAAGTTGGCCAAAGGGCCCATTTCCGGGCTGTATGACTCTACGAGAAACATCAAGAGAGACTCAAAGAAAAATATCATGTCTTAAAAGATTCTCAAATGCTGGGTGGCTGAACAGCTGCTTGGTAAGGGACAGGCTCTTTATGCTGAGGTGGAGAAGGTCTTCTGATTTCAGATTGGCTGCTGTTTTGCCAGTTGTGCAAGCGTGATGAAGACGTCAGGCAAGTCAGGTTAATTGTACGCTGGATGACAACATTGCTTGTGTCTAAGTGCCTCCATATCTGCAGTGCAGTGTGAACATTGTGGTCGGCACATTTCATCCTGTGTCCAGAAAGAACACCATTTCTGTGGTATTGGACGTACAAATCTTGTATTAACCAACATAATTGGATTCCTCGGTCTGTCTCTCTCTCGTCTTGTTTCTCCAACCTTGCTGAGTGTTGCTGTGTTGGGGGATTAAACCCTGAGACCATTTACCCAGAGATAAACACAAAAAGGCTGGAGTAACTCAGCATCTCTGGAGAAAAGCAATAGGTCATGTTTCGAGTCGAGGCCCTTCTTCAGACAGTGGAAATGTGAATGAGAGATATGTGCGGTATTTCGGGGAAAGGGATAGAAGATGTGCAAAACGGCATCGATATCAAGGGCATGCGGGGCACACACGAGGCCAGTGTGGGCTGTGGGACAGGTGACAACGAGTTATACAGACAGGGATTCAACAGGACGATAGTATGATGACTAGGGTACCAGGGTTACTAGGGTACCAGCCATTTGTATCTGCCTTCGGTTGCAACCAGCATCTGCAGTTCCTCCCTGCACCATTTACCCGCTGTGCTGCATTATTCCGTTAAATCCATGCTCACATGTTTGAACAAGTAATTCCCAGAAAGTCATTTTCACATTTAGATTAGTCATATGGTAAGTGAAGGAAATAGCGATTAGATCTACATTTGCGCTGGGTGTTTCCTGTGGAACCCTGTGGAACAGTGGCGGGACTAATTACGGATTTGTAAATGTCCCATTGAGTCCACACTGAGACAGAGATGCATAATCTGGGTTGGTGCTTCAGAGTGTTCTCAAAGCCAGGCACAAATGACCCCTTGCGTAAGAAGGAACTGCAGGTGCTGGTTTCAACCGAAGAAAGACACAAAAAGCTCAAGTGACTCAGCGGGACAGGCAGCATCTCCGGAGAGAAGGAATGGGTGACGTTTCGGGTCCAGACCCTTCTTCAGATGATCCGTTGGCCATTCCAGGATAGGAGCACGGGCAACCCACTGGTGTCTGGCCTACAATTTTTGTACAACCGACATTACTCAAAATAAATGATCTGATGAAGATTGGCCTGGACTTCATGACTGTTGTGTGTTGACTTGTCCCAGTGCCTCCAATTTATAAAGCACAACCATTTTGGGCACCATACCTGAGGAAGGATGTGCCGGCTCTGGAGAGGGTCCAGAGGAGGTTTACAAGAATGATCCCAGGAATGAGTAGGTTAACCAATGATGAGCGTTTGTCAGCACTGGGCCTCTACTCGCTGGAGTTTAGAAGAATGAGGGGGGGACCTCATTGAAACATACAGAATAGTGGATGGCTTGGATAGAGTGGGAGAGGCTGTTTTCACTAGTGGGAGAGTCTAGGAATAGAGGTCACAGCCACAGAATTAAAGGACGTTCTTTTAGGAAGAAGATGAGGAGAAATGTATTTAGTCAGAGGGTGATGAATCTGTGGAATATTTTGCCACAGAAGGCTGTGGAGGCCAAGTCAGTGGGTATATTTAAGGCAGAGATAGATTTTTGATTAGTATGGGTGTCAGAGGTTATGAGGAGAATGGGGTTAGGAGGGACAGCCATGGTTGAATGGTGGAGTAGACTGGATGGGCTGAATGGCCAATTCTGCTCCTATCACTTATGACCTTATTTTAAATGCAAACATTTTTCTCTGTCGGTATAGTTTAACTTAGCAATAGCATTCCACTACAAATGCTCCTCCCTCCTGCTACTCTTTACTTGCTGATTAAATGACAAATGGAAGAAGAATCCAGAAAAGGGATTTTTAAACATAATGAAGATAACGGGAAGATGCGTGGCTCATTTTTGATTATGGAATAGAAGTTGCACAGACAATGTGGGGAAAGAAAGGTGAAGTATGTTCAAGGGATATGGCCTCAGTAGATTGAGTGAGTGTTTGTTAACTAATTTCTGTATCCACAATATGGTTAAATGTTAAATGTTAGAACGGATACGTAATTATTTGGTTTATTCCATTGTTATGCTCTTGTACAAAACTCTCGTTTTTATGTGATTTGAAATGAGCCTTGTTGCAAAAAAAGCTGTAGTGGCAAAGGGCCTGTCCCACTTGCATGCGTTTGGCGCGACCAAGCGTGGTCGCTTGAGGCATACGGGCACCGTACGGCCGCAGAGGGGCCAGTCCCACTTAGAAACGCGGAGTTGTGCGAGGCTGGTCCCGACATCGCGCGGGGCTCCGAAAAACTGAAAGTGTCCGAAATCTTCGTGCGCCAACGGCCTGTCGGCACGCAGGCGCATTGCGGTCGTACGCAGCGTCTTGACGGCGTACGCAGTGTCTTGACGTCGTACACCTAGCGTGTGGTGTTGCGCGATGACGTCACCGCCCGACGCCGTGCGACGTCCAAATTCAGTCAGCCCGCCTCCTGCCCAGCTGATTGGTAAGTATGACGCAAATGACGTCACGCGCGAACTTAGCGCATACTTAGCGCGAACTTCGCGTGAACGCTTCCATTTGGTCGCGCCAAACGCATGCGAGTGAGACAGGCCGTTAAGGATTAGTGCAGGAAATATCTGTTGATCCGGTATCTGGATCTGCTCCACCACCTAAACATGCATCCTAAAACCCAACCTCCCTTTCTTCATTAACGGATTGTGATCTCTGAAGGAATGTAGTCCATCTGGCTATACGGACAAACAAAGCTATGATGCATTTTCCTGGTAGAGTTATTTCTCGATCTTTAAAATACCCCTTAATATTAAAAGTTACAATAGGCAATAGGTGCAGGAGTAGGCCATTCGGCCCTTCGAGCCAGCACCGCCATTCAATGTGATCATGCCTGATCATCCCCAATCAGTACCCCGTTCCTGCCTTCTCGCCATATCCCCTGACTCCGCTATCTTTAAACCACATTCATGGTTTAAAACTGGCTGCTTCTGTCTTTCGGAGAAGTGCTTTAAATCACTTTCAGTTCTTGGGTTTCACCTTCAAGTTCTCGCCATGGCGGCCACAATCCTCCCAAGAGATTTCTGTTCTTCGATGCAATGCTGCCAATAATTCGCTTTGGCGTATTTGCTTGGCAAAGTGCTCCACTGACACCAGTGTGGACGACTCCTTTGGTCTCAGCATTTGCTGACTATTAATCAGAAATGTAAAGCTCAGAGGAGAAAATTGTAACAAAAATTACAGCACAGTTGTGTTAAAGTTGGACAGGTTTCAAGACATGTGATATTTCATTTTCAAACTCTTACATTTCTGTTCTGAAATACTGCCTCAAAGCGCAGGACTCGCGCAGAGGAAAATGATATTTTCGGAGAACAGATGTAACCTTTACAGTAGGTTTCCAAATCATAGTGTGGGACTTGGAGAGAATCTGCCTGTTTCATTTATGCAAATGTGTCAGTAAACTCAGACTATTTCATGGTTGTTTGCAGGAGATTTCTTGCCTTTAAAAATACACAAAGTGCTGGAGTAACTCAGTGGAGCAACGCAGGACCTCTGAGGAATATGGATAGGTGACCTGTGTAGGAAGGGACTGCAGGTGCTGATTTAAGTCCTAGACTCTCCAACTTTTATAGCGCTTGGCAAGGCAACACACAGCAGGCATGAAGACCGGACCATTCTTTATCAATCTTCACCTGACCATTTATTTTGAGTAATGTTGGTCGTACAAAAATTGTAGGCCAGACACCAGAGGGTTCCCCATGCTCAGAGTGGACAAGGGATCATTTGTGTAGGAAGGAACTGCAGATGCTGGATTAAACCAAAGACGGACACAAAATGCTGGAGTAACTCAGCGGGACAGGCAGCATCTCTGGAGAGAAGGAATGGGTGACGTTTCGGGTCGAGACCCTTCTTCAGACTGATTGTAGTGGGGAAGAAGCGTCTCGACCCAAAACACCACCCATTCCTTCTCTCCAGAGATGCTGCTTGTCCCGCTGAGTTACTCCAGCATTTTAGGTCTACCTATGGATAGGATAGGATAGGATAGGTGACCTTTTGGTTGGTGACCCTTCTTCAGACTGATTGTAGTGGGGGAGGAAAAACTGGAAAAGAGTTGGTTTGAGAACACTTTTTTTATAAACCGAATTCTACAGCTTCTTGTGTATCTGAATTGTTACTTTAGCTGACTCCTGTTTTGAAAATGTGGCTACTATACTTTTCTGGCACGTGATTTTAAAAAGGTTGGTTACCTATATTTCTTTTTTAAAAAAAGATTGAGATAATGTGGTTTGTGTTGAAGCGTTTGTAGTCATGTCGTTGAAATAATTTCCCTTCTTCATTCCAGGCATTTTAGACTGTTTTGTTGCTGTTGTCAATCTCTGTGCACTGTGAGTGTGCACTTAGTATACAGATGCTCCCTGATTTACGAAGCTTCGGCTCACGATATCTCGACTTTACGATGGTGCAAACGCTGGGCAACGCCAGCGCGCCGCGGCTCACTTCCGGTCACGTGACCGCACTGTACTTAATGCGTTTTCGACTTACGATATTTGCGATTTACGACGGATTTATCGGAACGTGACCCCATCCTAGGTCGAGGAGCTGCTGTATTTATAGCTAATACAGAAATTTGATTTGAATATCTAAGAGAACCTGTATGCAAAACAAAACTGCAAAACGCTTAAAAAAAAATTTCTGAGTGTCAGAGTAACATAGGTTAATGATTCAGTGTTTTTTTTACCACTTCTGTTTGGCAGATGGCAGTCGCAAACCAATATTTTAACAGCACTTTAAGTTTGTGAGACATTGCCATTAAATTAAAACAAAAAATCACTGAACTGCAGCTTTATAAACTGCCCGACCAAACGTGTGGCTTGTGTGCAGGTTTTTAAAAAAATAACTCCCAATCTTTTAGTAGGAGTCCTTAGACAGGAAATGTTGACTAATTACCAGGGGTGAAAGTCTCAATAACAGCTGATCTGTGAAAGCAATAATTCGTGGAGGTGAAGCTTCAACTCTGTAAATGCTGATTTGCAAATGTTTTCGTAAACATATTTTGCAAGCAGAATGGGAAAAAGGCACAAATTGGCAAGTATAGCAGCAAACTTCCAATTCATGTGAGATTTTCAAAGGCATTATTGGCGGTGAAAGAAAATGTAAACTGCTTTGATATGATAATTTGATTTGATATAATATTTTTTTAATTGGCACAATTTCATGAAAGCCTGTTTTGCCAACATTCTTTGAGAGTCACAGAGCCACAAAACTGGATGAAGTTTTGTTCTCCCCCTAACTATCCCAAGGGTGTTACACTCCAAAGCTGGGCAGACTGGACAATCTTTCAGCCGAGAGCTTTGTATCGGCACGAAGGAAGGGAACAGCATTGAGAGGCTGTGGCACCCTCCTGTAGAAGTTATATTAAACCTCTTTCCTCTCTATTTGACACTGCGTGAAGGGTTTATATCTGGGCTCATTCTCCTGACTTATCCACCCTGTTTGTGGAATTAGAAGCCCACAGAGCATTTATTCTGTGAGTCTGGCACAAGGGTATGGTTTTGCAATTGAAAGGGGAAGTAGGTGGTGCTCAACAAGTGCCAGAGGGGAAACAGCCTTGAAATGTGTCCAGTGGTGTGATGAAACTTTTTCTGGCAGTTCCGTGTGCTGTTGCCATCACGATCTTATCTGACAGGTTGTTTAAATGGCAGCATCAAGCCAACAAGATTTTTTGGGGCATTTTGCCGTTCCTTGTACTGTAACTACCTTTGTGAGATGTGAACTTATTTATTTCCAGCTTCCGTTCCTGGCATTGGGGTTTTAATTGATGGAGGTCCGAGTTAATGTGTGCTGTATGAGGCCTCTTCCAACACCCAAACCATGATGTGACCCTTCCCCACCATGCATCCACGATCTCTATCCCAATAGTGTCCACCCACGTATCAAGATCTGCACTGAAATTGCAATCTAGCTTTCACTCTCTAATTTCGTTCAGTTTAGAGATACAGTGTGAAAACAGGCCGTTCAGCCCAATGAGTGCACCCTGACCATCGATCGGCCGTTCATACTAATTCTACGTTATCCAACTTTCCCCACACTGAGTTCATTTGACCTACAAAGCCACACACCTCAGGGATGTGGGGAAGGAACGTGGAGTAAAACCCACATGTCACAGCGAGAAAGTGCAAACTCCACACAGACAGCACCTGGGTCTTTGACACTGTGAGACAGTGCCTCTACCAGTTGAGCCATTGTGCTCCCCAGGGATCCGTGCAAGCCTCCATGCCTCCATTATCTGCTCAACCATAAATTCTTTAGAAGTAAATTAAAATTGTTGTAACAATGGGACTGAATAAATAGAAGATGTGTTGATACACTAGAGACCACACACAGGAAGACTGAAGAAGGGTCTCGACCCGGAACGTCACCCATTCCTTCTCTCCAGAGATGCAGTCTGTCCCACTGAGTTACTCCAGCATTTTGTGTCTATCTTCGGAATCAAATAGATTCCTAGCAGAGCATTACAATGGGTAATGGATGACCTAACACAGCAATACTGCGACAACCTTAATAACATTTTCCCTTCAGCTAACAATTCTACGTTTCATTAATCATCATCTGTGCCGTTTTCACACTTTACCCTTCCACATGTCTCTAGTCTCCCGCTCCCCTGACCCTCAGTCTGAAGAAGGGTCTAGACCCGAAACGTCACCCATTCCTCTTGTCCAGAGATGCTGCCTGTCTCGCTGAGTTACTCCAGCATTTTGTGTCGACCTTCGGTGTAAACCAGCATCTGCAGTTCCTTCCTACACAGAACTACCTTGCATTGAGTAACTTTCCTGAGGGGTAAAACATCACGAGTCATAGAATAAAAAAATGTTGGAAGGACTGAACAGGTCAGGCTGCATCCGTGGAGAGAAAATAGTGTTGACGTTCCGGGTCGATGTCTTTCAATGGAAACAAGCATGCGTTAAGTAGTTGAGAAGAAGGAGATGTGGACACAGTAAAGGGAATATACATGAAGGATGGAGATCAGTAGATCAGATATGTGGTCTTTCTTCTCTCTCCGCTGTTCTCATTCATCATCTGCTTTTTAGGTCTTCTATTGCCTATCCATGTCATAAGGTCAAAAGTGATAGTAGAATTAGGCCATTCAGCCCTTCAAGATTATTCTGCCATTCAATCATAGCTGATCTATCTCTCCCTCCTAACCACACTCTCCTGCCTTCTCCTCATCTCCTCTGACACCAGTATGAATCAGGAATCTATGTATCCTTGCCTTAAAAGTATCCAATGACGTGGCCTCCACAGCCTTCTATGGCAAAGAATTCCACAGATTCGCCACCCGCTGACTAAAGAAATGTCTCCTCATCTCATTCCCAAAAGAACGTCCTTTAATCCTCAGCTATTTACAATATATATTAATGATCTGGATGAGAGAATTGAATGCAACATCTCCAAGTTTGCGGATGACACGAAGCTGGGGGGCAGTGTTAGCTGTGAGGAGGATGCTAGGAGGCTGCAAGGTGACTTGGATAGGTTGAGTGAGTGGGCAAATGCATGGCAGATGCAGTATAATGTGGATAAATGTGAGGTTATCCACTCTGGCGGCAAAAACAGGAGGGTAGACTATTATCTGAATGGTGGCCGATTAGGAAAAGGGGAGATGCAACGAGACCTGGGTGTCATGGTACACCAGTCATTGGAAGTAGGCATGCAGGTGCAGCAGGCTGTGAAGAAAGCGAATGGTATGTTGGCATTCATTGCAAAAGGATTTGAGTACAAGAGCAGGGAGGTTCTACTGCAGTTGTACAGGGTCTTGGTGAGGCCACACCTGGAGTATTGCGTACAGTTTTGGTCTCCTAATCTGAGGAAAGACATTCTTGCCATAGAGGGAGTACAGAGAAGGTTCACCAGACTGATTCCTGGGATGGCACGACTTCCATATGAAGAAAAACTGGATAGACTTGGCTTGTACTCGCTGGAATTTAGGAGATTGAGGGGGGATCTTATAGAGACTTACAAAATTCTTAAGGGGTTGGACAGGCTAGATGCAGGAAGATTGTTTCCGATGTTGGGGAAGTCCAGAACAAGGGGTCACAGTTTAAGGACAAGGGGGAAGTCTTTTAGGACCGAGATGAGAAGATCATTTTTCACACAGAGAGTGGTGAGTCTGTGGAATTCTCTGCCACAGAAGGTAGTTGAGGCCAGTTCATTGGCTATATTTAAGAGGGAGTTAGATGTGGCCCTTGTGGCTAAAGGGATCAGGGGGTATGGAGAGAAGGCAGGTACAGGATACTGAGTTGGATGATCAGCCATGATCATATTGAATGGCGGTGCAGGCTCGAAGGGCCGAATGGCCTACTCCTGCATCTATTTTCCATGATTCTATGATTCTATAATCCTGAGGCTATGACCTCTAGTCCTCGACTCTCCCACTAGTAGAAACATCCTCTCCACATCCACTCTATCCAAGCCTTTCACTATTCTGCATGTTTCAATGAGGTCCCCCCTCATTCTTGTAAACTCCAGCGAGTACAGGCCCAGTGCTGACAAACGCCCATCAGAGGTTCTGCAGAAATGCTGTTTGACTCACTTGAGTTAACATCAGCACCTTGTCTTTCACTAGGGGTATAAATGATGGCAGTGTGTATACCAGGGGTAGGTGCAAGGAAGTGTGATCATGAAATGGTAGGAGGAGTAGTGATTGAGGCCGCCAATGGTCTTCGGTGATCCTTCTGGAAGTAGGGCCCACTTAAACTGCAGGAACTGTGGTTGAATTATACTTGACCTCGGACACTTTGCTGTTGGTTTTGAAACTGTGCAGTGCGTACCTCACCTCTGCTAGAGGCCATTCTAGCAAATGCACCCCTCGTCAGAGTGCACGGAGCAGATACAGGGCACACATATGCGAAAGAAAGGCCCATTCAAAAAAGGTTAGGTGCCTTGCCTCAATGACCAGTGGCACAAGCGTTCGTTGTGCATGTGACAATAAATGTAACTTGAACTTGATGATCTGCCTTGGCAGATTGGATGAGGCACACATCAACTCCTGTCTTAGTGAGGACCTGGACCATAACAATCCACCTACCTCCACAGCAGATCAACAGGGGATGTGATCTCACTGGGTCTCCACTCTGCACTGCACCGCTTGGATAATTAAGAAGATGTTCGTCAGGGTGTTCGTTGTTCATCGACAATGGTTCGGCGTTCAACATCATCATCCCTTCCAAACCTCGCATCAATCCCAAATAACTGGGTCAGTGCTCATCCCCATGCGATCGAATCCTTGACTTCCTCATCGGCAGACTACAATCAGTATGAATGGGCAACAACACGTCCTCCTTGATAACCATCAGCACTGGAGCATCTCAAAGCTGTGTGCTGAGTTCCCTGCTCTACTCTATAAACATTTCTGTGTAACCAGACTTAGTTCCAATGACAACGCCATTTTTAAATTCATCGACCGCACCACCGTTGTTGGAATAATAGTGGTTAAGGATGAATCAGAGTACATGAAGGAGGTTGGCAATATGATTTGAGTGGTTTGAGAATAACAATCTTAGATTCAATGTTGGCAAGGTCAAGGAGCTGACTGGTGACTTCAGGAGGGGATAACCAGGGATCTATGAACCTGTCTTCATCTTCAGGACAGTGGTGGAGAAAGTCAACAGTTTCAAGTTCCTGGGCATGGATATCTCTGACGATCAGTCCTGGGCCCAGCACACTGATGCAGTCACAAAGCCTCTACTTGCTTAGAAGATTGAGGACATTGGAGATGTTGATGAATATTCTGTCGAACCTCCACAGGCCAAGTCAGTGGATATATTTAAGGCAGAGATAGACAAATTCTTGATTAGAACGGGTGTCAAGGGTTATGGGGAGAAGGCAGGAAAATGTGATTAGGAGGCAGAGATCAGCCATGATTGAATGGCAGAGTAGACTTGATGGGCCGAATGGCCTACTTCTGCTCCTGTAACTTGCAAAATGGTTAACAGTGGAAAACATACTGACAGGTTGCATCGTGTGCTGGTTTAGCAACATGAACATCTAGGAATGAAGAATGCTACAAAGAGTGGTAGTCATTGGCATGGACATTGCTCCATCACAGGTACTGATCTGCCCACCATCGATAGGAGGTTCTGCCTCAAAGGCGGCCAATATCATCAAAGACCGATACCAATTTGGCCATGCTCACATTTTGTTAGTGCCATTGGGGAGAAGATACAGGCTCCTCGAAAACCATGAGCTCCAGATTTAAGAGGAGCTTCTTGCCAATAACCATCAGGCTCATGAACACTGCACAACATGAACCACATCAGCAACAAGAAATTCTGTGGACGGTGTCATGGGCTGCATTACAGAGTTGAATGTAGACACAAAATGCTGGAGAAACTCACCAGGTGAGGCAGCATCTTTGGAGAGAAGGAATGGGCGACGTTTCGGGTCGAGACCCTTTTTCAGACTGATGCTGGTGGAGGTGGGGAAAGATAAATTGTAGGCAGAGTCAGAAAGACTAGAGGGAGAACAGGGAAGAGGGAGGGGATGGAGAGAGAAAGCAAGGGCTATCTGAAGTTAGAGAAGTCAATGTTCTTACCGCTGGGGTGTAAACTGCCCAAGCAAAATATGATGTTGTGTCTACTTACGGACTTGAATGTTGCACTTTTGTGTTTACCTAGTATTACTGTTATTAAGTTGTTGTATTATTGATTATGATATATTTATCTGTGTATTTTGCATTAATGAGTTTGTTAACCTAGCAAACGGGAATTTCATTGTTCCATTCCCGGCACATATGACAATTAACTTTTTTGGCTCTAGGCGCCTTACCTTATGTAATACATAATTTTGGGCCTAGACTATTACTTAGACACTGCAGCTTCAAAGAAGGGGTCCATTCTTTACAGATAAGACAAATGGTCAATTATCTTCTGCTTTCATTTTGGTTTCTAAATTAGCTTTAAAAGCAAGTTGTTGTTTGAGGAAATTTGAGCATTCCTTCAGTCGGCACGACACTCGCACAAAGCCCCGTGCGAACAGAGTTACTTTCCTTGCTTAATTTTGTTTGAATTAACTTTAGAGCTTAAGTTTGAAACAAGAACCACATGACAAGTGTGGGATTTATAAAACTACAAAAGGGTATTTGTAGAAGATTGGCTGGCGTGGTGTGTTGGCAGAATGAACCTGGATTCGAACACTGAAATGGTGTGCCGAAAGCCAGCTCTGTCTGCAAGCTTCTGCTGAAAATAAGTTGGCAAACTTTCAATGTCATCTCAGAGGGAAGTTGTTATCCAATGCATTTGGCTGACAACTTCACACTTAGGCAGGTGACAAAAAGAAACAGCTAAAGTGGAGGAGCAGCAGATGGCTTCCTGAATTTAGATGTGGGTGTCTAAATCTAGAAGGGGACAAGGAAGCTATAGTGTGTGCCAGATGCACAGGGCTACATTTTGCCACTGACATATTTAGAAATGTTTCGGTGAAAAATGCTGACCAGTGTTTTACCTGTCAGTTTTTGCCACCTCCCCCACAAAATGCTTTAAAATTGTGAAAGTGGTCCATAAATCGATAAATTGTTTCCATGGATTTATTATGACTTTTGGTTTGATTTTAATTACTGTTGTTGTTTTCTGCAAGCATTTACTTCTGCAGTATAAACAAGGGGCATAAAATCTTGGAGGGGATGGAATTAGAAATCACGGATAGCCAACTTGATTCCTGTGCTAACACTTTTCTATCGGGGTTAAATTTGCTGCCTAGTCGCTCAGGGAGTTGTGATTTTCACCCAGAGATTTGTGATTCTCACCCAGATTTGTGATTTTCACCCAGAGATTTGTGATTCTCAACTCTGGGTACTGATTTTAGATGATCAGCCATGATCATATTGAATGGCGGTGCTGGCTCGGAGGGCCGAATGGCCTACTCCTGCACCTATTTTTCAATGTATCCTATGTTTTCAATTCACTGGTGTTTAATTTTTGTGTTACTGATGACAACCGATTACTCCTCCCTGCTAATCAATTGATAGCAAGGTAAGGAATTCATGGTAACTTGGAATATATTCAAGGATTTTTTTATTTTCTCCTTCCCCCACCCCCCCCCCCCCCCCCCCCCCCCCCCCCCCCCCCCCCCCCCCATAGAGATTATACATACTGCTTTATTTTTTAATGTATCTGTAACCCCCCCTTCACCATTTACCTTTTGGATTATATGTATGAGATTTCGTAGCTTAGTCACTATTAACAAAGTGTATACCTGCGTCTCTGAATGTAAATGACCAAATTCCACATGATCTTTTAGTTTACTTTTTAGAGATACACGCGGAAACAGACCCTTCGGCCCACTGAGTCCGTGCCGACCAATGATCCACACACATTAACACTATCCTACATGCACTAGGAACAAGTCACAATTTACACCCAGCCAATTAACCTACAAACCTGTACGTCTTTGGAGTGTGGGAGGAAACCGAAGATCTCGGAGAAAACCCACGCAGGTCAGGGGGGGAACGTACAAACTCCGTACAGACAGCACCCGTAATCGGGATGGAACCCGGGTCCCTGGCGCTCCAAGGCAGCAACTCTACCGCTGCGCCACCATGCCACCACTCTCTATCTCTGGCCATTTGTGGCAAGGATCTTCTCACATAAGTGGTTACAATGGAAGGAGCTGCTATCTGCTCACTTGTTTCCAAGAAGACAACATAGCCAGACATTTAAAGAACAGGTTGTCTTATCCACAGTGTTATCGTAGGTTCAGGGAAAGCCAGTGTAAGTGTAAGGGGGTGGGGGGGGCGAACTTGTGGATTTGGAGCCAAGTCTTTCGCTTTTCCTTTGTATGTTACCAAAGGGTTCCAGCAGCGTATGAAGTGCCCACGGGGCACAAATCTTGTCAAAATCCTCACGCACCTTCTCTGTTTTTTACAGGAGAGCCAGAATTTAAATACGTTGGCAACATGCATGGGAACGAGGCAGTGGGAAGAGAGATGCTTGTCTTCTTGGCACAGTATCTATGCAATGAGTACCAGAATGGAAATGAGACGATTGTCAAGCTAATTCACAGCACGCGGATTCACATTATGCCCTCCATGAATCCTGATGGCTTTGAGAAGGCTTATTCACAGGTAAATCCAGACCGTGTGATGAAATTAGATTAGATTATCGTCATATGCACTAGGGTGCAAACAAATTCCTAGTTCACATGAAGTTCACAGAGTAAAGAATATACCTACAGTAATGATAAATGCAACTATATGTCAGTGCAAGATTGCATTGCAAAATCCGAATAGTGCAAAAGAATATTAATACGCATTAACAGAATAACCGAATGAGACAGAGCTAAAAGAAAGAGCAGATAGACACAAAATGCTGGAGTAACTCAGACTGAAGAAGGGACTCGACCCAAAACGTCACCCATTCCTGCTGTCCAGCGGATGCTGCCTGACCCGCTGAGTTACTCCGGAATTTTGTGTCTATCTTTGGCTTAAATCAGTATCTGCAGTTCTTTCCTACACATAAGCGAAAGAGTACGTGGCAGTAGCTAAAGGTTTGAAACAATGATTCCTTCAGGAGTCAGATAGCAACCATGCGAGGTATATTCCTTTAGATAGACAGAAAAGCTGGAGTAACTCAGCGGGTCAGGCAGCAGCTCCGGAGAGAAGGAATAGGTGACGTATCGGGCCGAGACCCTTCTTCCAGTCTGAAGAAGGCTTTTGACCCGAAATGTCACCTCTTCCCTTTCTTTTTCTCCAGAGATGCTGCCTGTCCCGCTGAGTTATTCCAGCTTTTTGTGTCTTATCTTCGGTTTAGACCAGCATCTGCAGTTCCTACATATATTCCGTAATGTTTCAGCTCGAGACCCATATACGGGTCGATGTTCGTCTATATCTGTCATTTGCTTTTCCTGTGACTTTCCGTCTGAAGAAGGGTCTCGACCCGAAACGTCACCCATTCCTTCTCTCCAGAAACGCTGCCTGTCCCGCTGAGTTACCCCAGCATGGACTGATGTTTCATTTGGGAACTGTGTGGTGTCCACTTAGTCATTGAGTCAAACGGAATTGAAACAAAGACTTCAGGCCAAATTATACATTCCAACCAAGATCTAAAATAATCCCATTTGTCTGACTTTGGACCATATCTCTCTAAACCTTTCCTATCCTTATACTTATCCAGGTGCCTTTTAGCTGCTGTTCTAGAACCTGCCTCAAATACCTCCACTGACAGCTCATACACACACCCGGCACCCTCTGTGTGAAAATATTGCCCCTTGCGATCCCATTACATTTTTCCCCTCTCACCTAAAATGTATGTCCTCTAGTTCTCGATTCCCCTATGCTGGGTAAAATACTTCCCTTTCTATTTCCCTCATGTTTTTATACCCCTCCATAATACCAGAGAATATAGAGAAGTGTGAGGTGTTGCATTTTGGGACGTCGAACATGGGAAGGACCTACACAGTGAATGGTAGGCCTGTGGCTAGTGTTGTAGAGCAGAGGCATCTAGGAGTACAAGTGCATGGTTCCTTGAATGTTGAGTCGCAGGTAGATAAGGTGGTCAAAAAGGTTTTTGGTACTTTGGCCTTCATCAGTCAGAATATTGAGTATAGAAGTTGGGAGGTCATGTTGCAGTTGTGACCGGGGAGTTGTGGAGGGAGTGGTCTCCGCAGAAAGCAGAAAGGGGTGCAGATGGGAAGATGTGGCCAGTAGTGGGATTCCGTTGGAGGTGGCGAAAATGTCGGCGGATTATATGTTGTATGCGACGGCTGATGGGGTGGAAGGTGAGGACAAGGGGGACTCTGTCCTTGTTACGAATAGGGGGAGGGGGAAGTAAGAGCAGAGCTGCGGGATATTGAGGAGATCCTAGTGAGAGCCTCATCTACAATGGAAGAGGGGATTCCCCCGATCCCCTGTTCCCAAAGAATGAGGATCTCCCGGATGCCCTAGTATGGAGCACCTCATCCTGGGCACAGATGTGGCGTAGACGGAGGAATTGAGAGTTGGGGATAGAGTCCTAACAGGAAGCAGGGTGGGAAGAAGTGTAGTCAAGATAGCTATGGGAGTCGGTTGGTTTGTAGTCAATGTCGGCCAGTAGTCTGTTACCTGCGATGGAGACGGTGAGGGCTAAAAATGGTAGGGAGATGTCAAAAATGGTCCATGTTAATTTGAGTGCCGGATGGAAATTAGTGGTGAAGTGGATGAAGTCAGTGAGTTCTGCATGGGTGCAGGAGGTAGCACCAATGCAGTCATCAATGTAGCGGAGGTAGAGTTGGGGGACAGGGCCAATTTTCTAAAAAACATTTTTTTTACATTTACACCAAGCCAATTATCCTACAAACCAGTACGTCTTTGGAGTGCGGAAAACCCACGCAGGTCACGGGGAGAACGTACAAACTCAGTACAGACAGCACCCGCAGTCGGTATCGAACCCGGGTCTCTGGCGCTGCATTTGCTGTGGGAGGCAACAACTCATCCGATGCACCTCCGTGCCGCCCCCCCCCCCCCCCCCCCCCCCTTCCCCAATCCCTGTGACCCATTTGGACACGCAATAATTTTATCCCTTCCTGCACCTCTCCCCCATCAGTTCTTCCCTCCTCTGGCTTCACAATCCACACCACTTCTATTCTTATCTCACACCTTTTACAGTGTTATTTTTGATTTCATTTACTCCTGGACGGGCAGACGTGAGTCACATGGGACGAGGAATTCAACTTTGCCTGATGCTCAGGGACATTAGTGGGAGTTTAAAACCTTGGATCCTGGCACCATCTTGTGGACAGAGAAGATATTGACTTAGAATATAATTGTTGTCAGGACAGTTCTGCTGGAAGATGGCATCTGTGTTACCTCACACTGTTTTGACACAGATCCTGGTTATTAATACACGTGCTGCCACTCATTATTGTCATAGCAGCAAATAATTGATTTATTTAATTATTTATACCTCACGGTGCCTCGGCAAGGCCAGCAGCATAATCAAGGACGAGTCGCACCCTGGCCACTCCCTCTTCTCCCCGCTCCCATCAGGCAAAAGGTATAGACGTGTGAAAACGCACACCTCCAGATTCAGGGACAGTTTCTTCCCAGCTGTTATCATGCAACTGAATCATCCTACCACAACCAGAGAGCAGTGCTGAACTACTATCTACCTCATTGGTGACCCTCGGACTATCCTTGATTAGAGGCTTTATCCTTGGCTTTACCTTGCACTAAACATTATTCCCTTTATCACGTATCTATACACTGTAAATGGCTCGATTGTAATCATGTATTGTCTTTCTGCTGACTAGTTACACGTGACAATAAACTAAACTGAACTGAGATTCTTGTGGTGGTGAGAGAAATATAAATCCAAAATACATTCTTATTCATCTACCGCCTCCTGCATGAACGTCTGACCAAATGTGGGTAAATGGAACTAATGGACCGAATGGGATAAGTATAGACAGGTACAACAGACAGCATGAACATGGTGGCTGAAGAGCCTGTTTCTGTGCTTACATAGCACAATGACTCTCTGGTGTGCGTGCGTGCATGTTAAGAAGCCGTCCATAGCACACCGTGGGCGGTCCTGGTGGCGCAGCGGTAGAGTTGCTGCCTTACAGCGAATGCAGCGCCGGAGACCCGGGTTCGACCCCGAGTACGTTCTCCCCGTGACCTGCGTGGGTTTTCTCCGAGATCTTTGGTTTTCTCCCACACTCCAAAGACGTACAGTACTGTGGGTTAATTGGCTTGGTGTAAGTGTAAATTGTCCATAGTGTATTTAGCATGGTGTTAATGTGCGGGGATCGCTGGTCGACGCGGACCCGGTGGGCCGAAGGGCCTGTTTCCGCACTGTATATCTAAACTAAACAAGGAACTGCAAATGCTGGAATCTTGTGGAGAGCATCAAGTAGTATCTCTTTCGTACTATCTCGGGAGCACATCGATAGGCAAAACTTTGTGTCAGGACCCTTCCCTGACCCGAAACGTGAACTCTCAGTGTTCTCCAGAGATGCTACCTGGCCCGTTAAATTACTCCAACAGTTTGTGCTGTACCTATATGATGCAAAGTGGCAAAAAAAATCCTAAATCCAAAATCCTAGAGTAGCTTCAAGGTTATCTCCTCTGTACTGATTTTGCTTCTCTATGTCTATTTTAGTATAATGAGAACCTTAAGTTCTGTCTTAAGAGTTAACCCTTTTTAGCAGCTTATGCGCGTTTCTGAAGATATGTTTATAATTTGTTCTTTCTCTGAGAACATCTGTTGCTGTTTATCCTGTTCAATGACTGCTGGCTTCTTTAGTCATTTGCAAATTTAGTTTAGTTTAGAGAGAGCGCGGAAACAGGCCCATCGGTCCACTGAATCCGTGTCGACCAGCGATCCCCACACATTATCCCACACACACCTTATGCAGGGTTACCAAGTGTCCCGGATTCGCCGTATTTCGTCCCGGCGAAATAAACTAATTACGGTGTTCCGGCAGCCAAACATGTCGTTACGGAGAAGGGCGGGAACGAAAAATAATCAAAACAATAAACGGGAAGGGCGGGGGCGGGGGCGGGGGCGCGAGTGGGAACGAGCGGCGGTTGGACACGTGCAGCGGGAAGGGCGGGAACGAGCGGCGGTTGGACACGTGCAACCTGGGAACTCACTCACCTGGGAAGATGGAGCTCCACGTTGTAGCAGGCAGGCAGCGACGGGGCAGGGCACCAGTCTCCTCCCTCGGGCCCAGCCCCACCGCGGAAAGGCGTCAGGGAGATCACAGGCAAAGATCGCTGTAGGATCTTTGATCATAGCCACCGGCGGAGGAGGGAGGGAGAGGGACTTCATCGTTGTCCAGGTCGGGCGAACACCAGCGCACCTTTGACACACTTTCCTCGGGAGGGGAAAGAGCCAGCGAGAATGAACGCAGCGATGCAGGACGTTCACTTTCTCAAGTCCGCCTTGCCGTCGGACGCCCCGGTCTCCACCCTGGCCGTCCCGTCCGACCGACAGCTGGACCAGCGCAGCGAGCACCGGCAGCGCAGTCAGCAGAAGAGCATGAGGGTCCAGGAGCAGGTCCTCACCATGTTAAAGAGCGCAGCAGGGCCAGCGCCAGCGCCTCGTCCTACGGCAGCTCCCTTCATGAAGGTAAGTGGAGCCCAGCTCGGCACCTCCTTCAAACCACTCCAAGAGTCAACAATGTTTTACCTTTGGGGGTACACAAAAGGCTTGGAGAAACTCAGCGGGTGCAGCAGCATCGAAGGAGCCAAGGAGATAGGCGGCGTTTCGGGTCGAGACCCTTCTTCAGACATTTACACAACGCTTTACCTTTGTCACGTACCTTTTAGGGGGGAGATGAGGAGGAATTTATTTAGTCCGAGGGCGGTGAATCTGGGGGAACCATTACCACAGAAGGCTGCGGAGGCCAAGTCAATGGGTATTTTTAAGGTGGAGAGTGACAGATTCTTGCTTGGATGTCAACGGTTTATGAGAAGGCAGGAGAATGGGGTCCAGAGGGAAAGATAGATCAGCTACTATTGAATGACGGAATAGACTTGATGGGCTGAATGGCCTCACTGCTCCTATATCTTATGAACTTATGTGTCCTGAAAGGGAACAATGAAACTTACTTGCAGCAGTGCAACATATGTAAGCACAGTACTCTGTAAAACACATACTAAGCAACAAAACATTCATTGTATACACCTATGTACATAGTGTGTGCAGGAAGGAATTGCAGATGCTGGTTTACACTGAAGATAGACACAAAATGCCGGAGTAACTCAGTGGGGCAGGCAGCATCTTGGAGAAAATGAATAGGTGATGCTTTGGGTCGAGACCCCTTTTCAGACTAGAGTCAGGTGAGAAGGAAACTGAAAGTATGAAAAGTAATGTTAGCTGTGCCTGAAGCTAAAGCATTCAAGACTCATCAAAATATATATAAGTACATCTTTTAAGTGATACTGTGTATACTAAAGGATGTTTATGTGTGTTTAATGAGTTTGTATATAGTACTAGTTGAAAAAAGGAAGGTTGGATTCAACGCGCGTTGCAGATTTTGGGTCGTTGCCATGCATATTTCTGGTGCCGCAACATGTTACTGAGAGAAATGCATTTACCCCCATTTGTTACTGACAAATGGGTTGAATGTTACTGTGAACTAAATTTAGGGTTGGCATCTCTGCTTATGCCAAGCCCATTAACCGACAAACCTGCACGTCTTTGGAGTGTGGGAGGAAACCGAAGATCTCGGAGAAAACCGCTCGCAGGTCACGGGGAGAACGTACAAACTCGGTACAGACAGGCGCCCGTGGTCGGGATCGAACCCGGGTCTCCGGCGCTGCAAGTGCTGCAACTTTACCGCTGTGCCACCCCAAATTTGCAAGGCAAATGTGGACACTTGCATTGAGGACACCGTTGCCACAGCTGATTAATGGTGTCCAGTCTTCCCCTGTTTTTCTCTTCCAGGTGGACGACATGAAGGACTGGTTTGTGGGCCGCACCAACGCAGAGGGGGTCGACCTCAACAGGAACTTCCCCGATCTCGACAGAATCATTTACGTTTATGAACAGGAAGGAGGCCCCAACAACCATCTTCTGAAAAACTCAAAGCTTTCTGTGGAGCGAAATCCAAAGGTAGGGTGTGCCGATGGGTTCCTGGGACTAAAGAGGCACCCTTCTCTGCTGCGGAGTGACCTTACGTTGGGCCACGGGCAACGGACGTCCTATAACCCTGAAGCGAAGCTGGTGGTGTTACATGTGAGCAACGCACGAGTTGCTGGCGGAACTCAGCAGGTCAGGCGGCAACTGGGGAGGGAATGGACGGGTAAGGTTTCACCCCCCCTTCCCCCTCCCCCGCTCACTGAGTAGCAATCCCAATATTGTCATCAAACCCGCTGATGTGAGAGAAGTGGCCTTGTAATGTAGCAGATTGGTGATGCTGCGTCTAGGCGTAAGCTCTCGGACATCTCCTCATCCCTACCCCTTGACCGTGACCCCCCCCACCCCCCCCAACGCAGCACACTTGTGGACCTTTAGTGCCTGATCATCACTTTCAGGAAAACAGGATCATCAGTGCCTGAGTAAACCCTCTAAGCACCTGGGCCATCTAGATATCTAAATGGCCCTGGTTCTAACTGCCTATTATCCTCACGCACACTGTAGCCGACTACCCACGACTAGATTTAGCTCTTAGGGCTAATGGAATTAAGGGATATGGGGAGAAAGCAGGAACGGGGTACTGCTCTACGCTCCTTGCGCAATCCCCTTTATTTTGCTACCTTTGTGGTAACTGGGCCAGCCATCAGTGGCAATATTTTGTTGTGATAGGAGCAAATTAAGCCATTCGGCCCATTGTCTACTCCACCATTTAACCGTAGCTGATCTATCTCTCCCTCCTAACCCCATTCTCCTGCCTTCTCCCCGTAACCTCTTACACCCGTACTAATCAAGAATCTATCTCTGCCTTAAAAATATCCACTGAAGGCCTCCACAGCCTTCTGTGGCAAAGAATTCCACAGATTCACCACCCTCTGACTACAGAAATTCCTCCTCATCTCCTTCCTAAAGGAACGTCCTTCAATTCTGAGGCTTTGGCCTCTAGTCCTAGACTCTCCCACTAGTGGAAACATCCTCCCCACATCCACTCGATCCAAGCCTTTCACAATTTGTATGGTTCCTCTGCGTGCGTGCGTGCGTGCGTGTGTGTGTGTGTCCGTGTGTGTGTGTCCGTGTCCCATTCATCCTCTGGCACTAGCAAAGTTAATTTGCTGCATTTACTGCGAGCAGCAGCTGGGAAAATCAAAAATAATGCAACATGCATGATTGAAAATGTCCTGTAGATTACTGCTTTAATTGTTGTAACTTGTTCATGTAACACAATGTGCCTCATATCAAGCCTCAGGCCATCCTGTCCAATAACATGTGGTTTACAAATGAAGTCACTTCACTATGCTGATAAATGTACAGATCTGGAAAGGCTCTTTGCCCTGAATCTTCATGCTAATGTTTAACACAATGCTATTGTACCAAATAGTGTGTACAGTACAACAAAATATTGAATAACTCCACTAGGTGGCGGATTTGCTCTTTGTTGAGTCTCCGGCCTTGTTTCGATCAGCGGCTCCACTAAAATTCGAACGGTGTGGAGATGATTAGTGTGCTTTCCCGAACAAGGATCACAAGCTAATTTGAAAATCGATACAGTCAAGTTGAAAAAGGCTTTGCACGGTGGCGTGGTCAGAAACTATCAGGCCGCAATATAGGACACAAGAGAGTGCGGATGCTGTATTCTGCAGCAAATAAGAAACTGCTGGAGGAGCGCGTGTATGGAGGCTGAGGGATGGTCGACAGTTCGGGTTGGGACCCTGCATCAGGGCTGATATTGTAGAGGGGAGGTAGTCAGTGTAAAGAGGTGAGAGGTTGAGTCAGCTGGGACTCTATTCCTTGGAGTGTAGGAGGATGAGGGGTGATCTTATAGAGGTGTATAAAACATGAGAGGAATAGATCGGGTAGATGCAGAGACTGTTGCCCAAAGGAGGGGAATGAGGTGGAAGGTTTTTATCTGTTAGAATTTATTGATGTGTTTACTGCACTTTATTGATGTCTTACTGCACTATTACGCTGCTCGGACCGTTCATGGTTCATGTGGAAGCATGTTTTTTTCGAATGACAATAAATGAACCTTGAACCTTGAGGACCAGAGGACATAGGTTTAAGATGAGGGGAAAAAGATTTAATAGGAATCTGAGGGGTAACTTTTTCACACGAAGGGTGGTGGGTGTACGGAACAAGCTGCCAGAGGAGGCAGTTGAGGCTGGGACTATCCCAACATTTAAGAAACAGTTAACCGGGTACATCAATAGGTCAGGTTTGGAGGGAAATGGGCCAAATGTGGGCAGGTAGGACCAGTGTAGCAGGGACATGTTGGCCGGTGTGGGCAAGTTGGGCCGAAGGGCCTGTTTCCACACTGTATCCACACAGTAAAAATTGGAAAGAGCCATGGTTTTCAAGGGAAATTGGACACTTGTTTCGAAAAAAGAGACATATCTACAATAATTATAGGAGGCATGGAGTAAATGAGGTGCTAGAGGAGTATAAAGAATGTAAAAAGAATCTTAAGAAATAAATTAGGAAGGCTAAAAGAAGATATGAGGTTGCTTTGGCAAGAAAGGTGAAAGTAAATCCAAAGGGTTTCTACAGCTATATTAATAGCAAAAGGATAACGAGGGTATAAAATTGGAACCATTTAGAGAGCCAGAATGGACAGCTATCTGCAGAGCCAAAAGAGATGGGGGGAGATATCGAACAATTTATTTTCTTCGGTATTCACCAAGGAGAAGGATATTGAACTCTGTGAGGTAAGGGAAAAAAGTAGAGTAGCTATGGAAACTATGAGATTCAAATGAGGAGGAAGTACTGACACTTTTGAAAAATATAAAAGTGGATAAGTCTCCAGGTCCTGACAGGATATTCCCTAGGACATTGAGGGAAGTTAGTGTTGAAATAGCAGGAGCTATGACAGAAATATTTCAAATGTCATTAGAAACGGGAATAGTGCCGGAGGATTGGCGTACTGCGCATGTTGTTCCATTGTTTAAAAAGGGTTCAAAGAATAAACCTAGCAATTATAGACCTGTTAGTTTGACGTCAGTGGTGGGCAAATTAATGGAAAGGATACTTAGTGATAATATATATAAGCATCTGGATAAACAGGGTCTGATCAGGAACAGTCAACATGGATTTGTGCCTGGAAGGTCATGTTTGACAAACCTACTTGAATTTTTTGAAGCGGTTACTAGGGAAATTGATGAGGGTAAAGCAGTGGACGTTGTCTATATGGATTTCAGTAAGGCCTTTGACAAGGTTCCCCATGGAAGGTTGGCTTAAGAAGGTTCAATCTTTGGGTGTTAATGGCGGAGTAGCAAGATGGATTCAACAGTGGCTGAATGGGCGATGTCAGAGAGTAATGGTGGATGGCTGTTTGTCAGGTTGGAAGCTGGTGACCGTGGGGTGCCTCAGAGATCTGTGTTGGGTCCACTGTTGTTTGTCATGTACATCAATGATCTGGATGATGGGTGGAAATTGGATAAGTAAGTATGCAGATGATACTAAGATAGTAGATTTTCATAGTCTACAGAGAGATTTGGGCCATTTGGAAAAAGTGGGCTGAAAGATGGCAGTTGGAATTTAATGCTGATGTATGAAGTGCTACATCTTGGCAGGATGGTAAATGGTATGGACTTGAGGAATGCTGTGATCTAGGAATAACTGTGCATAAAGGTGGAATCGCATGTAGATAGGGTGGTAAAGAAAGCCTTTGGTGTGCTGGCCTTTATAAATCAGAGCATTGAATATAGGAATAGGGAAGTCATGTTAAAATTGTACAAGGCATTGGTAAGACCAATTCTGGAGTATGGTGTACAATTTTGGTTGCCTAATTATAGGAAGGATGTCAACAAAATAGAGAGAGTACAGAGGAGATTTACTAGAATGTTGCCTGGGTTCCAGCAACTATGTTACAGAGAAAGGTTGAACAAGTTATGTCTTTATTCTTTGGAGCGCAGAAGTTTAAGGGGGGACTTGATTGAGGTCTTTAAAATGATGAAAGGGATAGACAGAGTTGACGTGGATAAGCTTTTCCCATTGAGGGTAGGGAAGATTCAAACAAGAGGGCATGACATGAGAATTAAGGGACAGAAGTTTAGGGGTGACGTGAGGGGGAACTTCTTTACTCAGAGGGTGGTGGCTGTGTGGAATGAGCTTCCAGAAGAAGTGGTGGAGGCAGGATCGATTTTAACATTTAAATGTAAAGTGGATAGGTATATGGACGTGAAGGGAATGGAGGGGTATGGTCTGAGTGCAGGTAGATGGGACTAGGGGGAAACAAATGGTCGGCACGGATTGGAAGGGCCGAGAGGGCCTGTTTCCGTGCTGTAATTGTTATATGGTTATATGGTTATCACTCTATGACTGTAGGTAAGGGTGAAGCAGGGCTGGTAAGGGATGGTTGGACCCAGGCAAAGTTGACTGTTGACCATTACATTGCCTCCACAGATGCTGCCTGACCTGCTAGGTGCTTCCAGAAGTTTGTCATTTGGTCCTGAATGATTCAAAATACGAGAAGGAAATCACTGGCTCAGGAAATACCAAATCTCTCGCTCTTAGCATGGAGACACATGAAGCTGCAGATGTTGGAATCTGGAGCAAAACACAAAGTGCTGGAGGAACTCAATGGCAGGCAGCCTCTGTGGAGGGAGTGGTTAGGTAATAATTCAGGACAGGACTCATCTTTAAAGTCTGATAAATTGTCCCGATTCGGAATGGTTGTCTGTACATTCCCTCCACAGACGCTGCCTGACCTGCTGAGGTACTTCAGCACTTTGTGTTTTGTTCGTGTGCTTAACATCATTGTCAGAAAAGCCCGTTTCCAAGTGGTTGTGAATATCCTCTGCATCCCAAGCATTTGTAAAATCTGTTGCAATTGTTTGATGCATTGTTGTACTGAGAAAGTGTTATTCTGCAGCTCGCTCCTGAGACTAAAGCTGTCATCCACTGGATCATGGATATTCCGTTCGTGCTCTCTGCAAATCTTCACGGAGGCGATGTTGTGGCAAACTATCCTTACGACGAGACTCGAACAGGTAAATAGTCCAAGGAATCCGGTGAAATGTGTTTTGATTGCATGAGTGGAACATAAAATGAGTATAAAGCAATGCCAGCATTCTACTTTCTGAGGACACAAGGAATTGCAGACGCTGGTTTACAAGAAAAAAAAGACACAAAGTGATGGAGTAACTCAGCAGGTAGACAAAAAAGCTGGAGAAACTCAGCGGGTGAGGAAGCGTCTATGGAGAGAAGGAAATAGGCGGCGTTTCGGTTTGAGGCCTTTCTTCAGATTGAGAGTAACTCAGCAGGTCAGGCAGCACCTCTGGAGAATATGGATAAGTGACGCTTCAGGTCAGGACCCTTCTTTGGACTCTCGAGTTGCCTGTCCATGTTGACCCGTTGAGTTACTCCAACATTTTGTCTTTTTTTTACTTTCTGAGGACTTGCACTGTTAAATTAATAGACAATAGGTACAGGAATAGCCCATTCGGCCCTTCGAGCCAGCACCACCATTCAATGTGATCATGGCTGATCATCCACAATCAGTACCCAGTTCCTGCCTTCTCCCCATATCCCCTGACTCCGCTATCTTTAAGAACCCTATCTAGCTCTCGCTTGACAGTATCCAGAGAACCGGCCTCCACCGCCCTCTGAGGCAGAGAATTCCACAGACTCACAACTCTCTGTGTGAAAAAGGTTTTCCTGATCTCTGTTCTAAATGGCACATAGTTTTATTCTTAAACTATGGCCCCCTTGTTCAGGACTCCCCCAACTTTGGGAACATGTTTCCTGCCTCTAACGTGTCCAAACCCTTAATAATCCTATATGTTTCAATAGGATATGTTTCAATTAAGGTTCAGGACTGAATAAGATGGCCACAAAAATGCAAGGCAGTGGGAAAACTTCCACTGTTGGTGCAGGTGAAGGAAATGCAACTCCGCCTGTCACCTGGAGCATTTTCAGCAGCAGTTTATTTGCATATCACTACAAACATCCCGTTGCAGCCAAATGTCAGGTTGACTTTTTTCAAAACATAGTTTAGTTTAGAGATTACAGTGCGGAAAAACAGGCCCTTCGGCCCATCGAGTCCGCGCCGACCAGCGATCTCCGCGCGTTAACACTATCTACTCGCACTAGGGACAATTTACACTTTACCAAGCCAATTAACCTACAAACCTGCACGTCTTTGGAATGTGGGGAAGAAACCGAAGATCCCGGAGGAAACCCACGCAGGTCACGGGGAGAACGTGCAAACTCCGTACAGACAGCACCCGTAGTCGGGATCGAATCCAGGTCTCTAGCGCTGTAGGGCTACTGCGCCACCGTGCCGCCACCACCCATTTGTGGTGCTGCCAAATTTAGTTTGGGTGTAATTTGGTCAATGTTATGTCTTTGTTTGATACAGCCTATTCAAGCGTCCAATTCCGCCTGATAAACCTAAGGTAAAATGCGGGGTGTGGGGTGAGCGTTCACGCCCGTTGACACCTCCTCTCGTGGTTTTGCAAACACACAAGATTATTCATATTGGCAAACGCGACCACGAAGTGAGCAACGAGTACAACGTTACAACGTTTTCTGGTCATTGATATTTAAAAAGTCTTTTAGAGATGAAGGGGCGAATTACAATGTCAAGATATATGCTGGAAAGCCACAATGCAATACAATATTGGGCAGGAGATCTGCTGCAGTTCCCCAATTGGACGATAACAACAATAGTAGACTCCAAGTTACTCTTCCAGCCCCAAGTAGATTTCTACACACCCGCCCTCTGGTGAATCCCACATTGTGACTGGAATCTGAAGAAAGATCTCAACTTGAAACGTCACCCGTTCCTTCTCTCCAGAGATGCTGCCTGAGTTACTCCAGCATTTTGTGTCTATCCTACGTTGCAACAGTCTCCTTGGCCTGCACGGGAATTCACACGACCAGTATCTGAGTATGCC
This sequence comes from Okamejei kenojei, assembly GCA_035221665.1. NCBI lineage: Eukaryota > Metazoa > Chordata > Chondrichthyes > Rajiformes > Rajidae > Okamejei > Okamejei kenojei. The sequence continues at coordinate 8,792,021 of CM069131.1, forward strand.
TACAATGTAAGCATTAAAGGCACACCAAGCGATGCTTGTTTTCTCACCTTTGCAGGCAGCAACGGCACCTGAATTCATAAGGTCGTAAGTGATAGGAGTAGAATTAGGCCATTCTGCCCATCGAGTCTACTGTGCCTTTCCAATCATGGCTGATCTATCTCTCATTCCGAACCCCATTCTCCTGCCTTCTCCCTATAACCCCTGACACCTTGACTTGGCCCCTATGGCCTTCTGCGGCAAAGAATTCCACGGATTCACCACCCGCTGACTAAAAAAAATTCTCCTCATCAGCTTCCTAAAGGAACCTCCTTTAATTCTGAGGCTATGACCTCCAGTCCTAGACTCTCCCACTAGTGGAAACTCACATGGGAACACGTGCTCTGCGAAGAGTTGCCTGGTCTGCACTTGCTCTCGCTGATGCCAAGTAATTCCTCTCACAGTGCCAAGTAATTCCTCTTAAGGGCCTGTCCCACTGCGGTGACCTCATTGGAGAGTTTAGAAGAGTTTAGGAGAGTAAGAAAAAGTGTCATGTTGAAGACCTCCTTCGACTATGTAGAAAACCTCCTTCGATTTCCTTCGACCTCCTTCTGTTGAAGACTATCTACGACTACCTTCGATTACATTCGACTACCCTTGATTACCTACGAATAACATGCCGACCTACTTCGACTAAACCTACGAGTAAAAAAGTATCGATTGTTTCCATGGCGGGCATTTTTCAGCATGTTGAAAAATACGCCGCGACCTAGCTGGGGGCTCGAGTACGCGGGGACTACTCTCGAGCATGAAGGAGAGTTACATAGACCTCCTAGGACCTTGTGTCGACCATGTTGCGAGTATGAGTCGAGGGCAAACTCTTGTAAACTCGCCAATTAGGTCGCCGCAGTGGGACAGCCCCTTTACTTTTAGCTATCAGGTGAGGCAAAGATTCAAGAATCAAGTGTTTTAATTGTCATATGTCCCAGGTAGAACAATGAAATTCTTACTTGCGGCAGCACTACAGAATATGTAAACATAGTGCACTGTAAACAATATGATAAACGAGAGAGAAAAAAAAAAGTTCAGTGTGTGTATACACATACTCACAAGTACTCACATGTATGTACAGTATACACACACACACATATATATTATATATAATATATATATATATATATATATACACACACACACACACACACAAGCATCTCATCCAGTCTGATTGAGTGCTCATGCATGGCTTCCTCTACGCCAGCGAGACAAAGTGTAGACGAGGCGACTCTTTGTAGAGCACACGTGCCCAAGCGAGCGTCCTGTCGCACTCCCCCTTCGCATTCCCACACTGATCTGGCTGTCCTTGGCTTTCTCCAGTGCCATGGTGAGACCAAATGCAAGCTAAAAGAAACAGCACCTTATATTCCACCTGTGAATCTGTGGAATTCTCTGCGACAGAAGGCAGTGGTGGCCAATCCACTGCATGTTTTCAAGAGAGAGTTAGATTTAGCTCTTGGGGCTAATGGAATCAAGGGGCTTTTGGTATGTTTCTATGAGGGGTCCCCTCATCCTTCTAAACTCCAGCGAGTACAGGCACCCAGTGCCGTCAAATGCTCCTCATATGTTAACCCACTCATCCCTGGGATCATTCCTGTAATCCGACTCCGGACCCACTCCAGAGCCAGCACATCCTTCCTCTGATTTGGTGCCCAAAACTGCTCACAATATTCCAAATACGGCCTGATCAGCGCCTTATAGAGCCTCAAATGATGCATCCCTGCAGGAAGGAAGAATTGCATCGTAATATTTTGGACCAACGATCTGGTAATGAAAATAAGTTTCCAATGATATCCTCTGTAAATGTTTGTTTCATATGTGTGCTTGTTTAACAGGTTCTTCACATGAATACAGTGCGTGCCCGGATGACAAGATTTTTAAAAGCCTGGCGGAAGCTTATGCTTCCTTGAATCCGGTCATGTCGAACCCTAGTAGACAACCGTGCCGCAAGAATGATGATGACAGCAGCTTTATTGATGGAACTACAAATGGAGGAGCTTGGTATAGTGTTCCAGGGGGTAAGTGAAAATGAATCCATAGGCAGTACTGTCTTAGACAATGGACCATAAAACATAGGAGCAGAATGAGGCCATTCGGCCCATCGAGTCTACTCTGCCATTCAATTGTGGCTGATCCATTTTTCCCCCTCAACCCCATCCTCCTACCTTTTCCCTCTCATCTTTACCAACCCAAAACCTATCAATCTCCACTTTAAAAATACCCGGTGTTGGCATCCACAGTCGTCTGCGGCAATGAATTCCACAGATTCACCGCCCTCTGGCTAAAGGCATTCCTCCGCATCTTCATTCTAAAGGTACCTCCGTTTATGCTGAGGCTGGAACGACTGGAAACCAATCTTTTCCTGCTTGCTTTAACAGCATTTTTACAAGTTCACTACAACTTTTTATATACACTAGAACAGACAGCACAGGAACAGGCCCTTCGACCCACAGTGTCTGTGTCAAACATGATGCAAGACCAATTCTTATCTGCCTGGACATATCCCTCCATCCTGTGCACATCCATGCCATACACATCTAATCGAAGAGCCAAATATCCTCTGACACCAAACAAGATAATGTTGGCATGTTTGAACTTCCGCATTCTACATTTCCCAGATCACACCCAAAGGAGTGGGATTAATTTCAAGCAAAGTCACTGTTGTTAAGTGGACAAATGCTGCTGCCAATTTGCATAAAAAAATATCCCCAAAGGAATATTGAATAAGTTGCTAGTTAAGCTGCTTTGATCGTCTTAGACAAGGGATGAATTTGCCCTGGGTCATCATGACTACATAGAAACATAGAAAGTCTGTGCAGGAGTCGGCCATTCGGCCCTTCGAGCCAGCACCGCCATTTAATATGATCATGGCTGATCATCCAAAATCAGGACCCCGTTCCTGCTTTCTCCCCATATCTCTTGATTCCTTTAGCCCTAAAATCCAACTCTCTCTTGAAAACATCCAGTGAATTGGCCTCCACTGTCTCCTGAGGCAGAGAATTCTACAGATTCACAAACCGCCAGGTGAAAACGGTTTTCCTCGTCTCATTCCTAAATGGCCCACTCCGTATTCTTCCATGGAAATACATGCATTCAGCAATATTTCATTGGTATTTCATTATGCTAAATGCCAAGCTTCAGACTGTAATCCACTTAAAATGTTTATTCTCTTGTTCAAGCATTCGTCTCCCAATAGCCAGCTTTTCATTTTGTGATTTAAGAGTGCACGCTCAAATATTTTTACTTTGAGGGTTTGGTTTTAAAGGGATATCCAATCAAGTGAATGTTTTAATTTGAAGGATAGTGGTCACTGTGGAAGCATTTGTTTGTTCGTACAGAGAAATGGGAATCACTTGCGTGGATCTTTAGACTTTACTTTAGACTTTAGAAATATTGTGTGGAAACAGGCCCTTCAGCCCACTGAGTTCACGCCATGCTGTAAGGCAGCAACTCTACCTCTGTGCCACCCTGCCGCCTATGCTCTTGTTAGGCTTTCCTCCTCTCTTGATACTCAGTAGGGTGGCTTTACAGAGGCTTCCGTTGTAAATTATCTCCATGGCACTGAAAAATGCTTGCTGTGGTTATTGGCCGAGTTCTTTCTACCACCCACCTGTTCTTTGCGTCATGGTTATTGTGTTGGACCTTGGTGGTCACATACCTGGTGAGTCATTTTCTCTTGAGGCACAAAGCAGTGTTTGCTCTATGTTTGTCATTGAGTCATGGAGTTGCACATCATGAGACAAGCCCTCTAGCCCAATATGTGTAGGAGGGAACTGCAGATGCTGGTTTAAACTGAAGATGGACACAAACAGCTGGAGTAACTCAGCGGAACAGACAGCGTCTCTGGAGACGAGGAATAGGTGGTGTTTTGGGTCGAGACCCTTCTTCAGACTGAAAGGAATAGGTGACGAAAGGAATAGGAGACATCTTCTTCAAACATCACCTATCGCTTTTCTCCAGAGATGCTGTCTGACCTGCTGAGTTACTCCAGCTTTTTTTGTCCACATTTACTCCAATATGTCCATGCTGACCAAGGTGCTGATTTCAGCTAATCCCATTTGCCTCCGTCAGCTCATATCTTTCTAAACGTTTCCTATCCATGCATAGGACTAAATATATATTTTTTAATTGTAGTTGTACCGACCTCTGCCACTTCCTCTGGCAGCTTGTTCCATATCCCACTACCCTCTGTATTGTCAATTAACTCTTGAATCTCCTGGTCCTTCTCAATGGTCCTGGTATGTTCAGGTGGACAAGCCAAGTGTCTCCTCACTGGTACTAACTATGATGGACCTCCAGGTAGTTCCAGATGAATGGACAGCCAGTAATTGCTGGTGGGAGTCATTAAGCTGCGGAAGGCAAGTCTGAGAAGAGCTGTCCCTGAAAGGGCCATTTAAACTTTCAACATTGATTTTCTTCTGGCATTGCTCTTGTTCCTGCCTTTGCTTTGGTGGACAGCAGATGGAGGTGACCGAGTGGATTAGGCAGTGAGCAGTCCAATGGCCATTAGCATCTGCCACAGCGACATGGACAACTTTGCCATTGCTCACTTGGACAGGTACCAGAACCATGATCAGAGGTGTAATCATGAGCTCCTATACTACGGTGTAATGGGTATGTCAGATTCGTGTTCAAAGCATTTTGTCAGGCAGAAGACTCTGGTGAAATTCATTTTCTCTGCCCTCTGCTTTTTAATCATACGTGGTTTGCTCGATTTCTGGCTTGGATCTGGAAGGCGCCCGTAAAGATCCACCTGTCTCCCTCCACTGTGCAGAACAGATTAAAAAAAACATTGACCTGGCATCATGTTGTAATGGTCAGTTTTAGGACATGGGCCTGATGCCTGTGGTTTGCTGATCTCATGTTAGAAGAGCAGCAATGATTGAATGGCAGAGTACACTTGATGGGCCGAATGGCCTAATTCTCCTCCTATTCCTAATGGCCATTGGATTGTGATCGCTGATGCTAGATTAGCTCATTCATGATGGCAAATCCTACCTAGGAAAATGACATTCCTCTTTCAGTTTGCCCATTCGTTACATTTAGCGCATGCCATTTTCTGCCATCTTGGAATGGATTGGAACACTTTATTGTCACATGTGACCAGGCACAGCAAAATATTTTGCTTGCATACCCCAAGGTATACAAATAGTCGTCACATAAAGGGTGCTGACAAAGTTACAAAGTCTCCCATGCCGGTTCCTCCTTTGTTCTCCCCCCTCCTGCCCCTCCCCCCCCCCTCACGGCAGTCCACCCACACTGGGTCCTCCTTTGGTCTTCACCCTCTTCCCCTCATGGCGGCTCCCCCCGTGCCCACATTGAACACCAACCCATGAGGCTCCACCGCCGCTGCCAGGCCCCACCCGCCCGCCGGCTGTCGCGAGGCACCACCGCCACCGTGATTCATTCAGGGTGGTTATGTTGATAATCTCTGAGCTATGATGGTAGTGGAGATATGTTTGGGTTTGTTGCTATTTGAGTTGACACTGAGGGCCCTGGCATCCCAGACGTGAAATGCCTTACTGAGGAGTGGAAGGTTTCTTGAGTATGGTTTCTTACCTGTTGTGCACCGGTTACCACCACTGTTTGATGGAGTGGGGTCTTGGTCCAGTTGCAAGAGAGATTACTGAGAAGAGGATGAAGACAACTAGATACAGCGGGCACATGCACACACATGCTTAGCCATGTCCACTGCTTCCACTTTAGACACCACTTCCTACCTTCCCCTGGAACCCTCTCCCCCTCTGTCACCCTGATTCTTGAATCTTCTCTTCCTCAGTTTCTCATATCGCCAACCTCCTGCCACACTTGGGCCACCTTCTCTTATGCTCTTTCTCTCCCACCTTACCATTTGACGCTCTTTGGCCTTCCTTCCCTTTCTTGTCTGGATCCTATTATTTGTTTTTTCCTCACCATTTTTTTCTTCCCTCCCCCCTCCCCCCTCCCCAAATACCATCACTCTCATCACTGTTGATGACAAAATGTTTGTCTGTTTGTGTGTGTGTGTGAGGGTATTTGTGTGTGTATATGTGTGGGTATTTGTAGTATGTGTAGGTATGTTACAAAACTTATCTTTAGCGGCGCTGCAGTTCTGCCGCTCCCCGTGTGCGCGACTTTGGCGCCTTTCAGAGGGGGGCGGGTTTAAAATGCCGTTTTTCTCCAGACAGTTCAAATCGATCCATCTCGGGATTTCGTTGCTAAACAGAAATCGCTCCGACATTTGTTTTTTGAAGGTATTTTTAAACTACGCTAGATCATTTATTAGCTAGAGTAATTTAAAAATCATCTTCTAAAGCCGTGAACGCCGACAACGGGAAGGATTTTACGTAAAAACGTGGTTCTTAGGAAGCCTTTAATCAAATTTTCATGTTGGGAAAAGGGGACAAAAAATATATACGAACCGGCAGTGTTTTTCCTGCATACTGTCGCAAACCGCAACGTTCCAATCCACCGCGTTCCACTAAAACCCACTCGCAATGGCCATTAATTTACGGGAATTAAACACTAAATTCCTTCCATTTGGCCTATAAATTCATGAAAATGAGATTTCGAAATCATGTTATATTGTGAATTATTGTGTGAATGTTATTTGGACACTTAGGCAATTTAAAAATGTTTATCTTTTCTTAAGAAATGGATAGATTTTTAATTAGCTACAATTAGGCAACTAACTAATTATATGCTTTAATTTCAGGTCATCCAAGTAAGATTGTTTCATATTTGTTTCAGAATGCTTCAATCTATAATAACTGAAAATTTCATTGAATTCTCTTAATTTTTAAGAAAGTTACGGGCTATTGACTGTCCTAGATCACAGCTTTTGAGTTGTCAATGGAAAGGCAATGGGGAACAAGATGCTATTTTCTGAGTATGAAAATGGCCATAACTTTTTTAATACTGAAGATATGAAGGTGAATTAGGTGTCAAATTAAACTTCTTTTTATGCTTTATCTGATGGGATAAGTTGCAGACTTGATTTTTAAAATCTCAAAATGTTGTGTGTGTATGTGTGTGTAAGTATATTTGTATGTGTATATGTGTTTAAGTGTAGATGTGTGAGTGTGTGTGTATGTATATATACACACACTGAACTTTTTTTTTGTTTATCATATTGTTTACAATATACTATGTTTACATATTCTGTTGTGCTGCAGCAAGGATGAATGTCATTGTTCGATCTGGGACACATGACGATAGAACACTCTTGACTCTTGAAATATTGCAAAGCACAAAGGCTCGGGCTGCCCTCCTCGATTTCTTTCATAGCGACAGATGGCATTAACTGAGAAGGTTGAGAGACAAAGTCAAGTTGTTGCAGAGTTCTGTGGAAATGTTTGCTTTGAACTGTAATCATGCAGCAATGTTTACTTTGAGGGTTGCTTGACTGACAAGACCCTTTATGCAATGTGAAGCATGCTGAAGAAGACCACTCCTGTGTTATTTTGTTTCACTCTGGATATTTGACTGGGCATCTCCTGCTGTGACTTGCTGTTGCGTGTTGTACACACACTCTTCTTATCGAGTCCACATAAAAGATTAGATGTTATTGGGTGCCACTGGAACAGTCAAGTATTCATAATGCAGAGGTGAACTGGGATCCTACTAATGCATAGTTGTATTTTTACTCTCAGGTGCTCAGAACTGAACAAAATACTCTAAATGCAGCCTCACCAACATCTTATAGAACTGCAACATGACTTCCCAACTTCGATACTCGGAACTCTGACTAATGAAGGCCAACGTGCCAAAGCCTTTTTGATCACCCCATCTGCCTGTGGTGCCACTTTCACTGAACTATCTACCTGTATTCCTAGATCCCTCTGCTCTGCAACACCCAGATCCCGACCATTCACTGTGTTGGTCTTGCCCATGTTACACTTCCCAAAATGCAACAGCTCACATTTCTCAGTATTAAATCCCATCAACCATTCCTCAGTCCACCTGGCCAACCGATCAAGATCCTGCTGCAATTTTTCACAACCATCTTCACTACAATACCACCACTTTAGTGTCACCTGCAAACTTTCTAATCATGCCATAAACGTTCTCATCCAAATACTTGATATGGATGACAAACAGTATTGGGCTAAGGCACTAATCACAGGCCTCCAGTCTGAAAAGCAACCTTCCACCATCACCCTCTGCTTCCTTCCATGAAGCCAATTTGCTCTGCATTCCACTCTCTCTCTCTCTGGGTCCCAAGCGATCTAACCTTCCAGAGTAGTCTACCGTGCAAAACCTTGTTGAATGCTTTGCTGAAGACCATGTATGCAACATCTACAACTCTGCCCTCATCAACCTTCTTGGCCACAACAATAAACAAGTATACACAAAGCCAGAAGTGCAGGTATTTTGGTGACTTCAAGCTGGAGGAGATTCCAGAGGGGGAAAAAAGGCCTTGTGGAGATTTGACATGAGCATGAGTATTGAGTGTTAACTGGGACCCAGTGTTGGTGAGCAACCCCAGTGGTGAATGGGAGATAGTGAGGCAGGACTGTAGCTTGTAGAGTTTGGTCAATGGATTGCAGCATGAGGGAGGTTGATGTGAAATGCATTGGAACAATCACATCTAAAGTTGACCAAAGCTCGGGGAAGACGAACGAAGGCAATGTGGGATCTGTATTGCGGTCTGGTGTTTACAACAATGCCGACTATTTTCCCAATTTACATTTACTTTAAAGTAACTTTGAGTGGTGCAGCTGGTGGAGCTGCAGCCTCACAGCGTCAGAGACCTGGGTTCGATCCTGACCTCAGGTGCTGTCTGTCTGGAAGTTGCACATTCTCCCCGTGACTGCGTGGGTTTCCTCCAGGCACTCTGGTTTCCTCCCTTATCCCAAAGACTGGCAGTTTTGTAGCTTAATTGGCCCTCTGTAAATTGTCCCCAGTGTGTGGAGAGCGGATGAGAAAGTGGGATAACATCGAACTAGTGTGTCCAATGGATTTGGTGGGTCGATATGCCTATTTCCATGCTATATCACTAAAACTAAAACTAGATGGTATTTAGAACTGAAACTCCCTTTTACTCAAGTTTAGGAACAACCAGGTGGGAAGTCTAACAACAAGACATATTGTTTACAGACATACAGGAGTTAATGGTAGACTTCAGAAGGAGAGGAACACCCCTGTCTCCATCAGTGGTGTGGATGTGCAGTTTACCAGGGAGTACAAATACCTTGGAGTGTACCTGGACAGTAAACTGGGCTGGTCCAGGAATGCTGAGGCCCTGTATAAGAAGGGACAGAGCTGCCTGTACTTTTAGAGAAGGCTCCGCTCCTTCAACGTCTGCAGTGAGATGCTGCAGATGTTCTACCAGTCGGTGGTAGCCAGTGGCATCTTCTTCACTGCCGTGTGCCGGGGCAGCAGGGTGAAGGCCGCGGACGCCAATAGGATCAACAAACCCATCAGGAAGGCCGGCTCCGTCATGGATTTTTGGGAGGTGGTCCTGGAGGGGAGGATGCTCCTCAAACTGCGGAGCATCTTGGACAATACAGCTCACCCCCTCCATAACACACTGGTCAACCTGAGGAGCACCTTCAGCAACAGACTGGTTCCACCAAGATGCAGGGCAGAACACCACAGGAAATCCTTCTTCCCTGTGGCTATCAAACTGTACAACTCCTCCCCCTTCTGTTGTGGGGTAGACTTCCCCCTCCCCCAATCTTTGCACATCCCCAATCCTCTCCATTCCTCATTTTAATTTCATGTTTCATGTAATTTGAGTTTTGTGACTGTTGGCAGATCAGTTTCCTTCCTGGGATAAATAAAGTTCTATCGTATCATATTGTAAAATGAATTAAATCACGTGAGATAAGAAACTAACCTTTACAATTCTAATCTGTCCAGCATATTTTCTTATCACTGTGCTTTTTTATAATTACATCATTTTATTTTGTATATTGTATTTACCATAGTCAGATTTTATAATATTGCATTTTTTTAATTTCCCAGGTATGCAGGATTTTAACTACCTGAGTAGCAATTGCTTTGAGATCACATTGGAATTGAGCTGCACAAAATTCCCACCAGAAGACACACTTCCGATCTACTGGGATGAGAATAAAGACTCCCTCATTAATTACATCGGACAGGTCAGCACAAAAAAAAGTTCCATTCAGAGATGTCATTACATCATGCCCAGTTTAAAATGAGCCACTCTTCATTTTCCTCATCTTGAACTGAGTTTAATTTCAGCCACGCTTGTGTCAACAGAATGTGTGACATTTCTGTAGGATTGATTCTTTTAACACTGATAAATTCAATTTGTTTCTGGCAATGGGGAAAAAAATGGAAAGCAATATTTAAGTTTCAGATGTGTGAAAGGTCAGGCATAGACTAAAGGGCCTGTCCCACTTGGGCGACCTAATCCGCGAGTTCTGGCGAGTTTGCCCTCGACTCATACTCGCAGCATGGTCGACACGAGGTCGTAGGAGGTCTTCATAACTCTCCTTCATGCTCGAGAGTGGTCTCCGCGTACTCGAGGCCTCAGCTAGGTCGCGGCGTATTTTTCAATATGTTAAAAAATGCCCGTGAGTAAAAAAAGGTCGCCATGGAAAAAATCGATACTTTTTTTACTCGTAGGTTTAGTCGTAGTAGGTCGTCATGTTAGTCGTAGGTAATAGAGGGTAGTCGAAGGTGGTCGTAGATAGTCTTCATCATAGTCAAAGGAAGATCGAAGGAGGTCGTCTTCACTCTCCAGTATTCGGTGTCCAATTTTCTCGTGGCTAGTCGTAGCTAGTCGAAGAGAGTCTTCAACATAGTCGAAGGAGGTCGAAGGAGGTCTTCTACATAGTCGAAGGAGGTCTTCAAAATGTCATTTTTTCAAACTCTTCTAAACTCGCCAATTAGGCCAGCCCCTTAAAGGGCCTGTCCCACTTGGCGATTTTGCCGGCATCATATCAGTGTCGCCAAAAGATTTTGAACATTTCAAAATCCAGCGGCAACCAACAAAAATGTTGCGACACTTGAAAAAACACCGGGACGTCAATACGTCATCACGACACATCACCGCCGGGTCATACGTCATCAAGCTGTGTATTTTACAGTGACCTGCTACATCAGTCAATGATGCTGGCAGTCGCTGTAAAAATTGCCATGTGGGACAGGACCTTAAGACATTTTTGGCACGTTGAATATAAACTTGCTACAGCATTGCACGTTGTGCTGAAGCAACTAGATTTTTTAAGGGTGAGATAGTCCATTTCACAACTAACTTCTCGGTGGGAGACTCCATGGGAAGTTTATAGATGTCGTTTGCTAGTTATAACATCTTTACAATTGTGTTTCAGGTCCATCGTGGCATTAAAGGCTTTGTTCGTGATTATCACCAGAACCCAATTTCAAATGCTACTATATCCGTGGATGGCATAAATCATGATATCACTTCTGGTATGTTTCAACAGATATATTTGGGTTAAGAAAGTAAGTGGCAGTTTAGCGAAACACTAGCTTTTATCCAGAGTTGCTGCCTGTCCCGCTGAGTTACTCCAGCATTTGCTGCCTATTGCAGCTGTAGTTTAATGGAAAGTAAGGTTTATTGATTGGAGATCATGACTTATTACAGGGGATTGTTACTACAGGTGGATCCCTTGATGTCTCCTATCCTCTTGGCTACCTACAGTGGCTTGCAAAAGTATTCATACCCCTTGAACCTTTCCACATTTTGTCACGTTACAACCACAAACATAAATGTATTTTATTGGGATTTTATGTGATAGACCAACACAAAGTGGTGCATAATTGTGAAGTGGAAGTAAAATGATACATGGTTTCCAAATGTTAATACAAATAAAAAACTGAAAAGTGTGGTGTGCAAAAGTATTCAGCCCCCCTGAGTCAATACTTTGTAGACTACCTTTCGCTGCAATTACAGCTGCAAGTCTTTTGGGATATGTCTCTACCAGCTTTGCACATCTAGAGACTGAAATGTTTGCCCATTCTTCTTTGCAAAATAGCTCAAGCTCAGTCAGATTGGATGGAGAGCTTCTGTGAACAGCAATTTTCAAGTCTTGCCAGAGATTCTCAATTGGATTTAGGTCTGGACTTTGACTGGGCCATTCTAACACATGAATATGCTTTGATCTAAACCATTCCATTGTAGCTCTGGCTGTATGTTTAGGGTCGTTGTCCTGCTGGAAGGTGAACCTCCGCCCCAGTCTCAAGTCTTTTGCAGACTCCAACATGTTTTCTTCCAAGATTGCCCTATATTTGGCCTCATCCATCTTCCCATCAACTCTGACCAGCTTCCCCGCCCCTGTTGAAGAAAAGCATCCCCACAGCATGATGCTGCCACCACCATGTTTCACAGTGGGGATGGTGTGTTCAGGGTGATATGCAGTGTTAGTTTTCCGCCATACATAGCATTTTGCATTTAGGCTAAAAACATCAATTTTGGTCTCATCAGACCAGAGCACCTTCCTCCACATGTTTGCTGTGTCCCCCACATGGCTTGTGGCAATTTCCAAACAGGACTTCTTATGGCTTTGTTTCAGCAATGGCTTTCTTCTTGCCACTCTTCCATAAAGGCCTGATTTGTGGAGTACACGACTAATAGTTGTCCTATGGACAGATTCTCCCACCTGAGCTGTGGATCTCTGCAGCTCCTCCAGAGTTACCATGGGCCTCTTGGCTGCTTCTCTGATCAATGCTCTCCTTGCCTGGCCTGTCAGTTTAGGTGGACGGCCATGTCTTGGAAGGTTTGCAGTTGTGCCATACTCTTTCCATTTTCGGATGATGGATTGAACAGTGCTCCGTGAGATGTTCAAAGCTTGGGATATTTTTTTATAACCTAACCCTGCTTTAAACTTCTCCACAACTTTATCCCTGACCTGTCTGGTGTGTTCCTTGGGCTTCATGATGCTATTTGTTCACTAATGTTCTCTAACGAACCTCTGAGGCCTTCACAGAACAGCTGTATTAATACTGAGATTAGATTACACACAAGTGGACTCTATTTACTAATCAGGTGACTTCTGAAGGCAATTGGTTGCACTGGATTTTATTTAGGGGTATCAGAGTAAAGGGGGCTGAATACTTTTGCACGCCACACTTTTCAGTTTTTTACTTGTAAAAAAATTTGAAAACCATGTATCATTTTCCTTCCACTTCACAATTATGCGCCACTTTGTGTTGGTCTATCACATAAAATCCCAATAAAATACATTTACGTTTGTGGTTGTAACGTGACAAAATGTGGAAAAGTTCAAGGGGTATGAATACTTTTTGCAAGCCACTGTACATGTAGACTGCATGCTTTCCATATTAATACAGCACTCCCTGAAATAATTCAGTCCACCGGATGGCGCCGCGATGGCAGCCTCACCGCCAGTCTGTCGGTCCCTTCTCTTTTTTTGTTATTGTTAGTGTGTTTTAAAAGTTTGTATTAATGTTCTCTGGTTTGTTTTATGTGGGGGGTGGGAACGGGGGGGGGGGGGGGCGGGGGAAACTTTTTTTCAATCTCTTACCTTGCCGGAGATGCGATTGTTTTCCGGCTCATATCTCCGGTCTCTCTGCGGCCTAACATTGTGGAGCTGGAGGCCTTGCTCGAGACTGACTTTGAACCCCATTGTGGGGCATGAACTTACCGTCGGGGCCGATCCCTTACCTGGGATCGACGCTCCAACCGCGGCCTGCGGACGTTAACATAAGGAGCTCGCAGTCTCGGGTCAGAGACCGATGTTGGGAGCTTCAAAGTCACAGAAGGTGTCGACCAGTTTCGACCCGGGGTCTGATCGCCTGGTGCGGGGAGCTGACATCCCCCCCCCCCCCGATGCAGGAGCTTAATCGCCCCGATGCGGAAGGCCCAACCGCCGGCTACGGGAATCAAGATCGTCTCGTCAACGGAAGGCTCGAGGCCCCCGACCGCGGGAGAACAAAGAAGGGTTGAACTTTTTTCTGCGTTCATCACAGTGAGGAATGTGGAGGAGTCGCTGTGGTGGATGTTTATGTTAAATGTATTTTGTGTGTTCTGTTGCTTTTTATTAGTATGACTGTATGGCAACTCAAATCTCTCATAGGTTGCAAAACATACTTGGCTAATAAAGTATGATTGTGATTGTGATTGTAAAAACGTACATTTAATTCGAAGATCGTAATCCAGAAGCATTGACGTATAGAATTGTGTGGCATGGAAGGGGACAATTTCATGCATCAGGACTGCATCAGACTATGAAAGAGATATCCAGTTAGTCTACAAATATTTTCCCATCTTACTGAAGTATTCTCCTTGAAGTATTCGTCCTCTGGAAGCTTATAGTTAAATCCGTGTTTCAATTTCAGTTCCAACAGTTATTGAAATCACAATTCAGTTGGGTTACAATACAGGCCCTCTCTTTATTGTAGTTCCCTTAAGCATGTGCCCTCTGCCTATTAAACCTACAACAAGGGAAATAACTTTGCTTTATTTTACCTATCTTAACTCTTTTTTTATTTTAACTATCTATATTAAATCCACTCTGTATGTGCGTCCCTTAACAATACCTCATATTCCGCTTAGGACGTGGCACCCCAGCGGTATGAATATTGACTTCTCTAACTTCAAGTAACTCTTGCTTTCACTCTCTCTCCATCCCCCTCCCCCCTTCCAGCTCTTCCACCAGTCTAAACGTCCCTGATTAGATTTTATCTCTGTTTGCTTTGTTGTTTCCTTCTCCCAGATAACAATGATCAATTCTTCATTTTCCTTGATCTCCATCCCCTTTGTCTCATTTTCGCACCTTGCATCTTCCTTATCTCTGTATCATTATTGTCTTTCTACTGACTGGTTAGCACACAACAAAAGTTTTCACTGCACACGTGACAATAAACTAAACTCAAACTCGTCATGTCTTCTGCCTTTATTTCATACCTCAATCAATCACTCCATTCTTCTAACAATTATTTTGCTGATTACAGACATGTAGAAAACCCTTGAATGTCTCTTTGTGTGAGCTGCCATTCTCTCTTTTCATAAGGTCCTAAGATCATAAGTGATATGAGTAGAATTAGGCCAAGAGGCCCATCAAGTCTACTCCGTCATTCAATCATGTCTGATCTATCTCTCCCTCCTAAACTCATTCTCCCGTCTTCTCCCCATAACCTCTGATGCATGTACTAATCAAGAATCTATCTATCTCTGCCTTAATAATATCCACTGGCTTGGCCTCCACAGCCTTCTGTGGCAAAGAATTCCACAGATTCACCACTCTCTAACTAAAGACATTTCTCCTAATTTCCTTCCTCAAAGAACGTCCTTTAATTCTAAGGCAATGTATGACCTCTTGTCCTAGACTCACCCACTGGTGGAAATATCCTCTCCACATCCACTCTATCTGAGCCTTTCACTACTCTGTACGTAAAAATGAGGTCCCCCCTCATTCTTCTAAACTCCAGTGAGTACAGGCCCAGTGCCATCAAACGCTCATCACAGGTTAACCTACTCATTGCTACGATCATTCTTGTAAACCTCCTCTGGACCCTCTCCAGAGCCCGTTCCCCTTCATCAATTCCACCGATCTTCCATCTATTTTTACATTCACCCAGCTCTCATTATATACGCAGGTTGACGCAGTTGTATCCCTTCAATTCCACTTCATCCGCAGCATTAATTCCTGTGTCTTCTGCTGTCACCTCTTCTAAAGAGGATAAATAATCAGAACCAACTTTGCCTTAAATCCTGATGTTGATGTTGCAATGAAGCATGGCCATTTTTTTTTTTGCTTCTGCTGGAGCAAGAGAAAGGGAATGCTGTGTGGGAAATGAATTACAAACCATTTAGAAACCTTTGTCAACTCTCCAACATGACCTCAGCTGGGAGTGCCTGCATCCCATCTGTGTATGTGTACGACCACACTTGGCTGAGCTGCAGCAGAGAACTGCGATTGAACATTTGGTTAAAGACAATAGCCTCTTTCAATTGACACGGGCACTTTCTTCCAGTACCTCTTAGAATGTGACTCTGAGATTTGTGTGTGGAATCGGTTGTCTGTCTGGATGAAGATATGTCTGTGCTCTCTGTACAACATAACAAAGATCGGACTTTTTTGTTACACTGTAGGGAAGCAAATTGGCAGTTTTCACTAAGCTTGTGGCGTGACTTCTTGGAAAAGAAGCTTAAAAATCCATAATGTATCTGTCAGACGAAAAGTGAAGGGAATCTGCTTTTCCCACAAATGTGCACAAGGATTGAATTTTCATACAAGTCCCGTGATTTTGCAGAATTACAGAATTTGGAGAACATTGATTGAATTTACATTGATTTATTCACTCTGCCATTTTTATAGTGGAAAGTAGAAAATGCATCCATGGAAACTCATTCTAGTTTAGTTTAGTTTAGAGATGCAGTGCGGACGCAGGCCCTTCAGCCC
This sequence comes from Okamejei kenojei, assembly GCA_035221665.1. Taxonomy (NCBI): domain Eukaryota; kingdom Metazoa; phylum Chordata; class Chondrichthyes; order Rajiformes; family Rajidae; genus Okamejei; species Okamejei kenojei. The sequence goes on from CM069131.1 coordinate 8,808,391, forward strand.
ACCAAGTCTGTGCAGACCAGCGATCTCCACACATTAACACCACCTTACACACAGTAGGGCCAATTTTACATTCATACCAAGCCAATTAACCTACAACCTTGCATGTCTTTGGAATGCGTGAGGAAACCGAATGTCTCGGAGAAAACCCACGCAGGTCATGGGGAGAACGTAGAAACTCTGTACAGACAGCTCGATCTCTGGTCTTTGGCGCTCAAGGCAGTAGCTCTAAGCTCCATCGTGCCGCTCAATTGTTGTTTCAATGGCTATTGATCTGGATTGTATAAATCAATGCCGTCTGCAGCTGGATATTTGTCCTTGAGGAACATATTGAAAAGGTGAAGGGAGCAAAGCAAAAAGCCAGACTGCTGAAGAACTCAATGGTTCAGGCAGTATCTGTGAAGATTATGGATAATCAATATTTTTTTGTCAAAACCTTGCATCAGGACATCATGTAAGCCCTGAACCTGGGACTTGATATGAAATGTTGACTATCCCTTTGCCTCCACAGATGCTAATTGACCTTCTGAGTTCTTCCAGCATCTGCAATCTCTTTGTGTCTCCATTGCGAAGGTGAACATTGGACATGGGGTTTATTGGTTAAATTTATTTTACATATCCACATAATCCACATAATGTATTGCAAAGTCTTTCTGTGACATTATCCTTCAAGGGCTCCATTTCAGTAACTAACTGTTTTTGGACTAATTAATTTGATGTAATATCATTTTGCAAGTGAGAATTCGGCAACGGAAGGAAGCAACTGGCAGCATGGGAAAGTCTTCCCAATAGAGGTTATTATCCTCACGTATCTGCAGATGAAATGGTCATTCTCTTGAGGTCCCCTTGGTAGTATTCTCATCACTTTAAACAAGTTAATCCTGCAATTGTTGTGACTAACATGTTCATACTCTAAAGTATCATAGAATCATAGAAATTAGGTGCAGGAGTAGGCCATTCAGCCCTTCGAGCCTGCACCGCCATTCAATATGATCATGGCTGATCATCCAACTCAGTATCCCGTACCTGCCTTCTCTCCATACCCTCTGATCCCCTTAGCCACAAGGGCCACATCCAACTCACTCTTAAATATAGCCAATGAACTGGCCTCAACTACCCTCTGTGGCAGAGAGTTCCAGAGACTCACCACTACCCACTATATGGGTGGAACAGTGGCACAGCGGTAGAGTTGCTGCCTTACAGTGCCAGAGACCCGGGTTCAATCCCGACTATGGGTGCAGTCTGTATGGAAGTTGTATGTTCTCCCCGTGACCTGTGTGGGGTTTCTTCAGGTGCTCGGGTTTCCTCCCACACTGCAAAGATGTATTGGTTTGTAGAATAATTGGCTTGGTATAATTGCAAATTGTCCCTAGTGTGTGTAGGATAGTGTTAGTGTGCTGGGATCGCTGGTCGGCACAGACTCGGTGGGCCAAAGGACCTGTTTCCGCGCTGTATCTCTAAACTAAACTAAACTAAACCAAAGATAGACACAAAAAGCTGGAATAACTTAGCAGTGCAGGCAGCATCTCTAGAGAGAGGGAATGGGTGACGTTTCAGATCGAGACCCTTCTTCAGACTAAACTAAAGAAAAGGCCAAAACAGTCGTGGTGCTCTTTGCAGAATTCAGTGTGTGTTCTCTGCTTATGTGACAAGTTGGGGGTCACTTGAACTCAATGTGGTTGCTCCTGATAGGCACATGTTTATATTGCTATATCTGCCCAAGGCATCGTCTGTCAGAGAAGACCTGCTGTTTGCACTAAAACTGGCATTCATCAACATTTTTCTTTCTCTTCAGCAAAAGACGGTGATTACTGGAGGCTCCTCGCTCCTGGAAACTACAAAGTCACAGCTTCTGCTCCTAATTACCTGGCGATAACTAAAAAAGTGGCCGTTCCGATCAGCCCAGCTGTGGTGGTAAGTAAGCTTCGTCTTCTTATCGAGTCCACACACAAGATTAGAAGTTGTTCGGCCAGAGCTGAACACACTTATAACAATTACAGCACGGAAACAGGCCCTCTCGGCCCTTCCAGTCCGTGCCGACTTCTCGACATCTGCACACAACGGTGTCTGTCAAAGGACAAAGGACATTACTTATCACATACACCAATTGGTGTAGTGAAATTTGGCTTGCCATGCAGCACACAGATAACGGTAAGACACAACATTAAAGCATTAACAATAAACATAAAAACATCCCCCACAATGGTTCCCACAGTGAGGGAAGGCACAAAGTCCAGTCCCATCCCCTTCTTGTCACATCTTGTGATTCTTGGGCGCGTTGGTGGAAAGATTGGTGGAAACAGGGCTGCGACGTGAACGCACTTTCCTTGTCCCCCGTAAGTAAGCTTCGATGATTGATATTTGTCCCCTTAAAACAAAAACAAAAAAAAACTCCATAGTTAGATACTCCAGAAAAAAGATAAGAGTTTGTCTTTAGTTTAGTTTAGTGTAGAGATACGGTGCAGAAACAGGCCCTTCGGCCTACCGAGTCCGCCCCGACCAGCGATCCCCGCACATTAACACTATCATACATCAGCCTGAAGAAGGGTTTCAGCCCGAAACTTTGCCTATCTCCTTCGCTCCTTAGATGCTGCTGCACCCGCTGAGTTTCTCCAGCCTTTTGTGTACCCCCAACGCTATCATACACGCACTTGGGACAATTTACACTTATACCAAGCTTATTTACCTACAAACCTGTACCTCTTTGGAGTGTGGGAGGAAACCGAAGATCTCGGAGAAAACCCACGCAGGTCACAGGGAGAACGTACAAACTCCGTACTGACAGCACCCGTGGTCGGGATCGAACCTGGGTGTCTGGCACTACAAGCGCTGTAAGGCAGCAACTCTACTGCTGCGTCACCGTGCCGCCCTTGTTCCAGACTGTCGTGACCTTTTCATCTCATATTTTACCGACACACAGTCTGTGATATTGATCCGATAAATAAATGGGTCTTCGGGCAAACTGCTGTCATACTTCCATTGCTGGAAGAAGGTGCCCTTGTCTGGGACAAAATTGGCTGGGACTCCATACCATGGGAGTTCCTGCTTCCCGTGCGGCCATCTCCTCAATGGGGCAACCCTTGCAAGTGAGATAGGGAGACCTTGCCTTGCAAATCTTCCTCCCCTCTACCAGAAAAGTTGATGAAAATAAACTCGCAACAAAAAAAAGTGGATTGCCTCTTAAACCATAAGCAGCCACATGACATTAATGTGAGGCACCCTTTGTATTAGATTTCTTGGCACGGAGTTCAAATTTATTTGACTGCAATCATAATTGACCTTATGCTGTTTTTGGATCTTTTCATTATGTCTCCGTGCAGCAGATTCAAATGATTTATGTTTTATGTTAAACCACTCTGTACATGTACTGTTACAAAGGAAGGAACACAAGTGCCCAGAAATTGGACTAGTGGTAAGAGAGTTCAAATTCAAAAAATTAGGCCAAGTACCTTTCGGCAGTCACGGTGGCGCAGCGGTAGAGTTGCTGCCAACAACGCTTGCAGCGCCAGAGATCCGGGTTCGATCCCGACTACGGGCGCTGTCTGTACGGAGTTTGTACGTTCTCCCCGTGACCTGAGTGGGTTTTCTCCGAGATCTTCGGTTTCCTCCCACACTCCAAAGACGTACAGGTATGGAGGTTAACTGGCTTGGCAAATGTAAAAATTGTCCCTAGTGGGTGTAGGACAGTGTTAATGTGCGGGGATCTCTGGTCGGCGCGGACCCGGTGGGCCGAAAGGGCCTGTTTCCGCGCTGTATCTCTAAACTAAACTAAACTTAAGCTGTTACATATTTCACTGGGAAAAGGTGTAAACTCGACATAGACTGCACCTGAGGCCAGGATCGAACCTGGGTCTCTGGTGCTGTGAGGCAGCAGCTCTACCAGCTGTGCTACATGGTGTGGTTGGGATGATGGTGTGGGGGGCTTTCCTGATAATGTTTTAGCCTAAGCCCAGTGGACTGACTGGCGTGTTCTTTCATTTTCATGCATGCACATGTTCCCTGCTGAATGGAATTGTGATTTCTCAAACGCCTTTTTATTTTGATCTGCACTTTTTGCAGCTTGACTTTAACCTGGAGTCATTTTCTGAGCGAAAGGAAGAGGAGAAGGCGGAAATATTGCAGTGGTGGAAGATGATGTCCGAAACACTGAACTTTTGAACAGAAGGATTTTGCTCATGCTTTCATGGGAAGTGTCTAGCAACTTGGTCCTTTTTTAAAAATCGTTTAATTATTTATGTTTGATGTTCTAATCTTACTTGAGGAGATTGATGTAGGAAGTGATGCCTTGAGGTAAGGTGATCAATCTGATGGCCCTCCTCTCTTATTCAAGCCACTTCTTCAGCTAGAACATATATTGCCATTCGGCAGTGATTCCGTTTGCTCGCCTTACTGCAAGATGGTTTCTCTTCCTCCATGGTCTTTTTTAGATACATGTGATCACTACTACTGTGTTTATATCTCCGTGGGGTCATTCATTAAGAGATCCTAAACTGTGTGTCATAACCAACAATGTGAGGTAATGCTTAGAATTCTTTAGAGCAACTCATGGCAAATGAAGTTGGAAAGATCTTTGTGGATTCATGTAACTGGCTTTTGAAGGTGTTCAATGGAAGTCTAATTTGGGATATAACGAAGGGTGGCCCCCACTTCAAACTGCTGTTGATTTATGTATGAAAATGTTCATTTCCCTTCATGGTTTGAACATCATCCATACATTGTAAGCTAAAGGGCCTGTCCCATTTATGCGATTTTTTTTTCGATGACTTGCCGGCACCCGTCATAGTCGCAGCAGGTCGCCGAAAATTATCAACATGTTGAAAATCCAGCGGCGACCAGAAAAAGGTACGTCTCTTTGGGCAACTACTCACGACCATACAGGCGTCACCACGACCATACAGGCGACACGTCGCGGGGCGACGCCTGTATGGTCGTCAGTCGTCGCCCAAAGAGTCGTACCGTTTTCTGGTCGCCGCTGGATTTGTTGAAAATTGTGAAAGTTTTCGGCGACCTGCTGCGACTATGACGGGTGCCGGCAGTCGCCGAAAAAAATCGATAAACAAGTTAATCGATTCCACCGCTACTGATCTATGCTGCAGCTAGTTCCTAAACCATGAGATTGAGCACTTGAAGGAAACAATTATCTGTCTCATGTTTATAATGTAAAACGAGTTATGCTTTACTGTTCCAACTTTAGTCGCATGTGAAGGTCTGAAACCAAGTTATTTAAAATATGATGGTAAACAATTTAAAGGTTTAGAATATATCTTGTGGGACTGTGTATGCCAGCAGTACGCTCTCCATTTGGTAGTTAGTTAAGGGCAACCGTAATATCACATGATGGTATGGCTAATCAGATGGTATGGTAAAACTGTCCTCACAAGCAAGTTGTGTCAGAATGTTAATGAAGCTAATATCTTGTGTCTTTATAGAAAGATGCTATACACTGTTTCGAAACACCAAGCATTGCATTGTCACCTCAGAACCTGTGGAGAACAGCACCTGCGTATATTCATGATCGTATATAATTCAAAATGTACTGAACTGTAACTTGTGATCTTCTGTTTGCTGTGTTTGTGATAAAAAAAAAAAATAATCGTTGCCCAATAATCATTGAATTTTGTAATTTGTCCAGTGTTCACATATGGTCACATAGGTCTTGGGGCAGCGGTACAAAATAGCAGCCAGATCTAAAGTACCCACACACAATGTATTAGATACATAGACAATAGGTGCAGGAGTAGGCCATTCGGCCCTTCGAGCCAGCACCGCCATTCAATGTAATCATGGCTGATCATCCACAATCAGTACCCCGTTCCTGCCTTCTCCCCATTCAATGCAATGCAATTGAGTACTCATGGCCAGTTCACTTAGTTGTTCAGGAATAGGCCTCTAACAACTAAATTGAAACTATAAACTGGATTGTGCAGAGCATTTTATTTAGTTCAATGTGATTAAATTTCAACAGTAAATTAAATGTTAAAAAATGGGAACCAACTACAAGTTGTGCAAGCTAAGATTTTCCTACCGGGTTGTCTGTATATTTGACTGTAATGTAGTGTGGAGGCCCGGGATCAATCAGAATCAACCCTGAGATCTACTTATATGAGTAGTCATGTATAAAATCATGAGAGGAATAGATCAGGTACATGCACAGAGTCCCTTGCCAAGACCAGAGTAGGTGAATCGAGGACCAGAGGACATAGGTTTAAGGTGAAGAGGAAAAGACTACATAGGAATCTGAAGGGTAACTTTTTCACACAAAGGATGGTGGGTGTATGGAACAAGCTGTCAGAGGAGGTAGTTGAGGCTGGGACTATCCCAACAATTAAGAAACAGTTACATGGACAGGACAGGTTTGGAGGGATATGGACCAAACATGGGCAGGTGGGACTAGCGTAGCTGGGACATGTTGGCCGGTGTGGGCAAGTTGGGCCGAAGGGCCTGTTTCCACACTGTATCACTCTATGAAGCTTGTTCTAATTTAATCACATGACCAGATACTGATAGTTTCAGTCACATTTCGAATGCAAGGATATTGGAATTTTTGTGTAACCAAGTTTTAAATTCAAATTGGTAATAAACAACAAGTTAATAATAGTTTCCATATTTAAAGTTATAACTTACGGTTTGTGTTTGGCAGCATAAATTGCTTGAAATAATTTTTAAGTTTTATCAATCCCAGATCAGGCCTCTCATAAACTACGCATGAATTTTCTAATCTTCCAATCTACATTTTTGCATCGCTTGCACTTTTAATTATCTACATTTTCTCTGCAGTTACACCACCGTGTTCTGCACTCTTTTGTCTCACTAACTGTGAGGTCCAGCTCGTGTATGTCCAATTTCTCTGGATAAGGTGCAGAACAAAGTGTTTCAAGTGTACCTCAGGTGACAATAATAAACCAATACCAATATCTGACGAAGGGTCTCGACCCGAAACATCAACCGTTCCTTCCCTCCAGAGATGCTGCCTGTCCCGCTGAGTTACTCCAGCATCTTGTATCTATCTTCCCAATAGAAGAGCAGCCTGGGACAGCATTCAAATAAAATGCTATTTATTCATATTAAAACATTTCCTGCTTAACAATTAAATTCATATTTAATGTTTAAAACAAAATGTTGCTCTTTCCATTCCCCTTCCCAATGTTAATTTGTTTTCTATCATTGGTCTGTTGAGTTGCCCACCAAAAAATGCATTGCTTCCCAAGTTAAAAAAGTAGAAATTCTAACCTCCCACCTACACCTCTCTACTGCCAATGTCCTGGTCTGTTAAATTGCAGATTGTTTTCTGAAGTGTTTATTGAGTTTTCAAATAGATTGATCGAAGAGTTAGCTGATTTTAAATTTGTTCCTGGTATAAATTAAACTAACAATCCAAACTTCAACCTCATGAGAACATTTGGAAACTTGTTGGGTAAGGCACACATTTATTTACTTGGAATGAAATGAGACTCCTTGTCATAAAATAACTTACAGGGAATTTCCCAGGCCTTGTCTCTGCATACACCACAGGCCAAGTATCCAGACCGTTGGCTTATTTCGGGAATGAGGTGTTGCTTGGGGGTTCGCCAAATGGGACGAGATTTTCAAGGCAACCAAGCAAACAGAAATTCTGGAAGTTCAGATGTTTCAATAGTTTTATTTCAAAACCACCAAAGACAATGTTATTTAGTGGTCAGGGTCGAGCGGTAAAACAAAAGAAAAAAAGAAATAACTGTAAAGATGCTGAGTGAAAGAATTCCTTCTTTGTTCTCTGTGGAAATTCCCGCTTTTGCCAGAAAATAGTACAATGAACAAAGTCCTCTCAAGAAATCAAGATTAATTTTTTTGGTTGACATTATGGGAAGGGAAGATATGTTTTTTTTCCCAATCCTAATTTTTATTTATCTCCCTTCGCACTTGCAAAGTACCTACATCCTTTCCATCTGTGGAGACTCCAACCAACATAATCCTTGGCGAACAATCATATTTCCGGCTAATGCGCTGGAGATCCTGTCTTAAACTTCACCCATCACACTCCTGGGATGGTTCTGGCAAAAATGAACCTGGCCACATTTCTCTGTTGAGAACCCATGCTGGTTTTCCACTTGTGTGGGAAGGTTGTGCAGATGCTGGTTTAAATCAAAGATAGGCACAAATTGCTGGTGTAACCCAGCGGGGCGGGCAGCATCTCTGGAGAGGAGGAATGGGTGACATTTCTGGGCGAGTCCCTTCTTCAGACTGACGTCAGGGGGAGGGAGATGGATAGATAAGGAAGTGCAAAGGTGTGAAAACAGGGCAAAGGGAATGGAGATCAAGGAATATGTAGAAGAGATCATTGTTAGCTGGGGGAATGTGACAACAAAGCAAACAGATAAAATGTAGTTGGAGACAGTCAGACTGGTCGGAGAAATGGTCTGGATTTCTGCTTGGCAGCAAATGGAGTTTATCATGATTGCCATTGGTTTCGGATAAACATTTGAAATTAAAACGTTATAGTCTGGGGAATTGAAGATTTTCAGGAATGGCCCAAATGTCTCTCCAATCTGCTTTTGGCAGTTTAGTTTAGAGATATAGCACGGAAACAGGCCCTTCAGCCCACCGAGTTTGCACCGACCAGCGATCCCTGAACCCCTGTCCCACTTAGGCGATTTTTCAGGTGACTGCCGGTGACTGTCAAGTTGCTGCAGTCACGCCAAGGTGATGCAAACCAAGGTGATGCAGACACACACCGCGATGAACAGGAAGGTTGGCGCTGTAATTAAGGACAGTGTACGGTAAGTCCTTTAAATGACGGGGGGTGAAGGGGGATAAGGTGGGAGAAGGAGTGGAGACAACTTTAAGAAGCCAGAGATACACGGCTGTGAAGCTCGGCGGACATTTAACATTACTGGTCGGTTACCCTTGGTTCTGAAAACGACTGCTTACGTTTTTTTTTCCAATGAGCCAATGATATTCACCGGTCAGCACCGGCTACAGCCTACGAGAACCTTCGGCCTCCTGGCAACTCACTAGGATGTCATGGCGACCACGTACGGCACGAGAATTCTCGCTACTCTCCATGGCGGCTTCATTCTGGTCGCCGCTAATTTTCGAGGTGACCATAATGATGCCGCGACTAGTTCCCAGAATGTGGGAACTCCTCACGACCATGAAGGCGACTGCCCGGCAACCACCCGCGAACATTTGGCGACCGCAAAGTCTCCTGCAGTCGCCTAAAAAATTGCCTAAGTGGGACAGGCCCATAACTATCCTACACACACTCTGGACAATTTTACATTTGCACCAAGCCAATTAACATACAATCCTACACGTCTTTGGACTGTGGGAAGAAACCAAAGATCTCGGAGAAAACCCACGCAGGTCATGGGGAGAACGTACAGACTCCGTACAGACAGCATCCGTGGTCAAGATTAAACCTGGGCCTCTGGTGCTGTAAGGCAGCAACCTAACCACTATGCCACACTGCTGCCCAGGTTTAGGGCAGACAAGGGCCACCCAGGACAAGTCGGCGGGTTTAGTTAAAACACTGTAGCTGCAATGTCAGTTTTCATGAAATATAAAATACATTTTAGGCAGTTGGGTTGGTAAACATTTGGTGGTCACACAGAAGGAAGCTGAGTGTAAAAGGACCTCCCATTTACCTGTTCCACAGGCAATGTATGAGGACCTCATTGGCTCTATTTAAGAGGGAGTTAGATGTGGCCCTTGTGGCTAAAGGGATCAGGGGGTATGGAGAGAAGGCAGGTACAGGATACTGAGTTGGATGATCAGCCATGATCATATTGAATGGCGGTGCAGGCTCGAAGGGCTGAATGGCCTACTCCTGCACCTATTTTCTATGTTTTATGTTTCTGTGACCCTGGGCTGGAATGTCGGATCACAGGGACCAGACAAGAGCAAACAATAAATGTCATGTGGCAATGCTCTAACACATGGTAAAAAACACATGTGCACTGGAGTGCAATGACATGTAATGCCCTGCCTGGATTTTCTGAGATTTTCATTCACATATGCATGGATTACCTTTGCACAGGCCACTGGTGCAGAAGCAGGGCATCATTTAGTTTAATTTAGTTTGGAGATACAGTGAGGAAACGGACCCTGCGGCCCACCGAGTGCACGTTGACCAGCGATTCCCGCACTCTAACCCTATCCCCACACACACTAGGGGCAATTTACAATTTCACCAAAGCCAATTAACCGGCAAACCTGTACATCTTTGGAGTGCGGGGGGAAACTGGAGCACCCGAAGAAAACCCACGCAGGTCACGGGGAGGATGTACAAACTCCGTGTAGACAGCACTCATGGTCAGGATTGTACCCGGGTCTCCAGCGTTGTAAGGCAGCAACTCTACCGCTGCGCCATCCACGATGATTGTTTTAGTCTTACCTTCATTAGATTTCCTCTTTTGATGCATCCAGCACTGGGAGCTCACCTTCTAGTAATGTATTTATTTAGCTGTATATTGTGAACCAATGTAGCTCCCCACACCAACAATTGCCAACAACAGCACCTGTCTCACTAACCAAGCTTACCCAAGCCATCTCAAACCCAAACGCCAATCTGATCCTTTGTTTAAACCTGTCTGAGCTACTGAAAATGCTGGGAACTAGAAGTAAAAACAAAAGGTTTCGGAAATGCTCAAGCAGGTCAGGCACCGTTGTGGAACCAGACCAGAGTTAACATCCCAGGTCAGTGACTCTTCACCAGAGATGGGAAGAAGGAAAACAAGTGTGATTACGGTTGTAGGGAGGGAGATGGGTGAGAGCATCAAGGGAATGTCTGTGATAAAGTAGAGACCGGCATTATCCTGGAGAGGTAGGGCTGTTAGTGTTATCTATTCAACAGGTAGATGAAGATAGTTGGCCAGAGGAAAATAACATAAGATTCTGGAAGAGTGCGAGGTAGTTTCTTGAAAAAAAAGACACAGAGTGGGTGGAACGGTGGCGCAGCGGTAGAGTTGCTGCCTTACAGCGCCAGAGTTCCAGAATCAACCCTGACTGCGGGTGCTGTCTGTACAGAGTTTTCACATTCTCCCCGTGACCTGCGTGGGTTTTCTCCGAGATTTTCGGTTTCATCCCATACTCCAAAGTCGTACAGGTTTGTGGGTTAATTGGCTTGGTATCAATGTAATTTGTCCCTAGTGTGTGTAGGATGGCGTTAATATTTTGGGGTCGTTGGTCAACGTCACCCATTCCTTCTCTTCCGAGATGTTGCATCACCCGCTGAGTTACTCCAGCACTTTGTCTACTTTCGATTTAAACCAGCATCTGCAGTTCTTTAATATACATAAACTGAAAAAGTGCTGGAGTAACTCAACAGGTTAGGCAGCATCTCCGTAAAACATGGAAGGCGAAGTTTCGGGTCACCCATTCCTTCTCTCCAGAGATGCTGCCTGTCCCGCTGAGTTACTCCAGCATCTTGTGTCTATCTTCGGAGAAATAGGTGCTGGTCCAGGTGGGGTACAGTGAAGGGGGGAGAAAGAGGAGGAGTGGGATTGTTTGAGGATACCTAAAATTGGAGAATTTGATGTTCGTTTTGCTGGGTTGTAAGCTACCTAAGCAGAATATGAAGTGTTGTTCCTCCAATTTGTTTGTGGCCGTTTACCAGCTTAATGACATCCTTTCTATAGCAGGGTGACCAGATCTGAACATAACACACCCAACTGTGGCCTCACCAATGAGCTGTAACATAACATTCCCAACGTCAATACTCAGTACCCTGACTGATCAAGGACAATGTACTGAAAGCCCTCTTGATCACCCAATCTATCTGTGATGCAACTTTGAAGGAACTATGTACCTGCGCTCCTCGATCCCTGTGCTCTACAACACAACCCCAAACCCTGCCATGCCCTGTGAAAGTCCTGGACTGGTTTGACTCCCCAAAACGCAACTCCTTGAATTAATTTGCATTAAACTCCAATAACCATTCCACAGTCCACTTGCCCAACTTATTAAGATCCTGCTGTAATTTCTCATGATGATCTTCGCTATTTACGATACCACCCACTTCAGTGACATCTACAAACAGTACTAACAATGCCTTGTGCGTATAAACCGCAAACAGCAATGGGCCCAGCACCAATCCCTGAGGCACACTAGTAGTGACAGGACTCCAGTCTGAAAAACAACCTTCCACCATCGCCCTCTGCTTCCTATACTCTACCCAGTCAGCTACCTTATCGTGGATCCCATGCGATCGAACCTTGCAGAGTAGCCTACCATGCAGAACTTTATCAATGTCATATAGAACTCAATATAGACAACATCTATGGCTTTGCGCTTAGCAATCTGTTTGGCTATTTCTTCAAAAAACTTGTTCCACATACAACACCATGCTGACTAATCAGCCACTGTCTATACAAATGCATATATATATATATTATTATCACTCATAAAGCTCTCCACTACTCTACTAACTAGCCCACCACAGATGTTACCCTTAATAGTTTATTCTTCTTAGGCCCCCTTCAGTCATTGCTGACCATTGGTGTCTCCAGGGTGCTATTCCCTATATGGAGGACCCTGTGCATGACTTTGTTTAACGTGGGGAGACCGGTGCACAGACAGCCACCCCACGATCCTTGACAGATCTGGGCCAGTGTGATGGAGTCCGAGACGACCGGAGACCCTTCTCTGCTGCAGCCTTCCCAGCCGTTGTGACGCTCCACTAAGGTCAGCCATCGTCCTTAGTTGAGGTCTTGGTTGGATTGCTCTTTGTCAGAGTCCTCCCCCTCGACCTTACCGCTGTGTGGCCCCACCAGGAGCATAGCTCCAGACGGCATAGCTCTCAGGATCTCAGGATCTCAGGACCACACAAGCTTCTCCACCACGACAAGGTGACAATCCACGGAGACAATCCAATAGTCTAAAGCTCCCATATATACCTTGAGTTGCAGGAAGTTGAGGGGAAATCTTATACTCATAGAATCATAGGGGAGAATAGATATCGTGAATTCACCATCTTTTTCTCATGGTGGTTGATGCGATAACTAGAGGACATAGGTTTAAGGTGAGAGGGGAAAGATAAGATCTTGAGGGACAACTTGTTCACTCAGAGTGTGGTGGGTATATGCAACATGCTGCTAGAGGAGGTAGTTGGTGCAGGTGCAATAACAAAATGTAAAATACTTTTGGACACTTACATGGATAGGGAAGGTTTAGAGTGACATAGGCCGAAGGCAGGCCTATGGGACTAGTTTTAGATGGGGTATTTTGGTAATCATGGATGCATTGGGCCAAAGAGCCTGCTTCCATGTTTTACGACTCTATGACATCATGACTAGGTCAAGAGGTCATAAGATCATAAGTGATGGGAGTAGAATTAGGACCATCAACTCTGCCATTCAATCATGGCTGATCTATCTCTCCCTCCTAACCCCATTCTCCTGCCTTCTCCCCATAAACCCTGACACCTATATCAATCAAGAATCTAACCTCTGACTAAAAAATCTTCACAGACTTGGCCTCCACAGCCTTCTGAGCAAGATGTATTCATAGACTTGGCCTCCACAGCGTTCTGTGGCAAAGAATTCCACAGATTCATCACCCTCTGACTAAAGAAATTCCTCCCCATCTCCTTTTAAAGAAATATCCTTTAATTCTGAGGCTATGACCTCTAGTTCTAGACTCTCCCACTAGTGGAAACATCATCTCCATATCACTCTATCCAGGCCTTTCACTATTCCGTATGTCTCCCCACATTCTTCTAAATTCCAGCGAGTACAGGCCCAGCCGACTAATGCTCATCATTAAATCATATCACTAAATGGAACTCACTGTCTAAAATACTTAACCAGATACCTTCCAAGGTGACAAGGATATGCATCTCTTTCAGGGTAGCAATTGCAGCTACTCTTGGGTGAAATAATTTTATCACCAGTTCCTTTTAAATCGTTCAACCAGTTAATTCACGTGTAGGTTCTTCAGATAAATCCTTCAGGTTAGGGAAGTAGGTCCTTCCTGTTGCATCTGTGGTCGTGTGTTGTGTGACTATCGTCTTGTGTGAACTTCCTCAGCTTGGATATATTATCAGCCCCAGTTTCATTCCCGAAATGTAAATCAACTTTACATCATATCTCATTGAATAATATATTATTGAAGCATAAAAGATTATTAAGGGTTTGGACACGCTAGAGGCAGGAAACATGTTCCCGGTGTTGGGAGAGTCCAGAACCAGGGCCCACAGTTTAAGAATAAGGAGTAAGGCATTTAGGATGGAGGCGAGGAAACACTTTTTCACACAGAGAGTTGTGAGTCTGTGGAATTCTCTGCCTTAGAGGGCGGTGGAGGCCGGTTCTCTGGATACTTTCAAGAGAGAACTTGATTGGGATCTTAAAGATAGCGGAGTCAGGGGATATGGGGAGAAGGCAGGAACGGGGCACTGATTGTGGATGATCAGCCATAATCACATTGAATGGTGGTGCTGGCCCGAAGGGCCGAATGGCCTACTCCTGCACCTATTGCCCATTGTCTATCATTACATTATACAGCTTGACTTTGGGTTAGAGTGATTCTACCTGAAATATGTTATAAGTGGGTTTTATGTGGGCTCAAAGATAGACACAAAAAGCTGGAGTAACTCAGCGAGTCAGGCAGCATCTCTGGAGAAAAGGAATAGGTGACGTTTTGGATTGAGTCCCTTCTTCTGACCAGATCCTAGTTGGCCCTTCTCACCAAAGAACAAGAAGTTGACCTCTCTTTCATATATATAAATGTTCTTCCCAGAACTTTATTCATCTTGTGATGGGAGACTGTGGGGGTCACAGAATGGATTTTCTAGTTCAGCAGTCTGTAACAATCTGCTGGCCACACAGCTTGTTCCACAAAGCCCGCAAATGACCTCACTGCCAAAATCGGGCGCTGAAGGTAACAATGGGGAAGAGATGTCATTAGATCAGATGGAAGGCAGGCTAGACTGAACAAAATAAGCTCTTCCCTTCCCCGATTTCTGTTCCTGGTTACATATTCTGACCACATCTTGTGACACAGCCTCAGGAACAGGAGGCCCAGTTAGAGGAACCACTTTAGTTTAGTTTAGAGATACAGCATGGAAACAAGTCCTTCCGTTCACCGAGTCCACATCGATCTCTTGTTCACTCCCACTGTCTCATCTACTCTCTGCATGCTAGGTGCAATTTACAGGGGCCAATTAACCTTTGGGCAGCATATCTGAGAAAGGATGTGTTGAATCCTGAGAGGGTCAGAGTGTTCCCAGAAATGAGTGGGTTAACATATGATGAGCTTTTGACGGCACTGGGCCTGTACTCGCTGGTTTAGATGAGGGAGAACCTCATTGAAACATACAGAATAGCAAAAGGCCTGGATAGAGTGAATATGGAGAGGATGTTTCCACTAGTGGGAGAGTCTAGGGCCAGAGGTCATAGCCTCAGAATTAAAGGATGTTCCTTTAAGAAGGAGATGAGGAGGAATTTCTTTAGTCAGAGGTGAATCTGTGGAAATCTTTGCCACAGAAGGCTGTGGAGGTCGTCAATTAATATTTTTAAGGCAGAGATAGATACAGTGGCTTGCAAAAGTATTCATACCCGTTGAACTTTTCCATATATTGTCACGTTACAATCACAAACGTAAATGTATTTTATTGGGGTTTTATGTGATAGACCAACACAAAGTGGTGCATAATTGTGAAGTGGACGAAAAATGATACATGGTTTCCAAATTTTATTACAAATAAAAAACTGAAAAGTGTGGCGTGCAAAAGTATTAAGCCCCCCTGAGTCAATACTTTGTAGAACCATCTTTCGCTGCAATTACAGCTGCAAGTCTTTTGGGGTATGTCTCTATCAGCTTTGCACATCTAGAGACTGAAATTTTTGCCCATTCTTCTTTGCAAAATAGCTCAAGCTCAGTCAGATTGGATGGAGAGCGTCTGTGAACAGCAATTTTCAAGTCTTGCCAGAGATTCTCAATTGTATTTAGGTCAGGACTTTGACTGGGCCTTTCTAACACATGAATATGCTTTGATCTAAACCATTCCATTGTAGTTCTGGCTGTATGTTTAGGGTCGTTGTCCTGCTGGAAGGTGAACCTCCGCCCCAGTCTCAAGTCTTTTGCAGACTCTAACAGGTTTTCTTCCAAGATTGCCCTGTATTTGGCTCCATCCATCTTCCCATCAACTGACCAGCTTCCCTGTCCCTGCTGAAGAAAAGCATCCCCAAAGCATGATGTTGCCACCACCATGTTTCACAGTGGGGATGGTGTGTTCATGGTGATGTGCAGTGTTAGTTTTCCGCCACATATAGCGTTTTGCATTTAGGCCAAAAACTTCAATTTTGGTCTCATCAGACCAGAGCACCTTCCTCTACATGTTTGCTGTGTCCCCCACATGGCTTGTGGCAAACTGCAAACAGGACTTCTTATGGCTTTGTTTCAACAATGGCTTTCTTCTTGCCACTCTTCCATAAAGGCTCGATTTGTGGAGTGCACAACTAATAGTTGTCCTGTGGACAGATTTCCCACCTGAGCTGTGGATCTCTGCAGCTCCTCCAGAGTGACCATGGGCCTCTTAGCTGCTTCTCTGATCAATGCTCTCCTTGCCCGGCCTGTCAGTTTTGGGTGGAAGGCCATGTCTTGGTGGGTTTGCAGTTGTGCCACACTCTTTCCATTTTCGGATGCTGGATTGAACAGTGCTCTGTGAGATGTTCAAAGCTTGAGATATTTTTTTATAACCTAACCCTGCTTTAAACTTCTCCACAACTTTATCCCTGACCTGTCTGGTGTGTTCCTTGGGCTTCATGATGCCCAAGGAACATTGTTTGTTTTCTAACAAACCTCTTAGGCCTTCACAGAACAGCTGTATTTATACTGAGATTAGATTACACACAAGTGGACTCTATTTACTAATTAGGTGACTTCTAAAGGCAATTAGTTGCACTGAATTTTATTTAGGGGTATCAGAGTAAAGGGGGCTGAATACTTTTGCACGCCACACTTTTCAGTTTTTTATTTGTAAAAAAAATTGAAAACCATGTATCATTTTTCTTCCACTTCACAATTATGTGCCACTTTGTGTTGGTCTATCGCATAAAATCCCAATAAAATACATTTACGTTTGTGGTTGTAATGTGACAAAATGTGGAAAAGTTCAAGGGGTATGAATACTTTTGCAAGCCACTGTAGATTCTTGATTAGTACGGGTGACAGATGTTATGGGAAGAAGACAGGAGAATGGGGTTAGAAAGGAGAGATAGATCAGCCATAATTGAATGCGCGGAGTAGACTTGTTGGGCCGAATGGCCTAATTCTGCTATCACTCATGACCTCATGATGGTTCACACAGAATGGAATTGCTGAGGGAAGCAGAAAAAGTGATGAAAAACTTAAAAAATGTTTAATTTTAAAAAATGCATATTTTTACACAGATACAATTATGCACAATATATCTGGCAGATGCCAAGGCACATTTTGCACATACAAATACCACGTTTTATATATATTGACAAATTATATGGAACTGTGGACTTAGGTTGGGCAACAAATAACATTGTGCATCTTCCGAAATGGGAGCAGGATACATGTGAATAGAAAATGGTCTAAATGCAAAATATATTTAAAAAACAAATTTACATCCCTTTAATGAAACAGAAGGAAATAATCATGCTTGAAATTTTGCAGTGAAATGAAAATAAAGAATAGTTAACATCATGACTAAAATACTGTATGTCTTGAAATCAAAACACAAAAGACCTTCTAATTCTTGAGAACATTTCACAACTGCTGGGCATCCTAATGGCTTACATTGGTAACATATTTTTGAAGTGTGATCATTACATTAGCATGTCAACAATTTGTCCAGGGTCAAGATCACACGAACTGCATTAAATGAATTGCCAAATAATCTATTTTCAAGGATGTCGAATGAAAGATACATATCGCTTAGGTCACCAGGGAAACTTACATTTAACAAAAAATAGTATCAAGGGATCTTTGGTATTTAACAGAGAAAGTAGGATTAAGGGAGGGGGAAGAACAATGGAGGAACCGGCGTGGTGGGACCGACATGAGGGGGGGTGAACAAACGGATACACTGTAACATTTTCAGCGCCCTCTATGTGGTGACCATTTACATACCTTGGGTTTGAAAGCAAAGAATTTCACTGTGACTTGTCACATGTGACAATAAAGTATTTATACATCCCTTATTCTCAAGCAAATAAAAATTAATATCTAAATATCTTAACATTTATTTCACTGCAGTTTATGCCATGACTATCGAAGTCTTATCTTATCGTCCAAACGTGATGATGACAGGGACAGAGTGGTCATGCTACACTAGGTCCCAAAGGGATGTTTAGACCTACCTGGGTTGTCCTCTTCCTGATCCTAAGATGCTCCTAAAACCTTTTCCTTATGGCTTGCCATTTCTTGCCCCACCTGGGATTGTCTCATTCATCACATTTCTGCTTGTCAGAAAGCTACCTGGTTGATCAGACGTGTAAATGACCCCGTGCATTTAAATGTCAAGGTCAGAGGCTCCCAGCAAACTCTCACCCAATGTGTCACAGATCTTTAGTTTAACTTAGTTTAGAGATACAGCGTGGAAACAGGTCAACCAGCGATCCCTGCATACAAACACTATCCTACACATACTTGGGCCAATTTTACATTTATACCAAGCCAATTAACCTACAAATCTTACGCCTTTGGATTGTGGGAGGAAACCGTAGCACCTGGAGAAAACCCACGCAGTCACGGGGGAGAACATCCAAATTCTGCACAGACTGCATCCGTGGTCAAGATTGAACCTGAGTCTCGAGTGCTGTAAGGTAGCAGCACTACCGTTGCACCATCTTGACAGCTTAATACGAATAGATAGCTCTCAGCATTTACTGTTTTCCCTCACTTTCTCATTTCTGTGTCCCTTATCATTTATTGATCTTCCCGAAAATGGAACAAAACCCAAAGGGCTGGAGGAACTCAGAGGGCCAAGAAGCATCTGTGGAGGGGAAAGGACAGATGATGTTTTGAATTGGGAAACGTTCATCAGCAATTTGCCTTTTGCGCAAGATTCCAGCATCTGCGGTTTATTTTGCTTTCATTCCTGCAACTGGAAACCTGATTACAAACAACCCCAATGAAATGCTTGATTGTAATCATGTATTGTCTTTCCGCCGACTGGATAGCACACGACAAAGCGTTTCGCTGTACCTCAATACACGTGACAGCAAACTAAACTGAAATTAACCTTCTGCGCCCTGGGGAAGTAAACCTCTGGATTCTCTTTGGCTCCAATTAGCTGAACTGTCCAGTTCTGGAAAACCTTCTCAGCATATTTAACAAAGGCTTCACTTGCTTCCAAAACGTGATGCTCAGAATTCCAAAGTTAACAATTAGATTATGTGATTTGATTAATTGAGATTTGTGGATGCTAATGATGAAACATAAATAAAAAATGTACGGTAGACAAAAGTGCTGGAGAAACTCAGCGGGCACGGCAGCATCTATGGAGCGAAGGAAATAGGCAACGTTTTGGGCCAAAACCCTTCTTCAGACTGATGTAGGGTGGGGGTGGGGAGGCGGGAAGAAGAAAGGAAGAGGAGGAGCTGGAGGGCTGAGGGAGAGCTCTCTCTCAGCTCTCCCTCTGCCCCCTCCTCTTCCTTTCTTCTTCCCGCCCCCCCACCCCCACCCTACATCAGTCTGAAGCAAAGATCTTTGGTCTGCAGAACAAAGATCGTTGGTTTCGACCCGAAACGTTGCCTATTTCCTTCGCTCCATAGATGCTGCCGCACCCGCTGAGTTCCTCCAGCACTTTTGCCTACCTTCGATTTTCCAGCATCTGCAGTTCCTTTTTAAATAAAAAATGTACGGCTGTTTTGCTCCAGAAGAGTTTTCTTCTGCTATTGCAATCAGTACTCGAGACTATTATTTTTGCATGTGATTGGATCAATGGATCCAAGGTATGCACTGTATTTTTTCCTGTTTTTACAGAAGCAATCATTACTTGTTGCAGAGATTTCTATTTGCAATCGACTGGGATCACCCTTACAGAATAAAACTTGGTCAACTAGTTCACCTTCACATAATCAACATTAGAATGTTAACCTTATGGACAGCAATAAATTAAATGTGCAAATGAAATCATTGTATTTTGGCCTGTTAATTAATCATACATGCTGTTTTCGTTAATGCTGCATGAAAGCGTACAGGGTGAACCTTCCCTTTGAAATTGACACGTAGATGGCTTATTTCCTGTACGTTCAGGATTCTTAGTTAACAATGAAGTTAAATAAATACACTTTTATCTTCAATGGATTCCTTGTCAGCCACCTGTCTTAGTTTGGTCTCTAGATTATTCTTTGAGACAATATGAGACTTGTTCCCCTCGGGGATCAAATCCAGCAATTGGGAATCCACATAGGAAAGCACACCTGAGTCCTTGGACGATGATTTTTCCAGATCTTTAAATTCCGTTTCGTAGTTTTTATGGCTCGGATACGTCACAGGTCTAGGCACAGCGTACTTGTTCTCCTGCACCATTTCTTGGGGTACTTCAAAGGCAGCCGGGCCAATTTCACTTAAAGAGCGCTTCAAAGGGTTGTGCTGGATGTCTGAAGCTGGAGTAGGCAAGGGGACACCATGGCACATCGGAGAGCATAGGCAGGGCCGTGGCACATCATAAATGGCGTAGCTACTGGAGTCGGGGGATGGCGGCTCTGGGATGCTTGTTGCTGGCCGGGACATGGGCTGTTTTGTAGCTTTCCGGTCGGTTTGGGTAACTGTGGAGTTCTTGTTTGGAGCATGGCTAAATGTTGGCGATTCTTTGGTCTGTGGATGGATGTTCCTCTGGGAACTGCTCAGCTCCCTCTGAGAACCATTCCTGGAAGCATTGTTGTGGGAAAGTGGCGAGGAACATTTGGAGATATTCAATGTCAACTGGCTGTTTCCTCTAACCCCGTTGGCATGTCTCGCCGAATCCATGTCAAGTGTGGCTTCATTGGGAAACTCCAGTGAGAGGGCTCGGACCATTCCATCAGGAAGATTGTGGTAAGGACACTTGGTTGTCATCCTTTCTATGCCATGTTCACTGCCAGTTTCCACAATGCCGTTATTTCCCTTCACCTTTCCACTGGTGCTAACCGAGTCCTGGTCCTTCCTTAGTTTCCGTGCAAAAGGAGTTAAATTTGTGCCAATTTGTGCGTAAGTCTCATCATCTTTTTCTGACAGCATTTTCTGGATCTGGAACAGAAGATGCAATTTTTTAAATCAGAGCTTATGCAGACATTAAGCAAGAGAGAAGAGAGCTATTTGGTGGCAATGGCACATGTTTATTTTAGAAGATAATTTAAAGTGACATCAATGATTTTTCCTATTCATTCATTTGGGATGTGGGGAGGAATCAGGAATGGTTTTGAATACTGATTTTGGATGATCAGCCGTGATCATATTGAATGGTGGTGCTGGCTCGAAGGGCTGAATGGCCTACTCCTGCACCTATTTCCTATGTTTCTATGCACTTTTCTCATTTACATGGGGCAGGATGTGGAATTTTCACATTACCATGGTTTAGTCATCTGCACCAGTACAAATTCAGCCTCTTGCCTCTGCATTGAGGAGTTGATATTATTGTTTGGGTTCAACGTAACTACCCTCCCCTGCAACCCTGTGCGAAGTGGCCAATCCATTCCTTCCTTTTGATCAAAACATGCATCTTCCAGCATTACAGACCACACATCAGGTATTTAACACTTCAGAGCAGGTTCACCTGCATTTTAGGTGAGACAAAGCCAGAAAAAACCTAGAAATACAAAATAGGCCAGGCAGCATCTGATGAAGGGTCATTGAATGGAAACAAATCAAATGTCAAATATTTCCAACACTTGGTGTTTTTATCTCAGTTTTTCATTGGCTGCAGGCATTTGCTTTTCATGTACTTTTGGTAATCAGTCACGTTCCCCTGGCCAGCACTGATTCTCTGATTCCTCATTCTTTGACAGCAGTGCAAGCCCTATCATAGAATCATGCAGCATGGAAACAGGCCCTTCGGCCCAACTCGACCGAGATGCCCCAGCTACGCGAGTCTCGGTTGCCCGCATTTGGCCCATATCCATCCCAACCTTTCCTATCCATGTACCTGTTTAAATGTCTTTTAAATGTTTAGGCTTACTTTAGATACATAATGTGGAAACAGGCCCTTCGGCCCACTGCGTCCATGCCGACCAACTATCAGTCATACACTAGTTCTATCCTACACACTAGAGACAATTTACAGAAGCCAATTGACCTACAAACCTGCAAGTCTTTGGAATGTGGGAGAAATCCCGAACATCCAGGGAAAACCCACGTGGTCATAGGAAGAACATGCAAACTTTACACAGACAGCACCCAGAGACAGGATTGAACCTGGGCCTCAGGTGTTGTCAGGCAGCAATTCTACCGCTGCGCCATTGTTCTGCTCGGTACTATTTTTGCCTCAACTACCTCCTCTGGTGGCTTATTCCATATACCCACGGCCCTCTGTGTGAAAAAAAAAACTGTCCCTTAGGTTCCTATTAAATCTTCCTTCTCTCAACTTGTCCTCTGTTCAATGTCCTCTGTTCTTGATTCCTCTTTTCTGGGTAAAAACTCTGTGCATTTACCCTCTCTATTCCCCTCATGATCTTATACACCTCTGTAAGATCACGCATCATCTATGGGTGCTGCATGAATAAAGTTCTAGCCTACCTAACCTCTCCCTATAACTCAGTCCTTCAAGCCCTTCAGGCCTTCAACTCCTGCCAACGTCCTCATAAATCTTTGCACACTTTCCACCGTTACTATAGCTGGGTGACTAATACTGAACGCAATACTCCAAATGTGGCCTCGCTAATGTTTTGTACAACTGTAACACAACTTCTATTCACAACACCCTGACCAGTGAAGGCCAATGTGCCAAAAGCCATCTTGACCACCTGTGATACCGCATTCAAGGAACTATGTATGTGCACTTCTAAATCCCCCTGCTCTTCGACACTTCCCAGAACCCCGCCATTCACTGTGAAAGTCCTAACCTGGTTTGACTTCTCAAAATGCAACACCTTACTCTTATCTGCATTTAAACTCAATGAACCATTCCTCAGCACACTTGACCAACTGATCAAGATCTTGCTGTAATTTTTGATACCCATCTTCACTATCTATGATACCACCCACCATAGTGTCAACTGCAAACTTGCTAATCATCCCTTGTACATTCTTAGCTCTGGGCTAAGCTCCGACCCCTGAGGCACACCACTAGTCACTAGTCCGATCCAGTAATTTAGTTGAGTTTAGTTTAGTTTAGAGATACAGCACGGAAACAGGCCCTTCGGCCTACCGAGTCCACACCGACCAGTGATCCCCGCATATTAACACTACTCTACACACACTAGCGACAATTTTACATTTATACCAAGCCAATTAACCTACAAACCTGTACGTCTTTGGAGTGTGGGAGGAAACCAAAGCTTTCACAGGAAACCTACGCAGATCACGAGGAGAGCATACAAACTGCGTACACAGCACCCATAGTCGGGATCAGACCCGGGTCTCCGGCACTGCATTAGCTGTAAGGCAGCAACTCTACCTCTGTGTCACCGTGTTACCCTTAATCTTCCACCTTCACCCTTTGCTTCCTTCCATAAATTTCCTTCCATGAAGAAAATTCTCGATCCAGTCGGCTAGCTCTCCCTGGATCCCATACAATCTATCCTACCATGCGGAACCTTATCAAATACCTTGCTGGAACATGCATGCCCTCAACTCTTGTCGTCACACTTTTAAAAACATCCCATTTTCCGGGTGTTCTTTTGCCCGCAAACAACTTAATCCAATTAACTCGAGCAAGTTCCTGTCAAATACCATCAAAGTTGGCCTGCCCCAAATTTGGCATTTTAACTTGTGGGCCCACCCTGTCTTTATCCATAACTATCTTAAAGCTAATACAAGACAGATGGAGTAACTCAGCGGGACAGGCAGCATCTCTGGAGAGAAGGAATGGGTGACCTTTCGGGTCGAGCCCCTTCTTCAGACTAGATCAATGGTCGCTGGTCCCAAAAGACTCACCCACGGACACTTGCCCTTCTCAGTTTCCAAATAGTAGATCAAGGTTTGTCCTCTCCCATGTAGAGCACTCTTCATATTTCCGGAGAAACTTGCCTGAACATATATGACAAATTCTACCCTATCTAAGAGCATGGCACCATGATATTCCCAGTCTATATTGGGAAAGATAATGTCCCCGACTATGTCAACTTTGTTAGTCTTGCAGCTGCCTACAATCTCCCGACATATTCACTCTTCCAATTCCTGTTGACTATTTGGAGGCCTGAAGTACACTCCCAACAAGGAGATCATCCCCTTTTTATTACTCAGCTCCACTCATATAGCCTCCCTGAGCAGTCCTTCAGAGATGTCATCTCAGATTACTGCTTAAGCAACAAAGCAACACCCGCTCCTTTTATACCCTCGCCTCTATCTCTCTTGTAGCACCTGTACCCTAGAACATTAAGCTGCCAACCCTGTCCCTTTCTTAGCTAGGTTTCCACAATGGGTACGTGTGACATCCCAGTCACACGTACCTATCCACGCCCTGCGTTTATCCACCTTCCTTATCAGGCCTCTCACATTAAAATGTGCAATTCAATCCAACGTTCATTCCTCACACCCTCCTGTGTTCTTGCCTATTCTGTACATGGACATTTCTTTCATCACCATCCATAGTGAATTCTAGCTTCTCACCTGTCTCAGTCCTGCATTGGATCCCACCCCTCTACCAATCTAGTTTAAACCCACCCGTGCAGCACCAGCAAACATGCCTGCAAGGATATTGGTTCCCCTCCAGTTCAAGTGCAACCCATCCCTTCTGTACAGGTCACCTCTTCCTCAGAAGAGATCCCAATGGTCCAAAGATCTGAATCACTGTTCCGACCCTCACTAGAATGTCATACCAGATGTTTTCCAGAGATCACCACCTTATAGGCTGACTCCCGATAATCATTTTGAAGGATCTCGTCCTTTTTCATACCTATGTGATTTGCACCAACATGCACAAGGACTTTTTTTACTTTAGTTTACAGATACAGCATGGAAACATGCCCTTCGGCCCATCGAGTTGGCTCCATCCAGCGATCCCCACACACTGACACTATCCTACACACTCTAGGGACGATTTACACTTATACCAAGCCAATTAACCTACAAACCTGTACGTCTTTGGAGTGTGGGAGGAAACCGGAGATCCCAGAGAAAACCCACGCAGGTCACGGGGAGAACTTACAAACACTGTACAGACAGCACCCGTAGTCAGGATCGAACCTGTGTCTCTGGTGCTGTAAGGCAGCAACTCTACCACTGCGCCACCGTGCTAACTTCTTTGGCTGTTCATTATCCTTTAAGTATTGGAAGTGAAAGCCAGCAGATGTGATGAATATTAATTACAATCAGTTTGTCGTAATTAATAATAATTCACGTTATGTAAATTATACGAATAATGGAAAGTGAATCATTGCATTCCAATGATGTAGGAGAGGTTTTTTTCAGTATTTCAGGCCCAATATAATGGATTAGACTTCAGATAAACTGAGCCAGCAGGCTAGAATATAAAGTTGTCTTACAAAAAAAACTCAAATAGAATTTTTACAAATTCAAACATTGTGGGGTCTTTTTTATTCTTTTACGCTAGAATAACACATACTGGCAGCAGAGGTGGTGAGAGCAGGCAACGAGGCGGGTTGTTCTGGGATGCCAGAACTAACTGTTGAGGCTTCCCGAGGTGTCGTGGGCCTGACTCAATGAAACACCAGCGAAGGGAGGTACCCACTTGATAACCCCAATTATATACTGGCAATTTGTTTTTTTTACTGAGGTAGTTAACATGTAGGTAGCCGTTTGTCACATATGGACTTAGTTATTGTTCTTAGTATAAGTGGTATATTCAGTTAGATAGTTAAACATAAGACAATAGAAACATAGACAATAGGTGCAGGAGGAGGCCATTCGACCCTTCGAGCCAGCACCGCCATTCAAGATGATCATGGCTGATAATCCACAATCAGTACCCCGTTCCTGCTTTCTCCCCATATCCCTTTGATCCATTAGCCCTAAGAGCTCTCTCTTGAAAACATCCAGTGAATTGGCCTCCACTGCCTTCTGTGGCAGAGAATTCCACAGATTCACAACTCTCTGGGTGAAAAAGTTTTTCCTCATCTCAGTCCTAAATGGCCTACCCCTTATTCTTCAACAGTGATCCCTGGTTCTGGACTCCCCCAACATGGGGAACATATTTCCTGCATCTAGCCTGTCCAATCCCTTAAGAATTTCATATGTTTCAATACTTTGGCATTGAGCTTGGTTTTCTTAGTTGAGCGCTTATCCTGGAGTTATAGCACAAGTACTTTTGTGTTTTAATTGTAATCTACAAGATGTAAAATCAAACATCACCTTTTCAATTGAACTGGTGTGGATATGGAACTCTTGCTCGTGGATCTATTGAAATGTTCAGGTCTGAGTGGTACAGATTTTTATCAGGTAAGGTTGTCCTGGGGTATAGAATACAGGTGGGATGACGGTGCTGAACTCCACGACAATAATAATCTATTGAAATAAAGGTGTGGTCTGAGAGTGTAGGAAGGAACTGTAGATAGACACAAATTGCTGGAGTAAAGGGCCTGTCCCACATTCACGACCTCTGACGAGTTTGCCTTTGACTCATACTCGCAGCATGGTCGTTACGACCACGTAGGTAGGTCGTAGGAGGCCGTGATGCTGGTCGTAGGTACTCGTAGCATCAAGTAGGTCGGGGCGTTTTTCTAGCCTGATGAAAAATATCCACGAGTAAAAAAAGGTCGTGAATTAGGTCGTGAAAGTGGGACAGGCCCTTAACTCAGCGGGTGAGGTAGCATCGCAAGAGATAAGGAAGACTGAAGAAGGGTCTCGACCCGAAACGTCGCCCATTCCTTCTCTCCTGAGATGCAGCCTCACCCGCTGAGTTACTCCAGCATTTTGTGCCTACCTTCGATTCAAACCAGCATCTGCAGTTCTTTCTTACACAAAAGGAATTGCAGATGCTGGTTTACACCGAAGAGAGACACAAAATGCTGGAGTGCTTTTTAGAATGTCCCTTCCTACAACCACAGAATGGACAAGCAAATCTTTATTTTGCATTTCTCTCCGTACAGAGTGCATGTTATTTTGTAAAGTGTAAGTACCTGACTCAGTTTAAAATAGATGAGAGCTACTCCAAGGACTGCTGCAAAACACACCAACAGAATTATCACCAGCAAGGCAATGGCCACTATTAAACATGCCTGAAGAGCATTGGAATCGCCGTCTTCTCCATTAGTACCATTTCGTTGTCCAGTCACAGGCACCTACAATTCAAAGAAAGACAAAATAAATGCATTAAATAGTTCTCCCAAATACAGAGAAGATTTACGAGGATGTTGCCAGGACTAAAGGGTCTGAGCTAGAGGGAGAGGTTGACTAGGCTGGGACTCTATTCCACAGGAGCACAGAAGTGTGAGGGGTGATCTTATAGCGGTGTACAAAATCATGAGAGGAATAGATTGGGTAGATGCACAGATTTTCTTGCCCAGAGTAGGAGAATCGAGTCCCCCAACCCAATTACAAAGAGTAGCAATACAATGTTTCTACAGAAGCTTCTGGAAAGTAGTCAGATTAACTGCATAATGCAACATTTACCCTGGCAGTACAAATAATTCAGCCAGGGTTTCACACTTCAGCCAATCATCAAACAGCAGTGTAACTGTCCTGCAACATTATTAACATTATTTACAATCCCTTTTGCAGCAATCCAATAAAAATAATGCACCTACAACACCTCAGAGTTTCTCTGCAGAGTCCTCATACATTTTATCAATTGGGAGGACATCTGGACACCACCTTATCTGAAGAAGGGTCTCGACCCGAAACGTCGCCTATCTCCTTCGCTCCTTAGATGCTGCTGCACCCGCTGAGTTTCTACAGCCTTTTGTGTACCCTCGATTCTCCAGCATCTGCAGTTCCTTCTTTAACACCTTATCTGATGCATTGATCTGGGACCTAGACTTACTGGCACCAGCTCGCCGCTTGAGGCTACTTACAGAAAAAGGCTAACAGGCCTTGTGGATGCATAAATCCTTTGCTTTATTTTAGCTCAGTTTTGGCCAGGATTTACACAGTAGCCGGGCCAATCACACAGATTAAGCTCTCCACCATTGACTCCATCTACACTTCATGCTGCCTGGTGAAAGGAGCCAACATAATCAAGGACCTTTTTCACGCCAACCATTCAATCTTTCCCATCTCCTGTCGGGTAGAAGAGGCAAAAGCTTGAAGGCACACACCACCAGATTCAGGAACAGCTTCTTCCCCTCTGTTATCAGACCGCTGAACTTCCATTGGTTAGGGGGCATTCCCATTTTCCAACCGAGCTTCATTGTGGACATATGACTTTTTCTCTGGAACTGGAACTGCTACAATGCTGGAAAACTATATTCTGCACTCTGATATTTTCCTTTGTTCACAAGCTTATGCACTTCTGCATGGCTTGGTTGTACTCCGAGATAGCATGAAATGATTTAATTGGATAGCACACAAGCAAAGGTTTTTCACTGTACCTCGGTACATGTGATAATAATCAACATTACCAGTACTGATTGTTGAAAATTCCAGCAGATACCTGCAAATACCAACCTTTCATTGTCTTAATCAGGACCCTTTAATTCATCCCTTCTAATTCTCTTGGAAGTTAAAGTTGAACGTCACAGGTTACACGTTATTCCTCCAGTTTCTGACAATAACGTAAGCTGCAGGCTTATCTTTAGCGTCGTTTAGTTCAGAGGGACAGCGCATAAACGGGCCCTTCGGCCCACTGAGTCCGCACCGACCAACGATCCCCGCACACTAACACACACTTGGGACAATTTACACTTACGCCAGGCCAATTAATCTACAGACCCGTATGTCTTTGGAGTGTGGGAGATCCCGGAGAAAACCCACGCAGGTCACGGGGAGAACGTACAAACTCCGTACAGACAGCGCCCGTAGATGGGATCGAACCCGGGTCTCCGGCGCTGCACGTGCTGTAAGGCAGCGACTCTACCGCTGCGCCCCCGTGACGCACTCAAATCTATTTAATCATTCTGTGCACCAACGTCACCAGAAATGTGACAGCTCCTCTCGAGTGAAATAGCACTCATGAACGCTGGGCCCCAACTTCCTAACGATGGAATCAGGTGCAAATTAACTTTCAAGCACCAAGTAAACGGCCTGTCCCACTTAGGCTATTTTTTAGGCGACTGCAGGCGACTAGGCTATTGCCACATGGTCGCCGGGGTGTTGTCGCCTGTACGGTCGTGAGTCGTCTCCTCAGTCGCCCAAAGAGTCGTAGCGTCTTTCTGGTCGCCGCTAGATTTTCAACAGGTTGAAACATTTGTCGGAGACAGTCGGCGACAGTGGGCTTGACTTCTCCTGACGTTGGTGCTGTCGTAGTTGTCGCCAGGTTAACGTAGGTTGTCGCCAGGTGATATAGGTCCTCGCCGGTGCTCACTTCGATTTTTTTGTTGTTGTTAAAGTAATAATTCTATTTCACATTTTATGTCAAAGGGAGATCCAGTCGCCGGTTTTTCAGCGACCTGCTACACTATGACAATTGCCGGCAGTCTACTAAATATAGCCTAAGTGGGGCAGGCCCTTAAGACGTATCAGGTGCACTCTCTCCAAAGCCTTGCGCAATAGAGATCTGCGTGGGCATTAAAATGGGACTTGGCCAGTGCACCAACTGAGCATGACTGTTCTGGTCCCGAATCAAGCTTGAGATTTTTTTTCCCCCTGCCCAACCTGACAATCTTGGGAAGATGAAGCTGGGTTAAAAAATATCACTTAAAGGAGAAAAGAGTGACGAGGTAAAGAGAAGGGCACATTGGGACTATCCCAAACAAACACTTTTCACCTGCATTCACAAAGGAAATGGACTTGCTATTTGGAGGATTCAGCAATGGGAAAGGTGAAATCCTGATCGGTTTAGGCTTATTATTGTCATGTGTACCAAGATACAGTGAAATACCCGTATGTAGTTTTGTGTGCTATACATTCAGATCAGGTAATGTTATGCACAAATGCAGCATCACACTTGCAATAGGTAGATCAAAGAGTGCAGAGTATAGTTCTCAGCATCGTAGCGCATCAGTCCATCGACTAAGTCCAATGTTCGCAATGGGGTGGCGGTGAATTGCACAGTGCCCCAGCTTATGGAAGGACCATTGCAAAGCCTATTAATAGAGAGGAAGAATCTGTTCCCGAGTATGGTGATGCACACTTTCAAGCATCTATACCTTCTGCCTGGTGAGAGTGTGGAGAAGAGGAATAACCAGGGTGGGACAAGCCTTTGATTATCTTTGCTGCTTTTCTTATGGGTCTGTCCCACTTACGCGATTTTTTTCAGCGACTGCCGGCGCCCGTCATATTCGCAGCAGGTCGCCGAAAATGTTCAACATGTTGAAAATCCAGCGGCGACCAGAACAAGGTACGACTCATTGGGCGACTACTCACGAACATATAGGCTCCATCCCGCGACATGTCGCCAGGGTGTCGCCTGTACGGTCGTGAGTCGTCTCCTCAGTCGCCCAACGAGTCGCAGCGTCTTTCTGGTCGCCGCTGGATTTTCAACATGTTGAAAATTTTCAGCGACCTGCAACGGTGCCGGCAGTCGATGAAAAAGTCGCGTAAGTGGGACAGGGCCATTAGGCAGCATGGTAATACAGGTCTTCATAGAATTAAAGGTGGATAAATCCCCAGGACTGGATGAGATTTAACCCATGCTATTGTGGGAGCAAGGGAAATATTTCTTTGGTTCTGGCTGATATCTTTGATGGCCACATATAAGGTACCAGAGGACCAGCGGATGGCAAGAATGGTTCCCCTTTTCTTTGCTTTCTCTTCCTCCTTCCTTTACCCTTCTTTGTGGTCACCCAGCTACTGTAAAGCTCCTGTCTACGGCTCCCTTGGCTTCCGGATGATCCTGAGTTCATCAGCTGCAGCTCCGGATCCACAAGGATTGGTGCTGGGATTTTTTGGTTGCCTGTAATATTCGAGAATGATTTCGATGTAGAGCGGAGGAGGCATGGTCAGTAAGCTCGCGGAAGACACAAATATTGGTGAAGTTATTGATGATGTGGAGGGTGATCAGGCTTCAGGGTGATACTAAAGTGTTGGTGAAATGGGCCAAACAATGTGTGGAGTTTAACCAGATAAAGGGCGGCACGGTGGCGCAGCGGGAGAGCTACTGCCTTACAGTGCAGTGACCCAGGTTCAATCCTGACCACGGGTGCTTGTGTGTACAGAGTTTGTACGTTCTCCCCGTGACCTGCGTGGGTTTTATCCGAGATCTTCGGTTTCCTCCTACACTCCAAAGACATGGAGGTTTGTAGGTTAATTGGCTTGGTGTAAATGTAAAATTGTCCCTAGTGTGTGTAGGATACTGTTAGTGTGCGGGGATCGCTGATCAAGTTTCAGGATGATGGGATCAGGGTATGAGATTAAATTGGAAGTGACGCTGGTCGGCGTGGACGTTGCAGACCGAATGGCCTGGTTTCCATGCTCTGTATCACAGTGACTCTGTGAACATTGCAGTGATTATGGCAGTTTCTCATTCCCTTTTCTTGAGAGATGGTGCTGGAGTAGGCCATTCGGCCCTTCGAGCCAGCACCGCCATTCAATATGATCATGGCTGATCATCCAAAATCAGTGCCCCGTCCCTGCTTTCACCCCATATCCCTTGATTCCTAAGAGCTATATCTAACTCTCTCTTGAATACATCACAGAGCGGAAACAGGCCCTTTGGCCCATCGAGTCCGCACCGACGAGCGACCCCGATATATTAACACTATTCCACTACACACAGATGATGGTGAATAGACAAAAGGACTCAAGGTGCTGGACTAACTCAAAGGGTCAGACAGCATCTATGGAGAAGTTGGATAGGTGACGTGGTTGGAACCCTTCTTCAGTCTGCTGAGTTACTCCAGCACTTTGTGTCCTTTTGTCTACTAACCATCATCTGCAGTTCTTTGTTTCAAATACATACAATGATAATACCTTACTCATTTATAACGGGCAATTGGAAATAACGAACACCATTCCCCCTCTCCTATGGTTCATTATAATGAGGGTTTACTGTACATACTATATTATTTACTGTATTTACTCTACACTATATTACCATATACTGTATGCTGGAGTAACTCAGATGGTCAGGCACCATCTCTGGAGAACATGGCTAGGTGATGGGGTGGAAGATTGCAACCTTCACAAGGTCCGCCCTGTTTCGACTAATGCAATCAACTCGACGTGCACAAACGGAAGATCAAATAGAACAAGGGTACACAAAAAGCTGGAGAAACTCAGCGGGTGCAGCAGCATCTAAGGAGCGAAGGAGATAGGCGACGTTTCGGGTCGAGACCCTTCTTCAGACTGGTCAGGGATCAGGGAAACGAGAGATATAGACGGTGATGTGGAGAGATAAGGAACAATGAATGAAAGATATGCAAAAAAGTATCGATGATAAAGGGAACAAGCCATTGTAAGCTGTTTGTGGTGTGAAAATGAGAAGCTGGTGCGACTGGGGTGGGGGAGGGAGATAGAGATAGAGGGAATGCCAGGGCCCGAGGGCTGAGGGAGAGGTGGGAAGGGGAGGAGACAGCAAGGGTTAACAGAATTGAGAAAATTCAATGTTCAAGCCCAAAGGATGCAGACTCCCCAAGCGGAATAGAACAAGTTGTCCAACAACTATAGGCTGTGCACGCCACACGAAAGAAGAAGAAGAAGATGGCTAGATGATGATGAAACTCTTAGTCATAGAGTCATAGAGTGATACAGTGTGAAAACAGGCCCTTCGGCCCAACTTGCCCACACTGACCGACATGTCCCAGCTACACTGGTCCCACCTACCCGCGTTTGGTCCACATCCCCCCAAACCTGTCCTAGCCATTCTTCTTCTTCTTCTTTCGTGTGGCGTGCACAGCCTAAAGTTGTTGGACAACTTGTTCTATTTGATCTTCCGTGTGTGCACGTCGAGTTGATTGCATTAGTCGAAACAGGGCGGACCACGTGAAGGTTGCAATCTCCCACCCCGTCCTAGCCATGTACCTGTCTAACTGCTTCTTAAACATTGGGATGGTCCACTTCTTCAGGCTGCTAAGTTACTCCAGCACTTTGCCTCAGTTGACAAAGTCAGTAGCCGCTGTTGTGGGCTGCACCAGCGAGCCCTTCTTCACGCAACTCCATGCTCTGATTAACACGGCCGTGGCTGCGGCTCAGGCTGTAGCCTCTGGTTAACAGCGCTTTCGTCAGGCTGCTGCCACTAACAGGACCGCCCTCCCCTCTCACCAGCTGCGGCTTCTCCCTATCGGTCGTCGGCCTGTCCACTCCTCCCTCCACCGCCACTTCCACCTCCTTCTTCATATACAATTCTTAACGGATTGGACAGGCTCGATGCAGGAACAATGTCCCCCATGTTTGGGGAGAGTCCAGAACCAGAGGGTCACAGTTTAAGAATAAGGGGTAGGCCATTTGGGACTGAGACGAGGAAAAACCTTTTCACCCAGAGAGTTGTGAATCTGTGGAATTTTCTGCCAAAAGAAGGCAGTGGAGGCCAATTCACTGGATGTTTTTAAGAGAGAGTTGGATGTAGCTCTTAGGGCTAATGGAATCAAAGGATATGAAGAGAAAGCAGCAATGGGGTACTGATTTTGGATGATCAGCCATGATCATTTTGAATGGCGGTGCATGCTCGAAGGGCTGTATGGCCTACTCCTGCACTAATGTTTCTATGTTTCCCCGCAGTTGGTGACATTTTACAAAGTGGAGCATGTTGACGACTGGGGGAGAAGGAGGAGGTGGCAGTGGATGTGGAGGGGGGGGGAGGTGTGTGTGCGTGTATGTGCGCATGTGTGTGCGCGTGTGCGTGTGCGTGTGTGTATATGTGCGTGTGTGTATATGTGCGCGTGTGTGTGCGTGGTGTGTGTGTGTGTGCGTGGTGTGTGTGTGCGCGTGTGTGAGTGCATGCGCATTTGTGCGCATGTGTGTGTGAGTGTCTGCGTGTGTGCGCGCAAGTGTGTGCGCGTGTGTATGCGTATATGCATGTGTCTGCGCATATGCACGCATATGCACGCGCAGGGGCGCGTCTGTCTATGTCTGCCTAAAAAATATCCATTGACTCCCCAACCTTCTGTGCGTATAGGCTTTCAGTGACATGTGGACGAGGCGTATACCCAGATAAAAAACACTTTTTCTGTTCCCTTCACATTTTCCCAAACGTATATTTCGACAGCCATGCTCATACACACACACACACGCACACCGTTTGTCCATATCTCCTTGCCTCTGCCCTTCACACAATCCCATCTAATTTTCCAGCATTAGTAAACTTGGCCGTACGAAACTTGGACCCCTTGGTCACGTCTTTGATGTATTCCATGAATAACCTGGGTACTGTGGTTCCTTGCCAAAGAGTCTGCCTAATTTAGAAGTCTGCCTGTTTATTTCCACTCTTTGCTTTCTTTCCATTACCTTGACCTCAATCTAAGTCAATATATTACCCTAAATTTCTCATGTTCTAACCTGGTTGATCAACCTCCTGTGTGGGATCTTATTAAACGATGTTTGCAAGAGAGAGTTTAGACATAGCTCTTATGGCTAACAGAATCAAGGGAGAAAGCAGGAGCGGGGTACTGATTTAGGATGATCGGCCATGATCATATTGAAAGGCTGGCTCAAAGGGCCGAATGGCCTACTCCTGCGCCTATTTTCTATGTTTCTAACATCTACTGAAGTCCAAATGCGCAAGGTCGCACACACCTATTCCACTCGTCACATCATAAAGAAACTTCCACAGATTAGTGAGTGTTCCTTCCTACAGTGAGACAGAGTTTTTCTTTCATAAATCCATGTTGCTTCTGCACAATTTTATAACAGTGAAAATCTACTAATCTAAGAGATTTTCTGGATTACCGGATGTTATTTTATTTCTAATGCAACGCACTTTTAATTCACTTTTTTATAAAGGAGTTATATGGCAAAATGACAGTTAATTCAGTAAATTTAAAGTGGGCACTCGGAATAAAACTGAGTGAGTTTCAAGGAGAACTAGACTAAGTGGGACCCGTTGGGTCCCATGTTCACACGGGAGGGCTGGTCCCCCAACGCAATATTCCACCTCACCACCAATTCCAATATTGGTGGCCAGTGGGGGTGGGGAGTGCTAGTATGGGTGTTGTTGGCCGAAGGGACTGGTTTCCAGAGGGCTAGTTGGGACATAGGGGGCCGAATGGATTCTTGGGCTGGCAGCTCAGTCCCTCAGGCCTGGCGGGCTGGCAGCTTAGTCACTCAGGCCTGGTGGGATGGCAGCTCAGTCATTCAGGCCTGGTGGGCTGGCAGCTCAGTCACTCAGGTCTCTTGGGCTGGCAACTCAGTCACTCAGGACTGGTGGGCTGGCAGCTCAGTCACTCAGGCCTGTGGACTGGCAGCTCAGTCACTCAGGGCTGGTATGCTGGCAGCTCAGACACTCAGGGCTGGTGCTGGCAGCTCAGAAACTGCCAGATATTCTGCCCAAAACAGGCAAGAGACTAGGTGAGAGAGAAGGGGGAGAGGGTGGGGAATTAATTTTAGACATTTTTCATCTTCTTCTGCAGATCACAGCAATAAAGGAGGAAAGTATATCCTGGCCTGGATCTCACAGGGTGCCAATGAAGGGAGGGAGAAAAATACTGGGGTGAAGTTTAATACTTACAGGGGGTATACTTACTGATGGACCGAAGGGACTCCTCCTGGGCGAGTACAGGCCTGATGGGCCAAAGGGACTTAAACAAAAAAAATGCAAGCTCAGTGAAAGGCACTTTTCCTGGCCTTTTGGGCCAGAATGCTCCTGGGCTTCTACGGGCATTTGGGGCAAAAGGGACTGGTTTCAGGGCTAATAGGGGCCTTGTGAGCCGAAATGAGTGGTTTCAGGTAGGCCGAACAACTCATTTAATTTCCATTTCAAGCACAGTGCAAGGCCAACAACTCATTTCATTTCCATTTCCAATTCAAGCACAGTGCAAGACCAACAACTCGTTTCATTTCCATTTCAAGCACAGTGTAGACTCACAGTTCAGCTCACTCATTGCGTAGACTCACAGTTCTGGACTCAACTCTCATGCTGTGACTGAGATTCCTCCTCATCTCCATCCTAAAGACACGTCCTTTAATTCTGAGGTTATGACCTCTAGTCCTGGACTCTCCCACCAGTGGAAACATCCTCTCCACGTCCACTCTATCCAAGCCTTTCACTATTCGGTACATTTCAATGAGGTCCCCTCTCATTCTTCTAAACTCCAGCGAGTACAGGCCCAGTGCCGTCATTCGCTGATGTTGCGAGTGAGTGAGGGCCATTGCAAACATAGCCTGGTGAGGCAGATATCACACCATTGTGTTTTATAAATGGTTGGGTGAGCAGGTTATTGCAACCTTTTCAAGGAATTATCTTATTACGTCCTTCATTTTAGATTCCAGTTTTTTTCCTGCCACTGATGTTAGGCTAACTTGTCTATAATACCCTGTATTCTCTCTGTCTCTTTTCTTAAATACCAGGAATATAGTTTCCACCCTATTATCCACAGCAACAATCCTAGAATTGGTAGAATTTTGTAACATAGTAACCAGACCAGGGACGTGCGGTCAGGGGAGGCAGGGGAGGCAGGGGAGGCAGAGCCTCACGTGTCATACTCCAATGAAAATAGCTTACGAAAAGTAAAGAAAAATAATAATAAAATAAAATAAATATAAAGATTTTTCCATGGATCTGTGTTATAAATGTCATTTCTGTATGAATCCAATCATTTTTTATAGTCAAAATTGCCAAATATTTGCAGCTCCGCTGCAAATACAGGGAGAGACGAGAGGTGAGGCAGCGACGAGCTGAGCCTCCCCTCTGATTGCGCAACCCCTCAGAAACTGCAAGGAGCGCGGGCAATAAGTGTGTGCATGTTACTATCTCTCTGTATGTCACCAATGTAATGTTTGTAGACCCCTTCATTACATGTCCTCGCCTTCCATAGACCAGGCAACTTATTTCACGTGTAAAGATATTTAGGCTCGCTGGTCTCGTCATAAAACTGCAATGAAAAAACACCAGGGGAGGCAGCTATCACATCTGCCTCACTGAGGGGGGACGTGTCTTGAGCCCAGTGGAGGGAGAGCGAGCGTTGGCTCAGCCCACGTAATTGACGTGACCTCGCTGTCCCTCCACATTAGTGGGGTTTTGTGACTTGAAAAATCTACCAAGGAACCTCAACAAACATGAAAAATCGACAACTCACATTCAAAGCCAAATTGCTTTGAAAACTTTTGGAACTTCAAGGTTAGATCTGGTTTTGAATGAACAGCAGCGATCAAATATCAGCATTCACAATGCTATGGTAAAGGAAAACCATGAGATTTTAAAAGACCTTATTAATGCGACCTGCTTCCTGCTCTGATACTAGCCAGTGCCTCCCAAGCCATTGACCTCACCGCACGTCACTGAACCAGAATGCTCAATGTTTCTATTATCATGTGTTTGAAAACTCTGATATGAACATCATTAAAACCATGGGATTTATTGGCTTTTAGTTCCTTGGTACTCTTTTCAAAAGTCATACTTATTTTCTTCAGTTCCTCATTGTAGCCAGACCCCATCCAACAATATATTGAACGTGTCGAAAGGAACTGAAGATGCTGGTGTATACTGAAGATAGACACAAAGTGCTGGAGTAATTCAGTGGGCCAGGCAGCTTCTCTGGAGAAAAATGACATGTGACATTTCGGGTCGGGACCCTTCTTCGGACTCATTTTTAAAAAGTATTTTTCTGTCAAGGCAGACACAAAAGTAGTTTATTTTTCTGCCATTTCCTTATTCACCGTGATAAAATCTCATTCATTAACTGTGAGGGAACTAGTTGTCTTTCTGCATTCCCATGAAAGTCGTTCCAGTCTATTTTTAAGTTTCTTGCTGCTTATTCTCTCATAATGTAGTTCATCTATCTTTAACAAAGGCGCTGTTACTGACTTCTCTGACATTCTGTCAGTCATATTCTCTTATCTGCACTGCTCCCATTTTGGAGCTTAAGGTCATGTTAGCTTTTATTTTGGAAACACAAGAGACTGCAGATGCCTGAATCTGGAGCAAAATGTACACTGCTGGAAGAACTGACACAAGGGGATTGCAGCAGCTTTTAACTCTCATTGTCCTTGCCAAAAGATCTTTCCAAATAGTCGTAGCAATGTCTTCCAATTTGGTCCTCACTCTGGCATTGGAATCGTCATCCTTTGCATTTGCACACATCAATTCATCTCGTTGCTTTGAGGAGAAAAGTGAGAACCGGAAGGACAGAGATCCCAGAAATATGAAACCGCCAGCTTTGCTGGCTTTCCAAAGGTGCAGGTGGCCATTGATTGCACTCATGTGTTCAAGGGATTTCATTATTTACCCAGAACCTTTCATCAACAAGAAACTCTTTCAATGTGCAGCCTGCTGTAGATCATTAGAGGACATTTTCACAGAGTTATTCTGCATGAAAATAGGCTCTTTGGCCCAACTGCCCATGCTGCCCCAGATGCCCCATCTACACATGATGCCCCATCTACTCTAGTCTCACTGGCCTGTGTTTGGTCCATATCCCTCTAAACATTCCTGTCCATGTTCCTGTCCAAATGTCTTTTGTAATGGTACCTGCCTCAATTACTTCATCTGCCAACTCATTCTATATACCCACCATCCTCGGTGGGCTGAAGGGCCTGCTTCCGCATTGTATCTCTAAACTAAACTAAACTAAACTAAACATCACTGGTGCTCTCCATTCACAGCTGCTGAGCTCAGTTACCATGAGTGCTTCACCTACCATGATAGTAAAGAACAAAAATGTTTTCCCTCAAGATGAGATGTCATTGCCTGGATACCCTACAGTATTTTAGTTTAGTTCAGTTTAGAGATACAGCACATAAACAGTTCCTTTGGCTCACCACTTCCATGCCCACCACCGATCCCCACACACTTGCACTATCCTACACACAATTTACAATTTACACCAAGCCCATTAACCTATAAACCTGTACATATTTGGAGTGTGGGAGGAAACCGAAGATCTCTGAGAAAACTCACACAGGTCATGGTTAGAACGTACAAACTCCGTACAGACAGCACCCGTAGTCGGGATCGAACCCGGGTCTCTGGCGCTGTAAGGCAGTAGCTCTAGCGCTACGCCACTATTCCGTCCGTATACGTGAAGCTAACACGCCAACTCCATTTTGGTGTGTTACACGGTGCAAACTGAAGGCAAGAGGTTAAGACAAGAACAGCAAGGTTATCCAGTGAATTGCCCTCCACTGCCTTCTATGACAGAAAATTCCACAGATTCACAACTCTGGGTGAAAAGGTTTTTCCTCATCTCAGTTATAAATGGCCTACCCCTTATTCTTAAACTGTGACCCCTGGTTCTGGACTTCCCAAACATGGGGAACATTGTTCCTGCATCTACCCTGTCCAATCCCTTAAGAATTTTATATGTATCTGTAAGATCCCCTCTCATCCTTCTAAATTTCAGTCTCAGAAAAGCAACAAACATAACCACATCCACCCCGGGTCATTCCATCTTCCCCTCTCTCCTGTCGGGCAGAAAATACAATGCTTGAAAGGGTGTATCATCAAATTTAGGAACAGCTTCTTCCCTACTGTCATCAGACCACTGAACGGGCCTCATAAGCTAAGGGTAAGGCCCAAATCTCCCAACCTACCTCATTGTGGCTCTTGCATGCTTTCTATCAGCACTTTCTCTGGAGCTGTAACACAATATTCCGCACTCTGGTTCCTTTTCTCTTTGCACGACCTTTTCTTCTTGATTATGGTTTAATAGTGCTCATGTATAATATAATATAATATGGGTGGTCACGGTGGCGCAGCGGTAGAGTTGCTGCCTTGCAGCGAATGCAGCGCCGGAGACCCAGGTTCGATCTTGACTACGGGTGCTGTCTGTACGTTCTCCCCGTGACCTGCGTGCGTTTTCCCCGAGATCTCCGGTTTCCTCCCACACTCCAAAGACGTACAGGTTTGTAGGTTAATTGGCTTGGTAAATGTAAAAATTGGCCCTAGCGGTTGTAGGATAGTGCGGGGATCGCTGGTTGGCGCGGAACCAGTGGGCCGAAGGGCCTGTTTCCGTGCTGTTTCTCTGAACTAAACTAAACCTGACTCGATAACATGCAAGATGCAGTTTTTCACTGCATCTCGGTACACTTGGCAATAAAAACCAATAGCTGTACCAACCGCTTATCAGGTAAGGACAGTACATCTGGTGAGAGAAACACAATCGTCCATTGTTTATGCATTCCATGTGCATATCTAAAAAGCTCTTAAACATCTGCCTCCACCACAACTCCTGGCAGTGCATTCCGGGCACCCACCACCTTATGTGTACATTTTTTTTTGTCCTGTACATCTTCTTTAAAGTTTGTGACTCTCAAGCATGCAGCCCAATAGTGCAACCCCAGTCGCCGCGGCTTGGCGCCAACCCGGAGCATGCGCCCTTTTTACGGCGGGCACCTACGGATGTCGAACCGGATGGCATCACCCAGCTGCGGCTGAATGCGGAAGGCCTAACTGGCTATAGCGCCTGGAGGGCATTACATAACTTCTGCTGCCTCAAACGCAAGAAGAAGATGTCTTTGACATCTTCACCCTGGGGATAAGGTTCCGACTGTCTACCCTATCTATACCTCTCACAGTTTTGTATATTTAGGTTCATATAGTTTCCTTTCTGCACATCTAATTCCCCATGTGTTTGTCAGCTGAGGAATAACTGATTTCATCATATAGTGCAAGGTCCATGGTCTTATCGCTGGGCACTTCAAGAACATCTTCATGTACGTTACCCCCCTCGCTGTAACAAGCAGCTCTTGGAATAATCACAGAAACCTCTCTTGGAAAATTAGTGCCTAAGCGACAGAGAACAGCATACTATGAATTCATAAGATCTTAAGTGATAGGAGGAGAATTAGGCCATTCGACCCATCTAGTCTACTCCGCCATTCAATCGTGGCTGATCTACCCCCATTCTCCTGCCTTCTTAATCCCTGACACCCATACCTCTGACACCCGTATTTATCTCTGCCTTAAAACTGTCCATTGACTTGGCCTCCACAGCCTTCTGTGGCAAAGAATTCCACAGACTCCCCACCCTGCTTCCAATAAGGATGCAATCTTCTTTTTCTCAATTTATAACCTGTTCTCAAAATGAGACCTTCTGTTCTGAAATGCCCTCATTCACAAAATATGTTTTTTTTCTCTCTGAAGTAGTTGATTGAAGTCCTCCCACACACTTCCTCCATTGCCTGCAGTATTTCCTTCCCCTCCCCTGCACAATCTGGTTCCAACTATCACAGTGCAGTGGGGCAGCCGATAGAGCTCTTGCCTCACAGCGCTTGAGACCCAGCTTCGATCCTAACATCGGTTGCTGTCTGTGTGGAGTTTGCACGTTCTCCCCATGATCACGTGGGTTTCCAGTTTCTCCCCACCACATCCCAACGTAGATTGGCAGGTTAATTGGCTGCTGTAAAATTGGCCTTTGAGCGGAGGTAGATAGTAGAATATGGGGGAATATCTAATTTGTTTACTTTAGTTTAGTTTTAGAGATACAGCATGGAAACAGGCCCTTCGGCCCACCGGGTCCATGCCGACCGGCGATCCCCGCTCATTAACACTATCCTACACCCACTATGATCAATTTTTTACATTTACCAAGCCAATTAACCTACAAACCTATAAGTCTTTGGAGTGTGGGAGAAAACTGAAGATCTCGGAGAAAACACACGCAGGTCACGGGGAGAACGTACAAACTCCGTACAGAAAGCACCCGTAGTCGGGATCGAACCCGGGGCTCCGGCGCTGCATTCGCTGCAAGGCAGCAACTCTACCGCTGCGCCACCGTGACTAATATGGAGAGAATAAAGCTGAATTACATTAGTGTAGGATCACCAGGATGATTTCCCTGCCAAACCTTGCATGGAAGCACTGCCAAAACGAAGGCCTGTGAAACCTCTCCAATTTGATTCAGAACTTTGGGAGAGGCGAGGAGAAAATTATAGTGGAAAGAAAAATAAAGGTCCATCTTGCAGGGTTAACAATCCACCCTCTGAAAGTTTATTTAAGTCCTTGCCTGCCTGGAAACAGATGGCTATTCCCAGAGGCAAATTCTGAAGGGACTCCAAGTCTGTCTTGACGTGGCATTCAGTCAGATTTGTTATACTCTCAGTTTAGTGGTGGAGAGTTTCACTGATGTTACCATGGTTTCACGAGTTCAATTTTCCAGTTTCATTAACGAAATGACACTGTCATGGAATGTGCTGTTTATACCTCTCTGCGGTACATTATGTCAAAACATTTTCATGTGAAGAGCAACAGATAACATTTGCCGAACTGCTGCTTATTTCATAGATTAAAGAAAATTGCGATTCTATCATTCATTTAATTTTGCTAAAGATTTGGACTTCCAGTTAATGTTTGGAACATTGGTAGTGTAGCGGGGACTCGCAGGAGGCCGGCCAAAAACTAAGCGGACACAAGTTGTGCGCTCGAGACGTGTTTATTCTCTCCAATACAGCTCCCTACTCCTTCAAGGTCACGGGCGTTGCCCGGCCTTAAATACCAACTCAGGTACCAACCCCCATGACTAGCGCCTTCCCAAACCGAGACTGCGTCCTCCAGAGCCGAGGGTTCGTTGTGTACGCGACAATAGCAACATTTTAGTTATCTAATCTGTGGAGAGCAGAAAAAAAAAATTGAAAGAAATTTCCCTATTTCAAACTAAAGTCAAATGGATGTGCAATTGTGTGAGCATGCATGTGTGGTTGGGGAGTGTGGGTGATATGTGGGGGTGTTAGGGGGATATGTGTGTGGGTGTGACTATACCTGGAGGTCCTAATCAGAACAGGCATATTGTGCTTGCACAAGCAAAAAACAGTGAACAAACGAGGAAGTTATTCTTGACATTGCTTTTTCAAAAGATACTGTCTGTTATGTCTAAGGTAGTTGACTACAGATTGAAATTATTTTTTTTTGTGCTGAGTTTTGTGGCTAAAGGCATACAAGCAGAACCATTCATTAACTTTCCTTGGACTTTACTGGTGGAAATTCTTATCCAAAATCACGTCATTATCTGGAGGGTTTTGCTGGCATCCATGTAAAGAGGGAAAGCAACCCTCTTTATTTAATAACATTGCAGAATCGCTAATTATTTAGAGTATGCACCAGGCAAGAGATTTCAATCAAATGTCGATCCAGTTGCAGAAAGCAGGAGGGTTGATAGAAATATGGGAGCAATGAAAAGAAGAAAAAGAGATAGAAGAAAAAAACTCGATTACTATTTATTTAGAAAATCAACAACAATTCAGTTTAGTATGTTGTCACGTGTACCGAGGTACAGTGAATAGCTTTTGCTGCATGCTAATCAGTCAGCAGGACAATACACGATTACAATCGAGCCTTTAACGACGTATAGATACATGATAAGAAGTATGGAGGATTACGAAGGAGATAATCGAGCCTTCAGGGATAACGGTGATGTGGAGAGATAAGGACAATGAGTGAAAGATATGCAAAAAAGTATCATAAAGGGACAAGATAAGCTGTTTGTGGTGGAATAACGGGGGAGAGATAGAGATAGAGGGAATGCCAGGGCCCGAAGGTGACAGAACAGAAAATTCAATATTCAAGCCCAAAGGATGCAGACTCCCCAAGCGGAATATGATAGTCTGAGAGTCAACAATAAGGTAGACAGTAATTCAGCACTGCTCTCTGGTTGCAGTCGGATGACTCAGATCCTGATAACCGCTGGGAAGAAGCTGCCAGATTGTCCTTCTCTCCTTCAATATTTAGATTTGAAGGAAGTTTGTCAAATTTGCTTATGGAGATGGAAATGTATACAGCACAGACCAGGCTCCTCAACCGAGTACATCTAGGGCCACCATCTGCGCATTTACCAGCCAGTGAACCATGCCATAGACATTAATGGGCAGCAATTGAGACATCGTCTGCGGTTAAAAGGAATGGACAAGCTCACATTTATTCTGGTGGGGTTACAGATCGAGGTAAGCAAAACAACACAACTTTCAGTAAATTAAAATTGAACGGAATTAACTGCGTCGCGCACTGGGATGGATGGGGATTGTGGGAAATTCTTACAGTGAAATTCTTCAGCAGCAAAACTGAATATGTAAACATATAATAAAGTTTGGTCATTATTGGTCATTCCCATTACGGCATGTCAGATGTAAACAACATAATAAACAAGGAAAGAAAGATCTCATTGTGTGTGCCGGTACACCCACACACACACACACACACACACACACACACACACACACACACACACACACACACACACACACACACACACACACACACACACACACACACACACACACACACACACACACACACACACACACACACACACACACACACACACACACAAAACAATCAATAATAGTGCAAATAGACAAAACCAATGCCCCCAAATCTACATAGTTCAAAGCTGATTCGGAGGTTGTTGTGCTTAATAGCCTGATGGCTGTGGGGAAGCGGCTGCTCTTGAACCCGGCC
Organism: Okamejei kenojei; assembly: GCA_035221665.1. Lineage (NCBI taxonomy): Eukaryota > Metazoa > Chordata > Chondrichthyes > Rajiformes > Rajidae > Okamejei > Okamejei kenojei. Next base: position 8,853,011 of record CM069131.1, read on the forward strand.
GTCACAGTTTATTTGGTTCCTGTACCTTCCCAATGACAGTGTATGGCCAGGGCAGTGTGAGTCTCGATGATGCAGGCTGCCTTTTTAATGCAGAGACTCCTGTAAATCCCTTCGATGGTGGGGAAGTCGGAGCCCGTGACTTGAAATTGGAGAATTCAATGTTCAAACCATTGGTTTTGTTCACCACATTTTGGTTTTGTGCTCTTCATCAAAGCCTATTAGGGTTCACCGAGTGGAAATGTTGACCGATCCTCTTTCCACGAATGCTGCCTTAACTGCTGGATATTTTTGGCATTGGTCTATGTTCGTAGGAACAACATTTAGTGGTAACTAGACTGAGTGGGACATGTTAGGTCCCATTTTCACACTGGAGGGCCTGTCCCGCAACGCAATATTCCACCTGTCCACCAATTCCAATATTGGTGGCCAGTGGGGGGGGGGGGGGGGGAGGGGGCTTTCTGGAGCGCCAGTATGGGTGTTGTGGGCTGATGGGACTGGTTTCCAGAGGGCTAGTATGGACATTGTGGGCCAAATGGATTTTTGGGCTGGCAGCTCAATCACTCAGGCCTGGTGGGTTGGCATCTCAATCGTCCAGGCTTGGTAGGCTGGCAGCTCAGTCACTCAGGGCTGGTGGGCTGGCAGCTCAGTCACTCAGGGCTGGTGGGCTGGCAGCTCAGTCACTCAGGGCTGGTGGGCTGGCAGTTCACTCATGGCTATTCCTTGAAATTCCATTTCAAGCAGAGTGCAGGCCACCACAATCGATTTCACAGCATTTCAACAGAGTGCAGGCCACCACATTCTATTTCACAGCATTTCAAGCAGAGTGCAGGCCACCACATTTGATTTCACAGCATTTGAGGCAGAGTGCAGGCCACCACATTCGATTTCACAGCATTTGCGGCAGAGTGCAGGCCACCACATTCGATTTCACAGCATTTCAGGCAGAGTGAAGGCCACCACTTTCGATTTCACAGCATCTGAGGCAGAGTGCAGGCCACCACATTCGATTTCACAGCATTTCAAGCAGAGTGCAGGCCACCACATTCATCTTCACTGCATTTCAAGCAGAGTGCAGGCCATCACATTCAATTTCACAGCATTTCAAGCAGAGTGCAGGCCACCAAATTGCCAAACAACTCATTGCATTGTTAAGGGCTAACAAATCATTTATTACAAGTACATTGCAGACTCACAGTTCACTTGATTCACAGCTTAGAATGACAGCTGTGGGCTCTCCCTCACGATCTTCCAGAGTGACTGACTCACGTCCAGGCATCCGGTGTTTTATAGTCCTGCCCTCCCCATCCCCGGAAGGGGCGTTACCTCCATCATGGTGATTGACAGGCGAGAGGACCAATAAGCTGTCCCATGATTCTGGCGGCTGCCTCATATGAGGACTGTGAGTAAGATGGCCAAAAATCTTGGCGATATAGGGTAGGGTTTTTTCTAAAATGAATATACAGCCTGGACAGGAAGTGGTCAAGATGAGACCAGATTAGTTATATAGATTGTACCTTTTACAATGCAGAAACATCCCATGATATTTCACAGGGCTGTTACTGAAGGGAAACAAGTTGCTGATAATTGATGGTATTTCATTCATTTAAATAGAGCACCAGACAAAGAGATGACCCTTGGATCAATAAAGTGATGGTGGAAGCACATAGCAGGTCAAGATATCCAACGGCCCAACATCCAGAGACACACATACTCTTTTCAGTTTTAGAACATGGAATGTAGAAAAGAGCAGCACAGGAACTGACTCTTCAGCTTACAAGGTAGACACAAATTTCTGGAGTAACTCTGGAGTAACGGGTGAGGCAGCATCTACGGAAAGAAGGAATGGGTGACGTTTTGGGCCGAGACCCTTCTTCACACTGATGTCGGGGGGGGGGGGGGGGAGATAAAAAGTATGCGGAGACAGTAAAACTAGTAGGAGAACTGGGAAGGGGAGAGGAAGGAGGGAGAAAGCAAGGGCTATCTGAGGAGTCGGAGGGAAGGAGGAATCACAGAGGGCGAGCAGTGAGAGAGGATGTTGCTGAATTCTTGTCGGAGAGAGGAGGCAAACTTCTTCAAAGTGGACATACCTTAAGGAGATTTCGCAGTGGAGTGAACAAAAGTGTGAGAATGAACTGCAGATGCTGGATAAAAATCAAAGGTATAGCTTTCTCACTCCTTCTCCTCCCCCTTCCCAGTTCTCATACTAGTCTTACTGTCTCCACCTACTTTGTCCCCCCCCCCCCCCCAACATCAGTCTGAAGGGTCTCGACCCGAAACATCACTCATTCCTTCTCTCCATAGATGCTGCCTTTAGCTCACAATGTGTGCACAGAGCATGAAGACAAGCTGAACTAATCTCATATGCCTGCACATGATCTACAGTATACCCCGCTATTCCCCGCACATCATTGTGCCCATCTAAGAGGGTCATAAATTTCACTATCAAATCTGCCTCCACCAGCGCGTCCGAGCACCCACTACCCTCTCTGCAAAAAAACTTGCCACGCACATCTCCTTTAATCTCTGCTCCTTTCACCTTAAAGCTATGCCTTATGGGCCTGTCCCACTTAGGTGATTTTTCAGGCGACTGCCGGCGACTGTCAAGTTGCCGGAAGTCACCTGATAAACCGACAACTGGAATGGCGACTGCCAGAGTGGAACACACACACATACACGCATCGCTTCCTTCCCCAGCCCGTTATGCAGGCGGGGGACAGGGCAAGTGGAGGGTGGGGGGCGCTGTCTGAGTGAAATTCACACGGTGCAAAGCCAAGGTGATACAGACACACACCGCAATGAACAGGAAGGTTGGCGCTGTAATTAAGATGGCTAAAGCACAGTGTGTATGGTAAGTCCTTTAAACGGGGGGGGGGGGAGGGGGGGGGGGGGGAGAGCGGGGGGGGGGGGTAGAGAGGGGGGAGAAGGAGGGAGAAGGGGAGAGAAGGGGAGGAGAGGGGGGAGAGGGGGGAGAGAGGGGTAGAAGGGGGGGGGTGGGAGAGGGAGGAGAAGGAGGGAGAAGGAGTGTAGACAACATTTAAGAATCCAAAGATACATGGCTGTGAAGCTCGGCAGACATTAACATTACCGGTTGATTATCCTTGGTTCTGAAAATTACTGTTTACGTTTTTTTTCCCCAGTGTGCCAATGAAATTCACCGGTCAGCACCGGCTACAACCTACAAGAACCTACGACAACCTTCGACCTCCTGGCAACCCACTAGGACCTCCTGGTGACCCACCTACGGCACAAGAATTCTCGCTACTCTCTATGGTGGCTTCATTCTGGTCGCTGCTAATTTTGCAACATGTTGAAAAGTTCGTGGAGACCATAATGAGGCCGCGACTAGTTCACAGAATGCGGGAACTCCTCACGACCATGAAGGCGACTCCCCGGCAACCACCCGCGAACATGTGGCGACTGCATAGTCCCCCGCGGTCACCTAAAGAGTCGCCTAAGTGGGACAAGCCCATTGCAGTCTTTGACATTTTCCACTGGGGAATAAAAGTTCTCATTGCTTATCCTATCTAGGCCTCCCATAATTTGATTTACTTCTATCAGATGTAGAAAAGGGGTAGGACATTTAGGACTGAGATGAGGAAAAACATTTTCTGCCAGAGAGTTGTGAATCTGTGGAATTCTCTGGCACAGAAGGCAGTGGAGGCCAATTCACTGGTTGTTTTCAAGAGAGAGTTGGATATAGTTCTTAGGGCTAACGAAATCAAGGGATATGGGGAGAAAGCAGGAACGGGGTACTGATTTTGGATGCTCAGCCATGATCCCATTGAATGGCGATGCTGGCTTGAATGGCCTACACTTGCACTACACTCGCACCTATTTTCAATGTTACTATAAACTCACCTCATCTGCCTATATATGATCCCTAACCCTTCATTCCCATATGCCACTATCATATCTGCCTCCACCACCAACCCTTGCAGTGGATTCCAGGCGCCCACCACCTTCTGTGTAAAATAATGAAAATATTCCCACACATCTCCTTTAAACGTTGCCCCTCTCTACTTAGAAGACGTAATTTGTTTCTTTGGCACCATATTTTAGCAACTACTATGTTCTGGGTATTATTAATAGCTGCTATTTCTATTGGGATTTAATTGCCCTTTTCTTTTGTTATCACATGTTCCATCAAAATAACTTTTCAGCTATTTAATGTGGCCTTAACGGTGTGACTCCCAGAAACAAAAATGTCACGGAATCCTAGAAGGCGTAGTAGCAATGGGGTACTGGTTTAGGATGATCCGCCTCATATTGAATGGCGATGCTGGCTCGAAGGGCCAAATGGCCTATTCCTGCACCTATTTTCTATGTTTCTCCCCTCATTCTCCGATGCTTCAGATAAAATAATTCAAGTTTGTCCTATCCCTCTATAGCTAATCTCTCTAATCCAGGCAGCATTCTGGTAAACCACTTATACACCTTCTCCAAAGCCTTCATATCCTTCCTGTAATGGGGTGACCAGAACAATATACAATATTCCAAATGCGGCCTAAGCAAAGAATTACAGAGCTGCATCATGACTTCCTGGTTCCTATAATGAATGCCCTAACTCATGAAAGCAAGTATCCCAGACATCTTCTTTACCACTCTATCTACTTGTATTGCCACTTTCAGGGAACTATGGATTTGGATCCCAAAATCTCTCTATATATTAATGCTGTCAAGGGTCTTTTCATTAACGGTATACTTTCTCCTAACATCCAACCTCCCAAAGTGCAGCAGTTCACACTTAAGTTGAGTTTAGTTTAGTTTAGATCTTGAAAACAGGCTTTTCAGACCACCATGTCCAGCGATCCCCGCACATTCACCCTATCCTACACGCACTCGGGACAATTCACATTCATATCAAGCTAATTAACCTACAAACCTGCGCATCTTTGGAGTGTGGGAGGAAACCAAAGATCTCCGAGAAAACCCACGCGGTCACGGGGAGAGCGTACAAGCTCAGTACAGACAGCACCCGTAGTCGGGATCGAATCCGGGTTTCTGATGCTGTGAGGCAGCGACTGTCGCCCCTTGGACTAATTTCCGTCTACCACTTCTCCGCCCATTTCTGCCACTAATCTCTACTCTACTGCAACTTTTAGTGTTCCTCACAGTCCATAACTCCAGCAATCTTCATGCCGTCAGCAAACTTAACAATCAACCGATTTACATCCATGTCCAAGGTAGGCAGAAATGCCGGAGAAACTCAGCGGGTGATGCAGCATCCATGGGGAGAAGGAATGGGTGACGTTTCGGGTCGAGACCCGATGTTGGGGGGTGGGGGGGGGGGTACGGAAAAAAGAAAGGAAGAGGCGGAGACAGTAGGCTGTGGGAGAGCTGGGAAGGGGAGGGGAAGGAGGGAGAAAGCAAGGGCTATCTGAAATTGGAGAAGTAAATGTTCATACCGCTGGAGTGTAGACTACCCAAGCAAAATATGAGGTGCTGTTCCTCCAGTTTGAGCTGGGCCTCACTCTGGCAATGAGGAGGCCCAGGACAGAAAGGTCGGATTTAGAATGGGAGGGGAGTTGAATGCTGAAAATCTATGTCCAAGCTATTTATATCTAACAGAGGTCCCAGCACAGATCTCTGTGGAACTCCATTAGTCACAGGCATCTGATCCAGCCTGAAGAACACCCTTCCACCAGAATCCGCTGTAGTAAGTCACTTAGTAGGTTATGGGCCTGTCCCACTTAGGCGACTTTTTAGGCGAGTGCAGGAGACTCTGTGCTCGCCACATGGTCACCACGTGTTCGCTGGTGGTCTCTGGTGAGTCTCCTTCATGGTCGCGAGGAGTTCCCGCATTCTGGGAACTAGTCGCGGCCTCAGTATGGTCGCCGCAAATTTTTCAACATGTTGAACATTTTTCTGTGACCAAAAATTGGTCGCCATGGAGAAAATCGATAATCCTGTAGTCGTGGGTGCAGTTGTGGTGGGGTCGTCATGTAGTTATGGGTAGTCGAGCTAGTTTTAGTGAATCGCCTTTGCTGACCGGGCATTTTCATTGGCTCACTGGGGAAAAACAACGTAAGCAGGTGTTTTCAGAGCCGAAGATAACCGACCGATAATGTTAAATGTCCGCCGAGCTTCACAGCTGTGTATCTCTGGCTTATTAAAAGTTGTCTGGCTTCTTAAAAGTTGTCTCCACTCCTTCTATCCCCTTCTCCCCCCTTCTCTCCCCTTCTCTTCCCCTCTCCCCGCTTCTCCCTCTATTAAAGGACTTAAGCCCCTGTCCTACTTGCATGACATAAATCGCGACGTCTGACGACCTTAAACGACCTAAAAAATAATCAAGGTCGCGGCAACGTAGAACCTCCTACGACCGTCCACGACTATGTCTACGACTTCCTACAACTCTGTTGAAGACCTCCCACGACTATGAAGAAGACCTCCTTCGACTATGTTGAAGACTGGCTTCGACCATGTACGTTTTACTGCTGTTTGCAGCAGCCCTTTTGCTTCAGCAGCCTCTTAAGCAAGGCAGAAGGGGAAGAGCAAGGGTGAAGAGGAAGCACAAGAAGAGGTCTCAGTGGGTGAATGGAGATGATGTGACGGACTGTCCCAGTACACCAGATGACTGCAAGAGAGTGGCGCTGGGCTTTGACAAAAGATGGAACTTTAAGCACACGTGTGGGGCAGTGGATGGCAAGCATGCCATTCTTGTCCCTGTCCCTGTTCCCCTCATTTTCCTTTTCGTGCAGGATGGCATTCTGCTGGAACCATTCCTCAAGGTCCCCCTCCTGCTGCCTGGTGAAGGTGTAGGGCATAACCTTCCTCCAGCCCTCCCTCACCACCCACGGGGCATCAGCCTCTGATGCGGTGTCAGACACAGGGGAAAGGGCTGCTTTGCTGCCTTCAATTGAGGCAGTGAAGGATGGGGTGGTGGTGGGGACATTTACTACCACCCTGGTCTCTCATGCAGGGCTACCTCCTCCTGCACTATCACCTCCTGTGGAATCACCTCCTACCTTTTTTTTTCTACTGACCTTTTTTTCACCCCGGAGCTATTACCTTCGACTGCCTCCGACTACCAATGACTAGCATCACGACCTACTACGACCTATCCACGTCCTACCTACGAATAAAAAAAGTGCCGATTTTTTTTCCATGCCGACCTTTTTTTTAAACTCGTGGACATTTTCTTTCAGGCTAGAAAAAGCACCGCTACCTACTTGATGCCATGAGTACGGGGAGACCACTCACGACCATGAGGAAGACATCCTACGACCTCCTACGACCTCGTGGCGACCATGCTGCGAGTATGAGTCAAGGGCAAACTCGGCAGAGGTCGTGAATTAGGTCGTGAAAGTGGGACAGAGGCTTGACCGTACACTGTGCTAGCCGTCTTAATTACAGCGCCAACCTTCCTGTTCATCGCGGTGTGTGTCTGTATCGCCATGGCTTTGTACCGTGTGAATTTCAGACAGTGCTCCCCCGCTTGCCCTGGCCACCACCTTTGCGATGTGTTTGTGTGTGTGTGTTCCACTCTGACAGTCGCCTTTCCAGTTCCCGGTTTTTCAACTTGACAGTCACCGGCAGTTGCCTAAGTGGGACAGGCCTATTAGTTCTGAATTCATTCAACCAAGTCACTGTGAATCCTGTCTATCTTAAACTTCTTGATCAGCCTACCAGGGGGACTTTATCAAATATCTTGCTATAATCCACGTAGGCAATATCCACTGCCCTATTTTCATCGACCACCTTCATCACCTCCTCAAAAAACTTGATTGTTAGTAAGACATGACCTGCCGCATACAAAGCCTTGCAGACTGTCCCTAATTAGCTCATTCTCTTCCACATGGGAGTAAATCCTATTCCGAAGAATCATCCCTATTAGCTTCCCTGTCACTGATGTGAGGCTCACAGGCCTACCATTCTATGAATTGTTTCTACTTCCCTTCTTAAAGAAAGGGTTAATATTGGGGACTATTCAGACCTCTGTGACCTCGCCCATGGTGAGAGAAGGTGCTCAAGGCTCCTGCAATCTCCTCTCTTGCCTCCGTTAATATCCTGGGATAGATTCCATCAAGCCCTGGGGATGTATCCACCTTAATGCTTTTCAAGAGCCCCAGCATCACCTTCTTTCCGATCTCAACCCGCCCTTGCATATTGGTATCCTCCACACTAAACTCACTGCCCTCCACGTTCTTATCCTTCACACTCCTTGTAAACTGGTGTATGGTACAGTGCTCACAATGGCATTTCCTCTACATTGCAGAAACCAAATGCAGATTGGGTTTGTACTTTCAAAGTACTTATCCCCATTTAGTTCACAAGGGTGACCATGAGCTTCCAGTTTATTGTCACTTTAATTCTTCATCCACATCCATTCTGACCTCCCTTCCACCATTTGCTCCAATTATGCCAAATATACACTTGAGGAGTACTTTTTACTTTATACATTATTATTACATGTACCTAAGTACTGTGAAAAGCTTTGCTTTTGCCTACAACCTGGGCTTTACACAAGTGTCTCCACGTGTTGGCACTGACAAAGTCACAAATTGTAGAAACAGTCCTATCCGCTCCTCCCTATCCCATTCCAGGCCCCCCTTTATCCTTGGCGGCCCTCAGCCGGGTCCACACATTGCTCTCACTCTCGGACCCTCCTCACTCAGTCTCTCCTCTTGGGGCTGTCCCACCGGACGAGCTAATTCAAGACTTCTCCCGAGTTTCGCTTGATTCGAACTCGGAGAATTACAGTAATAGCCGCTCGTAGGTACTCGGGGCTCTCGAGTTGAAAACATGTTGAAAAATCTTCACGAGTCTTCACGAGTACCTGCCGTTAGCCGTTACGAGCCGCTAAGAGATGTCCCAAGCTCCGACGTACCCGCTACGTACATTCTACGTGCTTACCATGAGTTTGATTTTTTTTTAAACTCGGGAGAGCTCTTGAATTACCTCGTACAATGGGACAGCCCCATCACTCTCGGTCCCTTCTTCTGTTCTTGGTCCCTCCTCACTCTCGGTCCCCTCTCACTCTCGGTCCCTCCTCACACTCGGTCCCCTCTCACTCTCGGTCTCTCCTCACTCTCGGCTCCCCTCTCACTCTCAGTCCCTCCTCACTCTCATTCCCTCCTTAATCTCATTCCCTCCTCACTCTCGGTCCCTCCTCACTCTCGGCTCCCCTCTCACTCTCAGTCCCTCCTCACTCTCAGTCCCTCCTCACTCTCAGTCCCTCCTCACTCTCAGTCCCTCCTCACTCTCATTCCCTCCCTAATCTCATTCCCTCCTCACTCTCGGTCCCTCCTCACTCTCAGTTCCCCTCACACTCTCGGTCCCTCCTCACACTCGGTCCCCTCGGTCTCTTCTCAGTCCCTCCTCACTCTCATTCCCTCCTTAATCTCATTCCCTCCTCACTCTCGGTCCCTCTTCACTCTCGGTCCTTCTTTGCTCTTGGTGGCATTGTTACTGTCAACGCCAGCGGTTCGGGGCCGATTCGGGGTCCATGTTGGGCAAGCCGGGCCTGCCGGGTGGGCGCTCCATCATCAGTCCTTGGCTGGCGTTCCTCGTTCCGCTGACCACGGAGAGTGGGTCCTCTGACGTCGGTCCACTCTGGGCGGGTCAGCCCTGCTTGCCGGGAGTGTCCCAGCCGCACTTAGAGTAGCACCTTATCCGCTGTCTGGGTATGTTACTGGGACTTAATATGGAAATGAACAACTTTAGATATATTTGTTTCTCTCTCCAACATGTGGCTATATTTTTTGGTTTCAATTTGTTTCTTTTTTTTTCTGACCAGTTGCTGATTTTTAAACTAATTACTACCATGACAACTTTAGTCCGTGTGTGGACGTGGCTTTGAAGGACGGGAATCCAAAGCAACGAAGTGGAAGCTAAATAACCGAATAGAAAGGAAGCCGAAAAGCCAAATAACCGAAAGCGTACAAAGCCGAAACCCCAAATAACCGAAAGTATCTTTGGTTATATCTATATTACTAAAAGTAAGATATTGACCACTTCCTGTTTTTCTGTTTCATGATTTTTGAAAAAACGCTGCCACTTACGGCTGTGATTTTTGGCCATCTTACTCAGAGTCCCCCTCCGCTGCTCAGGACAAGAGGATTTTTCCCATTGATGAAAAATAAAGTTATCAATGTTTTAAAAATGTTGACATGCTCTCTGCTGCCCCTGCTGGTGGGAGGGGGGGAGGGACTATAAAACCCGGAAGTGTTGTGCCTCACTCAGTCTCTGCAAGATGGAGGAAGCAAGAGGGTCATGTCTCTCTGAGCTGTGAATAACACTGAACACATGTCTACTCAACTGTGAGTGCCCTTAATGTGCTTTTAAATGCTGCACTGCAAATGGTTGTTGGTGGTGGTAACTGATTTGACATGCTGCACTGCAAATGGTCTTTGGTGGTATTAACTGCTTTGAAATGCTGCACTGCCAATGGTTGTTGGTGGTGATAACTGCTTTGAAATGCTGCACTGCAAATGGTTGATGGTGGTGGTAACTGCTTTGAAATGCTGCACTGCAAATGGTTGTTGGTGGTGGTAACTGCACAACTTCCTGTTTGCACTGCATATTGATTTTAGATAAAATGCAACCACTTACGGCTGTGATTTTTGGCCATCTTTCTCAGTCCCCCTCCGCTCATCAGGTGCAGAGGATTTTTCCCATCAATGAAAAATAAAAGTGTTATTAGTGTTTAAAAAAGTTGAGAATCTCTCTCCTGTCAATCACGCCATGAAGGCCACGCCCCTTCCAATGGTAGGGGGGACGGATTATAAAACCCGGAAATGTGGGTATGGCTCAGTCTCTGCAAGATGTGGGAGGGAGAGGTCACGACTGTCTGAGCTGAGAATCAACTGAACACACTGAATGTCTACTGAACTGTGTGGTGTTTATGTGGTGTTTTGTGTGGTTTTATGGTGGTTTTATAGTGGTTTCACCCTGCTGGAAATGATATGAAACTGCATTTGAATTTGGTGGCCTTGCACCCTACATGAAATGGTAGGAAACTGCACACATTTTGTGGCCTTGCACCCTGCTTGGAATGGTATGAAACTGCACTTCAATTTGGATGTCTTGCACCCTGCTTGAAGTGGTATGAAACTGCACGAGTTTGGTGGCCCTGCACCCTGCTTGAAGTGGTATGAAACTGCACTTGAATTTGGTGGCCTTGCACTCTGCTTGAAGTGGTAGGAAACTGAACCTGATATTTGGTGGCCTTGCACCCTGCTTGAAGTGGTATGAAATAACAATTGAATTTGGTGGCCTTGCACCCTGCTGGTAAGAAATGATGGTGGCCTTGCACCCTGCTTGAAATGATAGGAAACTGCATTTGAATTTGGTGGCTTTGCTCCCTGCTTCAAATGGAATTTCAAGGAATAGCCATGAGTCAACTGCTCGCCCACCAGCCGTGAGCTGCCAACACATCAGGCTTGAGTGACTGAGCTTTCATCACAAGAATCCATTTGGCCCACAATGTCCATACTAGCCCTCTGGAAACCAGTCCCTTCGGCCTCTGGAGCCGAGGAAATAGGCAACATTTCGGGCTGAAACCCTTCTTCAGACTGATAGGGGCTGGGGGGAGGCGGGGAGAAGAAAGGAAAAAGGAGGAGGAGGAGCCCGAGGGATGATGGAGAGGTAGGAAGGGGAGGATTCAGCAAGGTTTAACAGAATTGTGAGAAATCAATGTTCATGCCACCAGGATGCAGGCTCCCCAAGCAGAATATGAGGTGCTGTTCCTCCAATTTCCGGTGTTGCTCACTCTGGCCATGGAGGAGGCCCAGGTCAGAGAGGTCGGATATGGAATGGGAGGGGGAGTTGAAGTGCTGAGCCACCGGGAGGTCAGGTTGGTTAATGCGGACCGAGCAGAGGTGTTCGGCGAAACGATCGCCAAACCTACTCTTGGTCTCACCGATATAGATCAGCTGACATCTAGAGCAGCGGATGCAATAGATGAGGTTGGAGGAGGTGCAGGTGAACCTCTGTCGCACCTGGAACGACTGCTTGGGTCCTTGAATGGAGTCGAGGGGGGAGGTAAAGCGACAAGTGTAGCATCTCTTGCGGTTGCAAGGGAAAGTGCCCGGGGAAGGGGTGGAGCGGGAGGGAAGGGAAGAATTCCACAGCAAGTGGAATATTGTGTTGGGGGGAACAGCCCTCCCGTGTGAACATGGGACCCAACGGGTCCAATTTAGTCTAGTATTCATATATAAATATACACCATTTTGTTTTCTCGTTTATAACATTGTTTACAGAATACTATGTTAACATATTCTGTTGTGCTGCTGCAAGTAAGGATTTCATTGTTCTAACTGGGACGTGAGAGAATAAAACACTCTTGACTCTTGACTTATTCTGCTAATGTGTGGGCTAGAACTAGTGTACGGGTGATCGATGGTCAGCGTGAACTCGGTGGGCCGAAGGGCCTGTTTCCACGCTGTATTTTTTTATTAAACTGAAAACACTAAAACCAGAGGGAGTCTAAAGAAGGGTCTCTACCCGAAACGTCACCCAATTTCTTCTTTCCAGAGTTCCTGGCTGCTCCATGGAGCTCCCCCGCACAATTAAAGCATGGAATAGTCTTCACCCTACCATAGTTACCTAACCAGACACAACTAAATTTAAGGTACCTCTTTTTTCCCCAAGATCCCTTTTTTGCTTAAGTCCAAGTATTAAGAGTCAAGAGAGTTTTATTGTCATATGTCCCAGATAGGACAGTGAAATTCTTGCTTGCTGCAGCACAACAGAATATGTAAACATAATACAGAACTGGAGATAAAAGTTCAGTGTGTTTATATACCATAGACCATATATATCTATATACACAATAAATAAGCAGATAAAATGCAATAGGCTGTTATTGTTCAGCCCTCCACCACCTCCAGTTTAAATTCCATTTAGAATATTTATGGAGGACCAGGAAACCAGAAGCAAGAGCTACTCCAGGGAGTTACTCCAGATCCAGGGTCAGGGAGTGATTCTGCGTTGGTTTTCAGCGGTCGCGGCGAGGCGGTGACCGGACAGCAATGGCGGCCAGATCTCCCACAATTCAAAGCGAGGGAGAAAGTGCCCAGCGCCGACCAGTTGCCGTGTCAGTGCGCATGAGCAGGGCGGCCGATGATGTGCCGGCCGTGGTTGTGAGCATGTGCAGGGGTGAGGATGTGCAAGGCGGCCTGCCGTGCCGGCGGATGAGGAGCGAGCGGAGAGCGGACACCCGGCGGCCCGGACACGGATACGGATGGTGGAGATTGACAGAGAGAGATAGAGAGATAGAGAGGGGGGCCCGCCCTGAGTTGAATGGCCGGAGGCCGCCTAGATTTCGAGGCCCTAGCCTTCAGCCTTTGAAGCCTAGTGGTAAATCCGGCTCTGCGAGGCCCCCCTAGATCTCGAAGCCCTAAGCTTAAGCTTGTCAAGCTTATACGTAAATCCAGCCCTGATGGAGGGGGTGAGCCGTATTGTCCAAGATGCTCCCCAGTTTGAGGAGCACCCTCCCCTCCAAGACCAACCTCCCATGAATCCAACTCCGCCCCCAGGACGGAGCCAGCCTTCCTGATGAGTTTGTTGACCCTATTGGCGTCCGCAGCCTTCGCCCTGCTGCCCCAGCGCACAACAGCGAAGAAGATGCCACTGGCTACAACCGATTGTTTGAACATCTTAATGGGGACATTGAAGGAGTGAAGCCTTCTCAAAAAATACAGCCGGCTCTGTCTATTCTTGTACAGGGCCCTCATCATTCCTGGCCCAGTCCAGTTTACTGTCCAGTTACACTCCAAGGTATTTGTACTCCCTGTAAACTGCACATCCACACCATTGATGGAGACAGGGGACAGGAGTGTTCCTCTCCTCCTAAAGTCCACCACCAACTCCTTAGTCTTGCCGGTGTTGAGCTGCAGGTGATTCAGCCCACACCACTCAACAAAGTCGTTGACTACACCTCTGTATTCAGCTGTAGGGCAGAAACTATACCGCTGCGCCACTGTAATGTTAATTGTTAAATGTTAATTGTGAAATCCAGCCAATACAGCCATTAATAGATGCCAAAAATGCACTGTGTTACATTCAATCCAGAGTTACGAATAAATTACAAAAAACATATATGTGCATTCTTTCAAAGAGAACCAAGTATTTCCCTCTATTGTTACCGAAGGGAAGTAGTTTCAGTGAAGATGACATCTGTTTAAAAGCGCAAAATTATAAGGAACTTCTGACCCGCTATTCAATTCTCTACAATGACGATCAGTAAATACCTATTTAAAATCACTCTGTCATATAGATTAAAGTTTCATTGAACCATATCCAAGGTAAGATTTGAAACTACTACAGGCCTGTATGATGCAGGGATCTAAAAAAAACCCTTAAATCTACTCAGTAAAAACAATCACTGCGGAATTCTAACCAAGTTAACCAAACACTGCATTGATGAAAATATAGCATTCTGAGGCATCAGAATTCAATTTGTATCTCAGAACCAATATTTCTTGCAGCAGAATAAATCTCCTTCTACTGTATCATTAATTTGGGAAAGTATCTTCTCATGAACCAACCTGAAGGTCTCTACTTGCATTTGCAGACGTTCCAGTGACTGATAATTTATCTTAATCATAAGGATGAATTTCTCCAAATCAGTTTGTATTCCTTCAGTTAAATGTTAAGTGAGAACAGTAATATAATGTATGTAGTGCTTAACTTAATGGTCTAGAACGCAGAAGCACAGACGAAATATCTCAAAACAACTGTTCAAATTCCATTATGGCAGCTGGGAATTTAAATTCACTTAATTAAATAAATCTGGAAATGGAAAGCTAGTTTTGGTGGCGCAGTGGTAGAGTTGCTGCCTTTGAGCGCCAGAGACCCGGGTTCGATCCTGACTACATGTGCTGTCTGTACGGAGTTGACACGATCCCCCGTGACCAAGTGGGTTTTCTCCGGGGGCTCCAGTTTCCACCCGCATTGCAAAGACGTGTAGGTTTGTAGGTTAATGCACTCCTGTAAGCTGTCCCTTGTGTGTAGGATAGAACTAGGCCTAGAGCTGAAGGACCTGTTTCCATGCTGTTCCTCTAAACTAAGCTAAACAATGTTGGCCATGAAATGGCCATCCATTGCACAAATGTTTTTAGTTTAATTTAGTATAGTTTAGAGATACAGCGTGGAAACAGGCCCTTCGGCCCACTGAGTCCACACCGACCAGTGATCCCCACACTTCAACACTATCCTACAAACACTAGGGACAATTTACACTTATACCTAGCCAATTAACCTACAAACCTGTACGTCTCTGGAGTGTGGGAGGAAACCGGAGATCCCGGAGAAAACCCACGCAGGTCACGGGGAGAACGTACAAACTCCGTGTAGACAGCGCCCATAGTCAGGATTGAACCCGGGTCTCTGGGACTGCAAGCGCCGTAAGGCAGAAACTCTACCGCTGTGCCACTGTGCTGCCGGTGCAGTTCCAAGAAGCAGTTGACATCTTCGCCCCCCCCTGACCAATATGTGAATCTGGATCCCCAGCAATCTAGGTGACTTTCAGCTGTCATCTGAACTAAGCCAGAGCACCCAACCCCCACCAACACCTGCTAACCTAGATGCAAGGAACTGCAGAAGCTGGTTTACTAAAAAAAGATATGCATAGTGCTGGAGTAACTCAGCAGATCAGGCAGCATCTCCAGAGAATGTGAATAGGTAACCCTTTGGATCAGGACCCTTCTTCAGACTGATTGTAGAGAGCTGGAAGAGAGGTGGGGGGGGGGGGGGGAGCCTAAAGTTGTTGGACAACTTGTTCTATTTGATCTTCCGTTTGTGCACGTCGAGTTGATTGCATTAGTCGAAACAGGGCGGACCACGTGAAGGTTGCAATCTTCCACCCCAATAAAGTTCAATTAATGTTGGGTATTAAATAAAGCCTTGGTAGCAATGCCCAATACTCACTTATAAATGGAAAGACATTAGTTTGAGGATGGAAAGGCTTCTAAACATACACTGATCTGGTCCAGTATTTATTTGGTAATGCTAAAAAACACTAGGGACACTCTGGAGACATAAGGAATTGCAGAGGCTGCGATCGACAGCAGCTTCTGCAGATACTTGAAGCTTACTAGTGGTTAGAAGCAGACTAAAGAATCTCAGAAAAGGAGAGGAAAAGTGAAATGTGACGGAGGGAGGGATATGGTTGGAAGGGGACCCTACTGACCCTCCCACCAATACCCCCCCCCCCCCAACGACCATCAGAATTATGAAGAATCCAAAGCTGAAGTCTGTCCATTCCCTCCACAGATGCTGTCTGTCAGGCTAAGTTCATCCAACACTTTGTGTTTTGATAAACTAAACTCAGTTCTTTTCACAAATTTTGTCTCGATTTTTTAATCTCCTGAGAGAAACTTATAAAATTGTTCCTTAATCCTAAAATGAAACTATCAGTGTGCATACATTATTAGATCAGCTAAAACATGTCTGATCTTTGTCTACCTGTGCTATTTCGTAGTAGGAATTTTTTTAAGCTAATTTGCAGATTCTGTGCAATTTACTGAAAACTCTGTTAATATCCTCTGGTGGAACTGAAATGTAGTCACGATTGTTGAGATCAGTTAATACCAGAGTTGGCATGATGATACCGGAGAAACGAGCAGAGAAATGGAACCCTTAACAATCCAGTCTGAAGAAGGGTCTCGACCCGAAACGTCACCCATTCCTTCTCTCCAGAGATGCTGCCTGTCCCGCTGAGTTACTCCAGCTTTTTGTGGTCTAGAGTATCTTTGGTATAAACCAGCATCTTCAGTTCCTTCCTGCACATTAACAATGCAAGCTGTATTCGAGCACTTTATCAGCAGAAGGGTTCCTAACATGTTAATCCACCCACTTCCAGAAAGTGGATCGTTTGTACAAACGATAAAGACAGTAAACGATAAAAAAGCAAATAATAAATGCAGCTTACCGGCAGCAAATCTAACCAAATGTATATTGTCCAGAACGCATAGAACACAGTCGTGAACATTTTGGTCTGCTTCTCGGGGACTCCTCAGCATTAACTGAGACAGAAATCTATGACTGCATCTGTGGAGACCGCAGCATTTCCAGGAAGATTTATAATTTTGGTTCTGTGCGAAAAGAGGAACTTTGGAATGAAGCACTGTGGGCGGATGACACATGGCTGGCAGGAGCATTTAGGGAAATCTAGAGGGAGGGATGTTATGCAGCATAGGTTTAACGCAATGCAAGAAGACAATAAGTGTGTGTACTAAACCTGCTGGGGAATCACCAGCAGGTCGTTCAACCTGATGATTTGATTAGGGGTGCAGATCATCTAAGGAACACCGAGCGGCTGTAAACAAATGGAAATAATTATGGTGTAGTGTACGCATTATGAACTGAGTAAACTCCCTATGTCAGCTGCATTCTCATGAGAAGAACTTGGTCAGAGGCCAGGAACTGCAGTACAGGCATTTTGATAATATGTGCTCCATGGGACGAGTCGAGAAAGGGCTGGGAATAGGTTCTCAGCTGGTCCACATGGAGGGAGCTGGCATTTGATGCCAAGAATCGGAAGGAGCTCGATAAAGAAGTTTAGTTTAGAGATACAGCGCAGAAACAGGCCCTTCGGCCCATCGGGTCCGCGCCGACCAACGATCCCCACACATTAACTCTACCCCATCCACACTAGGGACAATTTAACATTTATACCAAGCCAATTAACCTATTAACCTGTACGTCTTTGGAGTGTGGGAGGAAAGCGTAGATCTCGGAGAAAACCCACGCAGGTCACGGGGAGAACGTACAAACTCCGTTCAGACAGCACCCGTAGTCGGGATCGAACCCGGGTGTCTGGCGCTGTAAGGCAGTAGCTCTACCGCTGTGCCACCGTGCAGCACGATGTGTAAGCTATTACATCAATTGTACCTTTGTATTGCTTTCTTTTGGCAAATATAACATGTAGCAAATGTTTATTTTGAAACATTATTTTGGCTTTGAATTTCAATGCAGCCAGTGGCGTGAAAGACAGGGTTTTCAATATGGCTGCCGGAACATTGGGATCCTAAAAGTGGGTAAGGATAATTGAGGGGAGAAAACGTCTAAGTTGGCAACTTCCCTGACTCAGCCCTCCCGACGCTGAGTGACTTCAACTCCAGGGAAATCTCACAATGGGCTACAGGCCAAGGTTCAATCAAAATGCCAACTCCTCTTGCAATAACATCCATCTTAGGATGGGGCCAGATCCAGCATCCTTCACTGGGACCAGGAGATGGACAGAGAGGAGGTAGGCTTAGTTTAGTTTGGTTTAGTTTAGAGATACAGTGCGGAAACAAGCCCTTTGGCCCACCGGGTCCGCGCTGACCAGCGATCCCCGCACATTAACACTGTCCTCCACCCACTAGGGACAATTTTTTACATTTGCCAAGCCGATTAACCTACAAACCTGTACGTCTTTGGAGTGTGGGAGGAAACCGAAGATCTCGGAGAAAACCCACGCAGGTCACGGGGAGAACGTACAAAACCTTGTGCAGACAGCACCCGTAGTCGGGATCGAACCCGGGTCTCCGGCTCTGTATTTGCTCCATTTGCCATGTAACTGGAGCCATGATCAGAAAGCTCTTTCTGATCCTTTGTTACTACGCAACAGAGAAGGTTGCTGATACTTGTAATTGGTGGGATGGAGAATCTTCATTGCTTCAATCCCCCCCCCCACCACCACCACCATCTAAGTGGAAACAAACTAGCCTGGAAATTGTGGTTTGGTTGTTTTTTGGTGCATTATATACAGCAAGCCGTTACGAAGGCATGCATTAGGTTGGTCTTTTATTTGCAAGAGGGGTTGAATATCAGAGCATAGATGTCAGGGGTGAGAAAGGAGATTCTGTGGCCACAAACTGGACTCCAGAATGGTGCGTTGCATCTCTGGTGCCAGGGTCTGAGATAGCTCGGAGCGACGGCAGGACATTGACACGAGTGGTCTCTGAGGTTATCATTACCAAGGACAAATTTTAGGAAAATGGATGAGTTCCTCAGCAAATGTACAAATTGTGCGAATTGTGGACGCAGCCCAGACCATCACACAAACCAACCTCCCTTCCATTGACTCCATTTATACCTCACGCTACCTCGGCAAGGCCAGCAGCATAATCAAGGACGAGTCGCACCCTGGCCACTCCCTCTTCTCCCCTCTCCCAGCAGGCAAAAGGTATAGAGTGTGAAAACGCACACCTCCAGATTCAGGGACAGTTTCTTCTCAGCTGCTATCAGGGAACCGAACCATTCTACCACATCCATGTTAAGGACGGCACTGTTACACGTTGGTAGAGTTTCTGCCTCTTGCAGTATCGCTGAGCCGGGTTCAATCCCGACTACAGGCGCTGTCTCGATAGGGTTTGTACATTCTCCCCGTGACCTGCGTCTGTTTCCTTCGAGATCTTCGGTTTCCTCCCACACCCCGAAGACGTACAGGTTTATAGGTAAATTGGCTTGGTGAAAGTGTAAATTCTCCCAAGTGTGTGTAGGATGGTGTCAGTGTGTGGGGACCGCTAGTTGGTGTGGACTCAGTGAGCCGAAGGGTTTATTTCCGCGCTGTATATCTAAACTATACTAAACTAACCAGAGAGCAATCGTGAACTAAGATCTGCTTCATTGGTGACCCTTGGGCTATCCTTGATCGGACTTTGCTGGCTTTACCGTGCACTAAATGTTGTTACCTTATCATGTATCTGTACATTGTGAATGGCTCGATGTAATCATTTATTGTCTTTCCGCTGACTGGATAGCACGCAACAGTAGCTTTTCACTGTGCCTCGGTACACGTGACAATAAACTAAACTGAAGCAGTTATGGAGTTAGGAATTAAATTTAAAGGCAAGACATCAAAGATGACAATCTCCGCTCTACTCCCAATACCATGAGCTGGTGAATGCAGGAATAAAAGGATAGGCAAGGTGAATGCATGGCTGAGAAGTCGGAGCAGGGGCAGGGAATTCAGGTTTGTGGGATGTCTTGTGGGGCAGTGAAGACAAAAGGTTAGGGTTGCACCTGAACTGGAGGGGAACCAAACTGTTTGCAGGGAGACTTGCTAGTGCAATTTGGGAAGCTTTCAACTAGATTGGGATGGGGACGGGGGTCCTAGAACAGAAAGGAGGCAGATGAGAAGTTGAGATCTAATACCATTGTCAAAGAGAACAAGTTGAGAACTTAGTTGAGAACTAGGATAGGCAGCTGCACAGCAAAGAGAAACGAAAGACCGATGGTTTAAAAGGCATTTATCTCGATGCCAGAGGCATGGCAGTTAAGGGGGATGATCTCAGGGCATGGATTTGCTCGGGCGACTGAGATATTACAGCCATAACAAAGATGTGGATGAGAGAAAGGCAGGGCTGACAGCTCAATGTCCCAGGGTGCAGGTTCTACGGGCATGATAGAGATGCAGGTCAGAGAGGAGAGGTGGTTGCCATTTTGATCAGAGAGGGCATAAACTACAGTGCTTCAGGAGAATATTGTGGGATCATCCAGTGAGGCTAGATGGGTAGGACTTAGAAACAGGAATTAGAGGAGCAAATGTGTAGGGAGATTGCAGATAGCTGCAAAAATAATTGGGTAGTACAATTGGGGGATTTCAACTCACTGGTATTGACTGGTTCTCCCATTCTCATTCAATGTAATGGACTTTGTTAAATATGTCCAAGAAAGCTTCCTTAATATAAATATTAAACAAGAACACCGTTTGAAGTTGGAGTGAGAGACTACATGAAGAACCTGCCGGCCCGCGTGCACGTCAATCTTCAAAGCAACTGTATGAAACTACAGGCCACTTGCACCAAATTAAACTATAGAAAGATTAATAACGCTTGATTTACCGAATGATCTTTATGAGATTCAGGGTTGAGAGTGGAGGGCACGTAGTCCCTCACTCCAACTTCTTATAAAATAAAGATCAAACTTCAAATGGTAAGTTCTCATTTAATCTTTCTATTTTATTTCAAGTCTCGTGACAAGACTATGTGAAGCCTTCGAAGCTCTGTGGTTTCATGCAGTAAACCAATCTGTATGTGAACAGACTACACAGATAAATCATAAATGGTAGAAAAGACATGGGCCTTTAACAACATGATGCTAACTTTACATACATGTACATCGCCCTTAATTGGACCACCGTCTCAATTACCTTTGTGTTACTCAACAGCTCATAATTCTGTCCATAATTCTATCTGCAAACGTCCAGACATGTTCAACGATATTTTATAACTTCCGAAAGTGCGTTCATCTGAGCCTCCTGCTGTTGCAAGAATGTGATCAAAGGGAAATATCCATTCTATTGGCTGCTGACATGCCAGCAGCCCTGGTAGAGTGAGACTTGAAATTATTTGTATTCACTCCCGCTTTCAGCTGCTTACACTCTATCCATCTTGAAATAGTCTGCACCAACAATCTCTTGTGAAACTATTATATAACTATGAAGAAACTTTTCCTTCATCTCATAGGTTTTTAGTAACCTCAATGTACCTTTTCACATAATGAACACCCACAATCTCCGATCTGGTGGGTATGCTGTCAACTCCAACTTGTACCCAATCATTCCTGCTCTGCTTCATGAGCTCATTCACATAAAATGCTACCATCTTGACAGATATGACTGAGTGATCCAGACAGAGATTGTGTAAAGACTGTGCTCTTCGTGCTGAAATCAGCGTCATAAGCATGACTAACTTAAGAGTAACTGCTCCATCATTAGGGATACAGCTGATGATAATCTGCATAAAAATGTATACTGATTACACATTGCACACTACTTTGTATCTAGGCTTTAGAGTGTTCATATAAAAGACACCTTCCATAACCTTTGTCACCAGTGGATGAGAGCCAATCGTTTATTGTCCCACTTCTAGTATTAGATACGATGACAAAGCACTATGAGCAGTGTTAATTGCGCTATAACATAGTCGCATCTCATAAACCCAAACTGAAAGAAACCCACAAACCTCTGCTACTTCTGTTTAAAAGTAGCTCACATGTGCCTCTTCACAAAACTTTCCATACAAACATGCAGTGATAGGTGCACGAGCGATAGGTTGAACTAGCCACTGCTCGTGTCTGTGAGCAAATATAGGAGCTTCTTTCAGCAGACTTATTTACAATGGAAGCCATGGTTGAGCAGGCCAATTTGGCACTACTATAATTCATGTTGCCTCGTCTTTTTCGGAGCTTTCACGGAGGTTAGTAAGCAGGCCTTACCTGTCAGTGTCTCCGAGTCCGGGTCGACCTCCTTATCAGAGCTTCAGCATAGTTCCTTTGGCAGGCCATGCCTGTCCACATCTTCGGTCCCACACTTGCCAAACTGCTCCATTTTGGGAGCTTTAAACGGACATTGCTGTGCAGGTCGCGCCTGCCAACGTCTCTGAGCCCGGTGGGACAGGCTGCTCCTTTGCGACAGGCTGCTCCTTCGGAGCCTTGGTGGAGCTTACTGTGCAGGTCGCGCCTGCCAGTTACTCCGAGCCTGGTCCGACAGGCTACTCCTTCAGAGCCCTGGTGGAGTTTACTGTGCAGGTCGCGCCTGCCAGTTTACTCCGAGGCCGGCCGCCTGCTCCTTTCTGGAGCCTCAACGGCGGTAGCTGTACAGGTCACGCATGTCAGCCTCTCCGAGCTCGCTGCATCTATTTTCAGAGCCAGGGAGCCATTCCTGCAAAGAAATACAGCTTACCTGCTGGAGGATTTTCGAATGCCTCCGAATCCCGCGCCATGCGACGACGTATTGACGCGCATGCGGGCTGGCGGGTTCTTCACGCAGTCTCATCACGAGACTTCAATATAAAATCAGTGGATAGAGGGCCTTACTGGAAAGAACACCACACTGAGGGAACGAGAAAGGGCAAGTTCCTGAAGTGCCAGTGCTAGACTATAATTCTATTGGTTTTCAAATAGTTTACGAAGAAGATTTAATAGAAATCTGAGGGGTAACTTTTTCACACAAAGGGTGGTGGGTGTATGGAACAAGTTACCAGAGGAGCTAGTTTAGGCTGGGACAATCCCAACATTTATGAAGCAGTTAGACAGGTACATGGATAGGACACGTTTGGAGGGATATGGACCAAGTGCAGGCAGGTGGGACCAGTGTAGCTGGGACATATTGGCCGGTGTGGGCAAGTTGGGCCGCAGGGCATGTTTCCATACTGTATCACATTATGACTATGACTCTTAAGTCGGAGCAAATCCATGCTCCACAGATGGTCATAGTTTACACGAAGAAAGCATCCAGCAAAATCCTGGTGAGTATGTCTAGATTGAGAGGCATGGATGAGACGGACAGTCAGAATCCTATTCCCAGGGTAAAAATGTTAAAGACTAGAGGGCTGAGAATTAAGGTGAGAGGGGCAGGAGTTTAAAATAGATGTGCGCTGTGGGGCAAGTATTTACGCAGTGGTGGGTACCGGAGAGGTAGTGATAGAGGCAGGGATGATACTGGCACTTACTCTAAGTGGCTTTTGAGTAGGCACATGTAAATGCTGGGAATTAGGGTAATGGATCATGTACAGGCAGATTAGATTAGCTTATCTTGGCATTATGTTTGGCAGAGTGTGGAATGAAGGGTCTACTCCTGGGCTGTGCTTTTCTATGTTCCAGGATCACAGGCTACAAGTGCCCACTTCTCCAAACAGGGAGATGGAGTAGGCCTGGCCTGCTTTCCCCTCCATCATTCATCTGGCATTGGGGCTCCTTGTAAGATACGAGTTCTGATACGAGTTTAGGTCTTCAACCTAAAATGTTAACACTGTCTATCTTCCCACAGATGCGACCTGACCTGCTGAGCATTTCATAAGGTCATAAGGGAGCAGAATTAGGCCATTCATTTATTTTTGACGTTTTTCATCACTTTTTCTGCTTTCCTCAGCAATTCCAATCTGTGTGAACCATTATAAGGTCATAACTCCTTCTTCTTCTATCGTGTGGCGTGCACAGCCTAAGGTTGTTGGACAACTTGTTCTATTTGATCTTCCGTTTGTGCACGTTGAGTTGATTGCATTAGTCGAAACAGGGCGGACCACGTGAAGGTTGCAATCTTCCACCCCAGGTCATAACTGATAGGAGCAGAATTAGGCCATTCGGCCCAACAAGTCTACTCCGTCATTCAATCATGGCTGATCTAACGCTCCCTCTTAACCTGCCTTCTCCTCATAACCCCTGACACCCATACTAATCAAGGATCTATCCATCTCTGCCTTAAAAATATCCATTGACGGCCTCCACGGAATTCCACAGATTCTGCCCCCTCTGACGAAAGATCATTCTCCTCATTTCCTTCCTAAAAGAATGTCCTTTAATTCTGAGGCTATGGCCTCTAGTCCTAGACTCTCCCACTAGTGGAAACATCCTCTCCACATCCATCGACCCTTGCATTTCCAGCATTTAATCTCTTTCTAGTTCAGTTTTACAGCACCTGCAAATTTGTCCCACAGATACTGGCAGGCAGCAACTTGAAAATGGCCATAGATATTGTTGTTAGTAGTGAAGTGCCTTTGCAAATCATTCTGTTGAAAACCATGAGATCAATTTTTGCATCACATGGACTCGTGGTTGAGCAGATTACTGAGAATAATCCGCAGTTTAGGGCAGCACAGTTTATCACATTCCTGGAGTTTGATGGATCAGTATTATCCAATATCTAGCAGGGAGGCTGATTGATCAGTCCTCATGCTGAAAGGGCAATGAGGTTTAGTTTAGTTTAGAGATACAGCGCGGGAATAGGCCCTTCGGCCCACCGGGTCCACACAGACCAGCGATCCCCACACAGTAACACTATCCTACACACACTGGGGGACAATTTATATTTGTCCCAAGCCAATTAACCTACAAACCAGGTACGTTTTTGGAGTATGGTAGGAAAAAGAAGATCTTGGAAAAAAACCCACGCAGGTCACGTAGAAGAACGTATATACACCGTACAGACAGCACCCGTAGTCGGGATCGAACCCGGGTCTCTGTCGCTGTAAGGCAACAACTCTACCGCTACGCCACCGCGCCGGCCACGGGTGTGTAGGAGGGAAGAAGGTCTCGACCCGAAACGTCACCCATTCCTTTTCTCCAGAGATGCCGCCTGTCCCGCTGAGTTACTCCAGCATTTTGTGTCTATCTTCGAGGCAATGAGGT
This sequence comes from Okamejei kenojei, assembly GCA_035221665.1. NCBI lineage: Eukaryota > Metazoa > Chordata > Chondrichthyes > Rajiformes > Rajidae > Okamejei > Okamejei kenojei. The sequence continues at coordinate 8,878,070 of CM069131.1, forward strand.
GGCATTTACTGGACTAAGTGTGAATCATTGGCAGGTCCTGCCTCTGTTCATCATGGATATGTTGACTTGTCATTTGTGCTGGATACGGAGAGCTTGGTCTGATGAAGATGGGCAGGTGCACAAGAGCCAGCTTGAGGCGCTGTTTGTCACAATGTATAAGCAGGTATTTACCAACTTCTGCTTTCCTTTGTCTGTATTTGGATGTTGCCTGCTTTCTTCCCCATGTTGTTTACTAATCAATGTTCTACAGTCATTTAACTAGTTTCTTACTACAAGCATGAGGGTTGATTAACATAACATCACAGGGGAATACGTAGGGGATTGCACATTTACTCACCAGAGGGGAATCAAGAACCAGACAAATTGTGTGGCTCTGACTGTCTGACAAAATGTCTGATTGTCCCCGATTACAATTTATCTCTGTTTGCTTTGTTTTACCTTCTCCCAGCTAGCAATGATCTATTCTACATTTTCTTTGATCTCCATCCCCTTTGATGTCTCCTTCTCACACCTTACATTTCCTCATCTCCGTATCTCACCCTCCTCTGACTCTCAGTCTGAAGAAGGGTCTCGACCCGAAGCATCACTCATTCCTTCTCTCCACAGATGCTGCCTGTCTCGCTGAGTTACTCTGGCCTTTTGTGTCTGAGAACCAGACAACAATGGGTTTAGGATGAGAAGAGCAGAAAGAATGGGAACTTGATGGCATCTTTTTCTCTCATAAGGTATATGGAATGAGCTGCAAAAAGAAGCAATTGAGGCAGATGCGAAAAAAGCATCTAAAAGACAATTTGCCGATTAGCCAAACGCAGGAAAATTTGACTAGCGAAGTCGGGGCATCTTGGTCCGCATGGACAAGTTGGGCTGAAGAGCTTGTTTTTCTGTTGTTTGACTCTATTATCATTGAATCTGTAGTTTAAGAGCAGAAACTTAATGTGCACTTCATCTTACTTTTGCTGATGCAGGATTACAGCAGTTTCACTGCTGAGTGGTGGTTTGGCCGAGTTGAAGAGCGTCCTGTGGTCTGGTTACATACCAGATTACTAGATGTCATCGACACTGGTCTAAGTCAGCTAAATTGGTTTAAAGTCCCTGTCCCACTTGGACGACCTAATCCACGAATTTAGAAGACCCTAGACGAGATGGGAAAAATGTCAAGGCGGTGTTAACTCGTCAAAGTAAAAGACATCCTACGGCCTCCTACGACTATGTCTACGACCTCCTATGACCCCCCTCGACCTCAGTCTTCCACACCTAAGACCAACTACGACTAGCTACGTGGAAAATGATCACATGATGTCATGTTTGCATTTTTTTCTTGGGCCAGTTACCGACCTACGACTATCTACGACTACCTACGACTACCATCACGGCCTACTACGACCTACCTACGACCTACCTACGAGTAAAAAGTATCGATTTTTTCCATGACGACCTTTTTTTACGCGTGGACATTTTTTATCAGGCTGGAAAAAACGCCGCGACCTGCTTGAGGAAAAGGCCTTGAGGAGGTCTTCGTAACTCTTTCTCATGCTCGTGAGCGGAGACCACTCACGAACATGAGAAAGAGTTACGAAGACCTCCTACGACCTCCTACGACCTCGTGGCGACCATGCTGCGAGTATGAGTCAAGGGCAAACTCGGCAGATGTCGCCAATTAGGTCGTGATAGTGGGACAGGGGCTTAACTTGGTATCATGGTTGGACATGGACATCGTGAGTCGAAGGGCCTTTTCCTGTTCTGGACGGTTCTGCCTTCTATGTTCTCAAATGATTCCCTGGGGTGGGAGATTGCAACCTTCACGTGGTCCGCCCAGTTTCGACTAATGCAATCAACTCGACGTGCACAAACGGAAGATCAAATAGAACAAGTTGTCCAACAATTTTAGGCTGTGCGCGCCACACGAAAGAAGAAGAAGAAATTATTCCCTGCGTTTTAAAATCCTGCACTGCCTGATAAAACCTCTGTGACTGTTATCCAAATGATACCAAAGTTGAAAGAAAATTCAAAGAAAAATTCTGCCACTCGTGGGCTGTTGTAAAACCCAATGCTCAAGGTGACAGTGGCAGCAGTCAGTACCAAGAGCGTCAGTCCATGTGAAACAAGGAGCTGCAGATGCTGGTTTAAACCAAAGAAAGACACAAAAAGCTGGGGCAACTCAGCGGGACAGGCGGCATCTCTGGAGAGAAGGAATGGGTGACGTTTCGGGTGAAGAAGGATCTCGACCCGAAACGTCACCCATTCCTTCTCTCCGGAGATGCTGCCTGTCCCGCTGAGTTACTTCAGCTTTTTGTGTCTAATTCCAGTCCATATTCTAAATGGGGACCTGGGGAATAACAACATTCTCTTTGTCGCTATTGTCGTACATTGTAAGATAATCAACAAAAGCAGCCAAGTGCACAGTCAACATATAAAATACACTCGAGTACTCTGAGGTAAATGGAACATTTATATGCTGGATGATCCTTCGATGGATTTCATCACATTCCCCACATCTGAATTGAATTTAGCAAGTTCGCTCAAAGAATGAACTTATTAATGAACAATTTCATTGTGGTTGTCTACAACTAGACATTTGGAAACATTTTTTAAATGCCATGTTGGTTGCATTAACTAATTGAAGTCGGAGCTCATGAAAACTTCAAAATTGCCAAAGGCAGCAAAATTACTCCCACTCTGGTGATCACGTGGCGATTAATTGCTGCATTTAACTTCAGTACTGTGAAGATTGTAGAGATGGACAATCAAAGCATTCACTCAGGATGTGGTAAATGTTTGTAACTTTTAGTTCTGAACTCAAACATATGGTATCTGTTCAATGTCACGGGCCCAGTGGGCCCAGTGGACTCGGCCGTGGGCCCAGTGGACAACAACATCGGGAGCTCGCAGGTCCCAGGTTGGTGACCGGTTCCCAGGAGCTCCCGCAACAACAGCTTCGTCCGCTGGACTGGAGGGTGGCAGCTTCGTCCGCCCCGGGCCGCGGAGTTTGAACCGGCCCGTTGGCGGAGATCGGATTCGGCCGAGGGATTTACCATCATCCTGCGGGGTCACAACATCGGAAGCCTGGATCGCCTCAACGCAGAGGGAGAACAAGGAAGGAAGACTTTTGCCTTCCATCACAGTGAGGAGGTGCCTGGTACACTCACTGTGGTGGATGTTAAATCTGTGTTAATTGTGTGTTTTGTTATTTTATTCTATGTTATGACTGCAAGGCACGAAATTTTGCTCAGACTGAAAGGTCTGAATGACAATAAAGGATACTTTGACTTTTGTCATCTGAGAGAGAGTTCCGGCTCGAAACGTCACCAATTCTTTTTCCCCAGAGATGCCTGACCCGCTGCGTTTCTCCAGCATTTTGTGTCTATCTTCGGTGCAAACCGAACTGCTGGTTTTAATGTTGGTTAGCACGCAACAAAAAGCTTTTCACTGTACCTCGGTATATGTGACAATAATAAACTGAACTGACCTGAATAAACCAGAATCTGCAGTTGCTTCTGACACGGTGTAGTCTGACTTTACTTTGCATTCGTTATTACTACAGACTCATGAATTTGCTCTTCATTTCTGTGCAAGAATATGGGGCGTAATTTTGATTTTGAAGTTTATCTTACTGGTGATATGATCATAAGGTCATAAGTGAACATCAACGGTTCGCGGTCTGGGGGGAGGCCGAGTCGGGAAGCTCTGGAAGCCGCACGGCATTTGACAAGCACCGACCCGTGATCAGATCGCCGGCGTGGGGGAGCTGAGATCCCCCCCCCTCCCCCCGATGCAGGAGCTGATCGCCCCGACGAGGAAGGCCGCCGCTGGCTATGGGAGTAAGATCGTCCCGTCAACGGAGGGCTTGAAGCCCCCCGACCGCGGGAGAACAAAGAAGGGAAGAGATTGAACTTTTTTTCCGCCTTTCATCACAGTGAGAAATGTGGAGGAGTCACTGTGGTGGATGTTTATGGTAAAATGTATTTTGTGTGTTCTGTCGCATTTTATTTGTATGACTGACTTGACAAATGAAATTCCTCGTAGACTGCAATAAAACGTACTTGGCTGATAAAGTGTTATTGTATTGTGTTGTATTATATTGTGATAGGCATTTCGGCCCATCAAGTCTACTCTGCCATTCAATCATGGCTGGTCGATCTGTGGGGATGATCAGCCATGATCACATTGAATGGCGGTGCTGGCTCGAAGGGCCTACTCCTGCACCTATTGTCTATTGTCTATTGTCTATCTCTCCCTCCTAACCCCATTCTCCTGCCTTCTCCCCGTAAACCACGGACACCCGCACTAATCGAGAATCTATCTGTCTCTGCCTTCAATGTGCTGATCATGAGTGACCAGCAAGTACCAGCAACAAATGTTTTAATCCTAGGCAACACCATGTGCTGAATGGGGAAGGATCCAAAACAGCAGCTGTCTGGCAGCAGAGTGCACAACATGAAAGTGCCGACAACCTAGACGTCATCATACAGTAAGTAAAGGACCATTTCACAATCATGCCTCGATTATGCAAAAATAAATTAAAAAGTCGACCCAGCTACTAGTGGTGTTTCTTTTTAAAACTGGTATGGAAAATTTTATGAACAGAGGATCTCTGAGATGACAAAAATAACTTTCAGGCTGCTTCAGTTTTTAACAAAACTCGCAACAGAATGGATGAAATGTGTATATAATCCTTTATCGTGAGTGAAATTGGATCATTTTGAGAATGAGGAGTAAGTGTGGAGTGCAGGAGACCCCGGTGGCTGTACCTGATGAAAGCAGGTACACCTATCCGGGAGCTGTCGGGGCAGACGACGCTTCCAGTCTGACAGGTGGACAGGTCAGTGGCTCCAACCCAAGTGATGAGAATCGACCGGCGAGACCGACGTCAGGCAGAGCTATAGTGGTGGGTGACTCCATTGTCCGAGGTGCGGACCGGAGATTCTGTGGCGGCAGCTGAGACTCAAGGGTGTTTAACTCAAGGACTTCGAGGGTGTTTAACTCTGGATTGCTTCCAGTACTTTGTGCTAGTGGGGGCAGGAACAGGGAGATAGAGGACCTGAATGGGTGGCTGGAGGGTTGGTGCAGGGAGCAAGGATTTAGCTTTATAGACCACTGGGATCTCTTCTGGGGTAGGGGTGACCTGTACAATAGGGACGGGTTACACCTTAACTGGAGGGGGCCAATGTTCTGGCAGACAGGTTTGCAATATAATACAATACAAACTCTTTGAATCACTTCCCTCTGGAAGGCGACTCCGGATTGTCAAAGCTGCCACAGCCAGACATAAAAACAGTTTTTATCCACGAGTAGTTGCTCTACTCCAGCCATAAATCTGTAGCCTCCCTTTGATCTGGTATCTTGTTGGTTCACATGCTTGATCAATGGTGTTTTATCATTAATGTTTTATTATTATTAATGTTTAGTGTTTTCTGAGTCATTCGTAACTGTCACTGTATGTCATGTTGTTACTTGTGGGCGGAGCACCAAGGCAATTCCTTGAATGTGAATACTTGGCCAATAAACTTACTTACTTACTTACTTACTTACTTACTTAGCTACACGTGTGGGTTTAAACTAAATAATGGGGGGGAGGGATTGACAAATTGGGAGTATAAAGATGGAGTTAAAGGGAAAGCGAGTACAGGAAATGTTACAAAAGACTTCGAAAGTAACGGGAAGGAGAGTTCGAGAAGGGTTAAGAGAGTAAGTTCATGGCAAATAGTGTGAGAGGGGAGGTGAATACTGAAGTTAAAGTGTATTATATGAATGCGCAAAGTATAAGAAATAAAGTGGATGAGTTTGAGGCTCAGTTAGAAATTGGCAAGTATGATGTTGTGGGAATTACAGAGACATGGCTGCAAGAGAACCAGGGCTTGGAACTGAATATTCAGGGGTATACATCCTATCGCAAAGACAGGCAGGTGGGCAGAGGGGGTGGGGTGGCTCTATTGGTGAGGAATGCAATTCAGTCCCTTGCATGGGGTGACATTTAAACAGGGGATGCAGAGTCAGTATGGGGAGAACTGAGGAATTGTAAGGGTAAAAAAGACCCAGAAGGGACTTATCTACAGGCCCCCAAACAGTATCCTGGATATAGAGTGCAAATTGAATCAAGAGTTAAAATTGGCATGTCGTAAAGGTAATGCTGCGGTTGTTATGGGAGATTTCATCATGCAGGTAGACTGGGAAAATCAGATTGGTACTGGACCCCAAGAAAGGGAGTTTGTGGAATGCATCTGTGATTTGATTCTTAGAGCAGCTTGTACTGGAGCCTACCAGGGACAAGGCAATTTTGGATTTAGTGTTATGTAATGAATCAGATTTGATAAAGGAACTTGAGGTTAAGGAGCCATTGTTATCCTGACATTGGGGAAGATGCTGGAGTCAATCATAAAAGATGAAATAGCGGCACATTTGGATAGCAGTAACAGGATCGGTCCGAGTCAGCATGGATTTACGAAGGGGAAATCATGCTTGACTATTCTTCTGTAATTTGTTGAGGATGTAACTAAGAAAATGGACAAGGGAGAGCCAGTGGATGTAGTGCACCTGGACTTTCAGAAAGCATTTGATAAGGTCCCACATAAGAGATTAGTGAACAAATTTAGGGCACATGGTATTGGGGGTAGAGTGCTGGCGGATAGAAAATTGGTTGGCAGACAGGAAACAAAGAGTAGGAATTAACGGGTCCCTTTCAGAATGGCAGGCAGTGACTAGTGGGGTACCGCAAGGCTCAGTGCTGGGACTGCAGCTATTTACAATAAATATTAATGATTTAGATGAAGGGATTACAAGTAACATTAGCAAGTTTGCAGATGACACAAAACTGGGTGGAAGTGTGAACTGTGAGGAGGATGCTATGAGAATGTAGTGTGACTTGGACAGGTTGGGTGAGTGGGCAGATGCACGGCTGATGCAGTTTAATGTGGATAAATGTGAGGTTATCCCCTTTGGTAGCAAAAACAGGAAGGCAGATTATTATCTAAATGGTGTCAAGTTGGGAAAAGGGGAAGTACAACGGGATCTGGGGGTCCTTGTTCATCAGTCTATGAAAGTACACCAGTCACTGACAATAAACATGCAGGTACAGCAGGCAGTGAAGAAAGCTAATGGCATGTTGACTTTCATAACAAGAGGATTTGAGTACAGGAGTAAAGAGGTCCTTCTGCAGTTGTACAGGGCCCTAGTGAGACCACACCTGGAGTATTGTGTGCAGTTTAGTCTCCAAATTTGAGGAAGGACATTCTTGCGATTGAGGGAGTGCAGCGTAGGTTCACCAGGTTAATTCCCGGGATGGCGGGACTGTCAAATGCTGAGAGAATGGAGCGGCTAGGCTCGTATACTCTGGAGTTTAGAAGGATGAGAGGGGATCTTACTGAAACATATAAGATTATTAAGGGTTTGGACACGCTAGGGGCAGGAAACATGTTCCCGATATTGGGGGAGTCCAGAACCAGGGGCCACAGTTTAAGAATAAGGGGAAAGCCATTTAGAACGGAGATGAGGAAACACTTTTTTCACACAGAGAGTTGTGAGTGTGTAATTCACTGCCTCAGAGGGCGGTGGAGGCAGGTTCTCTGGATGCTTTCAAGAGAGAGCTAGATAGTGCTCTTAAAGACAGTGGAGTCAGGGGATATGGAGAGAAGGCAGGAACGGGTTACTGATTGTGGATGATCAGTCATGATCACATTGAGTGGCGGTGCTGGCTCGAAGGGCCAAATGGCCTACTCCTGCACCTATTGTCTATTTTCAAAATTGGAATATTCTAGGGAGAATCCGTGCTGGATTTTACTGGTGAGGTCTTATTAAAGATTTGAGGAATTAATTCATTATTTCCAAATATTGTGGTCTTCTTTGACAGGTTTAAGCAGATAAACTAAACATTAATGAAAAAAAACATTCTCTTAATACCATCTATAAGGTGACATAGATTGCATTTCCTTGATTATTCTGAGATTTATGCATAGACTGCAAGGCTTGGCCATTGTTACTGTTTTAGCAATCTTTTATGAGCCATTTGCAAAATAAATTATGAAATTTAGTTTAAAATGTTTAGATTAATTAAAACTTTCAGAACATGTGTTATGTAGATACAATTGTTACAAGTAATTTGGATTTGGTGAATACTCCATAAACCTTTTGTAATGTATTTAAATCACTTTCTATACATTTCCACAAATAGATTGGATATTGAATCAAGCTGGAATTTTTCACGAATATAGACACAAAAAGCTGGAGTAACTCAGCGGGACAGGCAGCATCTGGGCTTGTGTACACTGGAAGGAGTGACTGGGCTTGTATACTCTGAAATTTAGAAGGATGAGAGGGTATCTTATTGAAACATATAAGGTTATTAAGGGATTGGACATGCTAGAGGCAGGAAACATGTTCCTGATGTTGGGAGAGTCCGGAACCAGTGGCCACAGTTTAAGAATGGGGGTAGGCCATTTAGAACGGAGATGAGGAAAAACTTTTTCACCCAGAAAGTTGTGAGTCTGTGGAATTCTCTGCCTCAGGAGACAGTGGAGGCCAATTGTCTGGATGCTTTCAAGCGAGAGGTAGATAGAACTCTTAAAGATAGTGGATGTGGGGAGAAGGCAGAAACGGGATACTGATTGTGGATGATCAGCCATGATTACAATGTATGGCGGTGCTGGCTCGAAGGGCCGAATGGCCTACTCCTGCACTTATTGTTTATTGTCTACTGTCTATTATCTCTGGAGGAAAGGAATGGGCGACGTATATGCAGCAAGCTCTTAGAGGAACATGTAAAACAAAGTTCAATGTACATGTAGAGGAAAATATTAGAAGGATTTGGGCCAAATACAGGTAAATGGGTTTGAGCATAGGTAAGGCATCTTGATCAACATGGATGAGTTGGACCCAAGGACTCTACTTTACAACTCTATGAATCTATGACATGATTCACATGGTATTGAGCATAGGGTATTGATATGGATATAGAATTGGTTGGTAGACAGGAAAAAAAGAGTAGGAATAAAGTAGGGTTCCTGTCAGAATGGCAGGCAGTGGCGACTGGAGTACCGCAAGGCTTGGTGCCAAGGCTGTAACTATTTACAATATATATTAATGATTTAGATGATGGGATTAAAAGTAACACTAGCAAATTTGCAGATGACACAAAGCTGGGTGGCAGTGTGAACTGCGAAGAGGATGCTAGGTGGTGGCAGGGTCACTTGGATAGGTTGAGTAAGTGGGCAGATGCATGGCAGATGCAGTATAATGTAGATAAATGTGAGGTTATCCACTTTGGCTGCAAGAACAAGAAGGCAGATTATTATCTCAATGGCATCAGATTAGGAAAAAGGGAAGTGCAACGAGACCTGCGTGTCCTTGTACACCAGTCACTGACAATAAACATGCAGGTACAGCAGGCAGTGAAGAAAGCTAATGGCATGTTGACTTTCATAACAAGAGGATTTGAGTACAGGAGTAAAGAGGTCCTTCTGCAGTTGTACAGGGCCCTGGTGAGATCACATCTGGAGTATTGTGTGCGGTTTTGGTCTCCTAATTTGAGGAAGGACATCCTAGCTATTGAGGCAGTGCAGCATAGGTTCACGAGGTTAATACCTTGGGATGGTGGGACTGTCATATGAGGAAAGATTGGAAAGAGTTAGCTTGTATTCATTGGAATTTAGAAGGATGAGGGGGGTACCTTATAGAAACATATAAGATGCAGGAAAAATGTTCCCAATGATGGGGGAGTCCAGAACCAGGGGCAACAGTCTAAGAGTAAATGTGAGGCCATTTAAAACTGAGATGAGAAAAACGTTTTAACCAGAGAGTTGTGAATTTGTGGAATTCTCTGCCGCAGAGGGCAGTGGAGGCCAAATTACTGGGTGAATTTAAAAGAGTTAGACAGAGCTCTAGGGGCTAGTGGAGTCAAGGGATATGGGGAGAAGGCAGGCACGGGTTATTGATTGTGGATGATCAGCCATGATCACAATGAATGGCAGTGCTGGCTCGAAGGGCTAAATGGCCTCCTCCTGCACTATATTCTACGTTTTTATTCTGGTCCTTATTGACCCATATCGCCAATCAACAGCTTCATCACCGTGGGCTCCATATATGAGTGAGCTCTGGAGAGGGTCCAGAGCATGTTTACAAAAAATGTTTCCAGGAATGAGTGGGTTAGCATATGGTGAGCAAGTGACGCCACTGGGCCTCTACTCGTTGGAGTTTAGAAGGTTGAGGGGGGACCTCATTGAAACTTTCAGATTGATTAGTAGGACTGGATATTACAATCCTTAAGATTTCACTACAATTGACATTCTTGGGTATGACCACTAGGTGAATTTGTTAACAATCAGACACATCTTCAGTTGTGTACCTCAACGTCACTGGGTGTTTCGGCCTTTTATCACAAGATACCCTCAGTCAAGGCAGGCCCACCGCAGGTTGATCAGACCTGGGTGTGTGTCTTATTGTTAGCCGCTAGATGGTCACGTGGCAGCCCAGACAGCATCTTTCCTCTTCAGCCACAGCCAGTTACTGCTCCGTTCGGCGGCATTGACAAGTTATTTTATTGCCCTCCTTTGTGCCTGCCCTTTGCTCCCACTCTGGCAGGATTTAGGCCACAGGATTTGAGGCTTTTTCCCTTCCATTTGGCCTACCTCTTAGAAAGTAATGGTCAATGCGAGGCCCCACACCAAGCTCTCTAGGGCACTTTTTCCTGCCCTGGTGGATCTTGAGACCCTTCTCTGATGTTATCTTTTCCCAGACACAGATACAACTTTGTAGCTTATGTCCTGCTGGTGCTGCTGCTCTGTCAATTGCTTTGCTAGTTGTAATACTCATAGTCGATTCCGTTCCTAGGTCTGTTGCCGTGTGGTCTGTCGATGACTCATCTTCCACCCCCGCTCTCGCAGACTCAAGGGGTATGAAAGACATAGATAGAGTAGATGTGGGGAGGATGTTTCCACTGGTGGGATAGTCCAAGATGAGAGTACATAACCTCACAATTAAAGGACGTTCCTTTCAGAAGGAGATGAGGAGGAATTTCTTTTATCAGAGGGTGGTGAATCTGTGACATACTTTGCCACAGAAAGCCATGGAGGCCAAGTCAATGGATATTTTTAAGGCAGAGATAGTTCTTGATTAGTACGGGTGTCAGGGGTTATGGGGAGAAGGCAGGAGAATGGTATTAGGAGGGAGAGATAGATCAGGCATGATTGAACAGTGGAGAAGGCTTGATAGGCCTAAATAGCCTAATTCTACTCCTATAACTTGTGAACTTGTGAATCACTGGTTGCACACGGGAACGATCACCACCATCACTCAACATGTCAGGATAGTAAAGTACGTTCAGTCCATAAAAGAGTCCTGCAATGGATCAGTTGTCCTTCTCCTCATCTATGATTTATCGTAGATTTTACTTCGGAGTCACGTGAGTGATTCCGTGAAGAAGAACCCCGTCTAGGCCACATGCGCATCAGTATGTCAGCCGCACTGGCGCAAGCACCAGACTGGCCTACGGGAGAGCCATGCCAGCAGCGCCTGATACAGGGCTGTTTCATTTGTGACATTACCGGCCTACGAGAGAGCCGTGCTAGCAGTTTCATGTCAAAAAGCGCCGGCCTTTAAGAAAGGCGGCGCCAGTAACGCCTGGGACAGGGTTGCTCAAGTTCACACATAATCTGCTACGCCCACGGAGTCGGGAGATGATTCTCCACCGGGGCTGGATAGCAAGGCCCACGGAGTCGGGGGATGATTCCTCACCGGGGCTGGATAGTGCGTTTGAAACGACTATCCCCAATACAGCAACTGTTGTGTACAGTGCTACAGCAGGGCACACGCCAACAGGAGGAGTGTCAGTGCCATCCTGAACAAAAAAGGCGCCAGCAGTATCTAGTAGAGAACTGTTTGATAGTACCTTCATAGATGAGGATTAGTTCGGACACCGACTCTGATGGTAGGGTGAGACAAAAGTTCCACCTCCGCAGCTCCAGTTACAGAGCTGCTACAGGTCTCCCTCTTGGAGGCAGAGACCAAGACAGGTCAGTATCCTGCTGACACTGAGTCTCAGGGTATGGCCATGGGGCATGCCCCAAGGGATGAAGGGCACGTGTCAGAGGTACCTTTTTCCTGACAACAAAGTTGCCATCCCAGCAGAATATTCTATTGGGTTAGGTCCAATGGGTTCTGATCAGTATTGGTATCCTGCGGCTGCGGCAGCGCCTGTTTAGCGTTGCCTACGAATCGCCCTCTCTGAGGAGGGAAGAGCAAAAGATCAAGATATAACTGACTCCAGGCTCTAAAGAAGTCAATAGAACATACTAAAGCACATATGTGCCGGCAGTGAACAGCACCAACAGGGGGATGTGAGACCCAGCCGCTGAATCTGTTATTCAGGTAGGCCTATTCAACAGGGGAAGAAGCCTGGCAGACGAATCAATTAGGCCAACGGCGGGCAAAAGTTATCATTTCAGAACGCACCCCAGGCGCTCATCGGCAGTAAGTGGTTCACTGGAGCTGGGGGCAGCATGATAGCTCAGAAATTCCATGCACCATACCAACCCTACTCAACAAAATGGGTCTAGCACTTCCAAAATATGGGTAGTGCACTTCCAAAATATGGGTAGTGCACCGTTCACAAGTTGTAATATTTACATTTGTTTTGTACAACACACAAAGGATAAAAACATTTGGTTGAGGTACAGTCGTAGCATTCCAAGCAAGTTTGGATTATGGCCAGGGTTATTTTTTAAAGTTAAGATTTGGAAATTGGGCAAAAGTTCTCATGCAAACCACCCATGGAATAAGGCAGGTGACATGTTATTATGAAGAATGGAGAGTGTCGGGCATATGAACTTTCCGAATATGAAAACTTATTTTTCCTGACTAACAACAGATTCATAAGGGTCAAAGATCCATGCTATGCAAATCCCATTACAGAGGTTATCAAAGACAATTTAACTGTACTAATAACAGTAAAACATTGTGGAATGGGATAAACTGTTCTTTGGTCATTGGGATTTACCTTTAATTATTATTAGCCTTGACTCCGCCCTGTGGCAAGAGATTGGAGTTAATAGCAACCTGTTATAAAACTGAGTTTTATTTTCATCTAGAGTAATTGGCAATATAGTAGCTGTGTTTCAGCTGAGCAAATCAAGGAACTGATATTGTGTAAGTAACAACCTCTCAAAGGACAATTAGACCATTGTTAACAATCTTATGCTATTGTCAGCTGAAGCTACCTCACTCACAATGATGAAAAAACAGTATTCAGCATTGCTGAACATGACAATAAACTCATTGAACTTGAACTTGAAACTCGCTACAGTAGTGTGGTCGGTCGAATTCAGTTATTACAAACTGATGCTAAGGACTCTAAGGTGAGAAGTTCCGAATACCATCTCTAGTTGGAGGTATTAGAGATTTGCATGAGTTACCAATTCTTCAATTGTTGGTATCAACTAAATGTATACACTAGATGCACCCCATGGGTAAGGGGCTATTGAGCGAATATACATATTCTACATGCTCAAATTCAAGTTGCTGCTCTACGATGGTGACATATATTAGTCACATGGTAATCAAGTAAAAGTATCCTGTAATAATTACCTAATCTCCTTTGCCACTGGTGTATCATCCAGTTCAGATCGATGACAACACAGAATAGGTATTGGATCTCAAAGTATTATGAAAGTATGGTTCAATACTACATCGAATATCGACATGTTGGTGCATGTTTATTCACTGATTGCAAAAATATGTGGCACAACAGTGCGGAGAAATACATTCTCGCTACAAAAGGAGGAGTGCCCTTTATGTTTTAAGACCCGGCCCTTTATCATTAGCCGGGTCTTAAAACAGTCAGCAAGACCTCGCTTGGGTGCGTACTGTCGGACTGGCTAAGCAGCCATGTTGCCTGCTTCATCAGGCATAATGGCACAACGGTATATGGTTGACTTATGCCTCAGGTTGTCACATCAAGCCATGGATGTGCTCACTGCAGAGTGCAGGGATAGCACCCAAAAGAGCAGTACATTCCTATTGAGGAGGGTCAGAAGTGATTTTGTTTAAATGTTAATGTTACTTTTAATACGGTACAGATTACTGACATTTTCCAGTTCATTCTTAAATGGTATTTGACAATAATTCAGTTATAGAGACAGTACAGCTGCAACAAAAGGGAACTACTCTGTCGGGTTCAACCCGGATATCGATATTGTTAAAAAGATCTTGACACAAGTTCTCCCACTACAAGATTATGCAGTTGGTTATTGAAAATGTGTGAACATTACTTCACCAAGGGGTTCCAGCTACATCCTTAGTTATGACACTAACATCAGCACAACGACGGCAAACATTGCAAACGCTGTGGCTAAAAAGGATGGAATTGGCTGCAGGTGCCATTACATTTTACATTCTGGTCTACATAAGCAGAGCAGACCGGGGTGGCATAATTTAAGATCATTTTTCGGATACCCCACGGTCTCACATCTATCTTATCAAGGCCACCAGAATCCTAAGAAGTGTGGAATCAGCATTGTTTATTAATCAACAGACAACACAAAGGAAGGTCGGTTCAGACTATTTCAAGGTGGCTGCAGCAGGTTCTGGGTTATGCAGGTATTAACACTGACGATTGTATATCTCATTCCACCAGGTCAGCATCAACGTCAGCGGCCAGGGCAATTGGCATGCTCAGCGACCATATACTCGCGACCGCAGGATGGTCAACTAAATTGTTTTAAAAAAAAATTTCCATAGGCCGGTTACTGACCCGGGGTTTTGCCCATTCTGTTTGCGTCCACTTTAGCCTCCCCTGAGTTACAGGGGTTGCTATTGATTTCTTTATTAACGTAAACCATTAATACATGTGAATCAATATCATGCTAATGCATTTTGATTATTCACTTATCCTGAGTCAATCGATGCAGTGAGACGCTGAGATTTCGATCAGCGGCATGAAATCACAAAGCTTCGAAGTCTTCACGGAATCACTCACGTGACTCCAAAGTAAAATAGTAAGATTAAATGAGAACTTACCAGTTTGAAGTTTGATCTTGATTTTATGAGGAGTTACGTTGGTGATTACGTGCCCGGCACACCCAACCCTCTCTCATAAAGATCATCTGGTAGTTCTCGAGTCACGCATCTTACTATGTCACTTCGGTGATTGTTATTTGTGATTTCATAGCGCTGCTTTGAAGATTGATGCGCATGCAGCCTAGACGGGGTTCTTCTTCACGTAATCACCAACGTAACTCCTCATAAAATCAAGATCAAACTTCAAACTGGTAAGCTCTTTGAATCTTACTATTAAAATGCATTATAAATCTGCACCATGATTTGAAAGTCTGATGCTTTATAATGCCAGAAATTATTTGCAACTAACTGCAAAGATTAGTAATTCTACAAGAGGATGTTTATTAGGCACATAATGAGCATTAATTAGAACCTTGAGTGTATATTGGAATACATGTCATCAACTGGGGTTGAGAATAATTCCATAGAAATCAAACAGTCCTGCAAGCAAATGCTATAATCATAGATTCCAAAGAAAACAAACTATCTCTAGGAGAGGGGTTAAATACAGTATATCTATTAATGCAGCAGATGTAACCAAGTTTTCAATGAGGTTATTTGATTGCTTTGGAGTTGACAAAGGAATTCTTTGTTATATTTTCCCTGGAATTAACCATAGAATTTTCCTCCCCCAGTATCTGGCAATATCAGATCTGATGGTGTTCCCTTGCCCTTTCATGCCTTGTCGTAGTTGAACAACTTTCATGTTGATAATGGCCAATTCTTGTCAGGTGGCCCTGAAACAAATCAAATCAGCTCCCTAATAATAGATAATCCTATGATTAGTACCATTGAGCAAAGGTAAAGTTGACTCAACTAGCAACATGGAATTATTTTAAGGGCAGCAAGACATTCATTCATTCATCTAGAGAATAAAAATTGCAGGCTAAAAGAAAAAGAGAAAATGCTCAGGCTGCATTAAGTATATTACATTATGAGAGACATGGATGGGGTAAACAGTCTTTATCCCAGGGTGGAAATGTCAAAGGTTAAAGGGGATAGGTTTAAGGAGAGAGGAGCAAATTTTAAAGGAGACTAGACCAAGTGGGACCCATTGGGCCCTGTTCCCCCAACGCAATATTCCACCACTTATCTGTTCCCCCAACGTAACTCGTTCCCCCAACGCAATATTCCACCACTCACCCATAGCTCCCAACTGCGCAGGCACGGCTCATTTACCCTCAACCCTCCCCTCCTCCACTCTCCCTCACCTCTCCCCCTCTCTCCTTTCCCCTACCCTCAGTCAGTCCCAGGGTGGAAATGCCAAAGATTAGAGGGCATAGCTTTAAAGAGAGAGGAGCATAATTTGAAGGATATGTGTGGAGCAAGTGGTGCCAGGATGATCCCAGGAAAGGGGTCTGCTCCGATATTACGGTGGGGCCCAAGGTCAGTCCGAGGAGACCTCCGGTTCCATCGATAATGGGCTGCAAAGCGACCGGAGACCTGACCCGGAAAGGTAAGAAACTGAAAAAAACTTTTCCCCGACCCCACACCCCCTCCCCCCACATAAAACAACCAGAGAACATTTACACAAATTAATAAAACGCACTCAAAATTAAAAAAGAGACGTAAAAACAAACAGACTGTTGGCGGGGCTGCCAATCGTTCGGCGCTCCTGGTGGTGATAATAGAAGGTAGACAAAAGTGCTGGAGAAACTCAGCGGGTGCGGCAGCATCTATGGAGCGAAGGAGATAGGCAACATTTCGGGCCGAAACACTTCTTCAGACTGATGTAGGATGGGCGGGGCGGGAAGAAGAAAGGAAGAAGAGGAGCCCGAGGGCCGAGGGGGAAGGGCAGCAAGGACTACCGGAAATTGGGGAAGTCAATGTTAAAGCCGCAGCGGTGTAAACTGCCCAAGCGAAATATGAGGTGCTGCTCCTCCAATTTCCGGTGGTGCTCACTCTGGCCACGGAGGAGGCCCAGGACAAAAAGGTCGGAACTGGAATGGGAGGGGGAGTTAAAGTGCTGAGCCACCGGGAGATCAGGTTGGTTGATGCGGACCGAGCGGAGGTGTTTGGTGAAACGATCACCAAGCCTGCGCTTGGTCTCACCGATGTAGATCAGCTGACATCTAGAGCAGCGGATGCAATAGATGAGGTTGGAGGTACAGTTGAACCTCTGTCGCACCTGGAACGTCTGCTTGGGTCCTTGAATGGAGTCGAGGGGGGAGGTAATGCGACAAGTGTAGCATCTCCTGCGGTTGCAAGGGAAAGTGCCCGGGGAGGGGGTGGTGCGGGTGGGGAGGGAAGAATTGACCAAGGAGTTATGAAGGGAGTGGTCTTTGTGGAAAGCAGACTGGGGAGGAGATGGGAAGATGTGGCGAGTGGTGGGGTCACGTTGGAGGTGGCGAAAATGACGGAGGATTATTTGTTGTATGTGACGGCTAGTGAGGTGAAAGGCGAGGACTAGGGGGACTGCCCTTCTTGCAAGTGGGGGGGATGGGGAGAGAGAGCAGTGTTACGGGGTATTGAAGAGACGCTGGTGAGAGCCTCATCGATAGTAGGAGGGGAACCCCCGTTCCCTGAAGAATGAGGACATTTCCGATGCCCTGGTGTGGAACACCTCATCCTGGGAGCAGATGTGGCATAGACGGAGGAATTGGGAGTAGGGGATGGAGTCCTTACAGGAAGCAGGGTGGGAAGACGTGTAGTCTAGATAGCCATGGGAGTCAGTGGGTTTATAGTGGATGTCGGTCAAAAGTCTATCACCTGCGTTGGAGATAGTGAGGTCAAGAAATGGTAGGGAAATGTCGGAAATGGTCCAGGTGTATTTGAGTGCCGGATAGAAGTTAGTGGCGAAGTTGATGAAGTTAGTGAGTTGTGTGTGGGTGCAGGAGGTAGCACCAATGCAATCGTCGATGTAGCGGAGGTAGAGGTCGGGGATGGGGCCCTGATACATCTCGAACAAGGATAATAGAATCACGTTTAGTGCAAGGTAAAGCCAGCAAGTACGATCAAGGATAGTCCGGGGGTCATCAAAGAGGTAGATTGTAGTTCAGCACCCTGCGGATAAACTGTAAGCAAAATTATTTGATTATTGAGTGACTGGGAGCGGGTAAAGAGTGAGAACATAGGGAAAGGAACCTTGATAAAAGAATGGGGGAGTTGTGAAGTGCAGGAGGACCTGCCCAGCAGGTCAGACTGAACATGTCTTCAACCTACAGTGTGAATAAAACAGGCTGAGCTAACGTCGTAGGCAGGTGACTGTACAGTCCAAGAAAGTAAGTTAACTGAAGTTGTAGTTTTCAATACCGAGTTTAGAAGGCTGCAATGTGCCAGTCTGAAGAGAAGTGTTAGAGTCAGCATGGCCTTCGGCCTACCTCGTCCATACTGACCTAGATGCCCAGACTCGAAGTTCGTCGGATTTGCCAGGTTTGTCCCAAACTTTTCCTATTACATTCAGCCTAAGAGTCTTTAAATGGTACCTGCCTAGACTACCTCCTTAGTTTAGTTTCATTTAGAGATCTTTGCATTGTACCGTGCCCTACTTCTTTGACCAAATAGTCATTGGCTATTTTTGTTGGTTCAAGTGTTAAGCTATTTCTGAAAACATGAAAGGCTTTGTCTGGCAAATGTGACCTGAATTAGCTGCGAACATTACATTTCCCTGTTGCATCTCTCCATTACAACTTTAGACTTTCGGGGTACAGTGCTGAAACCGGCCCTTCAGCCCACCGAGTCCGCTCCGACCAGCGATTCCCGCATTCTAACACTATCCAACACACTAGGGACAATTTACATTGATACCAAGCAAATTAACCTATAAACCTAGAGTGTGGGGGAAACCGAAGGTCTCGGAGAAAACTCTCGTAGGTCACGGGGAGAACGTATAAACTCTGTACAGACAGCACCCGTAGTCAGGGTCAAACCTGGGTCCCTGGCACCGTAAGGCAGCAACTCTACCGCTGTACCGGCCTCTGGCAGCTTATTCAATGTAATCACACCATCTGAGCGTAAAAGTCCTCTCAAGTTCCTATTAAATCTTGTCCCTCTCACTTTAAACCTATGTCCTCTGGTACTTGATTCCCCAACCCGGGTTAAAAGACACTATCTTTTCCCCTCGTGATTTTATACACCACCGTGAGATTACCCCTTTACATCGTTCTTCAAGCTTGCACAGGGCCCCACTGTGACAACACAGGAGGCCACTCACCAACAGGTCCGAGTGGGAGTGGGATGTGAAAGTAAAGCAGCAGGCAATAGGGTCGTCGCTGCGGTCTGAAAGCAGACGTCCACAGAGCAACCATTCAACCCGTGTTTGGTTTCTCCGGTGGAGAGGAGACCACATTGTGAACACCAGAAGTGCCGCTACATCTGAAAAAAAAAACGTTTAGGGTCCCCGGGTGGTGGGAAGGAAATAGGTGAAAGGACAAGGTTGTATCGCTCGCAGTTGCAGAGGTACTTTGGTGGATGGTTGGTGGGAAAATGAAGAGTGGACCAGGGAATCATGAAGGGAATGGTCCGTGCAAGATGCTGAAAGGGGAGGGGAGGGGAAGGTTCGATGGTGGTAGATGCATTGATTTAGAACAGGCAGCATCTGTAAACTGACAACATCTTGGAGTGTTTTATTGTCGTATGTCCCAGATAGAACAATGACATTCTTACATGCAGCACCACAACAGAATATGTAAACATAGTACACTGTAAACAATATAATAAATGAGAAAAAAAAAGTTCAATGTGTGTACAGTATGTACACACACACGCACGCTTACGTACACATAAAAACCAAATAATAATAGTGCAATAATAACAATAATAGTCCATATAGTTCAGAGCTTGTTTGGAGGTTGTTGTGTTTAATAGCCTAATGGCTGTGGGGAAGTAGCTGTTCCTGAACCTGGATGTTACAGGTTCCTGTACCTTCTTCCCGATGGCAGGGGTGAAATGAGTGCGTGGCCAGGGTGGTGTGGGTCTCTGATGATGCTGGCTGCCTTTTTGAGGCAGCGACTCTGGTAAATCCCTTCGAAAGTCAGGACCGGTGATGGACTGGGCAAGTGTTCACAACTATTTGCAGTCCCCTTCGCGCCTGGGCATCTTAGGAATATGACGGAAATATGAATCAGAACCGTTCTCATGAAAAGTAAGTAACGTGACTCTTTAACCCTGTTTTTCTCTCCCCACTGAACTGTTGAATTTTCAACACACATTTTTTCATGTATCCAGCATCAGCAATTTTTTTTTATTTTGCATTTATATAGGTTTCCGTTTACCTCAGGATATTACAGTTGATGCCATAATGCCATAGAGCTATACTGCGCAAAAACTAGCCCTTCAGTCCTCCATGTTGCTTATCCGAACCAGACCCTTTTTCCTGAGCATGAACCATATCCCTTCGTATGTAGGAAAGAACTGCAGATGCTGGTTTAAATTGAAGGTAGACACAAAATGCCGGAGTATCCCACGTTTGCCTTACCATCTGGGTTCTCATGGACAGGTAACTGGAGGGTTAGGCCCATCATGACTATTTATACCAAGCTTTGCTGATACCTGCTCCAACCAAGAGAACAGTCAATCCTATGGCACTGATCAATAAGGAAGCAGTGTTAAAACCATAGAAGACAGACACAAAATGCTGGAGTAACTCAACGGGACAGGTAGCATCTCTGGAGAGAAGGAATGGTGACGTTTCTTCAGACTCATTAAGGGTCTCGACCTAAAACGTCACCCATTTCTTCTCTCCAGAGATACTGCCTGATCTACTGACAGTTACTGAGTTGCTCCGGCATTTTGTGTCTACCATATCCCTCCATACTTTTCCTATCAATTGTCTTTTAAAAGTTATAATTCCACCCACCTCTACTACTTTGTCTGGCATGTGCGCACCATCTTAATTTAGTTTTTTTAGGAGATGATAAAAATTGTGTTTCCAATATGCAGCATCCCCTCAGCACCGCATTGGAACAGGCAATAATTGAAAACTAAAAGAAACCCCAAATACTTGAAATCTGAAAGAAGACTAAATAATGTGCAAAACTGTCAGCAGATCTCGCAAAATCTGTGGAAAGCATTTTAGTTTAGTTTAGTTTAGAGATACTGTGTGGAAACAGGCCGTTCGGCCCACAGAGTCCGTGCCGACCAGCGATCCCCGCACATTAACACTATCCTACACCCACCAGGGACAATTTGCATTTATACCAAGCCAGTTAACCTACAAACCTGTACGTGTTTGGGGTGCGGGAGGAAACCGAATATCTCAAAAGAACTGAAAACTCACACAGTCACGAGGAGAAAGTGCAACCTCCATACAGTCGGGATCGAACCCGTGTCTCTGGTGCTGCAAGGGCTGGAAGGCAGCAACTTTACCACTGTGTCACCTAGTTAACTTTCAACAGTTGAAAGATTTGTTAATGAATTGTTGTCGGGAATTAGGGGAATTATTAGGAAGATGAGTAGGTTATAGTCTGTTTAACTCTAGAGCTCACACACTGGGGAAACATGATGGGAAAATGGTCAACATAGGATGTTAGGAATGTAATAAATATTTATGTCAATGTATTTAGCTTTCGCAGCACATCTTATATAAAGTAGCTAAAACAAATTGACTGTGGTAAACAGGTTTCTTTCTCTATTGTGGGGGGTAGTCATTCGTAGTTCTATCTAGGTTCTTTGTCACTGTGTTTAGCAGGCAAATCTCTCAAAAGTTAACAAACTGCCTTTTTTAATAAGTAGACCCCACCAATTCTCCCCATAGGGATATTGACATTTATGGTATTTATTTGTTAGATATATGGGAGAGAGATTTTGAAAACATCAGAAAACGCAAGGTTAAAGTTAGCTCTGGATAAAGACAAAGATGAAAGGTTACAGAGATATTGATCAACGATGATTTATTTCAACTCCACAAGTAACCATTGTGTCAAGCATGACACCGGAGGCTGCAGCGAATCGCCTGATCAACTGAGAAGGTTGTTGGCTGCAACCTTCCCTCCATTGACGAACTGTACACTGCAAGGGCCAGGAAGCGAGCGGGCAAGATCATCTCTGACCCCTCTCACCCTGGCCACAAACTCGTTGAATCACTTCCCTCTGGTAGGCAACTCCGGACTGTCAAAGCTGCCCAGCCAGCCACCAAAATAGTTTTTTTTTTCACAGGAGTAGTAGCTCCACTCAATAACCAAAAATCTGTAGCCTCCTTTTGCTCTGATATCTTATTTAATTCACAAGTTTAATCGATAATGTTTTATTATTAATGTTTAATGTTTTATGTGTCATTCTTAATTGTCACTGTATGACAAGTTATCACTTGCGGGCGGAGACCAAGGCAAATTCCTTGTACGTGAACATACTTGGCCAATAAACTTATTCATTCATTCATTTCATTCATTATTCATTAATTCATTCATCCATTCATGAGAATACAAAATTACTGTTGGTGCTATGAATCATTGAAACACTTTGGGATTTCTCAGAGTGTTTCCTGGTGCGCACTGTTGAGGCCTTCAAGCCTATTATCTTGTTCAATAGACTCATTACTGCGCTGTTTTATTTATTAATTTTTTTTGCCTATATCCTATAGATTCAACAGGCACACATACGTATGTCCAATGTAGCACAACTCACCCGCAATATACAAAACATCATGGGCAAAGCAACAGGCTCATCAGACAACTCTGTTGGATAGGTTTAATATAGTGTGGGCTTGGCTTTGTGCACAATAGACTAGGCTTTTCACAAGGTATGATAGTTATTGTGCACATTACCCAGGCCCAGTTGCCCAATACAATAGTTCACAACCAATAGAGCAAATGTTTCCAATGATACGGCAGTGCATCTACACAATAAAGGATGAGGGGGCACCTCATTGAAACTTACCAAATAGTGAAAGGCTTGGATAGATTGGATGTGGACAGGATATTTCTCTCTAATTAATTCTGAGGCTATGACCTCTAGTCCTAGACTAGTGGGTGAGTCTAGGACTAGGGGTCATAGCCTCAGAATTAAAGGACATTCCATTAGGAAGGAGATGAGGAAGAATTTCTTTAGTTGGAGGATGGTGAATCTGTAGAATTCATTGCCACAGAAGTGCTCAGGAGGCCAGGTCAATATATATATTTAAGGCAACAATAGACAGATTCTTGATTAATACGGGTATCAAGGGTTATGGGGAGAAGGCAGGAGAACGGGGTTAGGAGGCAGTGATAGATCAGCCAAGATTGAATGGCAGAGTAGACTTGCTGGGCCGAATGGCCAAAATCTTCTCCTATCACTTACGAACTAATGACCATATGAAAACGGGTCATACGCAGTACTTCACTCAGAGGACATTAGACAATTCACATCTCTGATTCTTCATTGTCCCAAAACTTCATGCAAAAGTACCTTCACCTGAAGGAACGCAGTGTTTCCAGAAGATGGCGCCCTACACATCTACCCAAGCACAATTCGGGATGACTCCAAGTGACTCCCACATCTAGGAAATGAATTAAAAACACTTCACGCTCAACACTACAGGCCTTATATGCAGTACTACAGGCCCTGGGCACAATGCAACTTATCTTGTTGAAGACAATACACCTTTCTCACAATTATGCAGGCCACCCACAAAGTAATACGTGGCTCATGCCTCGTTGCAAAATACAACAAATGTTACACATATGATCAATACAAAATGCTGGAGTAACTCAGTGGGACTGACAGCATCTCAGGAGAGAAGGAATGGGTGATGTTTGGGTCGAGACTGAAGAAGAGTCTCAACCCTAAACATCACCCATTCCTTCTCTCCTGAGATGCTGCCTGTCCCGTTGAGTTAGTCCAGCATTTTGTGTCTATCTTCGGTTTAAACCAACATCTGCAGTTCCTTCTTACACAGATGCCACACATATTATAGACACAAAAAGCTGGAGAAGCTCAGCAGGACAGGCAGCATCTCTGGAGAGAAGGATTCGTTGACGTTGCGGGTTGAGACCCTTCTGCCACATATTATATGGAACTCACGCAACTGTCCTGCTCCACAATTTATCAGTACTCATATACAATATACGGGCTTCATTACAATGCACCATTCACTTTACAACAGGACTGGTACACAATGCAAGAAAAATGCACCAAGTGAAATGTCTTGCAAACATTTACAACAAACAGTATGCATAATACAACAGGCTAAGCCCAAAGAACATTAAACCTTAAGCACAACAGAGCAGATTTAAGAGCAGAATGGTGGAGTGGATAGACATGCTGGGCCGAATGGCCAAATTCTGCTCCTACCACTCACGAACTTATGACTTTATGAAAACTAGCCAGGCAATACTTCACGCAGAGGACATTAGACATTGCACATCTCTGATTCTTCATTGTCCCAAAACGTCATGCAAAAGCACCTTCACCTGAAGGAACGCAGTGTTTCCAGAAGATGGCGCCTTACCATCTTTCATGACATTTTTTTAGAAGGCAATGCAACAGGCCTCACTCATAGTGCAACATATCTTGTGCGTAAACAGAAGGCCTTTCACTCAGTACAGCAGAGATTCACCCTCTCAGTCTGCACTCTCGACCCGAAACATCACACATTCCTTCTCTCCAGAGATGCTGCCTGCCCCGCTGAGTTACTCCATCATTTTGAGTCTTTCTTCAGCACTGCACAGCACAACATGCTACATAAGACGGTACACAAAAGGCTGGAGAAACTCAGCGGGTGCAGCAGCATCTAAGGAGCGAAGGAGATGGGTCTCGACCCGAAACGTCGCCTATCTCCTTCGCTCCTTAGATGCTGCTGCACCCGCTGAGATTCTCCAGCATCTGCAGTTCCTTCTTTAACACAATGCTACATAAGACAATTGTTCTTGTGGATAGTACGACAAGACGCAAATAAAACAACACGAAAATAAAAAATGCTGGAAATTTGAAATTAACACACAGCAAATGCTGGAAACACTCAGCTGGTCAGGAAGCATCTGTACAAAACAAAGCAGCCAAGAACTTCTAATAAAGAGTCTCGGACTTGACACATTAACTCTGGTTTTCCATCCATAGATTCTGCCCAATCTGCTGTGTGTTTTCAGCGCCTTCTAGTTTTATTTTTGCACACCATCATGGGCAATAGGCGCAGCGGTAGAGTTGCTGCCTTACAGCGCCAGAGACCCGGGTTCAAGAGGTTAATTTCAGTCTACCCCATGACAGAAGGGGGAGGAGTTGTACAGTTTGATAGCCACAGGGAAGAAGGATCTCCTGTGGCGTTCTGTGCTGCATCTTGGTGGAACCAGTCTGTTGCTGAAGGTGCTCCTCAGGTTGACCAGCGTGTCATGGAGGGGGTGAGCTGTATTGTCCAAGACGCTCCGCAGTTTGAGGAGCATCCTCCCCTCCAAGACCAACCTCCCATGAATCCAACTCAGCACACACACATCCGTGCACATGGCACACGGCACACGGCACATGCACACACACGCACACAGAGGAGAACAGCCACTATGTATAACAAGTCTGGAGTGCAATACAACAGGTCTTGCCCACTTTACAGAGGGAATTGCATACAATGCAAAATACCTTGTAACCATTATAACAAACCTCAAACATAACATGAAGAGCCTCACACACAATACACTGGCCACACATTACAACTCACCTCGTACATATTAAATAGGCTTGTGGCACAATTCAACAAGCCTTTCCCACCGGGTGGCACCACAGTAGCTGCCTCGCAACCAGTCTGTCTCATCCCTTCCTCCTTTGTTGTTTTTTAGTATGTGTTAAATGTATGTTTTAGTATTCTTTAGCTTGTTTTATGTGTGGGGTGGGGTGGGGTGAGGGGGTAAAACTTGTTTAAATCTCTTACCTCGACAGAGATGTGATGTTTTCCGTGCCATATCTCCGTCCGCACTGCGGCCTAACATCGTGGAGTTGGCGGCCTCTTGCTGGAGACCAACTTTGGGAGCTCCAACCGGGGGAGCCTGCGGACTTAACATCGTGGAGCTGGCGATCCCTGTCGGGGATCGACCTACGAGATCCAACTGCGGGAGCCTGCGGACTTTAACACCGTGGAGCTCGAGGTCCCTGGTTAGGGACCGACTTCGGGAGCTCCAGGCCGCAGGAGCTTCGACTGCCCTGATCAGGGGAGCATCGACCGCCCCGATGTGGGAGCATCGATCAACCCGACGTGGGAGCTTTGATGGCCCCGACTGCGGGTGGATCGATTCCCCCAACTGCTGGATTATAAAGAAGAAAAAGGATTAGACTTTATTGCCTTCCATCACAGTGAGGAATGTGGGGAATCCGCTGAGGTGGATGCTTATGTTAACTTTTATGTAGCTGTGTGTCTTGTTGCTTTTTTTAGTGTGGCTGTATGGTAAATGGAATTCACTGTACATTGATTGGTGCGCGTGACAATAAACTGAAATCTTTTGTTAAATATTTTTATTAGAAGTAAGTACATATTAAAAGAAGAATATACATGTCACATACATTCTTACTATTATTAATATTAACAATTATATTTTATTTGTACTTCTATGCATTTTTTTATTTTTAATACAGGTAGGAAATAATAGAGAAAAATAAAGTAAAAATAGAAAATCAAAAAGGTGAATGAAGTGGTTATACATCATTGGAGATATATCTACGGTTTATTATATGTGATTCTTCATCTATTCTTTCATTCAGGTTTCAGCCAGGTTCTCGCACCGAGCCATTTTGACTCTTTAAATATTCAATAATGGAAACCATATCCCTCTGAAATGATCCAGCTTGTCCAGTAGGACAAGTCTTAATCTTTCCAGGTGAAGTGTCTCCGACATTCCTGTAATCCACATTTTGATTGTGGGGGATGTAGGACCTTTCCAAAATTTCAATATTAATTTTTTCCCAATTATTAAACTGTAATCAATAAAAATTATTTGATTTATTGTTATTAATTGATCTGTTTCTAATATTCCTAATATTATTAATTTTGAGTCAGGAACCAAATTCATATTAACAACATTCGAAATTATCTTAAATATTTCTGTCCAAAAGTTAGTCATTTTTATACAGTTTGTGAATGAGTGCGTTAAATGAGCTTCTAAGTGCTGACATTTAGCACATGTGGCAGATACATTTGAAAAAATTCTATGTAATTTGGATTTTGAATAATGCAATCTATGTAATACTTTAAATTGTATCAAAGATTGTCTAGCATTTAACGAACAGTGGTGTATATGTTGTAAACTTTCATCCCATACTTCTGTTCTGATTATTTGACCTAATTCGTTTTCCGATAATTGCCTATATATTTCTGTACATGGTACATCGTTTTCCAATAAAATGTTATAAATATATGTTATCAATTTTTCTGTGTTCGGTTGTTTATTTAGACATTCATCTAAAATTTCTGTCTTTCTATTTCTAAATTCCTGTGTATTTGATTTTACATAGTCTCTGTTTTTGTAAATATCTAAAGTAATCTTTTGAATGCAATCCATAAATTTGTTGTAATTCTTGAATTGAAAGAAAGGAGTTTTCCCTGTAGAGATCGCCCATCTTATTAATTCCATAGTTTTTCCATTGTAAAAAACCTTTGTCCATCATTGAGGGTTTAAATGTAACATTGTTTACAATGGAGAGAGCTAGTGGTATACATTCCAATTTTAATGTTTTCTTTAGTTGTTTCCAGATACATATCCCACTTTCTATTATAGGGTTTTCTCTATAGGTTTTCTTACCCAGTTTAGTATTGGCAAATAAAATCGAGCTAATTTCAAAAGGTGAACAATCTTCTTTTTCCATTTTTAACCAATTTGGTTGTTTATCTGTGTCTTCCAACCAAAAGTTCATATTTTTAATATTAACTGCCCAGTAATAAAACATAAAATTTGGCAGTGCTAGACCTCCATTTTTTTTTGATTTACATAAATGTTTTTTATTTATTCTATGGCTCTTATAATCCCAGATAAAGTTGGTGACTATGGAGTTAACCTTCTTAAAAACATTTTTAGGAAGGTATATCAGAATCAATTGGAAAAGATATAGTAATTGCGGGAGATTGCGGGAGAAAAATCATTTTTATTGCATTAATTCTACCTAGCATTGAAATAGGTAATGTTTTCCAATATAAGATATTCTTATGTAATTTATTCAGTAAGAGTGGGAAATTAGATTTAAATAAAGAATCAACTATTTTTGTTACATAAATTCCAAGATATTTGATTTTTTCGTTTGCTATCTTAAAAGGAAATTGTTGTAATATATGTGGGTTATTTACTATTATTGACATAAGTTCACTTTTATTCCAATTAATGCTACATCCCGAGAATGAGCCAAATTCAGTTATTAAATTTAATAAATTTGAAATACTAATTTCCGGCTTTGTAATATAAAGTAATACATCATCTGCGTATAAGGAGATTTTATTTTCAGTTTCTCTAGTTTCATACCTATATATTTCAGGATGTAATCTCACACTTTGAGCTAATGGCTCAATTGCAAGTGCAAACAATAGAGGGGATAAGGGACAACCTTGTCTACAGCCTCGAAATAAATTAAATTTAGTTGATAACATTTGATTTGTTAGTATTCTAGCTTTTGGATTAGTGTATAATAATTTAACCCATGTAATAAACTTCTCTCCCAACTTAAAAGTTTCCATGACTGAAAACAGATAAGACCATTCCAACTATTACTAGGTCTTTATTAATACCTCTTTTCGAATATATAATATTGAATAATCGTCTCAAGTTATATGAGGAATATCGTTTTGGTATAAATCCTGTTTGATCCGGGTGAATTAATTTATTGATCACTGTGCTTAGTCTTTGTGCTTGTATTTTGGTTAATATTTTTTGATCAGTGTTTAAAAGAGCTATAGCTCTATATGATCCTGGATCATCCAGATCCTTGTCTATTTTATGTATAAGTGTTATAATAGATTCATTTAACGTTTCTGTTGGGTATAAATGTATTCATAGAGTGTCTTAAAACGTGGTGCAATCAGATCATAGAATGTTTTATAAAATTCCAAACCAATGCCATCTGGTCCCGAAGTTTTACCATTTTTTAATGATCTGATAGATTCTTAGATTTCTTTTGCTGTTATTTCAGCGTTTAGTGATTCTCTATTTTCTAAATCCAACCCTTTTAGATTACATTTTTTTTAAATGCTTCTATTCCTATATGGTTTTCAGTCGTTTTGACTGAGTATAAATTTTTATAATATTGCAAAAATCTCTCATTAATATCTTTAGGTTGTACTAGTGGTTCACCATTGTGTGATTTAATCCTATGGGTTATTTTTCTCCCTCCAATTTCCGTAATTGACGAGCCAACAATTTTTGGGGTTTATCTCCGAATTCAAATTGTAATTGTTTAGTATATTGATAGAGTTTTACAACTTGATCTGAATATATTTTATTTAATTTATATTTCAATGCAGCGATTTTATTATGTTTTATCATGGTTGGATTTGCAGCGTTCTCTGTGTCTAATTGTTTAATCTCCTTTTCCAATGCCTGTTGTTCCCTCCGATTCTCTTTATTATAAAATGCTTGAGAAGAAATCATAATTCCACGGGCATATGCTTTAAAAGTTTCCCATAATAGGGAAGAAGATATTTCTGGCTTATCATTTATTTCAAAGAAAATTTTAATCTGTTCTGTAATGTATTCCTGAGTTACTTTGTCCTTTAACATTTGTGGTTTAAGTCTTAATTGTCCCTGTTTTTCCGTTTTACCATTTATTTTGATCATAAATGTTAAAGGTGCATGATCTGAGATTGTAATATTATGGTATTTTGAATTGTAAGTGAGTGAGATAAGTTTAGAGTCTACCAAAAAATAATCTATTCTTGAATACGTTTTGTGTACAGGTGAATAAAATTAGTATTCTCGTCCAGTTGGGTTTTCTATTCTCCAAACGTCTTTAATATTACTCGTATCTATGTATGCATTTAATAAGTCACTGGAATGCGATTTGATTTTCCGTTGTCTTTATGATCTGTCTAAATAAGAATCTAGGGTACAATTTAAATCTCCTCCAAATATTCGGTTATGTTGTGCTAATTCCGGGATGGTATTAAATATTTTCTTAAAGAACAATGGGCTGTCAAAGTTTGGTCCGTAAACATTAACAAAAATCATTTTTTTGTGCGTTTAGTTCTCCTATTACAATAATATATCTACCATCACTGTCAGTTATAGTTGATGTGTGTTTAAATAAAGTACCTTTACGAAACAATATTGCTACACCTCTGGATTTGTGTGTAAAAAAAGAATGATACGCTTTATCTATCCATTTAGCTTTCAATCTATGCTCTGCATCTTTTTTTAAGTGTGTTTCTTGGATAAAAATTACATCTACTTTAAGTGCTTTTAAATGTGCTAATACTTTAGCTCTCTTAATTGGTTCATTAATACCTTTAACGTTCCAGCTACAAAACATTATTCCTTCATTCCCCGTATTCATTTTTAAGTCTTGCATCTTTAGTTTAGGGAGGTCTATAATAGAGCAAATGGTTCAGTTCGACAGGCCCGACCTTACACCCGAACTCCGAATAGACGAATTTCAAGACCCTTGGATGTCTCTCACGTATATATCTCCTTTGATCTAATTTATAACTCCATTCAAACTTAAAATAATAATGATAGATTATAATATAAGAAAAAAAGGGATAGATTAATAAGTTAGTGATGTGCACAAAGAAGGAAAAAACTACATCTAGTATAAGTGTAGTTAGTGATAGCCATACTAACATGGCTAACCATCTACCGACTTCCGTAGTTGATGTTACAAACTTAACCAGCTCCATGGTTTCTTAAAATTATTATTCCATAACAGTATTTTACCGGGGATATTAAATTCTGAAGTATTCGGGTTCCATTAGTCGGGATTGTGATGATACATATATTTAAAACATATTAAAACATATAATAAAAAAAAAGAAAGAAAAGGGAGGAAAAAATAAATAAAAAAGGGTTCCAAGGAGGACAAATGAAATCAAACTTTATATTCAGCGCCATTATAATTACTATTTATCTGATTCTAAATAATTTAGTTATGATTAATTGTTAGTCATTAATGATAATTATTAACTCTAATTAGTAATGGTACCGCGCTATAGTTTTAGTATTTATTAGTTATTTGTATTAATAGTGCTATTATTCTAATTATTAGTATCCATGGGAGTTTCCAATCCGCATCTTTCTCCAGCATCTTTCTCCAGCTTCCTTAGACGAGTCCTTAGTTCCATCCAATCCTGCAAAGTCAGTTTATTCCTTGATGTAGTTCGATTTTAAAGATATTATTCAATCTTCCACTTGATCCTTAGTCTTCTGGGCAAAGTCCAGTGCTTCCACAGGGTTGGTGAAAAAATGTTGGTTCTGATTGTAAGTGACTCTTAGGGTAGCAGGATACCTCAGACCATACTTCAAATTCTTCCCTTACTTCAAAATTCTTTTGGTCTCGTTAAACGCGTTTCGTTTCCTGGAGACCTCTGCTGGATAGTCTCGATAAATACTGATCTTATTGCCTTCATATATAAGATTTCTGCATCTTACAATTTTTTCCATCATCTTCTCCAGAACATAGTCATACTGGACTTTTATTATCATTTGTCTTGGAGGGGCATCATGTCTTGTCTGACGTCTCAGCACTCTGTGTGCTCGAGCAAGTAAAGGCTTTTGATCCAGAGATAAAACTTGTTGCAGTAAGTTTGCAGTAAATTCTCGGGGATCTTGATTCGCCTCTCTCCCTTCTTGAATATCCACAATTCTTAGATTCTGTCTTCACTGGCGTCCTTCCAATTCAGTGCATTTATCAGTTATTTTGCCCAGTAGTTCAGATAGACGTTGATTTTCTCTGATGAGTTTTTCCGCAGTCCGAGCACTTGTTTCGGCTATCTCCTCAAGGTTCTTTATGGCTGTTGTCTGTTGATTCAGTGTTTGTTCCACGGGATCCAGCTTTTCCTCAAGATCAGTTACCACCTTTCTGATTTTAACATTTGTCTCTTTTGTCATAATTGCAGCTTGTTCAGTCAGTGTTTCTGCAGTTTCCTTCCTCAGTTTGTCCGATAGATCCGTAACCGTGGAATTAATTTCAAGCTTTAACTCCATCATCTCCTCCTTGATTTTTTTTTATTTCTTCCTTGAAATTCATTTTCTTTAATTCTTCATTTGTTTTTGCAAGTTCTGTCTTTAATTACAGCTTTATTTCATCCTTTAAATTTGCAATTTCTTGTGCAATAAAAGTTCTGAGATCTTCACTTTCCGATTTTTTCGTTGTTTTTTTCGATACATCTTCTTGGGATAGTGCCCTACCTGAGCCCGAGGCTTCAATCGGGCCTTTTTCTTGTTATGCCGGTTTCTGCTTAGTAACTCGACGTTTCGGTTTTTCTGCGAGGGAGCTGCGCTGCATAGACATTGCAAGTCGCGCGCCTGACGACGTCACTCACGGCAGTCGGTACAGAAGCAGCAGATAGCAGGTAGGACGTTTTCTCCCCGTTTTTTTCAGCGTTTTCTCAAGGAGCTGGCTGGCGTTACTCCCTAGCCCTCCATGGCGCCACCAGAAGTCTGACCTTTGAAATCTTTGAAACCTTTGAAAAGTTATGTGAGGCCTAGCAAAGGTGACTCGCACCATACAACAGACCAATGCACACCATAGCAGGCTTTGCAAACAATACAACTGACCTTGTGCACAATAGGTCTCGCAAATAGTAAAACAAGTTCCAGAAATGATTCAAGAACCTCTCACAATAGAACTGGCTTCCTGTGCAATGCACTAAGCTTCATAAACAATGCATCAGATCTCGCACGGAAACAAAAGGATATTTGCACTCAACATTAACCCAATAGGGCCAATGCGCAACATAATAGACCTTGTAAGCAACACAGCAGGCCTTGAATAGAGTACATCAATTCCACACATATCGACAATAGTCCTTGTACATGCATGGAGGTCCTGATTATTAATATAACAGACCATGTGCACAGTACTACAGACCACACACATACACACACATAACAGGCTTAAAGTAGAGTGCATGATGATTTATAACAGATAATATAACAGATATTGAACACAATATAACTCGCTTCAAACATAACTCAACGTCCCTGTACAATTCAAGGTGCCTTGTCCCAAAATATCAGGCCACATGCACAATAAAAGCTTGATAGGTACAATAAGCATGACGTACATATGAAAGAATTAGCCTCAGCCCAATACATCAGGCCTTGCGTACAGTAATCTCACTCCCTCTTGTCCCTTCTCCCATCAGGCAAGAGGTGCAGAAGTGTATAAATGTATACCTCCAGGTTAAGGGGCAGTTTCTTCCCAGCAGCCATCAGGCAACTGAACCATGCTATCACCAAATAGAGAGCAGTCCTGACCTCCCATTTTCCTCACTGGAGACCCTCGGACTATCTTTAACTGGCCTTTTCTGGACTTTATATTGCACTAAACATCATGCCATTATCCTGTATCTGTACTTGATTGTAACCATCTATTGTCTTTCCGCTGACTGGATAGCACCCAGCAAAAAAGCTTTTCACTGCACCTCGTGCAGGTGACAATAATAAACTAAACCAAACCTCTGTAGGCCTAGAATAGAAATATTCTAGAGTGGAAAAGAAACACAATGCAACAGTCTCTTCGGATTCAATAGGCAAAAAACAATGCACAAAATACATGTTTCATGCTCTAAGCGGTGAGCCTCATGCATAAAACAAGAAGGCTGAATCACAACACAACAGTGGCTTCATTCAATATATAATGGCACCTTGCACAATTCAACAGACTTAGCCCAGAATACAATATTGCATATGCACAAAACAATTGATATTGCATACAATCCAACAGGCCTCATGAGAACAGGCGTTATCTACAAACTTAATTCTCAATACCACAGACCACTCACACAATGCCTTATCCACCAGTCATCCTTACGCACAATTCAAAAGGGCTAATATAATATGCAACAGGCCTCATGCACACTGTAATATATATCTTTTGCACATGACAAACTGCAGCCTGCATGGCAGAGTGAGCCTCCAAATGGTTCTACACACGCAGTAGGCTGTTCACATCATTCAACTGGCCTTGGCCTTAGTGCAGTGGGACTCGATTGAGAATTCCACAGATTCACCACCCTCTGACAAAATTAATTCCTCCTCATCTCCTTCCTAAAGGAATGACCATTAACTCTGAGGCTATGACTTCTAGTCCTAGACTCTCCCACTGGTGGAAACATCCTCTCCACATCCACTCTATCCAAGCCATTCACTATTCTGTTGTTTCAATGAGGTCCCCCCTCATTCATCTAAACTCCAGCGAGTACAGGCCCAGTGCCGACATTCGCTCATCATAGGTTAACCTACGCATTCCTGGGATCATTTTTGTAAACCTCCTCTGGAGCCTTTCCAGAGCCAGCACATCCTTCCTCAGATATGGTGCTCAAAATATTCCAAATGCGGCCTGACCAACGCCTAAAAAGAGCCTCAGCCTCTCCACTTATGGGGAGAAGGCAGGAGAATGGGGTTAAGAGAGCAGGATAGATCAGCTATGATTGAATGGCAGAGTAGACGTGATGGGCTGAATGGCCTAATTCTGCTCCCATCGCCTATGAACATGAACTTATGAAGCAGACACGTGCCGTCAGGTGCTGCGCATGCCCACAGGACAGGAGGCCAATCTATGCACGCGCATTTTTAAAAGATTTTTAAAAAGCCGTCTGACTGCCTACAGGACCGATGTGCGCACGTGCGGTTTTACGATTTTCTGCGCATGTGTGGTTTTTACGCCTTTTAAGGTCGAGGTGGAGGTCTCTGACAAAGAGCAATGCAACCAAGACCTCAATGGTGGAACAGGCGGAGGACGATGGCTGACCTTAGTGGAGCGTCACAACGGCTGGGAAGGTAGATGAAGGCTGTAGCAGAATAGGGTCACCGGTCTTCTTGGACTCCATGCCACTGGATCCTGACCCAGATCTGTCAAGGACCGTGTCAAGGACCGTGTGGTGGCTGTCTATGCACCAGTCTCTCCACATTAAACAAAGTCACGCACAGGCGTCCTCCATGAGAGGACAGTCATACTTGTTTCGAGTGACCGCCGATGATGATGAATCTGGAGTTAACCTAGGTTGGTGGGGAAAGGTGGTTGAAACCTTCTGAGTGGATGGAATCCTAAGGGAACAGGAGTTGGATTCTAGAAGATTGTGAGTTCTGTGGTCCTCAGCACCATGTGAAGGAGTTTCAAGGGTTAGGCATCATCTAGTCCAGAATAGAAACCCCATTCAGGCAGCAGTTCAGTGCAAATTAGTTTATTGTCACATGAAAAGATTTTGTTGCGTGCTAACCAGTCAGCGGAAAGACAACACACGATTACAATCGAGCCATTTACAGTGTATAGATACGTGATAAGGGAATAACGCTTAGTGCAAGGTAAAGCCAGCAAAGTCTGATCAAGGATAGTCTGAGGGTCACAAAAGAGATAGATAGTAGATCAGCACTGCTCTCTGGTTGTGGTAGGATGGTTCAGTTGCCTGCTAACAGCTGGGAAGAAACTGTCCCTGAATCTGGAGGTGTGCGTTTTCACACTTCTGTACCTTTTGCTCGATGGGAGAGGGGAGAAGAAGGAGTGGCCAGGGTGCGCCTCATCCTTGATTATGCTGCTGGCCTTGCCGAGGCAGCGTGAGGTATAAATGGAGGTTGGTTTGCCTGATGGTCTGGGCAAAAAGTACAGCTTCTGGACATGAGCTGTTTTATACCATTCTCCTCTAGATGGTGATATCACTGTTCCAAAGATGTTCTCTTTTAGTATTTCTCACAGTTTCAGCACCCTGCTGGCCTGTTGCCTCCCAGGTCTGCCAAACTGCTTTCCACAGCAGAACTGCATATAAACGACAAATAAAATCACTTCTGAGGAGAAAACATTTCCACCAAAAAAGAGCAAAGCAGTTGGGTCACTGATGTATTATTGATAGTTTTCATTTATTTTTACCTTATTTCAGATGCAAATGGGATGCAAGCAGAAGCCTCCACGTGGCGCATCCCGGGCAACGCTGACGACAGGAACTGTACCACAGTGACTGACTGAAGTAGCCAATTCTGCAACCACCGACCGTCAACCGTCACTGACCGACTGGAAAGACGTGACATAGAAGATGGCCGGACACGAGGAAGAAGAGATGCAAATGTAGGAAGTGTATTTCTTTTGCATTTTGAGGTGGGAACCAAGGAATAGCTAGCAGTAGTTCACCTCTTAAAGAATTTTCCAAGGGGTTATGCTGGGAGCTGGCATGCCTTTGGCCAACCTTGGGCTAGCAAAGGCTATTGCCTTGTATTTAAAAAAAATGTCACACTGTGATAACTGTTACCCTTACAGTAAGATTCACATAGTTTAGATGTTGTAGTGTACTATATGTGTAGGAAGGAACTGCAGATGCTGGTTTAAACCAAAGATAGGCACAAAAAGCTGGAGTAACTCAGCGGGGACAGGTAGCATCTCTGGAGTCCGAAAAAGGGTCTCGACCTGAAACGTCACCCATTCCTTCTCTCCAGAGATGCTGCCTGTCCCACTGAGTAACTCCAGCATTTTGTGTCTATCTGCATGCACATCTTCTGGTTGGCATTTGAAAACAAAAAGACAGGTAACGCTGAGTGTAGATATATGGAATCTATTATTTTGGATACGTTTAGTTAAGGTGCGAGGAGATGAGTCAGAAAGCCAGTGTAGAATGATCATTTTACTTCGGAGTCACGTGAGTGACCACGTGAATAGAAGCCCGTACAGCCGTTGGTGCGTCATGACGTCAGACGCTGGTGCAGTCGGGAACGGTTGGAGCAGCAGCGCTCTTCCGAGCGGTAAGTTTAAACAGGTTACACGAAAAGCTGGAGAATTCAGCGGGTGCAGCAGCATCTAAGGAGCGAAGGAGATGGGCGACGTTTCGGGTCGAGACCCTTCTTCAGACTTCACCCTCCATTCTCCAGCATCTGCAGTTTCGTTAACAAGTTTAAACGGAGGTAAGGTTTGTTGAAATACTTTACCACAGGTCATTTTCTGCGACGGTTGGGAGTAGATATGTTGCAGAAAGTGAAGAAGGTGTCGGCGAGGCGCTCCGGGGGTAGAAAGGAGAATGACCAGGAGAGTGTTGAGGATGGAGGCCCGTCTGGTACACCTGGTCTGGTGCTGGCTACACAGCCAGTGGTTGCGGACCCACTGCCGGGGGGCAGTGGAGGCTTGTCAGTAGGGCGGAAGGCCACTGGCAAGTCTCTGTGGCCCGTAGATGAGTCGGGCCTGGAGGTTATACCCTCCATAGGAGAGTCCGTTTGCTCACGGCTCTCCCACGTCAAGATTCTATTACAAAAGAATGCTCGACAGGGACCAGCTCCGTGGGGAGGAGTGGTGCCCAAGCCAGGCTGATGGAGAGCTTGTGCTAGCAGCACCTGTTTCAGGGCTGCAGAACTATCCTGCCTGTGAGGAGGATGTTCTATCAGGGCCGTTTGCTGACACTGTTTCTATGCTGGGGGAGAGCAGTAAAGGTGTTCGGTTGGAGGTAATTCCGAACATTGCTGGGAAGTTTGCTGAGTGTAGAGAGGCAGGAAAGGCGATTGATGTAGAATTGGCTGAAGCCATTCAGTATATGCTCTCCCACCAGTTACAGGAGCTAGCTATGGATGAAGTAGCAAAAAACTATAAAGCTCCTGTTAATTGTGATCTCCTGAAGGTACCGGTGGTTAATCACCAAATTTGCATAGATGGGTTTGCCTGCTAGGGCCCAGGAGATGAAGTTTTTAAAAAAGTGCTTAAAACTGTTGTAAGCAGGTATTACAGCTGTGGTGAAAGTTATTGATACAAATGATATGGTTGAAGCACACCAGGATGAACTGGGACTCCTTTGTAATGCATTTTGAAATTAATAATGTCGGGAGGGCCGCTATTAGGCCAGTGCTAACCCGAATTTGGCGAGTTGTGCAAACCGACCAGTGTACCACCACAAAATCTGTTGTTTGGTGGTAACCTTGCAAAAAGGGTCAAAGACTGTTATGAGGTTGTTAACCATGGCCCTCATTAAGCCAGCTGGAAGCAAGGCAAAAAAGGTTCTCTACAAGAAGTCGAGGACAACAAGGCCGCAAGGAAAGATGCTGGTAAGGAATATAACATTTGACAGACGATGAATTAACTGATGTTCCTGTTCAAATTGGGGAAGGTTAAAATTGTTCTCAAACAATGGCAGCAGTTGACATCAGATTTGTTTATACTTAGTGTATTGAAGGGGTGAAAAATTGGATTTTACTATGACAGTCTACCTAATCAACATTTTCCTAGTCGTAAACTTATTTTTCAGATGAGGAAAATGTGCTTATTCAAGCAGAGATTCAGTCGTTACATAAGAAGGGGTAATTGAGCCTTCTGTCTATCAAAGTCAACAATTTCTGTCAAGTATATTTCCCAGATCTAAAAAGACTGGGGGATGTAGAATTATTCTGGATTTATCGAATTTGAACAAATTTGTTTGTTATAGGCATTTCAAAATGGAGAACTTTACCACGGGCAAACATCTAGTGTCCAAAGGGTATTATATGGCAACCATTGATTTGAAGAATGCGTATTACGCAGTGTCTATTCATGGTGATGATAGAAGATATTTGAAATTTATTTGGATGACTGAGCTGTGGCAATTCAGGACATTGCCGAATGGATTAACTTCAGCTCCTAGATTATTTACTAATTGGTAAAACCTGTGTTAGCATTGCTTAGAGCTCAGGGGCATGTGGTAATGGCCTATTTAGATGATATTCTGATTGTTGGAAAGACTCATGCTGATCTCAATCATCAGTTCAGTTGTTAAAATCACTTTTGAACAAATGGGATTTGTTATTCACCCAGATAAATCTAAATTATCACCAGTCCAAATTATTGATTATCTGGGATTTACCATTAATTCCAATCACATGTTGGTAACTTTGCCCAGGGATAAATTGAATCAGTTAATTGAGGACTGTGTTAATCTCGTTGGAGAACAACGGCCTTTGATTAGACAAGTAGCCAGTTTAATTGGGAAGTTTGTTGCAGCATTTCCAGCTGTGCAGTATTGTCCTCTGCATTATCAACAATTACAACCATCAAAGGAACAGGCACTGAGAATACAAAGGGGCTATTTTTGATAGGCCTATGCAGTTGTCAGCTGGGGCGATTGCTGACATACAATGGTGGATAGTACATGTTTCAAAAAATTTAAGGAAGGTTTCATGGAATCACCGTCACTGATATTACAGACTGATGTGAGTGCACTGGGTTGGGGTGCAACAGATATGTCTTCTAGTTGTGGAGGCAGATGGAATGTGGATGAGACATCGCTTCCTCAATTAAGAGGGATTGATTATTTAGAGTTGTTGGGCACCTGGTATGGGCTCAAAGCTTATTGTTCTACAAGGAGGGATCTGAATGTGCAGCTCAGATTCACAACACCACAGCAGTGGCATATGTAAACCACATGGGTGGAGTTAAGTCACAGTCTTGTGATAGACTGGCTAACCAGATTTGGAGCTGGTGTATTGACCAAAATATCTGGCTTTCAGCACTTTATTTGCCAGGAAGAGGTCACGTCAGTTTAATGACAACATTGAATGGATGTTAAATCAGGATGTGTTTAACCAAATGATTGATCAGTATGCATTGCCAGATATTGACTTGTTTGCATCTCGATTAAATCATCAGTTACCTAGATATGTTTCATGGTAACCAGATACTGGGCAGTAGCAGTGGATGCATTTTCGCTGCATTGGGGAGGAATGTTTGTGTATGTATTTCCTTCATTCTGTCTCATCAGCAGATGTTTGCAAAAGATCAAGGAGGACTCCGCTTCAGGGGTATTGGTAGTGCCAGATTGGCTACACGAGCATGGTTTCCCATTGTATTACAAATGGCTAGGGAGCCTTACATGCTTATGCCCAAGAATAAAAATCTACTGGTAAATCCAGTCACTGGGGATCAACATCCTTTATAGGATCGTATTGATCTGTTAATTTGCAGATTTTAAGGAGGCCATACCTGGGGAGAGGACTGTCTCATCGGACGGTGGATGTTCTCACGTCGGCCTGCAGGGATAGTACACAGCAGCAATATATCACCTATATAAGGAAGTGGGAGCAATTCTGCCTACAGCAGGATATTGTATATCACACGGCAGGGATCACAGATGTATTGGAGTTTGTCAACTCTTTATTTTGACCAAAAAAAATAAAATTAAGTTACAGTGCAATTAATTCAGCCAGAAGTGCTCTGTCTTCTTATTTACCTATGAATGCAGAATTGCATACAGTAGGGACACATCGGTTAGTTCACGATTCATGAAGGGAGTTTTCAATTCTAATCCTCCTAAACTCAGGTATGCCGGTATTTGGAATGTGAGTGAGGTTTTTATGCTTCTTCGCCAGTGGGCTCCGGTTACAAGCCTATCTATAGCCAAATTAACTATGAAGGTGGTCATGCTTCTGGTGTTGGTTTCAGCCCAACGTGTACAAACATTGTAAAAGCTACGGCTAGGATAGAATGCATGTATCGGCTGATGCCATTATATTTTATATCTATGATTTGCTTAAACATAATAAAAGATGCATGACAGGATGTAAGATTGTGTTTTCAGCATACCCCGCAGATGATCGCTTCTGTATAGTCTCACATTTATCTCGTTACATTGAGATTACTAAACCTCTGAGAGGAACAGAGTTGGCTTTGTTTATTAGTCACAAAACACCACACAGTAAGGTGTCGGTGCAAACGATTTCAAGGTCCTCGCGGCCGCAGGATGGTCCAGTGAGCTAACTTTTCAGAGGTTTTGTCACAAGCCGATTTCAAGGCTCGGGGTGTTTGCTGATTCTGGTGTCAGTACTGTTACATTTTTCCCCTGAGTTAGAGGGGTTTGGTATGATTTGTTTGTAAATAAACTGTTATTTCATTTAACAAATGTATTACTGATGCATGATTGATTGTTAACGACTTTTGAGTCAATCCAGGCAGTGTGAACGTCGGATTTGAGTCTGCGGCGTGAATTCACAGTGCTTTGAAGTCTTCACGTAGTCACTCACGTGACTCCGAAGTAAAATAGTAAGATTAAACGAGAACTTACCAGTTTGAAGTTTGATCTTTATTTTATGAGGAGTCGAGTTGAGGGACTACGTGCCCTCCGCTCCCACCCTCATAGATCTCATCTGGTAGTTCTAGTTTTATCATCTTACCGTTATACTTCGGTCATTGTTAGCTGTGAATTCATTCCGCTGCTTTGAAGATTGACGCACCAACGGCTGTACGGGCTTCTATTCACGTAGTCCCTCAACTCGACTCCTCATAAAATAAAGATCAAACTTCAAACTGGTAAGTTCTCGTTTAATCTTATAATTAAAATGACTGAAAGAAATGCTTTAGCTTCTCGCTTGTGGGAGAAAGAGAATGCCTGGAGTTTGACATCACAAAATGAGCATTAAACTCCATTAACCATTCCTCAGTCCACTTGCCCAGCTGATCAAGAACCTGTTGTAGTTTCTGATAAACATCTTCACCGTCCTGGATCCCACCTACTTTAGTATCTCCTGCACACTTACTAATCATGTCTTGCATATTCTCATCCAAACCGTAGATAGAAAGCAGAAACAGTAATGGGCCCGGCACCAATCCCTGAGGCACGGCACTAGTCTCCGGCCTCTAGTCCAAAAAACAACCTTCCACCACCCTCTTCCCTGAGGCCAATTATGGATCAAATTAGCTAACTCTACATGGATCCCAAGCGATCTAACCTTCCAGCGCATGCTGAACCGTATGAAAGGCACTAATCTCATCTCAACCAATATTTTATTCGTTTTGTTTCATTTAATTTAGAGAAACAGCGCGGAAACAGGCCCTTTGGCCCACCGAGTCCGCGCCAACCAGCGATCCCTGCACATTATGAATGGATTAAAGGCCGATAAATCCCCAGGGCCAGATAGTCTACATCCCAGAGTACTCAAGGAAGTAGCCACAGAAATAGTGGATGCATTAGTGATAATCTTTCAAAACTCCTCAGATTCTGGAGTAGTTCCTGAGGATTGGAGGGTAGCTAATGTAACCCCACTTTTTAAAAAAGGAGGGAGAGAGAAAACGGGGAATTACAGACCAGTTAGTCTAACATCGGTAGTGGGGAAACTGCTACAGTTATTTGGAAAGTGGTGAAATCATTAGACAAAGTCAGCATGGATTTACGAAAGGTAAATCATGTCTGACGAATCTTATAGAATTTTTCGAGGATGTAACTAGCAGAGTGGATAAGGGAGAACCAGTGGATGTGTTATATCTAGACTTTCAGAAGGCTTTCGACAAGGTTCCACATAAGAGATTAGCATACAAACTTAAAGCACACGGTATTGGGGATTCAGTATTGATGTGGATAGAGAACTGGCTGGCAGACAGGAAGCAAAGGGCAGGAGTAAACGGGTCCTTTTCAGAATGGCAGGCAGTGACTAGTGGGGTACCGCAAGGCTCAGTGCTGGGACCCCAGCTATTTACACTATATATTAATGATTTGGACGAGGGAATTGAATGCAACATCTCCAAGTTTGCGGATGACACTAAGCTGGGGGGTAGTGTTAGGTGTGAGGAGGATGCTAGGAGACTGCAAGGTGACTTGGATAGGCTGGGTGAGTGGGCAAATGCATGGCAGATGCAGTATAATGTGGATAAATGTGAGGTTATCCACTTTGGTGGCAAAAACAGGAGGGTAGACTATTGTCTGAATGGTGGCAAAAACAGGAGGGTAGGACTATTGTCTGAATGGTGGCAAATTAGGAAAAGGGGTGATGCAACGAGACCTGGGTGTCATGGTACACCAATCATTGAAGGTAGGCATGCAGGTGCAGCAGGCAGTGAAGAAAGCAAATGGTATGTTAGCATTCATAGCGAAAGGATTTGAGTATAGGAGCAGGGAGGTTCTATTGCAGTTGTACAGGGTTTTGGTGAGACCACACCTGGAGTATTGCGTATTGTTTTGTCACACCTGGTGTATTGCGTATTGTCTCCAAATCTGAGAAAATACATTCTTGCCATAGAGGGGGTACAGAGAAGGTTCACCAGACTGATTATTGGGATGTCAGGACTTTCATATGAGGAAAGACTGGATAGACTTGGCTTGTACTCGCTAGAATGTAGAAGACTGAGGGGAATCTTATAGAAACTTACAAAATTCTTAAGGGGTTGGATAGGCTAGATGCAGGAAGATTGTTCCCGATGTTGGGGAGGTCCAGAACAAGGGGTCACAGTCTAAGGATAAAGGGGAATTCCTTTAGGACCGAGGTGAGGAAAACATTTTTCACACAGAGAGTGGTGAGTCTCTGGAATTATCTGCCACAGAAGGTAGTTGAGGCCAGTTCATTGGCTATATTTAAGAGGCAGTTATATGTGGCCCTTGTGGCTAAAGGGATCAGGGGGTATGGAGAGAAGGCAGGTACAGGATACTGAGTTGGATGATCAGCCATGATCATATTGAATGGCGGTGCAGGCTCGAAGGGCCGAATGGCCTACTCCTGCACCTATTTTCTATGTTTCTATTAACACTACCCTACACACACTATGGACAATTTTCCATTTCATCCAAAGCCAAATCACCTACCAACCAGTACGTCTTTTGGATTGTTGGAGGAAACCGAAGATCTCGGAGAAAACCCACACAGGTCACAGGGAATAGGTACAGACTATGTACAGTCAGCGGCTGTAGTCAGGATCGAATCTGGGTCTCTGGCACCGTAAGGCAGTGGCACTACCGCTACGCCACCCACCCACCCATATACTTTGTTTTCTTTCACCTTTTAATCCAAATTTCTATTTCCCTTTGCTTTATACAAATCTATACAACTACTCAAGAGTTTAGAGTCAAGAGTGTTTAATAGTTATGTGCACTGGGACCAGAAGAATTAAATTCTCACTTGATGCAGCTTTCAGGGCCTGTCCCACTTTCACGACTTAATTCAAAACCTCTGCCGAGTTTAAAGGACCTAAAAATAAAATTGCGATTGTTGTAATCTACAAACTCCTATGACCTTCCACGAATATGCTCACCAACTGGAGTGACAGAGGTCACGTGCTGATGTTGACTTGAGCTTTTTTTTTCACTCACCTTTTTTTTTCTCTGTCCAGCTGCCGAGCTACGAGTACCCACGAATATCTACGAGTAACCACGACTACCCTCACGGCCTACTACAGTCTGCCCACAAATTAACTACGAGTATAAATTTGCAATCTTTTTCATCCCGACTATTTTTTTACTCGTGGACATTTTTCATCGGGCTGGAAAAAACGTCCCGACTTACCTGACGGCTGGCATAACGAGCTGCTACGATATCTCTACCTGTTGGTGCAAACTCCTGGGGGGGACGGCCTCCTCGAAGCACGATGACTGAGTGTTACGGACGAACATTCTGAGGCCAGGGATAGTTTGACCCGCCCGGGGATGCCATCGGGGGGGCTCAACCTTGCTCAGTGCACTTGTACAGCAGAGGTGGAGAGACTGATTCATGAATTACCTGGTGAAAGTGGGACAGGT
This sequence comes from Okamejei kenojei, assembly GCA_035221665.1. Taxonomy (NCBI): domain Eukaryota; kingdom Metazoa; phylum Chordata; class Chondrichthyes; order Rajiformes; family Rajidae; genus Okamejei; species Okamejei kenojei. The sequence goes on from CM069131.1 coordinate 8,922,573, forward strand.
CCGACAATGGATTTACAAGCGTATTAATGCAACGATACAGAAATAGACAGGAAACAATAATACAACAAATTATGAACTATACACAATAAAAAAAATAAATTACTAGTCTGCTCGGATTTTAACAAAACATCTAAGATTTTGTTAGAATCCATGAAAAATACATCAAAAGCGTTACTTCATTAACCCTTCATGGAGTGCAGCATAGGTTCATGGGGTTAATTCCCGGGATGGCGGGACTGTCATACGTTGATAGAATGGAATGTCTGGGCTCGTAAACCCTGGAATATAGAAGAATGAGAGGGGATTTTATTGAAACGTATGAGATTATTAAGGGATTGGACACGCTAGAGGCAGGAAACAGTTTAAGAACAAGGGGTAGACCATTTAGAACGGAGATGAGGAAAAACTTTTTCACCCAAAGAGTTGTGAATCTATGGAATTCGTTGCCTCAGAAGGCAGTGGAGGACAATTCTCTGGATGCTTTCAAGAGTTGGATAGAGCTCTTAAAGATAGTGGAGTCAGGGGATATGATGAGAAGGCAGAAATGGGATACTGATTGTGGATGATCAGCCATGATCACAGTGAATGGTGGTGCTGGCTCGAAGGGCCTATTGTCTATTGTCTATTGTCTGCAAAAAATGCAATTGTTAGTTTGCCTGACCTTCCCTTCACTGATCCATGTTGACTGCCTTTGATTAATTATCCCTCTCCTAGTATGGTTTTATGTCACTCCTGAGTTTCGTCCAATAATTTTCTTATCACCAATGCTAGGCTTAAAGTCAAACCAACCAATTTAGAATTGACTTTTGACAGAAGGTTTGCTGGTGGAACAATTATTTTTCTCAAAAAAAACTTCACATTGGTCGGTTAAGATATTTAAACTTACAGGCATCAAGATTGGTCTTTTCAAATGATTCATCCCATGTATTTGTCGGACACATTGATTTAGTTTAGTTTAGAGATACAGCGCGGAAACAGGCCCTTCGGCCCACCGAGTCCACACCGACCAGCGATCCCCGCACATTAACACTACCCGACACACACTAGGAACAATTTTCTATATATAAGCCAATTAACCCACAAATCTGAAAGTCTTTGGAGTGGAAACCGATCTTGGAGAAAACCCACGCGATCACGGGGAGAACATACAAACTCTGTACATCAGCAGCCATAGCCAGGATCGAACCTCTGGCGCTGCAAGGCAGAAGCTCTAGCGCAGTGCCACCGTACCACCCGCATTGATGATAATGCTTGGACATTTTAATCATACCGAAACAGTTAACTCACTTCCTTTGACGTTTCATGTCCATCTGTCCATTGTCCATCTGATAGGTGTGTAGATTATGATGATATTAATCACAAACTAATACAGGTAAATATTAGCATATTTTTCAATGATGGTCTTTCAGAATAAAACAAAAAGGAGATGGATTATGGATCCATGTTATCATGCACATATTCTCACACAATTAAAATAATTTTCAAATATTCCTTTATAACAATGAAGGAGACAATTTTAACCCATGAAGACGAACCTGGGTCCTCTGGGGCTGTGAGATAGCTTTACATACGTATGAGCGTTTGAAGTTTCCATCTTAATTTATGAAGTTTATGTTACAATACAATACAATACACACAAAAACACACTAAAAATTTAACACAAACATCCACCACAGCATTCATCACTGTGGTGGAAGGCACAAAAATCGGCCAGTTCTCCTCCATTTTCCCCCGTGGTCGGGACCTCAACCCTCCGCAGCCTTCGCTGTGGGCGTCCAGATGAGTAGACAAAGCTAAAAAGTCCAGGTAAGTCCTGAATCGGTGCCTCTGCACCGGAGACCGCGGCTTCAGGCTGGTGTAGGCCGTAGGCCGGCGGTCGGAGATTTAAAGTTTGTGCCGCAGCCAGGAGCACCGCAGATTGCAGGGCCGACGGTCTGGAGCTCCTCTCCAGGGATCCCTGGCGAGGGACCCCGCTCCTGATGGTAAATAAGTCCCTGCGATAGAAGTAGGCCGCGGGTCAGCATTCGGAGCTCTTCTTCCCTCGGGTCCCCCACGAGGGATCCCAGGCTGTGGACGCCGCACCAGCTGGAGCTTCAGGCTGCCGGAGGCCAGCGAAGGGAGCGCTGCCCTCCAGCGGGCCCCGGCGTGGGCTCGCCCGTTCTGCGCCAAGAGTCTGCGCTGCGCCTGCCGCTGAAACCCCGGGCGCGTCTCTGGGAAAGGCCATCCGATCCTCGCTGTTAGGCCACGGGGGAGGCGACATGGAAAAAGTCACCTCTCCGTGGAGGAGGTGACCGAAGCGGTTTCCCCCTTGCCCTCCCCACACCACCCCCCACATAAGACACACAAAGAAACATTAAAAACATACATTAAAACATACTAAAAAAACAAAAAAAGTTGAAAGAAACACACACGCTGCTTCAAATGAATGTCGTAAATACATCTGTCCACTGGGAGACTTTTCATGTCAAGAAATGTTCCTTCTGCCTTGGCGATCGTTTCGCCGAACACCTCCGCTCGGTCCGCAAAAACCAACCCGACCTCCCGGTGGCTCAGCACTTCAAACTCCCCCTCCCATTCCGCATCCGACCTCTCGGTCCTGGGCCTCCTCCACGGCCAGAGTGAGCAACACCGCAAGTTGGAGGAACAGCACCTCATATTCCGCTTGGGGAGTCTGCATTCTTTGGGCTTGAACATTGAATTTTCTCAATTCTGTTAACCCTTGCTGTCTCCTCCCCTTCCCACCTCTCCCTCAGCCCTCGGGCCCTGGCATTCCCTCTATCTCTATCTCCCTCCCCCACCCTAGTCGCACTAGCTTCTCATTTTCACACCACAAACAGCTTACAATGGTTTGTTCCCTTTATCATCGATAATTTTTTGCATATCTTTCATTCATTGTTCTTTATCTCTCCACATCACCGTCTATATCTCTCGTTTCCCTGATCCCTGACCAGTCTGAAGAAGGGTCTCGACCCGAAACGTCGCCTATCTCCTTCGCTCCTTAGATGCTGCTGCACCCGCTGAGTTTCTCCAGCTTTTTGTGTAACCCTCGATTCTCCAGCATCTGCAGTTCCTTCTTTAACACTTCATTCTGCCTGTGTTGAGTCTTGGTCTGAGACTGCGATAAATCCTTGCACAATCAACCAGCTAAACAACAACTAAGTTAACATATCACTGGAGCAATACTGAGGACAACAGGATGTAACAGCTACAAAGGCAATCAACTCAGTGTTTCGCTTTGTATTCTATGCTGGTAACCCGCTGTTTAAACAATGTATGGATTGGACTGATAAGATGACAGCGCAGTGATTAAACTGCAGTTCCATCAATCAGTTGTGGAGTCAAAGAATAGAGATGGAGTCATAGGGCTAAGTGATGTCGACTTGAGCTGCATGAATGATCAGTCTCAGATTCATCTGACCCCGGCAAATTGTGTTGTAATAACCCTTCTCTTCTCTCACTTGCAAACCATGTACGAGTATCACAAGTAAACACAAAATGCTGGAGTAACTCAGCGGGGCAGGCAGCATCTCTGGAGAGAAGGAAAGGGTGACCTATCGGGTCGATAGGTCTTCTTCAGACTGAAAGTCACGGGAGAGGATAATGAGGGATTTGGACGATGAAGCAGTGAGATATAGAACAAATTAATGAAAGACATGCAAAAAAGTAACAATTATATTTTTACTCCAGTTTTTGGTCTCCTTTAGAAAGTATGTTAAAAAAAAAAAGCAGATCATCGCATTAATGCAAATACAATTTTTGTACCTCTAATAACATATCCTACTTTAATTTTGTTTTGTAGTAGTTATAATATAACTAAAAGTAAATGTTAGCAATATGAAAACTGACTGTCGTTAGCTTTTTTCTGGTTTGCTTGTCATTATGTTCCAATGACAAAATGAGATCTTGCTGTCGCATCCGTGTTCTCTAATTAGTCGAAGGGTTGGTATTGTTCCAGCTCGTGTATTGTGCTCAATCTTCTGCCCCTTTTCTCCGTCCCTGCGTGGTAATGATACCACCAGCTTGCACAGCTCTTTAAATTAAGCATCAGCATAAAGGTAGCAATAGTCAGCAAATTGTTGTCAGCAAATCATTTCTGGTGGAGGAAATCAATATTTCAGGAATACTGGATGTGCTTTGCTTTGCAACAACTGCAGCAGCAATTCTAAATTAATTGTTTTAGTTTAGAGATAAAGCGCGGAAACAGGCCCTTCGGCCCACCGAGTCCGTGCCAACCAGCGACCCCCGCACATTAACACAAGCCTACACACACAATTTACGCCTATACAAAGTATACAAGGCAATTAGCCTACAAACCTGTACGTGTTTGGAGTGTGGGAGGGAACCGAAGATCTCGGAGAAAACCCACGCGGATCACGGGGAGAACGTACAAACTCCGTACAGACGGCACCCGTAGTCGGGATCGAACACACGTCTCTGGCGCAGCAAGAGATCAGATGATCAGCCATGATCACATTGAATGGTGGCGCAGGCTCAATGGGCCGAATGGCCTACTCCTGTGCCTATTGTCTATGTTTCTAAGTGCTGTAAGGCAGCAGCTCTACCTCTGCCCCATCTTGCCGCCCTATAGTGCCACCCTAGAGTTGTGCACTATCTATGATTAGAAGGATTGATGTGGGCTCCTGGAGTTTTGCTGGTTTGCCTCACAGACTTGAAAGGAATTTCCAGAATGGTTTCCAGATATGTTTCACAAATTTGACATTTGATTTGTTTCTCCCAGGAGGTGCGGCTAATGGCTTAGCGGTGATATCCCAGCTTGGAAGGAACGGACATGATGCTGTTTAACATCCTTCCTTCAATAATTGTCCATTTTATGCTGCAACTGTTGAGCATCTGAAATATGAAATCATGAAGGCAAAATGCCAGCTATTTGAAAATAAGCTGAACGCACAGTCAGGCACAATAGTTTTGGCTCACAGAGACCTGGAAGATGTACACATACAGAGTTTCTCAATGCTCAACATCTTTTATAACAATATTGCTGAAATCTATCATCAGAAAAAAAAAAAAGAATGAATGCATGATCTGATCAACATGAGTCATCATTAATTTGTGATTGATTAACTAAAAAAAATACAAAGTGCTGGAGCAAATCAATCGGTCAGGCAGCATCTCTGGAGAACATGGATAGGTGAGGTTTCGGGTCGGGACCCTTCTTCAGGGTGACTTACTGATTATTCCAGCAATTTGTGTCTTTTATTTTTGTAAACCGGCATCTGCAGTTCCAGGTTTCTGATGATTAACAAATCAAGTTCCTATTGAAGGAAATTGCAAGCAAGTTGTAGAAGTTGGGCATTTGGAGTTGCGGTTATGGTGGGTCGAGAGTCTCCATCATGTTCACATGGACATCTAAGGGCATGGGGAGTTGGAGCATAAATTTGCATAGGATCTTCAGCTTTGTTTGAAGTATATTGTCGGCACAGATGGGATGGGTGCGAGATTTATGGGCCTGTCCCACTTGGCGATTTTTTAGGCAACTGCCGGCGACTGGTCGCCGAAAAACCGGCGACAACCTACATCATCCTGGAGATAACCTACGACAGCACCTACGTCAGGAGAAGTTAAGCTATGCTCATTGGCGTCAAACCGACTGTCACCAAAATAATTTCAACATGTTGAACATTTAGTGGTGACCAGAAAGACGCTACGACTTCTTGCGTGACTGAGGAGACTCCTCCCGGCGACCACCGGCGAACATGTGACAAACTAGTCGCCTGTAGTTGCCTAAAAAAATCGCCCAAGTGGGACAGGCCCATCACATTCGAGTCTGTAGAGGTATATAAATGAAATATTCCTGAGATTGGTTGCAAATGAAATAACTCGGCGTGTATTGTCCAGCAGATATACAGTCCAGAGTATATGCATCTGGCTTCTTTGCACAATATCTGAACTCATATTTGGACCCTTTAACTACAATTAGGAAGAATTATTTGCACAGATTTGCTCCTTCAAGACCAATGTGTATTTTCCTAAAACATATGGACAGGCATAGGCTATTCAGCCCCTGAGGAGTATTTCCCATTCCAAGTAGAAGGTAGACAAAAATGCTGGAGAAACCCAGCAGGTGTGGCAGCATCTATGGAGTGAAGGAAATAGGCAATGTTTCAGGTCGAAACCCTCCTTCAGACTCAAACTTTGGAGAAAGGAGGAGGAGAACTTCTTCAAAGTAGGCATACCTTGAGGAGATTTCGCAGAGGAGTAGACAAAATGTTTAAGAAGGAACTGCAGATGCTGGAAAATCGAAGGTAGACAGAAATACTGGTGCAACTCAGTGGGTGAGGCAGCATCTATGGAGTGAAGGAAATTTGGAAACGTTTTCGGTTCGAGAACCTTCTTCAGACTTCCCATTCCAAGTAGATTGTGAGCTGAGCTTATTCCATTTAATTTTATTTCCTTTCTCAGTAAAAAAAAGTCCATTTACCTCCAGATTAAATCCAACAGCTTTTTGTTGGAGATAGCTCCCACCGGCCTGTGCATATGCCTTCTGAATAGCCTGTTTAAATTCTAAGATTTTGGTTTGGTGTTAAGACTCCCGATGGTAGGAAAGTAAAACTATGTTCCTTATCAATTATTTTCAAACTTGTCAGCATCTCAATTAGATAACCTATTATCTTTCTGTATTCCGGGGAATACATTCCTAGTTAATGTAATGTCTCCTCATAATTATTCCCTGGGTCCTCTGGTTGAGCCTCCTCCACATTCCTGGGAGTTAACATGGAACCAGAAGGTTTCAAGGATGCTAATTCTGTTCCATGTTATGTCTGCAGGCAATTGCTGTCTGTCGCTCATTTTAATGCCCACCCCGGCCACACTGCAATTGTTTCCCCCTCTGCTAAGGATCTCAGCTGCTATCTTTGTTCTGCCAATTTATTTGTTTAGTTTAGTTTATTTTAGTTTAGAGATACTGCGCAGAAACAGGCCCTTCTTGCCCACGTGACCAAGATGCCACATCTGTGCTAGTCCCACCTGCCCTCGTTTTTCCTCTAAACCTATAGTTTAGTTTAGCTTAGTTCTGTTTTGTTTTGTTTAGTTCAGCTCATCTTAGTTTAGTTTAACTTAGAGATTCAGTGCGGAAACAGGCCCTTCGGCCCACCGGGTCCGCACAGACCAGCGATCCCCGCATATTAACCCTATCCTACACACACTAGGGACAATTTACACTTATACCAAGCCAATAAACATATATATGTGTATGCCTTTGGAGTGTGGGAAACCGAAGATCTCGGAGAAAACCCACGTAGATCATCACACAAGCCAACCACCATTGACTAGACAATAGACAATAGACAATAGACAATAGGTGCAGGAGTAGGACGTTCAGCCCTTTGAGCCAGCACTGCCATTCAATGTGATCATGGCTGATCATCCACAATCAGTACCCCGTTCCTGCCTTCTCCCCATATACCCTGACTCCACTATCTTTAAGAGCTCTATCTAACTCTCTGTTGAAAGCATCCAGCGAATGGCCTCCACCACCTCCTGAGGCAGAGAATTCCACAGACTCACAACTCTCTGTGTGAAAATATTTTTCCTCATCTCCATTCTAAATGGCTTACCCCTTATTCTTAAACTGTCCCCCTGGGTCTGGACTCTCCCAACATCGGGAACATGTTTCCTGCCTCTAGCGTGTCCAAACCCTTAATAATTTTATATGTTTCAATAAGATTCCCTCTCATCCTAAATTTCAGAGTATACAAGACCAGCTGCTCCATTCTATCAACATATGACAGTCCCGCCATCCCGGGAATTAACCTGGTGAACCTACGCTGCACTCCCTCAATAGCAAGAATATCCTTCCTCAAATTTGGAGACCAAAACTGCACACAATACCCAGGTGAGGTCTCACTAGGTCCCTGTACAATTGCAGAAGAACCTCTTTGCTCCTATACCCAACTCCTCTTGTTATGAAGGCCAACATGCTATTTGCTTTCTTCACTGCATGCTTACTTTCAGTGACTTTCTTTCAGTGACTGATGAACAAGGACCCCTAGATCCCATTGTACTTCCCCTTTTCCCAACTTGACACCATTTAGATAATAATCTGCTTTCCTGTTCTTGCCACCAAAGTGGATAACCTCACATTTATCCACATTAAATTCACGTTTCCTTGGCAAGAGGGGATTTGGACGAGGGGATTGAAGGCTTTCAGGCCAGGTTTGCAGATGATACGAAAATAGGTGGAGGGGCAGATAGTGTAGAGAAAGCAGGGACTCTGCAGAAGGACTTGGACAGGTTGGGAGAGTGGGCAGAGAAGTGGCAGATAGAATATAGTGTAGCCAAATGTGGAGACATGCATTTTGGCAGTAGGAATAAAGCAGGAGACTATTTTCTAAATGGGGAGGGAATCCAGAAATCGGAGGGGCAAATGGACTAGTTTTCAAGAGAGAGTTAGATTTAGCTCTTTGGGCTGGGGAATCAAGGGATATGGGAAAAAGCCAGAATTGAGCACTGATTTTGGGTCATATTGAATGGCGGTGTTGGCTCGAAGGGCCGGATGGCCTACTCCTGCACCTATTTTCTATGTTTCTATAACTTGGGAGTGCTGGTGCAGGATTCGCAAAGAGTTAATCCGCAAGTCGAATCGATAATAAAGAAGGCAAACGCAATGCTAGCATTTATTTCAAGATGGCTAGGATCCAAAAACAGGGATGTAACGTAATGCTGAGGTTCCATAAGGTGCTGGTCAGGCCGCATTTGGAATATTGTGAGCAATTTTGGGCATCGTATCTGAGGAAAGATGTGCTGGCTCTGGCGAGGGGAGGGGAAGTGGATGAGGAGGAGGCGATGGAAGGGAGGGAGGAGACGGGGGAGATTTTCTTGTCACTATAAATACACCACATTACGTGAGTTCACTGTATTGTTTGAATATATATATTTTTTATTAGAGTATTTAGACAGTGGATTAGCAAACATATATTATGATAGAAATATTTCATGTTCAACAAGCATACATTATTAATATTATCAGTTATATCATTTTGACTCTAATAGTTTTTTTTTAATAGAGAACAGTAAGAAAAATAGAATAATAATCTATATCAAAGAAGAAAATCATAAAGAAAGGAATAATTTACTATTAATACATCGTAGGAGATAAGATCAAAGAATATAAGATATAACTTTTCATCTATTCCTATAGTTCACTGTATTGTGAGTGACCTGCAGCACATATCAAGTATTAATATGATTGCACAATCAACGTGGATTTAAAGAAAGTGATATCAAGTCTTGCTTCAACTGCTTGGAGGCCCTGTGTGACCATATTCTTTATATTGGTTTCTGCACCTAAGCATTGATAATACATCCGATCATGCAATGTAGTGAAGGTACAACAGAGAAGACACCTGATTCATCAGGGTCACTAAATTATAAATGGCACATGTAAATGCAAAAAATGGAAGGGCCACACGGAGTTGGTGTTTGAAGTAAAGGGCAATTTATTAAACTGGTGATCGCGCACCAGGAGGCCAGGCAAAGCTGACCTGTGTAGTGTGACTTATTTATATTCTCAGGTGACGATGTTACTCAGAAACTCAATTAACTGTCACGAGATTTTTGCAGGGATTTGATTAACCAAAGTCTTAATTACTGAATGGAATTTGGTCTGAAGAAGGGTCTCGACCCGAAATGTCACCCATTCCTTCTCTCCAGAGATGCTGCCTGTCCCGCTGAGTTACTCCAGCATTTTGTGTCGATCTTCAGAAAGACTTTGTTAGGTCACAAACAGAATGGGATGATTGTCCACAAGCCTAAATTCGGTAACATATGTGTATGTCTTTGGAGTGTGGGAATCCGAAGATTTCGGAGAAAACCCACGTAGACCATCACACAAACCAACCTCCCTTGCACTGACTAGACAATAGGCAATTTCTGTTACTATGATGGGTGCACGCATAATCAATGAAATCCTGTTTGCGCTCTGTCTGCGGTTTCCTGCTACCACATTCACACAATCCACATCTCTATTTACTAATTACTAAAGGGCCTGTCCAACTTTCGCGACGTTGGTTCGCTAATTACACGATCTCGTGGTCACTTGAGGCGTACGGGCCTCGCGGGGTCGGTCACGCTTCACAACGTGGAGGCGTATGGAGTTGTGCAGGGCTGGCCCCGACTTGGCGCAGGGCTCCGAAAATCTGACAGTGCCCGAAATCTTTGCGCGCCAACGGCCTGTCGGCCTGCAGGCGTATTGAGGGCGTACGCAGTGCCTTGGCGGCGTATGCAGCATTTTGATGGCATACGCCTAGCGCGTGGCATTGCGCGATGATGTCACCGCCCGGCGTGGCGTTGCATGATGGCGTCACTGCCCGACACCGTGCGATGCCCAAATTCAGTCGGCCCACCTCCTGCCCAGCTGATTGGTAAGTATGACGCAAATGACGTCAGGCGCGAACTTAACGCGTATTTAGTGCGTGCTTAGCGTGAACTCCGCTTTTTTGGTCGCGCCAAACGCCTGCAATCGCATGCAAGTGAGACAGGCCCTGAACCCTCACAACGACCCCATACAACAGCACACACGTGGAAAACATTAATTCAAGGCATGAAGGAAATCGTCGATGGGAGTAAAGTAAATTCAAATCCATCACCAAATAGAAAGTCTTGACTGAAAGTTTAAACTTTCCACGTCGGTGACTTTAATGGAGATCAGCACTTGAAGATAGCATGTTGGAGGTGGAGCTGCGATGTGGAGATCGGATTCTCTGACCCAGAGAACACAAGCTCAAAGTAAAACAAAGAGCATATTATATTCAGTGTTAGAAAAAAAATGGGAACTGATAAAAATTGGTTTCCATTCTCAAATTTCTAGGTGTGGAAACTTCAGCTGCATCAGTTCTAATCTTTCAGTTGATTTGGCTATTCTGTTGTTGCACTGAAAAGAAATATGTTGTTTGTGACAAAGACACTTTGTCTTTCCTTATCCTTCTTAACATGCCTGTGAATTTGATATCCTCACCGCATTTATCCTGTGGCAGCGCCTCTCTGCCACGATGTTTTTGGATGGTAATAACGATGCCTGATTCATAGGCAGATAGTCAGACGTCTACAGATAGAAAAGGCTTTTGTTCCAGCTGCCACGTCATAGGGCGGTGTGGTGGCGCAGTTGCCGCCTCACACCTGCGTGGGTTTTCTCCGAGATCTCCGGTTTCCTCCCACACTCTAAAGTTAGTAGGTTAATTGGGTTGCTATAAACGTAATTTGTCCCTTGTGTGTGTAGGATAGTGTTAGTGTGCGGGGATCAGTGGCTGGGCAGACTCAGTGGGCCGAAGGGCCTGTTTCCGCACTGTATCACAGAACAAAACAAAAAATATATACCTCATGCGTTTCATGGACGTCTATCCTGCCTCGTTGTTTCTTTATGTCCACATACTATCTCTTGGTAATTACTGAATGGAATTTGGTCTGAAGAAGGGTCTCGACCCGAAATGTCACCCATTCCTTCCCTCCAGAGATGCTGCCTGAGATTTGAAAACTTGCCATTATTTCCCTTTTTTACACTGATGACACCTGACTTGTCTGCTAATCAACCCCCCTTACCTGGGTCTACCTATCACTTACCTTTCCCCTCAACTCTTCTACCAGCTTTCTCCCTTCCACTTCGTTGCACTAAAGAAGGGCCCTGAGCTGAAACATTTTCCATCCATCCATTTCCCTCCACAGATGCTGCCTGACCCACTGAGTTCCTCCAGTTGGGCAGCACAGTGGCACAGCGGGTACAGCGCCGGAGACCCGGGTTTCGATCCTGACTATGGATGCCGTCTGCACACTGTGTACAGAATGGAAAGGGGAATTAAAGCATTTGGCCACCGGGAGATCAGGTAGGTCCAGGTGGACTGAACGTGTTCAGCAAACGTGTCCAGGTGTTCAGCAAAACGATCGCCAGTCTACGGTTGGTCTATGTTTGGTCAGGAGGAAGTACTGTACTGTTCTGGAATGGACTGAGACTTGGTTTCTTGGTCCTCCAAAATATTCCAAATGGAATTTAAACTGGAGGTGGTGGAGGGAGGACTTAAGCCAGAAAGGGTTTTTGGGAAGAAAGAGCTACCTTAAATTTAGTTGCATCTGGTTGGGTAACTATGGTAGAGTGCTTTAATTATGCTGGGGAAGAATGAATTGCTGTACACATCCGTCTTGGTAGCTGGTATCTCAAATTGGATCGAATGTTTTTATTTGTGTATGGGGCCCATGCTGCAACTGCGTAGTCCAAATGAGCACTAACGAGGGTGAAGTATAGCTTCTCCTTGACAGAAGTTGAACAATGATGAAAGTTGCGCCTCAGAAAATTTAGGACACCTGTTGCTTTCACCGTTGCATGATGAGTCTGACCGTTCCAAGGCAGATCATTCTGCAATTTGATGCCAAGATACTTGGTTTGTTTGGATTCTTCAAGGGTGACACAAAGTATATTGTAAGATGTTTCGCCTGGATTCCTCTTTCTGGTGACACGCATGGTTTCACATTTGGAAGGGTTGAACTGCATGCCCCATTGTTGTGACCACTCGACCATAGTATCGAGATCCTTTTGGAGAGCATCTTTATCATCAGCTGACTTAATTGGACAGTACAGCAAACAATCATCAGCGAATAGTCTGGTCGTACTTGCGACTTTTTCATGGAGGCCATTGATGTAAAGCAAAAACAGATGTGGGCCAAGTACTGTGCCCTGGGGTGTACTACTCAACACTGGGTGCCAATCGGAGCTCTTTCCGTTCACACACACACACACTGAAGACGTTTTGTCAGGAAACTGGAAATCCATCATTTCGTGTTGGAATGAATACCATAGAAGTCAAGCTTCCGAAACAGTCTCTGGTGTGGGATGACATCAAATGCTTTAGAAAAGTCCAGCACTACTAAATCCGTGATGACGTTACTATCAAGGTGCTTGGCCAGGTCATTTGTCGTCAGGATAAGCTGAGACTCACATGATCTATGCCTCCTAAATCACGTTAGTTGTCAGCAAGAATGTTATGTTTGCTCACGTGTCGCATCAGATTACTATCAATTAAATGCTCCAGCAATTTGCAGCAAGTACTTGTTAATGAAACAGGACGATAATTCGCCGGGTTGGTGGCTGAAGAGAGGAGCGATGTTAGCCTTCCTCCAATCCAGCGGAACATCACCCGAGTCAAGCGACTGTTGGAAAATGAACTGCAAAACTGGAGCCAGTTCTTTGACCACGATCTTGATGGCTTGATTCTGTATCTGATCTGGTCCAATTGCTTTTGTTGTATTGATGTTGAGCAATAACCCCTTGACACCTTCAACCTCAATTTTAATAGCAGGCATATCAGCATACGGACTGGGCAGTAGATCTGGAAATGATGAAGGCTCCATATCTTCCTGGGTGAAAATGTGTTGAAATTGGTTTCCAAGAGTTTCTGCTTTCGCCTGGTCCTCAGTGATCAGACAGTTGTTCTCTTTAAGCATCTGGACACCAGTGTTGTCTGTCCGTCTGGATTTCACATATCTCCAAAAAGCCTTGGGTTGCTCTCCCCCAAGAATAGAAGAAATATGTTGTCTATGAGCACTCCTAATAGCACAATCTGGCTTTCGCACTGTAGTAAACAGACTGTTGATGCTGTGAATCCCAAGAATACTTCCAGCGATAGGTTCAGAGGTGAGTTTACCAACATCATCTGCAACTATCATCTGGGGTGGATGGACCTCCCAATGGCCTGCGCATCTATGATCCAGGCAGGCAATTCAACATTATTTCCAGGCTTTGTTCTCCAAAAAGTGGAGAAAAATGGTCATTGAGCTTACGTTTGCCAGACCCTCACTAAATCTCACATTTGTCCTTTACATTCTAATTTAAAGATCACTCAAAGGAAAGTACGATCATTTATTTTTTTTTTTTTTAAATATATTTTTATTAGAGGTAAGCAATAAATTGGCAAACACATATTATGGTATAAGTATTTTGTGTACATCAATCATACATTATTAATATTATCAATTGAATCATTCTGCCTCTAATAGTTTTTTTTTAATAGATTAAGAGTAATAAAAAAAGAGAGAAAAAAAGAGAAAAAAAAAAATCAGAAAAAAAATCATAAGGAATGGAATAATTTACCATTAATACATCATTGGAGTTAAGATCAAGGAATATCGAGTATAACTTTTCATCTGATCCCGAGTCCATGTTTCAGTTAGGTCCCACTATTTCACAGAGATAATGATCGATACTTCAGAGCTTTGTCTAACTAATACAATCCTCGTTTAAAATGTGGAGGTTTAGAAGAATTTTATGGGCTTATTTACTTCCCTTTTTATCTAATATGCGGGGAACGGTATGTTTCACACCAGGGTTCAGACATCACTTCTTGATTCAATGATCCAATCACACTTTATTGTCACATGTACCTAGGTACTGTGAACATCTTTGTTTTACATACAATCTGGTAAAATCATACAGCAGATCTCACCTAGCAGTATACAATGAGTCGCCATGTTTCTGATGCTGACAAAGTTACAAAAGTTCTCCGAACATTCTTATGTCATAAGGTCATAAGTGATAGTAGAATTAGGCGGCTCGCAGCAGCCCTTCTTGCTCTTGGCGGCACACGTCCCTCTAAACGTTCAGTTGTGTGGGTCCCTCTACACTGTGTGAAGTAGGTCCCTCTACACTCTTGGTGGAGTGGGTCCCTCTACAGTGTGGATCGGGTCCCTCTACTCTGTGTGGATTGGGTCCCTCTACACTCAATAGACAATAGGCAATAATGTGCAGGAGTAGGCCATTTGGCCCTTCGAGCCAGCACCGCCATTCAATGTGATCATGGCTGATCATCCCCAATCAGTACCCCGTTCCTGCCTTCTCCCCATATCCCCTGACTCCACTATTTTTAAGAGCCCCATCTAGCTCTCTCTTGAAAGCATCCAGAGAACCAGCCTCCACCGCCCTCTGAGGCAGAGAATTCCACAGACTCGCCACTCTCTGTGAGAAAAAGTGTTTCCACGGCAGTGGGTCCCACTACATTCTGTGTGGAGTGGGTGCCTCTTCACTCTGTGGAGTGGGTCTCTCTACACTCTTGGTGGATTGGGTCCTTCTACACTCAGCAGAGTGGGTCTCTCAACACTCTGTGTGGAGTGTGTCCCTCCTTGCTCTCGGCAGCGCGAGAGCGTAAGCCACTCTCCTTGAGTAGCTGACCGACCTTGGATATGCTCCTGGTTCTCTTCACCAAAGTCCAATCTGAATGATTTTTCTTGCAATGATATACATAAAGAAAAATGAAGTGCTGCTTTGTGCTTCGAGGCAGAAAAACTGCTAGAATAAGTGAGTGAGTGTGTTCGCTCGTGTGTCAGACGACGTATAGCTCGCTGTTGGCTTCTGTCATCATCCAACATGTTGAAAGAATTGGTCGCCTGACGCGTCACAGAGTGCATGGTGTCGTCGGTTCCGGGGATCGCCACCAGGAGGCTTCTCGTGATCCCCAGTGAGTAAGTGATTAGTGATTGAGATTGAGTGAGTGGGTGAGTGGGTGGGTGAGTGAATGAGTGGGTTAGTGAGTGTGTGAGTGAGTGAGTGAGTTTGTGAGTGAATGAGTGACGGAGTCGGTGAGTGTGTGAGTGAGTGAGTGAGTTTGTGAGTGAGTGAGTTTGTGAGTGTGTGAGTTTGTGTGTGAGTGGGTGGGTGGGTGAGTGGGTGAGTGGGTGGGTGAGTGAGTGGGTTTGTGAGTGGGTTTGTGAGTGGGTTTGTGAGTTTGTGAGTGAGTGAGTTTGTGAGTGAGTTTTGTGAGTGAGTTTTGTGAGTGGGTTTGTGAGTTTTGTGAGTGAGTGAGTTTGTGAGTGAGTTTTGTGAGTGAGTTTGTGAGTGAGTGGGTGGGTGAGTGAGTGAGTGAGTGAGTGAATGAGTGAGTTTGTGAATGAGTGAGTGAGTGAGCTTGTGAATGAGTGAGTGAGTGAGTGGGTGAGTGCTTGTATAGAAGATAACCTTGATTTAAGAATGCAGCTTATACTTGCGATTCTGATATTTATGTCTTCAAGTGTCAAGGCTGTGCCTCGCTTTGTGGGATCTGACTGCAAGCTGGTTTCAACTGAGTGCTTATAATGAACCAGAGATGTTCCCTCCACACTGCACTGCTAGTTCTGATGTGGCTTCAGCCCAGCTGCACAGGATGCTAGAAAGGCACAAAACTGAACTTGTTCTCTGTGCACAGAATAGGCTTGTTGTTGCCAGACCAACATGAATTGACGCCACAAGCACTTGGCAGAACCGCTTACGAATATGAAGGTTGATACTTATAATGTGGTTTCTATCAACTGGGAAACCTACAGAAGTATAATATCCTCTGACACACTTTGCATCAGATAATTCCCAAACAAACCAATGTTCCAGGAAATGTGAATAATTTAAAATATTGTATTATTCAGCACATCTGTCTACATTCTGCATCCTGTAGTAGTTCTTGTCTCAGAATATTTATAGCCTTTTCATAAATGTTCCAAAGTAATTGAGCGATAGGAAGTATTTGGTGAAAGGCATAACTGGTGATGCACTCGTCCCAGAGCAGCTTGTTTGGTGACTGTTGTGCTGCGTCATTTCAGTTGACCATTGTTTTCCTGCCCTTCACATCGTAGTTTTACTCTGAAGTGGCGTGTTAGAAGTGAACTAGTCATTATAAAGGTGCAGGAAGGAACCAGATGCTGGTTGAAACCGAAGATAGACACAAAATGCTGGAGTAACTCCGCGGGATGGGCAGCATCTCCGGAGAGAAGGAGCGGGTGACATTTCGCGTCTGAAGAAGGGTCTCGACCCGAAACTTCACCCAATCCTTCGCTCCAGAGATGCTGCCTGTCCAGCTGAATTACTCCAGCATTTTGCGTCTATCATTCTTTGTAAAGGTATCAGCCAGGTTTCAGTTGAATCATTTCTATCATTGACATTTGTTGGTTAGCTAGTTTTGTCCTATTAGAACATAGAATATATAGCATGGTACAGGTTCTTTGGCCCATAATGTCCACGTCGAACATGATGACAAGATCAATTAATCTCATCTGCCTGCGCATGATCCTTATCCCTCCATTCTCTATATATCCATGTGCCTATCTAAAAGCCTCTTGAACGCCATTGATATGACACAGCCATTTTTGTATGCATAAATCCAAATCTAAATCATGATGCATTTTAATTTTTCATTGCTCATTCTAAACATGAAAGAAATTACATCTCCAAGTATTTTTTTTTTAAAAAAGGTTGTTGTATAACACAACTTTCCAGGCCAAAACTTCAGTTCTCCACAGTTCTGCTGGTTAAAAGTGAGCTTTTATTTAAACCAATTTTTGTCCATTCTTGGTCACTGTCCAGTGACCTCTGCTGTGCATGTCTGCTCCTCTGGACCAGCTGTGATGGATCTAACCTGTCAGCAACTATAGTTATCTGAATGAGCTGGAGAGCTAATATTAAACTTAAGCAAAAATTGGATTTGTGTCCTCTTATTTCAAGTGCAAGGATGTATTTGCCCGCAGCAAGGCCAATAAACATTTGGCTGCTTATCCTTGATTTTGTGAATTAGCCTTGAAGTTAGAAACACTTCTTTAAGCATGAAGCATGCTGTCTCCTTTGTGCCTTTGTGGTTTTTTAAAAAAAACTTCTGACCCTATTGGACTGCAGGTTCACATTGGGTACTTGCTTCTCAAACCATGTATCAGTGGCACAGATATTCAGCACATCACGAGCTTGGAAGCTCACGTGAAATAGTTGGTGTCATAAGGTCATGTTATAGGAGCAGAATTAGGCCATTCGGCCCATCGAGTCTACTCCGCCATTCAATCATGGCTGATCTATCTCTCCCTCCTAACCTCATTCTCCTGCCTTCTCCCCATAAACCCTGACACCCCTGAGCTGTTTTGTAAATAAACTTCTGCATCTTTGGATGGGAACTTGTGTGTCTGACTCGCACACAGCTAACAATGGCCCGATTCCTTTATCGTCGTTACTTTTTTGCATATCTTTCATTAATTTGTTCTTTATCTCTCTACATCACCGTCTATATCTCTCGGTTCCATTTCCCCTGACTCTCAGTCTGAAGAAGGGTCTCGACCCGAAACGTTGCCCATTCCTTTTCTCCAGAGATGCTTTCTGACCCGCTGAGTTATGACTGCTTTTTGTGTCTATCCACTCCAGGACAGGACAGGACTAGATGTTTCCTTTTGATAGCAGAACAAAAATATATATTACGCAAAATCATCCCTTTTAACATCTTCCCAACCTTTTTGAGTTGTTTTGTTGCAGTCTTTTAGACTTTAGAGATACTGCGTGTACTACAGATACAGCCCACCGTGCCGACCAGCGATCTCCCTGTGCACCAGCACTATCCTACGCACTGGGGACATATTTACAATTTTACTGAAGCAAGTTAACCTAAAAGCCTGTACGTCTTTGGAGTGTGGGAGGAAACCGGAGCATTCATAGATACAGTCCATGGTAATGAAATTTTACTAGTCCGACATTTGTGTGAGACAATAACTTCACACTAAGTGCCAAGTCTGACGTAATTGTTTGCAAAGTACTTTCATTGTTAACCCAACAATCGTCACTGGAACCTTTCACCTAACCATCGCATTGTCGGAGCTCATCTTGGGTATTTGCCAATTGGTTAAGGCTGGGATTCTGAGACCGTAGTGAATCTCTCTCAAAAGGGTGCCAAAATATACACTTATTGAAAGGCCACGCTGGCATGAGAGGCTGAATAGCCTACTCCTTCTATTTCGTATGTTCTTATCTCATTTGAATCTCTATAAACCTGGCCCAAGTCAGAGGTCGGCTCGGTGGCGCAGCGGTAGAGTTGCTGCCTTTCAGCGCTTACAATGTTGGGGACCCGGGATCGATCCCGACTACGGGTGCTGTCTGTGCGGAGTTGGTACGTTCTCCCCGTGACTGCGTGGGTTTTCTCCGAGATCTTTGGTTTCCTCCCACACTCCAAAGACGTGCAGGTTTGTAGGTTAATTGGCTTGGTATAAGTGTAAATTGTCCTTTGTGTGTGTAAAGTAGTGTTAATGTGCGGGGATCGCTGGTCGGCGCGGATTCAATGGGCCGAAGGGCCTGTTTCTGGTGCTGTATCTCTAAACTAAACTAAACGTAAAGTCCAGGCACTATTTTGCACCCATTTTCTACAGGTAAATTGGCTGCTTTGCCTAACCTTTCTCCATGACTCTCTTTATTGTCCTGACACAAATGTTGAATACCCAGTCTAAGACTGAGCATCTCTGATCTTGTAGCTTACTTGGTGCCTATAGAAACTTGGTCTGAAGAAATATTTGCAAAGGATTTCAACTGAAAGGCTGTCCTAAATAAAAGCTGGTCTAATTTGTAGCTCAAAGGAGGCCTTGCCGTGATTGATTTGGAATGGGTGGAGATTTTCCTCATTGGTGCTTCCATGAAATAATGCTTAATGTGCAAAAGGAAATATATGCACAGATTTTAATGAATCTCTGATTACTGAAAGTCAGATCAATTTTGTTGCTTGTTAAGATTGTACTATTCCAAATATCAATAGTCCAGTTTTCAAGATTAATTGGTCATCAGTCTGAATTATTGTGGCACTTCATCAGACTGTCAAATAATCTGAATTATCCCTGACTCTGGCATTCTGTTAGGGTAATAGTTACATAACAGAATGTTACAGTATAATGCTCATAGAAATTGTAATAGCAAATCAGTTTGTTCATTGAGCCAAAAAGATGGTTTGCGAGATGGTTTATGAGGATGTTCCCAGGACTTGAGGGCTTGAGCTTTTGGGACAGATTGGGTAAGGCTAGGACTTTATTCCATGGAATGCAGGAGGGTGAGGGATGATCTTATAGAGGTGTATACGATCATGAGGAGAATAGATTCACACTCTGACCAGAGCAGGGAAACCAAAAACTGGTTTACGATGAGAGGGAAAAGATTTAATAGGAAACTGTGAGTCAATGTTTTTCACACAGAGGCAGGTAAGTATATGGAACAAGCACCATATAAGGTATTTGAGGCCGGTATGTTAACAACATTTAAAAGACATTTGGACTGGTACATGGATAAGGAACCTTTGCAGGGATGAGGGCCAAATGTAGCCGGGTGGGACTAGTGTAGATGGTTGAACAAGGGCCTGTTTCCAATGCTGAATGACTCTATGTATCTGTATGAATCTATATCTGTGGCATTCCTCATTTAAATGGGTTAACAAATATTTTTTAACAATCCCAAGATGATATTTACAAGAATGCTGTCATGCAGTTGGTACTAATACAACCAGGACTGATCTCCCTCATATAAAGCTAGAATAATTAGGCAGAGGAAGAATTGTGGATGAATATATTTATTTGTATTAAATTCATATTGTGAAGGTAATATTTTTCAGAGAACAATGAAAGATCCAGCCATGCTGCATTAGAACCATTATTAATGACACGTATACATGAACTGACTTAATAGGGCAGTCTGTTCGGTTTGGTTCATCATCCTGTGAGGCTAATAAACTGATTTCTAGTTTCCATTTGCAATTCATTCTGTTTAAACAATCAGTGATTTTATTGGCAATATGATACATTGCCAGTTCACTTATTTTTACTTAGATTTGTTGAGACAGTTAAGAATTGTGCTCACAACTCTTTCCAGATGGGGTCTCAAGATCTCTCAGCAAAGGCAATGATAATACTTGCTGGTCTATTTCTTTGTCAGGCTTAATGCAGTTCACCAAGTTACATCCAGGTTCAGGAATAGCTCCTTCCCCACAGCCATCAGGCTATTAAACTTGCCAACAAGCAGACTCTGAATTGTAACAGTCTATTGCACTTTATATGTATATTGAACTGAACTGTTCTGTATTTTTGCTTACAATACTCTGTTGTGCTGCAGCAAGCAAGAATTTCATTGTCCCATCTGGGACACAAGACAATAAACTCTCTTGACTTGATAATGAGCCACAAAGACTAAATCATTTTGCATCCTCGTGGCTCAAAACAAACATAAAAAACAGTCATGGTCTGTCAACAGTCAACAGTCATTGTACAGGGTCTTGGTGAGACCACACCTGGAATATTGCGTACAGTTTTGGTCTCCAAATCTGAGGAAAGACATTCTTGCCATAGAGGGAGTACAGAGAGAAGGTTCACCAGACTGATTCCTGGGATGTCAGCACTTTCATATGAAGAAAGACTGGATAGACTCGGCTTGTACTCGCTAGAATTTAGAAGATTGAGGGGGGATCTTATAGAAATGTACAAATTTCTTAAGGGGTTGGACAGGCTAGATGCAGGAAGATTGTACCCGATGTTGGGGAAGTCCAGGACAAGGGGGGTCACAGTTTAAGGATAAGGGGAAAATCTTTTAGGACAGAGATGAGACAAACATTTTTCACACAGAGAGTGGCGAATCTCTGGAATTCTCTGCCACAGAAGGTAGTTGAGGCCAGTTCATTGTCTATATTTAAGAGGGAGTTAGATGTGGCCCTTGTGGCTAAAGGGATCAGGGGGTATGGAGAGAAGGCAGGTACAGGATACCGAGTTGGATGATCAGCCATGATCATATTGAATGGCGGTGCAGGCTCGAAGGGCCGAATGGCCTACTCCTGCACCTATTTTCTATGCTTCTATGAAATGACATATCTGATGTGAAGATTGAATGCCCCACAGTTTTTTCCAATCATGATTGGAAATCAAAATAGTAAGATTAAACATGAACTTACCAGTTTGAAGTTTGATCTTTATTTTATGAGGAGTCGAGTTGAGGGACTACGTGAATAGAAGCCCGTACAGCCGTTGGTGCGTCAATCTTCAAAGCAGTGGAGTGAATTCACAGATAACAATGACTGAAGTATAATGGTAAGATAACAAAGACTAGAACTACCAGATGAGATCTATGAGGGCTGGGAGCGGAGGGCATGTAGTCCCTCAACTCGACTCCTCATAAAATCAAGATCAAACGTCAAACCGGTAAGTTCTCGTTTAACCTTACTATTTTACTTCGGAGTCACGCGAGTGACTACGTGAAGACTTCAAAGCACTGTGATTTCATGCCGCAGACCCAAATCCGGCGTTCACACTGCATCGATTGACTCAAAAGTCATTAACAATCAATAATGCATCAATAATAACGTTTGTTAAATGAATAACAGTTATTTACCAATGAAATCATAACAAACCCCTCAGGGGAACTCAGGGGAAACTATAACAGTACTCAAAACAGAATCAGCAAGCACCCCCAGCTTTGGAATCGGCTTGTGATAAAACCTTTGAAAGGTCAGCTCACTGGACCATCCTGCGGCCGCGAGGATATGATCTACAGGCACGTCCATCGCCCTTGCCGCGGAAGTTGATGCCACCCTGGTGGAATGAGATTTGAATTTATCAGTATCAATTCCAGCACTTCCCAGGACCTGCTTTAGTCACCTTGAAATTGTTTGCACCGACACCTTACTGTGTGTTTTTTTGTGACTAATAATAATGCAGACTGTTCCTCTTAGAGCTTTAGTAATCTCAATGTAACGAGATAAATGTGAGACTACACACAAGCGATCATCTGTGGGGTATGCTGAAACCCAATCTTACATGCCTTTTCTATTATGTTTAAGCCAATCATAGACATAAAATATAATGGCATCTGCTGACACATGCATTCTATCTAGCCGTAGCTTTTGCAATGTTTGTACACGTTGGGCTGAAACCAACGCAATAAGCATGACCACCTTCATAGTTAATTTGGCTAGAGATAGGCTTGTAACCGGAGCCCACTGGCGAAGAAGCATAAGAACCTCACACACATTCCAAATGTCGGCATACCTGGGTTTAGGAGGATTAGTATTGAAACTCCCTTCATGAATCGTGAAACTAATGGATGTGTCCGAACTGTATGCAATTCTGAATTCATGGATAAATAAGAAGATAGAGCACTTCTGGCTGAATTGATTGCACTGTAACTTAATTTTTGGTCGAAATAAAGAGTTGACAAAACTCCAGTACGTCTGTGATCCCTGCAGTTTGATATGAAATATTCTGCTGTAGACAGAATTGCTCCCACTTCCTTATCGAGGTGATATATTGCTTCTGGGTACTATCCCTGCAGGCCGACGTGAGAACATCCACAGTACGATCAGACAGTCCTCTCCCCAGGTATGGCCTCCTTAAAATCTGCAAATCAACAGATCAACATGTAAAGGATGTTGATCCCCAGTTACTGGATTCACCAGTAGATTTTTATTCTTGGGAATACTCATGTGAGGCTCCCTAGCCATTTGTAATACAACAGGAAACTATGGTTGTGTAGGCCAATCTGGCACTACCAATACCCCTGAAGCGGAGTCCTGCTTGATCTTTTGCAAACATCTGCTGATGAGACAGAATGGAGGAAATACATACACAAACATTCCTCCCCAATGCAGCGAGAATGCATCCACCGCTACTGCACCAGAATCTGGTACCCACGAAACATATCTGGGTAACTGATGATTTAATCTAAATGCAAACAAGCCAATATCTGGCAATCCATACCGAACAATCACTTGGTTAAATACATCCTAATTTAACATCCATTCTATGTTGTCATTAAACTGACGTGACCTAGTGTCAGCTACAGTGTTGAATCTTCCTGGCAAATAAATTGCTGAAAGCCAGATATTTTGGTCAATACACCAGCTCCAAATCTGGTTAGCCAGTCTATCACAAGACTGTGACTTGACTCCACCCATGTGGTTTACATATGCCACTGCTGTGGTGTTGTCAATCTGAACCTGCACATGCAAGTCCCTCCTGGTAGAACAATGAGCTTTTAGCCCATACCAGGTTCCCAACAACTCTAAATAATTAATCCCTCTTAATTGAAGAAGGGATGTCTCATCAACATTCCATCTGCCTCCACAACTAGAAGACATATCTGTTGCACCCAAACCCAGTGCACTTACATCAGTCTGTAATATCATTGAAGGTGGTTCCACCAAAACCTTCCTAAAACTTTTTGAAACATGTACTATCCACCATTGTATGTCAGAAATTGCCCCAGCTGACAACTGCATAGGCCTATCAAAATGGCCCCTTTGTATTCTCAGTGCCTGTTCCTTTGATCGTTGTAATTGTTGTTAATGTAGAGGACCATACTGCACAGCTGGAAATGCTGCAACAAACTTCCCAATTAACCTGACTACTTGTCTAATTGAAGGCCGTTGTTCTCCAACGAGATTAACACAGTCCTCAATTAACTGATGCAATATATCCCTGGGCAAAGTTACCAACATGTGATTTGAATTAATGGTAAATCCCAGATAATCAATAATTTGGACTGGTGTTAATTTAGATTTATCTGGGTGAACGACAAATCCCAATTGTTCAAAAGTGAATTTAACAACTGAAACTGATGACTGAGCTTCAGCATGAGTCTTTCCAACAATCAGAATATCATCTAAATAGGCCATTACCACATGCCCCTGAGCTCTGAGTAATGCTAACACAGGTTTTACCAATTTAGTAAATAGTCTAGGAGCTGAATTTAATCCATTAGGCAATGCCTTGAATTGCCACAACTGAGTCATCCAAATAAATTTCAAATATCTTCTATCATCACCATGAATAGACACTGAGTAATAAATTTCAAATATCTTCTATCCTTTAAATCAATGCTTGCCATTTAACACCCTTTGGACACTAGATGTTTGGCCGTGGTAAAGGTTTCCATTTTGAAATGCCTATAACAAACAAATTTGTTCAAACTCGTTAAATCCAGAATAATTCTACATCCCCCAGTCTTTTTAGATCAGGGAAATATACTTGACACAAATTGTCGACTTTGATAGACTGAAGTCTCAATTACCCCTTTCTTATATAACGACTGAATCTCTGCTTGAATAAGCACATTTTCCTCATCTGAAAATATAAGTTTCCGACTAGGAACATGTTGATTAGGTAGACTGTCATTAGAGTAAAATTCAATTTTCACCCCTTCAATACTGCTAAGTATAAACAAATCTGATGTCAACTCCTGCCATTGTTTGAGAACAATTTTAACCTTCCCCCAATTTCAATAGCAACATCAGTTAATTCATTGTCTGTCAATGGTATATTCCTTACCTGCTGACCTTGTTGTCCATGACCTCTGGTAGAGAAAGGCACCTTACCCTTCATACCGGTGGCAGCCTGCCAGTTCCGATATTGAAGACCTGAACGACTGGTTCCTTCTCCTGCATCCACACTAGTGCCTTTCCGATTAGGAACAAACCTTTGCCTTGTTTGCCAGCCGGCTTAATGAGGACCATGGTTTTAACATCTTCATGACAGTGTTTTACCCTTTTTGCAAGGTTACCTCCAAACAGCAGATTTTGTGGCGTTTTGCACAAACTCGCCAAGTTTGGGTTAATCACTGGCCTTATAGCAGGCCTCCTGATATTGTTAATTTCAAAATGCACTACACAAAATTCCAAGTGCGTCCTAGTGTGCTTCAAGCATATTCACTGTATCAATAACTTTTACAACAGCCGTGACACTTGCCGATAACAATTTAAGCACTTTTTGAAATTTCATCTCCTGGGCACTAGCTGGCATACCCAACTGTGACCAAATGTGGTGATTAACCACCGGTACCATCAGGAGATCACAATTAACAGGAGCTTCAACCATAGCTAGATCCTGTAACTGGTGGGAGAGCATATACTGAATTGCTTCAGCCAATTCTGTTTCAATCGCCTCTTCTGCCTCTCTAAGCACAGGAATATTTTCAGCAATATTCGGAATTACCTCCAACCGAACTCCTTTACTGCTCTCCCCCAGCATAGAATCAGTGTCAGCAAACTGCACTGATGGAACATCCTCCTCACAGGCAGGATAGTCCTGCAGCCCTGTAACAGGTGCTGCTAGCACAGGCTCTCCCACAGCCTGGCTTGGGCATCACTCCTTCTCACGGAGCTGGTCCCTGTCGAGCATTCTTTTGTAATAAAATCTCGACCTGGGAGAGCCGTGAGCAAACGGACTCTCCTATGGAGGGTATAACCTCCAGGCCCGACTCAGGGTCCACGGGCCTATCAGACTTGCCAGTGGCCTTCCGCCCTACTGGCAAGCCTCCACTGCTCACAGGCAGTGGGTCCGCAACCACTGGCTGTGTAGCCAGCACCGGACCAGGTGTACCAGACGGGCCTCCATCAACAACAGTCTCCTGGTCACTTTCCTTCCTACCTCCGGAGCGCCTCGCTGACACCTTCTTCATTTTCTGCAACATTTCTACAAGAGAACTACAACCGTCGCAGAAAATGACCACTGGAAAAAAATTTTAAAACTTACCTCTCGTTTTTAAACTTACCGCTTGGAGGAGCGCTGCTGCTCCAACCGGCCGACTGCACCAATGCGTCTGACGTCATGACGCACCAACGGCTGTACGGGGTTCTTCACGTAGTCACTCACGTGACTCCGAAGTGAAATTGGATGATTTATTATCCTTCATATAATTCATCATAGGAGCTCCTTCAGCAACAGACCTTTTTCCCTCTGGCTATCAACCTGAACAACTCCTCCCCCTTCTGTCGTGGGTTAGACCATTGGAAAATGATCATCAATGCATCCACAATTTCAGGGCCACCTCCTTGAGTACTCTGGGATGCAGACCATCAGGCCCTGGGGATTTATCTGCCTTCAGTCCCAACAGTTTACCTAACACCATTTTCTAACTAATGTGGATTCCCTTCAGTTCCTCCATTCCACTAGATCCCCTGTCCCCTAATATTTCCGGGAGATTGTTTGTGTCTTCCTTTGTGAAGACAGAACCAAAGTACTCATTTAACTGTTTCCTTGTTTCCCATTATAAATTCACCTGTCTCTGACATTCATCTTCACTAATCTTTTCCTTTATACATACCTATAGAAACTTTTACAGTCAGTTTTTATATTTCCTGCAAGCTTTCTTTCATGCTCCCAGTCCTCAGGTATGTCGCTTCTTCTGGCCAATTTATTGCCTCTTCCTTGGCTTTAACACTATCCTTGACTTCCCTTGTGAGCCACGGTTGAGCCGCCATACCAGTTTTATTTTTTTCGCCAGACAGGGCTGAACAACTTTTTGGAGTTCATCCATGCGCTCTTTAAATCTTCGCCATTCCATCTCCACTGTCAACCCTTTAAGTATAATTTGCCAGTCTATCCTAGCCAATTCCCATCTCATGCCTTCAAAGTCTCCTTCATTCAAGTTCAGGACCCTAGTCTCTGAATCAACCATGTCACTCTCCATCCTAATGCAGAATTCCACCATATTATGGTCACTGTTGCCCAAGGGGCTTTGCACAACAAGATCGCTAACTAATCCTTCCTCATTACACAATACCCAGTCTAGGATGGTCTGCCCTCTAATCGGTTCCTCTACATGTTGGTTTAACAAACCATCCCGTATACATCCCAGGAAATCTTCCTCCTCAGTATCAGGAATACCAAGCCACGGGGGAGATAGCAGCCCTACCAGTCTGTTTGTCTTTTCACTCTTTTTGTTATTTTTTAGTTTGTTAGAAGTTTGTTTTAATGTTCTTCGGTTCATTTTATGTGGGGGGAGGGAGGAGGGGATTGGGGGAAATTTTTTTTTTCTGGTTCTTATCTTGCCGGAGACGTGATTATTTTTCGGATCACATTCTCCGGGCTCTGCAGCCTACCATCAATGGAGCTGGAAGCCTCCTGGGACTGTCGTGAGCCCCACCGCGGGGCATGGACTTAACATCAGAGCGGATCCCTTGCCTGGGATCGCTCCCACCATGACCACTGTGGAACCAACACCAAGGGCTCGCAGTCTCGGGTGAGGCCGAGTCGGGATCTCCAACGCCGTGGAAGGCTCGACCAGCCCCGACGTGAGGTTCGATCGCCCGGCGCGGGGCAGCTGACATCCCCCCCGATGCAGGAGCTGAACGCCTCAACGTTGAGGGCCCGAACGCCGCCGGCTACGGGAGTCAAGATCGTTCCGTCAACGGGGGCTCGAGGCCCCGAGGAAGAGCTAGGGGAAGGACTTGAACTTTATTTCACCTTCCACCACAGTGAGGAGTGTGTTGGAGTCACTGTGGTGGATGTTCATGTTAAAATGTGTTTTGATTGTTCTGTTTCCAAGATGGCTGCCAGAAGTCAGAATGAACGCTGGCGCGATTAGCTG
The DNA here is from genome assembly GCA_035221665.1 of Okamejei kenojei. Lineage (NCBI taxonomy): Eukaryota > Metazoa > Chordata > Chondrichthyes > Rajiformes > Rajidae > Okamejei > Okamejei kenojei. The sequence continues at coordinate 8,950,666 of CM069131.1, forward strand.
CCGCTGCTCTCTCTTTGAATTGTGTATTGTTGCTGTCCCTACTACTTTTTAGTTTCATTTGTTAATATGTTTGTAATTTGCTTGTATTAATCTGTAAGGTGTCCTTGAGAGTCCTGAAAGGCACCCATAAATAAAATGTATTATTATTATTATTATAAGTATCTTGTAGCAGAACAGTGGGATGTGACTATTGCAAGACGTGATACTAAAAAATAGGATCTCTCATGGAGGAGACTTGCTTCAAGGACTGGAAGATGCCTTGTTTTAAGCTTGGAGAGGAATTTTGGTCCAACTCGCTATAATGGATAGACCACAGGTCACAAGCTATATTCATGAGCAACATTAGCAGTTTCTTCCGCAGGTAATCAAAATAACTAACTGCATATTTCTGCCGAAAATAAATTGATCAAGTAAAAGAAAACACAAATTGAAAACCATTGAAATCCTACTGACTTATTTGTCGGCACTGGGCCTGTACTCGCTGGAGTTTAGAAGGATGAGGGGACACCACATTGAAACTTACCGAATAGTGAAAGGCTTGGATAGAGTGGATGTGGAGAGGATGTTTCCTCGAGTGGGAGAGTCTAGGATGAGAGGTCAAAGCCTTAGAATTAAAGTACGTTCCTTTAGGAAGGAGATGAGAAGGAATTTATTTAGTCACAGGGTGGTGAATCTATGGAATTCTTTGCCACAGAAGGCTGTGGAGGCATATTTTTAAAGCAGAGATAAACAGATTCTGGATTACTACGGGCATTAGAGGTTATGGGGAGAAGGCAGGAGAATGAGGATAGGAGGGAGAGATAGATAAGCCATGATTGAATGGTGGGGTAGTCTTGATGGGCTGAATGGCCTAACTCTGTACCTATCACATGACCTTATGAACATTAGTACTTCCAATTTTACGGTGGCAATGAAATCTGGAAGGAGTGTGCAGTTTCCCACGTTTGCCTACCATGTGGGTGCTCGTGGAAAGGAAACTGAAGGGTTAAGGGCCTATCCCACTTGCCGATTTTTTAGGCAACTGGTGGCATCATTGACTGATGTATCAGGTCATCGAAAAAGTTGCGGCGTGATGAGTTGAGTCGGAGCCAAAACCACAGCTTCATTGTGACGTTGCGGAGTTGAGAGCTCAGCTTTGCAGGGAGGCAGAAGAAAGACAAGAGGGCAATAATTGAAAAGGATTCTGTAGTTAGGAGAGCAGGAAGATGATGCTGCTGTAGCTGATGTGACATCAGGATATTATGTTGCCTCTCTGCGGCTAGAGACACTGAAGGCTGCAGAATATCCAGGAGTGGGAGGATGAGCGTTCAGAAGTGAACAATAGACAATAGACAATAGACAATAGGTGCAGGAGTAGGCCATTCGGCCCTTCGAGCCAGCACCGCCATTCAATGTGATCATGGCTGATCATCCCCAACTCAGTACCCCGGTCCTGCATTCTCCTTATACCCCCTGACTCCTCTATCTTCAAGAGCCCTATCTAGCTCTCTCTTGAAAGCATCCAGAGAACCTGCCTCCACCGCCCTCTGAGGCACAGAATTCCACAGACATGTTGCTGACAATGACATGATAGGTTTGGGATTAGATTTAAGTTTATTACCACAGAAGGCTGTGGAGGCCAAATCAGTGGAAATTTTTAAGGCAGGTAGAGATAGATTCTTGATTATTATGGGTGTCAGGGGGTTATGGGGAGAAGGCAGGGGTTATGGGGTTAAGAGTGAGAGATAGATCAGCCATGATTGAATGGCGGAGCCGAACGGCCTAATTTTACTCCCCTCACTTATGACCTTATGATCTTAAGATTATTGTCACGTGTACTGAGGTAAAGTGGAACGCATTGTTTTGAATGACATCAAATCAGATCAGATAATATACATAAGTGCAATGATGTCAAACTCAAGTATAATAGGTGAAGCAAAGGGGAAGCTGCAGTGTGCAGGGTATAGTTCTCAGGATTATAGTGCAGCAGTTCCATTGACAGAGTCCAATGTCTAGTCAATGTCATGTGTCCCAGATAGAACAATGACATTCTTACTTGCAGCAGCACAACAGAATATGTAAACATAGTACACTGTAAGCAATATAATAAACAAGAGAGAGAGAAAAAAAAGTTCAGTGTGTGAAAAATATATACACATACTCACATATACACATACAGTGTGTCTATAATTGGGTGATGGTGCATTGAACAGTACCCTAGTTTACGGAAGGACCATTCTGAAGCCTGATAACTTGAGGGGAACAAGCTGATTCTGAGTCTGATGGTGCGCGCTTTCAAGCTTCTGTATCTGTGCAGGGTGGGATCGAGGAGAAGGAACAATGGCTGAGGTGGGACATGTCTTTGTTTATGTCGGCTGCTTCTCTGAAGCAGCATGAAGTGTAGATGGAGTCAACGGTGGGGAGTCTGATCTGTCTGATGGACTGGGCTACATGCGTGGGTTTTCTCCGAGATCTTTGGTTTCCTCCCACACTCCAAAGACGTACAGGTTTGTAGGTTAATTGGCTTGGTATAAGTGTAAATTGTCCCTAGTGTGTGTAGGATAGTGTTAAAGTGCGGGGATCGCTGGTCGGCGCGGACTCGGTGGGCCGAAGGTCCTGTTTCCGCGCTGTATCTCCAAACTAAACTAAACCTAAACATCATAGGATTCCCCCTGGATATTCCTGTTTTCTCCCATACCACAAATACATGTGGATAGGTTATTTGGCTGCTGTAAAATTCACCTAATGTCAGTGGATGACTGGAGAATTGGGAAGCAGTTGTGCATCTGAGAGAGAATAGGTTACGGGGAAACAAGTAGGTGAATGGGCCTGATGGAAACAAGCTGACAGCAAGCATAAACTCACTAGGGCAGGCAAATATTCTCCTTCTTCATCATAATCATAATCATAATCGTAATTTATCAACCAAGTATGTTTTGCCATAGAGTCATACCAAAAAATGGTCTGGTCGGGGGGAGTTGAAAATTTTTTATGAGCGTAGCTTGACTTCTCCTGACGTAGGTGCTGTTGTAGGTTGTCGCCAGGATGACGTAGGTTATCGCCGGTTTTTCGGCGACCTGCTACGACTATGACAGTCACCGGCAGTTGCCTAAAAAATCGCCAAGTGGGACAGGCCCATTACGCATCCACTCCTTGCAAACTTGGGGCAATTGTACAGAGGCTAATCAACCTAGAAACCCGCACGTCTTTGGGATGTTGAAGGAAACCGGAGTACCCAGAGGAAACCCACGTGGTCACAGCGAGGACATGCAAACTCCACACAGATAGCATCTGAGGTCAGAATAGTTTGCCATTATGTTAGGCACAGACAACGTGGCCCGAAAAGCCTGTTCCTGTGCTAAACTTCTCGACGGTCGATGTTCAATGTTCCTGTGATCCTGTAATGTCCACTAACATCTTCCTGTGATAGAGTTTAGAATAACTCTGGTGTCAAGTGGGTGAGTAACGTGGCCTGCTGAGTGCACTGTAGCACTTGACACATGTCTTTTCACTGAATTTGGAAATGTTTGCAGAAACAGCATTGGTAGTGTTTTATTCCAGTGCCTTCACATGGCTGTTAGTGGTAGTCCAGGTTTTAACTCCTGTACATTGATCATTTCAAGCCAGGAGAGAGATCACAGCCACACTGGTATGACCCCTGAAATGAACTCAAGCTAATTAAAGAGTTAAACACTTTAACTCCCCCTCCCATTCCCACACTTACCTTTCTGTCCTGGGCCTCCTCCATTGTCAGAGTGGGCCTCCTTCCATTGAGGCCCAGTGCAAATTGGAGGAAAAGCACCTCATATTTTGCTTGGGCAGCTTACACCCTAGTGGTATGAACATTGACTTCTCTAACTTCAAGTAACCCTTGCTTTCCCTCTCTCTCTCTCCATCCATCCCCTTCCCAGTTTTCTGACCAGCCTGACTGTCCCCAATTACATTTTATCTCTGTTTGCTTTGTTGTCACCTTTTCCGAGCTAACAATGATCTCTTTTCCATTTTCCTTGACTTACATCTCTTCACACCTTACCCTTCCCTATCTCTGTGTCTCCCTCTCCCTTCATTCTCAGTCTGAAGAAGGGTCTCGACCTGAAACATCATACATTCTTTCTCTCCAGAGATGCTGCCTTGTCCCACTGAGTTACACCAGCATTTTGTTCTATCTTCAGTGTAAACCAGCATCTGCAGTTCCTTCCTACACATCAGGCTAATTGTCTTGGACCAATGGTATGGACTCAACATTATCTCACTTGGAGCTGGATAAGAGTAAAACAATACTTGTTGCTTTAAATAAATAAATACATTTTATTACTCAGGATCATCTTGTGTCAAATGTGATACAGAGCTAGTTAGATTTTGTGTATCACCACTGCTTCAGTTTATTGTGAAGGTATGCTACAAGGATTTCTGTTTGCAAAACAACATAAAAGATCTGAGTTTGTATTACTGGTATTAGGAAATTGTATGAAAGTCCTAATAAATATTTCTACTTTTCAGGTTCAAATAACCGTAATCATCCATGAGGAAATGAATTTGCTGTGAATGATAGACTCCATAGCATCAGGAAATGCACCCAAATTCTCTATGCTGTCCATTCATCTGCCCCTGACTCCATCAGAGCCTCCCAGATTTTACAAGTAAACTTTTCAACCTCAGTATTTCTGCCTCCCTTCCATTGCTCTAACTTCAACATTCCTCCATTAAACATGACGGACTGTTGGAAAACTTCTGCTTTGGTCATTAAAATCCTCGCCTCTAACTCTACTTCCAGTCTAATTCCTTGAATTCGTCTGTCAATAGGTTAATACCTAGAATTGCTTTAAGCCTCCAATTCTGAACCTATCTGTTAATTTTTTTACTGACTATTTCACTGAATTTAGATTTTTTTTTAAATGTCTGCTTTCTCTAAGTAGGTGAGAAATACGACTTTAGTTCATTTTCCTGCAGTTGTAACCTCTAATGCTTGTCTTCAGGGCAGAGTTTTTGCCTGGTACAATTCTAAATCTAATCAATTACGAAGGCCAAATTCAATCTAAACAATATTTGTAAAGATTGAGCATTACGTTTAACCTTCTGTAAAGTTTAGGCCTGCTCAATGTTTGTTTGGTATCATGCTCCTTGCAAAATATTTAGGTCCAGAAATTCAATCTTGCCACAGTGTCTTTTTGCGTGTTAAGTAATTGAATATTGACCCATGTTGGAACACAAATGCAATCTTTTTCCAGGTCACTTCTCTTTGCTCTGAAAACTCCACTGGATATCTCCTGGCATATCCCACCAGGCATATCTCCTGCCTGGTATAACTTCAGCATCGGTTGCATATGCAACAGCATAATTTCCTGTGCAACAGTCCTTTAGGAGTATTACAGGGGAAATTAGAGAACACCGTCACACTATTAATGGGCAGTCCCCGGACATAGAACAGGCCCTTCCGCCAAATATCTAAATTAAGGCCATGTGCAGCTTTAGTACTGATTTAATACTGCAGCAAGAACAGAAAATGCAGGAAGCATTTAAGAATGTCACGCAGCATCCATGGGGAATGAACAAAGGTAATCTTCGTCTGAACTAGAAAATAAGCGGGTTTCAAATTGCAGGGATGGGAAGGGATGGAAAGTATTGAACACACCAAAGTTGTCAAAGTAACAAGTGGTTTAACATGAAGATGGACACATCATGCTGGAGTAACTCAGTGGGACAGGCAAAAATAGGTCACCTAATTATTCTCCCCAGAGATGCTGCCTGTCCCGCTGAGTTACTCCAGCATTTTGTTTCTATCTTCAGTTTAATCTGCAGTTACTTCATTAACTAAAGCCAAAGTAATCATTGGAACAATCGCCATTAATATGCATGAGAATTTCTTGCTGTTAGCGACAAATAGTATACTCAACTAACCATATCAACCATAGGCTAAACCAAAGATTCAAAAATGAATATCCAGGCTTTTGCTTTTACAATCTGAAGATTCTAAATCATGATATAAGACGTTGATTTGATTAAGTTGTTTATTGAGTAAATGAAGGCAGAGTCAAGAGTGGAGAAGAAAGATGAACACTTTTCCTGATATATTGAAGTATCATGACAATATTTTAACTAAGGTTTCTTATGCGATATCTCTCAAAGGACCATGTAAGAATCAAATTGGAAATATATACAATGAAATGAATAAGGGCATCTTTCTGGGAATGGAGCAGTGGAATGTGACTAACTGGATGGCTCTCCCAAAGAGCAGGAACACGCCAAGGCAATATTTTAGGATATTGTGACTACCATTTCCAATGGCCGCCTCGCCAACAGTCTGTCTTGTCCATTCCTTCTTTGGTGTTTTTTTAACTTGTGTTAAATGTATGTTTTAGTGTTCTTTAGCTTGTTTTATGTCGTGAGTGGGTGGGGGGATTGGGGAAAACGTATTTTACTCTCTTACCTCGACGGAGATGAGATTTTTTTTTCCATATCGTATCCAAGTCCGCACTGTGGTCTAACATCGAGGAGTTGGCGGCCTCTGCTGGAGACCGATGTCGGGAGCTCCAATGGGGACTTTAACATCGTGCTCGCGGTCCCTGGTTGGAGGCGGACTTTGGGAGCTCCAGGCCGCAGGGGCTTCGACCGCCTTGATTGCGGGGGCTTTGACCGCCCCCCACGCGGGGGCTTCAACCGGCAGCTGCGGGAGCTTCGATCTCCCTGACTGCTGATGGTCCGACTGCCCCAACCGCGGATGAATAAAGAGGGAGAAGATTAGACTTTATTGCGCTCCATCACAGTGAGGAATGTGGAATCCGCTGTGGTGGATGTTTATGTTAAATTTTATGTAGTTGAGTGTCTTGTTGCTTGTTTTTAGTGTGGCTGTATGGTAATTCGAGTTTCACTGTACCTCAATTAGTACACATGACAATAAATTGACCTTTGAACCTTTGAATGTACAGCTCTGACTTTTGCTATCCATGTGCAATGAAGGACAAAAGCTAGAGGAGGAATTACAAAAGGGTTCTTGGAGGCACCATTGCTATTTCAGATAATTCAGAAATTACAACATTTATTGAATCTTCCCGTCATCGTCACTGCATTCAAGGAAGGTTGAGCCTCTGGTTAGCATTCAAATCAAGTCTCTTCAATAGCTTTCTGAGTATTCAGAAGATGCGGAGCTGGGTCACCAGTGAGGAATCTGCATCCCAGAATCTGCCATCTTAAATTTGTAGTTTATGAACCAGTTGGTAAAGGCACCTGATAATCTGACATTATTATGTTTATTGAATGGTTCATGGTTCTTGGTTACTTGGTCCTCCAAAATATTCCAACTGGAATTTAAACTGGAGGTGGTGAAGGGAGGGGTTTAGCCAGAGAGGGTTATTGGGAAGAAAGTGCCACTTTAAATTTAGTTGCATCTGGCTGGGCAACCGTGGGTTGGTGGAGATTATTCCATGCTTTAATGGTGCGGGGGAAAAACTAATTGCTGTATACATCTGTCTTTGTGGCTGGGACCACAAATTGGATCGAATGCCCTCGTCTGCTCCTAATTGGTTTGGGGTTGGTGTAGGTTCCCAAGCTTTCTCTGTATGCCAGATGTTGGAACATGTGTGCACATGTGTGCATGCGTGTGTGTGACATTATAATGTTTATTGAATAATATTCAAGATTTCTTTTTATCCCAGAGTTCATCTGTTGGAACGTGTGCGCACGCATATGTGTGTGTGCGTGTGCATGTGTTTGTGCATGTGCGTGTGCACGTGCATGCGCGTGTGTGCATGCGTGTGTGTGTATGTGTGTGCGTGCGTGCGTGTGTGTGTGTGTGTGTGTGTGTGTGTGTGTGTGTGTGCGCGCATGTTTGTGTGTTCGCTGAGGAGGTGGGTGGATTAGGAAGGTGGTAAATGGATACATGGAATGGGTTCCAGCACAGGCAGTCTGAAATTGATGGGCTGTTATTGGGGAATTAAGCAAAACATGATTGTCTGGCATCTCCCCAATCTCAATGTCTCTTCTCCTCCATAGGATTAATGCAAGCCATCCATCCACCTGCCTGCAGTGTCATCATCATCATTGGTGGTCACTCGAAACGAGTATGACTGTCCTCTCATGGAGGACGCCTGTGCGTGACTTTGTTTAACGTGGGGAGACTGGTGCACAGACAACCTCCACATGGTCCTTGACAGATCTGGGTCAGGATCCAGTGGCATGGAATCCAAGGCAACCGGAGCAGCTTTTCTGCTGCAGCCTTCATCCGCCTTCCCAGCCGTTGTGATGCTCCACTAAAGTCAGCCATCGTCCTCCGCCTGTTCCACCGTTGAGGTCTTGGTTGGATTGCTCTTTGTCAGAGACTTCCCCCTCGGCCTTACCACCATGAGTGACCCTACCAGGAGCATAGCTCCAGACGGCATCGCTCTCAGGATCTCAGAACCACACAAGCATCTCCACCACGACAAGGTGACAATCCACGGAGAAGGCCTGCAGTGTGCTCATGCAAGGTCAGGAGTGTCAATGTGGAAAGAGAAGGTGGGATGCCAGATTGAGACCTCCCTTATCCTAAGCCCTGACAATGGTTTCCAGGCCCCACTGAATGTGGTTATTCCTTCTCTTTGAAGGGACGGCCAGTGTTCTATTGCTGCAGAGACAACCGTAAAGGGAGTTTGAATCTGGACTCTGATGGTTCCTTCTTGCTAATGGAGATATAGCTTGAAAAGCTGACTCCAGCCTTGGGAATGATCACAGCCAGGAGAAGGGCGGGAAGAGAGAGTTGATAGGAGATGGTGTGTTACTTAGCTGGGTCTCTAGCTACTTTACAGTGCTAGAGACCCAGGTTTGATCCTGACTACGGTGTTGCCTGTAAGGAACTTGTACGCTCTCCCTGTATTTGGATTTATTTTTCTCTCATCGCCACAAGGATATCAGTTCAGTTTAGTTCATTGTCACGTGTAACTAAGCAGAAAAGCAATACATGATTACAATCGAGCCATGTACAGTGTATAGATACATTATAAAGGGAATAACATTTAGTGCAAGGTAAAGCCAGCAAAGTCCGATCAAGGATAGTCCGAGGGTCACCAATGAGGTAGATAGTAGTTCAGCACTGCTCTCTGGTTGTGGTAGGATGATTCAGTTGCCTGATAACAGCTGGGAAGAAACTGTCCCTGAATTGGAGGTGTGCGTTTTCACACTTCTGTACCTTTTGCCTGATGGGAGAGGGGAGAAGAGGGAGTGGCCAGGTGTGACTTGTCCTTGATTATGCTGCTGGCCTTGCCGAGGCAGCATGTGACAATAAACAATAGACAATAAGTGCAGGAGTAGGCCATTTGGCCCTTCGAGCCTGCACCGCCATTCAATGTGATCATGGCTGATCATCCCCAATCAGTATCCCGTTCCTGCCTACACCCCATATCCCGCTATTTTTAAGAGCCCTATCTAGCTTTCTCTTGAAAAGCATCCAGAGAACCGGCCTCCACCGCCCTCTGAGGCAGAGAATTGCACAGACTCACCACTCTCTGTGAGAAAAAGTGTTTCCTCGTCTCCTTTCTAAATGGCTTACTCCTTATTCTTAAACTGTGGCCCCTGGTTCTGGACTCCCCCAATATCAGGAACATGTTTCCTGCCTCAAGCGTGTCCAAGCCCTTAACAATCTTATATGTTTCAATGAGATACCCTCTCATCCTTCTAAACTCCAGAGTGTACAAGCCCAGCCGCTCCATTCTCTCAGATACAGATACTGCATGGAAACAAGCCCTTCGACCCACCGACTCCACACTGATCACCCCATACACTAGCACTATCCTGCACTCTCTAGGGACAATTCACAATTTTATAGAAGCCAAACAACCTACAATCCTCTACGTCTTTGGAATGTAGGAGGAGACCTGAGCGCCTGGAGAAAACCCAGGCGGTCAGAGGGAAAACGTACAACCTCCATACAGACAGCACCCGTGGTTAGGATCGAACCCGGGTCTCCGGCACTGTAGGCAGCAACTCTACCGCTGCGCCACCGTGCCGCTCACAGTGATAAACAAGGAAAAAATAAGATTAGTGTCAATCATCTGCCCATCTAAATAGAATTTGGGGTTGAAACAAAACACTTTCCCATTTATGGAAGTCGGCAAATACAAGAAAGTTTTAACTCAAGTTTACCTCTACTCAGTCTAACGTATCCTCACCATTACCTCGATAAATGTTGCCGAATCACTCAAGGGTTCAGGCAGTGTCCAGTGCAAAATTAAGTGCCAATTTTACACATCTTCAAGTTTCATAAATATATTCTTAAGTGCAAGAATTGCATACTGCAATGTAATTGGCCACCACATACATAAAATTGGTGAGGTGTAACTGGAGTCAATAGAAGGGAGGGTACACAAGAGACTGGAGAAACTCAGCGGGTGCAGCAGCATCTATGGAGCGAAGGAAATTGGCAACTTTTCAGGCCGAAACCCTTCTTCAGGGTTTCAGCCCGAAACGTTACCTATTCCTTTTGTTCCATAGATGCTGCCGCACCCGCTGAGTTTCTCCAGCACTTTTGTCTACCAGCTACACTAGTCGCACCTGCCTGCATTTGGTCCATCTCCCTCCAAACCCCATCCTATCCATGTACCTCCACTCACCACCCTCTATGTGGAGGTACATGGATAGGATGCCCCACACATCTCCTTTAAACTTTTCACGGTACACCTTAAATGTATGGGTTTTGAAATTTCCATCCAGGAAAAAAGATTCTGACTATCTACCCTATCTATACTTCTCATCATTTTGTGTACTTATATCAGTAAAGTGTAAAGGGTGGGGCCACTGAACGATTCTAAAGTGAAGATGAGATTTTTGAAGTCTAAACGTTGAATTTGGGAAGGTGTTGGGACCGAGAGAAGAGGGTGTTTGGAAGGTGAACTTTGTGAAAATAAAGAACATTTTACATGGTTTCTATACAGTTGAAGCTTTGGATGGATGAACAAAGGTCAAGGACTTTTGCCCTTCATCACTGCTGCCTCAATAACATGAGGAGGATCCCAATTAGTCCATTGTTCATTTTTCTTTCTAAAAGCCCTATCCCACGGTACGAGTTCATTCCAAGTGCTCTCCCGAGTAAAAAAAAAAATCAAACTCGTGGTAAGCACGGAGAATGAACGTAGCGGGTACGTCGGAGCTCGGGGACGTCTCTTAGCGCTAACGGCAGGTACTCGGGAAGACTCACTAACAGCAGGTAAGCACGGGAAGACTCGTGAAGAGTTTTCAACATGATGAAAAATGTCCACCAGAGCCCCGAGTACCAACGAGTGGCCATTACCGTAAATCTCTGAGTTCGAATCAGGGCAAACTCGGGAGAACTCTTGGAATTAACTCGTACCGTGGGACAGGGCTTTAAAGCAGATCCATGTTCACCCATTCAAACACACAGCAGAGAATTATTCACACATGTACATATACCATCAAATGTGGAAAAGATTTAGATCAATTAAATGCAGACGTTTTCAGAACAAACAAAAAATCCAAAAGTACATAGGAAGTTATATTAAACAACTCCCGGTACAAATAAACATGGAGGGAGAATAAAGAAAAAATGGGAATGGGATCAGACTGAATGTGGTCTTGAAAGGAGTGTGGAGTGGTTTGGGGTTTAACGAGCCAGCTCTAATGTTGATGAAGTGAAACTTTACATGTATTATTAAAGGGAAACCAGGTCTGTGCCAAAGAGCACCAATTTCTAAGTAAAATGGGAGCCAATAAATGTGCTGCTTGCACCTCCAATCCAAATGAAACTTACGACTCAGTTCAAAGCCAAGTTTCCTGTTTGTCTTTTCCTGAAACAACAATAAAAAGGATCTGAATAACGCCATAATTCAGGCCCCTTGCTCATGTTAATACAGAGAAATATGATATCTAAATATGAGTATCTACAGTGGCTTGCAAAAGTATTCATACCCCTTGAACTTTTCCACATTTCGTCAAGTTACAACCACAAACATAAATAAATGTATTTTATTGGGATTTTATGTGATAGACCAACACAAAGTGGTGCATAATTGTGAAGTGGAAGGAAAATGATACATGGTTTCCAAATTTTATTACAAATAAAAAACTGAAAAGAGTGGCGTGCAAAAGTATTCAGCCCCCCTGAGTCAATACTTAGTAGAACCACCTTTCGCTGCAATTACAGCTGCAGGTCTTTTGGGGTATGTCTCTACCAGCTTTGCATATCTACAGACTGACATTTTTGCCCATTCTTCTTTGCAAAATAGCTCAAGTTCAGTCAGATTGGATGGAGAGCGTCTGTGAACAGCAATTTCCAAGTTTTGGCAGAGATTCTCAATTGGATTTAGGTCTGGACTTTGACTGGGCCATTCTAACACATGAATATGCTTTGATCTAAACCATTCCATTGTAGCTCTGGCTGTATGTTTAGGGTCGTTGTCCTGCTGGAAAGTGAACCTCCGTCCCAGTCTCAAGTCTTTTGCAGACTCTAACAGGTTTTCTTCCAAGATTGCCCTGTATTTGGCTCCATCCATCTTCCCATCAACTCTGACCAGCTTCCCTGTCCCTGCTGAACAAAAGCATCCCCACAGCATGGTGCTGCCACCACCATGTTTCACAGTGGGGATGGTGAGTTCAGGGTGATGTGCAGTGTTAGTTTTCCGCCACACATAGCGTTTTGCATTTAGGCCAAAAACTTCAATTTAGGTCTCATCAGACCAGAGCACCTTCCTCCACATGTTTGCTGTGTCCCCCACATGGCTTGTGGCAAACTGCAAACGGGACTGCTTATGGTTTTGTTTCAACAATGGCCTTCTTCTTGTCACTCTTCCATAAAAGCCCGATTTGTGGAGTGCACGACTAATAGTTGTCCTGTGGACAGATTCTCCCACCTGAGCTGTGGATCTCTGCAGCTCCTCCAGAGTTACCATGGGCCTCTTGGCTGCTTCTCTGATCAATGCTCTCCTTGCCCGGCCTGTCAGTTTAGGTGGCTGGCCATGTCTTGGTAGGTTTGCAGTTGTGCCATACTCTTTCCATTTTTGGATGATGGATTGAACAGTGCTCTGTGAGATGTTCAAAGCTTGGGATATTTTTTTATAACCTAACCCTGCTTTAAACTTCTCCACAACCTTATCCCTGACCTGTCTGGTGTGTTCCTTGGGCTTCATGATGCCCAAGGAACATTGTTTGTTCAGTAATGTTCTCTAACAAACCTCTGAGGCCTTCACAGAACAGCTGTATTTATACTGAGATTAGATTACACACAAGTGGATTCTATTTACTAATTATGTGACTTCTGAAGGCAATTGGTTGCACTGGATTTTATTTAGGGGTATCAGAGTAAAGGGGGCTGAATACTTTTGCACGCCACACTTTTCAGTTTTTTATTTGTAAAAAAATTTAAAAACCATGTATCATTTTCCTTCCACTTCACAATTATGCGCCACTTTGTGTAGGTCTATCACATAAAATCTCAATAAAATACATTTAAGTTTGTGGTTGTAACGTGACAAAATGTGGAAAAGTTCAAGGGGTATGAATACTTTTGCAAGCCACTGTAAATATGAGATTTAGATATGTGGCAGACGATTGGAAAATCTTCTATTCGATACCAATATTTTTTAATTAAAATTATATAAGACACAAATTTTGAGCAGTAAAGATATTTGCTCTCTATCCAAAAGCCACTTTTATATATGATTTAGTTCAATTTAGGTTAGTTTAGTTTAGAGATACAGCGCGGAAACAGGTCCTTCGGCCCACAGAGTCCGCGCCGACCAGCAATCCCAGCACATCAGAGGGCGGTGGAGGCCAGTTCTCTGGATACTTTCAAGAGAGAGCTAGATAGGGCTCTTAAAGATAGCGGAGTCAGGGGATATGGGGAGAAGGCAGGAACGGGGTACTGATTGTGGATGATCAGCCATGATCACATTGAGTGGCGGTGCTGGCTCATAGGGCCGAATGGCCTACTCCTGCATCTATTGTCTATTGTCTATTGCCTATTAAAATTATTATACACCCACTAGGGACAATTTACACTGACGCCAAGCCAATTAACCTCCAAACCTGTACGTCTTTGGAGTGTGGGAGGAAACCGAAGATCTCGGAGAAAACCCACGCAGTCACGGGGATGAATGTACAAGCTCTGTACAGACAGCACCTGTAGTCAGGATCGAACCAGGGTATCAGCCGCTGTAAGGCAGCAACTCTACCTCTGCGCCACCGTGCCGCCTAGTGTAATGAATCGAGGACCGGAGGACATAGGTTTAAGGTGAAGGGGAAAATAATGAAAATAAATCTGCGAGGTAACTTTTTCACACAAAGGGTGCTGGGTGTATGGGCCAAGCTGCCAGAGGAGGTAGTTGAGGCCGCGACTATCCCAACATTTAAGAGACAGCTAGACGGGCCGCTTATTTGCTTTTTCTTGTGGGATACGTTTTCCTGAAACAGCACATGGGAAATAATCTTTACAGTTAGGAATTTAGGGTTATGAAAAAGACTTGATGCTTCAAAGTTGGCTTGCAATTATTTTGAAGACCATTTTCAACTTCCTTGCTAGTAGTCAAAACATTACGAGGACCAAAGCACTGTCAAATATCAGCAGGAGAGTGAATAAAAGCAGCACGCACAGGAAATCTCAATGGATTGAGCCCGTCTGAAGGAATAATGTATAGTCACACCTCTAGCTGGGACCATCGGACTGTGTAGGAAAGAACTGCAGATGCTGGTTTCAATCGAAGGTAGACACAAATTGCTGGAGTAACTCAGCGGGACAGGCAGCATCTCTGGAGAGAAGGAATAGGTGACCGTTCAATCTGAAGAAGGGTCTCGACCCGAAACGTCACCCATTCCTTCTCTCCAGAGATGCTGCCTGTCCCGCCGAGTTACTCCAGCACTTTGTGTCTACCAATGTACTGTACTGCATGTTTCCTCAACTAACCTTGCAGGGTTGGTATGAGTCATCATCATCATCATCATCGTTGAAAACATCAACGGGCGCGGTGCCTTACAATGCCGTGTACGACAGCGATCGCAACTTCTACTGAAGTGTGGATGGCCGTTGGCTCGCTAGGAGCTCATCCGCCCTTTGACAAGGTCTTGTTTTTGGTCCTGCTGGGGGTCCACAGCCCCCTCCTCACCTGGCAAACCAGGTGGGGGAGACGGTTTAGTCTCCGACTATCCGACCATGGAGCAGGTAGCACGGGGTCACATGGTACCCGTGAAGGGTTTAAGAAACACCCTGGTCATATCTTTAAGATTTTTAAATCAAACAATCATATTTTTCCTTTAAAATAAATTACATTATACTTGTTAAAGAATACTATGCCCATCTGTGCACGAACTTCCTATGATTTCGATAAACCTTCCCTTGGAGTATTGTTGCCTGCAGCTGCAGTATTTCCCTCTCATAACTGAACTCTGGCGAAATCTGTAAATTGCACAATTTTATAAAACTGTGCTCGTAGGTGGAACTTTACCTGTGGGTCTCCATAATTTCTTTCTGCCTACTTGACTTGCTGTTTTACATTTGGTGCAGGAAGGTTGGAAATAGTTCCTAAATGGCTAAACCATTCTCCAAGGTCATAACAATTCTTTTTTACCAAGCTCCTTAAATAAATATAGTTTAAAAGACGTTTGCGGCAAGGAAAATCATGATTACCACTTGAAAGTGGAAGCTCGGCAGAGTAGTTACACTTTTAGAAGACAAAGGGCTACAAATTCTTCTGGCCGCATACAGTAACTGAGTGAGGTTTTGTCATTCTATGTAGCATAAACAACATTGTATGTAGCAGAAACATCGAGTCCATGCCGACCACAATGACATGTCCACACTAGATCTGTGTTAGCTCACTTTCTCATCCACACCTCGCATACTTGGTGTAATTTACAGAGGCCAATTAACCTACAAGCACACACATCTTTAGGATGCACGAGGAAACCGGAGAACCTGGAGAGATTCCAAATTCCAGCACCCAATGTCAGGATCAAACGTGGGTCTCTGGCACTGTGAGGCATCAGCTCTACCTGCTGCATCAGCTCTACCTGCCGCAAACATACCAGAGCGCTGGCAGGACGAGACAGCCCAAATAATACTTTGCTCAGACAAATGGCTGCAGGGTTATCTAATCGAGCTGTTTGAAGAATAACAAGGGCAATCCCGACTCAGAAACCATTCAGTAAAACACCCAGCAGTAAATGACTTCGTAAACCAGTCGACCGATGAAACATTTACACAAGGCGAGCAGAGATCATTGATGCAGTCTAGCTGAACACTCAGACAACTTTGCTCCTGTGTAATGAAACACAGCTTGCTGAGTCCACGTTTTCTCTCTCCTTTGATTAAAAATGAAGAAACATGTTGCAAGCTCCACCAAAGAACAAAGAAAAATTCATCCTCAAGGGCCTGTCCCACTTTCACGACTTAATCCAAAACCTCTGCCGAGTTTAAAGGACTTAAAAAATAAAATCAAGATCGTGGTAATCTACGAACTCCTACGACCTTCCACGAATATGCTCACGAACTGGAGTGACAGAGGTCACTTGCTGATGTTGACATAAGCTTTTTTTTTTCACTCACCTTTTTTTTCTCTGTCCAGCTGCCGAGCTACGAGTACCCACGAATATCTACGAGTACCCACGACTACCTACGACTACCCTCACGGCCTACTACAGTCTGCCCACGAACTAACTACGAGTAAAAAGTTGCAATTTTTTTCATCCTGACTATTTTTTTACTCGTGGACATTTTTCATCGGGCTGGAAAAAACATCCCGACTTACCTGATGCCCCGAGTACCTATGGCTGGCATAACGAGCGTCTACGATATATCTACGAACTCCTACGGCCTCCTATGGACTTGTTACAAACATTCTGCGAGTTTGAATCAGGGGAAAACTCGGGAGAATTCACTTGAATTACTCTGTGAAAGTGGGACAGGCCCTTAACGATGGCATAAGACTGAACAAAAAAAGCTTGTGCCCTTTTAGCAGCTGTCTGAACATACAATGTGGGTAGACATAAAAAGCTGGAGTAACTCAGCGGGACAGGCAGCATCTCTGGAGAGAAGAAATGGGTGACGTTTCAGGTCGAGACCCTTCTTCAGATGGGAATGAAGGAAGGTCTTGACCCGAAACGTCACCCATTCCTTCTCTACAGATATGCTGCCTGTCCTGCTGATTTACTCCAGCTTTTTGTGTCTATCTTCAGTTTAAACCAGCATCTGCAGTTCCTTCCTCCGCATACAATGTGGGTATGTTGGTGCATCAGTGGTTAAGTTATTCATATTCCAGAGATCAGGTCAGACAATCCGGAGACTCAATTTCAAATAGTTTTTGATATGATGATCGCAAAAATTGCTGAATTGTTGTTTCAAACTAAACATCTGGTTCACTAATGCCCTTTAGGGGAGGAAATGGAGCCAAGGCGTGCAGGACATACAGTCGTACAGGACAAGTCGCACCTTGGCCACTCCCTCCTCTCCTCTCTACCATCGGGCGAAAGGTACAGAAGTGTGAAAACGAACACCTCCAGATTCAGGGACAGTTTCTTCTCAGCTGTTATCAGGCAACTGAATCATCCTACCACAACCATGGTAAGGACGGCACTGTTACACATCCGTAGAGTCGTTGCCTTACAGCGCTTGCAGTACCACAGATTCGGTTTCAATCCCGACAGTGGGTGCTGTCTGTCCAGGGTTTGTACGTTCTCCCCGTGACCTGCCTCCGTTTTCTCCGAGATCTGCTGTTTCCTCCCATACTCCAAAGACCCACTACGTTTGTAGGTTAATTGGCGGTGTAAGTGTAAATTGTCCCTAGTGTGTGTAGGATGGTGTCAGTGTGTGGGGATCGCTAGTTGGTGTGGACAGTGGGCAGAAGGGCCTATTTCCACGCTGTATCTCTAAACTAAACTAAACTAACCAGAGAGTAGTCCTGAACTACTATCTACTTCATTGGTGACCCTTGGGCTTTCCTTGATCGGACTTTGCTGGCTTTACCTTGCATGAAACGTTATTCCCTTATCATGTATCTGTACATTGTCAATGGCTCAATCGTAATCCTGTATTGTCTTTCTGCTGACTGGTTGGCACACAATAAAAACGTGTTACTGTAATTTAGTACATGTGACAACAAACTGAACTGAGCACAATAATGGGCTCTTCAACATCCATGCTAATCTTTGCACTAATCCCATTTGCCCACATTGCATGCTTACTTAAGTGTCGTTCTAAATAATACTTATAATATAAATTAACATTTCTATGTAATAATAAATAATAATTGATTCTGATCCCACTTCCTCCAGCAGCACTTTTCAGAAATCAACCATTCTCTGTGTAAGAAAATGTATCCCTCTGATCTCCTTTAAAATTCCTTTCTTTCACCTTAAATCTGTGGCCTCTTGTCTTTGACGATGTTTGACAGCACTGGGCCTGGACTCGCTGGAGTTTGGAAGGATGAGGGGAAACCTCATTGAAACTTACCGAATAATGAAAGGGTTGGATAGAGTGGATGTGGAGAGGGTTTTTCCACTTGTGGGAGAGTCTAGGACTAAAGGTTATATCCTCAGAATTAAAGGATGTTCTTTTAGGAAGGAGATGAGGAGACATTTATTTAGTCTGAGGGTGGTGAATCTGTGGAATTCTCTGCCACAGAAGACTGTGGAGGCCAAGTCAGTGGATATTTTTAAGGCAGAGAGAGATAGATTCTTGATTAGTATGGGTGTCAGAGGTTATTTGGAAAAGGCAGGAGAATGGGGGTAGTAGGAAAGATAGATCAGCCCTGATTGAATGGTGGAGTAGACTTAAAGGGCCGAATGGCATTATTCTGCTCCTATCACATATGGCCTTATGACCTTATGACCATGTTGAAGAAAATGAATATTTACCCAATCTATGCCTCTCAAAATCTTATATATTTTTGTCAAGGTCATTCCTCGGACTCATTCTCTCCATTGAAAACAAGCCCAAATGATCCAATCTCTCCTCATAATGATAGACATCCAAACCTGGCAACGTCCTGGAGATAGACACAAAATGCTGGAGTAACTCAGCGGGTCAGGCAGCGTCTCTGAAGAGAAGGAATAGGTGAAGTTTTGGGTCGAGACCCTTCTTCAGACAGCACCTGCAATTGACCCCAACGACCTTGTGAACCTCCTCTGCGGTCTCCCAGTGCATCTCTCATCATTACCTCTAAACCCACTCCATGGAGTTATGTAACGTGCAAAGAATACGCCCTTGCAATGAGCCAGCAAGCCGCGAGATGCATCTCCTCAAGGTGCATTTAGGGATGGTGATACATACTTTCCTTGCCAACAATGTCAAAATCCCGTAAAAGTTTAAAAAAAATAAATTACTGTGGCTGCCTGGAGCGAAAACACGAAAAAATAAATCCCAGTGTGTGTAATTATATAATGGCCCCAATCGTCCCATTATAACCAAGAGTTCTGCCGGATTTTGTCCTCTGCCACCAGCATAATTTGGGACCCTCGAGTGAAGGCAGAATTCCTGATTTCTGCACAGTTGATGACTGACTCCATCTCTGACCTTGGATTCCTCATGCAGTCCGGTGGGAGAATCCAGAGATTTCCCAGCAACAAGGCTGACAGGTTGGCTTGCTGAACCGAGTTATTCTGTAAACCCACAGCAATCTCTAGGAAGAGAAAGCATCAGCAAAAATACAAGAATAAGTACAAGGCAATTTCGTCGTCTTTTGACTGAATCGATGTAAAAATATTTGATTATTCTCAATAGTTTCCTAGGTGTTTAAAAAGTTTGTGTTAATGATCTCTGGTTTGTTTTATGTGGGGGGTGGGTGGGGGGAGGGGGGTCTGGGGAAACTTTTTCTCAATCTCTTACCTTGCCGGAGATGCGATTGTTTTCCGGATCGTACCTCCGGTCGCTCAGCAGCCTAACATCATGGAGCTGGAGGCCTGACCTCCGTGGGGCGTGACCATCGGAGCCTATTCCTTACCTGGGATCGACGCTCCAACCGCGGCCTGCGGATTTCAACATCGTGGAACTCGCTGTCTTGGGTTGAGACCGAGTCGGGAGGCTCCAACGATGCAAAAAGTTTGACTAGCCCCGACCCGGGGTAGATCGCCTGGGGCGGAGGAGCTGAGATTTCCTCCCCGGATGCAGGAGCTTGATCGCCCCGTCGAGGAGGCCCGTCAATGGAAGGTTAGAGGCCCCCGACTGCTGGAGGACAGAGAAGGGAAGATATTGAACTTTTTTTTCTCCTTCCATCACAGTGAGGAATGTGGAGGAGTTACTGTGGTGGATGTTCTTGTTAAAATGTATTTTGTATGTTCCGTTGTTTTTTAATGGTATGACTGTATGGCAAATGAAATTCCTCGTATGTTACAAAACATACTTGGCTAATAAAGTATGATTATGACAGTCATCAGGAGGGGTTGAGTGGTTTCTGAAGCAGATATAAGGGTTGGGTCTATTGATTTCATTTAGAAGGAGCATGCAACAGGCTGGGCCTCACTGATTAGGTGTGAGGCATATTCCCAGCAGAAGCCTGAACCTGGGGCCCCAATTCAGTTAAAAAGAGACTTTGGATGGCAGGAGGGTACAATGTCCTGGTGCCAGTTAGCAAAAGTTCCAAGCCAAAATGTAAGGCTCAGAAGCTTGCATTCAGTCTAAGCAATCAATGCTGGTATTTATGCTCCACACTAAATTCTTCCCACCGATCTCCGTCTCATCTTTCTTTTCCTTTCTCCTGTAACTTTCTATATTTACATCAGCTGTGCCCTGTTTTTTTAGACTAGTACAGCACAACAACAGGGCCTTCAACCTATAAGATGATGCCAAGTTCAAAATAATCTCTTCTGCCTGCACATGATAGACAGTACAGTATATCCTTCCATTCCTTGCATATCCATGTGTCCATCTAAAAGCCTATCATATCTGCCTCCACCACCACCCTTGGTGCAAAACAACTTGCCCAGCACACCTCCTTTCAACTTTGCTCCTCTCACCTTAAAGCTGTGCTGTCTCGCCCTTGACATTTCTGCCCTGGGAAAGCGGTTCAGACACTTTGGGCGGTCGCGGTGGCGCAGCGGTAGAGTTGCTGCCTTACTGCGCTTGCAGCGGCAGAGACCTGAGCTCGATCTCGACTGCGGGTGCTGTCTGTACGGAGTTTGCACGTTCTCCCCGTGACTGCGTGGGTTTTCCCCGAGATCTTTGGTTTCCTCCCGCATTCCAAAGACGTGCAGGTTTGTAGGTTAATTGATTTGGTATAAGTGTAAATTGTCCCTAGTATGTGTAGGATAGTGTTAACGTGCGGGGGATCGCTGGTCGGCGTGGATTTGGTGGGCCAAAGGGTCCGTTTCCATGCTTTATCTCTAAACTAATCTAAACTAAACTAAAGAAACTCTACCCACTGTATGCCTCTCATCATTTTATGTACTTTCTATCAGGTGTCCCCTCAAGCTCTGACCTTCCAGAGAAAGCAATCCAAGTCTGTCCAACCTCTCCTTTGAGGTAACACCCTCTAATCCAAGAAACATTCTAGTAAACCCCCTTCCGCACCCTCTCCATAGCTTTCACCCCCTTCCTGTAAGGGGTGATCAGAACTGCACGCAATACTCCAGGCAAACTAAACTAAAGTTTAGTTTGATTTAGAGTTATAGCGCGGAAACAGGCCCTTCGGCCCACCGGGTCCACACCGACCAGCGATCCCCGCACACGAACACTGTCTCCACACATTAGGGACGATTTTTACATTTACCAAGCCAATTAACCTACAAACCTGTATGTCTTTGGGGTGTGTGAGGAAACCGAAGATCCCGGAGAAAACCCACGCAGGTCACGGGGAGAACGTACAAACTCCGTACGGTAAGCACCCGTAGTCGGAATCGAACCCGGGTCTCCGGTGCTGCATTCGCTGTAAGGCAGCAGCTCTACCGCTGCGCCACCGTGACCACCCTAAAGCCTAACGAAAGTCTCAGTAAACTGCAACATCACCTCCTGACTCTTATACTCAGCGTGATCAATAAAGGCAAGCTTACTCACCAATCTGTCCTACTGGTGATATTGCACATTCTAATGCCACCTTGTTACAGGACCTCAATACAGGAGAGCAAATGTCTCTGGTCTGCATGTGGGGAGGCCGGATGGAGATTTGCATGGGGTTGGGATTGTGAAGGGATGACATAATGTGGTTGAAGGAAGATAGAGCGATACAGATTGGAGATCGTGCAGCCTCTGTTGGGATGCCAGGTGGAATCAAACAACATTGTTGGATGTGGATACAAAATGCTGGAGTAACTCAGCGGGACAGGCAGCGTCTCTGGAGAGAGGGAATAGGTGATGTTTTGGGTCGACTCTTCTTCAGACCCAAACCGTCACCCATTCCTTCTCTCCAGAGATGCTGCCTGTCCCGCTGAGTTACTCCAGCATTTTGTGTCTATCTTTGGTGCAAACCAGCTTCCGCAGTTCCTTCCGAAACATTGTTGAATTCCTGGTTTTCTGATCCCTGTGTTATTGAGAAACATACAGTATTTCACTGGTCAAAAATTATACCGATAGTCTAGATCAGGACTCCAAACTATGAACATGTTACTTTTTATTTCCAGACTGTGGGTATCATCAGTTGGTCTCATGCGTGATGAAGAACTGTTTTCCTGACTGAAAATCATCGAAAAGTTAAGATTTAATCTTCAAAATTATGTTTTGGTACCAAATCAAGGCAACGGAAAGAATGTTAAACAAACTGTTAAATACACCTATAAATAATAGATGTTTTCGTTAGTTATTGAACAAATTACTTGCCCCACAATTTCTATTGAACTATGTTCATGATTCAATACCTTTTATAATGTTTGCAAGATGTTGTTTATATTCAAACAGAATGTACAAACAGTTTGGTTCATGGAGCGTCCATTTTTCGCTGAAACTTCCATCTTCAGTTTCCCCATGTATTGACCTCCAAACACAATCTAGATCATCTGTCAGCAGCAGACACAAAGCCAAAGTTTACTTTGCTAAAGAAAACTTCCACATGTGCTTAGCCGCTTGATGACCTGAATGCCTTTCCTCGACCCAGTGTGACCACAATTAAACAAAGGGATGCCCCCCCCTAAGCACAGGGTTTAACATTGGAGAGCAACACGGAATTTTACTGCTGAACTTGGAAATTTCTACACTGTTCAGCTCGGTTCAGATCAGTTTATTGTCACGTCTACCGAGGTACAGTGAAAAGCTTTTGATTGCATGCTAACCAGTCAGCAGAAAGACAATACACGATTACTAATGGTCCATTAACAGCGTACAGATGTTCAAGGTGGAACTGCAGATGCTGGAAAATCGAAGGTAGACAAAAAATGCTGGAGAAACTCAGCGGGTGCTGCAGCATCTATGGAGCGAAGGAAATAGGCAACGTTTCGGGCCAAAACCCTTCTTCAGGCGGTGCAGAGTGTACAAATACATGATAATGGAATAACGTTTAGTGCAAGGTAAAGCCAGCAAAGTCCGATCAAGGATAGTCCGAGGGTAATTAAAAAGGTACATGGAAGTTCAGCACTGCTCTCTGGTTGTGATAGGATGATGCAGTTGCCTGACAACAGCTAGGAAGAAACTGTCCCCGAATCTGGTGTGCGTTTCATAGTGGACCCACAGGTTCAGCAGTTGGGCAGGAGAGTTTTAGCCTAATACTCATACTAAACTTTTGCGAGTCATTTTGACAGTGCAGTAATGCAAAACAGACTACAGCAATTCAGCTGTCTATTTCACAGATCTTTATTTCTATTGACTATTTTCAAAAGAGAATTAGATTTAGCTCTGAGGGCCAAAGGAACCAAGGGATATGGGAAAAAGCAGGAACGGGGTACTGATTTTAGATGAACAGGCACGATCTTATTGAATGGTGGTGCTAGTTCGAAGGGCCGAATGGCCTACTCCTGCACCTATTTTTCCATGTTTTCTATGTTTCTAATAAAATTAGACATTAGGAAAGGCGAGAAAAATAAATCCTTAAACTCATGGAAGATGACAGAAGTATGCTTCTTGCAACTTTATTTTCATGCCGTGTGTGTGTTTTATGGGGGGGGGGGGGTTGGTGGGCATCACATAAAACTGTACAACTCTTCCCCCTTCTGTCGTGGATTTACTCCCCAACCCCCCAACCCCCCACCCTCCCCAATCTTTACTCATCCCCAATCCTTTCCACTCGTCACTTTAATTCCATGTTTCATGTATCTTGTGTTTTATGAATGTCGGCAGATCAATTTCCCTCCTGGGATAAATAAAGTTCTATCGCATTGTATCATATTGTATCATAATAATAAAGCATTTACAGCTGCTATTGTTAAAATATTAATGAAATTAGAGGAGGTGCTGATCACTTTTCATTGACAAGGAAACATTACATCACTGACAATACCAATCCGATTAATTTTTGCCAGATTCAATGATTCTGTCGGAAGGAACTGCAGGTGCTGGTTTACACCAAAGATAGACACAAAATGCTTGATAACTCAACGAGACAGGCAGCATCTCTTGGCCTAAGGTAATAAACATTTCTCACTTTAAGTCCTGATGTATTGATTAGCCTGGGCCAGAGCGAAGTTGATCCTTCGTTGCCCAGGTGCCTCCATTATAATCACAATCACAATCGCAATAATACTTTATTAGCCAAGTATGTTTTGCAACCTACGAGGAATTTCATTTGCCAAGTCAGTCATACAAATAAAAAGCAACGGAACACACAAAATACATTTTAGCATAAACATCCACCGCAGTGACTCCTCCACATTCCTCACTGTGATGGAAGGCGGAAAAAAGTTCAATCTCTTCCCTGCATTGTTCCCCTGCGGTCGGGGCCCCGAGCCCTCCGTTGACGGGATGATCTTGACTCCCACAGCCGTCGCCGTTTGGGCCATCCGCGTCGGGGCGATCAGCTCCTGCATCGGGTGGGGTTGTCAGCTCCAGTGTGCCGGCGATCAGACCCCGGGTCGGTGCTGGTCGAGCCTCTGCTTCGTTGGAGCTCCCGACTAGGCCTCTCCCGAGACTGCAAGCTCTCTTGGCCTCTCCCGAGACTGCGTGTTGCTGCTTCAGGCTGTTCTCACTCTTCTCGGCTTCCATAGCTTTCCATTCTAACACTGGGACGTGTGGCCACTCCAACCGCACTGGCTGTAGCTTTATGTAGCTGCCCCTCCGCTTCCGTCCATAGAGGCCACCGTGCACCACTTCCCCGTACTGACCGCAGAACTTCATCGAGAACTGCAGGATGTGAGGCCGCAGACCGTTCCCCATCACCTTCCACTGCCACTGTTTGGAAACCAGGAGATCCAAAAATTGCAACTCCCCTTCCCATTCCCACACTGCCCTTTCTGTCCTGGGCCTCCTCCAGTGAGGCCACACACAACTTGGAGGAACAGCACCTGACACTTTGCTTGGGCAGCTTACAACCCAGAGGTATTTTAAATAAACCTCTGCATTCCCTCTCCCCCCCCCCCCCACCCTCCCCCCACCATAGACATCCTACATTCCACTGTTTGCATCCTTGTCTCTCCTCGTCATCACCTCCTCCCCCTGCCAAAAATGGGTCATTATGGTCTCCACCCTTCCTTGGTCATCCGTTGCCGGCCCAGCTTCGTTCTGGCCTTTTCTTACCTCCAGTTCCCTCCTCTCTACTTTCAGTCATTAGAAGGATCCCGACCTGGAAGGTCACCGTGCTTGTTCCGCCTGCCCTGCTGAGTTACTCCAGCGGTTTTGTGTCTACCTTCGGTATAAACCAACATCTGCAGTCCCTTTTTGCATGTTATTTGAACAATCTGTCCAGATCTTATTAAAGAAGCGGAAATGTAACATTTCTTGAGGAAAAGAATAATGCATATTTTTATAGCCCTTGTCATGTGAGTCCATGTCATTTTACAAGCTACAAGATATTTTGAAGCAATGCCAGTATTATAATGTAGACAATAGACAATAGGTGCAGGAGTGGGCCATTCGGCCCTTCGAGCCAGCACCACCATTCAATGTGATCATGGCTGATCATCCACAATCAGTACCCAGTTCCTGCCTTCTCCCCATATCCCTTGACTACGCTATCTTTAAGAGCTCTGTAATGTAGGAAACAAGAAGCTACTTTGTGCAAGAGCCATCACAAATAGCAATGAGATGGAATAATAATAAGATATTCTGTCTTTATTAACAGTGGCCGATGGATAATGTTGTCCAGATCTTTGGAGAATTTATGTCAGTTAATCTTCACCTTATGCATTGGAATATGTTACACCTGCCTGAGAAGGCACATTTAACATTGATTTAACATTGCAGCCAAATGACAGAACTGCTGACAGTGTTGGGCTTTGTCCCTGTACAACACTGTACAACAATGTGACCCAGAGATGGGAAGTGATGCCACTGAGCCAAGGTTGATATCTTGTTTAGTTTAGTTTATTATTGTCACATGTACCAAGGTGCAATGAAAAGCTTTTTAGTTGCGTGCTATCCAGTCAGTGAAAAGACTATACATGATTACAATCCAGCTGACCACAGTGTTCAGATGCAGGATAAAAGGAATAGTCTGTAGTGCAATATAAAGTCCAATAAAGTCTGATTAAAGACAGTCCAATGGTCTTCCATGAGGGGACTGCTCTCTCGTTGGTAATAGTATGGTTCAGTTGTGTGATAACAGCTGGGAAGAAACTGTTTCTGAATCTTGAGGATTCCCTTTTCACCTCTTTCCTGATGGGAGAGGTGAGAAGAGGGAGTGACCGGGGTGAGACTAGTCCTCGATTATGCTGGTGGCCTTGCCAAGGTCGGGTGAAGTGTAGATGGAGCCAATGGAAGGGAAGAAGGTTTGCATGGTAGTATTGGATAACTCCAATGGTCTCCAATAGCCATGGTACGGTCCCGTTCCACCATTAAGTTCGATGGAAGTGGTGTTTGTGATGAGTTTAAAGCAGGAAACAATGTGAGGAAGGTCACCTTGGAAGGAAGCTCTGGATCAATATATCTCCAGACTCCAGACTTCTAGAAAATGCATTCAAAAAGTTCCGTATGAACGGGTGAACTAATAAACCAAAGAGCCGTGTAAGATTTTGGAAAAGGTAAGATATTGCCTGGAAGGTATTGTGCAATTGCTGCTGAGTGTGTGGAAGGACTGGGGAATGGATCAGTCTTGTTAGTTCACATTAATCACTTGATTCAGAAATTCATTGTAGATTGCTCAAATTTGAACATGACTTCAAATGAAGAATGATGATTGATTTTGAGAGAACAAAAGGGCGGCACGATGGCTCAGCGGTAGAGCTGCTGCCTCACAGCGCTTACAATGCCAGAGACCCGGGTTCGATCCTGACTACGGGTGCTGTCTGTACGGAGTTTGCAAGTTCTTCCCGTAACCTGCGTGGGTTTCCTCCGAGATCTTCGGTTTCCTCCCACACTCCAAAGAAGTACTGTAGGTTAATTGGCTTGGTATCAATGTAATTTTGTCCCTAGTATGAGTGTAGAATCGTGTTAATATGTGGGTATCGCTGGTCAGCGCGGACTCAGTGGGCCAAAGGGCCTGTTTCCAAGCTGTGCCTTTTAAAAAAAACACAGAAGTTTAATAGACAATAGCTGCAGGAGTAGGCCATTCGGCCCTTCGAGCTAGCACCGCCATTCAATGTGATCATGGCTGATCATCCACAATCAGTACCCCGTTCCTGCCTTCTCCCCATATCCCCCGACTCCACTATCTTTAAGATCCTTATCTATCTCTCTCTTGAAAGTATCCAGAGAACTGGCCTCCACCACCCTCTGAGACAGAGAATTCTACACTCACAATTCTCTGTGAGAAAAAGTGTTTCCTCATCTCCGTTCTAAATGGCGTTCCCGTTATTCTTAAACTGTGGCCCCTGGCTCTGGACTCCCCCTACATCGGGGAACATGTTTCCTGCCTCTGGCATGTCCAAACCCTTAATAATCTTATATGTTTCAATAAGATCTCCTCTCATCCTTCTAAACTCCAGAGGATACAAGCCCAGCTGCTCCATTCTCTCAGCATATGACAATCCCGCCATCCCGGGAATTAACCTTGTGAGCCTACGCTGCAGTCCCTCAATAGCAAGTTCGAATGTGTCGGGTAGAAAGGCATCTGAAAATTAGAGACTATGTAAAAGCAAATAATCAGGAAATTAGAAATAGAAAGACAGAAATTTTAGATGAATGCCTAAATAAACACCCGAACACATGAAAATTGATATCATATATTTATAATATTTTACTGGAAAATGATGCCCCAATGACAGAAATATATGGGCAATCATGGGAAAACGAATTAGGTCAAATCATTAGACCTGAAATATGGGATGAAAGTCTACAACATATACACCACTGCTTGTTAAATGCTAGACACTCTTATACAATTTAAAATATTACATAGACTACATTATTCAAAATCCAAACTACATAGTATTTTTTCAAATGTATCTGCTATATGTGATAAATGTCAACACTTAGAAGCTAACTTAACGCACTCATTTACAAATTGTGCAAAAATCACTAAATTTTGGACAGAGATATTTAAGATAATTTTGAATGTTGTTAATATGAATCTGACCCCTGACTCAAAGTTAATAATACTGGGAATATTAGAAACAGATCAATTAATAACAACGAATCAAATAATTTTTTATTGATTATAGTTTAATAATTGGGAAAAAATTATTATTGAAATTCTGGAAAGGTCCTACATCCCCCACAATCAAAATGTGGATTACAGGAATGTCGGAGACACTTCATCTGGAAAGATTAAGGCTTGTCCTATTGGACAAGTTGGATCTTTTCAGAGAAATATGGTCTCCATTTACTGAATATCTAAAGGGTCAAAATGGCTCGGTACGAGAGCCTGACTGAAGCCTGAATAATGGAATAGATGAAGAATCACGTATAACAAATCATGGATATATCTCCAATGATGGATAACTTTTTTAATACTCCATTCATTCCTACTCTTACTTTATTTTTCTCTATCTTTTCTTACCTGTAAAAAAAAAAAAAGTATAGAAATATATAGACATAATTGTTAATATTAATAAAATTACAAATGTATGTGAGAAGTATACTCTATTAATATGTATTTACGTCTCATAAAAATAATTACAAAGAATGGCATCTGAGGCAGTTGTCCCATTGGTTCAGAAAGTGAGTGGACATAAGATGGCCTCCACAGTGTCAATCGACCTGAACCCCGGAAGAAATGTATATCGAATATGAATGTTGATATCGGTGCTAGCATAACTAAATGGATCATCAATGGAGAGGAAAAGGTTGCAGGCAACTATCTACCATACTAATGGGAGAGTCTAGGACTAGAGGTCATAGCCTCAGAATTAAAGGACGTTCTTTTAGGAAGGAGATGAGGAGGAATTTCTTTAATCAGAGGGTGTGGAATTCTTTGCCACAGAAGGCAGTGGAGGCAAAGTCAGTGGATGTATTTAAGACAGAGATGGATAAATGGTAAACAAAAGTGCTGGAGAAACTCAGCGGGTGCGGCAGCATCTATGGAGCGAAGGAAATAGGCAACGTTTCGGGCCGAAACCCTTCTTTAGACTTCAGTCGCTGAGTTTCTCCAGCATTTTTGTCTACCTTCAATTTTCCAGCATCTGCAGTTCCTTCTTCAACAGAGATGGATAGATTCTTGAATAGTACGGGCGTTAGAGGTTATGGGGAGAAGGCAGGAGAATAGGGCCATGATTGAATGGCGGAGTAGACTTGATGAACCGAATGGATTAATTCTGCTCCTGTCATGTGTGATACTACAAAATGAATTTGTCAAAACCAATAATTCATAAAATAAATTCATAAAATGCCAGTCTCTGGGATTGTCCCAGGATTACACTTGCTGGACATCTCCAAGCTCCAAACTCGCAGATGCTGCATACTGTCTCCGCCTACTTCCTTTCTTTTTCCCTCCCCCCCCCCCCCCCCAAGACATCAGTCTGCGTAAGGGTCTCGACCCGAAACATCGCCAATTCCTTCTCTCCATAGATGCTGCCTCACCCGCTGAGTTTCTCCAGCATTTTTTGTCTACCTTCGATTTTTCCAGCATCTGCGGTTCTTTCTTAAACATTATCTGTTTTGGGTTGAGTTCAGTTTATTGTCACATGTACTGAGGTACAGTGAAAAGCTAATGTTGCGTGCGAACCAGTCAGCATAAAGACAACAGGGTATACAGATTATTGATAAAGGAATAACATTTAGTGCAAGGTAAAACCAGTAAAGTCCAATCAAAGATATTTTGAAGGTCTCCAATGAGATAGATAGCAGTTCAGAGCAGTTCAGTTGTGGTAGGATGATTCAGTTGCCTGATAATAGGCAATTCAATTTTCCACACATGAAAATGCAAATTTTGTTTAATCTTTGCCAGCTATCTCCACCTTGAAAAAGTTCTGCTCTTTTCACCGAAGGGACCTGCTCTTGTCTTTTTTATTTCTTTCACATTTATGTTTTTACGCTCTCTTGAATCTGTCCTGCCCTCTACCCTGTCACACCATCTCCTTTTTTCTTTGTACATCTTTTCGCACAACTTAAAACTTGCTTTATCTCGGCCATTTTGCAGCTCTGAGGAAAAGCTTGCGATTTGAAACATTGACCCAGTTATTCTCTCCGCACACGTCTGTCGACTAGTTGCACAATGAGGCCGTTGAGTTAAAACTTTGTACACTCAGCGGGATGGGCGGCATTTTTGGAAGGTGAAACGGAGTTAACGTGTAAGGTTGATGTCCTTTCACCCCGAGGGGAGCTGGTTGTGGGATGCTCACTTAGAGCAGGACCGGGTTTCCTCTCGTCACTGCCCCACCCACCACCCCAACACCTCAGACCTCCCGATTTGCTCTCAATCTCTGAATGCGGGAATCATAACACACCAGTCAACCTGAGGAGCACCTTCAGCAACAGACCGGTTCCAGCAAGATGCAGCACAGAACGCCACAGGAGATCCTTCTTCCCTGTGGCTATCAAACTGTACAACTCCTCCACCTTCTGTCGTGGGGTAGACTGAGACTGACTCCCTTTCCCCTCCCTCCCCCCCCCCCCCCCCCCCACCCAATCTTTGCACATCCCCAATCCTTTCCTCTCGTCACTTTAATTTCATGTTTTATGTATCTTGTGTTTTACAGTATCTTGTGTTTTATTACTGTTGGCAGATCAATTTCCCTCCTGGGATGAATGAAGTTCTATCGTATCGTATCGTATGAGCAGCAGGGGCAGTGATTATTGGTGTTCCCGGGCTGCACCGGAGGAGGCGATGGTGGGTGGCCATCTTGGCCTGCTGCTCTTGATGTGGTGAGCGAGGTCCCACTGGGCTCCAGGAATCTGACCCGGCATGCAGGCAGTGTTGCCAATAGGGTCATATGGTCATGAGTGACAGCATCAGAAGTAGGCCATTCGGCCCATCAAGTCCACTCCACCATTCAATCATGGCTGATCTATCTCCCCCTCATTCTCCTGCCTTCTACCAATAACCCCCTGACATCCGTACTAATCAAGAATCTATCTATCTCTACCTTAAAGGGTAAAAACTCTTACTTGGTTATAGTGAACAATTGGCAATAACAGACCACATCCCCCCCCCCCCCTCATATTATCCATTATAACGAGGGTTTACAACAATTAATTATCTGCACATTTTGAAAAGCATGAAAAGCCGAATAAAAGAAACCAATTGATACGGAGCTGAATGTTGGGGTGGAGCCCACGCTAGCAGGAGGAGACGTGTTTTATGATTCGTCTGTGAATCTGCTTTTGGCAGAATGAGACGACTCCTGGGGTACTGGGAAAGGAAGCCACATGCGTGTTGTATAAACATTATAAATGTTGATTGTTGAAACAATCTGTGCAATCTCCACCACCACATTGCAGGAAGGAATGACCTCACAAGAGTGGCCAAGTTAAGGGAAGACACTGTCCTCAGGCACAGCACTTGAGAAAGATGAAATTGTGGCATATCTCCTATTGTTCTCTCAGCATCATTATCTGGATTAACTCTTCGCAATGACAATTAAGGATGCACACAGTGTGCAAATGACCGCAACAAAAAAGCTCCATGAATTTTTTAATTTGGGTTTTATTCAAAATTGCGGGAATGGTCCTTAAATTGAAGCCATCCAGACTAATCTGATAACAAAGGATGCATCACCATCTATACCTCTATTTTCCCTCTCCCCGACTCTCAGTCGGAAGAAGGGTCTCGACCTGAAACGTCACCCATTCCTCTCCAGAGATGCTGTCTGATCTGCTGGGTTACTCCGGGTTTTTGTGTCTATCTTCAGTGTGCATACACTAATGGGTAATAAGTAATCTTCTGTCCAGCTTATTTTCTCTAACTTCTACTATTAAAGCAATGGGTGCATTGGAAGCATTGCCAAATAGTTGTAAATCGAGGAGAAAAAAACCACCATACCCTGGAGTTCTGAAGAAGGGTCTCGACCCGAAACGTCGCCTATCTCCTTCGCTCCTTAGATGCCGCTGAGTTTCTCCAGCCTTTTGTGTACCCTCGATTCTCCAGCATCTGCAGTTCCTTCTTTAATACCCGGGAGTTATGTAGTTTACAGGAAGAAAGGCCATGGGTTGGGAAATAGGATACGGGCAAGGTGGTACATCCAACAGAACACTGAATAATAGAACGATTTAGAGGACTAGACATAAGGAACTGCAGATGCTGGAATTTTGAGCAAAACACAAAATGCTAAAGAATCCCCACAGCTCAGGCAGCATCTGTGGAGGGAATGGACAGGTGATATTTTGGGTTGACTAAGAGAAGCAACTGCGTCGTGACACTGCAGAAAGATACAAGAGCTATTGAATATTGATATTCTTGATAACAATGTTATTGATAATGACCAGTATAATTATTCTTATATAAACTGGGATGGTGTTGCGTTAAAGGGTAAATAAGAAGTGAAATTCCTGAAACATTTGCCTAATCTTGCCCAATGATGAGTATACTATGCACAATGTGATTCTGGGAATGAAGCCATCAAGGGGACCTCATTGAAACGTACCGAATAGTGAAAGGCTCGGATAGAGTGGATGTGGAGAGGATGCTTCCACAAGTGGGAGAGTCCAAGACTAGAGGTCGTAGCCTCAAAATGAAAGGACGAAGGAGATGAGGGGGAATTTATTTAGTCAGAGGGTGATGAATCTGTGGATTTTCTTTTGCCACAGAAGGCTGTGGATATTTTTGAGGCAGATATAGATAGATTCTTGATTAGTACAGATGTCAGGGAATATGGGGAGAAGGCAGGAGAATGGGGTTAGGATGGAGCGATAGATCAGCCAAGAGATAGATAGATAATGGCGGGGTGGACTTGATGGGCTGAATGGTCTAATTCTGTTCCTATCACTTATGACCTTAAGTGAAGCATGCGCCCATGAGAAATATTTAGGGAAGAATGATTGAACAGATTAATTATGGAAACATTTAAGGTATTGTACTTACCAGTAATGTGAAAAAAGCAAAGCAATAATTAAACAATGGAAAACTTTGATAGAGGGAATGCTGTCAATACAGATCTGTCATATTTCTAAAAACAGGTGTATGAAAAAAAATCTAAGCTTAATGTAATAGTGGAAAAGCCAGTTAACCAAAATATGAATCTAAGAAAGCTCTCCTTCAGTGGCATGGCGAGGCCTTATGTAAACTCGAGGAACAGCGTCTCATATATCCTGCCTGGGTAACGTATGGGTTCAATTTTCCAATTTTGTGTAATTGGCATCCCGTCTGTCCCTTTCCCTCTTCTCTTAATTTAGTTTAGAGACACAGCGTGGAAACAGGACCTACGGCCCACCCAGTCCACACCGACCAGCGACCCCCGCATGCTAATGCTATCCTCCACCCATTAGGAACAATTTACATCGATACCAAACCAATTTGCCTGCAAACCTATACGTCTTTGGAGTGTGGGAAGAAAGCAAAGATCTCGGAGAAAACGCACACAGACCACAGGGAGAATGTTCGCACTCCGTACAGACAAGCACTCATAGTCAGGATCAACCCTGGGTCTCTCGGTCTGTAAGCCAGTAGATCTACCGCTACGCCACCGTACCACCCTCATCTACCCAGATCCTCTCATGTAACCCAGATCCTCTCATGTCTTCCCTTAGTACCTCAAGCAAATAAGTTCCTATTTGCCTGATTCTTTCTCCTGTCCCCACCAGCCCCATTTGTCATAAACCCACACTCCCATCCACTGGATTTCCTCCCCCCTCCCTCACTGCTCACCCCTCCCCTTTCTTTCTTGGCTCCCATCTGCCATTGTCCTTCTCTTAAAGGATACCAAACCGCTGGAGTAACTCAGCAGGTCAGAGAGGGTGGAAGTTAGACACAAAATGCTGGAGTAACTCAGCGGGACCAGCAGCATCTCTGGATAGAAGGAATGGGTGATGTTTCAGGTCAGGACCCTTCTACAGACTGATTGTAGGGAGAAGCTGGGAGGCACAGGAGAGGACAAAGCTTGGCAGGTGATAGGAGGACATGGGTGAGGGGGGTTGGGTAGGCAGATGGCAGGAATAAAGGCCAGAGATTAAATCGAGAAGGTATGAAACAGAAGGTTGAAGAGTTGCAAATTGTGGACCAGAAGAAGGAATGTGGGAATAGGGGAAGGGAGGGGGGGGGGGGGGGGGGGAAGGGATGGGCTGTGGGGGAGAAAAAGGAGGGGGAGCAGAAGGGTTGATAGATGTTACCTCAAATTGGAGAATTCAAAGTTCATACCGTTGGGTTGCAAGCTCACCAAGGAGAATACCTAGAGTATTGTGTGCAGTTTTGGTCTCCAAATTTGAAGGACATTCTTGCTATTGAGGGAGTGCAGCGTAGGTTCACAAGGTTAATTCCCGGGATGGCGGGACTGTCATAAGCTGAGAGAATGGAGCGGCTGGACTTGTATACTCTGGAATTTAGAGGATGAGAGGGGATCTTATTGAAACATATACGATTATTAAGGGTTTGGACACGCTCGAGGCAGGAAACATGTTCCCGATGTTGGGGGAGTCCAGAACCAGGGGCCACAGTTTAAGAATAAGGGGTAAGCCATTTAGAACGGAGATGAGGAAACACTTTTTCTCACAGAGAGTGGTGAGTCTGTGGAATTCTCTGCCTATGGGCGGTGGAGGCCGGTTCTCTGGATACTTTCAAGAGAGAGCTAGATAGGGCCCTTAAAGATTTCGGAGTCAGGGGATATGGGGAGAAGGCAGGAACGGGGTACTGATTGGGCATGATCATCCATGATCACGTTGAATGGCGATGCTGGCTCGAAGGGCCGAATGGTCTATTCCTGCACCTATTGCCAATTGTCTATTGTCTCTACGTGGCACCATTCTTGAGATTGTGTGTGACCTTCCTCTGGCATTGGAGGAAGCCCAGGTCATAAAGGTCAGAACGGGAATGGGAAGGGGGTTAAAATGGTAACCGACCGGGAGATCCATTAGGCCTCGATGGACCGAGCGCGAGTGTTCAGCGAAATGTTCGCCGAGTCTGCACTTGGTCTCGCTGATGTACAGGAGGCCACATCGAGAGCAGCTATGAGGGTAGAGAAGGTGGCTCATGAACCTCTGTCTCACCTGGAAGGACAGTTGGAGTCCTGGACGGAGGCAAGGGAGGAGGTATTGGGGCAGGCATTACATTCCCTGCGACCACAGGGGCAAGTATCTGAGGAGGGGCCGGTTTGGGTGGGAAGAGCTGAGTGAACCAAGGAGTTGCGGAGAGTGGAAAAGGGGTGGAGATGGGAAGATGCAACTGCAAATCAACATCTGCACTTCCTTGTTTTCATCATCCTTCCCTTATTTGGCTCCACTCTTCACCTTCTACTATAATCCAGCCATTTTTTACCTCATCACTTCCCATCCTCTGTTGCTATCTCCACCCTTCCATTCCCACACCTTTGATCTGCTAATCAACCCCTCTTCATCTGTATCCACTTGTTAGATCTTGCCCCATCTTTCACCCGTCTCTATCTCGCCTTCACATTTTCTAGTTTAGATGAAGAGTCTCGACCCAAAACTCTCGACTGTCCATTTCCCTCCACTGATGCTGCCTGGCCCATTGAATTCCTCCAGCTGCTCTCTTTATTTTCCTCCAGGCTCCAGTATTCGTAGCCTCTTGTGCTTCTAATCTTTCTCTGTCAACTGGGCAAATCAAATTGACAAGTGTAGTGAGGGGAATTAATTTATCATTTGTTTTCATGCTATTTTACTGCAGCAATATATTATGGAACCATCTAGTGTTATTTTCAGCCTTGTCTGGTATAATGAGTCGCGGTTAATTAGTAATTTCATAATGAGTGATTTGCAGGGATAAGTAATTGGAATTTGATAAAATGTTATTTTAAGTTCTGTCCACACACACTTGTTAGAAAATAGCACATAGAAAAATACGGCTGAGGAACAGACCTTTCAGACCACCATGTCTCTGCTGAACATAACGCTAAGATAAACTAATTTCATCTGCCTATATATAGCCCTCCATTCCCTGCATGTCCAGGGGTTATGGGGGAGAAGGCAGGAGAATGGAGTTCGGAGGAAGAGATGCGTCAACCATGATTGAATGGCAGAGTAGACCTGATGGGCCAAATGGCCTAATTCTACTTCTATCGCTTGACTATATGTCATGTGCGTATCTAAAAACCTTTTTCAAGTTCACCACAACCCTGGCAGCATGTTCCAGGCACCCACAACCCTTTGTGCAGAAACACTTTCGCCGCATATCTCCTTTAAACTTTATCCCTCTCACCTTAAAGCTATGTCCACTAGTCTTTGATATTTTCACCCTAGGAGAAAAGGTTCTAACTGTCTACCCTATCAACGGCTCACATAATTTTATATACCTCTGTCGGGTTTCTCTGAAACCTACTATGTTCCAGAGAGAATAATCCCAAGTCTGTCCAACCTTTACTTCATAGTTAATCCTTCTAAACAAAGCAGCATGTTGTTAAACCTGAAACCTCCACGTCCTTCCTATAGTGGGATGAGCAGGACTGCACACAATACTTCAAATGTGGCATAACCAAAGTCTTATAAAAGCTGCATCATGAATTGCTGACTCTTATACTCAATGCCCTGACCTATGAAGGCATACTTCGGGGGATTATATATGAAGGTTAGGAAGAACTGCTTCTTCTCCTTGCATATGGCGTGCACAGCCTAAAGTTGTAGGACAACTTGTTCCATTTGATCTTATTTGATTGTGCACGCCGGGTTGATTGCATTCGTTGAAACAGGGCGGACCACGTGAAGGTTGCAATCTCCCACCCCGTTAG
Source organism: Okamejei kenojei (assembly GCA_035221665.1). Taxonomy (NCBI): domain Eukaryota; kingdom Metazoa; phylum Chordata; class Chondrichthyes; order Rajiformes; family Rajidae; genus Okamejei; species Okamejei kenojei. The sequence continues at coordinate 8,987,830 of CM069131.1, forward strand.
GAAGATGAAATTAGATAGGGCCTTTGAGGAATATAAAGGAAGCAAGAAATAAATCAGGCAGGGAATTAGAAAGGCTTCAGATTGAAGAAGGGTCTTGACCTGAAACGTCACCCATTCCTTCTCTCCAGAGATGCTGCCTGTCCCTTTGAGTTACTCCGGGAATTTGTGTCTATCTTCCCTTTAACAGCATTGATGTACAAAGGGATCTTGTTGTCCAATGCTACAGTTCCCTGAAATTAGCCACATAAGTAAGAAGAGTGGCAAAGAAGGCTTATGGTGTGTGTGCTCTCCTTGGCTGGAGTATTCAGTATACGAGTCTGGAAGACATGATGTTGCATTAAAAAACTTTGGTTGGGCTGCATTGAAGTATCGTGTGCAGTTCTGGTTGCCCCATTACAGGAAGGTGTTGGAAGCTTTGGAGAGGGTATACAAAAGGTCTACCAAGATGCTGCTAGATTAGAGGGTATAAAAAGAGGTTGGACAAAGTTGTATTATTTTCTCAGGAGCATCAGAAATTGAGGGGACACCTGATAGAAGTATATAAATGTATGTGTGGTGTAGATACTGCAGGTAGACAGTCAGGATTGTTTTCCCAGGGTGGAAATGTCAAATATTAGAGGCAGTGGTTTATGGGAGAAGAAGGAAAAATAGTAAGATTAAACGAGAACTTACCAGTTTGAAGTTTGATCTTTATTTTATGAGTTACGATGAGGGACTACGTGAAGACCCCTGTCCAGCCGCACGTGCGTCAATCTTTAAAGCAGCGGTGTGAAATCACAGGTAATAGTGACTGAAGTATAATAGTAAGATAACAGAAGACTAGAACTACTAGATTACATTTATGAGGGTTGGGAGTGGAGGGCACGTAGTCCCTCATCGTAACTCCTCATAAAATAAAGATCAAACTTCAAACTGGTAAGTTCTCATTTAATCTTACTATTTTACTTTGGAGTCACGTGAGTGACTACGTGAAGACTTCAAAGCTCTGTGATTCCATGCTGTGAGAAACGAGTCTACACAACCAACCACAGCTGCTTCATTGACAAATGAAGGAAAACATTCATAATGCAAACAGTCATGACATAGATTTAAAACATGCTGATGCTGTTTAAATAAAGTAATAATATTCATATCTCTCACCCAGATGGAAAGTATAACTAGAACATAAAATAGAGTTGACAAATACCCTTGGTCTACCAATGGGTTATTATAAATGTTTGGAGATTCGTTTGTTGGACCATGCTGCAGCCGTAAGGATGTGGTCCAGTGGAACGTAAATACCCTTGCTGCTGATGTTGTAGCAGCCCTGGTGGAATGAGATCTGGAATCAGTATCTATTCCTACATAACGCAAACTCCGTTTTATCATCTGGAGTGGCCTGAACAGATACGTTCTTCTAAGTTTTTTGTGACTAACAAACATTGCTAGTTCAGAGCCTCAAAGGCTCTTGGTGACCTTGACGTATTGTTGCATATATGTATGCTTACGTTACCAAAGGTCCCCTGGCTTGCCTGTAACTATTTTGAGACCTGACACCCCTTCTGCTCTGCTCAAGTATTTATAAACATAAAATATTATATATTATTATTTACAGATGTAATCATCCTGTACCGTCACAATTATGTAGCGACTGAACCTGCTGCGCTAAACCAACGCCAGAAGATAACTACCTAATGGGCTCTGGCCAAAGTTAAGGATGTAGCTGGAGCCCGCTGGTGAAATAGTGCTCACAAATGTCAACATCCCATACGGCATTGTACTGGTCCTGGGAGACCTTGTGTTAAAGATATCCTTACAAACTTGATATCCGTGGTGAACCCGACAGAGCGGATCTCGTTTGCTACAGGCAATTCAATGAAAAGGCATGTTGGCACAGTTAATGGCCGTACAACTCAATTATTGACAAAAGATCATTTAACATGAACTCCAAATGTCAGTAATCTATACCGTTTTCAATGTAACATGAGCATGAAACAAACTCTTTTCATCTCCTGGAAAAGAAAATTCCTGCTTTTTGGTGCTATCCAATCACTCTGAAGGATAGATGTAACAACCCAAGCCTTAGGGCAGTTTATTGAATCTGCAGAACATAATTTGATTTTATCATGCAACGGCTGATTTTCCAAGCCTCAGGCTGAACCAGCAAAGTTACGTTTAAAATAACCATATAAGGTTGTATTATTATTCCCGACAAATCGGGAATCAAAGTTGCATAAATGAATCACACAATAGGAACCTAAAGCGGTCTCTTAATGACTGTATTTGAAGCCCTGATTGATGAAGCAAAATGGAGGAAGACATAAAAGACCTTCCTTCTCCTTGTAGCAAGAATGTATCTCTCGCCACTGTTATGCCACATATTTTGCAACCTGTGAATAAGCATGAAACACAAACATTTGATGTTCCATTGAACCAGAGTTTCAAAATAAGGTGTGATTCAACACCAATTCTGTGCTGCCATTGACCTATATTTGATGATTCTCCTGTGGCAAATGAGATTATGCAACCATTACAGGAATCTTTAACTGATTGCACCCACGTGACTAACATATGTCATCATCATAATGTATCAACATGAAGTTGAGCATGCAGATATGCATATTTGCTCAATCACTCTTTAACCCATACAATGCCCATAGGGTCTGTAGACAGTTGATACCAACAAGTGAAGAATTGGTAAGACACGCAAATCTGCTCCACCTCCAAACTCGAGATGATAATCGCAATTTAGTGTCTGCCGTGAACGGCAACTGTGGCCCGATTTCCGAGCCAGTCTTGCAAGACAATCCTGGCCCTTATACTAAGCCTGCCTAATTATAACCTGCTTGGAATGCTAGTATTGTCCAGTTTTACATGGTTAGACCCCTCAAAGTAGATGATAATGTCTCAATCATTTGTATTGTACAACCAAGTGTACATCTTGTCGGCCGTCGCAAAACATCCGGCAAAAACCTCTGAAAATCGAGGTTCCTGCAGGAGACCTAAAACAGGTAAAAAATCCAACTTACCTGAAGTTTAAACTTACCGCTGGAGGTGCTCTGCTGCTCCAACCGGTCGGCCTGCACCAATGCGTCTGATGTAATGATGCACGTGCGGCTGGACGGGGTTCTTCACATAGTCACTCACGTGACTCCGAAGTAAAACTGTAAAGTCATGTCATAAGTGATAGGAGGAGAATTAGGCTATTCGGCCCGTCAAACCTACTCCGCTCTTCAATCATGGCTGATCTATCTCTCCGTTCTAACCTCATTCTCCTGCTTTCTCCCCATAACCCTTGACACCCGTACTAATCAAGAATCTATCTATCTCTCTTAAAAATATCCATTGATTTTGGTGGTGAATCTGTGGCAAAGAATTCCACAGATTCACCACCCCTGACTGAAGAAATTCCTCCTCATCTTGTCAAAGGAATGTCCTTTAGCTCTGAGGGTATGACTGGTCCTAGACACTCCCACTAGTGGAAACATCCTCTCCACATCCACTCTATCCAAGCCTTTGTAGGAGATGTGCTGGGAACACAGAATGTGGCAGATGCCTGGAGCCCGGTGCCAGGGCGGTGGTGGAAGCAGATGTGTATGACATGACGTTTAAGAGGGTTCTAGCGAGGCATATGAATATGCAGGGTATGCAGGGATGTGGGTCATTTGCGTGCTGAAGGATTTGTTTAATTTGGCACCATATTTGGCACAGATGTGGTAGAGCAAAGGGCATGTTCCTGTGTTGCACTGTTCTATATTCTATGTTCTGTGCTTCCTGTTCTATGCCTCTGACTTTGCAGTTCGCCATGCATCAGGGAGCTGAACCAGGCATTGTGTCTGTGAAGTCATTATTTCATCTACTTTAGTTTAGTTTTAGTTTAGTTTGGAGATACATCGGGGAAACAGTGCCTTTGGCCCATCGATTCCACACCGACCAGCGTTCCCCGCATATTAACTCCCCGCACGGGTGTCGGGGGTCTATGGGGAGAAGGCAGGAGAACGGGGTTAGGAGGGAGTGATAGATCAGCCATGATTGAATGGCGGAGTAGACCTGATGGGCTGAACGGCCTAATTCTGCTACAATCACTTATGACCGTCGCACTATCTTACATTATGGACAATTTTTTTGTTCATTTATACCAAGCCAGTTAACCTACAAGCCTGTACGTCTTTGGAGTGTGGGAGGAAACCAAAGTTCTCGAAGAAAACCCACGCAGGTCGCGGGGAGCACGTACAAACTCCGTACACACATGCACCTGTAGCCAGGATCGACCCCGGGTGTCTGGCGCTATAAGTGCTGTAAGGCAGCAGCTCTATCACTACGCCACTGTTACTTTAATCTCAATAAAAACAGTTGTCATCGTGGGCACTAAGTTTTGCCAGCATTACTGACTTCCAATGAATGCTGGAGGTGATTAACACATGTCCATACCCAACCCAGACGATTTTGAGACCAGGGTGTACGAGATCACAAGAGGTTTCTCCTGAAGTTGACAGTCCCACCTTCAGGATGTGAACTCGACTTCTTCATCCACAGAATGGCCCAGTGGTGCAGCTAGTAGAGCTGCTGCCTCACAACTCCAATGTCACAAGTCAAATCCAGATTTCAAGTGCTGTCTGTGTGAAGTTTGCATGTTCTCCCTGTGACTGCATGAGTTTCCTCTGAATGCTGTAGTTTCCTTTCACAATCCAAAGATGTGCAGACTGGCAGGCTGCTTGACTATTGTAAATTGCTCTGGTGTGCGGCTCTGAGAGAGTCGGTGGGATTCTGGGGAGAATACAAATGGGATTAGTGTGGGATTTGTGTAAATGGATGCTTGACGGTGGACATGGAGTACGTAGACCGAAGGGCCTGTTTCCATTCTGTATAACATAGCAATAGAATGCTATTGAAGGCTACACTCTCAGTGGCTGGCATTTACCAGAGGGATGGATTCTGAAGGTCAAGGGCTGCCCCTTACTACACATTTTTGTCTCATAGAGTCATAGAGTGATACAGTGTGGAAACAGGTCCTTCGGCCCAACTTGCCCACACCGGCCAACATGTCCCAGCCTCACTAGTCCCACCTGCCAGCATTTGGTTCATACCCCTCCAAACCCGTCCGATCCATGTACCTGTCTAACTGTTTCTTAAATGTTGGAATAGTCCCAGCCTCAACTACCTCCTCTAGCAGCTTGTTCCATACACCCACCACCCTTCGTGTGAAAAAGTTACCACTCGGACAGCTCTTAATTCTTTTCCCCTTCACCTTAAACCTAAGTCACCTTTTCACGTTTTCTGGGCAAGAGACTCTGTGCAGCAGCTTATTTTCCCAATGCGTTGCCCGACTACGGGACCTGAGCGCACTCATACAAGAGGGACACAGCACCTTTAAACGTTCAAAGGGTATTTATTGGTCACGTACACCAATTGGTGTAGTGAAATGTTTCTTGCCAATGCAGCACATAAAAAAAGAATACAGACATAACAATAATAAAGAGATTTTAAACACAAAAAACATCCCCCGACAATGGTTCCCATTATGAGGGAAGGCACAATGTCCAGTCCCCATCCCATGTCCTCCCATAGTCGGGCCTATTGAGGCCTCCGCAGTCGCCTCCACAGAGGCCCGATGTTCCAGGCCGTTCTCGCCGGGTGATGGGTCTCCGGCGTCGGGAGAATCCTCTCAGCGGCTTGGGACACCTGGAACGGCCGCTTCCCTACCGGAGTCTGCGGCTTCCGAAGCCAACAAGGCCGCGCTGAATGGAGCTCCCCCATTGGCTCCCGATGTTGAAGTCAGCGCCGCCGCCCACGGCTGGCCGCTCCACAGACCCGCAGCTCCGCGATGTTTTTTTCTCGGCGGTCTTCAGCTCACCGGAGTTCCAGCGCGGCGACCCAGGCAAGGCATCGCCCGCTCCGCCCCGCGATGGCGCTCCAGCGCTGCGCCGCTGCCGAAGCCGAGGTTCTGGGCGGTCCCCTCAAGAAACGCCGCTCCAGGCCCGCTGGTAGGCCGCGAGGACGGGTCGAAGTTGCAGCCCGGAGAAAAGCTGCCTCTCCGAACAGGTAGGGACCAGGAAAAGCAGTTTCCCCCTCCCCCCCACCCCCCAACCCCCACACAAAAAAGAATAAACTCCAAACACTTTAACTCACTAAAAATAAAGAAAAGAGTGAAACAAACAGCTGCAGGCTGGGCAGCCATACCATACAGGACGGCGCCCCCTATGTAAGTTTTCAAGGTCGGACCCCAGTAAGCAAAAATGGCCGGGCGAGGAGAGGGGCGTCGGCTCGCGGGCCGATCCGGTCGAAGGCGACGGAGAGAGGCCCTGCAGGCGACTCGGGCTTACCTGGATCGGGAAGAGGCAGGAGAGTGGCCAGAGCAAGAGGGTCAGGAGTGTAACTGGACAACTGGAGGATGTCCTTGTTCTAGATCCACGTCTCCCAGATGAACAGTGGTAGGAAGCACTGGCTATTTGGAATATAGAAGGGTTCCGAACAGAGTTTTTTTTTTTAACCACAAATCTGCAAAATAGAGTTTCTCAGTGCAAAGTATGCGTTCCTCTCCATACTACAATCCTTGCACCAACACGGCACACAAATGGTCAGCTAGGCCTTGTCACTCCAGTTTAGTTTATTTTAGTTTACAGATACAGCGCAGAAACAGGCCCTTCGGCCCATCCGGTCCGTGCTGACCAGCGATCCCCGCACATTAACACTATCCTACACCCACTAGGGACAATTTTTACATTTACCAAGCCAATTAACCAACATACCTGTACATCTTTGGAGTGTGGAGGAAACTGAAGATCTCGGAGAAAACCCACGCAGTCACGGGGAGAACGTACAAACTCCGTACAGACAGCACCCGTAGTCGGGATCGAACCCGGGTCTCTGGTGGTGCATTCGCTGTAAGGCAGCAACTCTACTGCTGTGCCACCGTGACCACCCAGTTGATGCCTAAAATTCCTTCACATCTTTCTTTGCAGCTCAACTTGCAGTGAACTCACGGGGGGGGGGGGGGGGGGGGGGGGACTGATGCTGGAAGAGAGACAGGGCAGGGCAGAGTCTGGCAGGTAACAGGTTGATAAAGGTGAGAAGGGCTTTTGATAGGTAGATGGTTGGACAAAGGCCAGAGATAAAAAGACAGAAAGTGTGAGCTGAAAGCATTGAAGAGTTGCTAACCGTGAAGCTAGAGGAAGTAATGTAGGTAGAAGGGGAGAGGGAGGTAAGAAAAAGGTGTGTATCCAGTTGGAGCATAATGGAGGGAGGAGGGGGAGAAGGTGTGGGGGGGGGGGGGGGGGGGGGGGGGGGGGGGGGGGAGAAGAAGGAAAGGGAGAAAAAGGAGGATAGTATGTAGCTACCTAAAATTGGAGAATTTGACGTTCACACCGTTGGGTTGTAAGCTACCCAAGCGGAATATGAGGCGTTGTTCCTCTAGTTTGAGTGTGGCAGCACTCAGGCAATGGAGGAGGCCCAGGACAGAAATGTCAGTAGGTAACAAGAAGATGCCATCACCTTGAGTTACATGTTGCACAATCCCCTCAATCAAAGACAACAGCCTTGCTTGAGGAAGATCAGTATTTTGATTGCAAGATGTTTCTCCTGAAGTTGACAATCACACCTCCATGGTGGTCTCTATGCCAGTATGGGAATGGGAAGAGATGGTTAAATGGTTAAATGGAGATCCAGCAGTGGACTTGGTGGACTGAGCGTAAATATCAAGTGAAATGGTCGCCGAGTCTACGCTTGGTCTCGCCGATGTACTGGAGGACACCAGGAAGTCCGGATACAGTAGATGAGGTTAGAGGAGTGTGTGAACTTCTGTCTCACACTCACCTGGAAGGACTGCAGGTGTCCCTGGGTGAGGTGAGTGAGGAGATATGGGTGGGGACAGGTGTTGCAACTCCTGTTGTTACAGGGGGAAAGTACCTGGGGAGAGGGTGGTTGGTGGGAAGGTGTGTGAACCAAGGAGTTGGTGAAACATAGAAAACATAAAACATAGAAATTAGGTGCAGGAGTAGGCCATTCAGCCCTTCGAGCCTGCACCGCCATCAATATGGGCACCGGATCATCCAACTCAGTATCCTCGTCTGCCTTTCTCCACCCTCTGATCCCTTAGCACAAGGGCCAATCCAAATCACTCTTAAAATAGCAATGAATGGCCTCAACTCCTCTGTGGCAGAGAGTTCCAGAGACTCACCACTCTCTGTGTGAGGAAAGTCTTTCTCATCCGGTCTTAAAGGATTTCCCCCTTATCTTAAGCTGTGTGTCCTGACTTACCAACATCGGGAAAAATCTTCCTGCATCTAGCCTGTCCAACCTTAAGAATTTTGTAAGTTTCTATAAGATCCCCTCTTAATCTCTAAATTCCAGAGAGTATAATCGAGTCTATGGACAGTCATACATCCAGAAATCAGTCTGGTGAACCTTCTCTGCACTCCCTCTATGGCAATAATGTCCTTCTCAGATTTGCACGCAATACTCCAGGTGTGGTTCACCAAGACCCTGTACAAGATTTAGACCTCTGCTCTGTACTCAATCCTTTGGAAAGAACATACCATTCGCTTTTTTCACTGCCTGCTGCACCTGCATGCCTACTTTCAATGACTGGTGTACCATGACACCAGGTTCGCTGCATCTCCCTTTTCCCAATCGGCCACCATTTAAATATAGTGCTTTCCTGTTTTTGTCTAGCATCTGTCACCAGCCTATCAAGTCACCCTGCAGTCTCTAGAATCCTCCTCACAGCGAACACTGCCCCCAGCTTAGGTCATCGCCAAACTTGGAGATATTGCCTTCAATTCCCTCATCAGATCATTAAATATATATGATCATTAATATATATTGTAAATAGCTGTGGTCCCAGCACTGAGCCTGTGGAGTTATGCCATTGTGAAAAGGACCCGTTTACTCCTACTCTTTGCTTCCTGTTTGCCAGCCAGTTCTCTATCACATCATTACTGAACCCTAATACCGTATGCTTTAAGTTTGTATACTAATCTTTATGTGGGACCTTGTCGAAAGCCTTCTGGAAGTCCGATATACCACATCACTGGTTCTTTATCCACCTGAGGTGAGGCAGCAGTCTCTGCAGAAAGCGGAAATGGGTGAGGATGGGAAGATGTGACTGGTGGTAGGATCATGATGGAGATGGCTGCCATCTGGTGGGTCATGTTGTAACGCTTTGCAATGGTTTCAATCATCGTTTTGACACATTTTGCGATTTATTGTAGCAGTGTTTGATTTGGCACTAACACAAAATAAACCATAAAATCCATGAAAATTAGATGATTTCCCATTTCTTGGCATTGAATGGTCAATTATAATGAAGGCTAAATTAGCTAAAATGAGGAGGGAAATTAGATCTGTCTGAAGATGGGTATCAACCTGAAACGTCACCTATTCCTTCTCTCCATAGATGCTGCCTCACCTGCTGAGTTCCACCAGCATTTTTGTCTACCTTCTATTTTTCCAGCATCTGCAGATCTTTCTTAAACAGGGAAATGAGATTAAAATGTTTACCAGAAAGCAAATAATGAAATGGGAAATGTTAGACATCCTTTGAGACTAAATCTGTGGGAAAGGGAGACATCAGTGGCTGTTTCCTTCGTAAAAAGATGAGCAAACAATTGGGAGATTTAGAATATGGCATTGATAATCAAAATTGATCGAGGAAGAATGCAAGAAATCTATGAAAAAATATCAAAATAGCCTGCATGACAAAGTAAAAAGGAGAAGACCAGAAAAAGTAATGTGGCACTCTAACAGGCAGAAGTAGAGGAAAAAAATATATACTAGGGATAACGAAATGGCTACAGTATTAACCAAATAATAAATGTACTAGATATATTGGGGAACAAAGTCTACAGGAGATGTGTAGGGCAATTTGTTTACACAGAGTGTGGTGAGGAATGTATTACCAGGGATGGTGGTGGAGGCCGATACGATAATGGCGTTTCGGAGGCTTTAGAGAAGCACATGGATATGCAGGGAATCATGTACAGGATTAGTTTAGTTTAGGAATACAGCAGTTCGGCCCACCGAGTCCATGCCGACCAGAGATCCCCGCACACAAACCTACACACACACTAGGGACAATTGACATTTTTATACCAAGACAATTAACCTACAAACCTGTACGTCTTTGGAGTGTAGGATGAAACCTAAGATCTTGGAGAAAATCCTCGCAGGACATGGGGAGAACGTACAAACTCCGTACAGGCAGCACCCACAGTCAGGATCGAACCTGGATCCCTGGCTGAGTAGACAATAAACAAAGGTGCAGGAGCAGGCCATTCGGCCCTTCGAGCCAGCACTGCCATTCAATGTGATCATGGCTGATCATCCCCAATCAGTACCCCGTTCCCTGCCTTCTCCCCATATCCCCTGACTCCGCTATCTTTAAGAGCCCTATCTAGCTCTCTCTTGAAAGCATCCAGAGAACCGGCCTCTACCGCCCTCTGACGCAGAGAATTCCACAGATTCACAACTCTCTGTGAGAAAAAGTGTTTCCTCCTCTCCGTTCTAAATGGCTTACCCCTTATTCTTAAACTGTGGCCCCTGGTTCTGGACTCCCCCAACATCAGGAACATGTTTCCTGCCTCAAGCGTGTCCAAACCCTTAATAATCTTATATGTTTCAATAAGATCCCCTCTCATCCTTCTAACCTCCAGAGTATACAAGCCCAGCCACTCCAGTCTCTCAGCATATGACAGTCTCGCCATCCCGGGAATCACACTTGTAAACCTACGCTGCACTCCCTCAATAGCAAGAATGTCCTTCCTCAAATTAGAGGACTAAAACTGCACACAATACTCCAGGTGTGGTCTCACTAGGGCCCTGTACAACTGCAGAAGGACCTCTTTGCTCCTATACTCGACTCCTCTTGTTATAAAGGCCAACATGCCGTTCGCTTTCTTCACTGCCTGCTGCACTTGCATGCTTGCTTTCATAGACTGATGAACAAGTAAATGAGAGTAGTTTATTTTGGCATCAAGTTCAGCAGAGACGTAACAGGACAAAGAGCTCATTCTTGTGTTGTACTGTTCTATATTCTGTGTACTATGACACTGATACACGTTAAGTAATTAACAGTGGTAAAGAAAGCTACTCTGAAAATTACAAATCGCTTGGACTGGAATGACTGTATCCAAGGGTTCTGTAGAGACAGCTGGATGTAGTAATGTTGATCTCCTAAAGTTAGTTTGGTTACAGGGCAGTTGCTTCTAATCTACAGGGAATGAGAATAGAGAAAACAATGTGTCTGCCGTCATTGTTTGTCAAGAAAGTTTTCTGAGGATATAACCAGCTACTCCCACTTCAGCAGAGTGCCAAGGCACCGAGTCTTCCACTTACTTGGAATTACCATTGACCTGAACAGAGCTCACATCAACTATTTAACATTAGATGCTAGATGCAGGGAAAATGTTCCCAATGTTGGGCGAGTCCAGAACCAGGGGCCACAGTCTTAGAATAAAGGGGAGGCCATTTAAGACCGAGGTGAGAAAAAACGTTTTGACCCAGAGAGTTGTGAATTTGTGGAATTCCCTGCCACAGAGGGCAGTGGAGGCCAATTCACTGGATGGATTTAAGAGAGAGTTAGAAAGAGCTCTAGGGGCTAGTGGAATCAAGGGATATGGGGAGAAGGCAGGCACCGGTTATTGATTGGGGGCGATCAGCCATGATCGCAATGAATGGCGGTGCTGGCTCGAAGGGCCGAATGGCCTCCAGCTGCACCTATTTTCTATGTTTCTATTAGAGACACATGTCAGGATTGGGATGGAGTGTTCACAAGACATTTTAAAAGTCATAGGTTAAAAATGTTTCATTGCCATATACGTACTGGCTACAGAACAATGAAATTCTTATTTGCTGCTGCTTTACAAACCCTTGATGCAACAACATACAAATGAATAAGACAATGAATTAATAATCAGCACCACAAGGTAATCAGAGCATTATGATGCTGAACCGAACTAGGTAATGCAACCAAACAAAGTCCAAAGTAGATCATAGCTGCTGTGGTAGGGTTGTGGTTAGTGTTGTGCAGTGTTCAAGTCTGATTGTTGCTGGCAAGGTGCTGTTCTTAAATCTTTTTGAGGCAGCATCTCCTGAAGACCCCTTCAATTGTAGGGAGGTCAGTACACATGATGGACCAGGAAATGGCTGCAATTTTCTCCAGCCTTCTTCATCCTGATTGTGTGAGTTACATAACACCGGTGAAGGAAAAAAACACTGTAAAATAAAAGATCTGAAAGGTACAAATCTCTTGCCTGCATCCAAAGGTTCTGAAGAGACATGTGGGTGTAGTAATGTTGATCTTCCAAAGACAGCTTGGTTATAGGACAGTCCCAACAAGTGAATGAGGATAGTGAAATCAATTTAGCTGATGTCCGTGTAGGAAGGAACTACAGATGCTGGTTTCAACCGAAGATAGACACACGATGCTGGAGTCACTCAGCGGGACAGGCAGCATCTCTGGAGAGAAGGAATGGGTGACGTTTTGGAGCTAGACACTTCTTCAGACGGCTAATTTCAACGTTGGACAGAAGGAATGGGCGACATATCGGGTCGAGACCAAATGAGTCTGAAACGTCACCCATTCCCTCTCCCCAGAGATGCTGCCTGTCCCGCTGAGTTACTCTAGCTTGTTGCGTCTATCTTTCGCTACTGTCAGTGTTTGACAGGGAAGTTTTCTGAGGATATAGCCTGTGGCTGTGATGCAACCAGTGAACATCAAGTCAAGTCAAGTCAAGTTTTGTTCGTCAATTGCACATAAAGTGCAAGTGAAATGAATTTGCCAGCAGCAGTACAATAAAAAAGAACATACAATACACAATAAAAATATAACACAAACATCCGCCATAGCATTCATCGCTGTGGTGGAAGGCACAAAGTTTGGTCAGTCCTCCTCCATTTTCCCACGTGGTCGGGACCTCAACCCTCCGCAGTTGCCGCTGCGAGCGTCCAGATGTTCAGACAAGGTAAGTCCAGGTAAGTCCAGAATCGGTGCCTCCCCACCGGAGACCGTGGCTTCAGGTTGGTGTAGGCCGCAGGCCGGCGGTCGAAGGTTTGAAGTCCTCGCCGCAGCCAGAAGCACCGCAGACCGCAGGGCCGACGGCTGGAGCTCCTCTCCAGGGATCCCCGGCGAGGGACCCCGCTCCGGATGGTAAGTCCCCGCCGCGTCCTCGGGATAAGTAGGCCGCGGGCCGGCGGTCGGAGCTCTTCTCCTTTGGGGTCCCCAACGAAGGATCCCAGGCTCCAGACGCCGCCAGCTGGAGCTCCACAGACCGCGGCTTCAGGCTGCCGCGGGCCAGCGAATGGACGAGAGTCCACGCTGCGCCCGCAGCTGAAGCCCCGGGCACATCTCCGGGAAGGGCCGCACCGATCCTCGATGTTAGGATACGAGGAAGGCGACATGGAAACAGTTAGACCACGTGGAGGAGGCGACCAAAACGGTTTCCCCCTTACCCCCCCCACACCACCGAGACACACCGAGAGACATTAAAAACATACATTAAGACACACTAAAAAAACAAAAAAAGTAGAAAAATCAAACACGCTGCTGGCAGGGCTGCCGGCTTGCAGTGCCCCCACCGACCAGTTTCTATGCTCTCTACCATACACCTGCAGACGTTTGCTGGAGTATTTGGTGACATACCAAACCTCTTCAACCTTCCAAGGAATCAGAGGGATTGTGAGCATTCTTTGTTGATCGTATCAATGAGTTGGGCCCAGGAGAGATCATCAAAGATATGCATGCCCAGAATCTTGAAGCTCTTGACACTCTCACCTGCTACCATTTAAACAGTAAGCTTTTCCACAGACAAGAAGATTAGAAATATCCAAAATGAGCAGTTCATTTAATTTGTGCGCCGATTAATTTTCCTTACTAATCCCCAATTTACAGTATATAGACTATGCAGTATACAATTCATATTTTACAATTACAATTCATCAACTTGCCTCAACTATCCCTCTGCTCCTGTAATCTCTATTACAGAGAAAACACAAGTGTAACAGTGTTGTGGAAGGATCATCACCTCGCAATTTATCCATGTTACATATTATCCTGGTTTAAATAAATATCACTATTCCCTCAGCGTTGCTGGGTCAGAACCCTGGAATTAAACTACCTAGGGCTTTGCTTTGGCAGAACAGACCAGTCCTGGTTTCTGCTTACATTGTTTGCTCTAGCTGGGCTGCCTATTGTTTTGATTTTCTTGACCATGCCAAGAATCTTAGCAGAACATTGTCCCCAGGTGCAGAAATACGTTTAATGAATGACTTAATGAATTAATAAATGATTGTCACGTGAGAAATGTCACAGTGAAATTCCTTGCCTGCACACCCAAGGTATGCAAATAGTCGCCACATAAAGATCGCGGGACAAAGTTACAAAGTATCCCCATGGCAGGTCCTCCTTTGTTCTTCCCCCGTCCCCATCTTCCCAGTGGTCCCCCCACGCCGGGTCCTCCTTTGTGCCTCCACACATCAATGGAAACCCCTTGTAGCAGACGCTGTCATCAAATGATTACCAAATGGTCACATAAGATTGAAGCACCGTCAGTAATCCCTACCTAGAAATGATCCCCTGCTTGCTGTGGACATCTTACTGATGATCAACACAAAAAGCTGGAGTAACTCAGCGGGACAGGCAGCATCTCTGGCGAGAAGGAATGGATGACGTTTCGGGTCGAGACCCTTCTTCAGACTGAGAGTGAGGGGAGAGGGAGGGACACAGATAAGGAAGTATAAGGTGTGAAAACAGGACAAAGGGGGTGAAGCTTCAAGGAAAATGTAGAGTAGATAATTGTTAGCTGGGAGAAAGTAACAACAAAGCAAATAGAGATAAAATGTAGTCGGAGACAGTAAGACTGGTCGGAGAACTGGGAAGAGGGAGGGATGGGGAGAGAGGGAAAGGAATGGTTACTTGATGTTAGAGAAGTCAATGTTCATACCGCTGGGGTGTAAGTTGCCCAAGCGAAAATATGAGGAGTGTGGGAATGGGAGGGGGAGTTAAAGTGTTTAGCAACTGGGAGATCAGATAGACATTGGCGGACTGAGCGGAGGTGTTCAGCAAAACGATCGCCGAGCATGCTTGATCTCGCCGATATATAGGAGTCCACACCTGGAACAGCAGATACAGAAGATGAGACATCTTACTGATTCATCTTACTGGTGTTTTCCTGCAGTTCCTCTCTAGCTGACATGAAAGCTTTTTCTTTACTGGATATCCTTCTCTGTCATCAAAACTGTGATCTTCCTCCAAGGAAGACTGACGTCCTCTTGCAGTGGAGAGGTGCTCCACAATATCAGCATTTAAATTGAAAGGAAAAGAAGGACTTGTTTAGATTGATCTGTAATGCATTAAAACATTTGTCATTGCAAATATTGTTTCCAGTCTAAAACAAAATAATTTGCACTTCAAAAAGCTGCCAGATTCATAAGGTCATAAGGTCATGTGATAGGAATAGAATGATGCCATTCAGCCCATCATGTCTACTCCACTATTCAATCATGGCTAATCTATTCCTCCCTCCTAACCCCGTTCTCTTGCCTTCTCCCCATAACCTCTGACACCTGAACAAATCAATAATCTATCTATCTCTGCCTTAAAAATATCCACCGACAGCCTTCTGTGCCAAGAATTCCACAGTTTCACCACCCTCTGACTAAATAAATTACTCTTCATCTCCTTCCTAAAAGAACGCCCTTTAATTCTGAGGCTCCGACCACACGTCCTAGACTTTTCCACTTATGGAAACATCCTCTCCACATCCACTCTAACCAAGCCTTTCACTATTCTGTACGTTTCAATGAGGTCCCCCCTCATTCTTCTAAACTCCAGCGAGTACAGGCCCAGTGCCGACAAATGCTCATCATAGGTTAATCCACTCATTGCTGGGATAATTCTTGTAAACTTCCTCTGGACCCTCTCCAGAGCCAGCACGTCCTTCCACAGATAGGGTGCCCAAAATTGCTCACAATATTCCATATGCGACCTGACCAGCATCTTATAGAGCCTCAGCACTACATCCCTGTTTTTAGATACAAACCCTCTTGAAATAAATGTTAACATTGAGTTTGCTTTCTTTGCCGGGATTCCTTTAAGTGGTAGACGTGAAATCAATTTTCAGCTTCTCGGAGCGGGCAGACAACCGCGTCAATATGTATGTATTATGTATGTAATACATATGTATGTATTATGTACTATGTATCTATGCCAATACGTATGTATGCATCATGAATACAAGATGTATTCAAGAGAGAGCTAGATATTGATCTTAGGGCTAACGGAAACAAAGGATATGGGGAGAAAGCAGGAACGGGCGCACTGATTTTGGATGATCAGCCATGATCATATTGAATGGCGATGCTGGCTTGAAGGGTTGAATGGCCTATTCCTGCACCTATTTTCTGTGTTTCTATATTTCTAATACAACGTGATCCAACTCCAATTTCACACTATCCATGGGACTACATATAGGGGCATATGCAGCCCTTTTCTTGTCCATGTTTGGAATGTTTTTGGTCAATAGGCCACAGTTGAGTTTGTCCCATGAACCGATGGTTTGAGGCTCTCGCCTTATGAAATGGAATAGATAATAGATTTATTTTATTACATTTTTGTCTGCTATATTTTTGCACAAGCCAAATTAATCGCATCAAGCTGCTGTCTCCTGCAAGTTGCCCATCTCTCCCGTTCCATTACCCCATCAAATTTGGTTCAATTCAAAGGAAGATTCATTTCAATTTGAATTCTCTGAGTAGGGTTCAGGTACAATGAAAAGTTTGCTTGTAACGGCGTCACAGGCACTTAGACTCAGGCAGCACACAAGAACATAAAATTAGACAAATATTTTACATGGGTTTTGCAAGACAGTGGGGAAGAAAATACAACTGCAAAAAAAACAACATTATTGCAAAATAAAATATACATGTATGTGGTAATCCAAGAGGTGGTCTTTGGTGTTCCTTTGCTAAGGTAGAATTAGGGTTATGCGGGCTGGTTCAAGATCCTGATGGTCATTAGAAAGCAACTGTTTCGGAACCTGCAGCTTGTCTAACCTGTACTGAACATATTGTGTAGGGATTGTTATGAAACGCAGAAAGGAGCAATGACCTGTGCAAATACTTGAGATGTCAAATGTCTAGGCTTTTTCTGGTAATCATGGATTGAGCTGAAATACACCAAAGTGCTTTTGAGTCAGCAGAGTACAATCTTTGTGTGAGGAAGTTTATATTGCCAACTTCAACAATGGCTCCTGACTTGAAACATATTATATTTTAAACACATAACTGCTCCAGTAAAATCAAGAAAATCGAATGTTCATTGATGAGAAGCCAGTTTTTAGTGCAGATTGCTATAACATAACATACAACTTATTGTTTCTTTGTTTAAGTGCAGTGCAGTAAGAACTTCACATAGGCATTGTCACAATGTTATATACTGCATATTGTTTGTAATGAGTCAATGATTCATCTGCTAAGCTGCACAATGAAAGCATCTAAATGTTGAGCTTAGCAGGCACGGGGGGATTGATTGGGGACAATCAGCCATGATCACAATGAATGGCGGTGCTGGCTCGAAGGGCCGAAGGGCCAAATGGCCTCCTCCTGCACCTATTTTCTATGTTTCTATGATGGCAGCTTGAATTTCCCGTGTGGTCTGCTGCAAATTGCAAGCTGCAAAGCAGACACATTATATGATCCTCCTGTCCAATTTAAACAATTACACAAAGAACAGCTCGCCCTTTCCAAAAAACAAGCACACTATACAGTACGTCTCTCTCAGAGCTCAACTAAATATTTTGCTTTAAATCAATTTTAAAGGTATTACCTGGTAATTGTAGCTTTTTAATGTTCTTATATGCACTATTTTATGCGTTAAATACTACTTTACAAAATCATTAATAAAGCATCGTTTACCTGCATTGTTTTTTGAGTATAAATTCTTCTATTTTCTCTCTTTATCTAACTGCAGTGTACAATGTTTACATATTCTGTTGTGCTGCTGCACGTTCAGCCCCTGTCCCACTTAGGAGACCTAAACAGCAACCTCTGGTGACCTTGCCCGCCACCTAAAAAAAAATCAAGATCGAGGTGACCTGCAACCTCCTACCACCTCCCACGCACATGTTGAAAACCTTCCTCGACTATGAAGAAAACCGGCTTCGACTAGACCTGCGACAAAAAAATTATCGATTTTTAAAATGGCAACCTATTTTTAGTCTAGGCCGGTTTTAATCATGATGAAAAAATAGCAGCAACCTAGATGAAGCCTCGACCACGCGGAAACCACTTTCGACCATTAGGGAGAGTGACCAAAACCTCCGGTGACCTCATGGAAGCCTTGGGTGGCGGGCAAGGTCACCAGAGGTTGCTGTTTAGGTCTCCTAAGTGGGACAGGGGCTTAAGGATTTCATTGTCTATCTGGGACATACGACAATAACATACTCTTGACTCTCTCTCCCTCTCTCTCTCTCTCTCTTGACTCTTGACCAAATAATCACCCAGCTCATAATTTGAAATAGAATTGAACTGCTTTTCTTGGAAATCCATTACACGTATTTGCAATTATAAATAGATATTCTCCAGCATCCATAAAACCTTAAAATATCTAATGAAGGTAATAGTGCCCGCTTATCCAGGTGTGGACTCTTGTATACTGGCGAGACCAAGCGCAGGCTTGGCGATCGTTTCACTGAACGCTTCCGCTCAGTCCGCCGAAACCTACCTGATCCCTTGGTTGCTCAGCACTTTAACTCCCCCTCCTATTCCCAATCTGACCTTTCTGTCCTGGGCCTCCTCCATTGTCAGAGTGAGGCCCAGCGTAAATTGGAGGAACATCACCTCACATTTCGCTTGGGTAGCTTACACCCCAACGGTATGAACATTGACTTCTGTAACTTCAAATAGCTCTTGCTTTCCCTCTCTCTCCAACAACTCCCCCTTTCCAGTTCTCCTACTGTCTCCTACGGTCTGACTGTCTCCGACTATGTTGTATTTCTGTACCGCCCACACCCCTGACATCAGTCTGATGAAAAGCCGCCCATTCCTTCTCTCCAGAGATGCTGCCTGTCCCGCTGAGTTACTCCAGCATTTCTTGTCTAACTATAATGTAAATAATACTTGATTTGCTCTCTGGAGGTTTGCAAAATCTGTATGTGATGGGATATAATTACTGATGGCCAATTTACATGAAACAAAAAAGTGCTTTACGTAAATTAAATTTCAGATTTCAACGGAACATGGCAAGGATAGAATGAGGCTGGTGTAAATGGGTGCTTGATTGGTTGCTGAATGATACGTTTCCATGCTGCAAGAGGTAATATTTCTGAATCTGAATTTGCATTAAGTTTCTGAAAGGAAAAGGATAATTTTACTTCGGAGTCACGTGAGTGACTACGTGAAGAAGGCCCGCCAGAGCGCCTGTGCGTCATTACGTCCGACGCGTTTGGCGCACCGACAGGCTGGAGAGCGCAGCTCCACCAGCGGTAAGTAAAACACCCGCAGGTAAGTGTTTTAAACTTGCTGCGGTTTACTAAGTCCCGTAAGGCTGGTTACAGGAGCCAGCAGGGACATTTTCCTAAGGGGAAAAAATTAAAATAATGAAAATAAGGCGAGTACATCGCCTATAGAGTAAAACCTACCTGCGCCAGTCCGCATGGGGAGGTGGATAGGGGTCGGAGAGAACGCACCCCGGGTCCGTTCTGCTGCTACACCGCCTGCGTGTAATGCAAGGATGGGAAGCAAGCTGACGGAGCAAGGGTTCACTGTATCCCCTCAACAACTGGTAAGAGATATCCCTGCTAGCCATCTGCTCCACCCTGGATCCACAAACACTGAGCATTATTCTATGCTCACCAAGGGATTTTATTTCATTAAAAAAAACTGCTGTACAAATGTAAGAAAATGACATTCTATGCAGAATTATTCCAAACTCCCGAGCTATAACTGGGAGTCTGGTTCAAAAAACTGGAGACGGCGCTGGAGTAATTAAGAGGGTGTGCGGATGGTGCAAGGAGCCCAGTCCAGACATCGAAAGGCAAAGTCCCCTCTTGAAAAAATTCACGTCGTCGCTGGTCAGGTCCAGCATCCAGTAATTACCCTTGCCAGGGTCATCGTAATGTCGATGCATTAACAAAACAACAGCTGATTAAGGCTGAGGTTGTGGCGGATGGAGTTCTGCCAGCCTTGCTTGTTTTCAAAAGTAGGGGAAAGCCCTCATGATGAACTCGTAGCTGCGGTCAGCGGATGACGACGGCTTTTGAGACGCCGACTTTAGAGTCACCGGCAGTTCAGCAGCAGCAGCAACTCCGGTGCTTTAAAGCACTGTGGCCACTCCTGTCGGGAGGCAGGCCAAGAGTAAATTGTCCAGTTCTGTCAACTCTGATGAGTGAGGTCGGATGACGTCTTCCCTAAAATGAACATTGGGGATGTCTGGACAACGTGGAACACCTCATAGCCGGAATAATACAACCAGGAGGCGTTCCAGCCGGGGTTTATACCCCAGGGTCCCCAGCGGCTTCCAGCAGCAACCTCTAGCAGAGGTCCGTTAAGCAGAAGAGCTGTACACATATGAAGCATAATAGGCCTACGAGTCTGCATGGGGACCCAGCACAGCCGCACCTTGTTTAGGGCTGTGTGTGTGACCTCCCGTGAGCATGAGCCGGGAGAGCCAGGGCAGTATGAATCTGACCCTGAAGTTTGGTGTCACTGCTTATGTGCATACACCAAAGCACATGAGCTATGCTCCGGGTGTGCCGGATGTGGTCAGCAATTTGCCATACCGGCGGGAACTGGTGAAGCCAGGGATGACAATCTGGCCAGCAATTTAATGGCCTCTCACCAGTTCCAGGACTCCATAATGGAGGAAACTTCACAAGACATATCAAACACCTGTTAACTGTACATCGCTCTAAAGGAGCCCATCATGAGGGCGCATGAGTTAAGGCTGCAGAAGTCCTAAAAAACTGGTTGGAGCAGGAACAATGGCGTTTGGGCAAAATGTACAAGGCCACTATCTAAACACAGCAGGATATGGACCCTGCTTTGTAATGCCTATTTTTTAGAATTTAATATTCACGAATAACCATCCAGCCTACGCTCAACCCACGGTTCACAGCCTTGCGCAGATCCTCTAATATCTAGGGAAAGACCTGGACGATGAGACAAAAACTGAGACCAGGATGCCACCTCAAAAACCATACCCTTTCAGATTAGGAAGGGGTAATTGAATATTGGACTGTATCCGGGGATCTCGAATAAGGTATCTCGGAAGTACATCCACCCGTACAAAATACACCTAGTCGGGTAGTGGGGTTTTCAATACCACTAACTCTACAGGTGAATGATGCATATCAGTCTTAACAATTGTGTCCAATTCCCCAGCCAAAGGAACGATGGTGGGTGTCAAGTCATTCTGGGCCTAATCATATTTAACTCCTAAGGTCCAGTATAAACAGTTTAAAATAAAAAAATTCAGTATTGTAACTGGGATCAAAAGGGTGTTATATGGCAGTCATAGATCTGAAAGATGCATAATATTCAGCTCCCAAACACCTGTTGAGGGGTTAGGTTCCTCACCCATCTAATTAAATTCAGATTAGTACCATTTAGAATGACTGGCTATTTGGGGTTCATCATTGATTTAATTAGCATGGCAGTACTTTGCCTATGGCCAAAACTGTAACTAATGTCTCGCGATGTACTAGAGACATTCTGACTCAATAACCTTTAGTTTACAAACTGATGTGAACTGACTTCAGGATGGGGAGCCACTGATATCGAGTCTGGCTGTGGCGGCAGATAGAATGTGAAAGAAGCATTAGCCCTGCAGAGGCATGGGGTGAACTGCGTAGAATTGCTGGGTGCATTCTATGGCCTAAAGCATTCTGCTCAACAATGCATGATTTACATGTGCAGCTTCAGATTGACAATACCACAGCTGTTGCATATCAATCACATGGGTGGAATTAGGTCATTATTCTGTGACAATCTGCCTAACCTCATCTGGCACTGTGCATTACGAGAAACATCTGGGTCTCAGATATCTACCTATCAGGTAGAGATAATGTGAAAGTGGCAGACACCTGGTCATGTAAATTCAATGACAAACACAGAATGGATGATGAATCCAAGAGTTTCAAAATGATTGTCAGCCGGTATGGATTGCCAGACATAGGTCTGTTGCATCCGGGTTAAATCACCAGTTACCTAAAATACGGCATGGGAACCAGATCTGGGGGCAGTAGCGGAGGATACATTCCCGCTACGTTGGGGACGTACGTTCTTACGCTTTCCCCATTCTGCCTCATTTAATCAATGTCTCACCACAATAGAGCATGACTACGCTTAGGCGTTTGGTAGTTCCTAACTGGTCCACACAGCCAGGGTCCCATTGGTTCTGAGACTGATGACACAGCATTCATGATTATTCCCAATTACAGCAACTTGTTGGTTCACACTGGGACAGGAGGAGAGCTCCCCTTTACATGAGCGTATTAATCTATTGACTTGTATCTTCTGACCAGTCTGTTCTAGGGACTCAGACTATCGAGTAGGACCGTTGATGTGATTACGATGGCCTGGAGAGATAGTAGTAAAAAACAATATGTATCTCATATTAAGAAATGGGAGATGTTCGGTTTATAGTCAAATATATCTTATCATAAGTTGCAGGCATACCGGATGTATTGGAGTTCCTCGCTACATTGCATTTTTGACAAGCAGTTAACCTATAGTGCCATTTATAGTACTTGAAGTGCTTTGTCCTCCTGTTTAGGGCAAGGATCCGGACAACACTCTGTCAGATCTCATCTATTGGTGGCCCGGTTCATAAGAGGTATTTTAACAAAACTCTCCCAGACCTAGATATTCGGAAGTCTGGGATGTGGGTATATTTCTCACACTGCTTTGGCATGGGCTCCAATTACATTTCTGCCTTTCCAGAAGTTAACGCTCATGGTCATGTTCATGGTGCTAGTGTCAGCGCAATGGGTCCAGATATTGCAAAGGTTACGACTGGACAGCATGCATTCTTCTGTAGATAATATTACGTTTTATGTATATGATCTAATCAAACAGAGCAGGCCAGGGATGGCTGGAACCAAAATAAGCTTAAAATATACCCATTGACCTAAGACTATGTGTAGTTACGCACCTGAGCCAATATATCAAGGTCATCAAGAGTCTCAGAGGCTCTGAAACAGCGATGGTCTTCAGCCACATAAAACCTCATACAAAGGTGTCAGTACAAGCTATTCTAGATGGCCAAAACAGGTTTGCATTATGCTGGAGTAGACACTGATGTGTTTAAATCACTCCACCAGGGCGGCGTCAACGTACGCAGCAAAGGTACAGGACGTGCCATTGGACCAAATCCTCACCGCAGGATAGTCCAGTTAAGGAACCTTTTTCATGGTTTATGATAAACCTGTGGTCGCAATGCAAATATTTGGGCATGCTGTTTTGTGTTCTGTTTGAGTTCTCCTTTGTAATATCCCCTGCGAAAGAGGGGTTATTACTGTTCTTTTATTGTTTAAAACGTCATTGTATAATTTAAACAATGTTCAATACATTATTTGTTTTCCTGTGTCAACCAAGGCAGTGTGTGATATGGAACTGTATCTACGGCATGAAATCACAGAGCTTTGAAATCTTCACGTAGTAACTCACGTGACTCCGAAGTAAAATAGTAAGATTAAATGAGAACTTACCAATTTTTCCGTATCGGCGGAGTACCAGTTCGGATGCAGGGGAAGGAACCAGCCATTCAGGTCTGCAATATCGGAACTGGCAGGCTGCCACTGGTGTGAAGGGAAGGATGCTTTTTCCTACAAGGGGCCGTGGTCAACAAGCTCTGCAAGGACATATGCAGGTGAGGAAAATGCCTCTTAAAGAGATAGATGTTCAAATTGGGGGAAGATTGCATTTGTTTCTTAAACAATGGCCGGAACTAACATCAGATTAATTTATATTTAACAGTATAGAAGCGGTAAAAATGAATTTTACTCTAATGAGAGTCCACCTAATCAACATGTTCCAAGTCTGAAACTTATATTTTCAGAAGAAGAAAATGTGCTCATACAAGCAGAAATTAATACATCACACAAGAAAGGGGTGATTGAGAAGTCAGTTTATCAAAGTCGTCAGTTTGTCTCAAGTATTTTTCCAAGGTCTAAAAAGACTGGGGGATGTAGAATTATCATGGATTTAATGAGTTTGGACACATTTGTTTGCTATAGGCATTTCAAAATGGAAACTTTTTCCACGGCCAAACATCTTGTTTCCAAAGGATGTTCAATACGACAAGCATTGATTTAAAGGATGCACATTATTCAGTGTATATTCATGGTGATGATAGGAGGTATTTGAAATTTATCTGGATGACTCAGTTTTGGCAATTCAAAGCACTGCCTAATGGATTAACTTCAGCTCCTAGATTATTTACTAAATTGTTAAAACCTGTGTTAGCATTACTCAGAGCGCAGGGGCATGTGGTAATGGCCTATTTAGATGATATTTTAATTTTTGGAAAGACTCATGCTGAAGCTGAGTCATCTGTTTCAATTGTTAAATTCACTTTTGAACAATTAGGGTTCGTCATTCATCCAGATAAATCCAAATTATCACCAGTTCAAATAATTGATTATTTGGGATTTTCCATCAATTCAAATCACACGTTGGTAACTTTGCCTAGGGACACATTGCAACAGAGGACTGTGTTAATCTCCTTAGAGAACAACGGCCTTCATTTAGACAAGTAGCCAGTTTAATTGGCAAATTGGTGGCTGCTTTTCCAGCTGTGCAGTATGGTCCTCTGCATTCCATTTTGACAGGCCTATGCAATTGTCAGCTGGGGCAATTTCTGACATACAATGGTGGATTGTAAATGTTTCAAAAAGTTCTAGGAATGTTTTGACGGAACCACCTTCCATTATATTACAAACTGATGTAAGTGCGCTGGGTTGGGGTGCAACAGATATGTCTTCCAGTTGTGGAGGCAGATGGAATACTGATGAAACATCTCTTCTTCAATTAAGAGGGATCAATTATTTAGAGTTGTTGGGAACCTGGTATGGGCTTAAAGCTTATTGCTCTACCAGGAGGGACTTGCATGTACAGGTTCAGATTGATAACACCACAGCAGTGGCATATGTAAACCACATGGGTGGAGTCAAGTCACAGTCTTGTGATAGACTGGCTAATCAGATCTGGAGCTAGTGCATTGATCAAAATATCTGGCTTTCAGCAATATATTTGCAGGTAGATTCAACACTGCAGCTGACACTAGGTCATGCCAGTTTAATGATAACATAAAATGGATGTTAAATCAGGACATATTTAATCAAGTGATTGCTCAGCATGGAATGCCAGACATTGACTTGTTTGCATCAAGATTAAACCATCAGTTGCCCAGATATGTTTCATTGGAACCAGATCCTGGTGCAGCAACGGTGGATGCGTTTTCGCTGCATTGGGGTGGAATGTTTGTTTATGCATTTCCTCCATTCTGTCACATCAATAGATGCTTGCAAAAAATCAAGCAGGACTCCACTTCAGGAGTATTGGTAGTTCCGGATTGGCCTACACAACCATGGTTTCCTCTCGTATTACAAATGGCTAGTCATCCTCACATGATTATTCCCAAGCATAAAAAGCTACTGGCGAATCCAGTAACTGGGGATCAACATCCTTTACATGATCATATTGATCTGTTAATTTGCAGATTTTAAGGATGCCATACCTGGGGAGAGGACTGTCTGATCGTACTGTGGATGATCTCACGTCGGCCTGCAGGGATAGTTCCCAGAAGCAGTACATCACCTCGATAAGGAAGTGGGAGCAATTCTGTCTACAGCAGAATATTTAATATCAAACTGCAGGGATCACAGGCGTATTGGAGTTTTTGTCCACTCTTTATTTTGATCAAAAATTAAGTTATAATGCGATCAATACAGCCAGGAGTGCTCTGTCTTCTTATTTACCCATGAATTCAAATGTGCATTCAGTAGGGACACATCCGTTAGTTTCTTGATTTATGAAGAGAGTTTTCAATTCTAATCCTCCTAAACCCAGGTATGCCGGTATTTGGAATGTGAGTGAAGTTCTTATGCTTCTTTGCCAATGGGCTCCTGTTGCAAGCCTATCTCTAGCCAAATTAACCATGAAGGTGGGCATGCTTATGGCGTTGGTTTCAGCCCAACGTGTGCAAACATTGCAAAAGCTTCGGCTAGACAGAATGCATGTGTCGGCAGATGCCATTATATTTAATGTCTATCATTTGCTTAAACATAGTAGAATAGGCATAACAGGATGTAAGATTGTGTTTCAGCATACCCCACAGATGATCACCTGTGTGTAGTTTTACATTTATCTCGTTACATTGAGGCCACCAGAGCCCTACGAGGAACAGATCCTGCATTATTTATTAGCCACAAAAAACCACACAGTAAGGTGTCGGGGCAAACAATCTCAAGGTGGCTAAAGCAGGTTCTGGGAAGTGCTGGGATTGATACTGATAAATTCAAATCTCATTCCACCAGGGCGGCATCAACTTCCACGGCAAGGGTGATGGACGTGCCTATAGACCGTATCCTCGCGGCCGCAGGATGGTCCAGTGAGCTGACCTTTCAAAGGTTTTATCACAAGCCGATTTCAAGGCTGGGGGTGTTTGCTGATTATCTTTTGAGTTCTGTTATAGTTTCCCCCTGAGTTAGAGGGGTTTGTTATGGTTTTGTTTGTAAATAAACTGTTATTCATTTAACAAATGTTATTATTGATGCATTATTGATTGTTAATGACTTTTGAGTCAATCGATGCAGTGTGAACGCCGGATTTGGGTCTGCGGCGTGAAATCACAGTGCTTTGAAGTCTTCACGTAGTCACTCACGTGACTCCGAAGTAAAATAGTAAGATTAAATGAGGACTTACTAGTTTAAAGTTTGATCTTTATTTTATGAGGAGTTGCGATGAGGGACTACGTGCCCTCCGCTCCCAGCCCTCATAGATCTCGTAGTCCAATAAAATTACCTATTTATCTGCTCATTGCGTTTATTGGGAGGCTTTGGCGAGGCCAAAATTCGTTGGAAGGTCAGGTGTTTATTGTGCACAAACGATTACATCAAAACATTAGATTACATTTTATCAAAGCTCATTAAAATTTAGGAGAATGTTAAATAAAAATTGAAAATGCTGGAAATATATTTGCAAATATAATTTTGCATTGAATCCACTTTCTATTTTATAGCACAAGGTAAATAAGTGTTGAACGACACAAGGAGCTACAGATGCTGGAATCTGGAGCTGCGTTACTCCAGTGGGTCAGGCACCATTTGTGGAGGGAATGGACAGGCAAAGTTTTAAGACAGAACCATTCTTCAACGTTAACTGGATATTTATTACATGAAAATACAGGACAGATACATCTATGCGAAGAGAAATACTGTAATTTAGGTTAGTTTAGAAATACAGTATAAAAACAGGCCCTTCAGCACACCGAGTCTACCCTGACCAGCGATCCCCGCACAGTAACACTACCCTACACACACTAGGGACAATCTACACTTATACCAAGTCAATTAACCAACAAATCTGTAGATGTTTGAAGTGTGGACGAAACCAAAGATGTGGAAGAAAACCCAGGTAGTCACGGGGAGAACGTACAGACAGCACCCGTAGTCGGGATCGAACATGGGTCTCCGGCGCTGCAACTCTACCGCTGCGCCACCGTGCTGCCCCAATAGATCAAAGACTCTTCTTCAGCGGAGTTGGAGAACAGAGCTTCTTCAGGTTCTGATGAAGAGTCTTTGGACTGAAACATTAACTCTGATTTTCTTCCCATATATGCGACCTGACGTGTTATATATTGCAGCATTTTTCGTTTTATTATTTTAATTTTCCAGCATCTGCTGATTTTCACATTTGCATAAAACGGACTGTTTTGTTTTATACCATGTAACCGCTCCATGTTGTCCATCAAACTCGAGAGGAAGAGGAGGATTGAAACGAAGCAGATCCGGCCAATGCTGAACTGTGAAAGCCTGGGGGAAACTACCACCCAGCAGCGACTTCAGGCTTCTCTTGGGGAAAGCCTCCAACAGGAATATCCTGATAACATTGAAGGACACTGGAGCCGGCTCAAATCCACCGTCCTTGATACCTGTAAAAATATCCTTGAGTGCAAGTCCAGAAAACACCAGGACTGGTTTGAGGAGAACAACACAGAGATTGAACACAGATCTGGTAAAATGATGTAACCTGCAAGGCCAAAAGAGCGGCTCACTCCAGAGCCAAGGCAGACGTCCAGAGCTGGGTGAGGGAGCTTAAGAACTCTTGGTGGACAGATAAGGCTCTGGAAATCCAGAGACTGGCAGACTCGGGTGACACCAGAGGCTTCTTCAGCGCTACTAAGGCCCTCTATAGTCCAAGCTACCGTGGCTTAACCCCCTTGCACTCAAAAGATGGACAAGAACCGCTGAAGGACAATGAGTCCATTAACGCCCGATGGAAAGAGCACTTCCAGGAACTCTTCAACTATGCCAGCACAACTGAACCAGACATTACCCACCGCATCCCCAGAGTCACATCAGAGAAGACATGGAAGAACCTCCCACTATGACAGAGGCTCGAGATGCCACCAAGAGCCTTAAGAACAACAAGGCTACCGGTCCTGATGAGATCCCAGCTGAGACCTTAAAGGAAGGTGGACCAGAGCTCCTGTACCACATCCGCGCCCTACTCCTCAAGGTCTGGGAAAAAGAAAAACTTCCCACAGAACTCAGGGATGCTCTAACAGTGACCATTTTCAAGAAGGGGGGCAAGGCCGAATGTAGAAACTACAGGGGCATCTCTCTCCTGTCAACAACAGGCAAAGTCCTTGCTCGTGTCCTCGCAAACCGACTTCTACCACTGTCTGCGGAGGTACTCCCAGACTCACAGTGTGGCCTCCGCCCATCCAGAGGTACAGCAGACATGATATTCACAGCACGCCAACTCCAGGAAAAATGCCGTGAACAAAGGCAGCCTTTGTACGTGGCCTTCCTAGACCTGACAAAGGCTTTTGACGCGGTAGACCACCAGTCTCTTTGGAGCACACTATCAAGGTACAGTTGCCACGACAAGTACATTAGAATATTGAGGCTTCTGCATGATGGCATGTCTGTCACAGTGCTCAGCAACTGCGACTTCATTGTGGAAACAGGGGTCAAACAGGGATGCATCATCGCACCCACCCTGTTTGTCATTCTCATTGCTGCCTTACTTCACCTCATTGGTGAAGAGCTGCCACAGTGGATCCCAATCCTCTACAGAATGGCAGTGGGCTCTTCAACATTAATAAGTTGAAGGCCAAGAGCAAAGTCAGTAACACCTCCATCATGGAGCTCCAGGGCATCCTGAATGCCTCTGCCAAGGCAGACAGAGCCATGGGCCTAGCCTTAAATATCAAGAAGACCCAGGTCCTACATCAACCTCCACTCAACCAGCCATCTACCCAGCCCACTATAAAAGTGGACGACACCACTCTTGAAAACGTTGACCACTTCCCCAACCTTGGCAGCATTCTTTCCTCAAAAGCTGACATCGACTCTGAGGTCAACGATCGCCTGTGTTGTGCCAGCGGAGCCTACGCCAGACTCAGGAAAAGAGTCTTTGAAGACCGAGACCTAAAGGCCTGAAACAAAACTGCTGGTTTACAGAGCCATTGTCCTCCCCACCCTGTTGTATGGAGCCGAGTCATGGGCCACCTACAGCAGGCTCCTGAGAGCCCTGGAACAAAACCATCAAAGATCCTTACGAAGGATTCTGAGGATCAGCTAAGAGGACAAACGCACCAACATCAGCGTTTTGGAGGAAGCCAACATGACCAGCATCACCACCGCAATAATGCAGCACCAACGTTGATGGACTGGCCATGTCATCCGCATGTCCAACACACGTCTCCCTAAACGGATCCTGTACTCTCAACTGAAGGAAGGTCGGCGAGCTCCCGGCGGGCTGAAGAAACGCTTCAAGGACAACATCAAGAACAGTCTGAAGAAATTCCACATCACTTCGAGCCACTGGGAGCACATTGGACTGGACAGATGCGCCCGGAGGAAATCCGTGCAGGAAGGAGCTGCACTTCACGAAACGGAACTACGCTGTGTCGCAGAGACAAAGCGACAGCACCGTAAGGAGAGAGAGTAGTGGGCGCGATGACTACCAACCAGTCTTCACTGCCCACGTTGCACCCAGGTGTGTGGATCACAGGTCAGCCTCTACAGACATCTGCAGACCCACAAGTAGATGACCCTATGGAGAGGAGAGGGCAGTCATAGTCGTTTTGAGTGACCGCCGATGATGATCCTATTATATATTCTGAGACTGCTTAGAGTCATAGAGTTATAGTGATATAGTGTGGAAACTGGCCCTTATGCCCACACTGGCCAACAAAATGTCCCAGCTGCACTAGTCCCACCTGCCTATGCTTGGTCCATATCCCTCCAAACCCGTCCTATCCATGTACCTGCCTAAAACGTAGACTCATCTAAGGCTTAGGTGATCTAATTTACTGGAAGTTGAGTGTGTTGCTAACTTCTCAAAAGTTTGATATGCTTTCAGGTGCAAGTACAGCAAAATTGCAAGGATCTCCTGGTATATTTTTTAATTAATTTAAAGAACGTAGTTGATTTTTAATGGCAATTGCACTGTTTCACTGCTAATTTGAGGGAAATTTGACAA
Source organism: Okamejei kenojei (assembly GCA_035221665.1). Taxonomy (NCBI): domain Eukaryota; kingdom Metazoa; phylum Chordata; class Chondrichthyes; order Rajiformes; family Rajidae; genus Okamejei; species Okamejei kenojei. Next base: position 9,018,514 of record CM069131.1, read on the forward strand.
TCTTCATGCTGCTCAATTCTTTTTCTGCAAGTCTTTGGCACGACTTGGTATGCAGTTAAAGGTCAGAGTAAATTGGACAGGAGTCAAAGGATGTAGATTTGGACCGGAACCAATGAACAGACTGCAGTTTAAGACCAGGAAACTGCTTAATGTCAGGCTCGTATATTTACGAGGAGAATTGGAGGATGGAAAGCAAAATACAATTTTGCATTGAACCTACTTTCTATACTGTAGAGCAAGATAAATAAGTACTGACTGAATATTTATTCCAAGTACGAACAAATTATGTCAATTTCAAAAGGTTAGTATTCTTTGCTTACTGATGACAAATGGACATCTGATTTTTAAACTATATTTTCAATCTAAATAATTTCAATCTAATTAGTTCTAACAGAGTTGATAAATTGAGTTGCTAACTTGCATATGTACTTTTTTTCCAATATAAATGTAATAAGTAAATCCTACTATTAGTCAAGCAAAAAGATCACCGATTGACCAGGAACCCTGCTGATTCAGCAGAACTAAAACTACAGCTGAGGGGCTTGGCAGGGGTTTTATTAATAACATGCAGCTGATTTCTTTCTCAGTCAGCTATTTGGGGTGAACTCCGCAAAGTAATTTTTTGAAGTCAGGATGTCAAATTTAGACAGCTGAAAAAAAGCACACATAGTTTGTCTTTATGTTTAACACTCCCGAATGAAGCGGCCCAGATTCCCTCCTCAGCGGGAGATTAAATTTGAAGGCTGCCAACGTGGAAGAATGGATGCCAAGTATCACAGCCCCACTGGATGACATGCCTGGGGTATCCCACGGCTCCAGATAGAGCACACAACATTCATTTAATTTTCCAACAGCAGCTTGAGCCTCCATTTTTTCGATGTGGACCATTTGCCTTTTCTTTAAATAAACATGCTCCCCGTTGGATTGCAACCTTGTCGTGGTCGGGGAGCTTGTGTGGCTCCGTGACCCCTAGAGCTATGCCAGCGGGAGATTTGTCTCCTGTTAGGGTCTCCCATGCTGGACAGGTCGAAGGGTAGAGGCGAGGCGAAGAGCGATCCACTGGTCCTCCAGGTTGGAGGTTGAGCACAGAGCTAACAACCCTGTCTCGTAAAACTAATATGTTATGGAAACAGCAACTGAAGGAATCAACACCACTGAGTGGAGGACCTCCGTTGCTGCCCTACATGCCAGGAGGCATAATAGGCAGTAAGTAAATAAGTAAGTAAATAAACATAGCTTTTGTATTATCGCTTCATTATCATTTCAATAAATGTTGCTTTATAACCATCACTGGCTTAAGTTAATGATTCCTCTTTCCCCAATTCCCATGACTGTTGGCCATGCTCTCAGCTGCCCGAGTCCCAAGTTGTGGAAGTACATTTCTTCTTCTCTAGCTCTGCCTCCCTCCTGAAAGTATTCTTTAAGACTTATATCTCCATCCAAATGTTGTTTGACCATGTAGTCGTGAACTGCTTTGGGATGTTGGGCCATGTTGAAGGATCAATATTGGTACAAGTTGTTTGGGGGCAGTAGGGACTTGCTGCATTGTGTGCACACCAGGACTTTGGGTCTATATTGAAAGCAACGTGCAAACAAATGTAAACGGGACTCGAGGCATCTGATCAGGATTTGATCACGATCCTTTGAGTCCCATTTTCATTTGCTTGCAAAGAAAGAGTTTGACTATCAAGGCATATATAGAGTGGATGTGGAGAAGATGTTTTCACTGGTGGGAGAGTCCAGGACCAGAGGTCATAGCCTCAGAATTAAAGGGCGCTCTTTTATAAAGGATGTGAGGAGGAAATTCTTTAGTCAACCTCTTTAGTGAGGAGGAACTTCTTTAGTTAATCTGTGGAACTCATTACCACAGAAGGCTGTGGAGGCCAAATCAGTGGATATTTTTAAGGTAGAGATAGATACATTCTTGAGTAGGGTGTCAAGGGTTATGGGGAGAAGGCAGGAAAATGGATTAGGAGGCAGAGATCAGCCATGATTGAATGGCAGAGTATACTTGTAATCATATTTTTTTTAAATGTTGCTGATTGGTACTGCATAAAGATTTGTAAAACAAAACAACTGAAGATGGAAGTTCTTTTGGCAGGATGCATTCATACGCTGATTGAGATTAGTTCATGATGGAATACCAGAATGCAGTCGTAACAAAATGTGTAATTTCTTCCCTCATCCCAAATGAAACTTTTTATAAATTTTCAACGGACATCTTCCCGGCTTATCAGAGGAATCGCTCTGGCTGCCTTGCTAAGTCTTTGCTGTCTTTTCCTGGTTGCCTTGCCACACTCTCAATGGAAACTGCCTTCCCCAAAGTAAGGAGGATTCACATTGTGTTCCTCCTTTATGTTGCAGCCTGGTTCCAGGCAAAGGTTTGATGCATCTGCCAAATCTCTCAATGTGCAGCAATTATGTGTATGTTTCACTTTAGAGACATGCGCTCTATTTTCCAAGAGTAATGTACTCTTGTTACATCCAAGATGGCGCCCTTGCCAGCAGCTTGTGTGTTTCTATCGGCTTTTTTTAATTTTCAGTATGTCTAAATTTATGTTTTAATGTCTCTCAAAATGTTTTATGTGGGAGGGTGCTGGGGGGGGGCGGGGGGGGGGGGGGGCGGAAATAGGGGAAACCATTATCCAGTCACTTACCTCGATGGAGATGCGACTATTCTCCATGTCATATTTTCCCTGGTTAACTCAGCCCTTCCCACCCAAACCACCCCCTGCCCAGGTATGCAAGAGATGCAACACCTGTCCCTATACCCCCCCCCCCCCCCTCGACTCTATCCAGGGACCCCGACAGTCCTTTCAGGTTAGGCAGAGGTTCACTTGCACCTCCTCCAACCTCATCTACTGTATCCGTTGTATAAGATGTGGACTCTTGGACATCGGCGAGACGAAACGTAGACTGGGCAATTGTTTCACTGAACACCTTCGCTCAGTCCACCTGGACTTACCTGATCTCCCGGTTGCCAAACACTTTAATTCCCCTTCCCATTCCCACACTGACCTTTCTGTCCAAGGCCTCCTCCATTGTCAGAGTGAGGCTAAATGGAAATTGGAGGAACAGCATCTCATATTTTGCTTGGGCAGCTTACAACCCAGTGGTTTGATTTTTTATCTCTCTAATTAGTTTGAATTTTGATCAAGTAACCCTGGCATTCCCTCTCTCTCCATCCCTCCCCCACCCAAGTCACACCAGCTTCTCGTTTTCACCCAACAAACAATGGCCTGTTTCCTTTATCATTGGTACTTTTTTGCATGTCTTTCATTCATTTGTTCAATATCTCTCTGTGGTGGCAGATTATTATATAGTTCAAGAGATCGCTCCGTTATCTCTCTAGCCACTCTGGAGAAACCATGGTATTAGGAGAATGTCATTTCGATACGCATGTAAGCTCTCCAGGTCCTTCAAGCTCAAAGCTTCTCGAAAGATAAATCTTCATAACACAGTCTTTTGATTAATAGTTTCTTTATTGTTGAAGAAAAACAGTAAGATATTCATCCAACCTTCTTCTTGGCTCGTACATTTTAAACTTCGTCAAACTTCAGCTTATTGCTTAGAATCATAAGAAAACATCTCATGGTCAAATGCTAAACTCTCAGCCATCATCCTCCGAACTAAAATAACAGGATAACAGCTTCTGCGCAAGAAGCCCAGCAGCAAACACGCCACCGACTACGTAATAAATCCCACCCACATAATTACGGGCAGACTAAAATTTAAAGGCAAATGCCATAATTAAAGACACACAAAATAAAGCCAAATGGCCACTGCATACCGCCCCCTAATTGTTCTGAGTATATAATGAAGCAATTACTAATAAACATGAAAAAAGTAGCCATAAAGGCTTAACATAAATCAAAAGCAAAAAATAGCATGCACTATATACCGGCATTCAGAATTCTTCAGCGACTTCCATCTTCTCCTTCGCCTTCTAGAAGCAAGCATAACTTTGGTCTTTTTAAAACATTGTTTTTAGTTTAAATTCATCCGGTGCGCACCAAACCCTTAACATCAGGTATGCTACCCAGTATATAGTCCAAAACATAGAAGTCCAAAATTTTGATAGCATGAAACTTCCTCCTCCATCTCCGATCAACTCATGGATGTGTTGTAACAGTAATGTTGAAGTGTGAAAATCCTTCGAGCGCATAACAGGATTTTTAGCAATAACGTTCACCGTTGGGTTTGGTTTATTTTCCGGATCATTAGCAGAGATTTCAAATCCCAGCTCAAGCTTTGGCCATTCGCTGTCCGGCTTACAGAGAGACTCTAGTTCATTGATCCTTCTCTTATTGCTTCAGAAGCGGTTCGCTGTCAGTTCTCACATCCGCAGGTTTTTCTTTTGTGCTAACATATTTCAATTGTGGAACATTAGTAACTCCCAATACAAAAGAGACTCTGTTCGCTACAAAAGTCATGTTTTCATTGTTGAAGTATTTAAGCACCGTAGTACTATCAGTCCGAAAGATATATTCTTCCAGTTGAAGCTGTAATTATTTTTCTAGCAATATGTCAACTTTAACAGCTAAGACTGCGGCAGTAAGTTCCATTCTGGGAATTGTCATTTGTTTCAATGATGCCACTCTGGCCTTTCCCAATAAGAATGCAACATGTACTTCTTTGCTATCATTTTCCAGTCTTAGATATGAAACAGTACCGAGGCCACTTTCACAGGCATCTGAGAAATGATGCAGCTGTACACTTCTGATTTTACCAAAGCTTGTAGGCTTTATGCACCGGTCCACCTTGAATTTTGAGATCTTGTAGAGATCTGCTAACCATCCTGTCCATCAGTGAGAGGAAGTTTGTGTTATACTCTCATCCCATCCAAGTTTTTCCTTACAAATATCCTGCAAAATCAACTTGGCTGGCAGTGTAAATGGTGCAAGAAATCCCAAATAAGTCGTATCACGGATTGGATACCCCTTCTAGTACATGGTCGCTCTTGAATTGAGATTCTGAACTTGAACACATCAGTTTCATGCACCAGTGCAGTCCCAATGCTCTTTCCATTGGCAAATTGTCTTTGTCTAAATCCAACTCTCTGGTTTGTTTGGCTCTGTCATCTGATGGAATGCTTTCCAATACAACACGATTGTTGCTGATCCTCTGGAAAGTGTGAATCCTCCCCTCTTGCAGAGGGAAGTCAGATGTTTTACCATTTGAATTGCTTCCTCAACCAAACAATCAATCAATCAATCAACCAACCTTTATTGTCATCTTGCAAAGCAATGGTTGTACAGTGCAAAATAGAGAAGACGTTTCCCAGGGAATATCAGAGCATCGCACATAAAGCTTAAACATTTCACCCATAAATAGAAACAATAAAAAACAATAAATAATCCTGCTCAGTAGACATGAATTTTAAGCAATCATCCATGTAGAAATTATTTTTCAAAGTGGTTATTACCTCCTCTGGAAAATAAACTTTATTGTCCTCTGCGGTCTTCTTTAAAGCAAAGTTCGCACAACTTGCTGATGACACTGCTCCAAGGAGATGTACATTCATCCGGTATTCTTCAGATTCCTTATTGGTACTTTCATTGAAGTCAGTATTGTATTGCTTCATCACCAGCTTTTCTAATTGACCAGTAGATTTTTGATTAACAGCAATGGTAGGGTTGTTCTTCTGGCTTCTGTTTTTGTTATTCTTTCTCAAGGAGCCGTAGATAACCCATCCAAGTTGGGTTTTTGCAGCATGCGGTCCACCACCTTGGCTCCTCACAATCTGTATAGATTCCAATGCCTTCAAAGCATTCGTTCCGATAAGAAGGTCAATATCAGAATTTATTTTAGATATTTTGACATCCTTCAGGTAAGGCCATTGTCTCCAGTCTTCATATCTGGGTATATTTTGACAGGCATGGTTTCATGTGTAAACACTTCAGACATTGGTATAAAATTATCTTCATCCAGACTGGATATCTCCATACTTGCACTGTAATGACTCATGCACTCTTTATCTTCATTCATGGTATGCAATTGAATCTTAGTCTCTTCTGTGATGTTCCGTCTTCTCGTCAGGTTTTCTGTACAAAAGGTAGCCGGACTTCCGTGATCCAAAAAAGCATATGTTTGCAACACTGTATTCGTCTTGCTATTCCTTACCTGTACTTTTAAGATAGAGAAGATACAGGCTTCTATCCCGGCCCCAATATGAACAGTTACTTGAGGCGAGGTAACAACATCACCAGTAGCTGGCTTCTTCTTCTGTTCTGTTTGCTCCAGCTCCTTCTCCTCTATTTGCTCTGGTAGCTTTTCTTCTATTTGTTCTGGCGGCTTCTTTACAATGTGAAGTGCTTCAGGATGATATTGCTTGCACTTATCACAAATTATAGGACTCCTACAGTCTCTCACCATGTGTCCTTTTTTCAAACATCCAAAACAGATTCCCTTCTCTTTCAAGAAATCCACCTTCTCTTTATATTCTTTCGTCTTGAATCTTCGACACCACCTTATGGTGTGACCAACTTAATCACATAACAAACAAAATCCTATTTGCTTGGATGGGAATAGTAGATACATCTCCTTTCACTCCACCTGTCGTTTCCACACGTATTATAGTGGTAGCAAAACTGCTTCTCTTGGGTCATGATCTTTCTTCAGTTTAGGTAAAGGCAGAACCTTTGTTAGTTGCAGTTGGTTTATGATCTTCAATAGTCCCATAGTGTGGCTCTAACATGTACCGTACTTGCTTTTCCAAGAAATCCACCAGGTCTGGTAGCCTGGCTACTCGCTTCTTCTCATCCAATATTCTGCCTACTTCATCTCTCCACTTTTCTCTCAGTCTTCTGGGCAGCTTACTATTGATGACTCCAGTATTACTTGCAAGATTCATTTCCTTCATGTGGCTGAGATTTTTCATCGAGCTGCAACAACCTCTAAGAAATATTGCATAATTACTCAATGCCTCCCCATCTTCTGGCTTGATATCTTTCTAAGCATGGGCCTTCTGCATGTATGCGTTAGCAATCCTCTGTTCATTACCAAAACGTTCTTTAAGTAACCTTCTTGCCACTTTATAGCCTTGGCTGCCTGGCTCATTTTGACAACTTTCTGCAAGTACCTTAACACTTCCGCTTGTGTACTTCACCAGAAATCGTAAGCGCTCTTTTTCATCCGTAACCTTTGTTTCTAATACTTCTTCTAAAGCCCTTATGAAAGCTTCATACAGCAGAGAATCTCCATCATATGTAGGAATTTCTACTGGTGGTAGAGTGAGAGAGGGATGTTGTCAAGCTATGAATTCATCTTGCCTATTCGCCAATGCCAATAATCCATCCTGGTAACCTTGGCTTGGCGCCAACGGACGATAGACAGGCCTCTGTGCCTCATACTGGCTTGCTCGAGCCTGTATATCAGACCTCAGAAAGGTGGGCTCAGTTGTTGGTTTGTCCCGAGCTTCTCCAGTGGCCCGATAAGTTGTTTGTTTCGGTCTAGCACCCATTTGCAGAGATGAAGTTTTACCGACCCTATATTGCCCCAATGGGTGTTCAAAGTCATGAAATCCCGTGAACCTCGATTGTGGAATTGATCCAACTGCTGACTCTGGTTTGAGAGGAAAAACTGCTCCAAGTGAGTCAGCAGTTCATCGCATTCAATGCTCTAGAGCTGCATCTTGAACCCTCACTTTCCAATATCTCCTTCTTTGATTTGACCACCCACCGCCATCTTTATGTCTAGTTCCAGCTGTTCTTCTTGTCGCCTCATCTGCTCCTTTTGTCGCCTCCTCTCTTCTTCTTGTCGTGACATCTCTTCTTCTTCTTGTTCAATCTCATGTTTCTTCTTCAAGGCATCTGCTTCTATTGAAAGAGCGGTTAGATCAGCTTCAACTCCCAATCGAGCAGAAACCCTTGATACTCAACTGGCTATTGGACCAGATTTATGTCCTGTAGATACATTCAAGATACTATCTCATGGTGTAATCTCATCTTCTATTCCAGCACCTTGTTGCATCGCGTCTCTTAGTTTGACACGTGCTCTCTGGTCAACTTCAGCTCACCATGTGCTGGCATCTTCCATGAAATCATTGAATAACGTGACCCTTGCTTCCCACCACTGGGTATGTCTTTCACGTTCTTCCCGAGGCGGCTGTGAACACAGCAGTACATTTGGTTTCTTTCAAACCTCATGGCAGAGTTTAAATAGTTGGCTCAGATTAGATTCTACTTTGATCGTGTTCTTATCTGATTCCATTAGTTTCTTCTGTTTCTCAATTGATTTGGTAACCTGTTCCCATAACTTGTTTCTCTCCCTCTGGGTTTCTTTCAGGTAGGCAGCTTGAGTATTATCTGCATCTTCTCGATACTTTTGCCTGGTTCTGCCTCCTTGTGGTTCCTCTGACTCACCTGTTCCTTCTTGCTCCATGGATTAAACAGGTCTTGGCAGATTACCAAATCTTTAAATTGGACGAACAACTTTGACCATTCTGGCTTGTTCTGCTTCCCCCAATCTCATTGCTTAACCACATGAATCACAGCGCACCCTGGAGGAATTGTTTAATGTGATAGCAATCAGCATAAATGATCCAACTAGTCCTCTATTTCTACTTATTTTATTTGCCCCAGGTTAAGTTTGAAGTGTATTTGGAAATCAACAGAACTTGAGGGCAGAACTTGTTGTAGACCATAATATCTGCCTCATAACCTGTTTTCTTCTACATGACCAAAACAAATAAATCCCATTAAACAAAATAACTGAAGAATATAGGAATATTTTAATAAGATTCTGAATTTTTTGGGGGGTAAGATTTTCTCAATTCAAAGTTTTAAATAATTTTTACAGCAGATAACCAGTGTCCAGTTTATCTGAAATGTTGTCACTTTTCAGTTGTGGTTACTGTTTGATTTGAATGTGTTATTTAACTTCTGATTTCAAAATACCTGTTTAAGTGTGTGTGTGTGTGTGTGTGTGTGTGTGTGTGTGTGTGTGTGTGTGTGTGTGTGTGTGTGTGTGTGTGTGTGTGTGTGTGTGTGTGTGTGTGTGTGTGTGTGCGTGTGTGTGCGTGATTGCTTGTGTGCATGTCCACATGTGTGCATGCGCGTGTATGTGTGAGTGCATGCGTATGTGTGCATGTGTATGTTTGTGTGTGTACATGTGCGTGTGTGTGTGCGCATGTGTGTTTGTGTGTGTATGTGTGTGCATGTGTACATGTGTGTGTGTGTGCGCACGTGTGTACATGTGTGCCTGTGTGCGTGTTCACTCATTTGCATGTGTGCATGTGTGTACGTGTGTGCATGTGCGTTTCGTGTCTGGAAGTCGCCACTTGGCTTCTGTAATGTCCTTTCATAGTTAAAATTCAAACCAGTTAAAACCAGAGACAGGAAACAGACAAACTGAGAGGAAAGCAAACAGACATACGTTTCCATGTCCGAGAAATCAGCAATGCAATCATTTGGGGATGTTTTAACACTTCTATATCTTTGTTGATGAAGAGATTGGCAAACCTTAAGCCCAGTCATGTATCATCACTTCTTCCTGTATTGTGAAAGTAGTGGAGCCAAAGACAGTGACTGTGTAAACAAAACTGTCTATGTGTTGAACTGCAATTGTAATTCAAATACTGATGATTCAGATTGATTCTGCAAAATGACTTTTTTTTTCTCTCATTTGGAATTGAGTCATCAAATCCATTTGATAAAATGCCACATTTTCACAGAGTTCATTGTTGCCCTTACTTTAGCAAAAGATAGACCCCAAAAGCTGGAGTAACTCAGCAGGACAGGCAGCATCTCTGGAGAGAGGGAATGGGTGACGTTTCGGGTCGAAACCCTTCTTCAGACTGGTTAGGGATAAGGGAAACAAGAGATATAGACAATGATGTAGAGAGATAAATGAAATGAATGAAAGATATGCAAAAAAGTAACGATGATAAAGGAAACGGGCCATTGTTAGATGTTTGTTGGGCGAAAACGAGAAGCTGGTGCGACTTGGGTGGGGGAAGGATAGAGAGAGAGGGAATGCCGGGGCTACCTGAAGTCAGAGAAATCAATATTGATAACACTGGGCTGTAAGCTGCCCAAGTGAAAAATGAGATGCTGTTCCTCCAATTTGCATTTAGCCTCACTGACAATGGAGGAGACCTAGGACAGAAAGGTCAGTGTGGGAATGGGAGGAGAATTTGTAAATATCTGTTGGGTAAAAACAAAGTCTTCTATATTGATAGACAGACTGAAGGAGGGTCTCGGCCCGAAACGTCTCCAATCTGCTCTCCAGAGATGCTGCCCGTCCCGCTGAGTTACTCCAGCTTTTTGTTTCTACCTTCGATTTCAAGCAGCATCTGCAGTTCCTTCCTACACAGTCTTCACTATTGTTTGTTTTGACACAAACATTTTATTACCAATTCCTTGGATTAAGAGGAGGAATTTACTACACTTCAGTGGTATGGCTCTGCAAATAATTAGCTGTACCTTGGCTGCCTCTCAATATCCCCTGTCAATTCATGACTTCCTGCTATGAATTAAAGAGGGACTTGTCATCCAACAAAAGCGTTTGGGCAAGATGGAAATATAGCGTGATCTAATAAAGTTGATCCATCACAAAAAAAAATGGAACCATAACATTTTCTCGGAAACAGGAAACTCTGATGATTTAAGGGCCTGTCCCACTTGGCCGTCATTTACACGACAGGCCGGTAGTGACTGACGCGCAACAGTCGCGCGCGCCTTCATGCGTCTGCACAGCCATCTGGATCGCGTGACATCATTTGAATACCCAGTGGAAAGTTGTTTAGCGCATAATACTGTATTTTCTTTTGGATTATGGTGTAATTCAGAAAATTGGTCGCTTTGGGTTATGTTTTCATCCTTCTCCCCCCCCCCCCCCCCCCCCCCTCCACCCACTCCCCCCCATGGAATATACATGTTTGCTCCATGCTCAGTACAAATGGTATTGGTTCCAATCGCTGTATTGCGGATGGTACCCCGCACTGACGAAATGGCTAAACAGCTATTAATTAAGTGACTTGTGCACGTTCCCTTGGGGGTGTGGGATGGGGATTCGAAATGACGTGAACTTGACACATTGTGAGTGAAGCTGGAACAAAAAATAAATAAACAGGTAAAATAATCAGGGCTGACTCAGTGTATGAGCAAAATACCGAATATTGTTCTTTGACTCCCTGGCCTTGCATTAACATCGAACCTTGCGCCGCGAACTCAATTATCGGTGCAGCTGCCCGTTGAACAAAATGTTTTAAACTCTATAAAAGAGTGTCAAGTGTCTGAATATTCGCAATTTTTAATGAATCATCATCAGCATCAAACGTCACAGATCTGCCGACCGCAATATGTCACCTACATGTATACAGGCAAATGACTCAATAGAGATGACTGATTCTCTGGGGACTTTCTGATTTCAAACCTCATAACAAAATGCACCTTCATTCCACCATCAAAAGCATGTACAATCAAGATATTCATGATAGTTGATTCGTATACTACAGTACTGCACATACGAGGTCAGGACGTCAGCGTGCGACTGCAATACGTCCGCGTGTGTACACGACACGTCACGCCGGAGGCGCGCAAAGATTTTGTGCACTACAAAATCCTGGAGCACCACGCGATACCGCGCGCCACTCCATACCCCTCTGCGCTTCTCCATGCGACCGTCCTGCGCCTTCCACACGCTACCCGTGCGTCTCAACACGATGACGAGGTCGCATGAATGGCGCGCAAATGACGGCCAAGTGAGACAGGCCTTTTAGTCTTCTTTCCCTATCTCTTCTATGTTGTGATAGCTCAGGAGTGTACCTTGGTTGGCATGGATAAGGTGAATTGTGTTGAGTGAGTCACACATACTCACGGATCTGGTACAATAGTATTTATTGAGTAACGTATACAACACTCATCAGCATATCAATTCTACCGTGTTGCATCACCAACTAACAGCACATGATAGGTTGCAATAATATGAATGGTGTAGTAGTAAGCGGGGCTTATATTAATAAAGCACTACATTGGTTAGTAAGTAATGTAACCAATCTACATCTTTCCTTGTAAGAATAAAAAGTGAAACACACCTATAATAAAGTAATAACGTGCTTACACGTTGCTAGGTGCTGACTGATTAATAATGCGACCAAAAACGCTAATAGCACATACAAGGAAGTTCAGAAGGTTCAAACAAAGTCCTTGTATCTAAGGGGCTGCCTACTAACCCGTCCCGCGCGAGTATGGTACAGATCCGCATCTCCTCCCTTCACCGGCGAGAATGTCCGGGTCCTGGGCAGCGGGAACACTGGGGACCCGGGGGACGGTGGTGAGGGAGCTGAAGACACAGCCAGGTCTGCAACTGCAGGTCATGAGGGAAGAAAAGGTCCGTCAATAGACGGGTAGATCGGACGCGTCACATCAGGATACGAGACAGTAGGACACGGTTCTTTCACAGGAAGGAGATGTTGACGGTTGCGTCTGTAGATCCCTCTGTCTACACTCATCAGGTATGAGCGTGGCTTTTTTATGGGACTGTGGATGAAACACAAACGGCCATAGCCCTTGTTGGTTTGAAGGCAAACAACTTGCCCACTGGAGAGAGGTTTAAGTGGTTTGCTGGACTTATCGAAAAATCACTTTTGTGTATCGCGTTTCAGCTGGAGTTGTTTCTGGACAGCAAGCGGTGAACGAACCTATGGTTAGTGTAGTTGTTGGGGCACAGGCGATGCAGCGCGGGTCTGTTGGGACATCAGGCGTTGGGCAGGCGACCTCAGTATAGGGTCACGGGCGATGTTTCTCAGGTTGAGCAGGTACAGGTAGATATCGGATTTAGCAAGGTGTGAGCCCTCCATCAATTGCTTGGCGCTCCTGACAGCCCATTTTGCAAGTCCGTTTGATTATGGGAATTCTGAACTGCTGGTGACGTAGCAAAAATCCCATTGCTGAGTAAAGTTTTTAAAACACTGGCTAGTGAACTGACTGCCATTACCTGACAAGAGGCGTGTGGGGGCGAAATGACGCGCCAGCTTTTGGATTACTGCAGCGGATGTTGGGCTTTGGAGCAGGTTGATTTTGAACCAGCCCGAGTACGAGTCAACGAGAACGAGATACTGTTTGTCACGCCACGCGAATATGTCAGCAGCAAGCGTGGACCAAGGCAGAGGAGGAACAGGGTGTGAGAGCAGGGGCTGCTTCTGTTGGTGTGGCGTCAGGCTGTTGCAGATAGCACAGCCTTCAACTTTCCCACACACAAATTTGGTAATTCCGGGTCAGAAAAACATGTTATTTGCTCGGCGTAAGGTTGCTTCCACGCCGGGGTGACCCCTGTGGACAGCATCAAAATATTTGTCCCGTAGGGCAGTTGGGATGACTGCCTCGTGACTCTTGATTACGACAGCGTCCTGCAGCACCAGTTTGTCGCGGACTGGGTAGTATGGGCGAAGTGGAGCGAGATATTGTTTATCCGGCCAGCCAGCCAAGCCAGATGACTGAAGACAGTAGGTGTACAGTGTTATCTGCAGCTGTTTGATCTGCCAGGTCGCTTAGGCGTTCTGTCGGGATGTACGACACCATCATTACAGTGAACTGGTCATTTCAGATGGCTATTGTTCGCGGGTTGTTCATGGGCTCTTGATTGCGTGTCGGCCTGATGCATTTCCTTGCCCCTTTTGGTGAAATCGAAACTCTGCAGCTGCATCATCATGTGTTGCAGGCGAGCAGGAGCAGCATGAATGGGTTTGTTCAGAATAGTGATCAAAGGTTGGTGGTCTGTCTCAACAACCACGGACTTCCCAAAAATAAAGTCCTTGAATTCTGTGCAGGCTAGTGGCTTGTAACTTCTTTTCGATCTGGGTGTAGCGCTGTTCCATCCCAGACAAGGTGCCGGGAGGCGTGAGCAACAGGTCTGTTGGTTCCCTCGACGGAATTCTGGAGGTAAGCAGCTCCTAGTATATATTGGGAGGCATCACACGTAAGTGTCACCGGTAGTTTTACATCAAAATAAGTGAGGGTAGGAGCATTGGACAATTGTAATTTGAAAGAAGAAATCATTTTATTAAATGCTGTCAAACCCATGGGAAACGCTCAGTTCCACGGCAGCCTGTGCACCTGTTAAGACATGAAGATTCTGATAACGAGTACCAGGAGCTACCAGCACCTCTTCCAGATACTCTCTCCGAGCCTGATGATAACAGACATAGCAATGCACTCTCTGGTTGATTTCACTAACAAGTGCCTCGATCCTGAAGTTTCACTTCATATCAACAATACCATTACTATTGCAAAGATCGACACTGGGGGCAAATGTAATGTCATGTCATTGTCCGAATTTACACGAGTCAACAATGCTGAATGTATAGCAAACACATTGGCTACTTTGTTAGTCTATGGAGGAGGCGAAGTACACCGTTGGAAGAGCTGAGCTGCAGTGCCACTTAGTGTCATGAGCTCACAAGCTGAACTTTTTTAAGGGCCTGTCCCACTTAGGTGATTTTTCAGCGGACTGCCGGCGACTGTCAAGTTCATGGCACTCGCCTGAAAAACTGGGAATTGGAACGGTGACTGTCAGGGTGGAACACACACAAACACATTGCAAAGGCAGGGGCCAGGGAAAACGGAGGAGCGCTGTCTGAAATTCACATGGTGCAAAGCCAAGGTGATACAGACACACACCGCGATGAACAGGAAGGTTAAGACGGCTAGCATAGTGTACGGTAAGTCCTTTAAAAGAGGGGGGAGAGTAAAAGGGGGGAGAAGGAGTGGAGACACCTTTAAGAAGCCAGACAACTTTTTAATAAGCTAGAGATACACAGCTGTGAAGTTCGGCGGACATTTAACATTACCGGTCGGTTATCCTCGGTTCTGAAAACTCATGCTTACATTTTTTTTCCCCAATGAGCCAATGAAAATGACCGGTCAGCAAAGGCGATTAACTAAAACTACCTACGACTACCTCGACTACCCATAACTACATGGCGACCCCACTACAACTGCACCTACGACTACAGGAGTATCGATTTTCTCCATGGCGACCAATTTCAACATGTTGAAAGATTTGCGGCAACCATACTGAGGCTGCGACTAGTTCCCTCAAAACTCACGCGACCATGAAGGAGACTCACCAGAGACCACCAGCGAACATGTGGCGACCATGTGGCGACCATGTGGCGAACATGTGGCGAGCGCAGAGTCTCCTGCACTCGCCTAAAAAGTTGCCTAAGTGGGACAGGCTCTTTATTGTTCATGGGAAAGTTGCAACTCTGCTTGGCATTGACGCATGCCAGGACCTAGGACTGGTAACTTCCGGGCCAGCGGTCCAGCAAATAGCTCCTGCCGATGGCTCCACCCAGCAGACACATTCCCAGAACAAGGAACCTTTTGACAAAAAACTTTGTGAAGTTACCTATCAAGTACAATATCGTCACCGATGCATATGTCTCACCTAGGGTACGAGCACGGCACCACATTCCACATGCAATACATGACAGAGTACACAATACGCTCCAGTATCCATGGATGGAGTCCATGGGTGTCACGGGTTACCGGCCCACCCGACTGGGTTTCCACCATGGTGGCCATAACAAAGGAAAACAAAGAAGAAATCCAAATTTATAATAATCCGAGGGATCTGAACACCGCGATCAAATGCCCGCACTACGCTCCGTGCCTCTGTGTTTTCTGTTCTGGATGCCAAAAGCTCGTTCTGGCAGATCTTACTTCTGACACCATGTTGAGTAAGTCACACATACTCATGGATCTGGTACAACAGTACCTATTGAGTAACACATAAATTATCAATTCTACTGTGCTGCATCACCAACTAACAGCACATGTCGGGTTGCAATAATATACATGGTGTAGTAGTAGGCGAAGCTTATATTAATAAAGCACTACATTGGTTAGTAAGTAATGTAACCAATCTATAAGCAGAAGGGCTGGTTTCTCTGTAGTACATGACTCTATCTGGACCAAATGCAGGCAAATGAGGCGAGCTCAGGAATGTGCCATGGTGGGCATGGATAAGGTGAGCTTCCAGTCAGAGGGTAGTTAGTTAATCTGTGGAACTCAGAGTTCTGTGGAGGCCAAGTCAGTAGATATTTTTTAAGGCAGAGATAGACCAATTCTTGAGTAGAACGGGTATCGAGGGTTATGGGGAGAAGGCAGGAAAATGTGATTAGGAGGCAGAGAATAGCCATGATTGAATGGCAGAGTCGAAGGGCCGAATGGCCTAATTCTACTCCTATAACTTGTGAAAGTGAACTAGTGAAGGGCGAGTTTCCATGTAGGGTACATGACACTGTCTGTTAAACTGCTGAAGTAGTGGCTGCCTGAAGGAGGAGCCCCCCCTTCCCCATTCTGTTTCCTGTACCCAATGACATGAAACATCTATCATATAACCATAAAACCATATAACAATTACAGCACGGAAACAGGCCCTCTCGGCCCTTCTAGTCCGTGCCGACCATTTGTTTTCCCTTAGTCCTATCTACCGGCACTCAGACCATACCCGTTCATTCCCTTCCCGTCCATATACCTATCCACTTTACTTTTAAATGTTAAAATCGATCCTGTCTCCACCACTTCTGCTGGAAGCTCATTCCACACAGCCACCACCCTCTGAGTAAAGAAGTTCCCCCTCACGTTACCCCTAAACTTCTGTCCCTTAAGGATACCCCTATCCTTCTGACTGGCCTATTTCTACTTGTACCAATTTGCCCGTGGCTCAGATACAAATCCCAAGTGATTCTGATTCTCTACAAGGCACTTCAACCCTTGCTTCACAAATTCTTTGGCACAACTTCATTCCAGATTCTGCCTGTTACTGACAGACAGCTATGTTGCTGAGCGGCTGATATCCATTTGTTATTTTGGGTTCATTGATTTCTTAAATTGCTGGCTGCTTGTCCCATTATTTCAAATTGTTTGACTCACCAGCTTCATACAGTCCTTGCGAGTGGGATTTCAAACCTCCAACCTCAGCCGCCACATCATTCCCACCAGCCCAGCAGTTTCTCTACACGATTGCTTTGCAACATATGCACATTGAAGGAATTTAGCAGAAATACTCTTGCTGTTCTTTAATAGTGAGCATACTCCCAATCCGAGTCAAATCTGAACTGCTGAAAACCAATATCTCATCAATGCAAACTTAAACTTGGCTGGGTTTAGAGTTTCCTATTGCTGCTGAAGAAAAAAAGACACATTCAGCTGAACAGCATGAAATTCAAACCCAGGAAGTCTCAAATTTTCAGAGCAGCTTAAAAGAGTATTTAGATTTTTCATCCAAATTCTAGTTCTGACTGAAAGTACAACAGATTTTAAAAGATTTCTGAAGCAAACAGATAGGTTCAGTCTGAAGAAGAGTCTCGACCCGAAACGTCACCCATTCCTTTTATCCAGAGATGCTGCCTGTCCCGCTGAGTTACTCCAGTATTTTGTGTCTACCTTCAGATAAAACCACCATTCTTTCCTACACATTTTGTCTGAAGCAAACAGCGTGACTTAGAAGATTCTGAATCTCCAAAGTAATCACCATTGTTGATCCCATTGCCTCCACAGGGTCTCAATTAATATGTTTTCACACAAAGGGTGGTGGGTGTATGGAACAAGCATGGAACAACTGAGGAGTTAGTTGAGACTCGGACTATCTCAACATTTAAGAAACAGTTAGGCAGGTACATGGATAGGATGGGTTTGGAGGGATCTGGACCAAACACGTGCAGGCGGGACTCGGGTAGCTGGGACATGGTGGCTGGTGTGGGCCAGTTGGACCGAAGACCCTGTTTCCACACTGTGGACACTATGACTCTACGTCGAACAAAAGACTCCAAACGAATGTTCAGTACAATTTATTCTTCATTGGCATTTGATTATATAAGCATGCATGCAAACCATTGGCTTCTAATACATTCTTGTCTAATGGCATGGCATGGACTCAAATACTGCCATGTGAATTTATTGGCCTAATTCAGTCTCTGCTGGTAGGGTGAGGGTGGGGTGCGGGGGTGATGGCTAGTTTTCCCTGATCTTGCCTCGGAAAGGCCAACAGCATAATCAAGGATGAGCTGCACCCTGGTCACTCCCTCTTCTCCCCTCAACCATTGGGCAAAAGGTACAGAAGTGGGAAAACACACACCTCCCAGATTCTGGGACAGTTTCTTCCCAGCTGTTATCAGGCAACTGAATCATCCTACCACAACCAGATTGGTTTCCTCAGGTCGCACTTCAAAAGCATTAAAAGTTCAGTTTCAGCTTCTCACATGATATTGAATACAGGATCTTTTCCACTCTGCTTCTCTGTTTTCATAGTCCCAGTATTTATCTCACTCTCTCTAGCTATCAGCGACCTCCTAGACCTCATTGTCACCTTCCCCTCAGCTAACAATGGGCGTGGGAAATGCAATGTTTCAGTCTGAACAATGGGCGTGGGAAATGTTTCGACGAATGCAATCAACCTGGCGTGCACAATCAAATAAGATCAAATAGAACAAGTTGTCCTACAACTGTAGGCTGTGCACGCCATACGCAAGAAGAAGAAGCTAGCAATGAACCATTCTACATTTCCTAGGTAGACAAAAATGCTGGAGAAACTGGTGAGGCAGCATCTATGAAGCAAAGGAATAGGCGACGTTTCTGGTCTTCAGAATGATGTGTGGTGGGGGGGGAGGGGAACGTGGGGGGGGGGGGGGGGGGGGGGGGGGCGGGAAAAAGAAAGGAAGAGGCGGACGGTAGGCTGCGGGAGAACTGGGAATGGGAGGGGAAGGAGGGAGTAAGCAAGGACTACCTGAAAATGGAGGTCAATGTTCCTCCCGCTGGGGTGTAAACTACCCAATCGGAATATGAGGTGCTGCTCCTCCAATTTGCAGTGGGACTCACTCTGGCCATGGAAGAGGCCCAGGACAGAAAGGTCGGATTCGGAATGGGAGGGGGAGTTGAAGTGCTGAGCCACCGGGAGATCAGGTTGGTTAATGTGAACTGTGCGGAGGTGTTGGGCGAAGCGATCGCTAAGCCTGCGCTTGGTCTCACCGATGTAGAGCAGTTGACACCTAGAGTAGCGGATGCAATAGATGAGGGTGGAGGAGGTGCAGGTGAACCTCTGCCTCACATGGAAAGGCTGCTTGGGTCCTTGGATGGAGTCGAGGGGGGAGGTAAAGCGACAAGTGTAGCATTTCCTGCGGTTGCAAAGGAAAGTACCAAGGTAGGGGGTGGTTTGGGTGGGAAGGGATGAATCTGCCAGGGAGTTACGGAGGGAGCGGTCTTTGCAGAAAGCAGACAGGGGAGGAGATGGGAAGGAGGTGGGATCCCATTGGAGGTGGCAAAAATGTTGGATTATCTATTGTATGTGACTGCTGATAGGGTGGAAGGTGAGGACACGGGGGGACTCTGTCCTTGTTACGAGTGGGGGATGGGGAGTGAGAGCAAAGTCGCGGGGTATAGAAGAGATCCTGGTGAGAGCCTCATCTATAGTCGAAGAGGGGAACCCCTGTTCCCTGAAGAATGAGGACATCTCCGATGCCCTGGTTTGGAACACCTCATCCTGGGTGCAGATGCGGTGTAGACGGAGGAATTGGGAGTAGGGGATGGAGTCCTTACAGGAAGCAGGGTGGGAAGATGTGTAGTCCAGATTGCCGTGGGTGTCAGTGGGTTTGTAGTAGATCCTTGCAGGAAGCAGGGTACATTTCCGTACATTTCGGTGAGACCAAGCGGAGGCTTGGCGATCGTTTCGCCGAACACCTCCGCTCGGTCTGCAAAAACCAACCCGACCTCCCGGTGGCTCAGCACTTCAACTCCCCCTCCCATTCCGCATCCGACCTCTCGGTCCTGGGCCTCCTCCACGGCCAGAGTGAGCAACACCGCAAGTTGGAGGAACAGCACCTCATATTCCGCTTGGGGAGTCTGCATCCTTTGGGCTTGAACATTGAATTTTCTCAATTCTGTTAACCCTTGCTGTCTCCTCCCCTTCCCACCTCTCCCTCAGCCCTCGGGCCCTGGCATTCCCTCTATCTCTATCTCCTCCCCCACCCTAGTCGCACTAGCTTCTCATTTTCACACCACAAACAGCTTACAATTGGCGTGTTCCCTTTAACATCGATACTTTTTTGCATATCTTTCATTCATTGTTCCTTATCTCTCCACATCACCGTCTATATCTCTCGTTTCCCTGATCCCTGACCAGTCTGAAGAAGGGTCTCGACCCAAAACGTCGCCTATCTCCTTCGCTCCTTAGATGCTGCTGCACCCGCTGAGTTTCTCCAGCTTTTTGTGTAACCCTCGATTCTCCAGCATCTGCAGTTCCTTCTTCAATACATTTCCTTATCATCGTCTGCTTTGATTTGTTGTTTTCACACCTCAATCTTCCATATCTCTAGTCACCCTCTCCCCTGACTCTCAGTCTGAAGAAGGGTCTCAACCCGAAACGTCACTCATTCCTTCTCTCCAGAGATGCTGCCTGTCCCACTGAATTACTCCAGCATTTTGTATCTATCATAGAGCCGTTCAGGATACTTGACATCTTGCCTCCAGTGAAACTATTTAAAGTGCACACATAAGGTTTTAAACGTGAATTTCATCTCAGTGATTTTCAATGGATGAGGACATTTTTCAATATGACAAGGGTGCATAAACAGTTTAGTAGCCTTCTGTTATTCAACAATAATAACATGCATTTATGTAACACATTTAATCCAGAATATCATTCCAAGATAATGTGCAGAAATATAGTCACACAAAAATTAACTACAAGCCAAATAAACAGATAATTAAATACCTTTAGCAATAAAAGGGCAGCCACGGTGGCGCGGCGGTAGAGTTGCTGCCTTACAGCGCTTGCAGCGCCGGAGATCCGGGTTCGATCGCGACTACGGGTGCTGTCCGTACGGAGTTTGCACATTCTCCCCGTGACCGTGTGGGTTTTTATCCGAGATCCTCGGTTTCCCCCCACACTCCAAAGACGTACAGGTTTGTAGGTTAATTAGCTTGGTGTAAGTGTAAAAATGTCCCTAGTGTGTGTAGGATGGTGTTAATGTGCGGGGATCGCTGGTCGGCACGGACTCGGTGGGCCGAGGGGTCTGTTTCCGCGCTGTGTCTCTAAACTAAACTGAACTAAAAAATACATTGACTAATAGTTTGGACATAGAGGCAGCTTTTGACGATGGTCTTAAAAGAAGAGAGAACATAGTATTTATTCATTAATGGAATAATGAATGAGTGTGAGTGCATGCGTGACTTGTGTGTCCCTCCAAAAGTGCAGTTCATGTAAGAAAGACAAAGTAATGACAAGTGATTCTGACACAACATTATGCAGACAAAGACTGAGCTGTTTAGTTGAGGATGATAAAGGAGGCTAGAAAATAGGTGAAATCTGAGGAGAGAGGCCAAGATTGAGGTTAGTTTATTATTGTCACATGTGTTGAGGTGCAGTGAAAAGCTTTTTGTTGAGAGCATCCCAGTGAGTGAAAAGACTAGACATGATTACAGTCAAGCCATCCACAGTGTACATGTGCAGCATCTTTAGTACAAGATAAAGCCCATATATATTAACAAAAATCATTTTTTGTGTATTTAATTCTCCTATCACAATAATGTATCTGCCATCTTTATCAGTTATAGTTGATGTATGCCTAAAATAAAGTACCTTTACGAAATAATATTGCTACACCACTCGTAAAAGACGAGTGATACATTTTATCTATCCATTTAGCTTTCAACCTATGTTCAGCATCTTTTTTTTTTAAGGTGGGTTTCTTGAATAAAATTACGTCAGCTTTTATTGCCTTTAAATGTGCAAATACTTTTTCCTCTCTTAATCGGTTCATTAATACCTTTAACATTCCAACTACAAAAACGTTATTCCCTCATTCCCCATATTCATTTTTGAGTCTTGCATCTTTTGTTTATGGAGGTCTACAATAGAGTTTTGGTTCAGCCCGACAGACCCGACCTTACACCCGAACATCGAATAGATGAATTTTAAGTCTCGTGTATGTCTCTCACATATATATCTCCTTTGGTCCAATGTATAACTCCATTTAAACTGAAAAATACAATAGTAGATTATATAAAAAGAAAAGCAAAGGATAGGTTGAGAGGTTTGTGTTGTGCATAAAGGAAGAAAAAACTACATCTAGAATTGTTGCAGTTAGTGCTAGCCATACTAGCATGGCTAACCATCTACAGACTTCCGTCGTTGATGTAGTAACTTAACCAGCTCCCAGGTTTTTGGAATTATTTTTCCATAATAATATTTTACCGGGGGGTATAACATTAAGAAAAAAAAAAGAAAGGGGAAAAAAAAAGGAGAGAAAAAGGGGACAAAAAGAAAAAATATTCAAATTTTAATAATTAAAGATATAGAAATACATGTATTTAAAACAAATTTAAAAATCTAAGTAATATCAAAAAAAAGGGCAACAAAAAAAAAAGAGAAGAAAAAAAACAAACCTAAAAACAAAAAATAAAACAAAAAGTCAAAATGAGAATTGTTGGTATAAAAAGAAAGATCTTCAAATGAAATCCATCCCCTATATTTGACTCTATTCATTCCAACATAAATTGAATATTAGTTATTAGTAGTAGTGATTAATCTTAATTAGTAAGAATAATACTGATAAGAATACCGCGGTGTGGCTTTAATATATGTTAGTTATTTATATTAGTAGTGGATTATACTAATTGTTAGTATCCACGTGCGGTTTTCCAGTCCACTTCTTTCTCCAGCTTCCATCCGACGCTGTCCAATTCCGTCCAGTCCTGCGTTATCTTGTGAAGTCTTGCAGAGTCTTGAGGATTCTTGTAAAGTCGTAAAAGTTCTGTGATTGAAAGTCAGTAATATTCAGTAAGTAGATACTTCTCAGGTCTTGATCTGCGGGCGAACTCCAGTGCTACTGTTGGGCTGGTAAAAAAATGTTCCTTGTGTTGAAAGTAACTCTTAAAGTAGCTGGATAATTCAAGCCGTATCTCAGATTTTCCACTCCCCTCATAAGACTTTTAGCTTCATTAAATGCTTTCCGTTTCATGGAAACTTCTGCTGGATAATCTCGGTAGATACTGATCCTTTGTCCTTCGAATTCCAGGTTTCTGTTTCTCGAAGATTTTCACATAATCTCGTCCAGGACATAGTCGTATTGAAGCTTTATAATCATTTGTCTTGGAGGGGCGTTTAGTCTTGTCTGACGTCTCTGACTCTATGTGCACGGCTAATAAAGGCTTTTGTTCCAGAGATAAAACGAGTTGCAGTAGGTTCGCAGTCAAATTCTCGAGGATCTTACATCTCTTCTCTCGTCCTTCGGGAATACCTGCAATTCTTAGGTTTTGTCTTCTCTGGCGACCTTCTATCTCAGTACATTTCTCAGTTATTTTAGTCAGTAAATCCGTTGACGTTCATTTTCTGTAACCAGCTTTGCTGTAGTCGCAGCACTTGTCTCAGCTAGTTCTTCAAGGCTTTTTATATTCCCAGCCGTCTGTTGTTCCAGTACCTTCTCCATAGGATTCACCTTTTTTCAAAGTCTTTTTTGACCTTTTCAAATTTTATTGTCCATCTCCTTTTATCACTTCATTATCATATCTGTAATTTCTTTCTCAGCTCATCCGATATTTTCTTAGTCTTGATATTAATATTTGAATTTGTTTTTCCTGTTGAAATTCTTTCATCTGATTGTTCATCTGGTTTATTTCTTCTCTTAAACCAGCAATCTCCACGTGAAATAAAGGTTTTCAATTCTTCATTTCGTTTTTTTTTCCCAGTTTTTTTTTCCCAGTTCTTTTCGATAATCTTCTTGGGATGAGGCCCTACTTGAGTCCGAGGCTTCAGTTGGGCCTTCTGCGGTCTCTGCCTGGTTGTTCGACTTTTCGCTTTTTCCGGGTGGGCTGCGTGCTGTAGACATAACTAGTCGCGCGCCTGATGACGTCAACTCACAACAATCGGTGCAGAAACGGCAGGCAGCAAGCAGCAGCAGCAGGTAGGTCCGTTAATCCCCATTTTTTCCCTTTTTTTTTTCGTGGAGCTGGCTGGCGTTATCCTCTAGCTCTCCATAGCGCCACCGGTACAGCGAATGCAGCGCAAGGAGATCCAGGTTCAATCCCGACTGCGGGTGCTGTCTGCATGGAGTTTGGACGTTCTCCCCATGACCCGCGTGGTTTGTAGGTTAATTGGCTGGGTATAAGTGTAAATTTCCCCTAGTGTGTGTAGGATGGTGTCAATATATGCAGGGATCGCTGGTCGATGGGTTGAAGGCCCTGTTTCTGCGCTGTATCTCCAAACTAAACTAAACTGAAGAAACCAAGGTGCGATATGTTGTTATAGCTATTATTATCACTGATTGTTTGTCTAATGAAGTAATGGAAAGTATTGTCAAGTGGGGAGGCTTCAGTCAGAAACCAAATTTAAGAGGGTCAAGGGTCGTGAGTGTTCAAGTGTCCTGTGCACCATAACAGAACAATGAAATTCTTAGTTGCAGAAACAGAACATGTTTGTAAATGCAGTAACATAATAAATCAAATAAAAAATTAAAATAATATTTAATGCAAAACAAAGCAAAAGACCAAAATCCCGAGCGCAATCAAGACATTTTATAATTCAAAGTTTAGTTGGTGTTAGCTTATCCCTGAGAAGTTAAAATACTTCATTAAATCAATTGTTAATTCACTGGTAAAATCCAAGGAGTGCAGGTGAGAAGGAGGTCAATTAACTTAGCATCTCAGTCAAGGCCAATAGGTAAGGGAGAGAATGGTACAGTTGGATTTGCTCGCAGATGGGTGTTTTGATGTAGTTATTGTGGAAAGTAGAACGTGAAGGTGCAGAGACACTCATTGTGTCATCTAGTCTGGGCTGGTAGCCAGAAACTGGGTAGATTTAGGCACAAAACATCAGAAAGGAAACCATGGGAATGAGGAACTGAAGAGTTATAAGCAGGGAGGTAAAATAAGGTGGAAATAATGAACTTGGACCCAAGTAGCAATCAAGAATGTGCACATATGGATGTGGAAGGAATTCAAGTCACATGGGCATGGCAACGTGTTCTGGTTGTGAGCAAAAGATAGGGAAGAAATCATTTGAGAGAATCCAAAGTTAGTCATTTTGGAAATAACCCTCAGCGTACAATATTTGGCAGGTTGGGAATGCTGTGCCTGTCTGCCGAATTAATGTTAATTGTAGGTAGGCAGGATTTGGCCCTTAATTAAACTCTCTCCTGGCAAATATGAACACTCTCAATAACACACAGGCGAACCCATATGCTCACACACTCACTAACACATACTCAATCACATGGCATTCAAATGAGCTTGTTTAGATTGGCAGAAATGATGACAGTAATTGGCAGAAATGATGACAGTATTGCAACATATTGACATATTGACCAATACTGGAGTCTACTGCAGAATAGTTTGGCATTGCATTATTTGTTACAATGCAAAATGTTGGATGCCTAAACTGTGGAGGCTCCTTAATATAATTAAGTCCCAAGTTTATTCATTCTTGGTGCCGGGTGATCGATCTTTAAAACATTTTTTCAGTTTATAATTATTCTCAGAAACCTAAAATACCTGTACGATTATTTTGAGATAAATAGGATCAATTGGAAAATGAGAGTCAAACGATGGATATAACTGTAGATGCTACGGTAGGCACCTGAAATGAGTGCTTTGAAATGTTATTTCTTCCATAGGAGTTTAACAGCAATAATGCAAACTTCTTAAATCGGCCTATAGTGGGTATACCTGAAAAGATATGTCCAGGTTGACCAATTCTGAGATAATGAGTGGGTTAAGATATGATGAGCATTTGTCGGCACTGGGCCTGTACTCGCTGGAGTTTAGAAGAATGAGGGGGGGGGGACCTCATTGTACCGAATAGTGAAAGGCTTGGAGAGAGTGGATGTGGAGAGGATGTTTCCACACATGGGAGAGTCTAGGACTAGAGGTCATAGACTCAGAATTAAAGGACGTTCCTTTAGGAAGGTGATGAGGAGGATTTTTTTTAGTCAGATGCTGGTGAATCTGTGGAATTCTTTGCCACAGAAGGCTGTGGAAATCAAGTCAATGGATGTTTAAAGCAGAGAATAATAGATTCTTGATTAGTACAGGGCCCGTCCCACTTGGCTGTCATTCGCGCACCATTTACGCGACCTGCTAGCGTGTGGGTAGCGTGTGGGTAGCACGTGGGTAGCACGGGACGGGTGCATGGAGTGGTGTGGAGGACTGTGGAGTGGCGTGGAGGAGTGTGAACTAAATCTTCGCGCGCTACCGGCCTGTCGCGTAACTGACGGCCAAAGTGGGACAGGCCCATATGGATGTCAGGGATTATGGGGAGAAGGCATGATAATGGGGTTAGGATAGATCAGCCATGATTGAATGGCAGCGTAGACTTGATGGGCTGAATGGCCTAATTCTTCTCCTATCATTTATGACCTTATGACCGGCTAATGTTATATGAAGAGTCTCAACCCAAAACATCATCCATTCCTTCTCTCCAGAGATGCTGTTTGTCCCGTTGAGTTACTCCAGGTTCTTGTGCCTTTCTTCGGTTTAAACCAGCATCTGCAGTTTCTTTCTTACACGTTATATCCTTGGTTACCCTTCACAGATATTCTTTTTCTTGTGGTAATCTTGAATAATTTTAAGACCCTGTGGGCCAACTATTCTCTTCCAGTCCCTGGATGAATGGACTGCAATGTTATCATGCATTTTTTCTGGAATAAATATCACATTCTCTGAACCTCAATAAAACAAATATTGGCCAAGGTGTTGACTGAATGCACAGCTTCGACCGTGTAAAATGTTGGCACAGAGTAACCAGTTTAATGATAATCTAGTTCCAGGCTCCCAATTTGTGTTTTCTGAGAAAGATATTACTAAACAATGGAACATGCCTGGAAACCATCCACTCTCATTACTGGAAATGTCCCCATTAAGGATCTTGCCCACTCCCTCCGAGAGTGGGGAAGCAGTTTCATCTTTGTTATCAATTTGCTTATCGATTAATACTTTTATGGGAGCCTAGCAACATATTTAATAGCCTAGCAAACATATTCAATCATCCAGCAATGAATGATTATTGATTTAGACTGCTTGTTACATGAGTATGATTAACATTTGAGAACTTGTGTAAGTGTGTGAATGTGAGTGTGTGTGCTTGTGTTTGTTTGTTTTTGTGTTTGTGCTTGTGTGTGAGAGCGAGAGCGAGAGTGAGAGAGTGAGAGAGTGTGAGAGTGTGAGAGTGTGAGAGAGTGTGAGAGAGAATTTAATCGCAGTGTGCAGGAAAGAACTGGTTTAAACCGAAGATAGACACAAAAAGCTGGAGTAACTCAGCGGGTCAGACAGCATCTCTGGAGAAAGGGAATAGGTGATGTTTCAGGTCGAGACCCTTCTTCAGTATTGTCCTCGGCTCATAAAATTTTTTTATTTTATTTTATTTTTATTTTAGTCTGGTTTTGACAATGGTTGAACGGTTGATTGGTTCAATGCCCCTTTATTGTCACGTGAACTGAGGTACAGTGAAATTTGATGTACCATACAGTCAGACAAAAAAAAAAGCAACAAGATACATAACTACATAAAGATTAAACATGGACTTAAACAGCCACCACAGCGGCGTGTGAGAATTCCCAAGGCACACAGCATAAGCGAAGACCCACAGCCATCAGTTCACAGCCAGGAACTTGCACCCCGCTGAATCATTTTGTTGTACATGAGCAAGGGTTTGTGTAGTCGGCTACCAGTGCTGGTTCTCATAATTATGTTTCCTTCTTTAAGTAAAATAAAGGAAGCACGTCAAACAGTAACGGATGAATCACCTTCTGTTCTTCCTTTATGATGAAATTGGAAAGCGAGTAAAGAACAATGTCTTTAATTACTTTTACTTCACCACTAATTGGTTTGCCTACTTATTTATTTATTAAGTTCTGGGTAGAATGGTTTAAAGCTACTGCAAATAAATATATAGGTTATAGTAAGAGTCCAGATGATTTGCTTAATTCTGAATTTTCCCATTCTGGTGGTGCTCCAGTATATGTCTCATTGAATTGTGTTCAATGCATCCTTTGCCTGAATGAACAAATATTTGAAGGAGTCTCTCGCCAGACACTCCTTTGCAACAAATGGTTTATGTCCTAACCTGCTCAGCATTCGACGCTGGCTGGTCATACAATCTAGTCCACACTGTATTACAAGATCTTACAGACAGGAAGCATATCTGTAATATATTTAATTTTCCTTGCAATATTCACGGTTGGTATTTTCCTGATCCTACATAACTCTGTTGAGACCAGGCATGGATCCTTGTGATTCTGCCAGCAGTATTTTCCTGCTGAGATGAACCTCGGTAATGTACAAGCAGGGTTTAAAGCAGACTCACTCACTTTGAATGAATGAATGAATGAATGAATGAATGAATAAATACTTTATTGTCACATGAAAAGTCACAGTGAAATTCTTTGCTTGCATACCCAAGGTATGCCATATAAGAGAACCCTTGCTTTCCCTCTCTCTCCATCCCTTCCCATCCCTCTCCATCCCTTCCCATCCTAGTTCTCATCCACATAAATTTGGTTACAAAGGAACTTTGTGAAGAGAGCAAGAGGTGGCTCAGTCCCTGGCCCGAGCAGAGTTCCCTACAGGGTCTACAAGAACTGCCCCTTGTTACTGAAACGGCTGTGGAAGACCCTGAAAGTCATCTGGAGGAGAGGGAAAGTGGCGCAGCAGTGGCAATTCGCTGAAGGAGTCTGGATCCCAAAGGAAGAAGATTCCAAGAAGATCGATCAGTTCAGGATCATCTCCTTGCTAAGCATTGAAGGCAAGATCTTCTTCAGCATAATAGCGAAGCGGCTGACCAACTTCCTCTCCAGCAATGGCTACATCGACAGCTCAGTGCAAAAGGGAGGCTTGTCTGGAGTGCCGGGGTTGTCTAGAGCACAAGGGGGGGGGGTGGGGGGTGGAAGATTGCAACCTTCACGTGGTCCGCCCTGTTTTTACTAATGCAATCAACTTGATGTGCACAAACGGAAGATCAATACAAGTTGTACAGGAGAGAGAGGAGGAGGAGGAGGAGGAGGAGGAGGAGGAGGAGGAGGAGGGAGGAGGAGGAGGGGGGGGGAGGAGGAGGAGGGGGAGGAGGAGGGGAAGGGAGGAGGAGGAGGGGGAGGAGGGGAGGAGGGAGGGGGAGGGGGGGAAGGGGGGGAGGGGGAGGGGAGGGGGGGAGGGGCGGAGGAGGGGGAGGAGGGGGAGCGGAGGGGGGAGGAGGGGGAGGAGGAGGAGGGGAGGGGGGGAGGGGGGGGGGAGGGTGGCGGGGGGGGGAGGGGGGGAGGGGGAGTGGTGATCCAGCTCATCAGTGAAGCCATGGAGAACAAGGGAAACCTGACAGTGCTCTGGCTTGACCTGGCCAATGCCTACGGCTCCCTCCCACACAAGCTGATCCAGACAGTCATGGCCAAGCATCATGTGCCGGGCCAAGTGGCAGATCTCATCCTGCACTATTACAACCAGTTCAGCATGAGAGTCTCATCACAGCGTATCAGGTTCCTGGTCCAGGCAGTGTATGATGTCCTGCCCAGCCCATCGAACGTCTTCATCTGTGGCAAAGCAGAATCTCCAGATTGCCCGCAATGCTCAGGCAAGGGGACGTTGGAACACATCCTAAGCTGCTGCCCACCACCGAGATGATCGCCTTCGTGAAGGCCGGAGTGCAGCTGCCAAGAACCACAGCAGCCAGGAATCCGTCAGGAATCATAGAAACATAGAAATTAGGTGCAGGAGTAGGCCATTCAGCCCTTCGAGCCTGCACCGCCATTCAATATGATCATGGCTGATCATCCAACTCAGTATCCCGTACCTGCCTTCTCTCCATACCCTCTGATCCCCTTAGCCACAAGGGCCACATCCAACTCACTCTTAAATATAGCGTCCTGGCGACTGTGCAGGACTGGCAGCTTTCTGTAGACCTGGTGAAACAGCTGAAGTTCCCACGGCACATTGCCACGACCACCCTGAGGCCCGACATCTTCCTGGTCTCAGAGGCGACCAAAAACATCGTCTTGTTGGAAATGACAGTGCCGTGGGAGGACCGTCTGGAGGAGGCCCACGAGAGGAAGATGACCAAGTACGAAGAGCTGGTCATAGACTGCCGTAAGCAGGGCTGGAAGGCAAGGTGTTGCCCATCGAGGTTGGCTGCAGAGGTTTTGCGGGGCAATCGCTCTACAAAGCCTTGAGTGCGCTGGGCATCAACGGAGTGGAGAGGAGAAGAGCCATCAAGAACACCACAGAGGATGCAGAGAAGGCCTCGAGATGGCTCTGGATCAGGAGAGAAGGTCCATGGGGAAGAGCGAATGCCACCTGAACACATCGTGGTCTGATCAACCACGGCTGGGTCACCTGGGTGAGGGTGTCTGATGTAGAAAGACACAAAACCAATGACCCCAGGTTACATCACTGATGATGTGTTCAGATGTATTTGTACCAAACATTCATGAATTTGTTAAGTGTTTCAGGAAAGAAGAAAAATCTGATGGGCGGTTATTCTGGAGAAGTTTAGTTTTAGTTTTAAGTTTCGGAGAAACAGCGCGGGAAACAGGCCCTTTGGCGGTCCACGCCGAACAGCGATCCCCGCATATTAACACTATCCTACACCCACTAGGGACAATATAAACATTTACCAAGCCAATTTACCTACATACCTGTACATCCTTTGAGTGTGGGAGGAAACCGAAGATCTCTGAGAAAACCCACGCAGGTCACGGGGAGAACGAACAAACTCCGTACAGACAACACCTGTAGTCGGGATCGAACCCGGGTCTCCGGCGCTTCATTCGTTGTAAGGCAGCAACTCTACCCCTGCGCAAATGAGGCCGCACTTTTCATAGTTTTCATAGCAATTAATGAAAGAAAGCCGTTGATCTGATATGTTAACTGGTTCTCTCTCCATCTGTGTTCTCTGGCCTGTTGGACATTTCTAATATCTGTGGTTTTAATTAGCTAAAACAAGATACTGTAGATACTGTATACATTGCATTTCACTGCACACCAGAACATTGTCTAGCATTAATGTTAACACTTCAAATTCATAGTCAAGGCAAAACAAAACTAGTTCTTTGTCCTAAGCACTGGATATGAACAGGAACAATACTATTCTTACTTGCTGCAGCTTTACAGGCACTTTAGATGCAAGGGCATCAATTAATATGGAATAAATTATCAGCCAGCTATTCTCAGTAACCTAGAGCACCATAGTGCAAAAATCAAATTACATTGAGCAAATTGATTTGTGTAAAATCTGTAGTGACTCAGCCATCAGGTAGAGCTGTGGCTAGGATTGTGCTGGGTGGTTCATACGATACGATACGATGGAACTTTATTTATCCCAGGAGGGAAATTGGTCTGCCAACAGTCAAAAACCACAAATAGATACCAGAAACAGTGACGAGTGGAAAGTCCAGGATTTGGGATGTGCAAAGATTGGGGAGGGGTGGAGGGGTGTGGAGGGGTGGGGGGGGGGGGGGGGGGGGAGTCAGTCTACCCCACGACAGAAGAGGGAGGAGTTGTACAGTTTGATAGGCACAGGGAAGAAGGATTTCATGTGGCGTTCTATGCTGCATTACTATCACAACAATCACAATCAGTTTTATTCATCACATTGCACATAAAGTGCAAGTGAAATGAATTTGCCAGCAGCGGTACAATGATAAAGAACACACAGAAACACACTAAAAATGTAACACAAACATCCACCACAGCATTCATCACTGTGGTGGAAGGCACAATAATTGGCCAGTCCTCCTCCATTTTCCCCTGTGGTCGGGGCCTCCACCCTCCGCAGTCGCTGCGGGCGTCCAGATGTGCAGACAAGGTAAAAAGTCCAGGTAAGTCCTGAAGTGGTGCCTCCCCACCGGAGACCGCGGCTTCAGGCTGGTGTAGGCCGCAGGCCGGCGGTCGGAGATTTAAAGTTCCCGCCGCGTCTTGGTGAAATCAGTCTGTTGGTGAAGGTGCTACTCAGGTTGACCAGTGTGTCATGGAGGGGGTGAGCTGTATTGTCTATTGTCAAATGCTCCGCAGCTTGAAGAGCATCCTCCCCTCCAAAGACCACCTCCAGTTAATCCAACTCCGTCCCCTAGGTCGGAGCCAGCCATCCTGATGAGCTTGTTGATCCTGTTGCCGTCCGCGTCCATCCTGTTGCCCCAGCACACGGCAGCGAAGAAGATGGCACTGGCCCCCACCAATTGGTAGAACATCTGCAGCATCACACTGCAGACATTGAAAGAGCGTTGCCTCCTCAGAGAGTTCTCTTCAAAAACCTAATGTCGATGGGAGGAAGCTGTTCTTGAACCTGGAGTTGTCAAGCTCCCAATGATAGCAGCAAGAAGAGTGTGGCTCGAGGATGGTGTGGGTCTTTGATGACATTAGTTGCATTTTTGAGGCTGGGCCAGTTGGGGATGGTCAATGGTGGGGAGGTCAATGCCCACGATGGACCGGGCAATGTCCAGCATTTCCTGCAGCCTCTTTAGTTCTCAAGCATTCACATTTCTGAACCAGTCAGCCAGCTCCCCATCATACACTCGTAGAAGTTTGATTGCGTCTTGGCTGACATGCTGAATCTGCTCATACCCCTGATGGAGTAGAGACGCTGGGGAGCTTTTTTTTGCAATTGCATCAATCATCAGAGGTGGGCGAGGGCAGGAACTAGAAGATAGACAGAAATGCTGGAGTAACTCAGCGGAACAGGCAGCATCTCTGGAGAGAAGGAACGGGCGACGATTCGGGTCGAGACCCTTCTTCAGACTGAGAGTCAGAGGAGAGGGAGACGAGAAATATGTGAATGGCTAAGGTGTGAAACGACGGATCAAAGCAGACGATTGAGTAAATGTAGAATGGTTCATGGTTAGCTGAGGGGAAAGTGACAACGAGGCATAGAATCAGTAAAATTAATCAGGACAGTGAAACTGATCCGAGAATTAGAGTGGGGGAGGGATGGAGAAAGAGGGAAAGCAAGGGTTACTTGAAGTTAGAGAGATCAATAGTCACACCGCTGGGTTGTAAGCTGCCCAAGCAAAATATGAGCTGCTGTTCCTCCAATTTGCGCCGGGCCTCACTCCACCAGCATCCCGCCAGTGAAGGCAGGTGCATGGTTCCTTTGCTTTCTCCTCCTGAAGTCGACAATCAATCCCTTGTTTTGGCTAATGCTGAGAGCAAGATTGCTGTTCTGGCAGCACTCACTCAATCTCCATTATCCTGACACATTGTCACCCACTATTAGATACATGGAAACATAGAAAATAGGTGCAGGAGTTGGCCATTTGGCCCTTCGAGCCAGCACCGCCATTCAATATGATCATGGTTGATCATCCAGAATCAGTACCCCGTAGCTGCTTTCTCCCCATATCCCTTGATTCCGTTAGCCCGAAGAGTTATATCTGAAAGCCCTGTCCCACTGTACGAGTTCATTCAAGAGTTCTCCCGGGTTTGCCTTGATTCGAACTGGGAGATTTACGGTAATGGCCGCTCGTAGGTACTCTGGGCTCTCGTGGACATTTTTCAACATGTTGAAAAACCTTCTTGAGTCTTCCCGAACTTACCGCGCTTCCTGAATACTTGCCGTTAGCGTTACGAGCCGCTAAGAGATGTCCCCGAGCTCCGACGTACCCGCTACGTACATTCTACGTGCTTCCATGAGTTTGATTTTTTTTTTAAACTCGGGAGAGCTCTTGAATGAACTCGTACAGTGGGACAGGGCTTATATTCTCTTAAATACATCCAGTGATCTGGCCTCCACTGCCTTCTGTGACAGAGAATTCCACAGATTCACAACTCTCTGGGTGAAAATGTTTTTCCTCATCTCAGTCCTCAATTCATCCAATAACGATGGTTCCACTGGGAAGTGAGAAGATATGTGTCCGAGCTCAGTCAGGTTACATGGTCATGGGTATAGAGCAGAGGACTGATTAAACAGAGCAGCGGTGCTCCTATGCAGCTGATGGTTAGTAAAGAGGAGGTGTGGTTGCCTAACAGTACTGATGGTGGTCTGCCAATGAGGAAGATGAGGATCGAATTGTACAGGGAGGAGAGGAACATGGGGACAGAAATGGTGCGTGAGAAATACCATGCATTTCACCATCTTTTTTATGTTTCTTTGCTATTCCTCTGTCAGAGTCGGTACTCAATGCGCAAGTTGTTGGCAGGTATTTTCTGATTAATTTTACTTGATCGCCAACTTGTATGGAATGGATGACTGGATGATGGTCGATTGAATCCAGAAATCTGTCCATGCTCTTTGTTCAACTCAGGAATCTCACCCTTGCCCATCCGTACTGATGGTGGTCTTACAGCGCTTGTAGCCCCGGAGACCCGGGTTCAATCCCGACTACGGGGTGCTGTCTGTACGGAGTTTGTACGTTTGCCTTGTGATCACGTGGGTTTTCTCCAAGACCTTCGGTTTCCTCCCAGACTCCAAAGACGTACAGGTTTGTAGATTAAATTGTCCCTTGAGGCACATGCGCAACAGAAAGATGTATAGGTTTGTAGGCTAATTGCAAGATAAATGTAAATTGTTCCTAGTTTGTGTGTAGGATAGTGTTAACGTGCGGGGATCGCTGGTCGGCAGGGACTCGGTGGGCCGAAGGGCCTGTTTCCACACTGTATCTCTAAATTAAACTAAACTAAACTTAAGCAATAAATGAAACATGCCGCAAGGTGCAAAGTCTGCTGAGTGACAGAGATTCGATGGAGATCGGAGAAATGAGCAAGCAAGGTTTTCTCAAAGGAAATGCTCAATAAGCAGGGATCTGTTTCTATCATTCAAAAAAAAATGCTGAAACATCAATTAGTTGGTTAGACACCTTTGCTAATGGGAAGATAGACACAACGTGCTGGGGTAACTCAACAGTCAGGCAGCATCTCTGGAGAAAAAACGATGGGTAACATTTCGGGTCGGGACCCTTCTTCAGACGGAGAGTAGAAGGTGGGGAGGGGAGAAAGGTGAAGGGCTGGTGGTGAGAAAAGACCTGGACTAATCAGGGCCAGCCACCAGATCTTCACTCCCCCCCCCCCCCCCACCCTCTACTTTTAGTATGAAGAAGGGCCCCGACCCGAAACGTCCCCCACCCTTTTTCTCCAGAAGTGCTGCCTGACCTGTTGAGTTACTCCAGCACTTTGTGCCTACCTTTGGCATCAACCAGCATCTGCAGTTCTTTGTTTCTACATTTTGCTAACATGGAATATGGGGCAGTCTGGTAGAGATTCATACTACCTACCAGCGAGTGTTAGATCCCAGCTAAATCGAAGGTAGACAAAAATGCTGGAGAAACTCAGCGGGTGAGGCAGCATCTATGGAGCGAAGGAAATAGGCAACGTTTCGGGTCGAAACCCTTCTTCAGACACATGTGATGGTGGGGCGGAGGGGGGGGGGGAATAAAAAAGGAAGAGGTGGAGCCAGTGTGCGGAGGGAGAGCTGAGAAGGGGAGGAGAAAGTAGGGACTACCTGAAATTAGAGGTCAATGTTCATGCCGCTGGGGTGCAAACTGCACAAGCGAAATATGAGGTGCTGCTCCTCCAATTTACAGTGGTCCTCACTCTGGCCATGGAGGAGGCCCAGGACAGGAAGGTTGGATTCGGAATGGGAGGGGGAATTGAAGTGCTGAGCCACCGGGAGATCAGGTTGGTTATTGCGAACCGAGCGGAGGTGTTGGGCGAAGCGATCGCCAAGCCTACGCTTGGTCTCACCGATGTAGAGCAGCTGACATCTAGAGCAGCGGATGCAATAGATAAGGTTGGTGGAGGTGCAGGTGAACCTCTGCCGCACCTGGAAAGACTGCTTGGGTCCTTGAATGGAGTCAAGGGGGGGGGGGAAGTAATGCGACAAGTGTAGCATTTCCTGCGGTTGCAAGGGAAAGTGCCCTGAGAGGGGGTGGTACGGGTGGGAAGGGACGAATTGACCAGGGATTGTTCAAATTGTTCCTGTTGTCTTAATAAAATGTATTATAAAACTTGATACAAAATACTGATAAGATGTGTAATCGCTCAAGGTAAGTGACGGTAATTCCATTGCATGTCGAGACTCCAGTATCAGGAGGGCAAACTACATATTGAACTCATTTTATAATTAATAAAAATTCAATTGAAATTGCAGCTTACCATTGATTATGAAATTTCCATCAATGATAGTTTCATTAAATAACAGCATTTCATCTTTAACTATTTACAGGAAAAAAACTACACCAGTGCGTTTAGCTGTATCCCACTGTCTTCATGCATCACAACCACTATTCCAGCCACAACATATATATTTTCCCTTGGCTTGGTATTATTCTTCTCCAGTTTGATCTACCCTCCCTCGGGGCAGAGATGGCCTTCATAGTTGTTGTATCTAATTGCAGGACAAAGCATGATGGCATTGTCTTGCCCCTCCTCTCTTCCAGTCTGAAGAAGGGTACAAACCTGAAATGTCACCTGTCCATGTTCTTCAGAGATGCTGCCTGACCCGCTGAGTTACTCCAGCGTTTTGGTCTTTTTTTTGTAAACTAGCATCTGCATTTCTTTGCATCCATCCTCCATCCATGCGAACGTGCCATTTTGTTAATAATTAGTATCATGGCTCCTTCTGGACAAGAGAAACATTTAATTGGAAAACTGTGGTATATTCAGAATAATTTTAGACTTTGATTTTACTTCAGAGTTATGTGAGTGATTCCGTGAAGAACCCCGCCAGTCGGCATGCGCGTCATTACGTCTGACGCATGGCGCAGCGACCGGCTGGGAGGAGCGCACTTCTCCGGTGGTAAGTTTAAAAGGCCTCAGGTAAGTGTTAAACTTGTTGGAGGTCTCTGCGTTTGGTAATTCTTGACGCAGGAGGGCAAGTCCAAACATGAAGAAGTCAGGAGCAGCAAGGCGAGCCGTGGCAAAAATATCACAAGCCCGCGGGAGTGCGGGTAGCGGGCGGCCGCCTAGCTCATCCACGGAGTCGCTAGTTGTGAAACCAACGACTACAGACTTGGTGTCTGAGGACACTGCGCCTACGCCAGAGGGGCGTAAGGCCACCCGAAAGTCTGTCCGACCGATAGACTCGGACGAGTCCGGTCGAGAGGGTTTGCCCTTAAGAATGGAAACCGTGGAATGGCTATCCAGGATGGAGCTCCTTTTGGAGAGGATGCTCCATCAAGAACGCCGGCCTCTCCAAGAGCCCGCGCCAGCAGCACCTACGGGGCTGCCTAGTATCTCCCTCCTGGACGAGGAGAGTATACCGGGTCAGATTGAATCGGACGCCGATTCAGAGGGCTTAGCGATGGAGGCTGCTCCACGGGACGAGGGGCAAGCGCCACAGATCCCATTCCTGGCGGCCAGATTTGCCGTCCCTCCAGACTCTGGCGAACTGCTTGGAGAAGAGCTGGCTGCCAGCATAAATTACCTGGCCTCGCACCAGCTTCAGGAGCTGGCCAAGGACACAACGGCCAAAAAATATGATACCCCAGAAAATTGCATCCTGCTGAAAGTGCCGACAGTCAACCATGCCATTTGGGGCCATATGGGGGTAGGCATCCGAGCGCAGGAGATTAAACTGCAATGGTTGCTGAAGCTGCTGGCATCTGGAATAACGGCTTTTGGCAGGTCGGTGGATGGTGGGACCCTGACTGAAGTTCAGCAGGATGCGCTGGCTCTCATGTGCAATGCGCACTTTGAGATTAACTGCCTTCGAAAGAGCGCCATCCGCCCCACCATTAACCCCAGGTTTGCGGCCCTATGTGAGCCTGGCAACATCCAGCCGCCGAACCTATTGTTTGGGGAAGACCTGGCTGAAAGAGTGAAGGAGCAGGACGTCGAGGCCAAAACCGTCGGGCTCATCAAGGCGCCAGTGACCAGCAGAACCCTTCGACAGCAGTATCCCAACAAGCGGTTCGCTGAAACCGGGGCTGGGCAAGGGCCAAGTCGACCGTTTAATGTGCGCAGCTGGCGTACTCCAGTAGCAGCACGGGGAAACATGCCTTCACCACCCAGAACCAGGCAAAGAGCTCTACCCGACAACCATGGAGGTAGGTGGGTCTGGCTCTTGTCGAAACATATTGAGAGAGAATCACCTACCAGTTGGGGGAGGTTACACAGGTTTCTGGACGAATAGAAACATAGAAATTAGGTGCAGGAGTAGGCCATTCGGCCCTTCGAGCCTGCACCTCCATTCAATATGATCATGGCTGATCATCCAACTCAGTGTCCCGTACCTGCCTTCTCTCCATACCATCTGATCCCCTTAGCCACAAGGGCCACATCTAACTCCCTCTTAAATATAGCCAATGAACTGGCCTCAACTACCCTCTGTGGCAGAGAGTTCCAGAGACTCACCACTCTCTGTGTGAAAAAAGTCTTCCACATCTCGGTCTTAAAGGATTTCCCCCTTATCCTTAAGCTGTGACCCCTTGTCCTGGACTTCCCCAATATTGGGAACAATCTTCCTGCATCTAGCCTGTCCAACCCCTTAAGAATTTTGTAAGTTTCTATAAGATTCCCTCTCCATCTCCTAAATTCTAGAGAGTATAAACCGAGTCTATCCAGTCTTTCTTCATAAGACAGCCCTGACATCCCAGGAATCAGACTGGTGAACCTTCTCTACACTCCCTCTATGGCAATAATGTCCGCCCTCAGATTTGGAGACCAAAACTGTACACAATACTCCAGGTGTGGTCTCACCAAGACCCTGTACAACTGAAGTAGAACCTCCCTGCTCCTATACTCAAATCCTTTTGCTATGAACGCTAACATACCATTCGCTTTTTTCACTGCCTGCAGCACTTGCATGCCTACTTTCAATGACTGGTGTACCATGACACCCAGGCCTCGCTGCATCTCCCCTTTTCCTAATTGTCCACCATTTAGATAATAGTCTGCTTTCCTGTTTTTGCCACCAAAGTGGATAACCTCACATTTATCCACATTATACTGTATCTGCCAAACATTTGCCCACTCACCCAGCCTATCCAAGTCACCTTGCAGTCTCCTAGCATCCTCCTCACAGCTAACACTGCCCCCCAGCTTCATGTCATCTGCAAACTTGGAGATATTGCCTTCAATTCCCTCATCCAGATCATTAATATATATTGTAAATAGCTGGGGTCCCAGCACTGAGCCCTGCGGTACCCCACTAGTCACTGCCTGCCATTGTGAAAAGGACCCGTTTACCAAATGGTATAAAATAACATCAAATGTGTTTATACTGCTTTATTCAAGGGTTTAAAATTGAATTTATTTCCAACCTGTGTCCACCCACCCAACACAAGCCAAAACAGGCACTCATCTTCTCACAAACAGAGAATTTGATGATCCAAGCTGAAATAGCAAAATTATCAGTTAAATCAAAATTGTTGCCAGTTAACCTAATTGACTATGACCATATAACCATATAACCATATAACAATTACAGCACGGAAACAGGCCCTCTCGGCCCTTCCAGTCCGTGCCGATCATTTGTTTTCCCCTAGTCCCATCTACCTGCACTCAGACCATACCCCTCCATTCCCTTCCCGTCCATATACCTATCCACTTTACTTTTAAATGTTAAAATCGATCCTGCCTCCACCACTTCTGCTGGAAGCTCATTCCACACAGCCACCACCCTCTGAGTAAAGAAGTTCCCCCTAACGTTACCCCTAAACTTCTGTCCCTTAATTCTCATGTCATGCTCTCTTGTTTGAATCTTGTTTTGGGATTCACAGTTAATTCCAATCACATGTCTGTGACTCTGCCCCAGGGCAAGAGAGTAGATTTAATTGAAGGCTGTATCAAGCTCTTGAGGGAGAAATCACCCTCAATTAAGCAAGTCACCAGCTTAATTGGTAAATTGGTAGCTGCCTTTCCAGCAGCCCAATATGGACCTTTGCACTACCAACATTTACAGAGGGCAAAGGTACAGGCACTGAGAATACATGCAAGTCATTGCAATCGGCCCATGTACTTACCATATGAAGCCATTGCAGAAGTGCAGTGGTGGATTAGAAACATTTAAAATTGTTATGGCACAGTTTTGACTGAAGCACCTTCACTTATTTTACAGACTGATGTCAGTGCCCTAGGGTGGGGTGCTACTGATACCAGTTCTAGCTGTGGAGGCAGATGGAATATGCATGAGGCACAGATTCTCCAATCACATGGAATAAATTATTTAGAACGTTTAGGAGCATTTTATGGGCCCAAAGCTTATTGCACCACGAGGCATCACTTACATGTTCAGCTTCTGATTGACAACACCACGGCAGTGGCATATGTCAATCACACGGGTGGAATCAAGTCGAAATCTTGTGATGGATTGACCAACATTATTTGGCACTGGTGCATTAAAAAGAGTATTTGTATTCCAGTTGTCTACTTGCCAGGCAGACTCAATATGGTGGCAGACACCAGGTCACGTAAATTCAACGACAACACCGAGTGGATGTTGAATCAGGATGCATTTAAAGAAATTGTCCTTCGGTATGGGATGCCTTTGCATCCAGACATAATCACGTATGTTTCATGGGAACCAGACCCAGGGTCAGTGGCGGTAAATGCGTTCTCACTGCACTGGTGCAGAATGTTTTTATATGCTTTTTCCCCCCTCCTGCCTCATCAGTCGGTGCCTGACTAAGATCAAGCAGGAAACCGCTACAGGGGTTTTGGTGGTACCCGGCTGGCCTACAACCAGGATTCCCGTTCATTTCGGACATAATAACGCACCCTATTTATAGGGGGTCCAAAACGCAAACATTTATTGGTGCACCCTGTCACTGGGGATCCACAGCCATTGAATGATCGAGTAAATTGATTTGCAGATTTTAAGAAGGCCGTACCTGGGTCTGGGACTATCCGATCAGACTGTGGATATCATCACATCATCCTGGAGGGATAGTACAAAAAGGTACATCTCCCATATCAGGAAATGGGAGGAATTTTGCTTCCATAGAAACATTACTTACCACACAGCCTCCATCCCAGATGTGCTAGAATTTCTATCCCACTTACATTTCAATGCAGGGTTGAGTTATAGTGCCATCAACAGTGCCAGGAGTGCCCTGTCATCGTACCTGTGCCAAGGGTCACTGTACCAGTTTGAAGTTTGATCTTTATTTTATGAGGAGTTACGATGAGCGATTACGTGCCCACCGCTCCCAATCCTCATATCACGAAGCTCACCTGGTAGTTATAGGGTTATAATCTTACTATAATACTTCAATGGTTGTTCTTCTGTGAATTCACACCGCTGCTTTGAAGATTGACGCGCATGCCGACTGGCGGGGTTCTTCACGTAATCGCTCGTCGTAACTCCTCATAAAATAAAGATCAAACTTCAAACTGGTAAGTTCTCATTTAATCTTACTATTATAAGATAGACAGTTCAAAGACTAGAAGATTAATGTCCTAAAACTTCTTTAAAATTAGAAAATTAATTGATTGCGAAATGCTCTATCTCTTTGAGTCAGCAAATCATAGGTCTTTTGATCAAAATGTGTACCCAAAGC
The DNA here is from genome assembly GCA_035221665.1 of Okamejei kenojei. Lineage (NCBI taxonomy): Eukaryota > Metazoa > Chordata > Chondrichthyes > Rajiformes > Rajidae > Okamejei > Okamejei kenojei. The sequence continues at coordinate 9,059,918 of CM069131.1, forward strand.
TGTGAATTGAATTGTATATTTTATTGTCATATGTGACAAGCCACAGTGCAATTCTTTGCTTGCACACCCAAGGTATGCAAATAGTCGCCACATAAAGGGTGCTGACAAAGTTACAAAGTATCCCATGCCAGGTCCTCCATCATTCTACCCCCCATCCCCCTCCCTCCCCTTCCCCTCCCCCACCTCCCCCTCCCCTTCCCTCTAACCCCCCCCCACACACCTCCCTCACAGTGGTCCCCCTACGCCGGGTCATAGAAACATAGAAAAATAGCTGCAGGAGTAGGCCATTCGCCCCTTCAAGCCAGCACCACCATTCAATATGATCATGGCTGATCATCCAAAATCAGTATCCGTTCCTGCTTTCTGCCCATATCCCTTGATTCCGTTAGCCCTAAGAGCTCTATCTAACTCTCTCTTGAAATCATCCAGGGAATTGGCCTCCAATGCCTTCTGTGGCAGAGAATTACACAGATTCACAACTCTCAGGGTGAAGAAGTTTTTCCTCATCTCAGTCCTAAATGGCCTACACCTTATTCTTAAATAGTGATCCCTGGCTCTGGACTCCCCCGACATCGGGAACATGTTTCCTGCATCTAGTCTGTCCAATCCTATAAGAATGTTATATATTTCTATAAGATATCCTCTCATCCTTCTAAATTCCAGTGAATTTATATTTTATATATATTCAATTGTATATTTTATTGTCACAGTGCAATTCTTTGCTTGCATACCCAAGGCATGCAAATAGTCGCCACCTAAAGGACACTGACAAAGTTTCAAAGTATCCCCGCACCAGGTCCACCCTTCAGATTCAGATTCAATTTTATTGTCATTTAACTTTTCAGTGCAACAAAATGGTTTAGCCTGCAGTCATAACATAGAATAAATAACAAAAACACACACTCAACACAGTTTAACATCCACCACAGTGAGTCCACCAGGCACCTCCTCACTGTGATGGAAGGCAAAAAATCCCAAAGTCTTTGTCTCTTCCCTCCTTGCTCTCCCTCTGCACTGAGGCGATCCAGGCCTACGATGTTGTGACAACGCTGGGTGATGGTAAGTAAGTCCCGCAGCTGAATCCGAACGGGCCAGTTTAAACTCCAGGGTGGTCGAAGGTGCCGAAGCTGCCGCCCTCCAGTCCAGCGGACGAAGCTGTTATTGCCGGAGCTCCGGAAGAACAGGTCACCAAACTGTGACCTGCGAGCTCCCGACGATGTCGTCCACTGGCCCGCGCCGAGCCTCCGGGGCTCCGAAGTCGGGTCGGAAGTCGGGTCGCAACGCCACCACAGCCCCGAAGTCAGCCTGCCCCGCGTTGGTAAGTCCTGGCTGGCCCTGCCTCCGGAGCCTCAAGGTCGGTCCAAGTTGGAGGCCGCCAGCTCCGCAATAGGCCTCAGCGCAGACGGAGACAGAGACGGGGGATATGGCATGAAAAGTTGCATCCCTCCTGAAGGAAGAGCCAAAAAACATGCTTCTCCCACCCCCCACCCTTGTTCTCCTCCCCTCACCCCCTCCCACGCCGGGTTCTCTTTGTTCTTCCCTCCCCCCGCGCTGGTCCCCCCCCCATGCCGGGTCCTCCTTTGTTCCCGGCAGCACAAGCTCTAGCTTCATTTGACGCAGCTCCAGCTGCGGGCTCCGCCGTCCCAGGTTCCGTCCGATGCAAGCCCCAGCTGTGGAGCTCCACCGCGTCTCGTGCGCGCTCCACCACCTCCGTTCCCTGCTTTCCGACGGAGCCAAGCGAGCTCTGGGCGGGTTCGGCCGTCCAACCGTGCTATCGAAACTGAGATGACATTGAGACGGCAGCACCTTCGAAAAAGGCCTTCAGCCACCTTCCTGGTTCGCAGTCGCCTCTCTCTGCCTCTCTCTCTCTGCCCTCTCTCTCTGCGCTCTTGCTCTCACTCTCTCACTCGCACTCTCTCTCTATCTCCCTTTAATTAAATTTATAAAACTGACTTTTCTTTATTTTTTCCTAAGGCCTGCAAAAATGTGCCAAATTTTTAATGTGGCCCTCAGGCTGAAAGTATCAGAGGCTCCTGCTCTAAACTGAACTAAAAATAACTAATAGCTGGGCCCATTCTCATCACCCTTCCTGTTTCTTAATCTCCTTGTCATCATTCCTTCATTCAATCTATCCATTCTATCTATCCATCTATCTATCTATCTATCTATCTATCTATCTATCTATCTATCTATCTATCTATCTATCTATCTATCTATCTGTCTATCTGTCTATCTGTCTGTCTGTCTGTCTGTCTGTCTGTCTGTCTGTCTGTCTGTCTGTCTGTCTGTCTATCTATCCCTCTATCTATTCATCTATATATCCTTCTATCTATCCTATTCTTCTATCTAACTAATATCTAATATCTAACTAAAATCTAATTAATAACTGTCTGATATCTTTCTAATATCTAATATCTAATTGTTCTTCCGTACAGCTCCTAACTTCTACCACGGGGCACGGGTGTTGCTCGACCTTATATACCACCCAGGAAGCCCCGTGACCTGCACCTTCCGTCACCGTGACACTGACCCTCCCTCCAGCGCTGAGGATTCGCACTACACATGGCTCACCACCAGATGCCGCCACATGACCCCCCCAGAACCAGAGGCACCAAAACGGACGGGAAACCGAACGAGGCAGCCGGACCTCATAAATATGTCCCCAAGCACAGGGGAACTGTCCAGTTTGGGAGAATCTGGGGGAACCCGGGATGGAGGACGCCACTGACGGCGAGGTTGAGCCACCTGAACTTCAGCAGTTCCTACCGCCTAATTTTACAGCTTCGTTTCTTTAGACATTTATAAATGCCATTAATCTTTTTAAACATCATTTGTTGCTGAGTAGCTTGGTAATGAACTTTGCACAAACAAGGTGGCATGATCACTATGTCATTCCCTCATCTTCATGTGATTTTAAATTAAAATTAATAAAATTCACTCAAGTCTAATAATCCAATGTCTATGAAATATCCCCATGCATTATTGGGGGAATAGTGCAGGGTTACAGTTTTGGACCAAGTTTCTGCCTGCACTCCCAAATGGACGGAAACTTCTTGTAACACTGTTTTGAAGAGAACATAAGTTATTTTCTGTAACTTGGTGAATGTTTAAACCTCAGTCAATATTTCTTGCACAGTATCTGATTGTTATCATATTGCTGCATGTGGGACCTTGATATGACCATAATGGTTAGTTGGCTGTAAACCATTTAGGATATCCTGAAAGGAATATGAGAAATGTTATCTAAATACAGTTTTATTTCCACATTTTCTTATGAGTATTACCAGAATTCAATCTCAGAACTTTGTTGTTAAACATCAAGCAATCTATCTTTAACCATTTGGGCTATTGCTCACCAGATCACTGCATAAAACAACAGTATTGTTTCAAGATTGAAATGCCTGGCCCGCTGAGTTACTCCAGCATTTTGTGTGCATCTTGTGGTTTAAACCAGCATCTGCAGTTCCTTCCTACACAATATTGTTTGAAGAATGGTTTGCACAGATTAGAAGTATTTTTTTATTTTGTTGCATATCTTCCACTGGATGGGTTGAGAAATTAAGGACTGGCAAATCTTCGGTAGATCTGTAATTATTAAATATCGCATTGGAAAAATATACTGTCAATTATTTACATTGAATGTGCTTGGCAGTACTTTTCGGAAATCTCATTTCAAATCATCTGAACTGAAGTTAGGAAGCAGCGTGTGTTGGATAAATACATTTACATTTTTACTATTAACTATGCACAGGTGATTAAGAAAATATATTTAACAACCATTTGACATATTACTGAAGCATTCAAAGCCCTCTTCCTCCCCCAACTGGGACAGTCTGACCACCTCTCTCTGTTCCTGCTCCCCAAATACACACCTCTGATCAGACGTGTGAAACCTACAACGAGACTGTGAAGGTCTGGCCTGAGGGGGCTGTCTCTGTTTTACAGGGGAGGTTGTGAGCGACGTTTCGGGTCGAGACCCTTCTTCAGACTGGTCAGGGATCAGGGAAACGAGAGATATAGACGGTGATGTGGAGAGATAAAGAACAATGAATGAAAGATATGCAAAAAAGTATCATTGTAAGCTGGCCCCTGTCATCGCCAAGTGCTTCGAGCGGCTGATCTTGGTTCACCTCAAAGCCAGCCTCTCCCCCACACTGGACCCCCATCAGTTTGCCTACCGGACCAACAGGTCTACAGAGGACGCCAGACAACGCTTCCCTTCCTGACGAGCTAAACCATTTCTATGCTCGCTTTGACCGGGACAACAAAACTCCAGCCATCAAAGTTGCTCCACCCCCGAATGAACAACCCCTCAGTCTCTCCACCTCTGCTGTACAAGATGCACTGAGCAAGGTGAATGAGCACAAAGCTGCCGGCCCCGATGGCATCCCCGGGCGGGTGCTCAGGGCATGTGCTGGACAACTATCCCTGGTCCTCACTGACATCTTCAATCTGTCACTGGCCCAGGGTGTCGTCCCCACTTGCCTCAAGACATCTACCATTGTGCCAGTGCCCAAACAATCAGCGACAGGGAGTCTCAACGACTTCCGTACAGTGGCACTCACCCCTGTCATCGCCAAGTGCTTCGAGCGGCTGATCTTGGCTCACCTCAAAGCCAGCCTCCCCCCCACACTGGACCCCCATCAGTTTGCCTACCGGTCCAACAGGTCAACAGAAGACGCCATATCGGCGGCCCTACACTCTGCCCTGACCCACCTGGACAGCAATAACACCTACATCAGGCTGCTGTTCATCGACTTCAGTTCCGCCTTTAACACTGTCATACCCGCTAGCTTGATCACCAAACTCAGCGGTCTTGGCATCTCCACTTCCCTCTGCAATTGGACACTGGATTTCCTCACTAACAGACCACAGTCTGTTAGGATCAGCAACCTCACCTCCTCCACTATAACACTGAACACTGGCGTGCCACAGGGCTGTGTGCTCAGTCCTCTCCTCTACTCTCTCTTCACCCATGACTGCATCCCTAAGCATGGCTCCAACGCCATCATGAAATTTGCTGACGACACCACGGTGGTAGGACTGATCAGCGATAACGATGAGTCAGCCTACAGGGAAGAGGTCCAGCACCTGACAACCTGGTGTGCCAATAACAACTCCTCAACTCCCAGAAGACAAAGGAAATCATTGTCGACTTCAGGAAGATCAGAGGGGGCAGACACACCCCCATCCATATAAACGGGACTGAGGTGGATCGGGTCTCCAACTACAAATTCCTTGGGGTACACATCTCGGAGGATCTGTCCTGGTCCCTCAACAGCTCCAAGCTGATCAAAAAGGCGCAGCAGCGCCTTTACTTCCTGGGGAGGCTCAAAAAAGCCCACCTGTCCCCCAGATCCTGACCAACTTTTACCGCTGTACCATCGAAAGCATCCTGACCACCTGCTTTACGGTCTGGTACAGCAGTTGCACCGTAGCAGACAGGAAGGCACAACAAGGTGGTGAAAACCGCCCAGCACATCATCGGCGCCCCGCTCCCTGCCATGGATGCCCTCCACCGAAAACAGTGTCTGAGACGGGCCGGGAGGATCATCAAAGACCCCTCCCACCCTAACCATGGACTGTTTGCCCTCCTACCATCGGGGAGGCGGTACAGGAGCCTCAGGTCCCGCACCAGTAGGATGAGGAACAGCTTCTACAACTACACCATCACACTGCTGAACTCGGAGTCCCACCGATAGATTTCTCCAGTCTCTCCGTCCGATCCACCGCTTCAATCAACAATTCCTGTCCCACCTTACCTCCACCAAGGACCTGAAATTAGCCCGCCTCCAGGCCGTTCCAGCCACCGACAATCCCCGACTCGACCGCCCGCAGGCCCCGGGCCCCAACTCTGGCCCGAGCCGCCGGCCTGAGTCCCCCGACGCCATCTTGGCCACGAGGAGCTCCTCCAGGACTCACCAGGACGCCGCCTTCACCGACCTCCACGCCGATGCTGCCGCCGACCTCCACTTGCCTACTGATGATGCCCAGCCCCGCTTCCTGCCTGGTAACTCTGTTTATCTCCCCCTCCCCGATTCCACCGCCCATCACCAGCGCAACGTGACTGCCGAACCTCGCCGTCCCCCGGGACCACCTAACTCCATCGCCGCACCGGGCCCAACCAGCATCGCCGTTGTACTGGGCCCGCCGAAGACCACAGCCGCACCTGCCTCACCTTGCATCGCCGCCGGACCGGGGCTCCCCGAACATGGCCGCCGCACCGCACCCCACTCATCCCGCCGCCTCACCGGTCGGGACCGACCACACCCGCCCACCGGGACCTCCAACGCATCGCCCGCCGACCCCCGACTCCACTGCCCGCGGACTCCTACCTTCGGGTCCGCCGACCCACGACTCTCCACCGCCCTCCAGCAGCCCGCAGCCATCGCCTCACCTGCAGACTGGACTCTGCAGTGGGCCTGAAGCCTCCACGTTGCTAACTCCTCCCACCACTCTGTCTTTAACGGCACTGGGTCCTAGTGCCCGTTTCCCCAGCCCCAGTAACCTTAGTGGGTATTCCACTGGGTCTTCCCCATCCCCCCCCCTTACCATGTAACCCCTGCTCTTCCCCACCCCCACCACAGCCCCCATACCCCCCCACCCCCTGACCACCCTCCACCCCCCCACCACACAACGCTTTGTCCTCAGTCTACTCACCTGCCTTCCTCCGGCCACAACCCCCATCCTTGCCGCGTGTTCACCATCCCCCCCGGGCCTCCCCCTCTCCGACACCGAACGGTCTGTCCTCAGCAGAGGTCTTACCTTTGTCCCCCTCCGTCCCCACCTCAATGAGTTCCGCGCCCACCACGACTTGGAGCTCTTCTACCGTCGCCTCCGCCTCACAGCGTTCTTCCACGGGAAGAAGTCCTCGCCCCCCACTGATGATCCCTTTTCCTGTCTCCCACGTACCGCCTCCACTTGGACCCCCCCTCGTAGCCTTCCGGCTGTAGAACTATTTATCCAGAACTGCCGTCGGGACATCAACCGCCTCGACTTCTCCACCCCCCTGTCTCACTCCAATCTCTCCCAGCACCGAACGTACTGCCATCGACTCACTCCGTAACAACCCAGACTGGGTTATCAAACCCGCCGACAAGGGAGGTGCTGTGGTAGTCTGGCGCGTCGATCTCTACAAAGCGGAGGCCGCGCGCCAACTCTCGGACACCTCCTACTTACCCCTGGACCATGACCCCACTGACGAACACCAGGCCACCATCTCGAGCACCATAACCGACTTCATCAGCTCCGGCTCCCTACCCTCCCGAGCCTCCGACCTCATCGTTTCCCAGCCCCGCACGGCCCGATTTTACCTTCTCCCCAAAATCCACAAACCCGACTGCCCTGGCAGACCCATTGTCTCTGCCTGTTCGTGCCCCACCGAACACATTTCCACATACCTTGACGCCATCCTATCCCCCTTTGTTAAATCCCTCCCCACCTATGTTCAAGACACCTCAGACACTCTCCGTCGGCTCCGTGCATTCCATTCTCCAGGCCCCCATCCTCTCATCTTTACCATGGACGTCCAGTCACTCTACACCTCCATCCCCCACCAGGACCGTCTCAAAGCCCTCCGGTTCTTCCTCGACCAGAGGAGCAACCCATACCCGTCCACTGACACCCTCCTCCGCCTAGCAGAGTTGGTCCTCACCCTCAATAACTTCTCTTTTGATTCCTCCCATTTCCTCCAAACACAAGGCGTAGCTATGGGCACACTACCCCTACACACACTAGGGAGAATTTTTACATTTACCAAGCCAATTAACCTACAAACCCTTACGTCTTTGGAGTGTGGGAGGAAACCGAACTTCTCGGAGAAAACCGAGAGGTTTTCTCCGAAATCTTCAGTTTCCACCCACACTCTGAAGATGTACAGGTATGTAGGTTAATTTGCTTGGCAAATGTAAAAATTGTCCCCAGGTGGGTGTAGGATAGTGTTAATGTGCGGGGATCGCTGGTCATTGCGGACTCGGTGGGCCGAAGGGCCTGTTTCCGCGCTGTGTCTCTAAACTAAAACAAATAAATTAAATGGGCCTTCTTCAGCGTTGCTGGAGCTACACGTCCATTGAATTCACTTACACCAAGGCTCCTTGTTGACACGGTCAGTCATAAATTGTCTTCATATAAAGGGCAGTCATTCAGTTCTTAGCCTTTGTTCTATCCAGTGCTCTTACAACTGCTTTATATCATATGGATTGAGTAGTACCAGCTGTTGGTAGGGATCTCAGGAGAATGCAGAAATGAATTGTATATTTGGCACCTTGAACTGAACATGCTTGTGAATTCTTATGGCTTGGCCTTCATCACCGTTCTTTAAATAGGAGGTGAGGGCAGGTGAATGTGTGACTGAGGGGCTGCTACATTGGAGAGGGGTGCAAGATTTTGGACCAGTAGAATCTCTTCTGGGGCAGAGGTGACCTGTAAAAGGGGAATGTGTAGGAAGGAACTGCAGACGCTGGCTTAAACTGAAGATAGACACAAAAAAGCTGGAGTAACTCAGCGGGATGGGCATCATCTCTGGAGGAAAGGAATAGGTGACGTTTCGGGCCGAGACCCTTCTTCAGACTGAGACAGCAAGTCTGAAGAAGGGTCTCGACCCGATACGTCACCTATTCCTTTCCTCCAAAGGGGGATGGGTTGTACTTGGACAGGGGGGAACATCCTGGCGGGGAGAGATTTTTAGAGCTGCTTGGGAGGATTTAAATTAGTCTAGCAGAGGGGTTAAGACCCACTGCTGTAGTGAGGGATACGAGAAGTTTGAAGCAAATATAGAAGTTAAACATGTTCAGTGGACAGGGCATGCAGGAGCACGGCAAGGAGGGAAGAATGATGGATTAACTGCATTTATTTCATTGCAAGGAGGCTTCATGTGTTAGGCAGATGAAGTCAGGGAGTGGATAGGTAAATGTGATTTGGGTAATAATAGCTGTTACTGAAATGTGGCTGAGGGAGGGATAGGATGTATAGCTCCATGCTACAGGTTCCACATGTTCCATGCTTTAAATAACGCTACAGGAGGCATAGCGGTGGAAATGAAAGAGGAGGGGGAGTTGTGTTTTTGATTAGGAGAACAGCTCAGAGATATTTAGAGAGGATATTTTGGGGACAGTCGGGTCTGAACTCAGAAATAAAAAGAGCGGTAATCACTACGATAGGATTTGTGTAAGAAGGAACTGCAGATGCTGGTTTACACCGAAGATAGACACAAAATGCTGAAGTAACTCAGCGGGACAGGCAGCATCTCTGGGTAAAAGGAATGGGTGACTTTTTGGCATATCTTTCATTCATTTGTTCTCTCTCTCTCTACACCACTGTCTATATCTCTCGTTTCCCTTTCCCCTGACTCAGTCTGAAGAAGGGTCTTGACCCGAAAACGTCACCAATTCCTTCTCTCCAACTATGATGAGATTGTTCTTTTGGCTCCACAATAGTCAGTGGGAATTAGAGGAGGTAATACGTTGGGAGAGCACAGATAGCTGCAAGAATAAAAAGGGTTGTAATAGTGGGAGAGTTTAATTTTTCAAATGTTGACTGTGACTGCTGTAGTGCTAAGGGCTTCAAAAGGGTGGAATTTGTTCATCGTGCTCAGGAAATTTATTTCAATCAATATGTCGACCACTTCTTGAGAAATAAGGCAGGATGTGCGACTGAAATGTTAGTTTCAGCTCAACCCGTCCATGTAGGCCATGTAGACCAAATTGGACAACTCAGTTAGCTTCCCCCTGCCCGCACCCCACCACTTTGTGACCAGTGACCATAAAACATTTGTTTTAAAATAACGATGGAAAAGAATAGAACCGGTACAAAAGTTGAAGCAAAAGTATTGAACAAGGCCAATTGTACTGGACAGAAGAACGACACAAAAAGCTGGAGTAGCTCAGCCAGTCAGACAGCATCTCTGGAGAAAAGGAAGAGGTGATGTTTCGGATCGAGATAAACCGAAACGTTCCTTCCTACACATTTATAATGGACAGAAACTTGATTGGGGGAGGCTGCTTGTAGATGAAGAGACATCTGACAAGTGGAAGGCATTCAAAAGTGAGATGGGGAGAGGTCAAGGGCAACATGAAGGGTGCGGGCAAGAGGGGCTAACTCAGCTGTCCAATTTGGTCTACATGGACGGGTTGAGCTGAAGTGTCTGTTTCCATATTGTATGGAAATACATTATGGATATACTTTAGATCAAGGGTTCCCAACCTGGGGTAAGTTTACCCACAGGGGGAAAATTTCACCTACGCAGGGGGTAAATTTATGATTCTGGATTTATAAGTCTATTTTCTCATTGACTGAATGTGTTTGGTTCTGGTATCTGTTCATCATTAGTTGTTCATAAATAAAGCCCCTGTCCCACCATATGAGGTAATTTTCCCCTCATTCGAACTTGGAGAATGTCCGTAGCGGGTCTCTAGGAGTTCGTGGATGTCTCGTTACGGCTGGTAATGCTACCCGTAGGTACTCGGGACATCCGGTAACTCGTGACATTTTTTCATCCCTTCTATCTGATGGCAGGAGTGAAATGGGAGTGTGGCCAGGGCAGTGTGGGTGATGATGCTGGTTGCCTTTTTGAGGCAGCAACTTCTGTAGACCCCTTCGATGGTAGGGCAGCGGTGGTGACGAGTCGAGGACTGGCGCCAGCGGTGGGTGCCGGTGGTCGGAAAGACTCGACTGTGGGTTCCGGATGCGCTGCCGAGTACAAACACGCTGCCGAGGGACCCAGCATGGGGGGGGGGGGGGGGGGGGGGGGGGGGGGGGGGGGGTGGGGGGGGGGCACCGAGATCAAAAGGGCACCTGATATGGCGGAGGCTGAGAACAAAGGGAGGCCTTCGGAGACTCAATGGAATAACATCTATCTATGTCAGCGCCCTTTATGTGTCGACTCTTTGCATACCTTGTATATGCAACACAAAGAATCTCACTGTGACATGTCACATGTGATAATAAAGTATCATTCCATCATTCATTCATTCATTCATTCATTCATCCTTTCATCCTTTCATTCATTCATTCATTCATTCAAAATATCCTATCTAAGCCGATTTCACTTTATAGCATTTGGCCCGAATCCCCCCCCCCCCCCCCCCCCTCCCCAAACCTACTTATGCACCTGTCAGAATGTCTTCCAAATGTTGTTATTGCATTATCCACAACTACCACTTCTGGCAACTCATTCCATATACCCACCACCTTCTGTGTAAAAAAAGTAGTGTAAACAAAGTTTTAAATCTCTCACCTTAAACCGAGCTCTTGGTTATAGTGGGGTGCCACAAGGCTCGGTGCCGGGACCTCAGCTATTTACAATATATATTAACGATTTAGACGAGGGAATTAAATGAGGCATCTCCAAGTTTGCGGATGACACAAATTTGGGTGGCAGTGTGAGCTGCGATGGGAATGCTATGAGGCTGCAGGGTGACTTGGATAGGTTGGGTGCGTGGGCAGATGCATGGCAGATGCAATATACTGTGGATAAATGTGAGATTATCCACTTTGGTGGCAAGAACAGGAAGGCAGACTATTATATGAATGGTGTCAGATTAGGAAAAGGGGAGGTGCAGTGAGACCTGGGTGTACATCAGTCACTGAAAGTAAGCATGCAGGTCCAGCAGGCAGTGAAGAAAGCGAATGGCATGTTGGCCTTCATTGCGAGAGAATTTGAGTTTAGGAGCAAGGAGGTCCTACTGCAGGTGTACAGGGCCCTGGTCAGACCACACCTGGAGTATTGTGTGCAATTTTGGTCTACTAATTTGAGGAAGGATATTATTGCTATTGTAGCGTAGTTTCACCAGATTAATTCACGGGATGGCGGGACTGACAGATGATGAAAGAATGGGTCGTCTGGGCTTGCATTCACTGACATTTAGAAGGATGAGAGGGAATCTATAGAAACATATAAAATTCTTAGAGTATTGGACAGGTGAGATGCAGGAAAAATATTCCCGATGTTGGGGGAGTCCAGAACAGGGGTCACAGTTTAAGAATAAGGGGAAGGCCATTTAGGACTGAGATGAGGAAAAACGTTGTCACCCAGAGAGTTGTGAATCTGTGGAATTCTCTGCCACAGAAGGCAGTGGAAGCAAATTCACTGGATGTTTTCAAGAGAGAGTTAGATTTAGCTCTTAGGGCAAAAGGAATGAAGGGATATGGAAAAAAAGCAGGAACAGGGTACTGATCTTGGATGATCAGCCATGGTGGTGCTGGCTCGGAGGGCCAAATGGCCTACTCCTGCACCTATTTTTTATGTTTCTATGTTTCTATGATTCCCCTCCCCAGAAAACAAAAATGCTGTGCATTCACCCAATGTATTCTCCTCATAATTTTGTACACAAATGTATAGAGCAGCCATGCATAAATTGTGGTCATCTTTTACAGGATTGGTACACGTGCTGTGTTCATAGAATTCCTGCCTGCTGATGGTATATATAATTTTGCTCTGACTGTTTTGAGCTGGTAATATCCTACTCTATCCGTTGTTCAAGATATGGACTTTTATACATCGGCAAGACCAAAGGTAGGTTGGATGATCGTTTGGCTGTACACCTTCACCTGGACCTGCCTGATCGCCCGGCTGCCGAACACTTTAATAAGCGAGTTCGGTATTCCAAAAAACTAAGGAATCATGGGATTTGTCAAAGGTCGTAAACTGTAACGGTAAATAGATGTCAGCTTCTATAGATACAGTAAGTATACGTTTGGATCCTATTTTTGGTCCTGTTTCAGTGGGAGACGTCCCCCCCCACTTGAGACTTCAGAACTGGTAGGACAACGGCCCCCAGTCCCAGCTCAGAGAAGTGCAAACCCTTAGCTCACCTCTGCCTCTCCAGTCGGGCCAACCGACAGCCCAGACTGACAACACCAGCAGTCCCAGATCCACGGAACCCACAGATTCACAGCCAGCGCCAACTCCAGCCCAACCCCGCTCCAACTCCAGAGGAACTCGCTCCTTGATGGGCTGCTACAAGTGCCAGTTTGCTCACAGCCTCAGCCGCTACCCCAGGTACAAGCCGCACCTTGCACACCACCGGCTTCTGCTCCTACGGTACCCGCTGCCACTTCATCCACAACTCCGCAGAGGAGCGAGGGCCCGGCCTCTCCTGCGCCAGAGCGCCAGCCTCCTCTGGCCCGGCGCTCGACTGGGCCGTGCTGCGGGCGGCCTTCAGCCCCGACCTGGTGTTGGAGCTGGCCCAGACTCGGGGCTTGGGGCATGGGCATGGGAGGGGGAGGAGGCCGCCAGCAACACCATCACCAACAATACCCACAGCTCCAGCGGGTGCCCGGCCTGCCCATGGCTGGCAGGAGCCCGTCCACAGACTCTCTCTCCGACCAGGGCGACTCCAGCAGCAGCGGCTCCGAGTCGCCCGTCTTCGAGAAGGGCCGGCGGCTGCCCATCTTCAGCAGGATCTCGGTGTCAGACTGAGGGGAGGGGGGTGGAGGTGGAGGGCTGCCGGGACCAACCCGACGGGACAGGCAGAGCCAAGCTGGGGCCAGCGGTTGCAAGTCCAGGGCCGCCTCGCCAGCCCAGGGTCACCCCTGTCTCTCGGACAGGGCCGGGACACCAGGGAGGGAACGGGGACATCCCAACAGCAACTCAACAGCGGCTGCAGCGACGGAGAGCAGACCCCGACCCAACTATGGATGAAACGCAAGCCTGCACACAATGCAGCATCACCGTTGCCAAGACTGTTTCATGGCTAGTGACCAATGACCTGGGCACGTGCAGTCGGAATACCGAACTCTGTCCGTGGCCTCCTCCATTGTCACAGTGAGGCCAGTCACAAATTGGAGGAACAGCATCTCATATTCCACTTGGGCAGCTTACAGTCCAGTGGTATGAATATTGATTTCTCTAACTTCAAGTAACCCCGGCATTTCCTCTCTCTCCACCCCTCCCCCACCCAAGTCGCACCAGCTTCTCATTCCCACATAGCAAACAGCTAACAATGGCCTGGTTCCTTTATCATTGTTACTTTTTTGCATATCTTTCAATCATTTGTTCTACACCACTATCTATATCTCTCCTTTCCCTTTCCTCTGACGAGTCTGAACAAGGGTCTTGACCCGAAATGTCACCCAATCCTTCTCTCCAGAGGTGCTGCCTGAGTAAAGGGCCTGTCCCACTTGGGCGACCTAATCTGAGAGTTCTGGCGAGTTTTGCCCTCGACTCATGCTCGCAGCATGGTCGACACGAGGTCGTAGGAGGTCTTCGTAACTCTCCTTCATGCTCGGGAGTGGTCTTCGCGTACGCGAGGCCTCAGCTAGCTCGCGGCGGTTTTTTCAATATGTTAAAAAATGCCCGCGAGTAAAAGAAGGTCGCATTGGAAAAAATCTATACTTTTTTTACTCGTAGGTTTAGTCGTAGTAGGTCGTAGTAGGTCGGCATGTTAGCCGTTGGTAATCGAGGGCAGTCGAAGGAAGTCAAAGGTAGTCTTCATCATAGTCGAAGGGAGGTCGAAGGAGATCGAAGGAGGTTGTCTTCACTCTCCACTATTCGGTGTCCAATTTTCCCGAAGTTAGTCATAGCTAGTCATAGCTAGTCGAAGCTGGTCTTCAACATAGTCGAAAGGAAGTCGAAGGAGGTCTTCTACATAGTTGAAGGAGGTCTTCATCATGTCATTTTTTCAAACACTTCTAAACTCGTCAATTAGGTTGCCCAAGTGGGACAGCCCCTTTATTCCAGCATTGTATGTCTATCTAACGTCCTTTAACATTACATCCTTGGGCTTCAGGTTAGTTTGATTCTGGATGCAATGATTAATTGGTGTTAAAAGAGAGACTCTAGGTTCATGAGGTCATAGTACAATGATTGTCACTGTTTGGGCTTGACTTTTGGCCTGTATCCATGCGGTATGGCTTAAAATGTTGCCAATTTACTTTACAGCAGATCTAGATCTGTGCCTGATGCAATAAGGTCAAGGAATCTTGACTGATTCTGAACAGACAAATTGGGAGTCCTTCAGCAATGACATTGCTAATCTCAGTGAAATCTATCCACTGAATCATTCAAAACTAGTTTTAGCATTGACATGGATATTTATAGTTAGCAGACACAGAGGAATTCTTAAAACCAGTTTCTTAAAATGCTTGCAGTTTCATCCTATTAATAATCCAAACATTATATCCTCTCCCATCTTTCATTCTTACACATGCATTTCTTACAAACTCTGTTTAACATTTCATCTGAAAGAAGGAACCTTCAACAATGTGTGGGAAGGAACTGCAGATGCTGGTTTAAACCCGAAGATAGACACAAAAAGCTGGAGTAGCTCAGCGGGACAGGCAGCATCTCTGGAGAGAAGGAATGGGTGACGTTTCAGGTTCGTGACCCTTCTTCAGACAAGAATCGGAAGCTGAAAACAAGCTACATTTGTCAGCCAATTCTGTCTCAAGAGTATTGGAAGGAATGCTTCGAGTCACCCATTCCTTCTCTCCAGAGATGCTGCCTATCCCGTTGAGTTACTCCAGCACTTTGTGTCTATCTTCGGACCTTCAATTATGTTGCACTGCCTCGGTAAACCAGTAAATTGTCAACAAAAACAAAAGCGTAGATCCAATACAGGACTTGAGCAAACAGATTCTGACAGTGTATTCTACATGATTTGGGGACACAAGAGACAGCAAAAGCTTGCATGCTAGAGTCATAGAGTCATAGTGTGGATACAGGCCCTTCGGCCCAACTGGCCCGCACCGGCCAACAATGTCCCATCTACGCTAGTCCCACTTGCCTGCGCTTGGTCCATATCCCGCCAAACCTGTCCTATCCATGTACCTGTCTAACGGCTTCTTAAATGTTGGGATAGTCCCAGCCTCAACTACCTCCTCTGGCAGCTTGTTCCATACACCCGCCACCCTTTGTGTGCAAAATGTTACCCTTCGGATTCCTATTAAATCATTTCTCCTTATCCTTGAACCTATGTCCCCTGGTACTCGATTCATCTACTCGGGGCAAAAGACTGTGCATCTGCCCGATCTATTCCTCTCATGATTTTGAACACCTCAATAAGATCCTCCAGCACTCCATGGATTAGAGACCCAGCCTACTCAACCTATAGCTCACACCCTCTAGTCCTGACAACATCCTCATAAATCTTTTCTGTACCCTTTCAAGCTTCATAATATCTTTCCTATTACATGGTGCCCAGAACTGAACCCAATATTCTAAATGTGGTCTCACCAATGTCTTTTATATAACTGCAACATTATATTTGCAGCTAGACAGCCAAGGTACTAATGTATTTTTATTTTGTTTCAGAAGAATGACATTCAATCTCCAATTCCTTTTAAATAGAAAATGGCAGAAGCAGTAAGTTCATTAGCTATAAGGTTTCACTGATGACATGCTGGGATTCTAGTGCTGACACATAATTCAACATAATTCAATGCATTCTAAGGGTTCTTTGTGTGAATCAACCACACCTGTGGCAGAAGATAGACACAAAATGCTGGAGTAATTCAGTGGGACAGACAACATCTCTGGAGATAGACACAAAATGCTGGAGTAACTCAGCGGGACAGGCAGCATCTCTGGAGAGAAGGAATGGGTGAGGTTTCTGGTCGAGATGCTTCTTCAGACCCAAAACGTCACCCATTCCTTCTCTGCAAAAATGCTGCCCGTCCCGCTGAGTTACTCCAGCATGTTGTGTCTATCTTCGGTTTAAACCAGCTGTTCCTTCCTATATACTTGGCTGATAAATGTAGCTTGTTTTAAGCTTCTGATTCTAACACCTGCTGCACCAACTGTTTTAAAAGAATGTGTTACTTCTCTACATCTTCCTATGATGTCCGTGTTCCTGTCAGAATTGCTAGAACAACTGGAATTTTACTTCGGAGTCACGTGAGTGATTCCATGAAGAACCCCGCCAGTCCGCATGCGCGTCATGGCGCAGCGACCGGTTGGGAGGAGCATCGTTCCTCCAGCGGTAAGTTTTAAAAAGCCTCAGGTAAGTGTCAAACTTAGTCGGAGGTCGTTTTCTCCGCTTGATAATTTCTTGTTTCAGGAGCAAGTCCAAGTGTGGAGAGAACGTCACGCGTGAAGTCAAGGCGAGCCGCCGGGAAAGTACTGATGGAAGACCGCGGAAGTGCGCGTAGCGGGTGGCCGCCTAGCTCACCTACAGAGTCGCCAGTGGTACGACCAGCGACTGCAGACTTGGTGCCTGAAAGGCTGCTCCATTGGGGCGCAAAGCCACCAAAACGAGTCGGGTCGGGAGGGTTCCCCTCCGGGAAGGGATAACGTCTTGGGACGATTATCCAGAATGGAGATCCTAATGGAGAGGATGCTCCATCTAGACACTCTGCAACAGGAGGAGTTGTGTCAGCGCCGGCCTATGGGAGAGCCCGCACAGCAACGCCTGAAACAGGGCTGCTTCATGTCGCCCTCTTGGAGGAGGAGAGCGAGCGTCAGTGTTATTCTGACGCCGAGTCTGAGGGTATAGCTGTGGAGCATACCCCAAGGGATGAAGGGCACGAGTCAGAGGTACCATCCCTGGCTGCACGATTTGCCATCCCAACAGACTCAGGAGAGCCGCTGGGTGAAGAGTTGGCTGCAAGTATAAACTACTTGGCTTCACACCAGCTTCAAGAGCTCATTATCGATGAAACAGCCAGAAAGTATGAGACACCGTTGAATTGTGTCCTACTCAAAGTGCCAGCTGTGAACCACGCCATATGGGGTCATATGAGCGTAGGCATAAGAGCTCAGGAAATGAGGCTTCAGAGGGTGCTAAAGCTCCTCGCCTCGAGCATTATAGCATTCACCAGATGGGTGGATGAAGGGCACCTGACTGATGTACAGCAGGATGCCCTGGCCCTCATGTGCAATATGCACTTCGAGATAAACTGTCTGAGGAAAAGTGCCATCCGCCCCACCATCAACCCGAAGTTTGCCGCTCTGTGCAAACCCAGTAATATTCAGCCACCAAATCTGCTGTTTGGTGAAGACCTCGCAAAAAGAGTCAAAGAACTGGACGACGAGGCAAAGACGGTCGGACTTATGTGCCAGAGCGCTTGCGGCGGAAGCAATGACAGATCAAGGACCAAGTCGCCATTTTGAACATGACAGAGCATGTAACCCTGGTAGAGAACGCGATTACACCTGAAGGAAATTGGTAACATCGTTTATACTCCATAGTATAAAGGTTTCGGATTGAATTCCTTCCTGATTTGTGACTCTCACAAAAAGAGAATTTGGAGTACGAATTGAGAAGCGTGCTAGGCAAACCGGACGAGCTTATGTGTAGTATAAACATTTGAAACATTTTTTACTGCCAAACAATATCAGAGGATTTTTGGCATGTTATTCACAGGCAAGGTTGGGGGTGCTACGGATTACCATCTCTAGCTGTGGAGGCGATGGAATATGCATGACGCACATGGAATAAACTACTTAGAGCTATTGGGAGCGTTTTATGGGTAAAGCTTATTGTACAACCATGAGGTTCAACTTCAAATTGACAAACTCTACGGCAGAAGTGTATGTTAATTTCATGGATGGAATCAAGTCACAATCTTGTGATAGATTGGCTATCTTATTTGGCATGGTGTATTACATTTGGCCTTTTACCTAGATCAACAAAACCAGGTGACGACAGAATGTTTGTTGAATCATTAAGTATTTAATGTATTGTTGTTCTGCCAGATATTGATTTGGTTACCCAAATATGTACCTTGGGGCGGCAGTAGATGGATTCTCGCTACATTGGGGTGGAATGTTTTTATATGCATTTCCTCCATTTTGCCTCATCAGTCGGTGCTTGCTCAAGATCAAGCAGGACTCCACTTCAGGAGTGATAGTGGTACCCGACTGGCCTACTCAGCCATGGTTCCCTCTCGTTTTAGAGATAACAACACAGTCAATTATGGGTGTTCCGAAACGCAGTGACCTACTGGTGCACCCTGTAACTGGGGATTTACATCCATTACATGATCATATTGATCTGTTAATTTGCAGATTCTGAGGAGGCCATACCTGGGGCTTGGACTTTCCGATCGTACCGTGGATGTGATTGCTGCGGCCTGGAGGGATAGTATCAAAAAACAGTATACCTCTCATGTCAGGGAGATGTTCTGTTCACTGGGGAACATTGTATATCACACAGCAGGCATCCCAGATGCTAGAATTTCTGTCAACGTTATATTTTGATAAAGGGTTGAGCTATAGTTCCATGAATAGTGACAGGAGTGCCCTGTCATCATACTTATGGCTGGGGTCGGAACAACATTCAGTTGGATCTCACCCTTTAATATCCTGGTTTATGAGGGGTATTTTTATTTCCAATCCCCCCAGACCCAGGTACTCGGAAATCTGGGATGTGAGCATGGTGTCCGCGCTGCTTCGCCAGTGGGGTCCAGCCACATCCCTGTCTTTGCCCAAAATCACCCTTAAGGTGGTCATGCTCATGGCGCTGGTTTCAGCGCAGCGGGGTCCAGACGTTGCAGAAGCTGCGGTTGGACAGGATGGTCTCATCTGGTAATAACATTACGTTTTACATTTATGATTTAATTAAACAGAGCAGACCAGGGGTGTCGGGGTTCAAGGTTATATTTTCGGCATACCCCATGGATTTAAGACTGTGTGTAGTGTTGCACTTGCTATATTATATTAAGGTCACCAAGAGCCTCAGAGGTTCAGAATCAGCATTACTTATTAGCCACAAAAAAACGCATATGTGTCGGTTCAGACCATCTCAAGGTGGCTGAAACAGGTTCTCTTGAGTGCAGGAGTGGACACTGACCATTTTAAATCTCACTCCACCAGGGCGGCATCAATGTCAGCAGCGAGGGCAATGGACGTCCCTCTAGACCATATCCTCGGGGCCACAGGATGGTCAAATGAACTGACTTTTCAAAGGTTCTATAACAAGCCACTTAACTGGGGGTGTTCGCCCAATCCATTTTAAGTTCTGTTTCATAGTTCCCCCTGGGAGAGAGGGGTTGATATTGTTTTTGTTAAATAAATCGTTAACGTTTCAAATCAATGTCATGGTTCAATGCATTGTTTTTTATTCACTCATCCTGAGTCAATTGATGCAGTGAGACGCCTGGATTTGTATCTATGGCATGAAATCACAGAGCTTTGAAATCTTCACGGAATCACTCACGTGACTCCGAGTAAAATAGTAAGATTAAACAAGAACTTATCAGTTTGAAGTTTGATCTTTATTTTATGATGAGTTACGATGACCGATTACGTGCCCACTGCTCCCAACCCTCATATCGCAAAGGTCATCTGGTAGATCTAGGTTTATAATCTTTCTATGTTACTTCAATTACTGTTATTCTGTGATTTCACACCGCTGCTTTGAAGATTGACGCGCATGCGGACTGGTGGGGTTCTTCACGTAATCGCTCATCGTAACTCCTCATAAAATAAAGATCAAACTTCAAACTGGTAGGTTCTCATTCAATCGTACTATTCTCTGCCACAAAAGGCAGTGCAGGCCAATTCACTGGATGTTTTCAAGAGACAGTTAAATTTAGCTCAGGGCTAAAGGAATCAAGGGATATGGGGAGAAAGCAGGAACGGGGTACTGATTTTGGATGACCAGCCATGATTGTATTGAATGGCTGTGCTGGCTCAAAGAGCCGAATGGCCTACTCCTGCACCTATTTTTCTATGTTTCTATGTTCCTATGTCACATTAACTAGACAGCTCAGAATAATTCAAACTGATGCCGTTCTCAAATGAAACATCAGCATCTGATATAACGGTATCAATGTCACACCCCATATTCGGCACTTAAAGTTGCATTCACATTCTCCACTGCTTCCCCATTTAAAAAAGTAAAAAAACGCATGCAATACATGAAGTTATACTAACAGTTAACTATTTATAAGCATTATGATTAATTATTTGAAGATATAACTATAAATGTAACCAAATATAAGCCTCCTTTGGGGAGGTTCATTACGAGCTATATTTTAAACCTACTGTATTTAGCTGCAGAATTAAGAAAATCATCTCTATTGAATTGAATTGAATAAATTTTATGAGCCAAATATGTATACATACAAGGAATTTGCCTTGGTGCTTTGCTCGCAAGTAACAACACGATACACAGTAGACAATTAAAAATAAAACATTATAATTTAATCACGTGAAGAATGAAATGAAATGCCAGAGCAAAAGGAGGCTACAGTCTCTTGGTTGTTGAGCAGAGCTACTGCTTGTAGAAAAAAAAGCTGTTTTTATGTCTGGCTGTGGTGCCTTTGACAGTCCGGATTCCAGATTCAGTGATTCAAAGAGTTTGTGGCCAGGGTGTTTGCAGATGTTTTGCCGATATATCATTTAACATAGACATCCAATATCTCTGTTTTAATTATTATTTGGCATTATTAAATATTGTAAGTGCATTAGAATCAGTATATACTTCTTTGGTCTTTTTAAAACACACTATTCTTTCCATTCTTATATTATCTCACGTGTTCTTCAACCTCCTGGACCGAGTTTCTCTCCTTTTATTTTTCACATTTTTACCCTATGTTCTGGAAGTAGGCACTGCATTCCCTTTTGAAGCATGCAACTTATGTTCTATTTTCTCCAAGTCATTGCACTTGCTTTGACGACACTGCCGGGGCCCATAATTCACTGATCTCCTAGAACTTGGTCCTTCATTGTCCAGAATATAAATGAAATTGCCTTCTATACTTAATTTTCCATTCAATAAAATTAAAATGAATAGGAAGAAAAATAGGGGCGGGCAGGCTGTAGTTATCCATATTCACCGCGAGGATATATTGAGAGCGCCAAGATGGAAGACAGGCACACCATGAATTGCAGATGTTGGTTTACACCGAAGATGGACACAAAATGCTGGAGTGACTCAGCGGGACAGGCAGCATCCCCTCGATCAGCATCTCTTTTGATCACTTTCACATCCTTATCTCTATAACCCTCTCCCCGAATGAACAATGGACAATGGAGGACCCAGCGTGGGGGGGGGGGGGGGGGGGGGGGGGGGCTGCCGTGAGGGAGGGGGGAGGAGGGGACGAACAAAGGGGGAACTGGTGGGGGAATTTGTAACTTTGACAGCACCCTTTATGTGGCGGCTATTTGCATACCTTGGGTATACAAGCAAACAATTTCACTGCGATTTGTCACATGTGACAATAAAGTATTCAATTCAGTCTTGACCCGAAACGTCACCTATTCCTTCTATCCAGAGATGCTATCTGTCCCGCTGAGTTACTCCCGTATTTTGTGTCTATCTTCACCATAAGCCCTTATTATATTCACTATGCTTTTTTTTACCTACCGTTCTTTTCTTTCTTTAATTTTGGCCTTTCATTTCATTTGTTCCTGTATCTATTCATCTATTTTGTTGATCTCAAATTATCAGCAGGCCAGAAGTTGAAATAAAGGGAGTGCGTTTTGTTACTTGATTTAGTTTTGTTTAGTTTAGAAATACAGCACGGAAACAGGCCCTTCGGCCCACCGAGTCCATGGTGACCAGCGATCCCCGCACATTAATACTATCCTACACACACCAGGGACAATTCTTTTACACATACGCCAAGCCAATGAACCTACCTACCTGTACGACTTTGGAGTGTCGGAGGAAACCAAAGATCTCGGAGAAATCCCACGCGGTCACGGGGAAAACGTACAAACGCCGTACAGATAGCACCCGTAGTCAGGATCAAACCCGTGTCTCTGGTGCTGCAAGTGCTGTAAGGCAGCAACTCTACCGCTGCGCCACCGTGCCGCCCTTGAAACTTGATGTTTCATTAAGAAGCAAGCTGTTTCGTGTGAAGGTGACAAAGTCCAATAACCTGGTATACCTACAGAGATGAGGAGTGGGCGGTTAAAAAGAGATTTGAAAATAGGACGGGAAATTTTGGAGGTGAAGTTTAGTGACAAACTTAGTACAGATAAGCGAAACTTATGGTTTGGGTTACTATGCAAGCTGTGGTTTTATATGAGCTTACATTAACAGTAAGAGGACAATGAGTAGGGTCCAATGAGAAGGATAAGCAAACCAATGTCCTCTCCCAGCCAGCATCCCCCATATTGACGCTGGGTTAGTTACTCAGTTGGTTGGCATGACTGACACTGGTCTCCTGAAACAGGTTCTTTCATAGGCTCAGTCATGCGAAGAAATTACCGGACAAACAGATAAAAAATTTCACGGGATGTGTTCAACCTTCCGAACACAATCTTTGGGAATCTCTGGTCCATGATCATTCATTACAACGAAAGAACATTTGGGTAGATATTGTGTACCTCAAGTGTAGGAAGGAATCCCTCTTTCACCAATGACTTGAATAATACAAACTACAACAAAAACACAATTATACATAGTACAATCAGAATTTGGAAACAAATAAAAGATCATTTAAAATTAAGAAACTTATCTCTCCTATCTCCTATTGCTAAAAAACCCTCCGTTTAAACCCTCAATTATAGATAAAGCATTTATGCAATGGGAAAGAGCAGGAATTAAAACTTTGGGAGATTTGAATGATAAGGGAAAACTATTATCATTTAAACAATTACAACTAAAATATAATCTGGGTAACAATCAGTATTTTAAATATTTCCAAATATGTGATTATCTGAAAAAACATGCACAAGAATTTCACAAAATGCCATTAGACTTACTAGATGAAGTAATGAATACAAAGGCGGAATCAGCAAATTAAATTTCATATATATATAATATTATACTAAATGCAGTAATACCAACAACGGAAGGTATCAGAGGTGAGTGGGAAAACGAACTAAGCATAAAAAATTCCAATGAAAGGTGGAAAGAGTACTTATTAAATGTGCACAAATGCTCAATTAACGTGAGACACACTTTAATACAATTTAAAATTTTACACAGTTTATACTACTCAAAAACGAAATTAAATCAATTTTTCCCTAACGTCTCACCAATTTGTGATAAATGCCAGTGTCAAGAAGCTACTATAGCGCACTCATCCATCTTCTGTACAAAAATTCAAAGGTTTTGGATTGAAATCTTTGAAATGTTCACAAAACTGTTTAAAATAAAAATTACACCAAAACCAGAATGAATTATTTTTCGAATGACAGAAGGTAGTTCGGAATTAAATGTGTATCAAAATAATCAATTTGATTACGGCTTACTAATAGGAAAAAAGCTCATCTTAAAATTCTGGAAAAATGCCCCTATACCAACATTAAATATATGGATTTCAACTATGTTTGAAACACTACATCTGGAAGATATGAGACTCCGCCTGGCAGGAAAATCAGATCGTTTCTATCAGACGTGGTCTGCATTTATAGAATTGCTACAAAGATAGGGTGCAGGGGTACCTCGGGCCTTGGTAGTGGGGATGAAAATCTATCGATTCCTTTTGCGTGATATATATAATATAGTAACTGGCTTTTTTTTTCTTTTCTCTCTCTTTGTCTCTCTTTCTTTTTTCTTTTATTTTCTAGGGTCTATCTCTTAATCCCCTTTCTCTAATTCTTTGACGAAGGATTTCTTCTCCCCTTTGGCACGCTCTTTCACTTTCACAACTCTTTTCACCTACTTCACTCTCTTTCTTTCTATTTTTTTTCTTTAAAAGCCATAAAATTATTGGGTACAATGATTGTAACAATATATATGTGATGTACATTGATGTATTTGCCTCTAATAAATAAAAGTATATATTTTTTAAATAAAAAATAAAAAAATAAAAAAAGTGTAGGAAGGAACTGCAGGTGCTGGTTTACACCGAACAGAGACACAAAATGCTGGAGTAACTCAGCAGGACAGGCAGCTTCTGTGGGGAGAAGGAATGTGGTGACATTTCGGGTTGAGATCTGAAGAAGGTTATCGACCCGAAACATCACCCATTTCTTCTCTCCAGAGATGCTGCCTGCCCCGCTCAGTTACTCCAACATTTTGTGTCTCTCTTGAGTATCTCAAGGCCATGCATCAGGAGCTTGTGAAATCTTGTTATGGAGCTAAAGAGACAAAGAACCACACACTACCCACCAGCCTGCCTCATTGGCATCTTCTGCGCTGCCTGTGAAATAATCTGTAGTTCCCATCTAGATAATTAGCCACCTGAAAACCCACACAAGCTAAAAAGGAATCAAGTAATCTTCGAACTGAGATGAAAAAGAGTCTCGGCCCAAAACATTACCCATTCCTTCTCTCCCGAGATGCTGCCTGTCCCGCAGATTTGCTCCAGCATTTTTTGTCTATCTCAAGTCATCTTTGATCTTGAGCATCTGCTGATGAGGACACAGAAGCACCGGAATACAGATCTGATCTTACGAATGACTGGGTAAGGATTTCAAGTGAAACAGTAGGGTGACACGGTGGCGCAGCGGTAGAGTTGCTGCTTTACAGCGCCAGAGGCCCGGGTTCGATCCTGACTGTACCGGAACTAAAGAACCGAATGTCTGATGTTAATGAGTTCCTCTCTCATGAAAGTAATCTTTGTGGGATTTCCATAGAGGAAACAAATGAACAAACACAGACAAAACAGCAACGAGCAGTACACCGTGGCAGCCATCGTCAGCGCCGTCTTGTTGATATACAAAAATGAGGTTGACACATGCACACACACGCACACACACACCACACACGCACACTCACACGCGTGTGCGCACACACACCCCACGCACACACACACACCCACACACACACACACCACACACACATGCACACGCACCCCATACCCCCCCACACACACCCACACCCCACGCACAACCAAACACACAACACACACCACACACCTCCCCCCCCACACACACACAAACACACCACGTACACACAGATACACACAATACCACACATACACCACACCCACACACATGCACACGCACCCCATACCCCCCACACACACACACACACACCCCACGCACACAAACACACCATACACACACACATGCATACACACCACACACCACCCCACACACACACACACCACACACACACACACACCACGTACACAACAGATACACACAAACGCCACACATACACACACACCCGCACACACACACACACACACACACACACACACACACACACACACACACACACCCCACACACACATGCACACGCACCCCATACCCCCCACACACACCCACACCCCACGCACAACCAAACACACCACACACACCACACACCTCCCCCCCCACACACACACACACCACGTACACCACAGATACACACAAACACCACACACACACACACACACACACACACACACACCACACACACACACACACACACCACACACACCACACACACCCCGCACCATACGCACCACCCTCCACACAAACACATACCACACACCAGCCCCCATATACACACACACACACACACACACACACACACACCTCACACCACACCCCGCACACACACACACACATCCCACACACACACTGCACCACCCACACACCGCACACTCACACCCCGCAGACGCACACACACACACACACACACCAGTTCACAAGGTTCTCAATCTCCCTTCTTACTCCGTCTCATCATTATTTGATATCCGGCCCACAAAGGTGGTGTTGCCTGCAAATTTGTGGATTGAATTGCATTTGTACTTTGCTGCACAGTCGTGGGTGTACGAGGAGTAGAGAAGGGGGTTGGAGAAGGCATCCTTGCGGAGCACCAGTGTCGAGGATCCTCGTAGAGGGTGATTTGTCCCCTATCCTCACTCATTGTGGTCTGTCGGCCAGGAAGTCGAGGATCCAGTTGGAGAAATAAGTGCTGGCACCAAGTTCCATGAATTTGATGATGAGCTTGGATGGGGATAATGCCGTTAAAAGTAGAGCTGGAGTCTATGAATAGAAGTCTGACGTAGGTGTATCTCATATTGCAGGTGTTCCAGGATTCCAGTCTGATGAATATATGAAAGCATTGTTTATTATTCTCTTTCAAAGAACACAAATTCCTATTTTGTAGAAATTTAATGATTCAGTTCAGCCAGCCAAAACATTTTTCTTAGGTGCTAAAACTGATCAGTAATGTTTCAGTGTTTGGGTTGTCATGAATGACCCCTTGCAACTGGTGAAATAGCAAGTCTCCATGTGGGATAACGTTTAATATCATTGATGAAACCTGTGTCTGCCATTTAGTAGCAAGCTTCTTCTTCTTCTTGCGTGTGGCGTGCACAGCCTAGAGTTGGAGGACAACTTGTTCCATTTGATCTTATTTGATTGTGCACGCCAGGTTGATTGCATTCGTCAAAACAGGGCGGACCACGTGTAGGTTGCAACCTCCCACCCCACAGCACAATCAAGATACAATTAACTAATACAAGATACAATTTACTAATGAATATGTCAAGGGTCTGATAACAGAGTAGCAAGCTAACTTAACAGCTACTCATCTTTTAGTAACATACCTTATGGAGCATAAATGGCCATTTTGGTGCATAATACTGTGATCATGAATCAGTAAAACAGATAACAAAAGTTAAAGATAGACACAAAATGCTGGAGTAACAGCATGAGCGGCAGCATCTCTGGAGAGAAGGAATGGGTGACATTTCGGGTCGAGACCCATCCCGAAACGTCACCCATTCCTTCTCTCCAGAGATGCTGCCTGTCCCGCTGAGTTACTCCAGCATTTTGTTCCTATCTTCGGTTTAAGCCAGCATTTGCAGTTCTTTCATAACAAAAGCTAAATTTTGGAAGGGTACAATTTTACGTAATAGTCCCATGGAGACTCATTTGCTGGACACCAAAATAAAAAGTAGAGATGTGTACTCTCACTTTCTCTAGAAGCAATATATCCAACTAACAGCACAACTGAATATGTGTCTTATTCCAATATCTTATCAGTATTTAGGATACAGTTCACAAGCCTGGGTTTGGACTAATGCTCGTTCACATGGCTATTTTAACTTACATTGATATTTATTGGATTCAGTTTTAATGCTTTTCCTCCAGGCATTGTCGTACATCTGACTGCAGACCATGCTGCCATAAGTTTAATATGTCTGAAGAAGTGTTTCGACTCGAAACGTTGCCTATTTCCTTCGCTCCAAAGATGCTGCCTCACCTGCTGAGTTTCTCCAGCATTTTGTCTACCTCCGATTTTCCAGCATCTGCAGTTCCTTCTTGAACATATGCTTAATATTGATGCTTTCTTTTTATTTTTTGAAAGGTGATTGTTTCCATTAAAACTACATGCAAATAATCAAACAACATGTTCTCAAGAGTGGGTAAAGGACTGTTGTTTGAGTTGAAGATAGACACAAAATGCAGGAGTGATTCAGCGGGACAGGCAGCATCTCTGGAGAGAAGGAATGGGTGAGACTGGGGTGAGGGAGACACGGCGATAAGGAAGGGGAAGGTGTCAAAACCCGTTCCTTATCGCTGTGTCTCCCACTCTCCTGACTTTCATTCTGAGGAAGTGTCTTGACCCGAAACGTCACCCATTCCTTCTATCCAGAGATGGTGCCTGCCCCGTTGAGTTACTCCAGCAGTTTGTGTCTATCTTCGGTGTAAGACAACAACTGCAGGTATTTCGTACACATGTTGTTTGAGTGGCTTGGATTTCAATGAGTGTTGTAAAGCCCGTATAGATGTGTTTAACAATAATATGATCAGAAGATATATCTGGAAGTAATTGAATTCAAATAAAAAAATGTTCTGACGTGAAGAAAGTACCATCCTATTGTGAATAGCTACATAGATTCCTGAATGCATTGTCTTGTGTGTTTGTGGTTCTCTTCTAATTATTTGCAATATTAACTAGAATAACAACACCCCCCCCCCCCCCCACACACACACACACCCATCCCAATGGCTCTAAAGAAGTCCTCACAGGTTGATAGAATGACTGCAACACAGCGAGGGTTACTTGACCTAGGACAGTTGTTTTCCCCTTAGACAGGTGTCAGAGGTTATGGGGAGAAGGCATGCAAATGGGGTTGGGAGCGAGAGAGAGATCAGCCATGATAGAATGGCAGAGTTGACTTGACGGGCCGAATGGCCTAATTCTACTCTTTATGACCTTATGTCCTTGAGCTATTGTGTCCAACTTTTATCTGACGTCTCCCATAATGGTTCCGTGGGCCTCTCTAAAAGGGATACATTAATATATAGATAAAAACTTGGCTGCAAGTTTTGAAGGCTTTACTTTTTTAAAACTTTCTTCTTGTAAAGGATTAATTTGATCTCAGTTTCTTGGATGGTCTACGGAGCAGAGCCTGCTGGATTCCAATAAAACATGCAGATATGAAACAGCAAGTAAGTATTAAAATGATATTGACAATATGTTGAATGTTATGCTTGCTACTGGAATCTCTCCTCCCTGGAGATGACTTCCTGTGTATTGGGCAGCATCCATCTGCAACAAACCATGTGCGAAACAGCTGTTTTAGATTTTACTACTCATTGCTCAACAGGCTCATTTCAACGTGCAGGAAGGAACTGCAGATGCTGGTTTAAACCGAAGATAGACACACGATGCTGGAGTCACTCAGCGGGACAGGCAGCATCTCTGGAGAGAAGGAATGGGTGACGTTTTGGAGCTAGACACTTCTTCAGACGGCTAATTTCAACGTTGATTTCATTTAAGTTGTTGATTTCAACCAAAGGTGATGGGGGGGGGGTCAAGGAAAGAGCGTTCACGTCGCGGCCCCGTTTCCACCAATCTTTCCACCACCTCGCATAACAAGCACAAGGATTGCGAGATGGACACCATTGTGCAGATGCCGAGAAGTGTGTTCAGCTCTGGCTGAACAACTTCTAATCTTGTATGTGGACTCAATAAGAAAGAAGAACCAATGTTGTTGAAATTAAAATTCTAGACAGATTTATTATGGTTAATTGAATGGACATCACCTATTTTACACGATCACCTAGTCAAAATTGCCACCCATGCCTTTTATGAAATAAATTGCACATAATCTTACACTTGGATTTATTTTTAAAATTATCCTAATCTCTGACATTATCTAGAATCACAGAGTTTTGTTACCTCGAAGAAGCATGCTGTTGAGTCTATTTCCTCTATAGTGTATCAACTGACATGTTGAGCAAAAGAGTCTGTGCCGAGGTAAGTATAACTTAATCTTTATTAGTACGCAAATTGGGATAGCAAAGTGATGCAGCAGTAAGGTTGCTGCCTTTCTATCTAGAGTGCCTTGCCACCCACAGACCCTGGTTTGATCCTGACTACGGGCGCTGTCTGTACGGAGTTTGTACGTTCTCCCTGTGATCGCAGAGATTTTCTCCTGGTGCTCTGGTTTCCTCCCACACTCCAAAGACGTGCAGGTTTGTGGGTTAATTGGCTTCTGTAAATTGTCCCTAGCATCTAGGATAGAACTAGCATACAAGTGATTGTTGGTCGGCGAGGACACGGTGGGCCGAAGGGCCCGTTTCCTCGCTGCATCTCTAAACTAAACTAAACTAAACTAAGTTACTCACGCAGGCATGCAATCCATCAACTTCTAATGACTTCACGTTTGATTTTCTGTTCTGTCCTGTCGCCTTTTACATCAAATTGCAAGACTCGTGTTTTTCACTGAAATGCTACTTGTGTGAATGAATTGGCCCACGCACACTTTGATGTGGGTGGCAGGCTTCTCTGACCTTTGAACTCAGAACTTCTTGCAATAGCTGTTCCCGGATTATCACCACTGATATCTCAGGCCATTCTTCATTTATTATGATTTTTCCTTCCAGTTGCCAAAGGAAGCATTTGTTCTTATTCTAATCCAAGGCTCTCACGAATCTGAAGTAAATCATTTCATGCTGTCACTTATCCAAGAACTTTATCAGGCTCGGGAGTACTTAATTACAAAGTTGCCTGTTGACATTTTGATTCTCTTCAAATAGTCCCTTTGCAAAATGTCCCGGGCATCCTTATCTTTCTCGTGCTGTTTATCAAGGTCACATCACATAGACACAAAGCTGTATCAAGATTCCAGGGCTTGACGTTGTGGAGGGAAAGAGAAGTTATTCCTGATATATTTGACAATATATTCCCCATTCTGCATCACTAGGAAGGTGGTGGGTATATGGGACGAGCTGCTGGAGGAAGTAGCTGAGGCAGGTACAATAACATCATTTAAAAAACATTTGGACAGGTACATGGAAATATTTCGAGGGGTCTGGGCCAAGCACAGGGTAATGGGATGAGTTCAGACCAGGGGTGGGGAACCTTTTCATGTTGGAATGCCGCATTAAGTTAGCTGTAATCTAATAAGGCCACATCCAAGAAACTTCAATTAGATATACTTCAAAATGTACATTATTTTATTAAAATAGCCCTCATGACTTACTAATGTTTTAATTGTGGCCGTCAGTCGGGGAGGATTATTTCGTTGAATCTTCTTTTACTCTTTGGTATTTTAAATACGTTCATTTTAAGATTTAAATAAAAATAATAAAAGATGAACAAAAACATATTAATAATAATAAAAAGATTTGTTCTACAAAATTTGGATTCATTCAAAAGGCCGTACTTAATGGCTTAGAAGGCCGCAGGTTCCCCACCCCTGGTTCAGACAAAGGACCTGTTTCTCTGCTGAGCCTGGTTTCACCAGGTGCCCATCACATGACCTTTCGTCACTTTCCCTCTCTGTTTCCATGATCCCAACATTTCTCTCTTTCAATCTCTCCCTGTGTTTCTCTCCCTTTCTCTTTCTCCTCTCTCCCCAAACTCCTCCACCTATCTATTTAGTTACGACCGTCTTTCCAGAGAGCCTATCGGGATACTGAACATCTTGCCTCTGGCTACAATGCCATTAGGTCCTTCACATACATCCTGGGTTTAGCAGAACGGCATGCTGGTGCAGTGGTAAGTTTGCTGCCTTTCAGCGCCAAAGACCTGTGTTCGATCCTGACTACGGGTGCTGTCTGTACGGAGTTTGTACGTTCTCCCCATGGCCTGCGTGTGTTTTCTCTGGGAGCTCCGGTTTCCTCCCACACTCCAAAGACGTACAGGTTTGTAGGTTAATTGGCTTCTGTAAAATTGTAAATTGTCCCTAGTGTGTGTTGGATAGTGTTAATGTGTGGGGATCGCTGGTCAGTGCGGACTCGGTGGGCTGAAGGGCCTGTTTCAGCACTGTATCTCTAAATTAAACTATGCTATCCAGCCAGTTCCACACTCTTTGCATAACCCTGTAAATTATCTTCCACTTACACTTTCTTTGTTTCAATCACCCTCTTTTAGGCAATGAGTTCCAGGTTATAAATACGCTCTGCCTAAAATATGTGCTCCTCACATTCCCCCCATTTATTTCATTCATTGCTTTGAGTATATTCCCTAGATGTCATTGTATCCACAAATGGCAGTAGCTTCCCTCAACCTATCCAATCTAAACCTATCTGGTGTTTGTCTATCATATTTACTCTTAATCTTAATCATAATAATCATAATCACAATCATACTTTATTCAGCAAGTATGTTTTGCCACCATACGAGGAATTTCATTTGCCATACAGTCATACCAATAAAAAGCAACAAGGCACAAAAAATACATTTTAACATGAACATCCACCACAGTGACTCCTCCACATTCCTCACTGAGATGGAAGGCGAAAAAAGGTTCAATCTCTTCCCTTCTTTGTTCTCCCGCGGTCGGGAGCCTTGAGCCTTCCGTTGACGAGATGATCTTGACTCCCATAGCCGGAGGCGTTTGGGCCCTCGTGTTGGGGACGATCAGGCTTCTGCATCAGGGGGGGAATCTCAGCTCGCCCCGCGCCGGGCGATCTGACCACGGGTCGGGGCTGGTCGAAACCTTCTGCGTCGTTTGGAGCTTCCCGACATCGGTCTCTACCCGAGACAGCGAGCTCCTCGATGTTGGAGTTTGCAGTTGGAGCGTCGATCCCAGGCCAGGGATCACAGGCTCCGATGGTAAGTCCACGTCCCCGGTGGGGCTCAACGTCAGTCCCGAGCAAGGTCGCCAGCTCCTTGATGTTAGGCCGCAGAGCTACCGGAGATACGATCCGGAAAACAATCGCATCTCCGGCAAGGTAAGAGATTGAAAAAATAGTTTCCCCCGACCCCTTCCCCCACATAAAACAAACCAGAGAACATTAACACAAACTTTTAAAACACACTAAAAATAACAAAAAAACAGACAAAAAGACAGACAGACTGTTGGCGAGACTGCCATCGCTGACGGTGCCACCCGATGGAACATGGATGGCATTAATCTTAATCCCATTCTCTCCCTCAGTCCTGGATCCACCTTGGTAAAGAGTGTGTGTCGGCACGGTGGCACAGCGTAGAGTTGCTGCCTTGCAGCTCGGGTTCGATCCTGACTACGGGTGATGTGTGTGTGCGGAGTTTGTACGTACACCCAGTGACCGTGTGGGTTTTCCCCGGGTTCTCTGGTTTCATAGATACGTAGATACATAGACAATAGGTGCAGGAGGGCCATTCGGCCCTTCAGGCCAGCACCGCCATTCAATGTGATCAGCGCTGATCATCCACAATCAGTACCCCGTTCCTGCCTTCTCCCCATATCCCTTGGTTGCTAATTGAGCCCTAAGCGCTCTTTCTAACTCTCTTTTGAATGCATCCAGTGAATCAACCTCCACTGCCTTCTGAGGCAGAGAATTCCACAAATTCACTACTCTGGGTGAAAAGGTTTTTCCTCATCAGTGCTAAATGGCCTACCCCTTATTTTTAAACTGTGGCCCCTGGTTCTGGACTCCACCAATATTGGGAACATGTTCCCTGCATCTAGCGTGTCCATTCCCTTAATAATTTTAGATGTTTCAATAAAATCCCCTCTGTTCCTTCTAAATTCCAGTGAATACAAGCCCAGTCATTGCATTCTTTCATCATTTGGCAGTCCCGCCATCCCGGGAATTAACCTCATGAACCTACGCTGCACTCCCTCAATAGCAAGAATGTCCTTCCTAATTAGGAGACCAAAACTGCACACAATACTCCATGTGTGGTCTCACCAGGGCTCTGTACAACTGCAGAAGGACCTCTTTGCTCCCACATTCCAAAGAGGTAGATGTTTGTAGGTTAAATGGCTTCTGTAAAATTGAAAATTGTCCCTAGTGTGTAGGATAGTGCTAGTCTGCGGGGATCACTGGTCGGCACACAGTTGGTGGGCTGAAGGGCCTGTTTCTGTGCTGTATCGCTAAACTAAAATTAAACTGACCAGCCTGACTCACTGGCAGCCCATTAAATTCTTGCAGCCCGGTGGTTTAGACAATTGGCTTAAATATAAAGTGAAATGGAACTGGCCCCCTCTACCAGGGTATTGGAGTTCCAGTCCGAGCCGGTGGCAAGTCCAGGAGCAGTGTTGATATAGTGTATATACATGACTGATGTGCTTTCCAAAATGGGCTTTGGAGCGGGAATCAAAAACTTGAATCCATCTGCTCTACACACACATCAGTTGTACAGTCCAAATCAATAGTTAGGGACCCTTGTTCAGACTGATGGAGGGCCCTGACCTCATCCACTCCCGCTTCTGCAGTCTCTTGTGTCTCTGTACGTCTGACACGTTTACTTTGTGCCCATAGATTCTTCCCAGAGTCTAACAATTTGTGCAGATCTCCACTGATTTCCCAGTAACACTGAGCCTGATCCTGGCACTAATGCTCAGGGAAGCTCAGGGTAGCTCAAGGCCTGTACAGTTATCAGGCCTATCATGAAAAGCTGCATCCTGAATCCTGCTGAAAGAAAGAGCAGTCTTCAAGGACAATAAAATGGCAAATATAGTTTAGTTTGGTTTAATTTAGCTAGTATGGCTAGACACTAGACAATAGACAATAGATGCAGGAGTAGGCCATTCGATCCTTTGAGCCAGCACCACCATTCAATAAGATCATGGCTGATCATTTACTATCAGTACCCCGTTCCTGCCTTCTCCCCATTTGGTTTGGTTAATTTAGTTTACTTTAGTTTAGTTTAATTTAGTTTAGTTTAGAGGGATAAAGGGGGACCCAGTGTGGGGGGGGGGGGGGGGGCACTCTACTTTTAGAATCCTCTGCTCAAGGGATATGCCTGCGTTTATTTGTTTGTTTGTTCATTCGTTCCGGTGAAGGTGCTGTGCAAACGGCAGCCAGCATACAGACACTTGTCTTTTTATTTTTTTCCCTTTTACTTTATTTTAAATTTAACTTTTCATGTTCCTTGCGTGTTGTGGCTGTTGGCAGACCAATTTCACTCCGGGGATGAATAAAGTTCTATCATATTGTATGGTATCGTTTAGTTTGGTTTGGTTTGGATTTGATTGGTTTGGTTATACAGCATAGAAAGAAGCCTTCCAACCCACTGAATCCATGTTGACCATTGATCACTCATGCACAATAGTATTATGATACCTAATTTTCTCTTCCACTCCCTGCACAGTAGGGGCAAATTTACAAAGTTCGATTAAAGCTACAAACCCGCACGTCGTTGAGATGTGGGAGGAAACCAGACCACCCGGAGAAAACCCCACAGTCACAGGGAGAATGGGGAACTCCGCACAGTCAGCACCTGAGGTAGGGTTGCCAACTGTCCCGTATTAGCCGGGACATCCCGTATATTGGGCTAAATTGGTTTGTCCCATACGGGACCGCCCTTGTCCCGTATTTGACCGCTACTACTCGGGTCGAGGGGACTGTCGGGTCGGAGCGCCGCGTCCGGCCCCGCCTCACCCGTCCAGACGGAGTGCAGCAGCAGCGCCTCGTCCGTGGCCCCGTCGGTCGGCAGGCAGGCCAGCTGTCTGACCTTCAGACCTTCGCTTACAGCCGACACCACCACCCCTCCTTCTCATGGCCGATCATCGGTTCATGAGTTGGACGGGGTGCCGGGCTTTGCGTGCAGCAGAACACAAAGCCCAGCCGGTGGGCCAGCTGAGGAGTTTTGGCCCGGGCCGCACGACATCGCGTGCAAAGTCCGGCGCCCAGGCCAAAACTCCACAGCTGGCCCGCCGGCTGGGCTTTGTGTGCAGTCCAGCACCCGGGCCAACTCATCATTCACCCA
The DNA here is from genome assembly GCA_035221665.1 of Okamejei kenojei. Lineage (NCBI taxonomy): Eukaryota > Metazoa > Chordata > Chondrichthyes > Rajiformes > Rajidae > Okamejei > Okamejei kenojei. The sequence continues at coordinate 9,095,791 of CM069131.1, forward strand.
GCCATGGCCGAGTCGGTCAATGAATTGCCGTCAGGAATTGGTCCCTTATTTTGACCTTTTATCCTTTATTTTGGAGTGAGGAAGTTGGCAACCCTAAACTGAGATCGGGATCGAACCTGGGTCTCCGGCGCCGTGAGGCAGCAGTTGTACAAGATGTTCCGCCAAAACAGTAAGACATCCACTCCCATTTGGTGTCGGGTGGCTTGAAACATGCCAATTCAGAAGATGAGCTGCAGTCTCTGGAGCTTGCATTGAGCTTCACTGGAAGAATGTAGGCCAGATGCGTTAAGGTCAGGGCAAATGGTGTTGCTGGGCAGTCACCCAACTCAAGTTTGGTTAACACATCTTTTTTAAGTAACATCACACAATATGACCACCTAAGAAGGTTTTAGTTTGATATCTTATCCAACGAGCAGTTCTTCTAACAGGCTGTTCTCCCTCACCACTAATTAAAACATTTGCCTTGTGTACATACAGTGATTTTTTGGAGTGAGGGTTGAATCTGTAGTCCGTTGGCTTTGCGGCAAGATTGCTACTAAAGACCTTACAGTAAGCTCCCAAGATTCTGCTTGGAGCAGAAGTTTAGATAGAAAACCCTGTAAATATTCTGCAAGTATCTTAATGCCATTGTGTCATTGCCAAAGCAAATACCCTGATACTGATATGACAAAGCTATTAATTTAAGGTGAAACACTGTTGTATTAATTCCTTTGTATTACATTTGAGACATTACAGCATGGAAAGTAAATCTTCTACATGGGGAGAAGGGATGAATATGCTGACTTCTGTAGTTCAATAAATTTATTAAGCTTTCATGTGGCACAGTTGACTGGCTTCCCACCAATTTTGATTATCAGGTCGTTCCAAAGGGAAGCAACATATGGAAGACTAATGGCAGTTTTAACTGAAGTGCAAATGCTCGCAAGCAATCGCTCTGCCAAAAAAAACATGGATTTGTTTGTATTACAGGAGGAAGGCAAGTATAATACTCAAGCGCCTTTGTTCCTTCCATCTTTCTGAAACCATCTAAATGATTCTGTGTGATAAAATGAAGGTGGAAGTGCAACTAAACATTTCTGGCCAAACCGAGAGAGGCAGAGAGGAAATAATTATTTTAATGGTGTTGAATAAAAATTCAAACCTGCTACTTTCTGTTTCTCCATGGACCCGCAGGTTAAACAAAACAACTTGCGACAATTACACTTCTGATTTTTATTTGAAAATACATTGGGGGGGGGGGAGGGGGGGGGGGGGGGGGGGGGGGGGGGGGGGGGGGGGGGGGGGGGGGGGGGATGCATGATTGAAATAACCTAACTTAATTCGTGATAATGTCAATATTGATCCCACTCAAAAAGAATTTCATTTTTAATTTGGCAGTAATTGAATTACCCCAGAGCTCAAAAGAATTATAATCCTTATTATTGTCAGCCACTTCAGCTGGCCCTTGAGGGGCAATGTAATGAATTATTTGACAAGAGTAGCATTTCAGAGTTTTACTAATTAACCCTACAACCTGAACATTTGCCAAGTACATCATTCATCTGTAATAAACAAGATAAATCTTGATGCACCACTACTTACCATGGAAGCTTCAACACTGTTTTCTGCTCCGTTTCCCTGAGTATATCTACCCATTACTCAAGTGAATGGCAGCAATTAAGTAGCTGAAGAAATCGTACTGGACAAGTTAGCTTTGTATACAGAATAGCGAAAGGCTTGGATAGAGTGGATGTGGAGAGGATGTTTCCACGAGTGGGAAAGTCTAGGGCTAGAGGTCATAACATCAGAATTAAAGGGGGTTCTTTTAGGAAGATGAGGAGGAATTTCTTTAGTCAGAGGGTGGTGAATCTGTGGAATTCTTTGCCACCGTAGGCTGTGGAGGCCAAGTCAATGGATTTTTTTAAGGCAGAAATGGATAGATTCTTGATTAGTACGGGTGTCAGAGGTTATGGGAGAAGGCAGGAGAATGGGGTTAGGAGGGAGAGATACATTAGTCATGATTGAATGGCGGAGTAGACTTGATGGGCCGAATGACCTAATTCTGCTCCTATGACTTATGCTCTTATGCTCTTATGATCTTATACCTATTCCTCAAAAAAATCATTGAGATATGTGCTCATATTTCCATCAAGACGTTCATCAGACACAATCTTAGCAAAGGATGGAGTCCATGTCCATCTCATGGCAACAGGTGGAGCAGGCTGAATATGACCCACCTCACTGGGCAACTGATCTGACACTTTCACTGCCAGTTTGTAACTCCGACAAAAAGATGAATCATAAACTGTGTGGGAAGAAACTGTAGATGCTGGTTTAAACCGAAGATAGACACAAAAAGATGGAGTAACTGAGCGGTACAGGCAGCATCTCTGGAGAGAAGGAATGCTTGTCGTTTCAGGTCGAGATCCTTCCGGGAGTCTGAGGAAAGGTCTCGACATGAAACGTCACCCATTCCTTCTCTCCCGAGATGCTGCCTGTCCCGCTGAGTTACTCCAGCATTTTGAGTCTATGAATCATAACCTCATGCAGCTGAACATAATGTTCAGATTTAAGGTGGCACATGAACAGCTTGCAGATCTCTTAAAATTATTTCCTGCAAATGTTGGCGTAATTTTAAGTTAAAATTTGAATAATCTACAGGTACATTCCGGTGCTGATGAGCTTTGTTCGTTATTTATTAGTGGAGATTATTTATGTGGAAGGCTAGTTGGACTGGAATTGAGCATTGAAGGGAGAACAAAGTGATGGTCTGCAGATTAAGCCAAACTTAACCTCACCTGCTGCAGCCTGAAAGCCCTCCCACGGTACGAGTTCATTCCAAGAGGTCTCCCTAGTTTGCCCTGATTCGAACTCAGAGATTTACGGTAATGGCCACTCGCCGGTACTCGGGGCTCTCGTGGACATTTTTCTAAATATTGAAAAATCTTCACGAGTCTTCCCGTGCGTACCTGCCATTAGCGAGTCTTCCCGAGTACCTGCCGTTAGCGTTACGAGCCGCTAAGAGACGTCCCCAAGTTCCGACGTACCTGCTACGTTCATTCTCCGTGCTTACCACGAGTTTGATTTTTTTTTAAACATAGAAACATAGAAACATAGACATTAGGCAATGTAGGAGTAGGCCATTCGGCCCTTCGAGCCTGCACCGCCATTCAATATGATCATGGCTGATCATCCAACTCAGTATCCCGTACCTGCCTTCTCTCCATACCCTCTGATCCCCTTAGCCACAAGGGCCACATCTAACTCCCTCTTAAATATAGCCAATGAACTGGCCTCAACTACCCTCTGTGGCAGAGAGTTCCAGAGACTCACCACTCTCTGTGTGAAAAAAGTCTTTCTCATCTCGGTCTTAAAGGATTTCCCCCTTATCCTTAAGCTGTGACTCCTTGTCCTGGACTTCCCCAACATCCGGAACAATCTTCCAGCATCTAACCTATCCAACCCCTTAAGAATTTTGTAAGTTTCTATAAGATCAACCTCTCAATCTCCTAAATTCTAGAGAGTATAAACCGAGTCTATCCAGTCTTTCTTCATAAGGCAGTCCTGACATCCCAGGAATCAGTCTGGTGAACCTTCTCTACACTCCCTCCATGGCAATAATGTCCTTCCTCAGATTTGGAGACCAAAACTGTACGCAATACTCCAGGTTTGGTCTCACCAAGACCCTGTACAACTGAAGTAGAACCTCCCTGCTCCTATACTCAGATCCTTTTGCTATGAAAGCTAACATACCATTTGCTTTCTTCACTGCCTGCTGCACCTGCATGCCTACTTTCAATGACTAGTGTACCATGACACCCAGGTCTCGCTGCATCTCCCCTTTTCCTAATCGGCCACCATTTAGATACTAGTCTGCTTTCCTGTTTTTGCCACCAAAGTGGATAACCTCACATTTATCCACATTATACTGCATAAACCCAGGAGAGCTCTTGGAATGAACTCGTACCATGGGACAGGGCTAATAATGCAGGGGAGGTCTGCATGCCCTGCATTGTCTGTCAGTCTGAAGAAGGGTAACGATCCGAAACTTCACCCATTCCTTCTCTCCAGAGATGATGCCTGTCATGGAGGCGACCATGGATTTTAACCTTTCTGCACTAGTCCACCAAGTGTAATTCCTTTTGGGCAGTGCCTGTCAACAAGCAATAACTTGCTGCTTGCAATACTGTGCTGCATCAGAGTAATTGATTTCTAAACACAGATAGATAACTTGACTTCATTCCCTCTTGCCTGAAAAAAACAGATAGAGCAACAACAGAGGCCTCTTTTGGTGCAGTATGTCACCGACAGCATCAAAGGTTATTTTCAAAGATTATTTTATTGGTACACACACCAATTGATGTAGTGAAATGTTTCTTGCCAATGCAGCTCATTAAAAAAAAGAATACGGACATAACAATAATAAAGAGATTTTAAACATAAAAAACATCCCCCCACAATGGTTCCCATTATGAGGGAAGGCACAATGTCCAGTCCCCAACCCATGTCCTCCCATAGTTGGGCCTATTGAGGGCTCCGCAGTCGCCTTCACAGAGGCTCGATGTTCCAGGCCGTTCTCGCCGGGTGATGGTGCTCCGGCATCGGGAGAATCCTCTCAGCAGCTTGGGACACCTGGAACGGCCGCTTCCCTCACCGGAGTCCGCGGCTTCCGAAGCCAACAAGGCGGCGCTGAATGGAGCTCCCCCACTGGCTCCCGGTGTTGAAGTCAGCGCCGCCACCCGCGGCTGGCCGCTCCACAGTCCCGCAGCTCCACGATGTTTTTCTCGGCGGTTTAAGCTCACTGGAGTTCCAACGCGGCGACCCAGGCAAGGCATCGCCCGCTCCGCGACAGCGCTCCAGTGCTGTGCCGCTGCCGAAGCCGAGGTTCTGGGCGGTCTCCTCAGGAAACGCTGCTCTCGGCACGTTGGTAGGCCGCGAGGACGGGTCGGAAGTGCAGCCTCTCCGATCGGAGAAAAGTAGCTGCCTCTGCAGGCTGGGCAGACCCAGATAGGGACCCAATGAAAATGTCAATATCATATTGCCACCTCAAATGTACCCAGGCAGTAATAACTTAAATTGCAGATGCTGATTTAAACTGAAGATAGGCACAAAATGCTGGAGTAACTCAGCGGGACAGGCAGCATCTCTGGAGAGAAGGAATGGGTGACGTTTCGGATCGAGACCCTTCTTCAGACTGAAGTTAGGGGAGAGGGAGATTCGGAGATAAGGCAGTGTAAGGTGTGAAAATGAGACAAAGCAGATGGGGATCAAGGAAATTGTAGAATAGATCATTGATAGCTGGGTGAAGGTAACAACAAAACAAACAGAGATAAAATGTAGTCATAGACAGTCTCACTGGTCAGAGAGCTGGGAAGGGGGAGGGATGGAGAGAGAGGTAAAGCAAGGGCTACTTGAAGTTAGAGAAGACAATATTCATACCGCTGGGGTGTAAGCTGCCCAAGCAAAATATGAGATGCTGTTCCACCAATTTGCGGTAGGTCTCATTCTGACAATGGAGGAGGCCATTCCTTTGGTCTGTGGCAGTCCACTGTGCCACTGGTATTAGCCAAACATAGGCTGGCTTCTGGATGACAAAATTTATCCACACATGACATCATTTCAGCATTACAGTCTGGAACTGATGCAGACATGCAAACTTGGTTTTTAATGGGAGCCATGCTGTTGCAAGCAGCTGTCTGGAGTAAGGGAGAGAGCTAGCAGCTTCAAATACCCTAGGCATTAACATCTTGGATGATCTTTCCAGATCCTAGCACACAGATGTAATCACAAAGAAGGCACACCAATATCTCAACTTTTATTAACATTTGAAGGAGATTCCGCATGCCTCCGAATACTTGAAGACATTTCCACACATGTACTGTACAAAGTATCCTGAGGGGTTGCATCAAGGCCTTTGCATCAAGGCCTTGCACAGCAATTCCAATGCACCGGAACGGCAGAGGTTCCAGAGAGTGGTGGATTCGGCCTGGTCCGTCATGAGCACAGCCCTCCCCTCTGTTTAAAACATCGACATCGTCACCAAGCTGGCATCCATCAGGGAACCAGGGGAGCCCCAGGCTGCTGCAGGGCCTTCAGCCGTCGCCGTCCTTGGATATGTGGCATCGTACTTGTGTATGCATCCGGTGAACAGCATGGGTATTGGATCTATCCTGCAAAGAAAGTAGGCGGCAGCAAATCTAGGGCTAAAACTAGGGCGGCACGGTGGCGCATCGGCAGAGTTGCTGGCTTACAGCGAATGCAGCGCCGGCGACCCGGGGTTCGATCCCGACTACGGGTGCTGTCTATACGGAGTTTGTACGTTCTCCCCGTGACCGCATGGGTTTTCTCCGAGATCTTCGGTTTCCTCCCACACTCCAAAGTCGTACAGGTTTACTGGTTAATTGGCTTGGTAAATGTAAAAATTGTCCCTAGCGGGCGCAGAATATGCGGGGAACACTGGTCGGCGCGGACCCAGTGGGCCGAAGGGCCTGTTTCCGTGCTGTATCTCTAAAAAAATAACTAAAACTGAAATCGACATGCTGTGTGCCTCAGAGTGCCCTGTGATTAGTTGCTCATGGTGATTTCAGACTGATTCAAATGTTAGCCTATTACTTCCCAATTTCTCCTGTCAGGAGAGAAATATACCAAGCAAGATTCTGTATTAAAGTATTATATTTCACATTTCTTGAAATATATTGAAATTTGATTAGGATTTTTTTCTTGATTAAGAGTAAGGCTCATAGGATCAAATGATGTATAGGATTTGATGTAATCCAGGTTGACTCCCATGTATTAACTGAAATATTTCATTTGAGCCTACATTAAGAATGATGAATAGATATTACTAGCCTTCTGCAATGGGTAAGGGGTAAGGGGGGGAGGGGGGGTGGTTAATGTATAGAGTCAGTAAGTTCGTATTTTGAGCTGGAAATTTAAAATTACTCTTGTCCTGTTAACATGCTTAAAATGGAAACAAGTGGTCTTATAAATAGGATCTGATTGAACTGCTGTTATCATTCTTCTCAGCATTGAGTATAGAGGTTGGGAAGTCATGTTGCAATTATATAAGATGTTGCTGAGGCCGTATTTAGAGTATTGTGTTCAGTTTCTGGGCACCATGCTATTGGAAAGATGTTGTCAAGCTGGAAAGGGTAGAGAGAAGATTTACAAGGATGTCGCCAGGTCCAGAGGGTATGAGCTATAGAGAGAGGTTGAATAGGCTGGAGCGCAGGAGGATGAGTGGTGATCTTGTTGAGGTGTTCAAAATCATGAGAGGGGTAGATCGGGTTGATGCACAGTCTCTTGCCCAGAGATGGTGAATCGAGGACCAGAGGACATAGGTTCAAGGTGAAGGGGAAAATAATTAATAGGAAACTGAGGAGTAACTTTTTTCACACAAAGGGTGGTGGGTGTATGGAACGAGCTGTCAGAGGAGGTATTTGAGGCTGGGACTATCCCAACATTTAAAAAGGAGTTAGACGAGTACATGCGTAGGGCAGGTTTGGATTATAGACTAAATGCGAGCAGGTGGGAATGGTATAGCTGGGACATGTTGGCCGGAGTTGGCAGGTTGAGCCTGTTTCCACGCCGTACCAGTCTTCTGGTCAAACGAACCTACTTATGAGGAAGACCAACTGTTTCGCTGAAATGGGCAAGACCAAGCATAGACGAGATGACCATTTCACTGAACACATGCACTTTGTCCGCCAAGGCCTGCTGGATCTCCCAGTTACTAACCATTTTAATTCTCCTTCCCATTCCCACACCGAGCTTTCTGCCCTTGGACTTCTCATAGCTCACAACCCAACGGTATGAACATACCAAAGATAGACACAAAATGCTGGAGTAACTCAGCGCGACAGGCAGTATTTCTGGAGAGAAGGAATGGGTGACGTTTCGGGTCGAGAACATACCGTGCGTTTGAATTATTCAATTTCAAGTAATACCCCACTAAATGTTCTCTCTCTTTCCCCTGGCCCCCACCACTGTATGCACCCATTTCTACCAAGATCTCCCGTCACCCTGAGGATTCTTTCCCCTCTTCTATATGCTCATATCCCCAAGTCCCTCAGTTCCTTTCTACCCCCTACTTTTTTACCATCCTCTTCCACCCTTGGCCATCCTTCCGGCTTTCCATTTCACTCCATTTCTCTCCTTGTCTGACACCCTTCTGCCTCCTTTTCACCTGCAGCCTTTGTCACTTACTCCAACTGTCTGACAATCACACCACACTCACCCTCCCCCCCCCCCCCCCCCCCCCCCCCCCGCCCATTCCTCCGATCCTTTATCCACCTATCACTTGCCGGCCTTTACCCCACCCCCCGCATCTCCTTTGCAGCCATCACCCCTTACTGCATCAGTCTGAAGATGGGTCCCGGCCTGAAGTGTTCTCTGTCCATTCTCCCCATAGATGCAGCCCGATCCGCTGAAGTCCTCCAGCACTTTGTTTTTTTGCTCAAGATTCCAGTATTGCAGTCTCTTGCAACTCAATCGCGTTTTTTAAGCCTCGGGTCATATTTGGTTGCGTTCTGCATGGCAACATTGCAGATGGCTTACCATTTTAAACAGATTCGCCTTTGATAGGGGTATTGATTAATCGGGCGTTGGGTTGGGCTGGGAGACAACTGGGATAGTACGGAGTAGAGGGAGGACAGCCTCAGTTAATGTGGACATAAAATGAGATATTGGTGATAGATGCTCCCTACCTTGCAGCAGTGTATATCGTCCGATTATTTCTTTACCTGAATGTCCGGGCCAACTTTGGACCAAAGGTCTTCCATGAAGAACAATACACGGATTTCCGTGATCAGCTCTCATGGTGTGTGTTTTACTTGCCGCACCCTTTCACTTTGAAGAGAGAAGATCGGAACTCACGGAGAGAACATGTAGCGTAGACTAAATGAATCCTCAGATATATAGAGTCATAGAACAATTATCGGGACAGAAACAGGCCCTTCGGCCCATCTCGTCTATGCCGGCCAAGTTACCTAACCGAGCGAGTCTGACTTGCCTGAACCTGGCACATATCATGCCAAGTCCTTACTACCCATGCCACTGTCTAAGTAGGTCCTAAATGTCCATCACTTCCCATGGCAACTCATTCCATGTACGCACTACCCTTATGTTCCTTTTAACTCTTTCCCTCTCACTTTAAACCTATGCCTTTTAATTTTAGACTCCCCTATCCCGGATAAAATACAATGGCTTTTTACCTTATCAATAGCCCTCATGATTTTCAATGCCTCTATATGGTCACCCCTCAGCCTCCTATGCTCCAGGGAAAAAATACCTAGCCTATCTCACCCATTAACCCTTTCTGACACAGTAACATCCTTGTAGATCTTCTTTCATGCCCTTTTGTGTCAATTATATTTTTATTGTAGATGGCATCCAGAACTGTACATAGTACTCCAAATGTGGCTTCACCAATATTTGTAGAGCTGTAACATGATGTCCCAATTCCTGTCCTCACTATCCTGACTGATGAAAGCAACCATGCCAAATGTCTTATTCATGGAACTATGTACGTGCATGTCTCAAATCTCTTTGTTCTAAACACTTCCCTGTGCCCTGATGCTTATTGTATGTCCTGCCCTGGTTTGTCTTACCAAAATTCAATAGCCCGCATTTATCTGTATTAAGCTTCATCTGCCTTTCCACAGCCTTCTGGCCCAGCGATTGAAGATAGCCACAAAAAGCTGGAGTAACACAGCGGGTCAGACAGCATCTCTGGAAAAAGGAATACGCGACCCAAAACGTCACCTATTCCTTTTCTCCAGAGATGCTGTCTGACCCGCTGAGTTACTCCAGCATTTTGTGTCTCTCTTCCAGTTAATGTGGACATGGCGGTGCTGGCTCGAAGGGCTGAATGGCCGACTCCTGCACCTATTGTCTATTGTTTTTGTTTTTAACCAGCATCTGCAGTTCCTTCCTACAGTGATGGAGAACATTTTGTAATTGCTGATAACCTTCTTCATTGTCCGATTGCCCTGACACAGGAGAATAAAGAGGAAGGAGATTGGACTTTTTTGCCTTCGATCACAGTGAGGAACGTGGGGAATCCGCTGTGGTGGATGTTTATGTTAACTGTTATGTAGTTGTGTGTTTTGTTGCTTTTTTTTCAGTATGGCTGTATGGTAATTCGTTTATCACTGTACCTTAATTGGAACACGTGACATTAAAAAGACCTTTGACACCTTTTGAACCTTTGATATCACAAATTCTCATGTCTTCCACAAACTTACTAACCACGTTACTGCATTCACATCCAAATCCTTAATATAAATGATGAACATTAGAGGATCCTGCTCTAATCCCAGTGGTCCACCACTCTAGACTAGCCTACCATGCAGTGCCTTGTCAAAGACCTTCCTAAAGTTCATGTACGCAACATTTACTGATCTGCCTCCATCAACCTTCTCCGTCACCCCTTCAGAAAATCAATCAAATTGTTGAGACACGATTTCTCACTCACAAAGCCATCCTGACCATCCAACATCTGTCCTTGTCCTTCCAAATGCTTAAGTTAAAAGATGGCAATGGAGGCTAACAGGTCCTGCTCATTATTCCTTTGCAGGTACTACCACTAACTGTGGTTTAGATGTACAGTGTGGATTGTCCCCGACGCCTTGTCTAAATGTCTAATGGCCTTTGTCCATGTCAGCCCTCGCAATAACTTAGAGATCATAAAGGCACTTGTATCTGAACTTGGAAATCTCCTCCAAGATTTGAAAAGGTGGCTAATACTCCAACATCTGTTTAATGTTAGAGATCAAAGGCATACATTTCAGTATTATACAGCAGTTGTGAGAAACATATATCTTTCTGCATCTAAACCAGAGGTTCTGCATTTAACCCAGTAATCCCAAGGCTGATTGTAACATTTCTCATATCCTGCTGAGTTAGCTAATACAGACAGATCAGAAAATCAAAGTGGGGCCTTCCTGCTCTCAATGATTGAGTAACGTTCTGGGTAATCTTATTGAGCCATGGATAGAGTCAGCCAAGAGTATATTATTGCAGAGTAACGCCACAGTCTGCCAACAGAAGTTGAAGGAATAATTTTGCACTACACTCCCTTCTTTATTTTGCTTGTGTCACGGATAAATGTAATGTTAAAATCTACTGGAAACTGAAAGTTGGTTTAACCATAGGAGGACCTCAATGTGTCATGTAGCAGGCATGGTGGCACAGTGGTAGAGTAGCTGCCTTACAGCGCCAGAGACCCAGCTTCAATCCTGACGACGGGTGCTGTCTGTAGGTGACCGTGTGAGCTCTGTATGCTCTGGTTTCTTCTCACACTCCAAAGACGTACAGGTTTGTAGGTAAATTGGCTTCTCTAAAATTGTAAATTGCCCCTAGTGCGTTGGAAAGTGATGGTGTACGGGGTGATCGCTGGTCGGAGCCGAGTCTGTGGACCGAATGGCTTGTTTCCCCGCTGTATCTCCAAAGTCTAAAGACTATGTAAGGAGTTTGTACGTTTGTACGTTCTCCCCGTGACCTGCGTGGGTTTTCTCCGAGATCTTCGGTTTCCTCCCACGTTCCAAGGACGTACCGGTTTGTAGGTTAATTGGCTTGGTAAATGTAAAAATTGTCCCTAGTGGGTGTAGGTTAGTGTTAATGTGCGGGGATCGCTGGTCGGCACGGACCCGGTGGGCCGAAGGGCCTGTTTCCGCGCTGTATCTCTAAACTAAACTAAACTAAACTAAACTAAACTAAACTAAAGAATCTGTGGTGGGAATGCAACAAGGTTTAACCATGTTCATTGTCCATTTGCGGAGCCTTCACAATGATGTGTTAATCACAAAGGCAGCTTGAAGATCTCCTCAACCAATATTCAGATATACTGCTCAAAACCTTTGAAGAGAACTACAGCAGAACAGGTGGTTAATGCTCTGGCATCTGTTTAGTGTCAGCGATCAAAGAACATAGATCTGTGGAAGAGTCTGTGGTTGCCACATTGGCCTCATTATCTACCACAGAACCCATGAAACTGGAATGGAAGTATGTCCTCATCCAACCCATGGGACTGCTTTAAAATGGAAGGATAAAAATGAGAAGAGTAGAAAATGCTGACAGAACAAACAGAATTAAAGTATGAAAATATTCATCGTTTTAAGTTATAACCTGCATTCATTGTTAAAGAATAAAGCTTTTACAGGGATTTGAACACCTTTAGTTCTGAGCTGTTAGAATTTTCTGCAGTTCTCCGCAACTTAACTTGCAGATTAGTCCTGCGAATTTCCTCGACCTGCTAACACATAAAAATAGAGGTTGGCCTCTCCACATTACACATAATCTTTCAATACAGTAGAATCAAAGTTTATTATTATTTTGGTTGGGAACATTGTTTTTATCCATTGATATAAAGGATCGACTGAGGGCAATTCAGTGTTTAGTTTAGTTCAGTTTTGTTTAGCGATTAAGCGCGGAAACAGGTCTTTCGGCTCACCGAGTCTGCCCCACCGACCAACGATCCCCGCACATTAACACTATCCTACACACACACACTAGGGGCAATTTACACTTACACCAAGCCAATTAACCCACAAACCTGTACGTATTTGGAGTGTGGGAGAGAACCCAACGCGGTCATGGGGAGAACGTACACACTCCGTACAGACATCACCCGCAGTCGGGATCGAACCTGCGCCTCCGGTGCTGCACGCGCTGTAAAGTAGCAACTCTACCGTTGCGCCACCGTAATCCAACTCTTCCTGTGAAAAGACCGAAAAATCTCTTTCAAAATATAAAAACGCAAGTCAAACTGATTGGATACCTATTCGTATCCTAAAACATATTTAGCAAATATTTGAAGGAAAGAACTGCAGATGACGGTTTAAATCGAAGGTAGGCACAAAATGCAGGCAGCATCTCTGTAGAGAAGGAATGGGCGATGTTTCGGGTCGAGACCCTTCTTCAGACTGAATAGGAAATATTTATTTTACTTCGGAGTGATTCCATGAAGAACGGGAGTGATTCCGTGAAGAACCCCGCCAGTTCGCATGCGCGTCATTACGTCAGCCGTATTGGCGCAAACTTACCGCTCCTGCCGACGGTAAGTTTAAACCTAGAAGGTAGGTTTCTTTTACTTACCAGGGTTTCTTGTTCAAGCAGGAGCCTCTCTTCACAGAGGTTTCCTGCCAGATTTATTGCAGAGCCCAATAAGTGAGCCGGCTATGGGCTGTGGGGACACCCCGGTCCGACCGCGGAAGCGGATAGCCGGTAAAAGATCGGGTTTTGCTATAAGCAGCCGCCTGCAAAGCAGTCAGTGGCTTCCAGCCTGCGGGGATGCCGTGGCAAGCAAGTAACGACAGAGTCGCTGACAGTGCGGTCAGTGGCTCACAGACACATTGGTCCCCAGGCATGGAGTAAAATTGGTGGAGGAGAGGACTCGGTCAGCCCTATTGGACTCGGGTGAGTCGGGCTGCAAGGGTTTTCTCTATGATAATAGGGGTATTTTTTGCATGTATGCTGTAGTACTTTTAACCCTTCACAGGTGAAGCTCTACACTACAAAATTAAATTAGTGAGACTACACTGTAATAGCACGGGCCTATGGGACAGGCTGTGCCAGCAGCGCCTGTGACAGGGCTGCTTCATGTGTGAAAGCGCCGGCCTACGGGTGAGCCGCGCCAGCAGCGCCTGAGACAGGGCTGCTTCATGTGAAAAAGCAACTACGAGAGGCGGCGCCGGCAACGCCTGGGACAGGGTTGCTCAAGGTCTCCAGCCGGGCACAAGGTAACACATAAGTCTGCTAGGCCCACAGAGCCGGGGGAAGATTCCCCACCAGGGCTGGAACGACTATCCCAAATGCAGCAACTATTGCATACAACGCTCCAGCAGGGCACACTCCAGCAGGAGGAGTGTCAGCACCACCCTGAACAAGAGGTGCCAGCAGCACCTAGTAGAGGGCTGCTTGATAGCACACTCATTGATGATGAGGCGCGTGCCATGGTTCAGCTTAGTTGATGGTGAGGCTGAGCCAGGTGAAGAACGGGATTTGCCAGATGTTCCATCTCTGCAGGCCGCGCCAGCAGCGCCTGTTGACAGGGCTGCTTCATATGTCTCCCTCTTGGAGGCGGAGACCAGGACGGGTCAGTGTCCTGTTGACGTCGAGTCTCAAGGTATGGCTGTGGGGCATACCCCAAGAGATGAAGGGCAAATGTCAGACGTATCCTTTCCTGACAACAAAGTTGCCATCCCAGCAGAATGTTCCATCCTGGTACAGGTCCAATGGGGCCATATCAGCGCAGTTATCCTGCGGCCTGCGGCAGCGTCAATTTCGGGCTGCCTACGAATCGCCCTCTCTGAAGAGGGGAGTGCGAGAGGTCAAGATGTAATTGACTCCAGGCTCTAAAGATGTTGATGGAACATACTGGAGCACATGTGTGCTGGCAGTGAACAGCGCCAACAGGAGGATGTGAGAGCCAGCTGCCAAATCTGTTATTCAGGTAAGGCCTATTCAACAGGGAAAAAACCTGGCAGACGGATCAATTAAGGCCAACGGCGGGCAAAGGTTCATCGTTTCAGAACGCACCCCAGGCGCTCATCGGCAGTAAGCGGTTCACTGGAGCTGGGGGCAGCATGACAGCTGGGCAGACGTTCCACGCATCCTACCAGCCCTACTCAACAAGGTGGGTCTGGCACTTCTGAAACATGGGTGAGTGGACCACTCACAAGTTGTAATATTTACATTTGTTTGTACAACACACAAAGGATAAAAACATCTGCTTAGAGGCACAGTACTAGCATTCCAAGCAAGTTTTGGGATTATGGCCAGGGTTGTCTTTCAAGCCAGGCTCGGAAATCGTGCCAGAGTTGTCATGCAAAGCACCCATGGAATAATGGCAGGAGTGGCCTGTTCATTATGAAAAATGGAGAGTGGCGGTAACTCTCATATGAAATTTCCGAATATGAAAACTTCTTTACTGACTAACAACGGATTCATAAGGATCTCAAAGATCCATTCTATGCAGTTCCCATTACAGAGGTTATCAAAGACAATATAACTGTACTAATAACAGTAAAACATTGCTAAATGGGATAAACTGTGTGTTGGTCATTGGGTTTTACCTTTAACTATTAATTAGCCCATGACTCTGCCCTGTGGCAAGAGATTAGAGTTAATAGCAACCTGTTATAAAACTGACTTCTACTCATCAAGAGTAATTGGCAATATAGTAGCTGTGTATTTGGGGAACTGATATCGTTCAAGTAGGGACCTCTCAAAGGACATGTAGACCATTGTTAACAACCTTATGCTATTGTCAGCTGAAGCTACCTAAGTCACAATGATGAACAAACAGTATTCACCATTGCTCCAGTAGTTTGGTCAGTCGAATGCAGTTATTACAAACTGATGCTGAGAGCTAAAAGGTGAGAAGTTGCGAATATCATTGGAGGTGGAGGAGATTTGTATGAGTTGCCAATTCTTCAGTTGTTGGTATCAACTAAATATATACACTAGATGCACCCCATGGGTAAAGGGCTATTGAGCGAATATACATAATCTACATGCTCAACTTCAAGTTGCTACACTACAGTGGTAGTATATGTTAGTCACATGGCAATCAAGTAAAAGTATCCTGTAATAATTTACCTAATCTCCTCTGCCACTGGTGTATCATCCAGTTCAGATCGATGACAACACAGAATAGGTATTGGATCTCAAAGTATTATGAAAGTATGGTTCAATGGTACATCGAATATCGACATGTTGGTTTCATGTTTATTCACTGCTTGCAGAAATATGTGGCAGAACAGTGCGGAGAATACATTCTCGCTACAAAAATGGAGGAATGTTGCTTTTATGTCTTCCTCCATATTGTCTCATAAATCGGGTCTTGAAACAGTCAGCAAGACCTCGCTTTAAGTTTTCGTACTGTCTGACTGGCTAAGCAGCCATGTTGCCTGATCTTGACTCAAGTTCTCCCACTACAAGTGTATGCAGTTTGGATATTGCAAATGTGTTAACAATACTTCACCAGGGGGTTCCTGCTACATCCTTAGTCATGACACGAGTATCAGCACAACGAGGGCAAACATTGCAAACGCTGTGGCTAGATAGGATGGAATTGGCTGCAGGTGCCAATACATTTTACATTTCTGATCTACACAAGCAGAGCAGACCAGGGGTGGCAGGATTTAAGATCATGTTTCGGACACCCCACGGACTCACGTCTATGTGGGAGGGCAGGCTTGCTATATTATATCAAGTCCAGCGGAATCCTAAGAAGTGTGGAATCAGCATTGTTTATTAAGCAACAAACAACCACACAAGGAAAGGTCGGTTCAGACTTTTTCAAAGTGGCTGCAGCGGGCTCTGGTTTATGCAGGTATTAACACTGACGATTGTACATCTCATTCCACCAGGGCAGCATAAACGTCAGCGGCCAGGGCAATGGACGTTCCCATTGACCATATCCTCGCGACCGCAGGATGGTCAACTGAATTGATTTAAAAAAAAAAAAAAAGTTTTACCATAGGCCGGTTACTGACCCGGGCTATTTGCCCATTCTGTTTTGCGTCCACTTTTGCCTTCACTGAGATAGAGGGGTTGCTATTGATTTCATTTATTAATGTAAACCATTAATACATTTGAATCAATGTCATGGTTAATGCGTTGTTGATTATTCACTCGCCCTGATTCAATCGATGCAGTGAGACGCGGGGATTGGAATCTGCGGCATGAAATCACAGGGCTCTGAACCCTTCACGGAATCATTCACATGACTCCGAAGTAAAATAGTAAGATTAAACGAGAACTTACCAGTTTGAGGTTTGATCTTTATTTTATGAGGTGTTACGTTGGTGATTACGTGCCCTCCACGCCCAACCCTCTCTCACAAAGGTCATCTGGTAGTTCTCAAGTTGCTAATCTTACTGTGTTAACTTCGATTTTTGTTATCTGTGATTTCATACCGCTGCTTTGAAGATTGACGCGCATGCGAACTGGTGGGGTTCTTCACGTAATCACCAACGTAACTCCTCATAAAATAAAGATCAAACTTCAAACTGGTAAGTTCTCGTTTAATCTTACTATTCTTCCGTGGTATAAATTAATTGATATTAGTCAGTTCCCCCAAGATGGCGCTGAGCATGGCAGTTTCGCCAGCAGCCCGTGTGTATCTTTGGACTTTTTGTTGTTTTCAGTGTGCCTGAATGTATGTTTTCCCGTGTGTCTTATGTGGAGGGGGGTGCAGTAGGGGGGGGGGGGGAATAGGGGAAACCGTTCTCAGTCATTTACCTCGACGGAGTAGCTGCTTTTCGTGGCCCTCTCGTGGCCGAACAACTGGATTGGTGCCGCCTTTCCGATTGGAGACCGGCCCAGAGCTACAGCGGGCACAGTGTGGACTTTAGCATCGCGGAGCTCTGAACGCGGGGGGCCTGCTGACTTTACCATCGTGGAGCTCGGTATGCGTGGACTTTAACATCGCGGAGCTGCCCACGATCCTTTGCCGAGGATCGCCAGGTGATGTGCTCTGACATCATGAAGCCGCAGTCTCCGGTAGGAAACGGTCGATTTTGGAATTCCACGCCGTGGAGTGTTCTGATCCATCCTAACGTCGTAGTTTTGATCACCCCAGCGAGAGGCCCTGTAGCGGCCTCTGCAGAGGGTTCACAGCCCCGACCATGGGTGAATGCAGGTGGAAGATGGAGGTAGAACGGAGGTGGAATATTTGTGCATTCCACCACAGCGGGAGGTGCTGGTTCCACTGTGGTGGATGTTTATGTTTTATGTTGAATTCTGTAATGACGTGTTCTTTCCTTCTAGTTGGGAGAGGACTGCTCATCCGCCTAGCTTACTTATGAGTGAAATTGCATCATGACGAATGACTAACACAGCACCAGGCCATCATGAAGCAGATGGCACTACTCAACCCCGAGTTGGAGTGAATGCCAGATAGATAGATTAGAGTCAGTCTCTCCATAATGCTAAAGAAAATAAGAATAAGATAAGTGGCAGAAATAACCAATTTTGTCCTGTAACCTTGGACTGAAATGGCCAATTCCTTACCCTGAGACTGTAATCCTTTCTTCAGGATTCCTTGACCGAGAAGAGAAGACCCTGATTCCACATGTTGAAACCTGCGAGAATTTTTAACATATTTCAATGAGACAACCTATCGTTCTTACAAATTCTGGATGTAAGGCTTCTTCTTCTTTCGTGTGGCGTGCACAGCCTAAAGTTGTTGGACAACTTGTTCTATTTGATCTTCCGTTTGTGCACGTTGAGTTGATTGTATTAGTCATAACAGGGCGGTCCACGTGAAGGTTGCAATCTTCCACCCCGATGTAATGCTGAGGCTCTATAAGGTGCTGGTCAGGCCGCATTTGGAGTACTGTGTGCAAATCTGGGCCCCATACCTGAGGAAGGATGTGCTGGCTCTGGAGAGGGACCAGTGAAGGTTTACAAGAATGATTCCAGGCATGAGTGGGTTAGCATATGATGAGCGTTTGACAGCACTGGACCTCCACTCGCTGGAGTTTAGATGGTTGAGGGGGAGACCTAATTGAAACTTACAGACTAATGAAAGTCATAGATAGAGTGGATATAGAATGGATGTTTCCACAGGTGGGAGAGTCTAGGACCAGAGGTCATATAGCCTCTGTATTTTACTTTGGAGTCACATGAGTGACTACGTGAAGAACCCGTCAGCCGCGCATGCGCGTCATTACGTCTAACGCACGGCGCTCTGACTGGCTGCTGGCGCGTTGCCCCACCAGCGGTAGTTTTAAAAGGGCCTCCAGGTAAGTCTCGAACTTAGTCTGCGGGCGTTTTTTCTTGTTCTGTTTTACAGCAGGAAGTCATGGAAATGGTGAAGACTCGTCGGGCTGCAGGGAGAACCGTTTCTGAAGACCGTGGCAGTGCGGTCAGCGGGTGGCAGTCCGTTTCACCGTTGAGGTCGCTGACTCTACAGCCAGCGACCCCGGGCTCGGAGCCCATGGACAGCACTGTGGCTACCCCGCGGGTCAGGAAGGCCAAGTGCAAGTCCAACAGGCCAGTAGACTCTGATGAGTCTGGCCGGGTATGTTCGCCTCCCCGAGCGGGAAGCATCGGCGGACGTCTTTCCCAACATGATGTGCCGTCCGGTCAGGAGGCATATCTCAGTGAGCCTCGGGGGCTTGCAGCAGCTCCTGGTACAGGGTTGCATTATGTGTCCCCGTTGGAGGATGGGAGCATAGACCACCAGTCATGGGCGGAGGACCGCTCGGTGCGAGACCCGCGGGATGCGGAAGTGCCAACTATGGTCACTAAGTTTGCTATGCCGTCGCTGGTTGGGGAGCCTCTGGAAGAAGAGCTCGCAGCCAGCATTAACTATCTGGCTTTCCATCAGCTGCAGGAGCAGGTTATGATGGAGACAGCCATGAGGTACCATGCTCCTAGCAATTGTCCTGCCCTGAAGGTACCCATGGTCAATAGTTCCATCTGGAGCTATATCAGCGGTGGCATAAAGACCCAAGAGGTCAAATTGCAGAGAATCCTGAATCTGCTGGCGTTGGGGCTGACAGCATTTGCCAGGTCGGTAGACGGCTGAGCATTATCGGAGGCTCAAAGGGATGCAATGGCATTGTTCTGCAACGCACAGTTCGAAATTAACTGAAAGAATGCCATTCGTCCTGTTCTCAACCCCAAGTTTGCGGGGTTGTGTAAGGACAGTAATGTGCAGCTGCCAAATTTGCTGTTTGGAGGTGAAGGATTTGGATGATGAGTCAAAGGCTGTGGGGCTACTGCGGGCTCCACCACCTAACAGACAACCGTTCCGACGCCAGCACCCCTACGCCTCGACCAGCGGAAGACCCACTGAGGAGACCACCTCCAACTTGAAGAAACAAAAAAACATCCGAAGGTCTTTTTTAGGACATGGCCCTAGCCGGCCGACAGCCAAGATGCTCAGCTGGCGCACATTAGCACCTCAACTCCCCAAACATCGGGGAAGGAAATAAATGTCCAGAGTCCACCGACTAATGCGGAGGTAGGTGGATCTGAATGTAACATACTGGGTGCGGGCTCATTGCATGTTGGTGGTAGGTTATGTTTCTTTGTGCATGAGTGCCAATGGTTCATACTGCACAGTATAGGGGGGTTCAAAATTGAGTTTGCGGGCTCTCTCCCACCCACACAGCATGCTCCAAATCGTACCTTTACCTGTTCAAAGCGGGATGATTTGGAAGTTCAGGCTGAAATTGATAAGTTATGTGTTAAAAGAGTGATTGAAAAGACCAGTCGTGAACCTCATGAATTCGTATCCAATATCTTCCCTATGGATAAGAAGGATGGCGGATGTCGCATTATTTTGGATTTAACCCAACTTAATACCTTTGTGCAGTACAAACATTTCAAAATGGAAAGTTTAATAATGGCAAAACAGCTAATTTCCAGGGGATGTTATATGGCATGCATTGATCATAAAGATGCTTATTATTCTGTACCTATTCACAAGGATCACAGAAAATACTTGAAGTTTAAAAGGATGGGGCTGTGTAAAGCGTTGCCGAATGGGTTAACCTCAGCTCCCAGGTTGTTCACTAAAATATTAAAACCTGTGCTGGCTCTTTTAAGAGAGCAGAAACACATAGTTATGGCTTATTTGGACGATATTATAGGGAAAAACATGGAATTGGCTATGTTGGCGGTTTCAGCCGCCAAATTGCTGTTTGAACAGCTGGGGTTCCTAATTCACCCTGAAAAATCCAGGTGGACTCCATCCAGGGTTATGGATTATTTGGGATTTACTATTAATTCCAATCACCTGTTAATCATTTTGCCTGAGGGCAAGAGATTGAAGTTAATAGAAGCCTGCAATCATTTGATCACACAGCAGCTGCCTTCAATTCGACAAGAAGCTAGCTTAATTGGGAAATTGGTGGCTACATTTCCAGCTGCCAAATATGGGCCTTTGCACTATCAGCAATTACAAAGAGCAAAGGTGCAGGCACTCAAACTTAATTTAGGCCACTTTGACAGAACGATGCAAATACCGGCTGAAGCCATTAATGAGCTACAATGGTGGATAGCCAATATTGGTCATTGTTCTGGCAATATTTCAATTGAAAGCCCTGCAATAATTTTACAGACTGATGCAAGTTCTCTGGGGTGGGGCGCCACAGACACCGTTACAAGCTGCGGTGGCAGATGGAATATGTATGAGATATCTTTTCTGCAGCTGCATGGTGTTAACTATTTGGAGTTGCTTGCAGCCCTGTACAGTTTGAAAGCTTATTGTGCAAACATGCACCATGTGCATGTTCAAATACAGATAGATAACATCACAGCAGTGGCATATATAAATCACATGGGTGGCATCAAGTCAGTATCCTGTGATAATTTGGCATGTCTCATTTGGAAATGGTGTATTGCTCGAAATATTTGTGTTTCAGTTATCTACCTCCCAGGTAGATTCAACACAGTGGCGGACGCCAGGTCACGAAAATTCAATGACAACACAGAATGGGTGTTGAATCATAGAGTGTTTAAGGATATTATTTCTAGGTATGGAACACCGGATATGGATTTGTTCGCTTCAAGGCTAAACCATAAATTACCCAAGTATGTTGCATGGGAACCAGACCCAGGGGCAGTAGCGATAGATGCTTTTTCGCTACATTGGGGTGCAATGTTTTTCTATGCATTTCCCCCATTTTGCCTTGTCAGGCACTGTCTGCAAAAAAATCAGCAGGACTCTGCCTCCGACATTCTGGTAGTCCCTGACTGGCCGACTCAGCCCTGGTATCCTCTGGTTCTGAGCAATGTTGTAGAACCTGTGTAGAAGGTTCATAAAGGCAGGACGTTGTTAACAAACCCGGTGTCTGGTGAAATACATCCTCTGCATGATCAGCTCAATTTATTGATTTGCAGGTTTTAAGAAGACCGTTCCTTGGACTGGGACTAGCTGATCGCACGGTGGATGTGCTAACTGCGGCATGGAGAGGCAGCACTCAGAAACAATATGCTTCATATATCAGGAAATGGGAACTGTTCTGTGCACAGGCTGACATTTCTTATGAGGCAGTACAAATTGCTAATGTTCTGGAGTTCCTCTTGAAACTGTATTATGATGAAAAATTAAGCTACAGTGCCCTCAATAGTGCCAGACATGCGCTGTCATCATACCTGCTGCCATATTCAGAACACCAATTGGTGGGGTCTCACCCTCTAGTGTCTAGGTTAATGAGGGGAGTCTTCAATTCAAATCCTCTTAGACCCAGATATTCAGAAATTTGGGATGTAGGGGTGGTGTTAGCTTTCCACCAGGGCTGCAGCTACGTTGGCGGCGAGGGCCATGGACGTCCCGCTAGACCAGATTTTGTCGGCTGCAGGGTGGACCTCAGCTCGCACGTTTCAAATGTTTTATAATAAGCCTTTAGCCGGAACGACGTGTTTGCTAACTCAGTTTTAAGCTCGCGTTAATGTCCTCTCGGGTAGAAGGGTTGTTGATTTGTTATCGTTAACTACACATTAAATTCAATTTGTTCATTATGTCATGTCTCTACAGTTTTGTCCACTCTCCCTGGTCAACTATACAGTGTGTGACGCATGGACTCTTTCCACGGCATGGAGTCACAGAGCTTTAAAATCTTCACGTAGTCACTCACGTGACTCCGAAGTAAAATAGTAGGATTAAACGAGAACTTACCAGTTTGAGGTTTGACCTTTATTTTATGAGGAGTTACGATGAGGGATTATGTGCCCTCCACTCCCAAACCCCTCCTCATAAATGCCCACCAATGAAGGCACGATTACCACATGCCTTCTTACTACTCTATCTACTTATGATGCCATGTTCAAGGAGCTATTGTTTTGGACCCAAGGATCTTTCTGTACATCAATGCTATTAAGGGTCTTGGCATTAACTGTATAGTTCCTGCTTACATTTTACCTATCGAAGTGCCACAAGGATCTGTGCTGTATACACAAATATATATACACATACACACACTCAAACACAAACACATATATCTTATCTTATATTACTAAAAGTCTGATCTTGACCGTTTTTGGCTCGCTGTGCTATGATTTCCGAGAGAACGCCGCCACCTATGGCTGTCATTTTTGGCCAGCTCGCTCAGAGCCCCCCTCCGCCTTCCTGGACCAGAGGATTTTTCCCATCGATGATAAATCAGAGAGATATTAATGTTTTTTTTTAAATCCCCATTCTCTCTGCTGCCCTTCCTGGAGAGAGGGGGGGGGGGGGGGGACTATAAAACCAGGAAGTGGTGTGCCTCACTCAGTCTCTGCAAGGTGGAGGAAGCCAGTGGCGTGCCTCACTCAGTCTCTCCAAGTTTTGAATAGCACTGAACACATGTCTACACAACTGTGAATGCCCTTAATGTGGTTTTAAAAATGAAAATATGGTTGGTTTGAAGTAAAAAGGCACTGCCTGCAAATGTTTGTGTGGGTGCTTTGGCTTGAAGTCAAAACGCACCACTGCAAATGGTGGCTTGGGTGCTTTGGCTAACTTCCTGTTTGCACTGCGTATTGATTTTAGATAAAACGCTACCACTTACGGCTGTGAATTTTGGCCATGTTACTCAGTCCCCCTCCGCTCAGTAGGTGCAGCGGATTCTTCCCATCAATGAAAAATAAAGGTGTCATTAGTGTTTAAAAATTGTTGAGAATCTCTCTCCTGTCAATCACGCCATGAAGGCCACACCTTTTCCAGTGGGAGGGGGAGGGGTTCTAAAACCCCGAAGTATGGGTGTGGCTCAGTCTCTGCATGATGGGGAGGGGAGAGGTCACGACTCTGTCGGAGCTGTGAATTAATTGAACACACTGAATGCCTACTGAACTGTGAGTTTGGTGTTTTGTGTGGTTTTATGGTGGCTTTATGGTGGTTTCACCCTGCTTGAAATGGTATTAAACTGCATTTGAATGTGGTGGTGTTGCATCCTACATGAAATGGTATGAAGCTGCATTTGAATTTGGTGGCCTTACACCCTGATTAAATGGTATGAAACTGCACTTGAATTTGTTGGCCTTGCACCCTGCTTGAAATGGAATTTCAAGGAATAGCCATGTCAACTGCCAGCCCACCAGCCGTGAGTGAGCTGCCAGCACATCAGGCTTGAGGGACTGGGCTGCCACCCCAAGAACCCATACCAGTGCTCCAGAAAGCCTCCCCACTGGCCACCAATATTGGAATTGATGGAGAGGTGGAATATTGCGTCGGGGGACCAGCCCTCCCATGTGAACATGGGACTCAACGGATCTCTGGAAAGAAGGAATGTGCGACGTTTCAGATCGAGACCCTTCTTCAAAGTTTGAAGAAGGGTCGACCCTAAACATCACCCATTCCTTCCCTCTGGAGATGCTGCCTGTTACTCTAGCATTTTGTGTCTACCTTTGATTTAAACCAGCATCTGCAATTTTTTCCTACACACACACACATACATATATTTATATGAACATTGAATTTTGTAATTTTAAGTAACTTCTTCTTACATTCCCTTCCCTTTCCCCTTCACTCCTTGACCCTTTCCTCCACCTTAGTCATTTTACCAGTTCCACAGTTCTCCACTTTGTTTCTCTTGAGATCACACGTTCCCTAGACAATATATACTCTCAGACACACACACACACACACACACACACACACACACACACACACACACACACACACACACACACACACACACACACACACACACACACACACACACACACACACACACACACACACACACACACACACACACACACACACACACACACACACACACACACACACACACACACATACATATATATATATATATATGCCGCTGGGTTGTAAGCTACCCAAGCGATGTTTGAGTGAGGCCATATGCAAGCCGCACCCCTCATATTCCATATAGTTTATCGTGAGATCACACCTTCCCTAGCCAACAATGGACCCACTAGGCACCGCCCTGCCTGAGGTAGCTTGTGGCCAGCCCTGATTGATCCTGATCTTTTCCCTCCTCCAGCTCTTTACTTCCCCCTCCCCTCCACCGACCCCCCAACCCTAACGCCCGAACCAAAACTTCACCAAACCTGTTCTCTAGAGATAGACACAAAATATTACCTTTTTGTAAATATTTATATGTAATACCTTGAATGTTTTCGTTTCTTCACACTATGATTCCGTTTGCTGCTTAGCTTTGCATTTGCTGCACTTTTTGTTTTTTTAACCTTCACGTCTTGTTTGTTTCTCTCCTTATTATTTTTCCATAAAGGTCCTTATCCCCTGGCCAAGTGTGTTTAAAACCTCCCCAAATTCCCCAAGGGTTTATTGGTCTTGGAACTACTGAAACATAAGGTGTCTGATTTGTACAGTTCCCACCTACTTCTGAAACGATCCCAATGTCTCAGAAATCTAAAGTCTCCCATTCCTGCATCATTCCATCTTATCCTTGTACCTGTTATAATCTGGCACTGGAAGTAATCCTTAAGAAGTCTTACTTTTTAATCTCTTTCCTATATGCCTAGAATCTGAAGCCGGATCCCATTTCATTTTCTACCAATGTTGTTGGCGCCGACATTGACCACAACCTCTTCCCCTGTCCTCCTTTGAGATGCTAAGCAGTCATTATAGAGTCATAGAGAGATACAGTGTGGAAACGGGCCCTTTGGCCCACCTTGCCTGCACCAGCCAACATGTCCCAGCTACACGAGTCCCACATGCCTGCGTTTGGTCCACATCCATCCAAAACCTGTCCTATCCACGTACATGTCTAATGGGCCATGTCCCACTTCCGCCACTTTTTCGGCGACCGCCAGCACCGGTCATAGCTCGTTGCAGTTCGCAGAAAATGTTCAACATGTTGAAAATTCAGCGGCGACCAGAAAGACGCTATGACTCTTTGGGCGATATACTGTCATTGATTCTATTTTAAATAACTTGTCATTACCTATTAGGGAGCTTAATATTCTGCTGGTTGCAGTCGGTGCAAATGAGAATTGTATATAAAATACTGTGCTTAACATTGAATTAATGGCCACTACATTTTAGTCAGTGGAGTTTAAAGAAAATTGATTCACTTTTTGTTCACTACAGCCACTGATTTCCACAGTTATCTAGACTACACCTCCTACTGTCCTTGAGAGTCTCTTGCCTTCCCGACTCTCAATTATTCAGTTTCCACCACATCTGGTCCCAAGGCACAGCTTTCCAATCCAGGACATGCAAGATTTCCTCTTCAGTAAACGTGAATGCCCCCCTGCTGTTGTAGATGGATTCCTCAGCCGTGTCTACTCAGTGTCCCCTAGTTCTGCTCGAGATGGATCAAGGATAGAGTTCTCCTTGGAATTTACCTTTCACCCCCCACCAGCCTCCATGTCCAACATATCACTCACCGACATTTCCGCCACCTTCAATGTGATCCCATCAGCAGGCATATCTTCCCATCCCCACCCTTTTCCACCTTCTGTGGAAACAGTACGAACATTAAATTCTTCAAGTTTTGATAACACCACCTCCCACCTTTTTTCTCCCCCCCTTCCCCTTCCCTGTCCCTCACCATGGTGTGCACCCATATCTTCCATTATGCAGCCTTCCTTTTCTCTTCCCCCTTGTCCCCTTCCACCTACACCCCTCCCTCTGGCTTCACTTTCACTCCTTATCTTGCACCCTTTTCACCTCTCGCCTTCCCCCCCCCCCCCATCTGCCAATCCCACTCACCTGTATCCACCTATCACTTGCCAGACTCTGGCCCACCTATCTGTTTTCCAGCCTATTCCCCCCCCATTACGATGGGTCTGAAGAAGGGTCTTGACCCGAAACGGCACCTACACATGTCCTCCAGAGATGCTGCCTGACCCATTGAGTTACTTCAGCATTTCATGTTTTCTTTTGTAGTCCAGCATCTGCCATTCCTTATGTTTCCAGCTTGAGTTTTATGTTATCTCCTGGCTAGTATTTTGCTCTGGCAAACAGGTACTGACTAATCTTGATGCACAAGGCATGAGACAGCATGGATGATGGATCTTTACCCGTCCACATGCTCGATTCTTTATTTTCCTCGTTCCTCCTGGGAGAAATTGGAATATAAATTCAACCTGAGAGGAAACTTGTTTCGAAGATGGTTTTCTTTCCAATGAGAGCTTTCTAATGTCTGTTTTTCATCATCCCCAAAACAAAACCATCATTGAATACTCATAATGCATCACAGTGCACCAATCTAGCGTTATCCCCTTCAAAGCAAAAAAAGATAATGTATAAATCATTGTTTTTTTAATCACAGTATTCATGTTACCGCATTCATATGGAACACTTTAGTTTGCAATATAATACTTTGGTGAAGGTATCTTCTGCAAAATCGCCAAAACAATTCATAGATAACAAAGTCAACTTCAAGTGATACATATATCCCTGACAACAAATTCTATCCTTGACTGTCAACCAGTAATTAATGAGAAAGGTCTTAACCTGACGACCCCTCTCTAAGGCACATCAATTTAGCAATTATGATTTTTGACAAGGCTGAAATATAATGGAGCAGAACCTGTTTTTTTTAAAAAACAATTGTTCCATTATCTGGAACAATTGTTTTCATCCTTTTCATTTTATGTTCTATTCGGAACATTTTCACACTTTCAGAAGGATGTGATTATCCTAGAGATGGTGCGGAAAATATTTAACCTGACCTGAAGGGCTTGAGTTATAAGGAACGAGTGGATAGGATGTAGGCAGTAGAGGACAGAAAGGTCAGTAAGGGAATGTGAAGGAGAGTTAAAATAGTTAGCAACTGGGAGATTTCCTGGATTGGGCAACTTTTAAAGAGCAGCAGAAGGTAACTAAAAAGGCAATATGTGGAGAAAAGATGAGGTACGAAGGTAAACTAGCCAAGAATATAAAGGAGGATAGTAAAAGCTTCTTTAGGTACGTGAAGAGGAAAACATTTGTTAAGACCAAAGTTGGACCTTTGAAGCCTGAAAAAGGTGAATTTATTATGGGGAGCAAGGAAATGGCAGACGAGTTGAATAGGTACTTTGTTTGTGTCCTCCTTAGTGAAGACAGATCCAATCTCCCTGATGTACTAGTGGCCAGAGGATCTAGGGTGATGGAGGAACTGAAGAAAATTCACATTAGGCAGGAAATGGTGTTGGTTAGACTTATGGGACCGAAGGCTGATAAATCCCCAGGGCCTGATGGTCTGCATCCCAGGGTACTTATGGAAGTGGCTCTAGAAATTGTAGACATGTTGGTGATCATTTTCCAATGTTCTATAGATTCAGAATCGGTTCATGTGGATTGGAGGGTAGCTAATGTTATCCCACTTTTTAAGAAAGGAGGGAGAGAGAAAACAGGGAATTATAGACCAGTTAGCCTGGTGGGAAAGATGCTGGAGTCAATTACAAAAGATGAAATGGCGGCACATTTGGATAGCAGGAGCAGGAAGGGTTGGAGTCAGCATGGATTTACGAAGGGGAAATCATGCTTGACTAATCGCCTGGATTTTTTTGGGATAATTTTAGATACAGTATTGTGTAGTGAGTAAAAGGTATGTTGCTTATTTTGGCCTTAAGGAAGGAGTATCAAAAATGTGACAGAGTTTGATCAAAGAAACACACGACATTTGGTGCAATCTAAAAACCAGGGTCTTATATTTGAATAAAGCAACTTTATAATGGAATGAGAAATGAGTTGGGTATGGTAGATTGATAAACTGCATGAAAAGGTAAGACAATGACTAACATTGAATGAGCCCAAATACGGTTTTAAAGTAATATCTAATCTGCTCATGACGCTATGGGGAAAAGTGGCCTGCTGGGTCTATCAAGAGAAGGTAATGGACCTCCCTTCCATTGACTCCATTTATACCTCACGTTGCCTTGGCAAGGCCAGCAGCATAATCAAGGACCAATCACACCCTGGCCATTCCCTATTCTCCACTCTCCCATCAGGCCAGATATAGAAGTGTGAAAACGCACACCTCAGGGACAGTTTCTTCCCAGCTGTTATCAGGCAACTAAATCATCCTACCACAACTAGTGAGCTGTCCCGAATTACTATCTACCTCATTAGAGACCCTCGACCTATCTTTGATCGGATTTTACGGGTTTTACCTCGCACTTAACGTTTTCCCCTTGTCATGTATCTATAGACTGTAAATGGCTCGATTGCAATCATGTATTGTCTTTTCGCTGACTCATTAGCACGCAACAAAAGCTTTTCACTGTACCTCGGTACACGTGACAATAAACTAACCTCAACTAAACGAATAGGTCAATAGAGAAGCCATAATATTGCCAAAGGGTAAACAGTAAACTGGAGGATGAGAAATGTTCATGTCATTAATAAGCATAGAGATAGAATATGAATATTGGTACTGGTTTATTATTCTCATGTGCACTGAGATGTAGTGAAAATAAAAATTTGTATGCTATCCAGCCAAATAATACCATATATGAATACAATCGAGCCTGTTATAGGTTTCAAGGCTTCAAGGCTTCAAAGTCTGTTTATTGTCACGTGCACCAATTAAGGTACAGTGAAATTCGAATTACCATACAGCCATACAAAAAAAAAGCAACAAGGCACACAACTGCATAAAAGTTAACATAAACATCCACCACAGCGGATTTGCCACGTTCCTCACTGTGATGAAAGGCAATAAAGTCTAATCTCCTTCCAATTTATAAGTATGTAAGAAGGAACTGCAGATGCTGGTTTAAACTGAGGGTAGAATCAGAAAGCTGGAGTAACTCAGCGGAACAGGCAGCATTTCTGAAGAGAAGGAATGGGTGACGTTTTGGGTTGAGACCCATCTTCAGAGATGTCTTTGTTATCCAAATGTTCCAGAGCTGAGTGTAAGGGCAGGGAGATAGGATCTACCATGGGCCTATCACTACGGTAGGCGAACTGTAGTTGATCAAGTAAGAAACATTTTTGTTAATTGTAAAAACTTCTGTGAATACTTAGAAAGCAGTATATTACAGTACCTCAAGTTAATTGGGTTCCTTACAATCTGAGACAGAATAAATTATTCTGGGGATTAAGGAAATGACAAAGAAATTAAAGATTTAGTGTAGGAAGGAACTGCAGATGCTGGTTTAAGCCGAAGGCAGACACAAAGCTGGAGCAACTCGCAGGTCAGACAGCATCTCTGGCAAAAACGAAAAGGTGACGTTTTGGGTCGCGACCTTACTTCAGACCTAAAGATTTTGTGTCTGTCTTCATGGCAGATA
This sequence comes from Okamejei kenojei, assembly GCA_035221665.1. Taxonomy (NCBI): domain Eukaryota; kingdom Metazoa; phylum Chordata; class Chondrichthyes; order Rajiformes; family Rajidae; genus Okamejei; species Okamejei kenojei. The sequence goes on from CM069131.1 coordinate 9,125,920, forward strand.
CCTGGAAATAATTGGTCTGGAGTGGTTGAAGATCTCACAAAGAAAAAGTTGGAGTAAAAATAAGTACAAAATGAATTAAGGGGGTCTCCAGGGTTTCGAGGGAGGTAATTTGAAGATAATAACGGCACTGTTCATCGTGATCCAAAATTCCACACATTCCACGACAATTCCCACACATAAGAATGCAGCAAATGTAATTGACCTCAAAAAGAGGGAATGGGTACGAAAATAGGGAATTATTAACCAATTAACCTGCAATCAGTAATCAGGAAAATACTGGAAAGTATTAATAAAGAACCATAACATCCCCACTCCTTAATCACAGGCCCATGGCCATTCAAATAATAGGAACATTCAGGATAGCCATTAAGAAACTTGAGTCTGAAACCACAGTCTGAAGAAGGGTCTCGACCCGAAATGTTGCCTATTGCTTTGCTCCATAGATGCTGTCTCACCCGCTGAGTTTCTCCAGCTTTTTTGTCTACCTTTGATTTTTCCAGCATCTGCAGTTCTTTCTTAAACAAGAAACTTGAGATGCTCTGTCAGGTTCACACAGAAGCCCATGTCCAGTACATGGTGGAAGGTGAACATGATATCCAATGTAACAAACCCTCCTATCCTGTCAAGGATTCCTCGCATCACCCTTGATGGAATCAATGAGTCGAACACTGACTTACCAAACCAACTATCTCTGCACCCGCAGAACTAGGATCATCCTTGGCCTGAAGAACTGGCTAAGGAGAAGACGCAACATGAGAAATATGCAGAAGGTAGACAGTAACTCCGGTTTAAACCAGCATATGTAGTTCCTCCCTACACGTGTGGAATATGCAACCCACTGGCCATGGAGAAGTTGACGGACTGCTCTTGTATCTGAACATAGAGATACCCAATAACCGTTCTCCAGCTGTCGGCAAGTAGCTTTGACCAAATAGTTCTGAAATATTTTAATTATGTGTTTGTACTCTTTTGGCAATGTGCTGATTTTGTTGAAATCACCAATATTTCACTTTTGTTCGAAATCTGCACACCTTTGGGTCATTGTGGGTCAGGCCGCCTCATCAGTCTGAAGAAGGGTCCCGACCCAAAACGTCACTTCTCCGTGGTACTCCAATCTGCAGGCTTTGCAGCCAAATTGATTAGGGGAATCGAGGTTGGTAGTCGAGGGTTTCCCATATCTGCAGCCTTTTGTGACACTATTGGTTTCACACACCTCCTGATGGCAGTAGTGAAATGTTTCAAACAGTTAATACGTTTTAATGTTTTACGTTCCTGGTAAAATGAGGAGCATAGATTCATAGAGTCATAGAGTGATACAGTGTGGAAACTGTAGCACCTCAGCCCAACTCGCTCACACAGGCCAACAATGTCCCAGCTACACTAGTCCCACTTACCTGCGCTTGGTCCATATCCCTCCAAACCTGTCCTAAACATGTACCTGTCTAACTGTTTCTTAAATGATAGGATAGTCCCAGCCTCAACTACCTCCTCGGGCAGCTTGTTCCATGCACCCACCACCCTTTGTGTAAAAGTTACCCCTTGGATTCCTATTAAATCTTTTCCCCTTCACCTTCAACCTAAGTTCTCTGGTCCTCGATACTCTGGGCAAAGGACTCTGTGCATCTACCCGATCTATTCCTCTCATGATTTTGTACACCTCTATAAGATCTCCCCTCATCCTCCTGCACTATGGGGTCGTACTGTGTCTGGGATCGTACTGTGATTGGAATGGTACTGTGTCTGGGATCGTACTGTGTCTGGGACCGTGCTGTGTCTGGAATCGTACTGTCTGGGGTTGTACTGTCTGGGATCGTGCTGTGTCTTGGATCGTGCCATCTGGGGTTGTGCTGTGTCTGGGATCGTCCTGTCTGGGATCGTGCTGTGTCTTGGATCGTGCCATCTGGGGTTGTGCTGTGTCTGGGATCGTCCTGTCTGGGATCGTGCTGTGTCTGGAATCGTACTGTCTGGGATCGTGCTGTGTCTGGGATCGTACTGTCTGGGATATCTCTATCTACCATTTGTTTACATGTTAATCCTAGCCACATCTGATGAGAGATATTCCATCGACCCCCTCCCTCTCTGTAATTAGAAACCAATTAATTTTCGCTCTTTTTCTGTTCTAAGTTCCTTTGGCCTGAAGAGTAAAATCTGTTTCCCTTTCCACAGATATTGGCCTGACCTGTCGAGTGCTTCCAGCACTTTGTTTTTATTTCAGATTAACATCATCTGGAGGTTTGTTTTTGCCTTTGACAAAAAAAAGGCAAACTGGTTCATGTAAGCCATGGCCATCCACTGCCTACCTTTCTGGATCTGAAGTGATTAGATAGAGGTAGATTAAATAAAGAAACCTTTACTCTTTGAGGTGGGTTAGATCGTTATTTGATACGGTGTTTGACCTATTAAAAATGCAGTATTCCTCACATTGTGAGTGTACCTTTATAATGGCACCTAATAAATGTTTTTGTATCATAAACCTTTAACTTAAAGTTGGATAAAGTGCAAGCTCTGAAAACCAATTCTGAGCACTGTACACTTTTAACAAGACTGATTCCAGGAAAGAGTGGGTTATCATATGATGAGCGTTTGTCAGCACTGGGCCTCGACTCGCTGTAGTGTATAAGGTTCAGGGGGACCTCATTGAAACTTACAGAATAATGAAAGGCATAGATAGAGTGAATGTGGAAAGGATGTTTCCATTAGTGGGAGAGTCTTGGACCAGCGGTCTTAGCCTTAAAATTAAAGGGCGCTCTTTTAGAAAGGAGGTGAGGAGGAACTTCTTTAGTCAGAGAGTAGTTAATCTGTGGAACTCATTGCCGCAGAGGGCTGTGGAGGCCAAGTCAGTGGATATTTTTAAGGCAGAGATAGACAAATTCTTGATTAGAACGGGTGTCAAGGGTTATGGGAAGGCAGGAAAATTGTATTAGTATGAAGAGATCAGCCATGACTGAATGGTGTAGTAGACTCAATGGACCGAATGGTCTAAATCTACTCCTAGAACCTGTGAACGTGAACTTGTACACAGAATCCAAAAGAAAATATTGGGCATCCAGTATTTTCTGTTCGTAAAAAGAGACTCTCATAAAAATGATTTCTGCAGAAATGGTTAAGTAATTTAAATTATGTTGCTTCAAAGATCATTATCATAAACATTGGAACAAAACAGACAGATAAATTGGAAATAATTGGTCTGATATATTGCATGCATCTATTAATGCAATTTTTTTCTGTAACAAGTTTATAATATCTGCCAAAAATCTGTGCAACAGACTTCCTTTTTACTGACTATTGTTACCATACGTCTAATAAAATAATTAATGCCAGGGTGTGTAATCACATATATAAATCTAGTTTTACAAAGCTCTTAAAATTGAAGTATATAATTTACTATAGGATGGCACCAATAAACCAAAATTACAGTTTTAGTTACATTGTTTCTCCATTTTTAGTTAATTGAACTACAAGTTGAATACATTAATACGTCTACATTTTTCTAAAAGCTTTTTTTTTAATTTAATTTATTTTTTTTATTTAATAAAGGTAAATACATCAGTGCACATCACATATATATTGTTACAATCATTGTACCCCATAATTTTATGGCTTTTAAAGAAAGAGAATAGAAACAGAGAGAGTGAAGTAGGTGAAAAGAGTTGTGAAAGTGAAAGAGCGTGCCAAAGGGGAGAAAAAAAAAACCCTTGGTCAAAGAATTAGAGAAAGGTGATTAAGAGATAGACCCTATAAAAGAAAAAGAAAAAAGAGAGAGGAAAAAAAGCCAGTTACTATATTATATACATGACGCAAAAGGAATTTACCAACTCGATAGTTTTTCATCCCCCTTTACTGAGGCCCGAGGTACATCCGCACCCTATCTTTGTAGAAATTCTATAAATGCAGACCACGTCTGATAGAAACAATCTGATTTTCCTGCCAGGCGGAGTCTCATATCTTCCAGATGTAGTGTTTCAAACATAGTTGAAATTCACATATTTAATGTTGGTATAGGGGCATTTTTCCAGAATTTTAAGATGAGATTTTTTCCTATTATTAAGCCGTAATCAAATAGATTATTTTGATGCACATTTAATTCCGAGCTACCTTCTCTCATTCCGAAAATAATCCATTCTGGCTTTGGTGTCATTTTTATTTTAAACAGTTTTGTGAAGATTTCAAAAATATCAGTCCAAAACCTTTGAATTTTTGTACAGAAGATGAATGAGTGCGCTGTAGTAGCTTCTTGACACTGGCATTTATCACAAATTGGTGAGACGTTGGGGAAAAATGTATTTAATTTAGTTTTTGAGTAGTATAATCTGTGTAAGATTTTAAATTGTATTAAAGTGTGTCTTACGTTAATTGAGCATTTATGCACGTTTAATAAGTACTCTTTCCACCTTTCATTGGAAATTTTTATGCTTAATTCGTTTTCCAACTCTCCTCTGATACCTTCCGTTGTTGGTATTACTGCATTTAGTATAATATTTTATATATATAAAATGAAATTAATATATTTATATATATGAAATTAACTTAGCTGATTCTTCCGTTGTATTCATTGCTTCATCTAGTAAGTCTGATGGCATTTTGTGAAATTCTTGTGCATGTTTTTTCAGATACTCACATATTTGGAAATATTTAAAATACTGATTGTTACCCAGATTGTATTTTAGTTGTAATTGTTTAAATGATAGTAGTTTTCCCGTTTCATACAAATCTCCCAAAGTTTTAATTCCTGCTCTTTCCCATTGTATAAATGCTTTATCTATAATTGAGGGTTTAAACAGAGGGTTTTTAGCGGTAGGAGATAGGAGAGATAAGTTTCTTAATTTTAAGTTGTATTTTATTTGTTTCAAAATTCTGATTGTACTATGTATAATTGGATTTTTGTTGTAATTTGTATTATTCACTGTCATTGGTGAGAGAAGGATCGCGCCAATATTAAAAGGGGAGCAGTCCTCTTTCTCCATAATGATTCACTCCGGTTGTTGAGGAGAGTTATCCAACAATTGAATCATATTTCTAATATTTACAGACCAATAGTAATACATAAAATTAGGGAGTGCTAATCCCACTACTAATTTGGGTTTATTCAGGTGTGGTCTTTGTATTCTATGGGACTTATAATCCCAAATAACATTTGTAATATCTGAGACCAATTAAAAAAAAAAATAACTTTTTGGGTAGGTATAATGGGATTGATTGGAACAGGTATAGAATTTGTGGTAAAAAAAATCATTTTTATAGCATTTATTCGGCCTATCTGTTTTAACAGAGGCCCAGGAGCCTTTGGAGCAAGAGGAGGAGTACCCAAACCTGTAACGTTCCACACAGGTGTTCTGGTGGAAGCCGCTGATTGGCGGAAGCAGCTGATTGGGTGCAACCCCTGGGTTGCATTAAAGGTAAAGTGCGTTAAAGGTAAAGTGAGTTAAAGGTACAGTGAGCTAAAGGGTTCAGTGAGCTAAGAGTTCAGTGAGCTAAGGGTACAGTGCTTTTTAGTAAAGGTTACTTTAATGGATTAAGATTTTTATAGTGTGAGTGAGTTGATTTAATTTGGGTGCAAGCCATGTCATTTGAGATCGGCCCCATGGTTTGCTCATCCTGCAACATGTAGTAGATCAGGGAGATGGTCGGTGTCCCTGGTGACTACGTTTGCAGGGATGGATTCACACTGGAGCATCCACGATGCGAATAAGCTCGTGAATAGCATGTACAGTGAGTTGGTCACACCGCAGGTTAACAGGCCAGAAAGGGAACGGGTGGCCATTAGCCAGCGTAGCAGTAGGCAGGTGGTGCAGGAGTCCCCTGCGGTCATCTCCCTCCCAAACAGATACCATTTTGGATACTGTTGGGGGAAGATGGCTCATCAGGGGAAGGCAGCAACAGCCAAGTTCATGGCACCATGGGTGGCTCTGCGGCACAGGAGGGGAACAAGAAGAGTGGAAGAGTAATAGGGGATTCAATAGTAAGGGGAATAGATAGGCGTTTCTGCAGCTGCAAACGAGACTCCAGGATGGTATGTTGCCTTGCTGGTGCAAGGGTCAGGGATATCACTGAACAGTTGCAGAACATTCTGGAGGGGAAGGGTGAACAGCCAGCTGTCGTGGTGCACATTGGCACCAACGATATAGGTAAAAAACGGGATGAGGTCCTACAAGGCGAATTTAGGGAGCTAGGAGATAAACTTAAAAGTAGGACCTCGAAGGTAATAATTTCTGGACTCCTACCAGTGCCACGTGCTAGTCAGAGTAGAAATAGGAGGATATTGCAGATGAATACATGGCTTGAAAAATGGTGCAAGGGGGAGGGATTCAAATTTCTCGGGCATTGGAACCAGTTCTGGGGGGGTGGGACCAGTACAAACAGGACGGTCTGCACCTGGACTTGAAGGGAACCAATGTCCTTGGGGGAGTGTTTGCTAGTGCTGTCAGGGAGGATTTAATGTGGCAGGGGGATGGGAGCATGAGCAGAGAGACAGAGGGGTGTAAAATGAGGGTAGGTAGCAAGGTGAAAAGTAAAAGTGGCAGGCAGAAAAATCCAGGGCAAAAATCAAAAAAGGTCACTTTTCAACATAATTGTATAGGGGTAAGAGTGTTGTAAAAACAAGCCTTTGTGTCTCAATGCAAGGAGCATTCGTAATAAGGTGGATGAGTTGAATGTGCAGATAGCTATAAATGACTATGCTATAGTTGGGATCACGAAGACATGGCTCCAGGGTGACCAAGGCAGGGAGCTGAACATCCAGGTATATTCAATATTCAGGAAGTATAGATAGAAAGGAAAAGGAGGTGGGGTAGCGTTGCTGGATAGAGAGGAGATTAACACAATAGAAAGGAAGGACATTAGCTTGGAGGATGTGGAATCGATATGCGTAGAGCTGCGAAACACTAAGGGGCAGAAAGCGCTAGTGGGAGTTGTGTACAGGCCACCTAACAGTAGTAGTGGAGTGGGGGATGACATCAAACATGAAATTAGAAATGCGTGCAACAAGGGTAAAACAGTATAATGGGTGACTTCAATCTACATATAGATTGGGTGAATCAAATTGGCAGGGGTGCTGAGGAAGAGGATTTCTTGGAATGTATGCGGGATAGTTTTCCAAACCAACATGTAGAGGAACCAACGAGAAAGCAGGCTATTCTAGACTGGGTACTGAGTAATCAGGAAGGGTTAGTTAGCAGTCTTGTTATGTGTGGCCCCTTGGGCAAGAGTGACCATAATATTGTTGAGTCTTCATTAGGATGGAGAGTGACATTGTTAATTCAGAAACAAGGGTTCTGAACTTAAAGAAAGGTAACTTTGAGGGTATGAGACGTGAATTGGCCAAGATAGACTAGCAAGTGATTCTTCAAAGGTTGACGGTGGATATGCAATGGAAGGCATTTAAAGACTGCATGGATGAACTGCAAAAATTGTTCATCCCAGTTTGGCAAAAGAATAAATCAGGAAAGGTAGTGCATCCATGGATAACAAGGGAAATCAGGGATAGTATCAAAACTAAAGATGAAGCATACAAATTAGCCAGAAAAAGCAGCCTATCAGAGGACTGGAAGAAATTCAGAGCCCAGAAGAGGAGGACAAAATGATTAATTAGGAAAGGGAAAATAGATTATGAAAGAAAACTGGCAGGGAACATAACAACTGACTGCAAAAGTGTTTATAGATATGTGAAGAGAAAAAAGGTTATTTACAACAAATGTATGTCCCTTGCAGTTGGAAACTGGTGAATTGATCATGGGGAACAAGGACCTGGCAGACCAATTGAATAACTACTTTGGTTCTGTCTTTACTAAAGAAGACATAAATAATCTGCCGGAAATAGCAGGGGACCAGGGGTCAAATAAGATGGAGGAACTGAGTGAAATCCAGGTTAGCCGGAAAGTGGTGTTAGGTAAATTGAATGGATTAAAGGCCGGTAAATCCCCAGGGCCAGATAGGCTGCAACCCAGAGTACTTAAGGAAGTAGCCCCAGAAATAGTGGATGCATTAGTGATAATTTTTCAAAACTCTTTAGATTCTGGAGTAGTTCCTGAGGATTGGAATGTAGCTAATGTAATCCCACTTTTTAAAAAGGGAGTGAGAGAGAAAACGGGGAATTACAGACCAGTTAGTCTAACATCAGTAGTGGGGAAAATGCTAGAGTCAGTTATTAAAGATGGGATAGCAGCACATTTGGAAAGTGGTGAAATCATTGGACAAAGTCAGCATGGATTTATGAAAGTAAATCATGTCTGATGAATCTTATAGAATTTTTCAAAGATGTAACTAGTAGAGTGGATAAGGGAGAACCTGTGGATATGTTATATCTGGACTTTCAGAAGGCTTTCGACAATGTCCCACATAAGAGATTAGCATCCAAACTTAAAGCACACGGTATTGGGGGGTCAGTATTAATGTGGATAGAGAACTGGCTGGCAGACAGGAAGCAAAGAGTAGGAGTAAACGGGTCATTTTCAGAATGGCAGGCAGTGACTAGTGGGGTGCCACAAGGCTCAGTGCTGGGACCCCAGCTATTTACAATATATATTAATGATTTGAACGAGGGAATTGAATGCAACATCTCCAAGTTTGCGAATGACACGAAGCTGGGGGGCAGTGTTAGCTGTGAGGAGGATGCTAGGAGGCTGCAAGGTGACTTGGATAGGTTGGGTGAGTGGGCAAATGCATGGCAGATGCAGTATAATGTGGATAAATGTGAGGTTATCCACTTTGGTGGCAAAAACAGGAGGGTAGACTATTATCTGAATGGTGGCCGATTAGGAAAAGTTGTACAGGGTCTTGGTGAGGCCACACCTGGAGTTTTGTGTACAGTCTTGTTCTCCTAATCTGAGGAAAGACATTCTTGCCATAGAGGGCAAGACCCTGTACAACTGCAGTAGAACCTCCCTGCTCTTGTACTCAAATCCTTTTGCTATGAATGCCAACATACCATTCGCGTTCTTAACAGCCTGCTGCACCTGCATGCCTACTTTCAATGACTGGTGTACCATGACACCCAGGTCTCGTTGCATCTCCCCTTTTCCTAATTGGTCACCATTCAAATAATAGTCTACTTTCCTGTTTTTGCCACCAAAGTGGTTAACCTCACATTTATCCACATTATACTGCATCTGCCATGCATTTGCGCACTCACCCAGCCTATCCAAGTCACCTTGCAGCCTTCTAGCATCCTCCTCACAGCTAACACTGCCCCCCAACTTTGTGTCATCCGAAAACTTTGAGATGTTGCATTTAATTCCCTCACCCAAATCATTAATATATATTGTAAATAGCTGGGGTCCCAGCACTGAGCCTTGCGGCACCCCACTAGTCACTGCCTGCCATCCTGAAAAGGACCCGTTCACTCCTAGTCTTTGCTTCCTGTCTGCCAGCCAGTTCTCTATCCACATCAATACTGAACCGCCAATAACGTGTGCTTTAAGTTTGTATACTAGTCTCTTGTGTGGGACCTTGTCGAAAGCCTTCTGAAAGTCCAGATATAACACATCCACTACTTCTCCCTTATTCACTCTACTAGTTACATACTCAAAAAATTCAATAACATTCATCAGACATGATTTACCTTTCGTAAATCCATGCTGACGTTGTCCAATGATTTCACCACTTTCCAAATGCGCTGCTATCCCATCTTTAATAACTGACCGTAGCAGTTTCCCCACTACCGATGTTAGACAAACTGGTCTGTAATTCCCCGTTTGCTCTCTCCCTCCCTTTTTAAAATGTGGGGTTACATTAGCTACCCTCCAATCCTCAGGAACTACTCCAGAATCTAAAGAGTTTTGAAAAATTATCACTAAGGCATCCACTATTTCTGGGGCTACTTCCTTAAGTACCCTGGGATGCAGCCTATCTGGCCCTGGGGATTTATCGGCCTTTAATACATTCAATTTACCTAACACCACTTTCCGGCTAACCTGGATTTCACTCAGTTCCTCCATCTCATTTGACCTGCTATTTCCGGCAAATTATTTATGTCTTCCTTAGTGAAGACAGAACCAAAGAAGTTATTCAATTGGTCTGCCATGTCTTTTTCTCTTCACATATCTATAAAAACGTTTGCAGTCAGTTTTTATGTTTCCTGCCAGTTTTCCCATTTTCCATTTCTTAATTAAGCCCTTTGTCCTCCTCTGTTGGAGTCTGAATTTCGCCCAGTCCTCTGGTAGGCTGCTTTCTCTGGTTAATTTGTACGCTTCATCTTTTGCTTTGATACTAGCCCTGATTTCCCTTGTTATCCACGGATGCACTACCTTCCCTGATTTATTCTTTTGCCATACTGGGATTCACAATTGTTGTAGTTCATCCATGCAGTCTTTAAATGCCTTCCATTGCATATCCACCGTCAACCCTTCAAGAATCAATTGCCAGTCTATCTTGGCCAATTCACTTCTCATACCCTCAAAGTTACCTTTCTTTAAGTTCAGAACCCTTGTTTCTGAATTAACAATGTCACTCTCCATCCTAATGAAGAACTCAACCATATTATGGTCACTCTTGCCCAAGGGGCCACGCACAACAAGGCTGCTAACTAACCCTTCCTCATTACTCAATATCCAGTCTAGAATAGCCTGCTTTCTCGTTGGTTCCTCTACATGTTGGTTTAGAAAACTATCCTGCATACTATCCAAGAAATCCTCTTCCTCAGCACCCCTGCCAATTTGATTCAGCCAATCTATATGTAGTTTGAAGTCACCCATTATAACTGTTTTACCTTTGTTGCACGCATTCCTAATTTCCTGTTTGATGCCATCCCCAACTCCACCACTACTGTTAGGTGGCCTGTACACAACACCCACTAGAGTTTTCTGCCCCTTAGTGTTTTGAAGCTCTACCTATATCGATTCCACATCCTCCAAGCTAATGTCCTTCCTTTCTATTGCATTAATCTCCTCTCTAACCAGCAACGCTACCTCACCTCCTTTTCCTCTCTGTCTATCCCTCCTGAATATTGAGAATAGATGGATGACGATTAGGAACGGGACAAGGCAGAAAGTTCAGGAATCCCCTGTGGCCATTCCCAGTAAAGGAGGCATACCCTTTTAATTAGTTAGTTTAGTTTAGTTTAGTTTTTGTTTTGTTTTGTTTTTTTAGTTTAGTTTAGAGACACAGCGTGGAAACAGCCCCTTCAGCTCACCTTGTCTGCACTGACCAGCGATCCCCTCATATTAACACTATCCCACACACTCTGGGGACAATTTTTACATTTACACCAAGCCAATTTACTGACACACCTGTACGTCTTTGGAGTGTGGGAGGAAACCCACGTAGGTCACGGGGAGAACGTACAAACTCCGTACAGACAGCACCCACAGTCGAGATCGAACCCGGATCTTTGGTGCTGCAAGCGCTGAAAGGCAGCAACTCTACCGCTGCGCCACTGTGCTGCCCTTAGTTAGTTTTAGTTAGTTGGTTAACTGGTTAGTTAGTTTAGTTTATTGTTACGTGTACCGAGGTACAGTGAAAAGCGTTTACTGCGTGCTAACCAGTCAGTGGAAATATATATATATGATTACGATCGAGCCAGTGACAGTGTGCAGATACTAAGGGAATAATGTTTAGTGCACGATAAAGCCAGTAAAGTCCAGTCAAAGATAGTCAGAGGGTCTCCAAATGAGGGAGATAGTAGTTCAGCACTGCTCGCTGGTTGTGGGAGGATGATTCAGTTGCCTGATAGCAGCTGGAAATAAACTGTCCCTGAATCTGGAGGTGTGTGTTTTCACACTTCTATACCTTTTTGCCTGATGGGAGAGGGGAGAAGAGGGAGTGGACAGGGTGCGACTCATCTTTGGTTATGCTGCTGGCCTTGCCGGGGCAGCGTGAGGTGTAAATGGAGTCAATGGAAGGGAGGTTGCTAGTGAGGGTTGCAACAAGAGGAAAGGTAAGATTAATGCACGGCTGACATGTTTGTTCGTGGGACAGGGGATTCAGATTTATGGACCTTTGGGATCTCCTCTGTGACACACTGGAGGATACGTCTAGTGAAGCATTATGTATAAGAGGGATGGGTTACACCTGAACTGGAGGGGCACGAACATCATTGCAGGGAGGGTTGATAGTGGTGATGGTTTGAACTAGAATGGCAGAGGATGATGGAACTGGAGCAGCAGGTCAGCTAATGGAAGGGATGATGAGACAGTGGAGATCATGACAAGTAAAGGGCCTGTCCCACTTACGCAATTTTATTCGGCGACTTGCTGGCACCCGTCATAGTCGCAACAGGTCGCCGGAAATTTAAAAAATGTTAAAAATCCAGCGGCGACCAGACTCTTTGGGTGACTACTCACAACCATACAAGCGTCACCCCGCATGGTCCCCTGTATGGTCATGAGTAGTCGCCCATAGAGTCGTACCTTTTTTTTGGTCGCCGCTGGATTTTCAACATTTTGGATGAGGTTCATGAATGTGGGTATAATGAAGGGCTGAAGTGTGTTTACTTCATTGCGAGGAGTATTATGGATAAAGCTGATGAACTTAGAGCCTGGGACCAGTGCTTGGAATTACGATGTTGCAGCCATTAGGGAAACTTGGTTGAAGGAGGGTCACAGATGGAAGCTCATAGTGTCTGGGTTTCAGTATTTCAGACGAGACAGAGAGAGGGCAAAAGAGGTGGAGTAGTTGCTTTATTAATCAGGGAGAATGTCACGGCAGTGCAGAGAGGACAAACTGGAGGGTACGTTGACTGAGGCATTGCGGGTTGAACTGAAATAAGAAAGGAGCAATTACTCTCATGGGATTATATTATGGACCAAATAGTCAGCACAAGATCAGGTATGTAGACAGATTACAGAAGGATGCAAGAACCGCAGGGTTGTTGTGGTGGGTGTCTTTAACTTCCCAAATATTGACTGGGATTTACTCAGGGCAAAAGGATTGGAAGAGGCAGAATTTGTTAGGTGCATCCAAGAAGGTTTCCTTAAGCAGTATGTGCATAGTCTGAAACCCTAATCCGGGCAGCATTCTGGTAAACCTGTTCTGCACCCTCTCCAAAGCCTCCACATCTTTCCTGTAATGGGGTGACCAGAACTGCAGGCAATACTCCAGATGTAGCCTGACCTAAGACTTCTCGAACTGCATCATGACTTCCGTACTCTTATCTTCAATCCCCCTAGCAATGAAGGCTAGCATACCATTCGCCTTCTTACCCACCCCATTTACTTGTGCTGCCCTTCCAGTGAGCCATGAATGTGGACTCCAAGATTCTTCTGCACATCAATGCTATTAATGGATTTGCAATTAACTGCTTACATCGGAAGCCTGGATCGCCTCAACACAGAGGGAGAACAAGGAGGGAACGGACAAGGACTTTAAGATTTTTGCCTTCCATCACAGTGAGGAGGTGCTGGTAGACTCACTGTGGTGGATGTTAAATCTGTGTTCACTGTGTGTTTTGTTATTTTATTCTATGTTATGACTGCAAGGCACAACATTTTGTTCAGACTGAACAATACTTTGACTCTCTCCTTACATTTCACCTCCCAAGTGCATCACCTCACACTTGTTCAGGTTAAACTCCATCTGCCATCTCTCCACCCATTTTTGCAGCTGGTCTATATCCTGCGATCTCTTCTGACAGCCATCCTCACTGGCTATGGCTCAGATTTTGGTTTTGTCTGCAAGCTCACTCACCAACCCACCTACATTTACATCCAATGTGTAAGAAAGAACTGCAGATGCTGGATAAAATCTAAAGTAGACACAAAATGCTGGAGTAACTCAGCGGGTGAGGCAGCATCTATGGAGAGAAGGAATGGGTGACGTTTCGGGTCGAGACCCTTCTTCAGACTGATGTCGGGGGAGGAGGCTGGACAAAGAGAGCACCGGGTCGAGACCCTTTTTCAGACTCTCAGACACTCTGCAGTTGTACAGAGCCCTAGTGAGACCACACCTGGAGTACTGTGTGCAATTTTGGTCCCCTAATTTGAGGAAGGACATTCTTGCTACTAAGGGAGTGCAGTGTAGGTTTACAAGGTTAATTCCCGGGATGGCAGGACTGTCATTTGCTGAGAGAATGGAGCAGCTGGGCTTGTACACTCTGGAGTTTAGAAGGATGAGAGGGGATCTCATTTAAACATATAAGATTGTTAAGGGCTTGGACACACTGGAGGCAGGAAACATGTTCCTGATGTTGGGGGAGTCCAGAACCAGGGGCCACAGTTTAAGAATAAGGAGTAAACCATTTAGAACGGAGACAAGGAAACACTTTATCTCACAGAGAGTGGTGAGGCTGTGGAATTCTCTGCCTCAGAGGGCGGTGGAGGCAGGTTCTCTGGATGCTTTCAAGAGAGAGCTAGATAGGGCTCTTAAAAATAGCGGAGTCAGGGAATGTGGGGAGAAGGCAGGAACGGGGTACTGATTGGGGATGATCAGCTATGATTACATTGAATGGCGGTGCTGGCTCGAAGGGCCAAATGGCCTACTCCTGCACCTAATGTCTATTATCTATTGAAACGTCACCCATTCCTTCTCTCCAGAGATGCAGCCTGTCCCGCTGAGTTACTCCAGCATTTTGTGTCTATCTTCGGTTTAAACCAGCATCTGTTGTTCCTTCTTACACACTACATTCTGTGTACTAAGTAGAATTGACTGCCTCCAGTGGTAGAATCTTTCACACTCCTGCTACACATAAGGTCATGTCATAAGTGATAGGAGTAGAATTAGGCAATTCAGTATATCTAGTCCACTCTGCCATTCAATCATGGCTGATCTATCTGTCCCTTCTAACCCCATTCTCCTGCCTTCTCCCCATAACCTCTGACACCCGTACTAATGAAGAATCTATCTATCTCTGCCTTATAAATATCCACTGGCCTCCACAGCCTTCTGTGGCAAAGAATTACACAGATTCACCACCCTCCGTCTAAATACATTTCTCCTCATCCACTTACGAAAAGAACATCCTTTAATTCTGAGGATGTGACCTCCAGTCCTAGACTCTTCCACTAGTGGAAACATACACTCTCTCCAGGCCTTTCTCCTTGTGTGAAATAATGTTTTCTGACAGCTTCTCAAATGCAGTAAGAGGAAAGGGCCTGTCCCACTAACGGGGCTTTCAGCGACTGTCTTCGACCTTCAAGCTCGAGGGCACTCGCCTGAAAAACCACGAGCTGGATCAACCGTCAGCGATGAAACCGTGAGCTGGATCGACCGTCCGCACACACACACACACACACCGCAAAGACGGGGGCCAGGGAAAGCGGGGGAGCGCTGTCTGAAATTCACACCCGCGATGAACAGGAAGGTAAAGGAGAAGGAGTGGAGATACTTTTAAGAAGCCAGACCACTTTTAACAAAGTTTAGCGGCCATTTAACATTGCCAGTCGGTTTTCTTTGGTTCTGAAAACTCCAATGAGCCAATTAAAATGCCCGGTCAGCAAAGGAGATTGCCTACGGCTACATCGACTGCCTAGCGACCCCACTCCACTGCACTACGAGTTCAAAAGAACCATGCCGACCAATTTTTACTCGCAGAACATTTTTTAGCATGCTGAAAAATGTTCCTCGACCGAACTGAGGTCGCGAGTATGCGGGAACTTCCCTTGAAGGAGAGTTCCAGTGACCTCCTAGGACCACGTGTCGATCACGCTGCGAGTTTGAGTCGAGCGCAAACTCTTCTAAAATCGCAAATTAGGTTGCCGCAGTGGGACAGGCCCTGAACTCAGCAGGTCAAGAAACATCTGTGGAACAAAAGGATGGCCTAGCTTTGATTTTCCATTTCAATATCTCGGACTTGTCCTGATAATGGTGTTTCACTTGAGCTATTTTATTAATTTTTTTCCAACTCCCCCAAATCAAATTAAATCTCCCTTTTAACTTTGATATTTTAGGAAATACAACCAGAATTTATATAGCGCTTCCTCATAAGTTATCTAATAGAGTTGAGAATGCTTTTGAGTAAATCTCCATGACCAGAACTTCCTTCTGTGAGAATCTCCATGACCAGAACTTCCTTCCTTCTGAGGCAGCATCTATGGAGCGAAGGAAATAGGCAACGTTTTGGGTCGAAACCCTTCTTCAGCTCCATAGATGCTGCCTCACCCGCTGAGTTTCTCCAACATTTTTGTCTACCTTTGAACATATACCTAGCTTTGTTGAAATTAATCTGTCACAATTTAGATACAATTCTGAAGGATACAGATAAATTAGTAAAGGTTGTTCCTACAATTTTGGTTTCCTGAATCCTTGTTTTCCCTCATTGTTGTTGATTAGTATGGTTGTCAGGGGTTATGGGGAGAAGATATGATATGAAGGGGTTAGGAGGGAGAGATAGATCAGCCACGATTAAATGATGGAATAGACTTGATGGGCCGAATGGCCTAATTCTGCTCCTATCACGTATGATCTTATGAATCTGAGTTCCAAACAGAATATTCTCACTAAGAAAAAGAGTAGCTTATTTACCCTTATGTGAAAAATCATGATTTATTTTGTCACCATAATTTGATATATTTGTCTGACCATTCGCAAAGTGAGTTTCAACATTTATTAGCTCTTCCTTGTCTTGTCATTTAAAAGACGGTTAATCAACCAAAAATAAGAATGCAGTAAATACATACCATTTGTATTCATGTGTGTTATTGTATCTCAAGATTTATAGGCTTGCATACAAACCTTGAGTTTGTGTTATTCATGTGGGCTCGTATCTGTGCATATCCAAGTGTATGTTTATGTGACCATCTGTAATTGTATGCTACTAGTTATTTATAATCAGCCTTGAAAATGGAGACATCTGTTCAGTGTCTTCTTAGGGGGGATTTATCTGTAATTGTTTAATTGGGGAGGTGAAACCTGTGGATAATGCATTCTGTTAAAGGAAGCTTTCATGGTGAAAAATAGGCACGTCCATGTAACTTATGTACCCTATTTATATAAACCCAATTGGCTTTATGGCTTTCCCTTCACAATGATGCCACTATAATGGAAAAGCCTGCAGAACAACCTAGTTTCAACAAGAATTGGGTGGATGCAAGGGGGAAGTATAGGCCTAAGATAGACCCAAAATGCTGGAGTAACTCAGCGGGACAGGCAGCATCTCTGGGTAGAAGGAATGGGTGACGTTTCGGGTCGGGACCCTTCTTCAGACTGAAAGTGTTTAGGGACTGGAGACCTGGCCAGTCTCAGGAGACGAGGACATTCCGCAAGCATGCCCAACGCACAACACAGTTGGGACATCAATGGGTTATTGCCGTGCACTGCCAACATTCCTGGATCCTGAGTGGTCGCTATGGTGAAGGTGTTGCCATGGCTACAGAAGATTCCCACTGATGCTGAGGGCGAGCACAGCTGATGGTTTTATTTGGAAACTGCGGGCGCTCCCACGGAAAGTAGCTCTGCTCAGATTGTTGTTCAGATACGTGGAACAGATTCTATATTCCAGCTGTGTCGGGAGGAACTGCAGATGCTGGTTTAAACCAAAGATTGACGCAAAATGTTAGAGTAACTCAGCGGGACAGGCAGCATCTCTGGCGAGAAGGAATGGGTGATGTTTCAGGTCGAGGCAGTCAGAAGAAGGGTCTTAATCCGAAATTACACCCATTCCAGTTATTCCAGCATTTTGTGTCTATCTTCTATATACGATACGATACAATAGAACGTTATTTATCCCAGGAGGGAAATTGATCTGCTAACAATCATAAAACTCAAGATATTCCACATAGGGGACATTACTTTGTGTATTCAAAGTTGTATAGAAAGAAAGCAGCTGTTGACTCCAAGATTCTGAGAGCTTTTCTCAAAATGTACCTCTGGACATGTTCTGGCCTAGTATGTTGTCTGCAATTAAGTCTTTCCCATTACAAGGTCAGTCGTTTCAAATGAAAGTGCCATACTGAACAATCATTTTGACAACGCACCTGAATAGAGTTAACCACGATAGATACAAAAAACTGGAGTAACTCATCGGGTCTGACATCTCATGAGAGAAGGAATAGGTGATGTTTCAGGTCGACACCCTTCTGCAGACTGAGAGTCAGGGGAAAGGGAAACGAGAGATAAAGTCGGTGATTTAGTTTAGTTTAGACTAGTTTAGAGATACAGCACGGAAACAGGCCCTTCGGCCCACCAAGTCCGCACGGACCAGCGAATCCCGCACATTAACACTATCCTACACACGCTAAGGGCAATTTACACTTATACCAAGTCAATTAATCTACAAACCTGTACGTCTTTGGAGTGTGGGAGGAAACCAATGATCTCGGAGAAAGCCCACGCGGACACTCTGTACAGATAGCACCAATAGTCAGGATCGAACCCTGGATCGGCTGCAAGCACCGTAAGGCAGCAACTCTGCCGCTACTCCACCAAGCCGTGATATAGACCAAATGAATGATATTTATGCAAAAAACTAACCACTATTGATAATGGTGAATAAAATCAAGGTCAACACTGTATAAAATAAATGGACGCACCTCAACTGCCCCAACTCACACCTCGTAGATTTTCTTACTGTGACTACCGGATTTCTCAATGTGAAATTTCACCAAAGGGTGTTGATGAAAAAGGCAGCTTTTTATTAGTTTTCCTAATAAATCTTGTGAATGTGGTGGTGAACTTCCTTTTTCAGCCATGACAGTCCTTAAGCTGAAAGTGCCTCAATGCTGCTGGGAACGGGCTCCAAGAGGTGATGAAATTCCAAAAATTGAATAAATGAAAAGCAAGTAAACGAAACAAGACTCAAAGAGCTCCACTTCTTTGTTCTTATCTGCTACGCTTCCATCCAGTGTCCTTTTATTTCCGCACCAGGATGGTGTGCGACTTGGCAGGAAACCAAGTCACAGTTAAGGATAGTCCCAAGCATCTGTTGCTCTTGCAATCCTTGATGATCCAGTGATGGGCTTTTGGATGTGCTGCAGAAATATTCCATCTGAGTAACTGCATGTGCCTATCCAAAAAGTATTTTAAATGCCACTAACGTATCTGCTTCAACCACCAATCCCGGCAGCGCGCTCCAGGCACTCACCACCCTCTGTGCAATTTACTAATTAATTGATTGATTATTCCCCCGCCTTTGCAAATGTAGATTAATCCCGTCTCTCCGATACATGTCTCAAGTAACTTCTCTACCCCCGACATGAGTCCTTTCGGCCTGCAATTGCCAAGCTGTGGGTTGGAAGTTTGCAACTTTCACGTGGTCCGCCCTGTTTCGACGAATGCAATCAACCCGGCGTGCACAATCAAGTAAGATCAAATAGAACAAGTTGTCTTACAACTTTAGGCTGTGCACGCCATAAGCCAGAAGAAGAAGAAGAAAACCAAGCTTTTTTTTTCTAATTAAAAGTACCACATTTGCTCTCCTCCACATTTGCTGTCTTTGCCATAGAAGGCTGTGGAGGCCAAGTCAGCGGATATTTTTAAGGCAGAGATAGATAGATTCTTGATTAATATGGGTGCCAGAGGTTATGGGGAGAAGGCAGGAGAATAGGAGGAGGAGATAGATCAGCCATGATTGAATGGAGGAGTAGACGATGGGCTGAATGGCCTAATTCTCGCCCTATTCCTTATGACCTTATGACCAGTCCCCTGCAACCTTGGCTACTTCCCATCAGGCCATGGAGATTTATCTCCCTTTAATCCACCCTTAATCACTTGCTCAGATTGCATCAGCCAGTTTCATACTTGTACGCTACAAGTGCCCATACAGGCTTATGTTAATCTTTCAACGACACACACTGCAGCCACTGTGCTATGGTGGCAAAGGGAATGGATATTTAGGGAGGTTGGCAGTGTATCAATCGAGAGGGCTCCTTTCTCAACCCTTCTTGAGCACTGTAGAGGTAGTCCACCAGTCAAGTTCAAGAGTATTCCCCCATATTTTTACATGATGTAAAAGCTTTTTGGCAGTGAGTTACCAACTGGAGGAAATCCAGCCTTTAGTCTGCTCTTGTAGACACAATGTTTCTGCGGCTGGTGCAGTTGTGTTTCTGGCACATAGCGACTTACAATATTAAAGAATAGGATGTTTATTTCCTGTCAGCAACAAGTGGGAGGAGCAGAGATAAGTTTTTAAAGTGTCATAAGGTCATAAGGTCATAAGGAGTAGGAGTAGAATTAGGCCATTCGGCGCATCAAGTCTACTGCGCCATTCAATTCTGGCTGATCTATCTCTCCCTCCTAACCCCATTCTCCTGCCTTCTCCTCATAAAGGGCCTAATCCACTTGCATGACCTAATCCACGAGTTTAGAAGACCCTAGACGAGTTGAAAAAAATGTCACGGTCGTGTTGACTCGCCAAAGTAAAAGACCTCCTACGACTATGTCTACGACCTCCTACGACCTCGTGGCGACCATGCTGCGAGTATGAGTCAAGGGCAAACTCAGCAGAGGTCGCCAATTAGGTCGTGAAAATGGGACAGGGGCTTCACCCCTGACACCTGTACTAATCAAGAATCGTATCTATCTCAATAATATCCATTGACGGCCTCCACAGCCTTCTGTGGCAAAGAATTACACAGATTCACCACCCTCTGACTAAAGTGTGTAGGTTTTAAAATAGTGTTATCTTTTTCCTTGCAACACATACAAATGGGGCAGACTCCATTAGAGTAGCCATTTTCGAACAGTTATTGGGAGAATGGCCGTTATTGTGGTTGAAATGCTACAGTTTTGTCTCAAGAGGATTCGGCAAGAAGCTTGAACAGTGGTAAGTAAAGATAAGATCTTTTCATTTTTCTCTGCAGTTTTGGTAATTTAGAGATGGCAGCCAGTCTGATCTCCTGGTTGCTAAACACTTTAATTCCCCCTCCCATTCCCACACTGACCTTTCTGTCCTGGGCCTCCTCCATTGTCAGAATGAGGCCCAGCGCAAATTGGAGGAACAGCACCTCATATTTCAGTTAGAGAAGTCAATATTCATATAGCTGGCAGTTTACACCCCAGCTATATGAATATTGACTTCTCTAACTTCAAGTAACCCTTGCTTTCCCTCTCTCTCCATCCCTCCCCTCTTCCCAGTTCTCTGACCAGTCTGTCTCCAATTACATTTTATCTCTGTTTGCTTTGTGGTTACCTTCTCCCAACTAACAATGATCTATTTTACATTTTCCTTGATCTCTATCCACTTTGTCTCATTTTCACACCTTACACTTCCTTATCTCTGTATCTCCCTCCACCCCCCCCACCCCCCCGAATCTCAGTCTGAAGAAGGGTCTAGACCAGAAACGTCACCCATTCCTTCTCTCCAGAGATGCTGCCTGTCCCGCTGAGTTACATTTTGTGTCTAGGACTGGGGATTACTCCTTCTGTAGTGTGTGGGAGATGATGGAAACTCCCAGAGTCTAGCTGTGACTCCTGACTGACCACATTGAGTGGCTGGAGCTGCACTTGGACCCATTCAGGAGCATCCATAATGCTGAATGCATCGTAGGCAGGAATGTTAGTGAGGTGGTCACACTGATGTTTCAGGCAACAGATAGTTTGGTAACCAGCAAGACAGGTAGATGGGTAGACAGGGAATGCAGGATTTCCTAATGGCCATGTCCCCTGGTAATAAGTATATGTGTTGGATACTGTGGGGGTGTGTTGTTCTTTCACTGGAGCAGCAGCTGCCAGGTCTGTAGCACAGAGGCTGACTCTGATGAACGGAGAGGGGGGGGGGGGGGGGCATTCTCGAGTGAAGGGTGAGCAGCAAAAGGTGACCATATAATTATATATGTAGAGAAAAGGAATGAGGACCGTCAGAATGAATATGAAGAGTTAGGCAGAAGGTTAAGAAGCAGTCCCACAATGGTAGTGGGGTGGGAGATTGCAACCTTCACGTGGTCCGCCCTGTTTCGACAAATGCAATCAACCCAGTGTGTACAATCAAATAAGATCAAATAGAACAAGTTGTCCGACAACTTTAGGCTGTGCACGCCATACGCACGAAGAAGAAGACAATGGTAGTAACCTCTGGATTACTCCTAGTGCCACATTAGTAAGGGTGGGAATAGGATATAGGGCAGATGAATGTAAATATAAGAAACTGCACATGCTGGAATTCTGCGTAGAATACCAAGTGCCAGAGTAAATCAATAGGTCAGATAGCATCTCTGGAGGACATGGATGGATGTTTCAAGTCAGGTATCCGAACAAGGGTTGTGACTGAAATATCACCTATCCGTGTCCTCCAGAGAGGCTGCCTGACCCACTGAGTCACTCCAGCACTTCTCTGGTTTGTTTAACCACCTGGGGTGGGTTGTGTGGGTGGGGGGGGGAGGGAGGAGGACAGGACTTTTTTTCAATCTCTTACCTTGCCGGAGATGCGATTGTTTTCCGGATCATTCCTCCTGTCGCTCTGCGGCCTAACATAGTGGAGCTGGAGGCCTTGCTCGGGACTGACTTTGAGCCCCACCGCGGGGCGTGGACTTACCATTGGAGCCAATTAATTGACTGTGATCGACGCTCCAGGACTTTAACACCGAAGGAAGCTCCGGAAGTCGCACAACATCGACTAGCCGAGACCCGGGGTAGATCGCCTGGTGCTGGATTCAGGAGCTTGATCGCCCCAAAGAGGAGGCCCGCTGCCGGCTATGGGAGTCAAGATTGTCACGTCAATGGAAGGTTAGAGGCCCCCGACCACTGGAGGACAAAGAAGGGAAGAGATTCAACTTTTTTTCGCCTTCCATCACAGTGAGGAATGTGGAGGAGTCACTGTGGTGGATGTTTATGTTAATATGTATTTTGTGTGTTCTGTTGCTTTTTATTGGTATGACTGTATGGAAAATCAAATTCCTCGTATGTTGCAAAACATACTTGGCTAATAAAGTAAGTATGAGTATGAGTATCTGAGGGTGGAGCACCTGGGATCTTGGATGATTGGGAACTCCTTTGGCCAGAGGTGGCCTGTGCAAGAGGAATTGGTTGCACCTGAACTCGAGGGATAATCTCCTGGGGAGATTTGCTGGAGCTACCCAGGGGGTTTGACTCTGGCAGAGAGGTGGCACCCAAATTGGCAGAGTGGCAAATTGAAGCAAAAAGAGAAATTAAAGTGATCAAGTTCTCTAAACTGCATTTATTTTAATGCAGGAAGCTCAGCAGGGAAAGCAGATGAGCCTGGGATATTGACTGGCACATGGGGCGATGGTACTGCGGCTGTTACTGAGGACTGGGCAGGAGGTGGACGTAAGAGAGGAGGGGGTACTGCATATTTGATCAGGGAGAACATCAGTAGATATTCCTGGAGGATTGTCCAGCTAGGTGGGTAGAAGTTAGGAGAAGGGGTCAGCCACGGTGGAGCAGCAGTGGAGTTGCTGCCTTACAGCGCTTGTGGCGCCGGGGACCCGGGTTCGATCCTGACTACGGGAGCTGTCTTTACGGAGTTTGTATGTTCTCTCCGTGACCGCGTGGGTTTTCTCCGAGATTTTTGGTTTCCTCCCACACTCCAAAGACGCACAGGTTTGTAGGTTAATTGGCTTGGTGTATATGTAAATTGTCCCTAGTGTGTGTAGGATTGTGCTAATGTGCGGAGATTGCTGGTCGACGCGCTTTATCTCTAACCTAAACTAAACTAAACTAAACTAAACTCAGGGATGATGCTTTTATGGGATTGTACTAATGCCCCCCCCCAAATAGTTAGTAGGAATTAGAGGAACAAATAGGTTAGGAGACAGCCGTTGGAACATAAGGGTTCAAAGAGCAGGTGGGAAGATGTTAACTTTCCAGTATTGACTAGAACTGCTATACTGCCTGGGGATTAGATGAAGCAGAATTTGTACGGTGTGTTCAGGAAAGCTTTATCAAGCAGTAAAAGGTCTGTAGGAATGGGAATGAGAATTTAAGTGTTTAGCAACTGGGAGATCAAGTAGGTCCAGGCGGACTGAGCGAAGGCGTTCCGCGAGACGATCGCCCAGTCTACGTTTGGTCTCGCCGATGTATAATGGTCCACATCTTGACAAACAGATACAGTGGATGAGGTTGGAGGAGGTGCTCATGAACCTTTGGCTGTTGGATGAGGTGCAAATGAACCTAAACACTTTCATTTTACTTCGGAATCACGTGAGTGATTCCGTGAAGAAGCCCCGCCGGAGCGCCTGCGCGTCATTACATCAGACGCGTTTGGCGCACCGACAGGCTGGAGAGTGCAGCTCCACCAGCGGTAAGTAAAACACCCGCAGGTAAGTGTTTTAAACTTGCTGCGGTTTACTAGGTCCCGTAAGGCTGGTTACAGGAGCCAGCAGGAACACTTCCAAATGAAAAAAATATTAACAGAGAAAATAAGGCGAGTGTGTCACCTATAAAGTAAAACCTACCCGCGGGGCCGCGGTCAGCGGGTGAACGCCGGCTTTGAGACGCCGATTTCAGAGCCACCGGCAGTTCAGCCAGCGGCAGCAACTCCAGTGCTTTAGAGCACTGTGGCCACTCCTGTCGGGAGGAAGGCCAAGAGTAAATTGTCCAGGCCTGTCAACTCTGAGCTGAGTGAGGCCAGAAAGACATTCCCCCTTCCAAAAATAAAGGTTGGGGACGTCTGGACAAAGTTGAACACCTCATAGATAAAATGATCAACCAGGAGGTGTCCAGCCGTGGTTTTATACCCCAGGGTCCCCAGCAGCTTTCAGCAGCAACCTCTAACAGAGGTCCATATAGCAAAAGAGCTGTACACGTATGAAGGATAATATGCCTACGAGTCTGCATGGGGACTCATAACAGCAGCGCATTTTTAAGGGCTGCAAGATACCTCCTGTGAGCATGAGCCGGGAGTGCCGGGGTAGTTTGAATCTGACCCTGAAGTTTGGTGTCACTGCTTATGTGCGTACACCAAAGCACATGAGCTATGCTCCAGGTGTGCTGGATGTGGCCAGCAGTTTTGCCATACCGGCGGGAACTGGTGAAGCCATGGATGACAATCTGGCCAGCTATTTAATTATATGGCCTCTCACCAGCT
Source organism: Okamejei kenojei (assembly GCA_035221665.1). Lineage (NCBI taxonomy): Eukaryota > Metazoa > Chordata > Chondrichthyes > Rajiformes > Rajidae > Okamejei > Okamejei kenojei. The sequence continues at coordinate 9,150,764 of CM069131.1, forward strand.
CCAGGACTCCATAATGGAGGAAACTTCGCAAGAGATATCAGACGCCTGTTAACTGTGCATCGCTCTAAAGGGGTGCATCATGAGGGCGCATGAGTTGAGGCTGCAGAAAGTCCTAAAAACTGGTTGGAGCAGGAATAATGGCGTTTGGGCAAATGGTACAAGGGCACCACTATCAAAACACAGCAGGATATGGACCCTGCTGTGTAATGCCCATTTTGAAAATTAATTATTCAAGCCTACGCTCAACCCACGGTTCACAGCCTTGCGCAGGTCCTCTAATATCTAGGAAAAGACTTGGACGATGAGGCAAAAACAATCGGCCTCATCAAAACTCATCCTGAGACCAGGTTGCCGCCTCAAAAACCATACCCTTTCAGAATGGGAAGGGGTAATTGAACTAGAGACGATGGTGCAGGTCAAGGACCAGGCCGGGCGACCCCAGCTACATGTATCGCTCTTCGGGGTTTGGCTAAGATCAAGTGTAGCATCTGTTCTTATCAGTTTAATATCTGATACGTCACTTACTTAGGGACCAAAACATTGGCACGCTCCAATGCACACCCCAAACAGGGCCAGGAGACCGAGGAATCCAGCAACCATGGAGGTACAAGTACTGGACCAGTCCAGGATATATCCTCTAGAGATCAGTCACCGGTCGGGGGTAGGTTGCAATTGTTCTATGATACATGGTGCTGCATAACATCGGATCTATTCATACTGGACTGTATCCGGGGGTCTCGAATGGGGTTTATCTCGGAAGTACATCCACCCGTACAAAATCCACCTAGTCAGGTATTGGGTTATCAATACCAGAAACTCTACAGGTGAATGATGAAATTGGAATATTATTCCAAAAAAGGGGTAATTGAAAGGACGGCATATCAGCCTCAACAATTTGTGTTTAATATTCCCCAGGCAAAAGAACGATGGTGGGTGTCGAGTCATTCTGGACCTAACCAGACTTAACTCTTAGGTCCAGTATAAACTTTTTTAAATGGAAACTTTCAGTACTGCTAAGCAACTGGTATCAAAAGGGTGTTATATGGCAACCATAGATCTGAAAGATGCATATTATTCAGTACCAATACCTTAGATACTTGAAATTTAGTTGGATGAGACAGCTGTGGCAATTTTAAGTTTTGTCCAATGGGTTAACCTCAGCCCTAGATTATTTACAAAATTGTTGAAACCAGTATCAGGGCTACTCCGCACTCAGAATCGCATTGTAATGGCATACTTGGATGATGTTTCTGATCATAGGTAAAACTCAGGAAGCAGCTGAGGAATTGGGTTCAGTTACCAAACACCTGTTTGAGAGGTTAGGTCCTCACCCATCTAATTAATCCAAATTAGTACCATCTAGAATGATTGGCTATTTGGGGTTCATCATTGATTTAACTAACATGTCAGTTACTTTGCCTACAGCCAAAACTGTAAATTATCAAGGCCCGTAGGAATCTGGTTGATGAACAACAACCCTCCATCCAATGAGTAACCAGTGTTATTCTAAATTAGTTGCGGGTTTTCCTGGCAGTATAGTTCGGCCCTCATCACTATCAGAATGTGCAACGAGCTAAACAACAAGCATTAAAAGAACATGCAGGTCATTTCAATAGACAGTTGTCAGCCAAAGCTATCGCCAAGTTGCAATGGTGGAGAACTAATGTCTCACGATGTACTAGGGACATTCTGACTCAATAACCTTCAGTTTACAAACTGATGTGAGTGCTTCGGGATGGGGAGCCACTGATACCGAGTCTATCTGTGGCGGAAGATGGAATGTGGAAGAGGCATTAATCCTGCAGAGGCATGGGATAAACTACGTAGAATTGCTGGGTGCATTCTATGGCCTAAAAGCATTCTGCTCAACAATGCATAATTTACATGTGCAGCTTCAGATTGATACCACAGCTGTTGCATATCAATCACATGGGTGGAATTAGGTCATTATTATGTGACAATCTGGCTAACCTCATCTTGCACTGGTGCATTACGAGAAACATCTGGGTCTCAGATATCTACCTACCAGGTAGAGATAACGTGAAAGTGGCAGACACCAGGTCACGTAAATTCAATGACAACACAGAATGGATGCTGAATCCAAAAGTTTTCAAAATGATTGTCAGCCGGTATGGATTGCCAGACATAGATCTGTTGCATCCAGGTTAAATCACCAGTTACCTAAATATGTCTCATGGGAACCGGATCCAGAGGCAGTAGCGGTGGATGCATTCTTGCTACATTAGGGACGTACGTTCTTACGCTTTTCCCCCATTCTGCCTCATCAGTCAATGTCTCACCAAAATAGAGCACGACTACGCTTTAGGCGTTTGGTAGTTCCTAACTGGTCCACACAGCCATGGTTCCCATTGGTTCTGAGACTGATGACACAGCCATTCATGACTATCCCCAAATGCAGCAACTTGTTGGTTCACCCTGGGACAGGAGGGAGTCACCCTTTACATGATCATATTAATCTGTTGATTTGTATCTTCTGACCAGACTGTTCCAGGGACTTGGACTATCGAGTAGGACCGTGGATGTGATTACGGTGGACTGGAGAGATTGTACTAAAAACCGATATGTATCTCATATTAAGAAATGGGAGATGTTCTGTTTACAGTCAAATATATCTTATCATACTGCAGGCATACCGGATGTATTGGAGTTCCTTGCTACATTGCATTTTGACGAGCAGTTAAGCTAAAGTGCCATTAATAGTGCTCGAAGTGCTTTGTCCTCCTATTTAGGGCAATGGTCGCGACAACACTCTGTCAGATCTCATCTATTGGTGGCCCGATTCATGAGAGGTATTTTAACAAAAACCCTCCCAGACCTAGATACACGGAAATCTGGGATGTGAGCATAGTTCTCACACTGCTTCGGCTATGGGTTCCAATTACACCTCTGCCTTTCCAGAAGTTAACGCTCAAAGTGATCATGTTCATGGTGCTAGTGTCAGCGCAACGGGTCCAGACATTGCAAAAGTTACGACTGGACAGCATGCATTCTTCTGTAGATAATATTACGTTTTATGTATATGATCTAATCAAACAAAGCAGGCCAGGGACGGCTTGAACCAAAATAAGCTTAAAGTATACCCCATTTACCTGAGACTATGTGTAGTTACGCACCTGAGTCAATATATCAAGGTCATCCAGAGTATCAGAGGCTCTGAAACAGCGATGCTCATCGGCCACATAAAACCTCATACAAAGGTGTCAGTACAAGCTATTTCTGGATGATCGAAACAGGTTTGCATTATGCTGGAGTAGACACTGATGTGTTTAAATCTCACTGTACCAGGGCGGCGTCAACGTACGCAGCAAAGGCGCAGGACGTGCCTTTAGACCAAATCCTCACTGCAGGATGGTCCAGTGAAGGAACCTTTTTCATGATTTATGATAAACCTGTCCTCGGAATGGAAGGATTTGGGTGTGCTGTTTTGGGTTCTGTTTGAGTTCTCCTTTGTAATTTCCCTTGCGAAAGAGGGGTTATTATGTTCTTTTATTGTTTAAGACGTTCATTGTATAATTTAAACAATGTTCAATACATTATTTGTCTATCCTGTGTCAACCAAGGCAGTGTGTCATATGGAACTGTATCTACGGCATGAAATCACAGAGCTTTGAACGAGAACTTACCAGTTTGAGGTTTGATCTTTATTTTATGAGGAGTTACGGTGAGCGATTACGTGCCCTCCGCTCCCGGCCCTCATAATCGCAAAGATCATCTGGTAGTTCTAGTCTTCTGAGTCTTACTATATCACTTTGACTGTAGTTACTGTGATTTCACGCCGCTGCTTTGAAGATTGACGCGCAGGTTCTCTGGCGGGGCTTCTTCACATAATCGCTCACCGTAACTCCTCATAAAATAAATATAAAACTTCAAACTGGTAGTTCTCGTTTAATCTTACTATTTTCCTTCCCATTCGTGCATAGAACTTTACTGTCCTAGGTCTCCTCCATTGTCAGAGTGAGGCTAAATGCAAATTGGAGGAACAGCACATTTCGCTTGGGCAGCTTACAACCCAGTAGTATGAATATTGATTTTACTTCGGAGTCACGTGAGTGACTACGTGAAGACCCCGCCAGCACGCATGCGCAACATATCGTCGAACGCATTGCGAAGCGACAGGCAGGAGGAGCCCGCCCCTCCAGCGTAAGTTTAATAAACGGCCCGCAGGTAAGTACTTACCATTCTGAGGTCATTTGTTGGCTCTGTGTGCTGTTGTTTTACTACAAGAACAAGCCATCAATGATACGGCAGCAAAATACCTAGCACCCGAGAATTGCATCTCCCTCAATGTGCCTGCTGTTAATAACCCCATTTGGGGTAACATGAGCCCTGGGATAAGGAGCCAAGAAGTCAAACTCCAAAAAATCCTTAAACTGCTGGCTGCTGGGTTTACGGCCGTTGCCAGAACAGTGGATGGAGTTGATATGCCGGAGGAGCTGCAGGACGCGCTAGCACTCTTATGTAACACTCAATATGAGATCAACAGTTACAGGAAGAGCGTCATCCGGCCTGCACTCAACACCAGGTTTGCGGGGTTGTGCAGACCCAGCAGTGCACAGCCGCCAAAATTGCTATTTGGGGACAACCTGCCGAAACAGGTCAAAGACCTCGACGAGGAGGCGAAAGCTATTGGCATGATTAAGGTGCCGGCTGCCAACAAGTCCCCATACCAGCAGCGGCAGCACCCCTATGCATCCACCAGAAGACAACTATACGGCGATAGACCACCTGCTGGTGAAAGCTCGAAGGCCGGACAACCTGCTCAGCGGTCTTTTTTAGACCATGGCCCAGCACGGCCTTCTTGGAAGATGCACCACCCCCACACCACAGCGCCTCCACACCACAAGAAACAAGGACAGAGGCAACCAACACAGTACTGCCGGTAACCATGGAGGTAGGTGGGTCTGGTTGCCTCATGAACATTGCATGTTTAGACTCCTCACGGGTTGGTGCACGGTTGCACTTGTTTCAGGATGCATGGAGCACTTTAACTACTGATCCTTTCATACTGGAAAGTATTCAGGAATATAAAATTTAATTTGTTCACGAATTCACTTCCCCTGTTCAGCATACACCTAGTCGGAAACTTCTAAGACTAAATTCAAAAGGGGTAATTGAGAAAACTAAAAGAGAGTCTCATGAGTTCGTATCAAACATTTTCACTAAAAATAAAAAAGACGGCGGATGCCGCATCATCATAGATTTGACTGAACTGAATACTCTCGTGCAGTATGCCCATTTCAAAATGGAAACCTTTGTAACGGCCAAACAACTAATTTCCAATAGGTACTTCATGGCTTGCATCGATCTAAAGGATGCATACTATTCAGTACCAATAGACAAGGATCATCGCAGATATTTGAAATTTGTCTGGATGGGGCAGCTCTGGCAGTACAAAGCACTACCTAATTGATTGTCATCAGCACCCAGACTGTTTGCCAAATCATTAAAACCAGCTTTAGCGTGTCTCAGGAAACAAAAACATATTGTTATGGCTTACCTCGTGGGAAAACTTTGGAGTTGGCCAAACTGGCCGTCTCAGCTACCCAGCACCTATTTCAAAAGCTGGGATTTGTCATTCATCCAGATAAATCAAAATTGATGCCTTCTACTACTATGGACTATTTGGGTTTCACAATTGATTCTGTTCATAAATCTGTCACTTTGTCACCAAACAAAGCGTCAGACTTGATAGAAGCATGCAACAGCCTTACTGGCATCAGGAAAACATCTATTTGGCAAGTAGCCAGAGTGATTGGGAGCTAGTGGCTGTCTTTCCAGCCACACAATTTGGCCCACTACATTACCAAAACCTACAAAGGGCAAAAATATCAGCTCTCAAGCACCATGCGGGTCATTTTGACAGGCCAATGCAATTACCAGGGAAAGCGAAATTAGAATGACAATGGTGGATAGACAATGCACGACATTGCTCTAACCCCATTACTATCATAAATCCCTCGGTTATACTACAAACTGATGCCAGCGCAAAAGGTTGGGGAGCAACTAATACCACCTCCAGTAGTGGTGGTAGATGGAATGCACATGAATTAAATCTACTTCCAGCACTAGGAATTATTTATCTAGAAATGCGTGGAGCATTTCATGGACTCAGAGCTTACTGTTCGGACATGCACCATCTGCACATACGTTTACAGATTTCCTCTTTTGATGTTGATTTTTATTTTATTTTTCTTACTGTTTTCCTCTCTTTATAAAAAAAAATTATTAGAGTCAAAATGATACACTTGACGATATTAATAATGTATGTCCGTTGAACATGAAATATTGCTATCATAACATATGTTTGCTAAATCACTGTCTACATACTCTAATAAAAATATATATTAAAAAAATAAAAATAAAAAAAAAATTAATGACAACACCGAATGGATGATGGACCGAAAAGTGTTTGCCGACATTGTAGATCGGTATGGAACACCAGATATCAACCTTTTTGCATCCAGACTCAATCACCAAATATCAACATATGTTGCATGGGAACCAGACCCTGGGGAAGTAGTGATGGATGCTTTCTCGCTACATTGGGGGGATTTGTTTTTCTATGCATTTCCCCCCTTCTGCCTCATCAGTCGGGTCTTGCAAAAAATTAGACAAGACTCCGCATCGGGTATTCTAGGTGTTCCCGACTGGCCTACTCAACCATGGTTCCCTGTGGTACAAGACATGGCCACAGAACCTTGCATCCCAATAAATAAACTTCTGAGTCTATTGGTACACCCTGTGACAGGGCAGAGTCACCCGTGCCATGACCGGATAAACCTGTTGGTTTGCAGGATTTGAAAAGGCCACTTCTGGATTATGGATTCTCCGACCGAACAATCAATGTCATCGTGCAGGGAGTCCACCAGAAGACAATACCTCACATACGTGAAGAAGTGGGAGGTGTTTTGCTCAAAAACGAACACCACATATGGCACAGCCACCATCACGGAAGTGCTGGAGTTCCTGGCAAGCCTTCATTTCGATGAGGGTTTGAGCTATAGTGCCATCAGCTGTGCCAGGAGGGTCCTATCTGACTATCTTGGACAAGGGTGCGATCACCTTGCAGTGGGATCTCACCCTTTAGTGTCAAAATTAATGAGGGGTATATTTAATTCAAATCCCCCCAGGCCTAGATATTCCCAGACTTGGGATAGCAGCATTGTATTAACCATGCTCCGAGGGTGGGCACCAATAACGGGTCTTTCATTGGATACACTGACCTACAAAATGGTCATGCTGATGGCACTCGTAACGGCACAACGGGTCCAGTCCCTACATAAGCTAAGGATGGACACCATGAACATATCCAATAGCAAGGTAACTTTCTTTATACAGGGGTTACTCAGGCAGGACAGGCCTGGTTCATCTGGCCAAAAATTGGATTTCCTAGCCTATCCTGTAGATTGCCGTCTATGTATCGTGACCCACATTTTACACTACATAGAGGTCACTAAGAGTCTCAGGGGCACGGAGAGGGCTTTGCTCATTAGCCACAAATGCCCTCACCATAGAGTCACCGTGCAAACCATTTCCAGATGGTTAAGGGTGGTATTGGGTGCAGCGGGGGTGGACACTAACGTGTTTAAATCTCACTCCACCAGGGCTGCATCCACATCAGTGGCAAGGATGATGGAAGTTCCAATGGACCACATCCTTGCAACAGTGGGTTGGAGTAATGAAAAAACCTTTCAGCGGTTTTACAATAAACCTGTGGCTGCACCTGAGACGTTTGCGGAAAAAATATTAAGTTCTGTTTTATAATTTCCCCGATGTAGGGGCAGTATTGTGGAATAAATACCTTTTGTTTTCAGCACAGTTTCATGTCTGAAATACGTTAACATACTCCTCCATTTCTCGTAATGGCAGTGTGTGAGCATGGACTCGTTCCAGGGCATGAAATCACAGAGCTTTGAAATCTTCACGTAGTCACTCGCGTGACTCCGAAGTAAAATAGTAAGATTAAATGAGAACTTACCAGTTTGAAGTTTGATCTTTATTTTATGAGGTGTTTATGATGAGGGATTACGTGCCCTCCGCTCCCAAACCCTCTATTATAAAGGTCAACTGGTATGCTAGTTCCCTTATCTTACTATGTTAGTCAACTCTGGTATCTGTTATTTCTCACCGCTGCTTTGAAGAATGTCGCGCATGCGTGCTGGCGGGGCCTTCACGTAATCCCTCATCGTAACTCCTCATAAAATAAAGATCAAACTTCAAACTGGTAAGTTCTCATTTAATCTTACTATTTCTCTCACTTCAAGTAGCCCCTGCATTCCCTCTCTCTCTGTCCCTCGCCCACCCAAGTCACACCAGCTTTCGTTCTCACCTAGCAACAGTTAACAATGGCCTGTTTCCTTTATCATCATAACTTTTTTGCATATCTTTAATTCATAGTTCTATATCTCTCTACATATTCGCCTATATCTCTCATTTCCCTTTCCAGTCACTTATAGTCTGAAAAAGGGTCTCAACCCAAAATGTCACCTTCTCTCCAGAGATGCTGCATGACCTGCTGAGTTACACCCAACCACCTTGTTGCAACACCTGCTATTGCTTTTAACAGATATTTTATCACCAACATCATATGGATTATCTAAGTACCGCTGGTTTAATTAAATGTAGTTAAATCAGTGACTGTGCAGTGCTTGGCTCAGCTTCTCACACCAAAGCATTGTTATCACTTCCATGAACCAAATTTAAGCAGTCTCAACCTACTAGGATGGGAACAACCAGGAAACCTTGCACTATACTAGAAAAGGTAGTCCGATTTATCAAATAAAGGACAGAATGTGCTGGATTAACTCAGCAGGTCAGGCAGCATCTCTGGGGAACATGGATAGGTGATGTTGCAGGTTGAGAAATTTAATAGTTTTATTTGCAAGACTTCATCTCCAGAATGATTAAACTAATTAATTTTTGCTATTCTTTATTTCCATGTTAATTAGCAGAAAATCCATTCTCTGCTCAGTTTATGAACATATCAGTGAATTAAAAAGACATTTATGAGAAACAGGGGTCGGTACATTGGAGCAGCATGAAGTTCTGCTGCCGCACTGCACCGGAGACCCAGTTTGATCTCGTCTTCGGATGCTCCCTGTGTGGAGTTTGCACGTTCTCCCTGTGACCTCAGGGGTTTCTTCCAGGTGCTCTGGTTTTCTCCCACATCTCAAAGACTTGTGGGTTTGTAGGTTAATTGGTCTGTGTAAAATTGCCCCTAATGTATGGGAAGTGAATGAGAAAGTTGGATAACCTAGAACTAGTATGAACAGGTGGTCGTCGTGAACTCATTGGGCCAAAGGACCTGTTTCCATGCGGTATCCCAAAGCTAAACTAAACTAAACTAAACATTCTAAATAAGTCTCTGATATTTAGAAATGTTGTGGTCGACAAGAGTGCAAAGTAAATGAAAGGTATCACCTGGTGCAGTAATTTCAAATATCGATTGCAATTTAAACATCTTGGTAAAGAAGGACATGTAACCATCTCAAAAGACTTCGAGAGGCACGGTGGTGCAGCAGTAGAGTTGCTGCCTCACAGCGCCAGAGATCTGGGTTGGATCCTGACTATGGCTGCTGCCTGTACGAAGTTTGTACGTTCTCCCCGTGACCGCGTAGGTTTTCGCTGGGTGCTCCAGTTTCCTCCCACACTCCAAAGACGTACACGTTTGTAGGTTAATTGGCTTTGGTAAAAAAAATTGCGTGCAAGGTGGTGCTGGTGTACGGAGATCGCTGGTCGGTGCGGACCCGGTGGTCCGAAGGGCCTGTATCCGCGCTGTATCTCTGAACTGAAGTGAAACAAATCAAACTACCACTACAACCGATCCCTAAATAGTGGCAAAGTGTAACCAAACCTCAAGTTAAATAAACTCCAGTATTTACATTTTAATACTGTTGAAGAAGTGATAATCTGAATGGAAGATTGTTCAGTTTGTCAAATAACAGGAAGTAACTTAGCAAAAAGAATCAACTTTGCAACAAGAATGAAAGGACAGTTTGAAAATGCACAGTGAGCAACCAAGCATGTACATTATCTTGACTTTAAAACAGTATTCGTGCTGTTGAAAGTTTATGATTGGAAGTACATGTTGACACAAATGATTAGGATCAGAGCATTTTCAATCCACCGGAAAGTGATATATAAATAATGACTTATGATGGACTTGTCGAGCAGTAGTTAAATGAAATTTTCTAGTACTAGCTTCCTCAGTCTTGTTTCACTTTTCCGGCTTCTATACACTACTCTTCCTTGATGATTATCTTGGCATTGATCTAATGCATCAGGGGGCAGCTACATCCTCCATTCTGCTCAAGAGAGCAAGCAGACTGCTGAGGGAGTTGACACGTCAACAATAGCAATGATTGAATTGGTGAATGTTGAACGTCCAGCAAAGTATAAAACAGTTAGGTATGCGGAAATTTGCTTAATAAGTTCAATTGTCGTGTTATCTATGTTTACAATTACCCGGCATTCTTGCATTGAATAATGAATCAATGAATTCTCTCACAATGTCAGAGAGGGATCTCGTCAACAGCTGGAGCACTTCCACGCGTCAGCGAATATCATGGGCCATGAAGCTGCAGGTTTGCAGTTTTGCTAACAAATGTAGGCTCTGGCTTTAGTTTTGAGGTACAGTGCGGAAACAGGCCCTTCGGCCCACAGTGTCCGCGCCGACCCAGCGATCCCCGCACACCAATGCCACCCTACACACACTGGGGACAATTTTTACATTCACCAAGCCAAGTAACCTACAAACCTGTACGTTTTTGGAGTGTGGGAGGAAACCGAAGGTCTCGGAGATGAGGTTGGAGGAGGTGCAAGTCCACCTTTGCCTCACCTCAAAGGACAGATTTACTATCATGAAGGCCAACCACCCTCTTCTTGCTGCTACCATCCAGCAGAAGATATTGAAATCTGTAATCCCACAACACCAGCTTCAGGAAAGGATACACATCCTACAATGATCAAGTTCTTGAACAATTCATACAACCCTAATCCTCTCAACCATGGACCACCACAATCCACCTCTTGCACTTCCAGTGATCTGTTCATTTTTAGTTGTGTTATTAAATTCATTTCTTGATTTTTGCACTCTTCTTTCTTTTTACTCCCTTTGCAAAATTTTATGTGGAATTTAATGTTGATAATTTATGGTTTTGTGTGTTTGTCTGAGTCTATGTGCATGTGATGCTGCTGCAACCAAGATTCACAATGTATCTGTACCTCAGTGCACTTGTGCATCAGCCAATAAACTAGACTTGATTTGACTTGACCCGATCTCCCAATGAAGGTGAATGCCTTGAGCCACATGAGGCAGTAATGATGGATGCATTGGAAAGCTATTCGGGGCTACTGCCTGCAGAATATCTGAATTTTAATGTGCTTCACGAACCTGTCTCACTCACGTGCCATAGTTTTTGATATATTGTTGTACCGGCTATTGATGATATTGAGTATTGATTATCCGCAGCACAAAATGTTTTATCGGTCTGCTGGAAATCATGTCAATCCTACCTTGCAGAGCACTGATTCTTACAGTGCCCTAGGTCATGGAGTCATGCAGCAAGGAAATTGGCCATTCGGCCCAATCATTCATGTCGACCAAGATGTCCCATTTGCCTGCATTTTGCCCATATCCCTATAAACCTTTCCTATCCAAGTGTCTTTTGGACGATGTTCAAGGTCCTTGAGTCTGAACACACCCAGGTACGTCGGAAAAAAACGGTACTTTAATAAGACAGGTAGACAAAAATGCTGGAGAAACCCAGCGGGTGAGGCAGCATCTATGGAGCGAAGCAATGTTTCGGGTCGAAACCCTTCGGGTCTGAAGAAGGGTTTCGACCTGAAACGTTGCCCATTTCCTTCGCTCCATAGATGCTGCCTCACCCGCTGGGTTTCTCCAGCATTTTTGTCCACCTTCGATTTTCTAGCATCTGCAGTTCCTTCTTAAACACTTTAAAAAAACATCCAGGTGGACCTTGGCCAGCAGTGCTGGGAACTTGGGGCAAAGCTCTGCCTTCTGCTGGTGCTCCTACGATGATGATCGCTTAAGGTTAAACATTGAGGCGATGTGCAATGGCTGTCTGTGAGAGCTGGTGAGGGGCTGGCCAGGACAAAGCAAGCAGCTTTGCAGTGCTGAGAAAACTGTTGATTAGAACGGGTGTCAAGTGTTATGGGGAAATGGCAAGAAAATGGGATTAGGAGGCAGAGATCAGCCATGATGGAACGGTGAAGTAGACTCTGAAGAAGGGTTTCGGCCCGAAACGTTGCCTATCTCCTTCGCTCCATAGATGCTGCTGCACCCGCTGAGTTTCTCCAGCATTTTGTGTACCGGTGAAGTAGATGATGGGCTAAATGGCCTAATTCTACTCCTATTACTTGAGAACTTGTGAAATGGCATCAGGGGCTCATCCGGGTCGGCAATGTGAACATGGTCGTTGCAGGGAACTGGCAACTGCTCCACGTGTGGAAAGACAGCCTGTATCATAATGTTTCTCTCATGACCTCTTGTTGGATGTAATAGGGACTCTTGATTCCACTCCCTTTGGTTGCCTCTCTCTCCCCAACCCAGAGCGGGTGATCCCTCGCCGGGGGTTGCCGGAGAAGAGCTCCGACCGCCGGCCTGCAGCCGACAACATCTGGAAGCCGCGGTCTCCATGTAAGGAGGTGGCCAATTTGGGAGCTCCGCCGCTTCCAGAAATGTAATTTACCATGCAGCGTTACAATTAACAAAGGACACAGTACACAACATAATTCAACACAGACATCCACCACATACATTCTTCACTGTTGTGGAAGGCAATACAGTTCAGACAGTCCTCCTCCCTTGTTCACCCGTGGTCGGGGCCCTGACCCTCCGTAGTCGCCGCTACGGACGGCAGGATGTTCAAGGGAGGAGGAGGACAGTCTGAACTGTTTTGCCTTCCACAACAGTGAAGAATGTATGTAGTGGATGTCTGTGTTGAATTATGTTGTGTATTGTGTCCTTTTTTAATTGTAACGCTGCATGGTAAATTACATTTCACTGCACCTTACGGTGCATGTGGCAAATACATTTGAACTTAAACTTGAACTTGAGATACCTCTGTAGTAATGCGCTCAATGGTCCGATGTCTGCATGGGTTCCTTCTTTTGCCTCTCGGAGGAAGCAGTGTTGAGTATGCAGTAAAGCTCTGGCAATCCTGCATGCTCAGGATTTTTCCCCACCTCCAACGTGACCTCACCACTTGCCACATCTTCCCATCTCCTCCCCTGTCTGCTTTCCGCAGAGACCGCTCCCTGGCCAATTCGTCCCTTCCCACCCGAACCACCCCCTCTCCGGGCTCTTTCCCTTGCAACTGCAGGAAATGCTATACTTGTCGCTTTACCTCCCCCTTGACTCCATTCAAGGACCCAAGCAGTCGTTCCAGGTGCGACGGAGGTTCACCTGCACCTCCTCCAACCTCATCTATTGCATCCGCTGCTCTAGAGGTCAGCTGATCCACATCGGTGAGACCAAGTGTAGGCTTGGCGATCGCTTCGCCGAACACCTCCGCTCGGTTCGTAATAACCAACCTGATCTCCCGGTGGCTCAGCACTTCAACTCCTCCTCCCATTCCGAATCCGACCTTTCCGTCCTGGGCCTCCTCCATGGCCAGAGTGAGGACCACCGGAAATTTGAGGAGCAGCACCTCATATGTCACTTGGGCAGTTTTTCCACCAGCGGTATGAACATTAACTTCTCTAATTTCAGGTAGTCCTTACTGTCTCCTCCCCTTCCCAGCCCTCCCTCAGCCCTCTGGGTCCACATCTTCCTTTCTTCGTCCCGCCCCCCCCCCCCCCCACCCTCACATGAGTCTGAAGAAGGGTCCTGACCCGAAACGTTGCCTATTTCCTTCGCTCCATAGATGCTGCCGCACCTGCCGAATTTTTTCACCAGCATTTTTGTCTACGTGCATGCTCAGGATGTGGGTGATGCCTTTCCAGCTGATTTTCCAGACAAATATTAATACAACACCACACTTTCAATTTCCTTTTTTTTTCACATTACATTGCATTATAATAAATTCCACACTGTATTTATACACTGCAAATGGCTGGATTGTAATCACGTATTGTCTTTCTGCTGACTGGATAGCACGCAACAAAACGCTTTTCACTGTAGCTCGGTGCACGTGACAATAAACTAAACTAAATAAAACAAAACCTAAACTGAACTAATATTTTCCAGTGAAATGACGATTTTAAAGAGAGTGCAGGAAACTGGACTAAACAAATTGCCCTGGACTTGAAACATGTACTGTTTTTCTTTCCACAGATACTGTCTGACCTGCTGAGTGTTTCCAGTTCATTTGGATTGGCTAGGATAGACAGGCAAATTATACTTATAGGGTTGACGGTGGAGATACAATGGCAAAGATTTAAAGGTCACATGGATGAACTCCAAAAATTGTTCATCCCTGTCTGGCAAAAAAAATAAACAGGGAAGGCGGCTTAACCATGGCTAACTCTGGAGTGGTGGTGCCATCGAGTGTGGCTGCCCAGCCTGCAGCTGTCTGTCCTTTCATTCTTTTTTGTTATTTTTTCATCTGTTTTAAAGTTTGTTTTGGAGATCTTGTAGTCTTTTTATGTGGGGGGAAGGAGGGGGGGGGGGGGGAGGAAGGGGAAACTGGTTTCTTGGTCACTTCCTGGTCAAGGATGCAACTATTCTCCGAGTCGCATCTTCGCCCCCCCCTCCTCGCGGCCTACCACCTGGATTGGCACGGCCTTTCCTGCCGGAGACCGCCCAGAGCCTCAGCTTCAGCAGCGGCGGCGCATCACTGGATTCCATCGCGGAGCGAGCGATGCCTTACCGGGGTCGCCGTGTTAGAGCGCCGGAGTGTTGGGACTGCCGACGTTGACACTGTGGAGCTGCGGTCTGCGGAGCTTCCAGCCGCTGGCGGCGCTGGCCTTCCAGCCACCGGCAGCACTGACTCTTCAGCCGCTGGCCGCGCTAACGCTGAATTTAACATCGCGGAGCCTGGGACCTCTCGCCGAGATCGCCAGCGTTGAATCTCTGCCCAGCTCGACCGGTGGACTTCGGAAGCCACGGTCTCCGGTAGGAAGCGGCCGATTCAGAGGCTCCGGGCCGCTGAGAGTGTTCTTCAGTTCATGGGCCTGAAACATCGGGCTCGTAGCAGCATTGCGGAAGCCTCAATAGGCCCCAACCAGGGATGAACTGAGGAAGAGGACTGTACTTTGGTGCCTTCCCTCATGCTGATTCTGCTGTGGGTGATGTTTTATTATGTTTTAGGTTAAATTCTAAAGTGTTATGTTTATCTTATTTGTGTGCTGCATGGTAACTCAAATTTCACTGCACCAATTGGCAAATGTCCTTTGTCCTTTGTCCTTGTCCTTTAATGAGGGAAATCAAGGACAGTGTTAAATCGATGCCTACCTGGGTCGCCGTTGGAGCTCCGGAGCGTTGGGCCGCTGCTCCAACATCGTGGAGCTCTGGTTTAGAGAGCTCCCAATGCGGGCGGCGCTGACCGTCATCGTGGAGTCCTGCGGCCCTTTGCCGAGGGCCTCCAGCGTTGCATCTCCACCCGGCGTGGCCAGTGGACTTTGGGAGCCGCGGACTCCGGTAGGAGGGGGCCGACTCGGGGTCTAGGCCGCTGAGGAGGTCCCCCAGCCCTGACGTCGGACTTACATCACCCCGGGGAGCGGGCCTGAACATCGGGCCGCCCGTAGCGGCGACTGCAGGGGGCTCGGAATGGGGAACATCAGGGGAAGCGACTGACTTTGGTGCCTTCCCTCACAGTAGGAAATTTTGATTCTGCTGTGGGGGGATGTTTTATGTTGAATCCTATCTACTCCATGTTGTGTTCTTTATTTTTACTGTATGGCTGTATGGGGATTACATTTCGCTGTGCCAATTGGCACATGTGACAAATAAATGCATCTTATCTTAAATCCAACGAAAAGACATATAAATTGGCCAGAAGAAGCAGCAAACTGGAGGACTGGGAGAAATTTAGAATTCAACGGAGGAGGACATAGGGGTTAATTAAGAGGGGGGAAAAGAACATGAAGAAAGCTTGCGGGGAATATAAAAACTGACTGTAAAAGCTCCCTTAGATATGTAAAAAGGCAAAGATTAGCGAAGACAAATGTAGGTACTTTACAATCAGAGACAGGTGAATTTATAATGGGAAACAAGGAAATGGCAGACCAGTTAAACAAGTATTTTGGTTCTGTCTTCACTAAGGACGACATAAAATAATCTCCCAGTAATTCTAGGGGACCAAAGATCTAGTGGGAGGGAGGAACTGAAGGGAATCCACATTAGTCAGGAAATTATGTTAGGTAAACTTTTGGGACTGAAGGCAGATAAATCCCCAGGGCCTGATGGTCTGCATCCCAGAGGACTCAAGGAGGTGGCTCTGGAAATCGTAGATGCATTGGTGATCATTTTCCATAGTAACTCCACATTTTAAGAAAGGAGGGAGAGAGAATACGGGAAATCATATATCAGTTAGCCTTACATCCGTAGTGGGGAAGATGATTGAGTTGATTATTAAAGATGTAATAGCAGCGCATTTGGAAAGCAGTGACAGGGTTGGTCAAATACAGCATGGATTTATGAAGGGGAAATCATGCTTGACTAATCTTCTGGAATTTTTTGAGGATGTAATTAGAATGGATAAGGGGGAGCTAGTAGATGTTGTGTTGGACTTACAAAAAGCAATTGACAAGGTCCCACACAAGAGATTAGTGTGCAAAATTAGAGCACCTGGTATTGGGGGTAGGGTATTGGTATGGATAGAGAACTGGTTGGCAGACAGGAAACAAGGGTGACAATTAACGGGTCCTTTTCAGGCAGTGATTAGTGGGGTGCCGCAATGCTCAGTGCTGGGACTCCAGTTACTTACAATATATATTAATGATTTAAACAAGGGAATTAAATGTAACATCTCCAAGTTTGCGGGCGACACAAAGCTGGGTGGCAGTGTGAGCTGCGAGGAGGATGCTATGAGGCTGCAGGATGACTTGGATAGGTTGGGTGAGTGGGCAGGTGCATGGCAGATGCAGTAAAATGTTGATAAATGTGAGGTTATCCACTTTAGCCCAGTGGACGACATCGTCAGGAGCTCGCAGATCACAGGTTGGTGACCTGTTTTTCCAGAGCTCCCGCGGCAACAGCTGCGTCTGCTGGACTGGAGGGCGGCAGCTTCGGCAGCTTCGACCGGCCCGCTCGCGGAGCGCGGTTCACCCGCGAGGCTTATTTACATCACCCGGTCACAACATCGGAGGCCCGGGTCGCCTCAGCGCAGGGGAAGAGGAAGAGGAAGAAGGGAAGAGACAAAGACAAGATTTTTGCCTTCCACCACAGTGAGGAGGTGTCTGGTGAACTCACTGTGGTGGATGTTAAATATGTGTTTATTGTGTGTTTTTGTTATTTACTATATGTATGACTGCAGGCAACAAAATTTCGTTCAGACCGCAAGGTCTGAATGACAATAAAGTTTTCCAAGTTTGGTGGCAGGAACAGGAAGGTAGATTACTATCTGAATGGTGTCAGATTCGGAAAAGGAGAGGAGACCTGGGTGTCCTTGTACATCAGTCACTGAAAGTAGGCATGCAGTTACAGCAGGCAGTGAAGAAAGGGAACAGCATGTTGGCTTTCATTGCTTTAGGATCTGAGTTTAGGAACAAGAAGGTCCTACTGCAGTTGTACAGGGCCCTGGTGAGACTGCACCTAGAGTGTTGTGTGCAATTTTGGTCTCCTAATTTGAGGAAGGACATTAATGCTATTGAGGGAGTGCAGCGTAGGTTCACCAGCATGTTCATTCGCGGGATGGCGGGACTGACATATGATTAAAGAATGGGTCGAATGGGTCGAAAGATTGTATTCGCTGGAATTTAGGATGAGAGGGGATCTTCTAGAAACATATAAAATTCCTAAAGGATTGGTAGGCTAGATGCAGGAAATGTTTTCCAGATGTTGGGGGAGTTCAGATTCAGGGTCACAGTTTAAGAATAAGGGGTAGGCCACTTGGGACTGAGATGAGGAAAAACTTTTTTATGCCGAGAGGTGTGCACCTGTAGAATTCTCTGCCACAGAAGGCAGTGGAGGCCAATTCACTGGATGTTTTCAAGAGAGAGAGATAGATTCAGCTCTTGGTGCTAAAGGGATCAAAGGATATGAGGAAAAAGCAGGAACTGATTTTAGATGATCAGCCATGATCATATTGAATGGTGTTGCTGGCTCGAAGGGCCGAATGTCCTACTCCTGCACCTATTTTCTATGTTTCCATGTTTTTATGTTTCTGCTTATACGTTAGATCTTTGGTCTTTCGGGTTTTATTTTTGGTCTTTCGGGTTTTATTTACCGGTAGCCAAGGGGTTAGAAGGCTCCAGGCATTAATATCTTCACCAGAAAAAGGGAAGTGTTTAGGGAATATTCTGGTATATTCATTTTTATATTCTAAAAAAAACACTTCAACAATTTGCTTATTATCTCAACGAATAGTTAAAGCATATGATGTTGCAATATTTCAAATAAGAGATCATAATGATGCAAAGTTGTGGAGAGAATATAACATGTGGAGTATTTTAAATAATCAGTTCTGCTGCAGATTTCTGCTTGTGATTATAGCCTGGTTTGGTTGCATTGATTGCCAAACATCAGTACAGTGTTTAGTTCAAAGCAGGCTAAAATGACAAGCATAATATTTTATCTTCTGTCTCTAATATTTTGGCTGTCACTTTTTGAATAGTTTCTTGCTGGACCCCCAGTCTTTGGACAATTGGGGAAATGTTGGCCATGAGCTAAGTTGAATGCTTGTGACGTATTCTTGGTCTTGCAGTAGGTTTTGGAATAGTCCACTGGACTGAGTCCTGATTGACTTTGATCGGTGATCTGGGATCATATGTTATCAGCTAAACCTCTGTCGCTCTGTTTCCTCTCATTGTATCCTCTGAGTGACCATTTCCTACCCATGTCCTTAAGCAGGGAACAAATAATGAAGATTGTAGTTGACATTACGTGAGGCAGCCCTGTAAAGAAATTGCTGAATTATGTTTTATTCAAGAGGGAAGAAAATATAAAAGATCGTCGTGTTCCCTTTTATGTGCAAACATATGTTGTTCAAATTACAGTTAAAATATATTTGAATTGTTAATATATATATGGATAGCACAATTTGTGGTTAGAATCGTACAATAATGTTGCGTCTATCTTCGGTTTAAACCAGCTACTGTATCCAGTTCCTTCCTGCACACAACATACAATAATCCCCTTGGTACAGTTTTATTCTTTGAGATAAGTCAGAAAAATTTCATCTCCGACAAGTTGAAACCAAATCAGTTTATAGTACACCAGTAGACATGTAACTATTAAGCAGTGTTTACTACTATGACTAAAATTAAGCATTACTCCGTCACCTCTGGATACGCCATTTAACTGAGACCAAGGCTGATCTTTTAGGAGGATATAGAAATAAAACCCTCAACGCTATTTGAAAGGAAACAGGAGAGTATTGGTGCTGCCAAATACAAACTACTGGAGATACTGGAGATGTGAAATAAGACAGAAAACTTGGCAGATCAGACAGTAAGTATGGAATAAGAAATTCAGTTAACCTGTCAGGCTAATGGTCTTCCTGAAACATTAACTCTTGTTTTACTCTCTTCACAGATAAAACATAGAATATAGAAACGTAGAAACATAGAAAACTAGGTGCAGGAGTCGGCCATTTGGCCCTTCGAGCCAGCACCGCCATTCAATATTATCATGGCTGATCATAGCTGATCAGTAACCCGTTCCTGATTTTTTTCCCATATCCCTTAATTCCTTTAGCCGTAAGAGCTAAATCAAACCCTCCATTGAAAATATCCAGTGAAATGGCCTCCACTGCTTCTGTGGCAGAGAATTCCACAGATTCACAACTCTCTGGGTGAAGACATTTTTCCTCATCTCTGTCCTAAATGGACCACCCTTATTCTTAGAACAGTACAGCACATGAATAGGCCCTTTGGCCTAAAATGTCTGTGTCGAACATAATGCCAAAACCATCTCCTATCTGCCAACACATATGTCTCTTAAATGTCGCTATCATATCTGCCTCTGCCAGCAGTGTGTTCCAGGCACTCACCACCCACTGTGTAAAAAAACTTGCCCTGTCCCTTTCACTTTAAGGCTATGCCTTCAGGTATTTTATATTTCCATCTCGAGAAAAAGATTCAGACTGTCCACCTTATCTATGCCCCTTCACAATATTACATACTTCCATCAGGAATCCAGGCATCATTCTGGTAAACCTGTTAAAGAAGGAACTGCAGATGCTGGAGAATCGAGGTACACAAAAAGCTGGAGAAACTCAGCGGGTGCAGCAGCATCTAAGGAGCGAAGGAGATAGGCGACGTTTCGGGTCGAGACCCTTCTTCAGACGGTAAACCTCTTCTGCGCACATTCCACAGCCCCCACATCCTGCCAATAGACAGTAGACAATAGGTGCAGGCGTAGGCCATTCAATGTGATCATAGCTGATCATCCCCAATCAGTACCCCGTTCCTGCCTTCTCCCCATATCCCCTGACTCCGCTAAGAGCCCTTAGCTCTCTCTTGAAAGTATCCAGAGAACCAGCCTCCACCGCCCTCTGAGGCAGACAATTCCACAGAATCATAACTCTCTGTGTGAAAAAGTGTTTCCACATCTCCATTTTAAATGGCTTACCCCTTATTCTTAAACTGTAGCCCCTGGTTCTGGACTCCCCCAACATCGGGAACATGTTTCCTGTCTCGAGCATGTCCAAACCCAAAATAATCTTATATGTTTCAATAAGATTCCCTCTCATCCTTCTAAATGCCAGAGTAAACAAGCCCAGCCGCTCCATTCTATCAACATATGACAGTCCCTCCATCCCGGGAATGAACCTTGTAAACCTACGCTGCACTCCCTCAATAGCAAGAATGTCCTTCCTCAAATTAGGGGACCACAACTGCACACAATACTCCATGTGTGGTCTCACTTGGGCCATGTACAACTGCGGTAGGACGTCTTTTCTCCTATACTCAACTCCTCTTGTTATGAAGGCCAACATGCCATTTGCTTTCTTCACTGCCTGCTATACCTGCATGCTTACTTTCATTGACTGATGAACAAGGACCCCCAGATCTCGTTGTACTTCCCCTTTTCCCAACTTGACACCATTTAGATAATAATCTGCCTACCAAAGTGGATAACCTCACATTTATCCACATTAATTGCGTGTAAAGGGCTGGGTGTCGCCTGTATGGTCGTGAGTAGTCTCCTCAGTCGCCCAAAGAGTCGTAGCGTCTTCCTGGTCGCCGCTGGATTTTCAACATGGTGAAAAATGTTCGGAGACACTTGGTGACAGTGGGTTTGACGCCAATGAGTGTAGCTTGACTTCTCCTGATGTAGGTGCTGTCATAGTTGTCGCCAGGTTAACGTAGGTTGTCGCCGATGTTGACTTTGTTCATTTTTTATTGTTAAATTAATGATTGAATTCATTGAATTAATTCTGTTTCAAATTTTATGTCAAAGGGGGGGTCCAGTCGCCATTTTTTTGGCGACCTGCTACGACTATGACAGTCGCCTAAAAATAGCCTAATTGCGACAGGCCCTTTATGTTGTTGCCCTAACCACTATTAATTTTTGAGTCATCTTCACCAAAAAAAGCAGTATCGTTGGTCACTTGCATTGAACTGATGCTAGAGTATAGGCTCCTGACTTGACTGCTCTCCCAATGTTCAGTCCCATTGTTGTAGAGCATAGGGATCTAGGAGCGCAGGTGCATGGTTCCTTGAAGGTCGAGTCGCAGGTAGATAATGTGGTCAAAAAGGCTTTTGGCACATTGGCCTTCATCAGTCGGAGTATTGAGTATAGAAGTTGGGAGGTCATGTTGCAGTTGTGTAAGACATTGGTGAGGCTGCATTTAGAGCGTTGTGTTCAGTTCTGGGCACCATGTTATCATGTGATAGGAGCAGAATTAGGCCATTTGTCCCATCAAGTCTGTAACTATGTTATAGGAAATATGTTGTCAAACTGGAAATGGTACGGAGAAGATTTACGAGGATGTTGCCAGGACTAGAGTGTCTGAGCTATAGGGAGAGGTTGAGTAGGCTGGGACTCTGTTCACTGGAGTGCAGGAAGTTGAGGGGTGATCTTATAGAGGAATAGATTGGGTAGAAGCACAGTCTCTTGCAAAGAGTAGGTGAATCGAGGACCAGAGGACGTAGGTTCAAGGTGAAGGGGACAAGATTTAATAGGGATCTGAGGGGTCACTTTTTCACACAAAGGGTGGTGGTTGTATGGAACAAGCTGCCAGAGGAGGTAGTTGAGACTGAGACAATCCCAATATTTAAGAAACAGTTAGACAGATGCATGGATAGGACAGGTTTGGAGGGATATGGACCAAACATAGGCAGGTGGGACTAGCATAGCTGGGATATGTTGGCCGGTGTGGGCAAGTTGAGCTGAAGGGCCTGTTTCCACGCTATGACTCTATGACTCATTCCCATCAGTGTAACAGAATACTGAATGAGGAACTTTATGAACAGCTGATATGGTATATTTGACGTATCTTAAGTGACCTACAGTAACACATTTTCCACTAACAATTATCTGGTCATTATCATTCTGCTGTTCATTGGACTCTGCTTGGCACTGAGTCCTTTTGAGAGTTTTGAAACTGTCATGCAGTTTAGGTCTTCCAAAAGGCAATTCTCAACAGATTTTCACTTGTATATCCTTGTTAATGTTTATGTTACTTGCTGTGATTTTAGGACTCTGCCAAATTCCCGATGGAACGTTATGTTACAGTTATACCAGAAGTTGGTAAGCGCGCACTTGGAGTACTGTGTTCACTTTTGGTCATTCTGCTATAGGAAGGATGTCATTAAGTTGGAAAGAGTGCAGAGAAGATTTACAAGGATGTTGCCAGACCTTGAGGGCCTGAGCTCTAGGGTGAGGATGGGACTTTATTCATTGATTAAGGTGAGAGGGGGAACCAGAGGGGCAACCTTTTCACTCAGTAGCTGGTGGGTATGCGGAACAAGCTGCCAGAGGAGGTAGTCGATACAAGTACCATAACGGCATTTAAAAGCCACAATTAAAGGACAAAGGACAAAGGACAAAGGACCAAGGAAATTTATTGTCACATACACCAATTGGTGTAGTGAAATTTGTCTTGCCATGCAGCACACATATAAAGATAGACACAGCACTAAAGAATTAACAATGAACATAAAAACATCACCCCACAATGGTTCCCACTGTGGGGGAAGGCACTAAGTCAATCCCATCCCCATGTCCACCCATAGTCGGGCCTATTGAGGCCTCCACAGTCGCCGCGACGGCGGCCCGATGTTTTAGGCCTTCTCGCCGGGTGATGGCGCTCCGGCATCGGGAGAGTCTTCACAGCGGCTTAGGACATCTGAAACGGCCGCTTCCCTACCGGAGTCCGTGGTTTCCGAAGCCGACAAGGCCACGCTGGATTGAGCTCCACCGCTGGTGATCTCGGCGAGAGATCCCAGGCTCCCGATGTTAAGTTCAGCGCCCCCGCCCGAAGCTGGCCGCTCCACAGTCCCGCAGCTCCGCGATGTTCACCGACCCGCGGTCTCAGCATTCTGGAGCTCCAGCGCGGCGACCCAGGCAAGGTATCGCCCGCTCCCCTCCGCGATGGTGCTCCAGCGCTGAGCCGCTGCCGAAGCCGAGGTTCTGGGCGGTCCCCTCAGGAAACGCAGCTCCAGGCCCGCTGGTAGGCCGTGAGGACGGGTCGAAGTTGCAGCCCGGAGAAAAGCTGCCTCTCCGACCAGGTAGGGACCCTGAAAAGTAGTTTCCCCCTCCGCCCCCCCCCCCCCCCCCCCAACACCCCACATAAAAAAGACTAGAACTCAAAAAAAAACACTAAAACTCACAAAAAATAAAAGAAAGAAGTTAAAAAACAGACAGCTGCAGGCTGGGCAGCCATACCAACTGGACGGCGCCCCCTATCTAGGGTGCATGGATTGGTTAGGTGCATGGATTGGAAAGGTTTAGAGGGATATGGGCCAAATGTGAACAGGTGATGGGACATCTTGGTCAGCATGGATGAATTAGGCCAATGTTCCTGTTTACATGCTGCATGACTCTGTGAGCGGGAAGAAATTCAACCCCACAATAGCTGAGTACATCAAATGCCAAAAGTCACCAGGAGATCTCAGATCTTTCAAACTTCTCCAGGGCAAACCATGCATTCAATGACAGATTACCTTGTGAAATGAAACAAGTTTGCAACAGCAAATGGCAGGCGTAGCATAATATAATTTCAAGCATGCTACTGGCTAACGTTCCGCCAAAGAACAATGCTCAGTGGATACTTTAAGTTAATCCATTCTGTTTCAGTATAATAATACTCATGAACCATTTACTCACTCATTTCTGTCTTCAGTTTAGTTTAGTTTAGAGATACAGCACAGAAACAAGCCCTTCGACCCACCGAGACCGCACCGACCAGCGATCCCTGCACATTAACATCATCCTCCACAGACAAGGGACAATTTTTTACATTTATACCCAAGCCAGTTAACCTACAAACCTGTACGCCTTTGGAATGTGGGAGAAAACCGAAGATCTCAGAGAAAACCCATGCGGTCACGGGGAGAACGTACAAACTCTGAATGGGCAGCACCCATAATGGGGATCAAACCCTGGTCTCTGGCGCTGTAAGGGAGCGCTGTGTCATCGTGCCGCCCTCTTCTGGGCTTCTTTAGTCCCAAAACTCTCATGAGCAATTTATCTTTAAACTTCAATTCTATTGTGCTTCCTATGGATTTTTACACATACTCCTTTTCCAAATTATTAATTCAACAAATGTCTCCAAATGTTTCTAGAGAGGCAGGGGAGTGGGAACCAGAATAGTACATCAGACATTGGAAGGACTGGTGAGGTTAGGGCCAGTAAGTCTGAAAGGTAGAAGAGGTAGGGAGAGGTGAAAAAAAATGGTGATGCTGTTGAGCTTCTTCTTATCGAGTCCACATCACAAGATTAGAAATTGTTAAGCCAGAGCTGAATGCATTTCTCTGCATCTGCCTACAATGGCGTCTTGAGCTTCTTGCGAGTAGTGGTGGAAAGAATGGTGGAAACAGGGCAGCGACGTGAACGCTCTTTCCTTGACCCCACTGATGGGCTGAAGAGTGTTGATTTCAATGCAAGGAGTATTGTGGGGAAAGCAGTTGAATTTAGAATCTGGATTGGTGCTAGGGACTATGATGACCATGGCCATTATGGAAACTTGGTTGCGAGAGGGACATGGTTGGCAGTTTGGTGTTCCAGAGTTTCAATGTTTCAGTTGTTGGGCAATGAGCCTGGCCAATGAGGTGACTGGTGTGTCAGTGGAAGAACATTTTAGCGATTGTGATCGCAACTCCATAAGGTCTGAAGGAGGGTCTCAACCTGGTCGAGGATGCGTCTTTCCTCCAAGCCACATCTTCGCCCCCTACTTGCGGCCTACCTTCTGGATTGGCGTGGCCTTTCCTGCCGGAGATCGGCCGGAGCTCCAGCTTCAGCAGTGGCGTAGCTCTGAAGTACCATCGCGGAGCGGGCGATGCCTTACTGGGGTCGCCGTGTGGAGCTCCGGAGTGCTGGGATTGCCGACTTCAACATCGTGGAGCTGTGGTCTGCGGAGCTTCCAGCCACGGGCGGCGCTGACCTTAACATCGCCGAGTCCTGGGATCCCTTTGCCGAGGGCCGCCAGTGTTGAATCTCTGCCCAGCTCAGCCTGAAGACTTCAGGAGCCGCGGTCTCTGGTAGGAAGTGGCCGTTTCGGAAACTCCAAGCCGCCGAGAATGTTCTTCCGTTCGGAGTTTCGATCATCCCGGCGAGAGGAGGCCCCGACCACGGGTGAACGAAGAGGTAGGACGATGGCTGAACTTTATTGCCTTCCCTCACAGTGGGAAATGCTGATTCCGCTGTATGGGGATGTTTATGTTCAATTCTATCGTGTGTTGTGTTCTTTTTATACGTGTGGCTGTTTGGCAATACAAATCTCACTGTACAGATTGGTGCATGTTACAATAAGTGTAACTTGAACTTGAACATGGAACGTCACCCATTCCTTCTCTCCAGATACGCTGCCTGCCCGCTGAGTTTCTCCAGCATTTTGTGTCTATCTTCCATAAATTTTAATGTTTAAGAAGGAAACTGCAGATGCTGGAATATCTAAGGTAGACATAAATGCTGGAGAAACTCAGCTGGTGAGGCAGCATCTATGGAGCAAGGGAATAGGCAACGTTTCGTGTCGAGACCCTTCTTCGGGTCAAGAAGAAGGACCTCGACCCGAAACATTGAAGAGACCCTGAAGAAGGGTCTCGACCCGAAACGTTGCCTGTTTCCTTCGCTCCATAGATGCTGCCTCACCCGCTGAGCTCCCCAGCATTTTTGTCTACCTTCCATGTTTTAAGATTGTTTTGAAAAGGGATAGGTTTGACCTTGTGGGAAGGCAAAGTCCTGGAGGACTGGAGAATAGCTAATGTTATTCCTTTGATTAGGATGGGAAGTAGAGATAATCCAGGGAATTATAGGCTGGTGAGCCCATGTCGGTGGTAGGGAAGTTATTACCAATCTTGGGATTTCTTGGGACTGGATTTCCTTGCATGTGAAAGAAAACAGATTAATGTGCGAAAGTCAGCAAGACTTTGTATGAGGGTACACAAAAAGCTGGAGAAACTCAGCGGGTGCAGTAGCATCTAAGGAGCGAAGGAGATAGGCGACGTTTCGGGTCGAGACCCTTCTTCAGACTGGTCAGGGATCAGGGAAACGAGAGATATAGACGGTGATGTGGAGAGATAAGGAACAATGAGTGAAAGATATGCAAAAAAAGTATCGGTGATAAAGGGAACAAGCCATTGTAAGCTGTTTGTGGTGTGAAAATGAGAAGCTGGTGCGACTTGGGTGGGGGAGGGAGATAGAGATAGAGGGAATGCCAGGGCCCGAGGGCTGAGGGAGAGGTGGGAAGGGGAGGAGACAGCAAGGTTAACAGAATTGAGAAAATTCAATATTCAAGCCCAAAGGATGCAGACTCCCCAAGCGGAATATGAGGTGCTGTTCCTCCAGCTTGCGGTGTTGCTCACTCTGGCCGTGGAGGAGGCCCAGGACCGAGAGGTCGGATGTGGAATGGGAGGGGGAGTTGAAGTGCTGAGCCACCGGGAGGTCGGGTTGGTTATTGCGGACCGAGCGGAGGTGTTCGGCGAAGCGATCGCCAAGCCTCCGCTTGGTCTCACCGATATAGATCATCTGGCATCTGGAGCAACGGATGCAGTAGATGAGGTTGGAGGAGGTGCAGGTGAACCTCTGTCGGACCTGGAAGGACTGCTTGGGTCCCTGAAAAGGAGTGGAGGGGGGGAGGTGAAGGGACAAGTGTTGCATTTCTTGCGGTTGCAAGGGAAAGTGCCCGGGGAAGGGGTAGAGTGGGAGGGGAGGGAAGAATTGACAAGGGAGTTGCGGAGGGAGCGGTCTTTGCGGAAGGCAGACAGGGGGGGAGATGGGAAGATGTGGCGGGTGGAGGGGTCACGTTGGAGGTGGCGAAACTGGCGGAGGACTATATGTTGTATTTGCCGGCTGGTGGGTGAAAGGTGAGGACCAGGGGGACTCTGCCCTGTTTGCGAGTGGGGGAATGGGGAGCGAGGGCAGTGTTGCGGGGTATGGAGGAGACCCTGGTGCGAGCCTCATCAATAGTGGGGGAGGCCCCTGTCTGCCTTCCGCAAAGACCGCTCCCTCCGGGCACTTTCCCTTGCAACCGCAAGAAATGCAACACTTGTCCCTTCACCTCCCCCCTCCACTCCTTTCAGGGACCCAAGCAGTCCTTCCAGGTCCGACAGAGGTTCACCTGCACCTCCTCCAACCTCATCTACTGCATCCGTTGCTCCAGATGCCAGATGATCTATATCGGTGAGACCAAGCGGAGGCTTGGCGATCGCTTCGCCGAACACCTCCGCTCGGTCCGCAATAACCAACCCGACCTCCCGGTGGCTCAGCACTTCAACTCCCCCTCCCATTCCACATCCGACCTCTCGGTCCTGGGCCTCCTCCACGGCCAGAGTGAGCAACACCGCAAGCTGGAGGAACAGCACCTCATATTCCGCTTGGGGAGTCTGCATCCTTTGGGCTTGAATATTGAATTTTCTCAATTCTGTTAACCTTGCTGTCTCCTCCCCTTCCCACCTCTCCCTCAGCCCTCGGGCCCTGGCATTCCTCTATCTCTATCTCCCCCCCCACCCAAGTCGCACCAGCTTCTCATTTTCACACCACAAACAGCTTACAATGGCTTGTTCCCTTTATCACCGATACTTTTTTGCATATCTTTCACTCATTGTTCCTTATCTCTCCACATCACCGTCTATATCTCTCGTTTCCCTGATCCCTGACCAGTCTGAAGAAGGGTCTCGACCCGAAACGTCGCCTATCTCCTTCGCTCCTTAGATGCTGCTGCACCCGCTGAGTTTCTCCAGCTTTTTGTGTACCCTCGATTCTCCAGCATCTGCAGTTCCTTCTTTAAGACTTTGTATGAGGCAGCTTGTTTCTTACTAATTGGATGGAATTTTTATGAGGAGGTTGCAAAGGTGATCTGTGAAGGGAGGGTGGATGTTTGCCACATGGATTTTAGTAAGGCAGCTGATAAAGTCCCCCATGGCAGGCTGATCCAGCAGATTAAAATGCATGGGATTAACAGTTATTTAGTCATATGGATTCAGAGCTGGCTTCTTGATAGATGACAGAAGATTGTTGGGGGGGAAAGACAACATTTAGGCTGGAGGTCTGTGTTCAGTAGAGTTCTGCAGGGGTCTGAATTGGGACCTCTGTTGTTTGTAATAAATATAACTAACTTGTATGGAAACGTAGATGGGTTGGTTAGTAAATTTGCAGATGACACCAAGTTTGTTGGTTTCGCAGACTATGAAGAAGGTTGTCAAAGTATGCAACGGGATATAGACCAACGACATAAATATGCGGAGAAAAGGCAGAGTTGTGAGTTCAAATGGAAATGGAAAAAATGCAATTAATGGCAAGACCCTCAACAGCATTAATGTTTCAGAGGGATCTTGAGGTTCAAGTCCACAATTCCCTGAAAGTGGCAACACAAGTTGATAGAGTGTTAAAGAAGGCATTTGGTATGCATACCTTCATTAGTCCGGGCTTTGAGTATAAGAGTCAGGAAAACATGATTCAGCTTTATAGGACTTTGGTTTGGCTGCATTTGGAATACTGCTGCAGTTCTGCTCACCTTAATACAGGAAGAATGTAGAGGTTTTGGAAAGGATGCAAAGGTGGTTCACCAGAATGATGCCTGGATTAGAGGGTATCAGCTACAGGGAGAGGTTGGACAGACTTGGATTGTTTTCTCTGGATTGCCAGAGGTTGAGGGGAGACCTGATAGAAGTATATCGTCAGGTCTCGCGTTTGATCTAGTTTCTGTTTCTTATTGGTTGTTAGTATTTGAGTTTGCATTCTTGTTTTATTTTGGTGTCTCACACCTCCTCTTGTTTCAGGTCCCATTTCCTGTCATGTCGTTTACCCTCATGTGCTCGTTGGCCCCGCCCTGATGTGTTTCACCTGTGTCTCGTTATCCCCTGTTAGTCCGTATTTAAGCCCTTTGTGTTTTGGTTCTCATTGCCAGTTCGTTGTGTATGCTACTTAGTATCACCTCGTTCCAGCTCTAGAAATATTGTGACCTTGTGATCTCAACCATTGCCTGTTTTTTGACCACTGTTTTTGCCTGCTCCTAGATTATACTGTTGCCTCTGTTTTTGCTTACCTGTGTACAGACTTGAACTGATTAAACTCTGAAAACGGATCTGCCCTGTGTCTGAGCCTGCATTTGTGTCCTCCTCGTTCAGTTCTGACATATGTAAAATTATGTTTCAAAGATGGGATAGGAAGTCAGAACCTTTTTTCCCCAGGAGAGAAATATCAAATGAGGGTTTAACTTTCAGGTGAGCGGGGCAACATATAAAAAAGATGTGTGGCAATTTTTAACCAAGAGTAGTGAATGCCGAGAATACTGGTGGAGGCAGATATGATTGTGGCACTTTGTCATGGCTATCCCTCGAAGTCGTGAATGATGGTCTACGTTCTGTTGTTTTTCTGGACTCTCAGGTGGTTTATGAGCCCAATCCTGGCTTTGAAAGTTCTTCAGCAATGAGGACAGGTAATTCCAGATGGCAGATCGGGCTTTGGTTGTTGCTGCCTCTCTCGCCGTTTCTTCTAATTCTGCGCATCTCTTGGCTTCAAAGGTCGCTGTTCCTTCTTGGATGATGGTTCGCCAGAGTTTCCTGTCCTGGGCGTTGGTTTCGCATTTCTTCATGCTGGCTTTTCCTAAATAGGGCTGCTCAGATATGAATACTGCTACCGAACAACTTTCCTGCTGCAGTCCAAAGTTGAGCGATTGAATCAAGTATTCGCAGCTTCCGGGCCGGTTCTTCACTCGGAGCTTCCGGCCGTCGCGTGGCCTGCTACCGTCGCCCTTCCCCGATCGCCGAAAGTCTGGAGACGTGTTGTGCTGCTCACAGAACGAAGACGCCTGTGTGTGTGTTTGTTTAACGTGTGCTTGATGTTGCACTCCAGGAAGCACACGGTCCTTCACAAATCAATCAACTAATTCCAATGGCAAGGGAACCAAGACGATTGGAGCTAATAGATCTGTTGCAGCCCTCACAGCTGTTGAGTTCAAGATAACTTCGTCCGCCTGGTCCACCGTTGAGGTCTTGTCCGTTGGATCGTTCTTAGTCTGGACCCTCATCCTCGACCTTACCGCCATGGGTGGCCCTACCAAAAGCTGGTGCTTCCGACGGCATCGCCCTCGGAATCATGGGGTCACACGAGCTTCTTCACCATGACAAGGTAAATGATCTGAAGAGGTGTGGCATTTAAGAGACTTTGGATAGGTACAGGGACATACAGGGAACGGAGGGATATGGATTACATACAGGCAGATAAGAGTTCATCATGGCATTATGTTCAGCACAGACACTATGGGCGAGAGGGCCTGTTCCTGTGCTAAATTGTTCTAAGTTCTGTGTTAAACAGTAATCTCCCCTGTTAAAATAGGTTTAGTTACTTTTCATACGTAGCAAATGGGAAAGGTTGAGATAAATGAGTATAAACAAAACGTCAAAGAAACTGGAAATCTGAAATAATAAGCAGAAAACTGGAAGTATTCAGCAGGTCACGCAGTATTAAAGTATTTTTTTACTTTCATAAGTGCTGCTTGGTATACTAAATATGTCCAGCACTTCCTACATCTATTTGAGGTGCTCTGTATTGGGGTGACCAGAACTGCACGCAATACTCCAAACGCAGCCTAACCAAAGTCCGATAAAGCTGCATCATGTTTCCCTGACTCTTATACTCAATGCCCCGACTAACAAAGGGAGGCATACCATATGCCTTCTTTAGCACTCTGTCTGAGCAACTGACTGAGTTCACTATGTGTATGATCACCCTCCATCAGACGTTTGGCTTAATAGATATTTGCTCTGAAGAAACTATTTCACCATTTGCTCAACATGTCCGGAAGTAATCAGCAGGCCTCTTTCACTGATGTGGGCATATTATCACAGCTTCAGTTTCTCCATGATGTCTGCATTTTCTCCATACGTGTTGAAAATCGCACATTCCAGGCTGCACATTGACTCACTAATGAGTTACTTCTGGTTAAATATTTATACTGAATGGGTTACGGCTGATTTGCTACATTATTGCAGTTATGATCTACCTCATTTCTTTATTGTGCTTCATTTGGTCTGTCCGAAAGATCACTGGTTAAAACAATGTGGCCTTTGAAAGAATTGTATCGACTAACACACAATCTGCACAGTAAAAACAATAAATTGGAATTAAGATATTCCCACTCCAAATAATGATCTATAAGATGACGCATTGAAAATCAAAATTTACATTTAAATTCTAAAGAAACTATTTTATTATTTGTTCGTGAGGTGCTCACAGCCTATGAAGGAAATGTACCTCTTTGTGGATGATGGGGCATTGAAATGTTTGCACACAATAAAAAGTATCCTTTAAACAAACGATAGAAAAGGGTTTGAGGTATTTATTGATCATTTCAGTGAAAATATTGTCACTTTGTGAAACTGTTATTAGTGAGTGATTATAGAACTCAGTAGAAGGCACAAGTATTTAGGCACGAACACAAAGTCTCAAAACGCATCGTTAAATATTGTGCAAAACATGGATGAGACGGACTTCTTTCTTGAAATATTAAACCGGAGAGTGAAAAGATTAACAATCTAACCATTGTGATGTTGCACAAACTATTTTAATGCCAACCGAAAACCGGACTCATCCATGTACTAAAATATATCCCAAATTCTTTTACATTAACACAATAGTGGCAGACTAAATGAATCTTAAATCAGGCTTGTTAAAAATGCAAGAGCAGAGAAGCCACTTCAATAGTTTATCTGAACATTGTTCATCGTAACCCAAGAGTTAATACTTTGAAGTGAATTGTCTGAAGAAGGGTCTCGACCCAAAACGTCACCGATTCCCTTTCTCCAGAGATGCTGCCTGTCCCTGTTCAGTTACTCCAGCATTTTGTGTCTACAGAAACATAGAAACATAGGTGCAGGAGTAGGCCATTCAATATGATCATGGCTGATCATCCAACTCAGTATCCTGTACCTGCCTTCTCTCCATACCCCCTGATCCCTTTAGTCACAAGGGCCACATCTAACTCCCTCAGTTAACACATCTATCTTCAGTTAATACTTTGAACTACGTTCCAAACGGGTCATTTGGCCTCATCTGAATTTCAGATTATTAGACAAAATGTTATGTAAATCATAGTTAAAATTTAAATTCTTAAACTCTGTCCCAATCTATATATTGTGGTGCAGTGAGTTTTATGTGATCAGTAAGAGCATCACAAACTCTTGCTAGGACAGGGATTTGATTTTCAGCAAATGTACATTCACTACAGAACAGATGAGAAATGTCTGTTCCAGTAACTGTCGGGTCATTGTGAGGTTTCAGACATAAAATAACACTTAGCCTTTTCCCTCCCAGAGTTTGATTAAATTGCTGCACTTTTGCTTCTGACATGTCTTATTATTTTGCATTCCATCATATTTAATGCTTGACCAGCTCAAGTTACTGTTAACCCTACCAATGTTTCTCATACTTTATTAATGACAATAGAAGGAAATCAATTAGACCATCAAATCTATACCAGCGTCAGAGCAATCCATCCCTTCACCGCTGTGACCCCGTATCTGTCACATGGCATCGATTCCCCATCCCCTCTATATTCTTCCGCCAATCGCCCACACTGCTGGTAATCTATAATGGCTAACTACTTCACCAACATGTCTTTGGGATACGAAAGGAAAGTAACGCACTATGGATAATACACGCAGTCATAGGGGGATATGTGTAGGAAGGAACTGCAGATGCTGGTTTTTATGTCTATATTCAGTCATAGGAATGGGACTGTCCCACTTGGGCAACCTAAGTGGTGAGTTTAGAAGACTTTGGGAGAGTTTGAAAACATTTCATGTTGAAGACCTCCTTCGACTCTGTAGAAGACCTCCTTCAACCTCCCTTCGACTATGTAGAAGACTCTCTACGATTACCTTCAACTACCTTCGACTACCTTCGACTAACATGCCGACCTACTATGACCTACTACGAGTAGAAAAAGTATAGACTTTTTCCATGGCGACCTTTTTTTACTCGCGGGCATTATTCAACATATTGAAAAATACGCCGCGACCTAGCTGAGGCCTCGAGTACACGGGGACTTCTCTCGAGCATGAAGGAGAGTTACAAAGACCTCCTACGACCTCGTGTCGACCATGCTGCGAGTATGAGTCGAGGCAAACTCGCCAGAACTCACGGATTGGGCCGCCCAAGTGGGACAGGCCCTGAAGAATGTGCTAACTCCACATTGATATCTCCAAAGTTTAGGTTCAAACAATATTCTGGAGCAGTTCGACAGCAGCTATTACTGCTATAACTGTGACTATAAGGGCAGCACGGTGGCACAGCACTAGAGTCACTGCCAGAGATCCAGGTTGGAACCCGACTACAACTAAAGTTTGCACATTCTCCCTTTGACCTGCATGGATTTTCTCAGAGATCTTCAGTTTCCTCCCACACCCCAAAGATGTACAGGTTTGTAGGTTAATTGGCTTCGATATGAGTGTAAATTGTCCCTAGTGTGTGTGTAGGGTAGTCCTAGTGTCCGGGGATCGCTGGTCAGTGCGGACTCGGTGGGCTGAAGGCGGTGGTGTTCCCGCGCTCTATCTCCAAACTAAACTAAACTAAACTGCCGTGTCACTGTGGAGCCTGTTGTTGTGTACTTTGTATCAATTGTTTTATGAAATAGATTATGAATATTTATACCTTTGGTCGAATTAATAATTTCCAGGTGCTTTGAGTTGGATTTTGTGTTTAGCTATGAAATCTGTCGACTCCTAACGCAAGGCAAATGGTGATGCACACAAGGGATTCATGACCATGCCTAAATGAACTATATCAGGCAAGGAACACTTAGAAAGCCAATAATTACTAAAACAGGAAACACAGATGTAATTCAGTCTGGTTTTAAAGCAACCGCTTTGTTCTTAACTTCACATATTATTTTGACTTTGTACTTTTTATTGTCTTCTTCCCATGACATTGTTTCCAAATTTGGAAACAAAATTGACAATCTTAAAGAAGGTAGGTGAGTGATATTTGGACCAAAATTTAAGATTTCTGAAGAGATATTCTGTAAAATACAGTAAAAGAGAGATCATTATTATGATGCGATACGATACGATAGAAATGTATTTATCCCAGGAGGGAAATTAATCTGCCAACAGTCATAAAAAACAAAAAATACATGAAACATAAAATAAAAATGACCCTGGCGTATAATTGACTCCCTATAATTTAACTTCCACTGTCTATTTTCTCTTTATTTTTCTTTCCACTACAAGTCATCCCTTTCCTTCTCCCTGTGTTGGTGTTCACTTAGTTGCCTTCCCTTTACTTTCCCTTTGCATACAAAGTGATTGCCAAGGGGTGGTTGGCCACGTTTCAGTCTTGGAATTATTGTTTTTGGTTCTGTTCTCTCAGAGTTCAGTTTTTATGCCGTGTTTGATCAAAATCAGGCATTTTATCTATTCAAAAATGTGCATAGAATATTTGTCTTTGATAAATAACACCTAAATCAATATTTGTGAGGGTAATTATAGACCAATTCAGGACTTGTCATGAGTGAAAGGAGCAGAATTAGGCCATTCGGCCCATCAAGTGTACTCTGCCTTTCAATTATGGCTGATCTATCTTTCCCTCCTCCTGCCTTCTCCCCATAACCCCTGACACCCATAAGAATCTATCTATCTCTGCCTTAAAAATATCCACTGACGGCCTCCACAGCCTTCTGTGGCAAAGAATTCTACAGAGTCACTACCCTCTGACTAAAGAAATTCCTCCTCATCTCCTTCCTAAACTTCCTTTAATTCTGAGGCTATGACCTCTGGTCCTAGACTCTCCCATTAGTATGGTGGATAGTTGCCTGGAACCTTTTCCTCTCCACTGATGATCCATTTAGTTATGCCAGCACTGATATCAACATGCATATTCAATATAAATTCTTCCGGGGTTCAGGTCGGTTGACACTGTTAAGGCCATGTATGTCCACTCGCTTTCTGAACCTCTAGTCCTAGACTCTCCCACTAGTGGAAACATCCTCTCCACAACCACAACTTGGTGGTTAGAGAGGAGATTAACGCAATAGAAAGGAAGGACATTAGCTTGGAGGGTGTGGGATCGAAATGGGTGGAGCTGCGAAACACTAAGGGGCAGAAAACGCTAGTGGGTGTTGAACTCCAGCTAATACAGGCCCAGTGGTGGGCCTGTAACCTCCTCAGGACCCTCTGCTGAACCAGCATATGTTGGTTATTTCCCCAACAGATTGTGTCATTATGATTAGCTTTTCTTTTCACAGCCTTCCCAAGGACAACCATTCTGGCATCCAATTGCGTCAAACATGTGGTGCATGGGAACTCACTCCCAACTCATTCACAACTGGGAGTTCAATAGGAGTTCATTCCCAGGTTCAGATCCACCAAACTTCCTTTATAATTGCTGGAATCGACAGCCTAAATCACAACCTAGTTTTAGTCTGCCAAATCCTGCTGTGATCATGCTTTAAAACCCCACAATAATATTTGTTTTTTGTTACTGACCTGAAGCAATAACTGTTTTACTTTCCCCCTCAGATGTTGCCTAACTTGCTGTCCCTTTACAGGATTTTCCAAGCGCTCTTTCAAGCTTCTGGATCTTCTGCCATATGGGAGCGAAGAGCATAAGGAATGGTCGTGGTATATCAAGTCTTTGATTATGCTTTTCTAAGGCAACATGAAATGTTGATGGAGTCAACAGTCCACAACTCTGCAATTTCTTATGGTCTTTAGAAGAGCTGTTCCCAGTCCAAATGTGTAGGAAGGAACTGCAGATGCTGGTTTAAACCAAAGATAGACACAAATAGCTGGAGTAACTCAGCGGTTCAGGCAGCATCTATGCAGAGAAGGAATGGGTGATGTTTTGGGTCGAGACCCTTCTTCAGGCTTTAAAAGAGATAGTCCAGCCCTAAAAATAATCTCGGTATACTATAAGCAACCTTATTTTATTAATACAATAAAAATTTAAAGCTGCATTTATACGGTTTAATATACCCAGATCCAGAAAACCAGACCTTTAAACTAGCAATGACATGCACATCACAAATCTTCCATTTATAACCACTCAGCACAATTTACCTATGTTAAAGAATGTGATCAATTCTTCCCTCTGCCGATATGAAAAATACATCCAATGTTTGAATGTGGAGCGGTGGAGAAGCCCCCGCTGGTTTAGAGTACACCAGATAGCAATAGTTCCTTGCCTGGAATTATCTCCAAGTTGGGATGGAAGATTGCGTCCTTCATGTGGTCCGCCCTGTTTTGATGAATGCAATCAATCCGGCGTGCACAATCAAATAAGATCAAATAGAACAAGTTGTCCTACAACTTTAGGCTGTGCACGCCACACGCTGGAAGAAGACCTCCAAGTTGCCCTCGACGATTGGCACATCTGCCAAACTAAAGACCAATTTGGTACAAGTGGCTGATTCAAAAGGAAATAGTTGACCTCTACGCACTGTGCTTCCAAAGTTAGTTAGCTAATGCTATGGTGTGCTGCGAATTAAACCCAAGAACATGTGTCAATTTAAAAAGTTTTTGAGATCAGAAAGTTTGTAAGTCCCCCCCCCGCCACGGGTACCATGTAATCCCGTGCAACCTGCTCCATGGTCGGATATTCGGCGACTAAACCGTCTCCCCCACCTGGTTTGCCAGGTGAGGAGG
Organism: Okamejei kenojei; assembly: GCA_035221665.1. Lineage (NCBI taxonomy): Eukaryota > Metazoa > Chordata > Chondrichthyes > Rajiformes > Rajidae > Okamejei > Okamejei kenojei. The sequence goes on from CM069131.1 coordinate 9,188,156, forward strand.
GGGCTGTGGACTGCCAGCAGGACCAAAAACAAGACCTGTCAAAGGGCGGATGAGCTCCTAGCGAGCCAACGGCCATCCACACTTCAGTAGAAGTTGCTATCACTGTCGTACATAGCGTTGTAAGGCACCGTGCCCGTTGATGTTTTTGATGATGATGATGAGAAATGTTTTATTTGTCGATTTTCACCATTCTTTGGGTGCGCCTGCAGTCACACCGGCTGTGGCACAGTGCCTTGCCCAAGAGGAATTCACGATCCGTTATTTCAAAGGGGGCACAATGTACTCTTATTGTGCCCTCGTGTGACATCTGCACAACCACATGGTGATCCTGGTGTCGTCCTCTTTCTCTGGCCAATTGGCATTGTAATGAATCTACTGGCAATGCAGTGGGGTAAGATCTCAGAAGTTGCTAAAAGTCAGGAACTGGAATGTACAGAGGACCTCAGGAAAACTACAACCACACAGAAGGACAGATTGTTGGGGGTGCAGACGTTCACATGAGACATGAAGAATTGCAGATGCCGGAATCTTGAGCAAAATACTAAGTGCAGGAGAAACTCATTGGACCAAGGAACTGCAGATGCTGGTTTACAAAAAAAAAAGTTACAAAGTGCTGGAGTAACTCAGTGAATCAAGCAGCATCTCTAGAGAACATGGAGAGGTGACAAGACCCGACCTAAAACGTCACCTATCCATGTTCTCCAGAGATGCGGCCTGACCCGCTGAGTTACTCCAACACTTTGTCGAAAGCTTTTTTTTGCCGAAATTAGGGTCAAACAGCATCTGTGGAGAGAACGGATCGGCAACATTCTGGACCCCTCTTCAGAATCTATCAGACTTTATCAGACTCTGTGTCCCCCAGGTTCTGACTGACTTCCTCCGAGATCTTAAATTTGTGATTCTTTTTCATTTTTCTGAACATTTTTCTGAGGCTTCAAATAGACATAGATGGTTAATGCCGTCAAGGTATTGAGTGTAGAAGTTGGGATGTTATGTTACAGTTGCACAAGGAGTTGGTGAGGTGGCATTTGGCGTGTTGTGTTCAGTTTTAGTCACCTTGCTAACGTCAAGGATGATGTTCAGCTGGAAGTAGTGCAGTGACGATTGACAAGGATGTTGCCCGGGCGTGATGGCCTGAACTGTAAGTGACAGGCCTGGCAGGCTAGGAATTTATTCTTGGAGAGAAGGCGGCTGAGGAACGATCTTGAAGAAGTGTATAGGATCACGAGGGGAATGGATAGGGTCAGTGCAGAGCCTTTTACCCAGAGTAGGGGAATCAAGAATCAGAAGGCATAGGTTTAAGATGAGAAGGGAAAGATTTAATAGGAAACTGAGGGGCAACTTTTTCACAGAGGTGGGTATATGGAACGAGCTGCCAGAGGAGGTAGATTAGACAAGTACTAAATTAACATTTCAAATTAATTTGGACAAGAGCATGGATAGGAAAGGTTTAGAGGGATATAGGCCCAATGCAGCAGGTGAGATTAGTGCAGAAGGAGCATCTTGCTTAGCATGGGCAAGTTGGGCCAAAGGCCCTGCTTCTCTCGTGTATGAGTCTATGACTCAAAGTGAGTGGGCAAAGTCGCAACTACAGTACATTGTGGGGAAATGGGAATTTGCCCATTTTTGTGGGAAATGGGCAAATTCAAAGAAAGTATTATCTAGAGAGATTACAGAGCTCTGAGATCTGGATGGATGTATGTTTCATGGTAATTCACAAAAGGTGCCCCATCACAGGAAGGAGGTGAAGAATTTGAAAATGGTGCAGAGGAGGTTTACCAGAATGATGCTGGGTTTGCGGATATTAGCACCAGGGGTAAATTGGACCGATTTGGATTAAATTCTCTGGAATGCCAGAGGTTGAGTGGAGAGCTGACAGAACTGTATGAAGATAGACACAAAATGTTGGAGTAACTCATCAGGACAGACAGCATTTCTAGAGGGAAGGACTGGGTGATGTTTCGGGTCGAGACCTTTCTTCAGACTCGACCCAAAACGTCACCCATTTCTTCTCTCCAGAGGTGCTGCCTGACCTGCCGAGCTACTCTGGCATTTTGTGTCTTTCTTCGATGTAAACCAGCAGTTCCTTCCTTCACAGAGATATATGAAATAATGAGAGGCATAGGTCGGGTTGACAGTTACGGTGTCTTGCCTTGCAGCAAAGCGCAGCGCCGGATACCCGGGTTCGATTCCGACTACGGGATTTGTACGTTCTCCCCGTGACCTGCGTGGGCCTTCGGTTTCCTCCCGCACTCCAAAGACGTACAGATTTGTAGGTTAATTGGCTTGATAAATGTAAAAATTGTCCAGTATAAAATTGTCCAACTTCCAGTATAGTCCCCGGTGGACTCTTCAGAAGGTACGAGGTACAAGTTAGAACCTTTTTCTCAAGATGGAAAAAGTACCAGAGGGCATAACGTTAAGGTGAGTGGGGCAAAGTTTAAAGGAAATGTGCGGGGCAAGTTTTTTTCCACAAAGGTTGGTGATTGTCTGGAACACGTTGCTGGGGGGTGCGGTTGAGAAAGATGAAATAGTGGTATTTTTAGAGACTTTTGGATAGGCGTATAAATATGTAGGGAATGGAAGGATATGGATCATGTCCAGGCAGATAAGATTTAGTCTTGGCATCATGTCCGGCATAGACATTGTGGGCTGAATGGCCTGTTCTTGTGCTGTACTGTTCTATGTTAGTACGCAAATACAGCAATAAATGTTAGATTAAATACATAGACATGTTAGATATAGGTCAAAAGATCAGGGAGCAAGGTGATGCATTTAAGGTAAAGGGCCTGTCCCACTGTACGAGGTAATTCAAGAGTTCTCCCGAGTTTTCCCCTGATTTGAACTCGGAGAATGTCCTTAGCGGGTTTGTGGATGTCTCGTAGGGGCTCGTACGAGTAACGGTAGGTCCTCGGGACATCCGGTAAACTCTTGACGTTTTTTCAACACTGTGAAAAATGTCCACGAGTAAAAAAATACTCGTGATGAATACTCGTGGTTATTTTTTACTCGTACGAGCCACTTCAAGACATCCACGAACTCCTACGGACCCGCTACGGACATTCTCCGAGTTCGAATCAGGGGAAAACTCGGGAGAACTCTTGAATTACCTCATACAGTGGGACAGGCCCTTAAGACAAAAAAAAAAAATCACTTCACGAATCGTTAGTCTTAAGAACTCTCTCGAAGCGTGGAGGAAGAAGTGTCTTGGAATATTTTTAAGACAAGTAGACACGTGGTGGACAGGAATGCAGAAATTAGTTACAGTCACATCAGCCGTGATCTTTGTAAATTATGGAGAAGGTTTGTGAGGTGAAACAGCCTATTTCTGCTCCTAATTCATACGCATGGATGAGTCAGCTTAGCATAAACGCTGAGGCAGCAAAGAAATCAATATAGCTCAAAGTGATTTTATAACCGCATATGGTTTTTAATTGCCAAATATAAATTCCTCAATGAAAGACCGTTGTAACAGCTGTATTCACATAATAAAAGGCATATAAAATGAAAGTTTAATTTGTTGGATGTATAAAAATACTAGAGTCTGCGATCAGAACTCCCACTAGAGATTTTCTAACTTTCATTGCAGAATGCATTTTGCATCAAGGCTAGGTTCGATTTGATGATTTCCTTTTCACTTACAGAAGGTGTTTTCAAATATTCCATGGCCAAATAGACAAGAGTCAAGAATATTTTATTGTCCTCTGTCCCAGATAGAACAATGAAATTCTTACTAGCAGCAGCACAACAGAATAAGTAAGCGTGTGTGTGTGTGTGTGTGTGTGAAATGTGTAAGAAGGAACTGCAGATGCTGGTTTAAACCAAAGATAGACACAAAAAGCTGGAGTAACTCAGCGGGACAGGCAGCATCTCTGGAGAGAAGGGTCTCGACCCAAAACGTCACTCATTCCTTCTCGCCAGAGATGCTGCCTGTCCTGTGGAGTTACCCCAGATTTGTGTCTTTCATACATATATATATATATATATATATATATATATATATATATTGTACGTACACACAAATAATAATGCAATAATAACAATAATTGTCTACGTAGTTCAAATACCAATGGGTGCCAAGAATGTGAGTAATTTTTACTTCATGCACCAATATAACTGTTCAATTATGGTGTGATTTGTCCTCCTAGGCTGTGATACATCAGATGAATTTGATGACGATGATTGAAGACTCTCTTTGACTCTAAATGGAATCAAGCCTTAAAGTGCAGAGCGCTTACCTAATCATTTTTATGGTCAACAGCAGCAACTAAACAAACTTTGCTATTTTGTGATATGAGGGGAAAGATTAGCTTAAGGCCTTTGGCACTTTTGGTCCCCATACCTACAGAATTTAGTACATCATTTAGTTTAAAAAATTCAACAAATCAAAGACATATTAAACTATTAATTCATATTATGCTCTAGAACACCAAACTTACGGGCGTGACGGTGGCGCAGCGGTAGAGTTGCTGCCATACAGCGAATGCAGCTCCGGAGACTCATGTTCGATCCTGACTACGCATGCTGTCTTGTACGGAGTTTGTACGCTCTTCCCCTGACCCGCGCGGGTTTTCTCCGAGATCTTCGGTTTCCTCCCACACTCCAAAGACGTACACGTTTGTACGTTAATTGGCTTGGTATAAGTGTAATTGTCCCTAGTGTGTGTAGGATCCTGTTAATGTGCGGGGATTCGCTGGTTGGTGCGGACTCGGTGGGCCGAAGGGCCTGTTTCTGCGCCCTATTTCTAAACTAAACTAAACTAAAGATAGTGAATGAAAGATGTGAAAGGTACATTGATTCACGAGAGAGAAGGAAAAAAGTATCCGAAAATTCAGCTTTTTATTTTTTTTTAACCATAGATGGAATCTCCACATTGTGGAGTTTATACAAGGCTTATGTCTCTGATGAACCACACCAAATATGTTTTTCATTGTGACCATGCTTGCACTAATTATGTTTTATAAAGAATGTTTAAAATAATCAAGGGTTGAATTTCTCTGGAGATTAATTTGGCTTTCATAGGGTGGTGTTGTTAAAATCTTGGCCATTGTGCTGTATAGTACATTCCATCCCTTTTAACACTCCATCTGAATCTTAAACTCATTCACTTCTTTTCAGGGATTTGATAAAATAAGTATCTTTCTTTTCTGAAAAATCATTGCAAATAAATCTGTGAAAATCTTTGGTCTCCTCCGAGACTTGTTCATCCCAATAACCTGTTCGCACTGCACCATCTTTGGAGAATTGTTATATATTTTGTTGGATATTTAATTTGCTTTTTTAACCACAAATTAATCGGAAAACAATTAACAACACTTGGGATTAAGCAATCAGAGAAAAGCAATATTATTCCTCACGTTACTTTTCAGATTGGAAAATCACACACTGTTCTGTCCAGTAATTAATCTCTGTCCCACTCTTTTGCATGATATACTGTAAATGTTGAAAGGTTTAACAGTCTTTCACACTGCTTTTAGCATCTTCATTCTTTTTCATGACACAAGAAACACCTCATTTATTTTTCCTTAGTATTGGAGCAAACTTTGTAGCTGTTAACAATTGGACCAGTACCTTACGGGGCTAACTAATAATGGCACGACTATCCTGTTTTTTATTTGAAACAAATTTGTTCCTCAGTTTCTCAATTTTGTTGTTTCTGAGCTTGTTTCTTGGTATCAGACTGTAACACAAATACTTTGAGGGTTTTACGTGGCATATCGTCTGGGTCAGTGTTACAATCACTCCCTTTTCATGTCGCTCGGCATCTGTGACCTTTTGAAACATGAGGCATTCAGCAGGTTTGTTTTGGCCAGCTGTAAAATTGTTAACATACAGTCTTTCAAAGCTCCCTCTCAAGTAATGTTGTTTCCATTGATGTTAAGAAAGTCTTGATCTGGTATAATAAAATGTGAAACTGGATAACAAAACTTTTCATATACCCTGTAAATACTCTTTATTAAAACCTCATGTGTCCATGCACTAAAATGGTAACAATATCCATTTCAAATAACATAAATATTGTGTGTGTGTGTGTGTGTGTATACACATATACATATATATCTCTCTCTCTCTATCTATATATCTATATCTATATCTATATCTATATCTATATTAAGGGTGTGGGGGTGTAGGGGAGTGGGGAGGGGGTGTGTGAGGTGGGTGTAGGGGAGGGGGGTGGTGTAGGGGAGGGTGTGTGTGGGAGGGGGGGTGTGTGGGCTCACCAGTTTCCAGCCCCGGCACTCCTGGCTCCAGGACCCGGCTCCGGACTCACTTAGCTGCTCCCGTCCCCAGCGCCTGTCGCGCTCACAGTCCCCACCCACGAACACAGCCTACCCCCGCCTACGAATACAGCCCGCCCCCGCTTATGAATACAGCGGAACACAGCCCACACTCCGCCGCTTCACCTTTATTCTCGACGGCTTCTGGGCAGGCAGCTTCTGGACAGGTGACTTCTGGACGTGCTCACGGACTCAGTCCACGCCTGCCGGAAGGGGCGTTACCTTCATGGTGACTGACAGGCGAGAAGACCAATCTGCTGATCTCACGATTTTTTAAACATTCATAACTTTTGTAATATTCCACTGATCGGAACAAAACTTGGTGGCATGGAGCAGAGGAGAACGGCGAGTAAGGTGGCGAAAACATCCTAGCTATATATAGTACCATTTTTGCACAAATTAAAAAACAACATAGGCCGGAAATGGTCAAGATAGTTTTCGTAATAGTATAAATAGATAGAGATAGATAGAGATAGAGATAGAGATAGAGATAGATAGAGAGATGGATAGAGAGATAGATAGAGAGAGAGAGACACACAGACAGATAGATAGATAGATAGACAGATAGACATATGTGTGTGTGTGTGTGTGTGTGTGTGTGTGTGCGCATTTCATTTTTAGATGAATTAGTGAAGGTTGGATGACTTAACTGATCCAGCTGGTAAGCTGTTCCTAAAGGCACTACTGATCAAAGCAACATGGCGGCAGATTCACGGGCTGTTGTGACTTGCAATTCTCTATAGTGATTTGTGACCTGTAGTTCCTCACTTACAACTACAAGATAATTGAGAATACCTCAATATATTCCATTCTTGTGACTGTCCAGAGAATGTCTGTAGAGATCACTTCTTGGTCATCTTATACTGTGAAATACAATATCCTGGTTTACCATCATTACAAGAACGTAATTCTTTCTGTAGAAGGCTCTTTTTACAATTATGGAATCAAGTGAATAAAAATACAATCACTCATGCCCAACATGCCAAAATGCCTTACTGACGTACTAATTTGGAAAGGATGAGCCAATAGAAATACCCCTCATATTCTACAGTGGAATAGCACAATTGGGCCACTTTACCTGCACAACCAACTGATTAATGTAGGAGGAGACACAATTCCATCGATTGGCCAGGTGGGCAGAGGAATGGTTAATGGAATTTAATACGGACAAGTGTGAGGTGTTGCATATTGGGACATCGAACAAGGGCAGGATCTAAATAGTAAATGGTAGGCCTGTGGGTAGTGTTGTAGAGCAGAGGGATCTAGGAGTACAAGTGCATGGTTCCATGAAGGTTGAGTCACAGGTAGATAAGGTGGTCAAAACGGTGTTTGGCACTTTGGCCTCAATCAGTCAGAGTATTGAGTATAGAGGTTGTGAGGTCATGTTGCTGTTGTATAAGACGTTGGTGAGACCGCATTTAGTTCAGTTCTGGGCACCATGTTATAGGAAAGATATTGTCAAGCTTGAAAGGGTTTATAAAATATTTACGAGGACGTTGCCAGGGCTAGAGGGTGTGAGCTATAGGGAGAGGTTGAGTAGGCTGGATCTCTATTCCATGGATGGTACTTGTAGAGATGTACAAAATCATGAGAGGAATCGATCGGGTAGTTGCACAGAGTCTTTTACCCAGAGTTGGGGAATTGAGGATCAGAGGAGATAGGTACAATGTGAAGGGGAAACAATTTAATAGGAATCCGAGGGGTGACACTTTCACACAGAGGGTGGTGGGTGTATGAAACAAGCTGCCAGAGGAGGTCGTTGAGGCTGGGACTATTCCATCGTTTAAGAAACAGTTGGACAGGTACATTGATAGGACAGGTTTGGAGGCAGGTGGGACTAGGGTAGATGGGACATTGTTGGCCGATGTGGGCGAGTTGGCTGAAGGGCCTGTTTCTACACTGTATTACTCTATTAATCTAAGGACTGAAGAGAGACACAAAATGCTGAAGTAAAATGCTGTGTCTATCTTCGGTGTAAACCAGCATCTGCGGTTCCTTGCTACTTATGATGTGGACTCCTGATCTCATGATCTCCAAAAGGTATTGTATTGTTAAGCAAAGTGAATCAGAACGTGTCAGGATTTCAACAATTGCATAACTCTCTGAAGTAAAACAGCAAAGACTGGATATATTCAACAGGTCAGGTGCAGCATTGGTGGAACCATGAAGTTTGGTTATTGTGTAGGAAGGAAATGCAGATGCTGGTTTACACCGAAGATAGACACAAAATACCGGAAATCTCTGAGAAAACCCACACAGGTCATGGGGAGAACATACAAATGCCATGCTGAAAAACACCCTGTATGGAACGAACCCAGGTATCTGGCTCTGTAAGGCAGTAACTCTAACGCTGTGCCACCATGCCGCCAATTTTGATTTAATAATTATCACCACTGGGGCAGGAATACTAAAAACAATCTTTATTCTAACTTTTGGGCAAGAAACATTCAAATATGATGAAAATATGAATTAGAAAAATAAGACCTGATGGGAAATAATGGAACACAATGAGTTAGAGAAAATTCTGGAAGTATAAATAGTACAAGGTTGGGTGTGGTTTTTGGTGCATAGATTGCCTGGTTTCAGAGGTCATGAAATAGAACTTGTCTATTAATGACTAAGAGATTGAGCAAGTCGACAGGCCAATTACCATCAAACTGACAAACTCAGAGGGAGCTGTAATGGAAGGGAGTTTAGTTTGAAGAAATATGCTAGCATGTTCCCATTTGATCTTTAATTCACATTTTACTTCGGAGTCACGTGAGTGACGACGTGAAGACCCCGTCAGCACGCATGCGCGACATATCGTCGAACGCATTGCGGAAGCGGCAGTCGGGAGGAAGCGTCGCTCCCCCAGCGTAAGTTTAAAAGACAACCGGAGGTAAGTACTTACCATTCTGGAAAAGACTGTGTGTGTGTGTTTTCACAGCCAAGAAGAACAGCATGGAGTCCAGGAAATCGCGGAGAGCAGCGGCAAAAATCGCTGCTGTGGAAAGCAGCCAGCAGCGTGCCGACTCTCCAGAGCTGCAGGTGCTTCCAGCAGCTCCCGACTTCTCGCCGCAACAGACCGCAGGTGCGCCGCGGTCCGGCGGCAAAACCACCCGGAAGTCGGACAGTTCCGTAGACTCGGCTGGGTCCGGACCTGAGGACACCCCGCTCGCGGATAGCGATGGCGGGCGTCTTTCCCGCATGGAGCGGATGGCGGAGCAAAAATACCTTGCGCCAGAGAATTGTATTTCTCTTAATGTGCCTGCTGTCAACAACCCCATTTGGGGCAACATGAGCCCGACCATAAGGAGCCAGGAGGTGAAACTCCAAAGAATCCTCAAACTCCTAGCTGCTGGGATTACAGCAGTAGCCAGAAATGTCGATGGGGTTGAGATGCCTGAAGAGCTGCAAGACACTCTAGCACTCCTGTGCAATACACTGTTTGAAATCAACAGCTACAGGAAGAGCATCATAAAGCCTGCACTCAATCCCAAATTTGCAGGATTATGCAGGCCCAGCAGTGCACAGCCGCCTACATTGCTGTTTGGGGACAACCTCCCTAAGCAGGTTAAAGGCCTGGATGAGGAGGCCAAGGCAATCGGCATGATAAAGGTGCCAACCACCTCCAAAACCCCATATCAGCGGTCGCAGCAACCCTACACAACCACCAGGCACCACTTCAACGAGAGACCATCTGGTGGTGAAAACCCGAAGGCCGGCCCACCTGCACAACGGTCTTTTATAGGCCATGGCCCAGCCCGGCCTTCTTGGAAAATGAGCCAACCCCACAATGCAGCAACACAACAGAACAAGAAGCAACAGAGACAACCAACACAGCACCGCCGGTAACCATGGAGGTTGCCTCGAAAACATTGCATGTCTAGACTCATCACAGGTTGGGGGACAGTTGCACTTGTTTCGTCGTGTGTGGAGCATGTTTATCTCTGATCCTTACATACTCGGAAGTATTCAGGGATATAAAATTGAATTTGTTTACGATCTCCCCATCCCAGTTCAGCATACACCTAGCCGGAAGTTTATACTTTCACAAAAAGAAAGGACAGAAGGCCATGCTGAACTTTTAAGGTTAAACGCAAAAGGGGTAATTGAGAAAACAGAGAATCTCAAGAGTTCGTATCAAACATTTTTACCAAAAACAAAAAAGACGACGGATGCCGCATAATTGTAGATTTGACCAAACTAAATACTTCCGTTCAGTATGCCCATTTCAAAATGGACACGTTTGTCACGGCCAAACAGCTAATCTCCACCAGGTACTACATGGCTTGCATCAACCTAAAAGATGCATACTATTCAGTACCAATACACAAGGATCATCGGAAATATCTGAAATTTGTCTGGATGGGACAGCTTTGGCAGTATAAGGCCTTACCCAATGGGTTATCATCGGCACCCAGGCTGTTTACCAAATTGTTAAAACCAGCTTTGGTACATTTGAGGAAACAAAACCATATTGTTATGGCCTACTTTGATGATATTCTCATTGTAGGGGAAAGTTTAGAGTTGGCTACATTGGCAGTATCAGCCACAAAGCATCTTTTTCAAAAGCTGGGATTTATCATTCATCCAGATAAATCAAAATTGACACCCTCCACTACCATGGATTATTTGGGGTTCACTATCGATTCTGTTCAAATGTCTATCACCTTGCCACCAAACAAAGTAGCAGACTTGACGGAAGCATGTAAAAGCCTCACTAGCATCAGAAAACCATCCATTCGGCAAGTAGCCAGAGTGATTGGGAAACTAGTGGTTGCATTTCCAGCAGCACAATATGGACCACTCCATTACCAAAATCTACAAAGAGCAAAAATATTAGTTCTTAAAACTAATGCAGGCCTTTTTGATAGGCCTATGGAACTATCAGGGGAAGCTAAATTAGAGTTAAATTGGTGGATAGTCAATATTCAGCATTGTTCTAACCCCATCACTATTATGAATCCCACGGTTACTTTACAGACTGATGTCAGTGCAAAAGGTTGGGGAGCAACTAATACCACCTCTAGTTGTGGTAGCAAATGGAGTGCACAAGAATTAACCCTGTTTGGAGCACTAGCGATTAATTATCTAGAAATGCTGGGAGCATTTCATGGACTCCGGGCCTACTGCTCAGACATGCACCATTTGCATATACGATTACAGATTGATAATACCACTGTGGTGGCATACATTAATCATATGGGTGGAATAAAGTCGATATCATGTGATAAATTGGTTAATAATATCTGGCACTGGTGTCTGTAAAGGAATATATGGATCTCAGCCACTTACCTTCCAGGTAAGATAAATACAGTAACAGACACCAGGTTACGCAAATTGAAACGACACCACCGAATGGATGTTAGATCGGGAAAGTGTTTGCCGATATTATAGAACAGTATGGGACACCAGATATCGACCTTTTTGCATCCAGATTAAATCACCAACTACCAACATATGTTGCTTGGGAACCAGACCCTGGGGCAGTAGCGATGGACGCTTTCTCGCTATATTGGGGGGATTTGTTTTTCTATGCTTTTCCCCCCTTCTGCCTCATCAGTCGGGTCTTACAAAAAATCAAACAAGACACCGCTTCGGGTATTCATGGTTGTTGGTTGTTCCGGACTGGCCTACCCAACCATGGTTCCCAGTAGTACAAAATATGGCCGCAGAACCCTGCATTCGGATCAACAAACGTCCAAGCCTTTTGGTACACCCTGTGACAGGGGTAAGTCATCTGTGCCATGACCGAATTAACCTGTTGGTTTGCAGATTCTGAACAGGCCATTTCTGGACTACGGACTCTCCGACAGGACGATAAATGTCATCACAGCGGCGTGCAGGGAGTCCACCAGAAGACAATATCTCACATATGTGAAGAAATGGGAAGTGTTCTGCACCAGAACAAACACTTCATACGACACAGCCACCATCACTGAAGTGCTGGAGTTCCTGGCTACCCTTCATTTTGATGAGGGATTGAGCTACAGTGCCATTAATTGTGCCCCTAGTGCCCTATCCAATTATCTGGGCCGAGGGTGTGATCACCTGGCTGTGGGATCACACCCACTGGTATCTAAACTGATGAGGGGTATATTTAATTCTAATCCCCCCAGGCCCAGATACACCCATATATGGGACCTAGGCATAGTGCTGACTATGCTTCGAGGATGGACACCTATATCGGGACTCACACTGGATAAATTAACCTATAAAATGGTTATGTTAATGGCACTTGTGACAGCACAACGGGTCCAGTCCCTACATAAATTAAGTATAGACGCTATGTACATTAATAAAGACAAGATAACTTTCCTGATACAGGGGTTACTTAAACAGGATAGACCCGGATCCACTGGCCAAAAATTAGAATTTCTGGCCTATCCTGCAGATTGTCGGCTCTGCATCGTGACATATATATTGCGATATATAGAAGTCACCAAGAGTCTCAGGGGCACGGAGAGGGCTTTACTTATTAGCCACAAACGCCCTGACCATAAGGTTACAGTACAAACCATGTCCAGATGGTTAAGGGTGGTATTGGGTGCAGCAGGGGTGGATACTAATGTTTTCAAATCTCACTCCACCAGGGCTGCATCCACATCGGCGGCAAGGATGATGGAAGTTCCAATGGACCACATCCTTGCAACAGCGGGTTGGAGCAATGAACTGACTTTTCAGCGCTTCAATAATAAACCCGTGGCCACTCCCAAGACATTTGCAGGGAAAATTTTAAGTTCTGTTTCATGATTACCCAATGTAGAGGCATTATTATTTTAGATATGAAATAAATACCTTTTTGTTTTTCAGCACAGTTTCATGTCTGAAATACGTTACATCATAGCATGGCAGTGTGTGAGCATGGACTCGTTCCAGGGAATGAAATCACAGAGCTTTGAAATCTTCACATAGTCACTCACGTGACTCCGAAGTAAAATAGTAAGATTAAATGAGAACTTACCAGTTTGAAGTTTGATCTTTATTTTGTGAGGAGTTACGATGAGGGATTACGAGCCCTCCGCTCCCAAACCCTCTATTATAAAGGTCAACTGGTATATAAAGTTCACTCTTATCTTACTATGTTAGTCAACTTTGGTATCTGTGATTTCACACAACTGCTTTGAAGAATGTCGCGCATGCGTGCTGGCGGGGTCTTAACGTAATCCCTCATCGTAACTCCTCACCAAATAAAGATCAAACTTCAAACTGGTAAGTTCTCATTTAATCTTACTAGTTCTCTGGACAACATATGGCATTGGCAGTCCAATTAACATAACGCAATCATTATTTCCATTAAAGCCATTAGAAATAAAAACAGGAACAACGTAATGTCAGGCTGCTGTTTGCTATTAGCTTGAGCAAAACACAAAAGTGCTGGAGGAACTCAGTAAGTCTGTCCATTCCCTCCACAGATGCTGCCTGACTCTTTGAGTTCCTCCAGCACTTTATGTTTTAAGGTCATAAGTGATGGGGGCAGAATTAGGCCATTTGGCCCATCAAGACTACTCTGCCATTCAATCATGGCTGATCTATCTCTCCCTCCTAACCCCATTCTCCCGCCTTCTCCCCATGTCCCCTGAAACACAAATTTATCTATCTCTGCTTAAAAAATACCCATTGACATGGCCTTCTGTGGCAAAGAATTCCACAGATTCACCACCCTCTGACTAAAGAAATTTCTCCTCATCTCCTTCCTAAAAGAACGTCCTTAAATTCTGAGGCTATGACCTCTGGTCCTAGACTCTCCCACTAGTGGAAACATCCTCTCCACATCCACTCTATCCAAGCCTTTCACTATTCTGTATGTTTCAATGAGGATCTGCAGTCTTTTTTTGTCTCCATTTGGTATTACCTATTTTACATCAATGGACAAAGTCAAGGCTTATTCCCCAATGTCATACCCCATCCCAAAGATGGTGACCTTTCATTCACTACCTAAGGGGATGAAATAATTAATTGTAAAGAATGAATGGAACAGCTCCTGCAATCTTTGTTAGTTAATCAGATTTGACAAAATTGAAAATCATTCAGAATATGTGTTGATTTGTTCTGCTGTTCAGTATGCATGTCTCTGGGATTTTGTGGCACGGAAGGATGGCACAGTGGTGTTTCATCTCTGTCAGATGAGTGTAAACCTAACAGATGGAACAGATGCTTCTTTTCTCAATTGGATGCAAGGGCTCAATGTAATACCAGCGTGGTGTGTTTCCAAACCACCTCTGAATGGATGCCAGTTCATCTTACAATTACATGTGTAATTCACATGCAATTGTCAATTTCAGCTGTGATTCAGATACTTGGCATGGGAAATGTGAGGGTGATTAAATCAGTGCTTGAAAATTACCATTGTTAGACTATTGGCACTGTCTGAACACTGAGATAATGAAAATACACACTGCTCAGATTTGGAAGGAACTGCAGATGCTGGTTTAAACCGAAGATAGACACAAAAGGCTGGAGTAACTCAACAGGGCAGGCAGCATCTCTGGCGAGAAGGAATGGGTGATGTTTCAGGTCAAGACCCTTCTTCAGGCTGTTTAGTTTAGTTTAGTTTAGTTTAGAGATACAGCGCGGAAACAACACCTTCGGCTCACCGAGTGTGCACCGACCAGTGATCCCCATATGTTGACACTATCCTAAACACACTAGGGACAATTTACATTTATACCAAGCCCATTAACCTACAAACCTGTACGTCTTTGGAGTGTGGGAGGAAACCGAAGATTTTGGAGAAAACCCACGCACGTTACGGGGAGAATTTACAAACTCCGTATAAACAGCACCCGTGGTCGGGATCGAACCTGAGTCTCAGGCACTGTAAAGCAGTGACTCTACCGTTACGCCACCTGATGGGAACGTTCTGGCTAACCTCAAGCACTGAAATGGTTTGTGGCATTTTGCTTCACAGTATTCATCGGTTGCCTTGAAGTTATATACCTAAACTTTCATAAAGTTGCAGTCCTCATCTCACAGTTCCTTCAATGTCACAGGTACCTGATCCTTTAAGTTTGCAGAAATCATCTAATTGAATACTGCAAACACACCTCTTGTAAAACAATTGAATAGAATTTAAGAGCATATCAGCTGTTAGGAGCTATATCAACGATTTGGATGAGATTTGGATGAGAACATCAGTGGCAAGATTAGCAAGTTTGCAGATGATACAAAAGTGGGTGTTTTGCAGATAGTGAAGATGGTTGTGAAAAATTGCAGCAGGATCTTGATCGATGGTCGGCCAGGTGGGCTGAGGAATGGTTGATGGAATTTAATACAGGGAAATGTGAGGTGTTGCATTTTGGGAGCACTCACATGGGCAGGATCATGGGGAGGCCTCTGGGGAGTGTTGTAGAGCAGAGGGATCTAGGAGTGCAGGTGCATGGTTCGATGATGGCATAGTCGCAGGTAGATCAGGTAGTCAAAAAGGCTTTTGGTACATCTAGAATATCCAAGAACATCTAGATCCTTTAGCACCTCATATTCCGCTTGGGCAGTCTGCACCCTAGCGGCATAAACACTGACTTCTCCAATTTCCGATAGCCCTGCTGTCTCCTCCCCCTCTCAGCTCTCCCTCAGCCCTTGGGCTCCTCCTCTTCCTTTCTCCTTTCTTCTCCTTGCCCCCCACCCCCCACATCAATCTGAAGAAGGGTTTCGATCTGAAACATTGCCTAAATCCTTCGCTCCATAGATGCTTCTGCACCCGCTGAGTTTCTCCAGCACTTTTGTCTACCTTCTAGATCCTTTTGCCTTTTGACTATCTGCAATAATTTGTAGCGTTTATTTGTAGAGGTTCAAACAAAATTTAGTTTCTGCATCATACAAACAAGAAAAGAACCAAGACACAACACAATTGACACAAACATCCACCACAGTGAATCTCTTCCTTACTGTGATGGGAGGCAAAGTCGTATCTCTCCCCTGCACTCCCCATTCTCCTCCCGATGTCAAGGTCAAAGCCCCCGGCGTGCGATGGTAAGTAACATCGGGCCGCGCCAGGCGATGCAAGGCCATGCTCCGGGTCTTGATGTTAGAGCCCCCGGCGGACGCTAGGAGGTCCCGCAGCCATTAAAACTGCGCCGGTCGATGTAAGGCCCCGCTCCAGATCTACTTGAACGCTTTAGTGTATCTTTAGTTTGTGTATTAAGTGGGGGAGGGAGTTGGGGGAAAACCTATTTTTAACTCTTTCCTTGACAGAGATGCACTTTTTCCATCCGTATCTCCGTCCGCACTGCGGACTTTAACATCGTGGAACTGGCGGTCTCTTTGTTAAGGATCGACTCCGGGAGCTCCAACCGCAGGAACTTCGACCACCACGATCGCGGGAGCTTCGATCGTTCTGACCACGGGAGAAAAGGAGGAAAGAAGATATATGTTATTTGCCTCGCATCACAGTCAGGAATGTGAGGTCGCCGAAAAACCCAGGCGATTCTCACATGTCATGGTGGCTGTTTAAGTTTATGTTTAATTTTTATGTGGGTATGTATTTTGCTTTTTTTTTGTATGACTGTTGGCAATTCAAATTCTTTGTATGTTTACATACTTGGCTAATAAAAAATAATTACAATTACAATTTATGAAGATTCTGCTTTTAGATTCCTCTTACCTCAGAATTTTCCAAATTAAACTCCATTTGTTTGTTTAAACAAGATCATTTTATTTAATCTCCAAAGAATATCAATCTATTTTCTCTAACTGCTTGTGATAGAACAACTCAGAAATTAATCCTGCGCATCATTTTTGAACTATCTGCAATGCCAATAAAAAATGCAGAATAGGCTGGAAATACACGACAGATCAGCCAGCATCGGTGGTAAGAAAAACAGAGCAAGAATTCAGGGCAAAGACTCATCTTGGTTTCATTTTAAATTTATTTTGGAAAAGCTGCAGTTTTTTTTTTTTTAAATCCCCAAAACACCAGTTAGGAGACCCAAAGTGCACACTGTACGACAGTTTTAAAGAAGGAACTGGTGATGCTGGAAAATCGAGGGTACACAAAATGCTGGAGAAACTCAGCGGGTGCAGCAGCATCCATGGAGCGAAGGAGATAGGCAACGTTTCGGGCCGAGACCCTTCTTCAGACTGTACTACAGATGTGGCTTCATCAGTACCCAATACAATTGTAACAGTGCTTCATGATTTCTAAAATCTAACCCTCTGGTAACATCGACAAGGCTAAATGAATTAATTAATACGTTTATTGGCCAAGCATATTCACATGCAAGGAATTTGCCTTGGTGCTCTGCCCGCAAGTGACTACATGACATAGAGTGGCAGATAGGAATATCACATAAAACATAAAACATTAATAATAAAACATTATCGATTAAACATGTAAATTAAATTAAATACCAGAGCATAAGCAGGCTACAGATTTTTGGTTATTGAGTAGAGCTACTACTTTTGGGAAAAAGAGCTGTATTTATGTCTGGCTGTGGCAGCTTTGACAATCCGGAGTCGCCTTGCAGAGGGAAGTGATTCAAAGAGTTTGTGGCCAGGGTGAGAGGGGTCAGAGATGATCTTGCCCGATCGCTTCCTGGCCCTTGCAGTGTACAGTTCATCAATGGAGGGAAGGTTGCAGCCAATAACCTTCTCAGCCGATTGGACGATTCGCTGCAGCCTCCAGATGTCGTGCTGCGTGGCTGAGCCAAACCAGACCATGATGGAGAAGGTGAGGACAGACTCTACGATGGCCGTGTAGAATTGGACCATCATTGCCTGTGGCAGATTGTGCTTCCTCAGCTGCCACAGGAAGTACATCTTCTGTTGTGCCTTTTTGACTGTGGAGTCGATGGTAACCCCCCATTTAAAATCCTTGGAGCTGATGATTCCCAGGAACTTAAAAGACTCCACAGATTTGACTGTGGTGTTGTTAATGGTGAGTGGGGTGAGGGGAGGGGGAGCTCTCCTAAAGTCTACAATCAATTCCACTGTCTTAAGAGCATTGAGCTCCAGGTTGTTGCGAGTTAGTGATGGACCTTATGTCGAGGAGAGGAACACCCCAGTCCCCTGTATCCATCAATGGTGTGTTTGTGCAGTTTACCTGGACAGTAAACTGGACAGGTCCAGGAATGCTGAGGCCCTGTACAAGAAGGGACAGAGCTGCCTGTACTTTTAGAGAAGGCTCCGCTCCTTCAACATCTGCAGTGAGATGCTGCAGATGTTCTACCAATCGGTTGTAGCCAGTGGCATCTTCTTCGATGCCGTGAGCTGGGGCAGCAGGGCGAAGGCCTCGGATGCCAACAGGATTAACAAACTCATCAGGAAGGCTGGCTCCATCCTGGGGGAGGAGTTGGATTCATGGGAGGTGGAGCGGAGGTTGCTCCTCAAACTGCGGAGCATCCTGGACAATACAGCTCACCCCCACCGTGACACACTGGTCAACCTGAGGAGCGCCTTCAGCAACAGACTGGTTCCACCAAGATGCAGCACAGAACACCACAGGAGATCCTTTTCCCTGTGGCTATCAAACTGTACAACTCCTCCCCCTTCTGTCGTGGGGTAGACTGAGACTGACACACCTCCTCCCCCCCCCCCCCACCCACCCCACCCCTCCTCAATCTTTGCACATCTCCAATCCTTTCAACTCGTCAATTTAATTTCATGTTTCATGTATTTTGTGTTTTCATGACTGTTGGCAGATCAATTTCCCTCCTGGGATAAATAAAGTTCTGTTGTATCGTATTATCATATCGTATCATGTTGTATCGTAAAGGCAAATATGTCATTACCTGCTGTGCTTTTTCTGCTCATTTAATGTGATTTGTTCACAAGACATCTAGATCCATTTGCCTTTTGACCGTCTGGAAACGTTCTCCATTTCTGCCTTTAGATTCCTCTTATCTCAGAATTTCCCAAATTATACTCCATTTGCCAAATGTTTGCCTACTCACTCAACATATCTTTATCCTGTAGCAGAGTCCTAATAGCCTTGTTGCAACATGACCTTCAACTTAATTTCACATCACTGGCGAACCAGAATAATCATTATCATAATCATAATAATACTTTATTAGCCAAGTATGTTATGCAACATATCAGGAATTTAATTTACCATGCAGTCATACCAATAAAAAGCAACAGAACATCCAAAGCACATTTTAACATAAACATCCACCACAGTGACTCCTCCATATTCCGCACAAGGCGAAAAGAAGTTCAATCTCTCCCTTTGTTCTTCCGCGGTCATGGGCCTCAGGCCTTCCGTTGACGGGGCGATCTTGGCTCCCGTAGCCGGCGGTCAGGTCCTCGCGTTGGGGCGAACAAGCTCCTGCATCGGGGAGGAATCTCAGCTCCCCCGCGTCGGGCGATCAGACCCTGGTTCGGGGCTGGTCGAAACCTTCTGCGTCGTTTGGAGCTCCCGACATCGGTCTCTACGAGACTGCGAGCTCCTCGATGGTGAAATCTGCGGACCTCGGTTGGCGGGTCGATCCCAGGCAAGGAATCGGCTCCGATGGTAAGTCCACGTCCCTGCGGTGGGGTTCAAAGTCAGTCCCGAGCAAGGCCGCCAGCTCCATGATGTTAGGCCGCAGAGCGACCGGAGATACATTCCGAAAAACAGTCGCATCTCCGGCAAGATAAGAGATTGGAAAAAAAAGATTCCCCGACCCCCTCCCCCACCCCCCACATAAAACAAACCAGAGAACATTAACACAAATGTTTAAAGCACATTAAAAATAACAAAAAAAGATAAAAAGAAAGATAGACTGTTGACGAGGTTGCCATCGTGTGACGCCCCCCTGGTGGTGTTTATAGTTTATACCCTGACCCCCTCCTCTAAATTATTAATTATCAATGCAATATAGATTGTCAATAATTGAGGGCCACGAACTAAACTTCCAAAGTCTAGAGTGTTTTATTGTCATATATCCCGAAACAGAGCAATTAAGTTCATACTTGCAGCAGCACAACAGACGTGCAAAGACAGTACTCAGTAATCACCATAATATACAACAAAAAGAAGTAATCAATATATAAAAACAAAAAAAACAACGAGGAAGGGTCTTGACCCAAAACGTCACCTATCCGTGTTCTCCAGAAATGCTGCCTGACCTGCCCAGTTACCCCAGCACTTTGTGTCATTTCGAATATAGTTGGGAGGTCATGTTGCAGTTGTATAAGACATTAGCGAGGCTGCATCTAGAGTATTGTGTTCAGTTTTGGGAACCATGTTATAGGAACGATGTTGTCAAGCTGGGAAAGCTTCAGAGAAGATTAATGAGGATGTTGCTAGGACTAGAGGGTCTGGTCTATAGGGAGAAGTTGAGTAGGCTGGATCTCTATTCCTTGAAGTGCAGGAGGATGAGGGGGGATCGTATGGAGGTGTATAAGATCATGAGAGGAAGAGATTGGGTAGGTGATCAGAGTTTCTTGCCCAGAGTAGGTGAATCGAGGACCAGAGGTCATAGGTTTAAGGTGAAGGGGAAAAGATATCACAGGAATCCGAGGGGCAACTTTTTCACTCTATTCATTCCCTCTATTGATTCTGTGTGTTACATCCTTGAAGAACTCTAGCAAAATTATCAAATCTGATTTATCTTTCATAAAATCATGTTGATTTCCTAAATTACCTTTGACTCGGGTAACTGCGACATGTTGGCTCTATGATTGTATACTGCCACATTGTATCACTCTATGACTATGACTCACAATTTATTCCTTAATTCTGGACTCCAGCACCTTGCCTCATGATGGTGATTGTTACAAACTCTTCCATGCTATTTGAAACGAGTTTATCAAATGTCTCCGGGACATTTGCAGTGTTCACCACTGTAGAGAAGGTAAACAGACACCTTAAAGTCTTCACTACTTTATTTAGCATACATTATATATAGCCCTGGCTGTACGTGGTCTGTCACGATCACTAGAGAGAGAGCTAGGGGCGTGTGGGTTACAATTATACTAACTGGTGGGGGCGAGTGGTTAGCATGGACATCGTTACTATCAATTAAAGGTGTACACACATATCATCTACATCCTTCCTCTACCAAAACAAACAGTGAGTGACAAGGCGACCATTTCTCATGCGCTAGGGTGAATGCAAACAGTAAAGTACAGGAATACAGGATCCCACTTCTGACACCATGTAGAGAAGGTAAACAGACACCTTAAAGTCTTCACTTCTTTATTTAGCATACATTATATATAGCCCTGGTTGTACGTGGTCTGTCACGATCACTAGAGAGAGAGCTA
This sequence comes from Okamejei kenojei, assembly GCA_035221665.1. NCBI lineage: Eukaryota > Metazoa > Chordata > Chondrichthyes > Rajiformes > Rajidae > Okamejei > Okamejei kenojei. Next base: position 9,209,608 of record CM069131.1, read on the forward strand.
GGGGCGTGTGGGTTACAATTATACTAACTGGTGGGGGGAGTGGTTAGCATGGACATTGTTACTATGCTGCCCTCCGGACGGCTGCTATGGCAAGGAGACGGTTGCCCACCTCTTCACAGAGTGTGGGTTTGCTAAAAGAGTCTGGAGAAAAATGCAAGGGTCCCTGGTGACGCTTTTTTGAACAGCTTCACAGAGGACTCTGTGATTTTGTTCCAGGGACACAATCAGAGACTGACATCGAGTGCTGCTGGAGGGTCATCAACTCGGTAAAAGACGCCCTTTGGTCTGCCCGAGCATTGTTCACCACCCAGCAGAGCGAGATGTCCGTCAGGGAATGTTGCCGACTGGCCCGCTGCAGATGCGTATGAGGGACGCACTGAAGCTCGTGCAGCCAAGAGGCTCGGTGGGGGAGGGCCACAGTCTAAGGCCCTTCCGCTGCTGGACATGGGGGGGGTACAGTGTGGAGACGCCCCTAAATATAAGGGAAGGTATCCCACGCCATTGTGGCATGAGTGGGGGACTGATTTGTGGAAACTTGGGAAAAAGAAAATGTCTAAACTGTATTGATCTATTGTACAGCCTCCGAAAATGTCGGATGGATTTTCCGCAAGGTTAATGTATTGTATATATTTATCATTCGAATAAAGTATATTTTGAAATATAAAAAAATTGTTACTATCAATTAAAGGTGTACACACATATCGTCTACCACCACCATGGTGATTGAAGCAAAGTAATGATTTAATATCTGCCATTTTCCTGTTTCTCATTATAAATTCAATACCTCTCCTCTCCACAGTTCCCACTCTTAGCCTAGCTACGTACCTTGTCCCTTTGTACCTATTCAAAGAAGCCTTTGTTGCTTTGCTTGATATAATTGCTTGTGAACAATTTTTCTCCTCCTTGTTAACTTCTTGGGGTCTTGCAGCTGATTCTTGTGAAATTCTCAGTCCATACTCATACTCATAATTACTTTATTAGCCAAGTATGTTTTTCAACATACGAGGAAGTTGATTTGCCATAGTCATAATAATTAAAAGATAACAGAATATACATTTTAACATAAACATCCACCACAGTGACTCCTCTACATTCCTCACTGTGATGGAAGGCGAAAAAAAGTTAAATCTCTTCTCTTCTTTGTTCTCCCGTAGCCGGCCGTCGGGCCCTCCTCGTCGTGGCGATCAAGCTCCTGCATCGGGGGATGTCAGTTCCGCACGCCGGGCGATCGGACCCCGGGTCGGGGCTTGTCGAACGTCGTGCAGTTTTGGCGCTTCCCGACTCGGTCTCTTCCGAGGGTGCGAGCCCTTGATGTTAAAGTCCTCAGGCCGCAGTTGGAACATCGATCCCAGGCAAGGAATCGGCTCCAACGGTAAGTCCACGCCCCGCGGTGGGGCTCAAAGTCAGTCCCGAGCAAGGTCTCCAGCTCCACGATGTTAGGCCGCAGAGCGACCGGAGATACAACCTGGAAAACAATCGCATCTCCGGCAAGGTAAGAGATTGAAAAAGCGAGTTTCTCCAGTCCCCCTTCCCCACCCCCCACATAAAACAAACCAGAGAACATCAAAGGGCCTGCCGGCACCCGTCATAGGAGACCTCTCACGACCATACAGGCGACCCCCTGGTGACACCCCGTGATACCTACGACAGGGGTCGCCTGTATGGTCGTGAGTGGTCTCCTAGTCACGCAAAGAATCGTAGCGTCTTTCTGGTCGCTGCTGAATTTTCAACGTGCTGGCAGTCGCTGAAACGGTTGTGTAAGTGGGACAGGCGCCCAAGCAAAATATGAGGTGCTGTTCTTCTGACTGTGGAGGAGGTCCAGGAGAGAAAGGTCAGTGTGGGAATGGCAAAGGGAGTTAAAGTGTTTAGCAACCGGAAGATCAGGTAGGTTTAGGTGGACTGAGCAGAGGTGTTCAGCAAAACAATCGCCAATCCTGAATCATGTTCAGTAACCTTCACTACAATGAGAGATAATGAAATTGGTCTCAACTTTAACAGTTCTCTGACATTCACTGCCTAATCCCCTATAAAGGCACTTAAGATAAAGTAAGTCAGTTCTTCATGCAAAGGCCTACTGAGGAAGACCACAATCTGGATCCTGCCACTACTGAACACTGAAAGGCTGAGCCCCGCGCACCATTTTAACATTAAACATTTTGCTGGTAAAATTTAAGGATGAAGAATTAATGGCTTTGATGTATTGTAAGGGATTGTATTGAATTGCACAAAGTGGTGGAGCTGGTAAAGCTTCAGCCTCACAGCACCAGAAACTCAGGTTCGATCCTGACCTCGGGTGCTGTCTGTGTGGAGTTTGCATGTTCACCATGTGAATGCGTGGGTTTCCTCTGGGAGTCCCTCCCACATTCCAAAGACATGCGGGTTTGTAGCTTCATTGGCCTCTGTAAATTGCCCTTAGTGTGTTGGGAGTGGATGCACAAGTGGCATGACATACTGTAGATGTAGTGTGAGTGTGTGATCGAGGGTTTAGCGTGGAATTGATGGGCTGAATGGCTTGTTTCCATGCTGTAACTCTAAACTAAACTAAACTAAACTAAACTAATTAAAGCAATTAATGACATGTGAATAGACACAGAATGCTGGGGTAACATCACCCATTCCTTCTCTCCAGAGATGCTGCCAGTCCCACTGAGTTACTCCAGCATTTTGGGTCCATCTTCTGTTTAAACCAGCATCTACAGTTCCTTCCTACGCATAATGACATGTGGAGTTGTATTTATTGTATATATTATGAATAATAAATACAAAATATATTATGTTGGGGGAAAAAACGGAAAGCTGCTACTTTTTGTCAAATTGAATGAGTTGCAAACTCCTGACGAGGCAGAGAATTAAGTTGAATTACTAAGACTGTTTAATAAATTTCAGGTTAGACAAGGAAACATTGTACATAATGAAATCAATGGGGGGACGTTTAAATTGCCAAAGGATGTCTTCTAAAGCTGATGCACAATAAATGAAGTACAAGAATGTTAGCCATATATTACATGAATTAGCTGAAATACATAAATATTATAAAATATTATCAACCTGACATCAAACAGAAATGACCAATACACAAATATTTTGAAGAACGTTGTATTCTTTTTTGGCATCTTAAAAGCATCATCAGGAATCAATGATTTTGAAAATAGAAGGCCAAGAAAACACAAGACTGAGGGAACCGATTGTATTTCTGTCTGATATATATATATACACACACACGTACACACACGAGTCAGCAATAAATCAAGTTAACAAATTCCACAAGGTAATGTGGAATTGAAGAAAGAACATTGTGTAACAAATGCATAAGGGAAATCTTCATTGCTGTCTTTTTTTAATCACCAATGATGCAGCATTTGCAACTCAGCTGGAGCTCTGACACTTACAATGGCACCGTGCCAGAGATAACATGTACACAATTGCAACTGAATGAATGCTTTAGCCAAGATGGAACAACAGACCTTTAAAATGCTGAGCCACTAACTTATTATTGAACTCTGGAACTGCAGATTCACTGACTAATCAATGTGTTGTCTAATCATATTTTGTTTCACTGTTCGCAGAATAGGATCGAATTAATTGTAGGAATGTACATTATTGCAGCTGCTTATCTTTTTTCCAAATTAATTTAGAAGACCAAAAAAGGGAAAAAAATGTATGCTAATATAAAGCAGCCTTTAAAACTGCATGAGGACATAAGGATGTGGAAAGTTCTGTCCGACAGGCGATTTTTTTTTTAAGGCGACTGTCATAATCGTAGCAGGTCACGGAAAAACTGCCGACTGGACACCCCCTACGACAATGTCTACAACAACCTACCACCTAGTCGACGTCAAGATGGCAACCCATTAGGACGTCCACCTACAACCACACCTATGACAACCTATGACCACACAGGTGACAACCTATGACAACCGGTCAACCTACGTCCACCCGCGACAAGCTACGACCCTGTCGGTGACAACTGAAGACAATTCAGTCGCCGGTACCTGTCGCCGGTTGACGTAGGTTGACATAGGTAGTCGCCATTGGAATTCACCGAAGTCAGCACCGGCGACAACCTCCGTCATCCTGACGACAACCAGCAACAGCACCTATGCTATGTCAGGAGGAGTCAAGCTACGCTCATTGGCATCGACCCACTGTCGCCGACAGTCGCCGAAAATTTTTGAACATGGTGAAAATCCAGCGGCGACCAGAAAGATGCTACCACTCTTTGGGCGACTGAGGAGACGACTCACGGCCGTACAGGCGACACCCCGGCGACCATTTAGCGACAGCCTTGTCGCCTGTAGTCACCTAAAAAATAGCTTAAGTGAGGCAGGCCCCTAAGTCCTTCCTATTAGAATTATATCACAGCACTGAAAGAATGTCAATACTTAATAGGAATAATAGGAATCTGAGGGGTAACTTAACAATAATAGGAATCTGAGGGGTAACTTTTTCATACAAAGGGTGGTAACACTAATTTTGTTTTGGAAATTGCTCATCATTATTTGGAATTTTCTACTCTATCACAAATAAAGAGCTGTAAAGCCAGTTTTGTGTTGTAAAGCCTATGACATTGTCTTTGATTTTCTGATACCGATTTATGTGGATTGTCATCAGTTATCAACGTATAATTTTTGTGTGTTGGAAAACAAAATATAGTCCTCGGGCACTGGACAGAAAGGTCGGATTCGGACTGGGAGGGGGAGTTGAAGAGCTGAGCCACCGGGAGATCAGGTTGGTTATTGCGAACTGAGTGGAGGTGTTGTGCGAAGCGATCGCCAAGCCTGCGCTTGGTCTCACCGAGGTTGATCATTCGCTGAATAATCCAACCACATTTTTGTTTGGAAGTGGAAAGAAATAATAGAAATTGCATTAATTGCAATGTGTAAAAAGTGTTGAGATACTGTATTATAATTTTGCTGCATGTCATTGTGGTATATATCATGTCTTGATTGGTGAATATGTTTAGTTTGTGACTTTATTTGAAACATAATAATATGTGAATGCTTCATTGAGCATAATTCCGACTGGTAACTACGCACTTCGTCCGAGCACATTATCGCACGCGTCATGCAAGTCGTCTTAAATGACCACCTAAACTGTCGTTTGGCAACTTAAAAAGCTGCCACGGTTGCCCGGCTGCCAACAGGGAATAAAAATTAAGTGAGAGCCCTGCATTGTGTATAATATTTTTGACACTGTCATAGGCCTTTCTTACATATGCTGTCACAACGCACTGTAGTCTCTAAACAACCCTTCAGTAAATTGCCCTCCATTTCAGAATAATAGTGTTTTAAGCCAATAACTCAACACTGGCACTGGCAATAAATAAATAAATAAAAAGCACAGCTTTCCAGCCCCTTGGCCCCACGCTCGGCTGCAAATCGGTGTCAATCTGGTGGACCATCTTCCTCTCATCGTGGGGGTGGGGGATTGGGCGGGGTCTCACAAGTGGAACAGCTTAGGGCCTCTCTTCATCTAAATCCTTCCCTGCTCATCTGGCAGCTCATTCCATACACCCACCACCTTTTGTGTGAAAAGGTTACCCCTCAGATTCCTATTATTCCTATTAAATATTAACATACTTTCAGGGCTGTGCCATAATTCTAATAGGAAGGACTTACATTTGTATAGGACTTTTCACATCCTTGTATGCCCTCATGCAGTTCACTGCCGGTTACTATTTACTTATTTTTTCTCCAAATTATTCTTAGAAATATAGTCATTGTTGAAATGTAGACAAATACTGCATTAAATACAAGCTCTCAAATGACAAATGATTTTAGTGGAAGAATAGATGACATCTAGAACATTGGGAATCATCTCATATTCTTTGTGCAGGAAGGAACAGCAGATGCTGGTTTAAACCAAAGATAGGCACAAAAAGCTGGAGTAACTCAGCGGGACAGGCAGCATCTCTGGACAGAAGGAATGGGTGACGTTTTGGGTCGAGACCCTTCTTCAGCCCACCCACATATCTCTTTCAGAAGGATGTGTTAATCAAATTACCAACGCACGAAATGGATATTAATGTGGCTCAATAGCCTTGGAACAGGTCATTGGCAGGATCCTGTTTAAGATTTATAGATGTTTTTTTATTAATTCACGCTCCGTTTTCAGAGTTTCATGCCCTTGGAGCATAAACTGTAATTTTGGGCATGCAATCAGCTTTGATAAATTATTTAGTCCACTCGTTGTCAATACTTTCCAGTTCATTTTTTTTTAAAGCTTGTTAGAATACCTTTCGGAAATGGTCTGCATCTCTAATTAGGGATTAAAGATGGGATGTCTTCTTGCATTTAGGACTCAGCTATTGACTTTACATTAATTAAACCTTAGAGTCGATTAGCGTGAACCAATTAAATAGCAATTATGGAGAATAAATCGACAAAGCAAACATGCATTTTGTGTTTGCGGCAGCTTTAGTGATATTCCCTATTAGTTTAACGAACCCTGTTCTGCAGATTATCACCATCTCTGAAAGAAATGCAATACTGGAGTTTACAGATCCTTTCCCATGTTACTGCCTGCAGCCTATTAATGGACTTCAGCTGGATTGGAAATCAGACACTCGTAACTGGCCCAAGTCGCCTTGTGAAAACGAGAAAGAAATGAGCTGTGTTATGCACCCCATCTGCAGATGTGACATTGGGAAAGGATGACTGAATTTTATGTGTAGATGCAGATGATAAAATACTTTGCAAATTACTGGGACCGTGAATCGGTCTTGGAAAAGAAAACAGTTGGTCAAAATGAATAAAATCAAATGTAGAATCTGGTCGACAAAAGTGCTGGAGAAACTCAGCGGGTGCAGCAGCAGCATCTATAGAGTGAAGGAAATGGGCAACGTTTCGGGCCAAAACCCTTCTTCAGACTGATGTGGGGGGGGGGGAGAAGAAACATTTTGTACAATTTGGTCGATCTTCTGCAATATGGGAAAAGCATTAGGCTGTTTAGCTACTTATTCAGTGAGATCATTGCAGACCTAAGATTCGGCACCGAGGCACAGCGTTAGAGCTACTGTTTACAGTGCCATGGACCTGGGTTCGATCCTGACTACGGGTCCTTGACTGTACGGAGTTTGTACTTTCTCCCCGCGACCTGCGTGGGTTTTCTCCAAGATCTTCGGTTTCCTGCCACGCTCCAAAAGCGTACAAGCTTGTAAGTTAATTGGTTTAGTGGAATTGTATCAATATAAAAATTTGTCCCTCGTGTGTGTAGGGTAGTGTTGATGTGCAGTCATCACTGGTCGGTGTGGACTCGCAAACCTAATGATTCCAGATTATCTGATATCAGTCGCCCACTGTGAGAGACCTTCCACCATCCACTTCATGTAGAAATGTTTCCCAACCTTCATGCCTGAGTTGTTTATCGCCACTGAGGGGCGACTTAATAGAAGTATACAAGATATGAGAATCTTAGATAGGATAGATCGTCAATGTCTTTCTCGCATGGTGGAAATGTCAAATACTAGAGCGCATAGCTATGAATAAATGAACGAATACTTTATTGCCACAAGTGACAAGTCACAGTGAAATTCTTTGCTTGTGTACCCAAGGTATGCAAATAGTCGGCCATAACAGGCATCGACAAAGTCAAAGTTAAGGTGAAAGATGCATATTTTAAAGGAAATCTAATGAACTTGAGGGTATAAGTGGCTGGAAGATAAGATTTGGTTTAGCTTAGAGAAAGACCCTTTGGCCCACCAACTCCATGCCAAACATTGATCATCCTTTCACTCGAGTTTGGGGCACTACAGTGACACAGCGGTAGAGTTGCTGTCCTACAGTGCTACAGACCTGGGTTTGATCCTGACTACATTGAATAGGTTCTGCTTGCTTTAGGGAGGATGTCATTGAACTGGAAAGGGTGCTGAAAAGATTCACTAGGATGTTACCAGGACTCAAAAACTTAGAAAGAGAGGTGGATAGGCTGTGAATGTAGGAGGCTGAATAGGGTTGCCAACTTTCTCACTCCCAAATAAGGAACCAAAGGTCAAAATAAGGGACAAATTCCCGATGGCAATTCATTGACCGACTCGGCCGTGGCTGGGTGAATGGTGAGATGGCCCGGGTGCTGGACTGCTCGCAAAGCTCAGCCGGCGGGCCGGCTGAGGAGTTTTGGCCCGGGCGCCGGACATTGCGTCGCGCAACGTCGCGCTTTGTGTTCTGCTGCACGCAAAGTCCGGCGCCCCGTCCAACTCGTGAACCGATGATCGGCCGTGAGAAGGAGGGGTGGTGGTGTCGGCGGTAAGCGAAGGTCCGAATGTCGGACCGCTGGCCGGGCTGCCGACCGACGGGGCCACGGGCGAGGCGCTGCTGCTGCTGCTGCACTCCATGGGCTGCACTACGTCGGGACGGGTGAGGCAGGGCCGAATGCGGAGCTGAGGGATGACCTTATAGTGCCCTAGGTAAGGGCACTGTCTCTTTTTCAGGCTAGAGACGTAATTGTAAACATGCATAGTCTTTTTTTTTTATTGGATATCTTGCATCAAAAGCTTTTCACTGTACCTCGGTACACGTGACAGTAATAAACATAACCAAACCAAACCAGGGGCTTAAAAGCAGGTTTAAAATGAAATGGGAATTTTTTTAAAGATAATTGAGAGGCAATTACTTCATGCAGAGAGTGGTGTATTTATGGAAAGAGCTGCAAGAGGAAGCTGTAGAGATGGGTACTGTGGCAATGCTTAAACGGCATTTCAGTAGGTACCTGGATAGGAAAGGTTGGGAGCGTTGAGGGCCAAACACAGGCAAATGGGGCTATAAAACCTGGTCTGCATGGATGAGATCGGCCCAATGGCCTGTTTCTTTACTGTATGATCCAATAACTCTGTGACTCTCTGACTCAAAATGTCTTTCTTAAGATATGATGCCATAAACTGCCCACTTGTGCAATAACAAAAAAAATATATAATTGAGGAATAACTAGTAACCCATGCAGAAAGGCTACTAATCCATTCACTTTCATAATGGTATTCTGCAGGTAGGATTTCATGCCCTGTGGGCAACTACTTCGGAATTTATTGTACTTCTAATCTCAGTTAGACTGAGTCTAATGAACGGTCTCAACATGAAACATCACCTATTCCTTTTCTCCAGAGACGCTGCCTGACCCACTGAGTTACGATACGAAACGATACGATAAACTTTATTCGTAGCCGGAGAGAAATTGGTCTGCCAACAGTCACAACACACAACAAGGTTCAAGGTACAAGGTTCAAGGCTTGTTTATTGTCACATGCACCAATTAAGATACAGTGAAGTTTGAGTCAGTGAAAAGCAAAAAGACACACACCCACATAAAATAAAATTTAACGTAAAGATCCACCACAGTGGCTCCCCACATTCCTCACTTTGATGGAAGGTAATAAAGTCCAATCTTCTCCTTCTTTATTCTCCCGCGCTCAGGGCTGTCGAGCCATCCGCAGACGGGGCCATCAAAGCTCCCGCAGCCGGCGATCTGAAGCCCTTGCGTCGGGGTGATCGAAACTCCCTCGTCGGGACGGTTGTAACTCTCCACGGCTTGGAGCTCCCGAATCGGTCTCTAACCAGGGACCACGGGCTCCACCATGTTAAAGTCCACATTGGAGCTCTCCACAGTCGATCCCCGGCAAAGGGATCGCAAGCTCCACGATGGGAAGTCCCCGCCGCGCCCGCGGTCTCCAGGAAAGACTGCCAATTCCTCGATGTTAGGCCGCAGTGGGGATGGAGATACGATACGGAAAAAAAATTGCATCTCTGTTCGAGGTGAGAGAATGCAAAAAAGCTTAGAAAGTGCAAGGTGTTGCATTTTGGAAAAGTCAAACTGAGGCAGGATCTTGTACATGGTGGGTTACACAAAAGGCTGGAGAAACTCAGCGGGTGCAGCTGCATCTAAGGAGCGAAGGAGATAGGCGATGTTTCGGGTCGAGACCCTTCTTCAGACTGGTCAGGGATCAGGGAAACGAGAGATATAGACGGTGATGTGGAGAGATAAAGAACAATGAATGAAAGATATGCAAAAAAGTATCGATGATAAAGGGAACAAGCCATTGTAAGCTGTTTGTGGTGTGAAAATGAGAAGCTAGTGCGACTAGGGTGGGGGAGGGAGATAGAGAGAGAGGGAATGCCAGGGCCCGAGGGCTGAGGGAGAGGTGGGAAGGGGAGGAGACAGCAAGGGTTAACAGAATTGAGAAAATTCAATGTTCAAGCCCAGAGGATGCAGACTCCCCAAGCGGAATATGAGGTGCTGTTCCTCCAACTTGCGGTGTTGCTCACTCTGGCCGTGGAGGAGGCCCAGGACCGAGAGGTCGGATATGAAATGGGAGGGGGAGTTGAAGTGCTGAGCCACCAGGAGGTCGGGTTGGTTATTGTGGACCGAGCGGAGGTGTTCGGCGAAACGATCGCCAAGCCTCTGCTTGGTCTCACCGATATAGATCATCTGGCATCTGGAGCAGCGGATGCAGTAGATGAGGTTGGAGGAGGTGCAGGTGAACCTCTGTCGGACCTGGAAGGACTGCTTGGGTCCCTGAAAGGAGTGGAGGGGGGAGGTGAAGGGACAAGTGTAGCATTTCTTGCGGTTGCAAGGGAAAGTGCCCGGGGAAGGGGGACACGGTGAATGGCAGGGCTCTGGGGAGTGTTGTCGAGCAGAGGGCCTAGAAATGCACATACATAGTTCTTTGAAAGTGACGCCACAGGTCGACAAGCTTTCAGCACTTTGGCCTGCATCAGTCGGAATATTGAGTATAGGAGGTTATGTTACAGTTGTATAAGACATTGGCGAGACCACTTTTAGATTATTGTGTTCAGTATTGGTCACCCTGTTATACGAAATATATTGTTAAACTGGAGAGGGTGCAGAAAAGATTTACGAGGATGTTGCCAGGACTTGAGGGTCTGGGCTACAGGGAAAGATAGTGCAGGCAAGGACTCTATTCCTTGGAGCACAGGAGGAAGAGGAGGTGTGATCTTGTGGAGGTGCTCAAGATAATGAGAGGAATAGATCGGGTAAGTGATCAGGTAAGTGCACAGGGTAGTTTACCCAGAGTAGCAGAGTCGAGAAGCTGAGGAAATGGGTTTAAGGTGAGGGGCAATTTTTTTACACAAGGCATGGTAGGTATATGGAACGAGCTACTGGAGGAGGTAGCTTAGGCAGGTACTATCACAACATTTACGAAACATTTGGACAGGGACATGCATAAGATAGGTTTTAGAGGGATATGGGCTAAACGCAGATAATCTGCGTTAAAGAGAAATAGAGTATCCTGAATTGTTAACCAATGAAGCACAAGGTAGCACAATGACACAGCACATTGCACACAATGCTGGGCTGTGATAGAAGACTGCCTGGAGTACCACAGTGCAAAGGTGAAGTTCTTACCTGCAGGGAAAAGGAAATGCCAAGCAAATTAACAAGAATATTATTCCATGACTCCTAGCGAAGTGTGGAATATTATGGAATATATATATATATATATATATAATATATATATAATATATATATATAATATATATATATATATATATATATATATACATACACATATATATATATATATATAAATACATACATACATACACATATATACACACACACACATATATATATATATATATACACACATACAGTGGCTTGCAAAAGTATTCATACCCGTTGAACTTTTCCACATTTTGTCACGTTACAACCACAAACGTAAATGTATTTTATTAGGATTTTATGTGATAGACCAACACAAAGTGGCGCATAATTGTGAAGTGGAAGGAAAAGGATACTTGGTTTTCAAATCTTTTTACAAATAAAAAACTGAAAAGTGTGGCGCGCAAAAGTATTCAGCCCCCTTTACTCTGATACCCCTAAATGAAATCCAGTGCAACCAATTGCCTTCAGAAGTCACCTAATTAGTAAATAGAGTCCACTTGTGTGTTATCTAATCTCAGTATAAATACAGCTGTTCTGTGAAGGCCTCAGAGGTTTGTTAGAGAACATTAGTGAACAAACAATGTTTCTTGGGCATCATGAAGCCCAAGGAACACACCAGACAGGTCAGGGATAAAGTTGTGGAGAAGTTTAAAGCAGGGTTAGGTTATAAAAAAAATCCCAAGCTTTGAACATCTCACGGAGCACCATCATCCGAAAATGGAAATCCATCATCCATCATCCGAAATGGATCAATCCATCATCCGAAAATGGAAAGAGTATGGCACAACTGCAAACCTACCAAGACATGGCCATCCACCTAAACTGACAGGCCGGGCAAGGACAGCATTGATCAGCGAAGCAGCCAAGAGGCCCATGGTAACTCTGGAGAAGCTGCAGAGATCCACAGCTCAGGGAGGAGATTCTGTCCATAGGACAACTATTAGTCGTGCACGCCACAAATCGGGCCTTTATGGAAGGGTGGCAAGAAGAAAGCCATTGTTGAAACAAAGCCATAAGAAGTACCGTTTGCAGTTTGCCACAAGCCATGTGGGGGACACAGCAAACATGTGGAGGAAGGTTCTCTGATCTGATGAGACCAAAATTGAAGTTTTTGGCATAAATGCAAAATGCTATGTGTGGTGGAAAACTAACATTGCACAAACCCCCTGAACACACCATCCCCACTGTGAAACATGGTGGTGGCAGCATCATGCTGTGGGGATGCTTTTCTTCAGCAGGGACAGGGAAGCTGGTCAGCATTGATGGGAAGATGGATGGAGCCAAATACAGGGCAATCTTGGAAGAAAACCTGTTGCAAAAGACTTGAGACTGGGGCGGAGGTTCACCTTCCAGCAGGACAATGACCCTAAACATACAGCCAGAGCTACAATGGAATGGTTTAGATCAAAGCATATTCATGTGTTAGAATGGCCCAGTCAAAGTCCAGACCTAAATCCAATTGAGAATCTCTGGCAAGACTTGAAAATTGCTGTTCACAGACGCTCTCCATCCAATCGACTGAGCTTGAGCTATTTTGCAAAGAAGAATGGGCAAAAATTTCAGTCTCTAGATGTGCAAAGCTGGTAGAGACATACCCCAAAAGACTTGCAGCTGTAATTGCAGCGAAAGGTGGTTCTACAAAGTATTGTCTCATGGGGGCTGAATACTTTTGCAAGCCACACTTTACAGTTTTTTATTTGTAATAAAATTTGGAAACCATGTATCATTTTCCTTCCACTTCACAATTATGCACCACTTTGTGTTGGTCTATCACATAAAATCCCAATAAAATACATTTACGTTTGTGGTTGTAACGTGACAAAATGTGGAAAAGTTCAAGGGGTATGAATACTTTTGCAAGCCACTGTATATATATAACACACATATATATTCACATAGGGTACACAAAAGGCTGGAGAAACTCAGCGGGTGCAGCAGCATCTAAGGAGCGAAGGAGATAGGCAACGTTTCGGGTCGAGACCCTTTTTCAGACTGGTCAGGGATCAGGGAAACAAATATATATATATATTCACATATATATATATACATATACACATATATCTATATATCACATATATATATAGACAATAGACAATAGGCAATAGGTGCAGGAGTAGGCCATTTGGCCCTTCGAGCCAGCACTGCCATTCAATGTGATCATGGCTGATCATCCCCAATCAGTACCCCGTTCCTGCCTTTTCCCCATATCTCCTGACTCCGCTATTTTTAAGAGCCCTATCTAGCTCTCTCTTGAAAGTATCCAGAGAACCTGCCTCCACCGCCCTCTGAGGCTGAGAATTCCACAGACTCACCACTCTCTGTGAGAAAAAGTGTTTCCTCGTCTCCGTTCTTAATGGCTTACTCCTTATTCTTCAACTGTGGCCCCGGGTTCTGGACTCCCCCAACATCGGGAACATGTTTCCTGCCTCTAGCGTGTCCAAGCCCTTAACAATCTTAACATATAGAACATATAGAAACATATATAACACATAGAACATATATGGAACATACATGTTTCCTGCCTCTAGCGTGTCCAAGCCCTTAACAATCTTAACATATAGAACATATGGAAACATATATAACACATAGAACATATATGGAACATATATGTTTTTTCTGACAGCAAAAGATTCAGGCTGCGTGGTGACGAAGAGAGTGAAATAAACTCCAATCAGCTTTATATTAAACAACCACACATAACAGTATTACACTGAATTAGGCTTATATTTTTTTCATTTGTTATGTTCTAAACTAACTGGTCACTAATAGTTTAGTTTAGTTTAGAGATACAGCACGGAAATAGGCTCTTTGGCCCACTGAGTCCGCACCGACAGCAACCCCCGTACACTAGCACTACCCTACGCACTAGGAACAATTTACAAACTTTACCACAGCCAATTAACCTACATACCTGTACATCTTTAGATTGTGGGAGGAAACTGGAGCACCCGGGGAAAATCCACGCGGTCATGGGGAGAACGTACAAACTCCATACAGACAGCACCCATAGTCAGGATCGAACCCAGTTCTCTGACGCTGTGAAGTAAATGTATTTTATTGGAATTTTAAGTGATAGACCAACACAAAGTGGCGCATAATTGTGAAGTGGAAGGAAAATGATACATGGTTTTCAAATTTTTTTACAAATAAAAAACTGAAAAGTGTGGCGTGCAAAAGTATTCAGCCCCCTTTACTCTGATACCCATAAATAAAATCCAGTGCAACCAATTGCCTACAGAAGTCACCTAATTAGTAAATAGAGTCCACTTGTGTGTAATCTAATCTCAGTATAATTACAGCTGTTCTGTGAAGACCTCAGAGGTTTGTTGGAGAACATTAGTGAACAAACCATGTTCCTTTGGCATCATGAAGCCCAAGGAACACACCAGACAGGTCAGGGATAAAGTTGTGGAGAAGTTTAAAGCAGGGTTAGGTTATAAAAAATATCCCAAGCTTTGAACATCTCACGGATCACTGTTCAATCCATCATCCGAACATGGAAAGAGTATGGCACAACTGCAAACCTACCAAGACATGGCCGTCCACCTAAACTGACAGGCCGGGCAAGGAGAGCATTGATCAGAGACGCTGCCAAGAGGCCCATGGTAAACTCTGGAGGAGCTGCAGAGATCCACAGCTCAGGTGGGAGAATCTGTCCACAGGACAACTATTAGTCGTGCACTCCACAAATCGGGCCTTTATGGAAGAGTGGCAAGAAGAAAGCCATTGTTGAAACAAAGCCATAAGAAGTCCTGTTTGCAGTTTGCCACAAGGCATGTGGGGGACACAGCAAACATGTGGAGGAAGGTGCTCTGGTCTGATAAGACCAAAATTGAAGTTTTTGTCATAAATGCAAAACGCTACGTGGTGGAAAATTAACACTGCACATCACCCTGAACACACCATCCCCACTGTGAAAAATGGTGGTGGCAGCATCATGCTGTGGGGGTGCTTTTCTTCAGCAGGGACAGGGAAGCTGGGCAGAGTTGATGGGAAGATGGATGGAGCCAAATACAGCACAATTTTGGAAGAAAACCTGTTAAAGTCTGCAAAAGACTTGAGACTGCGGCGGAGGTTCACCTTCCAGCAGGACAACGACCCTAAACATACAGCCAGAGCTACAATGGAATGGTTTAGATCAAAGCATATTCATGTGTTAGAATGGCCCAGTCAAAGTCCAGACCTAAATCCAATTGAGAATCTCTGGCAAGACTTGAAAATTGTTGTTCACAGACGCTCTCCGTCTAATCTCACTGAGCTTGAGCTATTTTGCAAAGAAGAATGGGCAAACATTTCAGTCTCTAGATGTGCAAAGCTTGTAGACACATACTCCAAAAGACTTGCAGCTGTAATTGCAGCGAAAGGTGGTTCTACAAAGTATTGACTCAAGGGGGCTGAATACTTTTGCACGCCACACTTTTCAGTTTTTTATTTGTAATTTGTAATTGAAACCATGTATCATTTTCCTTCCACTTCACAATTATGCACCACTTTGTGTTGGTCTATCACATAAAATCCCAATAATATACATTTACGTTTGTGGTTGTAACGTGACAAAATGTGGAAAAGTTCAAGGGGTATGAATACTTTTGCAAGCCACTGTATATGGTACTTTTAAAGAAGGAACTGCAGATGCTGTTGTTCTGCAACCGCAAGAAATGCAACACTTGTCCCTTCCACCTCCCCCCTCCACTCCTTTCAGGGACCCAAGCAGTCCTTCCAGGTCCGACAGAGGTTCACCTGCACCTCCTCCAACCTCATCTACTGCATCCGTTGCTCCAGATGCCAGATGATCTATATCGGTGAGACCAAGCGGAGGCTTGGCGATCGCTTCGCCGAACACCTCCGCTCAGTCCGCAATAACCAACCCGACCTCCCGGTGGCTCAGCACTTCAACTCCCCCTCCCATTCCACATCCGACCTCTCGGTCCTGGGCCTCCTCCACGGCCAGAGTGAGCAACACCGCAAGCTGGAGGAACAGCACCTCATATTCCGCTTGGGGAGTCTGCATCCTTTGGGCTTGAATATTGAATTTTCTCAATTCTGTTAACCCTTGCTGTCTCCTCCCCTTCCCACCTCTCCCTCAGCCCTCGGGCCCTGGCATTCCCTCTATCTCTATCTCCCTCCCCCCCACCCAAGTCGCACCAGCTTCTCATTTTCACACCACAAACAGCTTACAATGGCTTGTTCCCTTTATCACCGATACTTTTTTGCATATCTTTCACTCATTGTTCCTTATCTCTCCACATCACCATCTATATCTCTCGTTTTCCCTGATCCTGACCAGTCTGAAGAAGGTCTCGACCCGAAACGTCGCCTATCTCCTTCGCTCCTTAGATGCTGCTGCACCCGCTGAGTTTCTCCAGCTTTTGTGTACCCATGGTACTTTTAACATTTGGCAGTTTTTTTCATTCCATGAACTAGATAATTCAAATTCAGACGAGGTGGGGGGGAAGTGAGAGGGGAGATTTGTGCATAGGTGACTAATGCTACTGAACACGTAGATAACAAAGTATTTTATTAACTTCCCATTGTATTAAATGCTTTGCACTCCAGGAACCCTGCTACCAAGCAAATGGTCATTTGTACTTTCAATTTGGAAAGTGCATTCCCTGCATGCAGTGTAATCTCCTCCACAGGGGGGAATTCAAAGTTAAATTGGGTGACCACTTTGCGAAACACCTTGGTTTAATCTGCAGCTGTGATCCTGACCCTTTGGTCACTTAACATTTTAATTCTCCAGCCATCAAATTCTGAGCTCTCTTGTCTTCAGTTTCCTGCACACGGGAATAACTTGAGAAATAACACATCATCCACTAATTAGGTACTTTACAAAGCCCATCTGGATGCAAAGTTAAGTTCAACAAGGTGTGATTATGAACTTGTTTTGAGCAGAGGTGTGAAGAATAATTCTGCTACCCTTCATTCACACCTCCTCAAGATCCAGCTAGGGGTTGGCTCTTTAGTGTCCCATTATCACTTTGCATTGTGCCATCGTCCATTGTATTTTTAATCACTTCTCTCTTTCACTGCATCATGGATGTTCACTTTGGTTCTTTCCTCCTTTTGCCTCTCCCTTTGCTCTGGAATTGTTTAAAATCTATCTCGAATAGTTGCCATTTCCAACAAAAGGTCAACAATCTGAAAGTTGACAATATGGGTAGCCTTTCACCAATGGGGGTACACAAAAAGCTGGAGAAACTCAGCGGGTGCAGCAGCATCTAAGGAGCGAAGGAGATAGGCGACGTTTCGGGTCGAGACCCTTCTTCAGACTGGTCAGGGATCAGGGAAACGAGAGATATAGACGGTGATGTGGAGAGATAAGGAACAATGAATGAAAGATATGCAAAAAAGTATCGATGATAAAGGGAACAAGCCATTGTAAGCTGTTTGTGGTGTGAAAATGAGAAGCTGGTGCGACTGGGGTGGGGGAGGGAGATAGAGATAGAGGGAATGCCAGGGCCCGAGGGCTGAGGGAGAGGTGGGAAGGGGAGGAGACAGCAAGGGTTAACAGAATTGAGAAAATTCAATGTTCAAGCCCAAAGGATGCAGACTCCCCAAGCGGAATATGAGGTGCCCCAAAGGATGCAGACTCCCCGTCTATATCTCTCGTTTCCCTGATCCCTGACCAGTCTGAAGAAGGGTCTCGACCCGAAACGTCGCCTATCTCCTTCGCTCCTTAGATGCTGCTGCACCCGCTGAATTTCTCCAGCTTTTTGTGTACCCTCGATTCTCCAGCATCTGCAGTTCCTTCTTTAACACTTAAGCCTTTCACCAATGCTGTGTCACCCATGGTCATATGGTCATGTGATATGGGCAGAATTAGGCCATTTGGCCCATCAAGTCTACCCCGCCATTCAATCATTACTGATCTATCTATCCCTCCTAACCCCATTCTCCTGCCTTCTACCCAAAACCCCTGACACCCGTACTAATCAAGAATCAGTATGTACATAGGACTGCAGTTGCTGGTTTAAACTGAAGATGGACACAAAATGCTGGAGTAACTCAGCGGGACAGGCAGCATCTCTGCTGAGAAGGAATGGGTGACGTTTCGGGTCGAGACCCGAAGATAACAGTCAAGGGTCTCGACCCAAATCGTCACCCGTTCCTTCTCTCCAGAGATGCTACCTGTCCCGCTGAGTTACTCCAGCTATTTGTGTCTAAGAATCTATCTATCTCTGCCTTAAATAAATCAATTGACTTAGCCTCCACAACCTTCTGTGGAGAAATAATCAACTGCTCTGAGACTGGAAAATCAAATCTCGGTATGCATGGAATATATTTCAGAAATTTCAATCTTGTTGCACACGATATTCATACAGATTGATCAGAGAACTACTGTGGGGTGCTTCCCACAGGGAAGTACTGTTGGACGTTTTATGTTACAGTTATACAAGATGTTGGTACGGCCATATTTACAGTCTTGTGTCTAGTTTTGGTCATCTTGTTGTACAAAGGTTTAAGAAGGAACTGCAGATGCTGGAAAAATCGAAGGTAGATAAAAATACTGGAGAAACTCAGCAGGTGAGGCAGCATCTACGGAGCGAAGGAATAGGAGAAGGAACCTATTCCTTCGCTCCATTGAATGCTGCCTCACCCGCTGAGTTTCTCCAGCATTTTAATCTACCTTTTATTGTACAAAAGCGTCATTGAGCTGGAAAGAGTGCAGAGAGGTTTTGCGAGGATGTTTCAAGCAGAGATCCTATAGCGAGCAAGATAGTCCACTCGACGAGAAAGACGTCGTACGGTCATGGGCAGATTCATGGGTAATTTAAGGCCCCATTTCCGTAACCGGCTTCCGTCTCCGCACCAAAGATTCCCATTGGATAATAGTGCAGAGACGGAAGCCGGTTACGGAAATATCCTCATAAAAATAAAAATTTGGTAAAAATCTTCTCCTCATTTACAGAATTTTAATTTATCAACACAAACTGTTCCCCCGCAACGTTGATTACACTGCGAGTCGAGTCAGGTCAGGTCCGGTGACGGAAATGGATGAAAAAAAGGCCCACGTTCCGCTCCGTTGCGTACTGCATGTCAGCCCATTGCATTTAACAAGAGTGGTCTATCTTGCTCCGCTATAGGATCTTTAGTTTCAAGGACTGTTGCAAGGACTTGAGGCGCTACACTATATCGAATATTATAGAATAGAATAGAATGCCTTTTATTGTCATTCAAACAGCTTGGTTTAAACGAAATTGCGTTTTCTACAGTTTTACATTACAAAAATACCCAAGACCCACACTTAACACAGTTTACACAAACATCCATCACAGTGAATCTCCAACACCTCACTGTGATGGAAGGCAAAAGTCTTCTCTTCCCTTTGTTCTTCTCCCGTGGTCCAGCAGTCCAACTGCAGCGTCGAGGCGAACTGGGGCTCCCGATGTTAAAGCCCGCAGCGGGCGATGGTAAGTCCCGTGGCCGTTAAAGCAGCACCGGGCGATGTTAGACCCCGCTCTGTGTCCTTTAAACCCCGTGATTCCGGCTGGAGAAGTTGCCGTTGCGGGAGCTCCGAAAAGCGGTCTCCCACCAGGGACCTGCGAGCTCCCGATGTTACCGTCCACCGGGCCTGCGACCGGAGCCTCCGATGCTCCGAAGTCGGGTCGCAGCCGCGCGCCACCGCAGCTCTTCCCGTTCCGAAGACGGCCAGCTCCGCGATGTCAGGTCCGCAGGCTCCGCCACTGGAGCCCTCGGGTTGGTCCCGGCCGGAGACCGCCACCGGCTCCACGATGTTAGGCCCCGTCGGGTCCCCGTACGGGGAAGAGACTAACGGTTTCCCCCAACTCCCCCCCCCCCCCACCACACACACACATATATACACAGCTAAAGAAAAATAATAAAAACTAGACTCAAGACATACATTTAACAAGACAAAAAAAGAATTAAAAGACAGCCGGACGGACTGTAGTGGAGCCGCTGCCAATAGGCTCTATTGGTCACCCACACCACATTGAATGTATGGAGACATTGCACAGGTTACATGAAGAAGTTCAGCAGGCTGGGACTTTATTCCTTGGAGCATAAGAGGCTGAGGGGCAATCTTTTTGGGGTGTATAAAATCCTAAGTGGAATAGATATTTTGATGAATGCATAGCGTCTTTTACCCAAAGTAGGGAAATCAAGAATCAGAGGACATAGGTTTAAGATGAGAGGGGAAAGATTTAATAGGAACCTGTGTGGTCACTTTTTTAGTTGAGAGGTGGCAGATGTATGGAACAAACTGTCAGAGGAGGAAGTTGAGGCTGTTATTGTAACAGCATTTCAAAGACACTTCGACAGGTACATGAGTCTCCTGCTCAGAGTAGGTGAATCGAGGACCAGTGGACATAGGTTTAAGGTGAAGGGGAAAAGATTTTATAGGAATCTGAGGGGTAACATTTTCACACAGTGGGTGGTGGGTGTATGGAACAAGCTGCCAGAGGAGGTAATTGAGGCAGGGACTATCCCAACATTTAAGAAACAGTTAGATAGGTACATGGATAGGACAGGCTTGGAGGGATATGGACCAAATGTTGGCAGGTGGGACTAGTGTAGATGGAACATGTTGGGTGAAGTTGGGCTGAAGGGCCTGTTTTCACACTGTATCACTCTATGACTAGCTCTTATGAACACAGCAGCCATTGAAAGATGATAAGGGTGGTGTTCAAGCAGATTCCCAACTAATTACCTACTGGGTTGATAATTTCTACAGAAAGTGTTGACTCTCTCCGAATGTTTAAAAGAAGTCTGGATCATTTCTTGGCATGGATGATGATCATTCCTTATACAAATAGACATTAGGCAGTCAGTGTGGTCTCCAGAACTATTATGGTGTTGCCTTCCAATGTAACATGAAGAAGGGGTATTAGGAATGTCTAATTCAGCGCCTGGAAATGTTTTCCTAGACTCATTTCACTTCTTATTATGACGTGTGTAAGCCTGCTTTCTACATGTATATCTTATCTGTCAGGTTTGTGTGAACATTTCAGTGCAACTCCAAAGCTTCTTTCTATAGATTTACTGCAGCAACAGCATACTTTAATGCGTAAATGTCCTTCATCATACGAGTCTGAAGAAGGCTCGACCCGAAACGTCACCCATACCTTCTCTCCAGAGATGCTGCCTTTCCCGCTGAGTTACTCCTGCATTTTGTGTCGACCTTCATCATTCATTCATGCTGGTTTGTGCTTTGGTTCACGTTGACTGTAGTCAAAAGAATCAGACAGTGGAAATTGTGGCTCAGGTTTGCTGGTGGTCTCCCAAACATTTATCAGAGAACGCAAAAACCCATAACGTACCTTCAACCGTGGCACAGCGGTAGAGTTGCTGCCTTACGGCACTTGCAGCACCGGAGACCCGGGTTCGATCCCGGGTACCGGTGCTGTCGGTACGGAGTTTGTACGTTCTCCCCGTGACTTGCGTGGGTTTTCTCCGAGATCTGTCTGAAGAAGGGTTTCAGCCCGAAACGTTGCCTATTTCCTTCGCTCCACAGATGCTGCCGCACCCGCTGAGTTCTCCAGCACTTTTGTCTACCTTCGATTTTCCAGCATCTGCAGTTCCTTCTTAAACATAATTCTCAGAGATCTTCGGTTTCCTCCCACACTCCAAAGACGTACAGGTTTGTGAGTTAATTAGCTTGGTATAAGGGTAAATGGTCTCTAGTGTGTGTGTGTGTGTGGGATAGTGTTAATGTGCGGGGATCGCTGGTCGGCGCGGACTCGGTGGGCCGAAGGGCCTGTTTCCGCATGGTATCGCGAAGAAAAAGGTCAAAATGGCACATAATGAATGTTAGCTGTGCAACATAGAAACATAGAAAATAGGTGCAGGAGTAGGGCCATTCGGCCCTTCGAGCCTGCACCGCCATTCAATATGATCATGGCTGATCATTCAACTCAGTGTCCTGTACCTGCCTTCTCTCCATACCCCCTGATCCCTTTAGCCACAAGGGCCGCATCTAACTCCCTCTTAAATGTAGCCAATGAACTGGCCTCAACTACCTTCTGTGGCAGAGAATTCCACAGACTCCCACACTCCAAAGACTACAAGTACAACAACTACAAAACAAAGTGAAGCTAGTTATTATATTCAACTATTAAAATGCTAAAACGGTAAACTAAAAAGAAATGTGATGAACATGCAGACAAAGGAACTGGTTGTAACTGAATTATACGGAGCAAGAAGGTTTTAAATTTAATCCGTGTTCGGTGTTGAATTAGCTAAAATCAGCTGAAGTGGTGGCAGAGCGTTAACACTGACCTTAAGTGTTTCAAGGATTACTCAGCACATTTAGGCATTGAGATTATACCCATTCATATAGAAATACTTTCATTATGTATGATGCATCATAAAAAAATCACTGACAATTTGATATTGATATGATATTAAGATTTTATTTATTCACTCTTGGCAAATAAATCCCTTGCAAAGTTGTTATATTAAAGGGCCTGTCCCACTTTCTCGACCTAATTCACGACTTCTGCCGAGATTGCCCTTGGCTCGTACTCGCAGCATGGTCGTCACAAGGTCATAGGAGGTCGTAGGTAGGTCGTAGCAGGCCGTGATGTAGTCGTAGGTACTCGTGGTATCAAGTAGGTCGGGATGTTTCTCTAGCATGATGAAAAATGTCCACGAGTAATAAAGGTTGTGAATTAGGTTAAGCCTGTCCCACTGTGAAAGTGGGACAGGCTTTTTTTCATCCTGACAACTTCCCAGAACTCTCCATCGATTGTACATCGCTTCATAAAGGGGCTGTCCCACTGCGGCGACCTAATCTAAGAGTTTAGAAGAGTTGCCCTCAACTCAAACTCGCAGCATGGTTGGCACGTGGTCCAAGGAGGTCCTATGCGGGTCACTGGAAATCCTCTTCATGCTCGAGGGAAGTTCCCGAATAGTCGTGGCCTTAGCTAGATCGCGGAAAAATGTTCAGCATGTTGAGAAATTTTCCGCAAGTAAAATTTGGTTGGCATGGTTCTTTTTGACGTAGTGCAGTGGAGTGGGGTCGCTCTCCCCTTTTCTTCCCGCCCTCTTTCCGCGCTCTCTAAAGGACTTACCGTGGCAGCCGTTTACCTTCCTTTTCATCATGGGTGTGAATTTCAGACAGCGCTCCCCTGCTTTCCCCAGCCCCTGCGGGGGTGTGTGTGTGTGTGTGTGTGTGTGTGTGTGTGTGTGTGTGTGTGTGTGTGTGTGTGTGTGTGTGTGTGTGTGTGTGTGTGTGTGTGTGTCTGTGTGTGTGTGTGTGTGTGTGTGTGTGTGTGTGTGTGTGTGTGTGTGTGTGTGTGTGTGTGTGTGTGTGTGTGTGTGTGTGTGTGTGTGTGTGTGTGTGTGTGTGTGTGCGCGCGCGGTCGGTCGATCCAGCCCATGGTTTCAACGCAGATGGTTGATCCAGCTCAAAGTTTTCCAGGTGAGTGCCCTCAAGCTTGAAGGTCGAAGGCACTCTTCTTAACTCTTCTTAGGTCGCGGCAGTGGGACAGCCCCTTAACTATTATATGGTTATCAGTTCTTGCACGGTCATTGCGTTGCAGGAGGTTTCTCATCACCAGCCTAATGTTCATACAAGCCCTTGTAGAAATGTTAACTGTGAGGGACTTGTTAGCCACCCAACAATTGAGAAGGAAAAAAAAAAATCATTTTTTGAGCCAGTGATTTCATTCTGTGTGCTTGTTTAGTTTAGTTTTGCGCGGAAACAGGCCCTCCAGCCCACCGAGTCCATACCGACCAACGTTCCCCGCACATTAACACTATCCAACACACAGCAGGGACAATTTACACATACACCAAGCCAATTAACCTATAAACCTGTACGTCTTTGGAGCGTGGGAGGAAACCAAAGATCTCGGAGAAAACCAACGCGGTCACGGGGAGAACGTACATACTCCGTACAGACAGCACCCGTAGTCGGGATCGAACCCAGTCTCTGGCGCTGCAAGGTAACTTTACCGCTGCGCCACCATGCGACCATTGATTGTTGTATCGCAATTGGTACAGATATTCCTAATCACTACGCACTCATTCATGTCGCATGAATGCCTTTTAATATCATGAGAGTAGGATTGCAATCCTCCCACAGCCAAGACCTGTTGCCAGGACTAGAGGGTCTGAGCTCTAGGGAGTAGTTGAGTAGGCTGGGTCTCTATTCCTTGGAGCTCAGGAGGGTGAGGATCGATCTTGTAGAGGTGCATAAAATAATGAAAGGAATAGATCAGGTAGACACACAGTATCTTTTGCCCAGAGTAGGTGAATCGAGGACCAGAGAAAATAGGTTTGAGGTGAATGGGAAAATATTTAATAGGAATCTGAGGGGTAACGTTTTCACACAAAAGGGTGGCGGGTGTATGGAACAAACTGCCAGAGGAGGTAGTTGAGGCTGGGACTATCCCAACATTTAAGAAACAGATAGATGCATGGATAGGACAGGTTTGGGGGGATATGGACCAAACGCGGGCAGGTGGGACTAGTGTAGCTGGGACATGTTGGCCGGCGTGGGCATTTGGGCTGATGGGCCTGTTTCCACACTGTAGCACTCTGTGACTAACAAACCACTATGGATTCATAAGAATGTTATTCATTAGGTCTTTGACCAGATCCTGGTGTGAGATGCCCATTTTGTGGCAAGGTGGGTAATACAAGAAACCTTTGGGAAATTTAAGTATGAATTGTGTAAGTTGAATATGATGCAGTGAGTAAGTAATTGAGCAGCTGGGACTCAGTTGAATCAGCATTGGAGAGCTTGTGCAGGAATATATATAGGTGGTATATTCCCCATTTAACCACAAAGCATGCAATCAGAAAGTTTAAAAAAATACTTCGATATTGATAATTGTGGTCTGGTTTAGTTCAGTTTATTATTGTCACATGTACCAAGGTTCTTGCGTACTATCCAGTTAACGAAAAGACCAGACCAGACTACATTCAAGCCATCCAAAGTATGCAGATACAGGTTAAAGGGTATATAATTCAGTGTCTGATAAGGTTCAATTAATGGTAGTTTAAAGGTCTCCAATAAGGTAAACGGAAGGTGGTGAGAGGACAGTTCAGTCGCCTGATTACAGCTGGGAAGAAACTGTCCCCCAATCTGCAGTTATACATATTCAGCCTTCAATACCTCTTCCCTTGTGGGAGGGAGGAGAAGAGGGAATGACCAGAGTGAGACTGGCGGCCTTGCCAAGGCAGCAGGAAGGGGAGTAAAAGAGAGATGATACGACGCTTTTAACCTTTAGTTTAGTTTGGAGAGGCCCTTTGGCCCACCGTGTCCGCACCGACCAGCGATTCCCAGCACGGCAACACTATCCGACACACACGCGGGACAATTTTACATTCATACCAAGCAAATTACCCTACAAACCTGTACGTCTTTGGAATGTGGGATGAAACCGGAGCACCCGGAGAAGACCCACGCAGGTCACGGGGAGAAGGTACAAACTCCGTACAGACAGCACCCGTGGTCAGGATCGAACCCGGGTCTCTGGCGCTGTGAGGCAGCTACTCTACCTCTGCGCCACCGTACCCCTCTTTGATGATCATTCTTACCTTTTTTCTTCCTTTCTCAAAAAGGATAATTTATTTTCTGACTGAGCCAGACTCAACACCTGCTGGACGTTCCATTGCTGGTCATGGAATTTTCCAATCACATGGTCAGAAAAATCACTGGAATTTCCTATCTACTGTATGTACTTATCAATGATGCAACGTTGTAAAATTATCCTTAAGTGCCATCTTAGCATTTTTACTTGAGTTAAAAATATTGGCAGGGCAAACCTTAGGCTTGGCTAGGGCCCATGTTCTAAGCTGTTCTTCAGTGCAATGCCCTCTGTACAAGATATTAAACTGAGATCTTGTATTCAGTTCAATTATTTGCAAAGGAGCAGTTAGGTTTAAGTTCCAGGAAAACCTTTTCAATTACGTAATTTAGACTTTTGCTATCCGCAGACTAGATTTTTGATTGTTTCCCATGTTCTTGCAATAATTAGTCTGGTGGTGAAGCATCCAGCAAGGAAAACAAATGAACTCAAACATATTGTGTTGCCATCGGTACAAGTGAGGGGTGTTGGATTAGACAAAAAATAATTATCATGTTTTGTACGGAATAACTAAAGAACTTTATCAGATCTTCATGTGAAGAACACTTAATCGATGATAATACAATTTAATCTGGCAAAAGGCTAGTGTCATTTATAATGCAGGTTCCAAATTTTAAAAGGGTGACATGGTGGCCCAGCAGAAGTTGCTAGCTTACAGCACCAGAGAGCCGGGTTTGATCCTGATTACAGGTGCTGTCTGTACCGAATTTGTACGTTCTCCCCATAACCGCGCGAGTTTTCTCCGAGATTATCAGTTTCTTCCCACACTCCAAAGACATACGGGTTTGTCAGTTAATTGACTTGGTATAAGTGTACATTGTTCCTAGTGTGTCGGGCAGCGTTAATCTGAGGGGATCGCTGGTCAGTGCAGACTCGGTGGGCCAAAGGGCTTGTTTCCGTGCTATATCTCAAAACCAAACTAAACTGATTTTGCAGAAATAGCAGAAGCTTCGGAAAAAATTAATACGGCAACAATCTTAAACAGAAATGCTGAGGGGAAATGGGTAATTCAATAAGACAATATCATCAAAGGCGTCTCACCAGCTCATCCCTTCTTCTCCCTGCTCCCATCCGGACTCTGGAACTGCTTCTTCTCTCCGTTATCAGGCATCTGGACGGTCCTTCCATAAGCTACGATACTGTTCGATTCACCTCAATCCCTTTGAGGACATTGGGCTTTATAGATGCAATTGATGATCCACAATGTGTTACAAAATACTGAGAACTATATTCTGCACTCCGTATCTTCCCCTCCACTAGTATTGTACTCGAGTTTGACTTGTTAGTATTTACAGTATGTATGGTAGATATATTTTTATTTTATTTTATTTTAATATTTTTATTTATTAGAGGTAAATACATCAATGTACTTCACATATATATTGTTACAATCATTGTACCCCATAATTTCATGGCTTTTAAAGAAAAGGAATAGAAAGAAAGAGAGTGAAATAGGTGAAAAGAGTTGTGATAGTGAGAGAGCGTGCCAAAGGGGAGAAGAAACCCTTGGTCAAAGAGCCAGAGAAAGGGGGTTAAGAGATAGACCCTAAAAAATAAAATAAAAAGGAAAAGGAAAAAAAAAGCCAGTTACTATGTTATATATACCACGCAAAAGGAATCCACCAACTCGATAGTTTTTCATCCCCCCCACCAAGGCCCGAGGTACTCCTGCACCCTATCTTTGTAGTAATTCTATAAATGCAGACCACGTCTGATAGAAGCGTTCTGAAGCGTATGTATGGTATATTTAATCTGTTTGGATAGCATGAATAACATGTTAAGAACATATTTTTTAAAACTGTACCTCAGTACACGTGTCAATAATAAACCTAAGCCTACTCTAGAGGATATGTCCCAAGAATTAATTTAGGCAAAGGCAAGTGATTGCAGATGCTGGAATCTTGAGTAAAACAAAAACTGCTGGAGAAACTCAGCAGGTCAGGCAGCATCAATGAAGGAAGATGGACAGGTGATGTTTCAGGTCGGAACTATCATCAGAATGAAACACCATCTATCCATTTCCCTCCACAGGAGCTGCCTAACTTGCTGAGTACTTCCAGAATGTGTAGGGAGAATGTTTACACTGAAGATAGACTCAAAATGCTGGAGGAACTCAGGAAAAGAAGGGTCAGACTGAAGAAGGGTCTCAACCCAAACGCCATCCATTCCTTCTCTCCAGAGATGCTGCCTGCCCCGCTGAGTTACTCCAGCATTTTGTGTCTATCTTTGAGTTCTTCCAGAAGCTTGTTTTTTAAAAAGGCACATGTCAAAACAAAATAATAAACAATATAGAAACATAAATTTATGTAATGATAAATTAAATAGACAAAAATACTCCAACAGGTTAAGAGAATATGAATTAAGAGAAGTCTGAAGAAAGGTCCCAACTGAAACGTCACCTATCCGTGTCCTCCAGAGATGCTGCCAGACCTGCTGAGTTACTCCAGTACTTTGTGTTTTTTTTTTTGTTAACCAACAACTTCAGTTCCTTGCGTCTATAATTAAGCAAATATGATTCTCAGGAGATCAGAAATAACAATCAATTAAAGGAAATTAAATTATTTGTTTGGTAAATAAAGAGATAATTGGCACAGCAGATACCATACAATTGCAGCAGTAATGGGGAAAGGTTTTCCTATCTAAAAAAAGATTTATAACATCCTTCATATCCCCTTCAGGACATCCAAATCATTTCACAGCCATTGAATTCCATCTGAAGTGAAGACGCTGTTTCAGTGAAAGAAGCATAGCCTGTCCGAAGAAGAAGGGTCTCGACCCGAAATGTCACCTATCCCTTCTCTCCAGAGATGCTCTCTGACCTGCTGAGTTACTCCAGCATTCTGTGTCTCTCTCAGCACAACATAGAAACATAGAACAAACAACATAGAAAATAGGTGCAGGAGGAGGCCATTCAGCCCATCGAGCCATTCAATATGATCATGGCTGATCATCCAAAATCAGTGCCCATTCCTCCATTTTCCTCATATCCATTCGCCCTCTGAGCTCTATCGAACTCTCTCCTGAAAGCATCCAGTGAATTGGCCTCCACTGCCTTCTGTGGCAGAGAATTCCACAGATTCACAACTCTCTGGTTGAAAAAACCTTCAGTATGTGGACACCAAATTGGCCACAATGTAATAATGATCAGATAACTTGCTATTTTATGCTGAATGAGGTTTAAACACTGGCCAAAAAACAAAACATAACTCATCTGCTCCTCTTCAGAAACATGCGTCACAATATTTGATGTGTCCTTGAGGGAGTGGCCGGCAACTCAACTGGGAGATGCCACTAATGACCAGACAGTCATTTGCCAATAATGAAGAAGGGTCTCAACCCAAAACGTCACCCATTCCATTTCTCCAGAGATGCTGCCCGTCCCGCTAGGGTTGCCTAGCGGGACGATGTCGTGCGGGCCAAAACTCCTCAGCTGGCCCGCCGGCTGGGCTTTGTGTGCAGTCCAGCACCCGGGCCAACTCATCATTCACCCAGCCACAGCCGAGTCGGTCAATGAATTGCCGTCGGGATTTTGTCCCTTATTTTGACCCTTTGTCCCTTATTTGGTGGTGAGAAAGTTGGCAACCCTCAAGTCCCGCTGAGTCACTCCAGCATTTTATGTCTATTGTCAATACTGCATTGCAGCTTGGCCTAGCTTTTTGTGCCAATGCTGACTCTCTGCTTACCTTCAATAAGGAGCTGCCTCATATTTTGACTGGAATACTGATCATTGCTTATGAAATGCAGGTGAAAGGTAGAGAGTAATAGGCAGCCGGTTTCCCTGGTTGGTTGTCGAACATCTAACTTTTGAGGACACTGTCTTTTTCTGGGTGATTCCAGGTGAAAAGGAGCAACATAGCTTTTACGGGTCTGCGTTATTTTTCAGGTATGATTTTATTGCATGTTCATTTTCAGGTTAAGGAACAACTTCTTCCCAAGAGCCATTAGGCAAATAAACACTACAACCTCCAGATAAGCTCTGAAAACATTGACTATTAGTGTTATTATTGCACTATTATTGTTTGTTTTTTATGTGTACATATGTGTGTGTGTATATACATAGTCATAGAGTGATACAGTGTGGACACAGGCCCTTCAGCCTAACTTGCCCACACCGGCGAACATGTCCCAGCTACCCTAGTCCCACCTGCCCGCACTTGGACCATGTCCCTCCAAGCCTGCCCTATCCATGTACCTGTCTAACTGTTTCTTAAACGTTGGAATAGTTCCTGCCTCAACTACCTCCTCTGGCAGCTTGTTCCATATACCCACCACCCTTTTTGTGAAAAATTTACCCCTCGGATTCCTATGAAGTCTTTTGCCATTCACCTTAAACCTTTGTGTATATATATATCTATATATATATTGCAGCTGTCTATGTACAGTATACAGTGCACATACATTTATTCACATACGTCTATATATATGTGTAAATAAATGTCATATATATATATATATATATATATACTGTAGGCATATCTAAATATATGTATGTTATATATACACAGAATTAACTTTTTAACATTCATTTATTTGCATACATATATATATATATATATATATATATATATATATATATATATATATATACACACGTATGTAAATAAATGTATGTTAAAAAGTATGTTTAAAAATATATATATATATATAAGAATTGCATTGTTCTGTCTGGGACATATGACAATAAAACACTCTTGACTCTTGATTTACCAAACTTGCGAGCTTTTGCATCAAAGCCGCTGTCACAAAGGCCGGGATTTAAAAAATGCTGCAAAGCCGTCCATTCTCTGGAAATAGTTTCAGATGTTTCTGAGATCGGGAATGTTGATACATTCCCCGACGCCAGTCTTTCTTGACAGTGCTCCTCGTCATTTTATCTTACCAAGCTAACTCAATCAAAGTCATCTTCTTCCACGTAAACCTACCATTTACACTGCACAGAAACATAGAAAATAGGTGTAGGAGTAGGCCATTCGGCCTACCGAGCCAGCACCGCCATTCAATATGATCATGGCTGATCATCCAAAATCAGTACCCCGTTCCTGCTTTTTCCCCATATCCCTTGATACTGTTAGGCCTAGGAGCTCTATCTAACTCTCTCTTGAAAACATCCAGCGAATTGGCCTCCACTGCCTTCTGTGGCGGAGAATTCCACAGATTCACAACTCTCTGGGTGAAGACTTTTTTCCACAAAGTCCTAAATGGCCTACCCCTTATCCTTAAACTATGGCCCCTGGTTCTGGACTCACCCAACATGGGGAACATTGTTCCTGCATCTAGCCTGTCCAATCCTTTAAGAATTTGACATGTTTCTATAAGATATCCTCTCTTCCTTCTAAATCCCAGTGAATACAAGCCCAGTCAATAGACAATAGACAATAGGTGCAGGAGTAGGCCATTCGGCCCTTCGAGCCAGCACCGCCATTCAATGTGATCATGGCTGATCATCCCCAATCAGTACCCCGTTCCTGCCTTCTCCCCATATCCCTGACTCCGCTATTTTTAAGAGCCCTATCTAGCTCTCTCTTGAAAGCATCCAGAGAACCTGCCCCCACCGCCCTCTGAGGCAGAGAATTCCACAGACTCACGACTCTCTGTGAGAAAAAGTGTTTCCTTGTCTCCGTTCTAGATGTCTTACTCCATATTCTTAAACTGTGGCCCCTGGTTCTGGTCTCCCCCAACATCGGGAACATGTTTCCTGCCTCTAGCGTGTCCAAGCCCTTAACAATTTTATATGTTTCAATGAGATCCCCTCTCATTCTTCTAAACTTCAGACTATACAAGCCCAGCTGCTCCATTCTCTCAGCATATGACAGTCCCACCATCCTGGGAATTAACTTTGTAAACCTACGCTGCACTCCCTCAATAGCAAGAATGTCCTTCCTCAAATTAGGGACAAAACTGCACACAATACTCCAGGTGTGGTCTCACTAGGGCTCTGTACAACTGCAGAAGGACCTCTTTGCTCCTATATTCGATTCCTCTTGTTATAAAGGCCAACGTGCCATTTGCTTTCTTCACTGCCTGCTGTACCTGCATGCTTACTTTCATAGACTGATGTACAAGGACCCCCAGATCCCGTTGTACTTCCCCTTTTCCCAACTTGACGCCATTTAGATAGTAATCAGCCTTCCTGTTTTTGCTACCAAAGTGGATAACCTCACATTTATCCGCATTAAACTTCATCTGCCATGCATCTGCCCACTCCCCCAACCTGTGCAAGTCATCCTGCATTCTCATAGCGTCCTCCTCACAGTTCACACTGCCACCCAGCTTTGTGTCATCAACAAATTTGCTAAGTCGACCCATTTTGTTCATCATATGTCAGTCCCGCCATCCCGGGAATTAACTTGCGCTCCCTCAATAGCAAGAAGATGAACACAAAATACTGGAGTCACTGAACGGTCCAAGCAGCATCTCTGGATAAAAGGAGTGGTCTGCTCCACCGCGAGTTCCTCCCTGCACATTTATTGCACTCCCCAGAGTTGCAATTAGCCTCTATACCGGTGTATAACGTCCATCCTCAGGAATTCAATATCTCATCTGTTTTTGTCTGCTATCGGCTTTGGCATATCTTCAGTCGAAAGCCAACGAGCTGTGTGCTTTTCGTTGCGCGTCTCAGCTTACTGCGTGTCCGTCCACTTAATGAGAAGAAGTGTGCAGCACCCGGAGAGCGGGGTTGTGTGGCAGGACCAGCCGCCCGGCTGAAACCCCTGACAGTCGGGGGCGGTGGATCTGTCTTCGGGGAGATTGCTGTCAACCTTTTGCGCTCACTAGGGGTCGTCGAGTGTCAGAAAAAAATCAATGTGGCAACAACAGGAAGGAGCCAGGCACCGATGCACTGGAAACACTCTGGGATTAGCAACCGCAGTGCCTTGCTGAAATTACAAGTGGCAGAAATCAATGGCACTGGCAAGTGGATGCCCGCGGCGAGGCAGAGCGAGTGGAGTGAAGTGAGTTGGAAAGTTGCAAGCGGGCAGACGACGCGGGGCAGACTGCTCCGAGGGCATTTAATCGCCAGTTCGCAGGGTAATGTTGAGGATTGATGGAGTGACGTCAACACGTACCTTGCTTAATAGCAAAGTAATCTGATTGTGGACGCTGTAATCTCACCGGCACTCTTTGCATAGGAGCTCTGCGCGGCCCCTCTACCCCCGCTGGCCGGTTCCCCTCTCTTGCTGAAGGTATGTGTTTGTGGTGGGGTGGGATGGGGAGAGAGGGAGAGAAGCATTCGTCCTGTTTATGTCTCTCGGTCCACAGCAGGCGTTTAACCTTAAAGCGGGATGATTAGTGTCAGAGTGGAAAGATACGTTTTCCATCGCCGATTCTGAATGCCAGTCGAAAGCTGGAATTTGGTCGTTCGACCTGGACTTTATTAACACGTAACACTGGTGGCAATGAGTATTTCGGTGTGTTTTTTTCCCGTGCGAGACTGGAAGCTGACCTTTAGGTCTGTTGCTACCCACCTGCGGTTTAGGACACCCGGTGATGCCTTGTAGGCTGTTTCTGTTCGGGTCGCTCTGGGTGACTATTCTTAACGTCGGAAGAATGCCCGAGAGGTAAATATTTTGAAAGGACGACACCAAAAGACACCTTCAGACTGCACTTTCTCCACACCCCCCAGACAGACCATAACATATCGCTTTTTAAAACCTATTTTTAACAAAGATCTATCTCTGCTGACTTTCGTTTTAAAATAACACTTTAAAAAAAAAGCATATCCCCAATATTCTGTGATCACTCCAGACACTGCAAGGTTCAACAAACTTCTAGGATTCAGTGGGAACACGTTCGTTGGACCGTGCTCTGGATAAGCAGGCGGTTTTTACCAGGGCGCGATTCCCGGCTATAACCAAACACAGCGCCCAGATCAGCAATTTATAAAGCCGGCAGCTTCTTGCATGTTAATCCTGGTCGATGTCCGAAGTTTTTTTTAAATCTTGACGCGCATAAGCCGCTGTCTGGTTGGGTTTTTTTTTGGGGGGGGGTGGGGGGGGGTTAGTATATAATTTTATAGACGAGACACTGAGTCAATGATAAAGCGTAGCAGAGACGGTCGAGGATTTAATCATTATTTACTGCAGTTCGCATTTGCTACTTGAACAGCTTAATGCTGGTGACCTCCCCCCTCCCGCAGGAGAAACGATTTAAGACACAGACGAACTTGATTTACGGGCCAGCTGCAACGGAGCTAACTGGGATTTTGTTATTACCACCGTGTCTGTGTTTCTTAGAATTGAAAAAAACAATTAGCTGCTGGTGGGGGGGCAGTTTCGGTGTGAGGGTTAGTTAATCTGTGGAACTCATTGCCACAGAGGGCCGTGGAGACCCAGTCAGTGGATATTTTTTTGAAGCAGAGATAGACACATTATTGGTTAGAACGGGCGTCAAGGGTTATGGGGAGAAAGTATTGTTTCAACAACAAGGGAAGGGTTTGAACTTTATTTTCGCCTTCCATCACAGTGAGGAATGTGTAGGAGTCACGGTGATGGATGTTTATGTTAAAATGTGTTTTTGGGTCTGATGCTTTTTTAAAAATAAATTGTATGACCGACCTGGCCAGTGAATTTCACTATGTGACAATAAATGAACCTTACGAGGTAGGGAAAATAGGATTAGGGGGCGGAGATCAGACCTGATTGAAGGGCGGAGTAGACTCGATGGGCCGAGTGGCCCAGTTCTAATACCACTCAGTTCCCAATATAATTAGTGAACGCCGCTGGATGCAAGTTGCTTTTGCACTGCTCGTTCAGTCGGGCCGGAGCGGCGCTTGGCCGCTGTATTCTAACAACAATCGGTGTAACGCGGAGGTGACTTGTTTTTACCGTCTCTCTGTAGCTAAACGAGCGGCGCTGTCGTGTGAGCCGACTCTGCTGGCTGTCGCAGGCGTGCGAACACATGGACCGCCAGCCTCGCTCGCATCCTTCCACTCTCACTGGAAAGTTTTTCAGTTAAAACTCTTCCCCCACACCGCGCCGACACTTACTTAGCCCTGGATCTGCGACATTATCAAATCCCAGTGTCATTCATTCTCAGCTAGTTTTCTTCCCCCCCCCCCAATATCTCCACTTTCGTACGTAGTGGCATCGCACGTAAAACAGGACAGCACAGGCCCTTCGGCCCACAATATACGTGCTGAACGTGATGCCAAGAACTAATCTCATCCGCCTTTGTATGTCCATTTGCCCGTTTATAAACCCCTTAAGCGCCTCTGTGGCATCTCCTTCCACCAGTGCGTTCCAGGCACCCACCAACTTCAATGTATAAAGAAAAACTTGCCCCGCTCATCTCCTTTATATTTTGCCCCTTTCACCTTAAAGCTGCGCTCCCTGGGCCTCGACATTTTCAACCCGCGTTCCGGAATGACCGTGGCCGTAAAAGCCTCACCGTTTCAGTAAGAAGGGACTGCAGATGCTAGTTTTCACCGAAGATGGACACAAAACGCTGGAGTAACTCAGCGGGTTCAGGCAGCATCTCTGGAGAGAAGGAATGGGTGAAGAAGGGTCTCGACCCGAAACGCCACCCATTCCTTCTCTCCAGGGACGCCGCCTGCCCGCTGAGTTACTCCAGCATTTTGTATCTATCTGCAGTATTAAACGGCCTGCCTGTAACTGCGATTTTAACGCGCAGTTATTTATATAAGAAGGGTCTCGACCCGAAACGTCACCTATGCCTTCTCTCCAGAGATGCCGCCTGCCCGCTGAGTTACTCCAGCATTTTGTGTCTATCTTCTATTTATATATTGATCCGGACTCTGGAATGAGCCTCTTGTTTGCTTGATGTTCTCATGTTCCTCCTATGTCGAGTCTTGTGATTTTTTTTTTGTGGTACTGGCACGAATTTTAAACATTTTTTTTGACTGCTTCTATTGAAAGGCAATGATATATAGTGTTTAACCACACTGGGACAGCAATGTGGTTCCCCGTCAGCTGATCGTTGTTTCCAGAGAATGAACATTGGTGGAGTAATTTGACTGTTGGGGTATTATTACGGAACCCTTTTTTCTCCCCGTTCCTTCTCCCCAGAGATGCTGCCTGTCCCGCTGAGTTACTCCAGCATTTTGTGTCTATCTCTGATATTCTTCACCCCTGGCATTCCCAATCTCGCATTTTCAATCAGAACCACGTTCTCCCCCTCTCCCCCCCTTTCCCCCCTCCCCCCCTCTCCCCCCTCTTTCTCCCCCTCCCCCCCCTCCCCCCCACCCCCCCCTTTCTCCCCCCCCCCCCACCCCCCCTTTCTCCCCCTCCCCCCCTTTCTCCCCCTCCCCCCCTTTCTCCCCCTCCCCCCCTTTCTCCCCCTCCCCCCCTTTCTCCCCCCTCCCCCCCTTTCTCCCCCTCCCCCCCTTTCTCCCCCTCCCCCCCTTTCTCCCCTCCCCCCCTTTCTCCCCTCCCCCCCCTCCCCCCTCCCCCCCTTTCTCCCCCTCCCCCCCTTTCTCCCCCTCCCCCCCCTTTCTCCCCCTCCCCCCCTTTCTCCCCCTCCCCCCCTTTCTCCCCCTCCCCCCCTTTCTCCCCCCCCTCCCCCCCTTTCTCCCCCTCCCCCCCATTTCTCCCCCTCCCCCCCCTCCCCCTCCCCCCGCCCCCTCCCCCCCCTCTCCCCCTCCCCCCCCTCTCCCCCCCTCCCCCCCTTCTCCCCCCCCTCCCCCCCTTCTCCCCCCTCCCCCCCTTCTCCCCCCCTCCCCCCTTCTCCCCCCCTCCCCCCCTTTTCCCCCTCCCCCCCCTTTTCTCCCCCCCTCCCCCCCTTTTTCCCCCCCCTTTCTCCCCCCCTCCCCCCCTTTTCTCCCCCCCTCCCCCCCTTTTTTCTCCCCCCTCCCCCCCTTTCTCCCCCCTCCCCCCCTTTTCTCCCCCCCTCCCCCCCTTTTCTCCCCCCCTTTTCTCCCCCCCTCCCCCCCCCTCTCCCCCCTCCCCCCCCTTCTCCCCCCTTCTCCCCCCCTCCCCCCCACTCTTTTCTCCCCCCCTTCTCCCCCCTCTTCCCTTCCCTCCTCCTCTCCCCCGTCCCCCCTACAAACAGCGATTCTGCGGTTAATTGCTACGTCCGCTTTGATCTTCTCTATTGCAGATGGATTGCATCCAATCAATTTAAAAATAATCCAGGTTTGAGATAACAGAGGCCTGACTACACACATTAGACAATTTGTTAGAAAGAGAGACAAAGGCATTGAATGGACTGAGACCAAACGTACATGGACCTCAGGAAGAGATAAATGGACCCAGGAACTATAGACTAGTCCGCATAATATCGAAACGGAAGTGGAGTGTCTGTAAAAGGAGGAAAACAGAATCTAGAAATGAAAAGTATAATGAAAGATTTCCAAAGGGGAAACTATTGTTAGTTTAATTTTTTTTGAAGTAACTGGAAAAAAGATGATGGTTATGTCCTAAGTGTAATTTATCTTCATGTATGAAAGGTGTTTTTATAAGGTACCCATTAGTATAACATTGGTCGGAAGGTAGATAAAAAAATAGGAACAGTGTGTGTGCCAACCACAATGGCAATTTGTTTTGTCCATTTTGTCAGTACATGGTCTATATCCTCCATCCCTCATCTGTTCATGTAAATACAGTACCTCTTAAAAGTTGCTATCATATTATAAGGCTATAAATGATAGCAGAATTAGGCCATTCAGCATATCAAGTCTACTCCACTATTCAATCAGGGCTGATCTATCTCTCCCTCTTAATCCCATTCCCCTGCCTTCTCCCCATAACCCTTGACACCCGTACTATTCAAGAATGTATTTATCTCTGCCTTAAAAATATCCACTGACGGCTTCCACAACCTTCGGTGGCCAAGAATGCCAGAGGAGATTCTCCACCCTCTAACTAAAGAAATTCCTCACCTTCTCCTTCCTAAATGAACAATCCTTTAATTCTGAGGCTATGAGTCTAGTCGTAGACTCTCCCGCTAGTGGAAACATCCTCTCCACATCCACTCTATCCAAGCCTTTCACTATCTGCCTCTACCACCTTCCCTGGCACTGTGTTTCACTCTATGTGAAAAAATCAATTGCTGGACAAAAGTCCTTTTAAACTTTCCCTCTTGTTTTAAATCCATACCTTTTGAGAATTTCCACCCTGTGAAAAATGAAATTGACTACCTGCCCTTTTCAAAGATTCCAGAGTTGGAGAAGGGTCTCAACCTGTGGAATTCTTTGCTTCAGAGGTGGAGATGGGTTCTCTGGATGCTTTAAAGAGAGAGCTAGATAGGGCTCTTAAAAATAGCTGAGTCGGGGGATATGTGGAGAAGGCAGGAACAGGGTACTGATTGTGGATGATCAGCCATGATCACATTGAATGGCGGTGCTGGCTCAAAGGGCCAAATGGCCTACTCCTGCACCTATTGTCTATTGTCAACCCAAAATGTCACTCATTCCTTCTCTCCAGAGATGCTACCCAACAATGCAAAAGTAAACCTATCAGGAATGGCTTGAACAAGCTGAGAAAAAAAGGACAAGGGATGATTTACTGGAGGTTTTTTAAATTATGAAAGGTTCAGATAAGATGGACACAGAGGAATGCTTCTATTTTTAAGATTATGCACCTTTGTTCTAGATTCTTTAACAGGAAGAATTTGTTTTTCCTGTCTACCATATTAAACACTTCAACCAGGTCAGTGGGGGAGAGCACAAGTAGATGCCATCAATATGGGTTAATCGCAAAAAAATCCAACAGGGAATTTAGAACATACTTTATCCAAAGAGTCAAGAGAATATGGAACTCCGTACCACAGGCATGGGTGAAGTAAATTGTATCGATGCCTTTAAGGGGAGGTTGGACAATCTTATGAATGATAAGGGAATAGTCAAGAGCCAAGAGTGTTTTATTGTCATATATCCTAGATGGGACAATGAAATTCTTACTTGC
Source organism: Okamejei kenojei (assembly GCA_035221665.1). Classification (NCBI taxonomy): domain Eukaryota; kingdom Metazoa; phylum Chordata; class Chondrichthyes; order Rajiformes; family Rajidae; genus Okamejei; species Okamejei kenojei. Next base: position 9,248,420 of record CM069131.1, read on the forward strand.
TGCAGCACAACAGAATATGTGAATATGTAAACATAGTACGTAACGGGGGAAGAGAAAAAAGAAAAGAAAATGTTCAATAAATAACAAATATAGTTCAATAATAATAGTCTTTTGCAGTTCAGAACTTATTCGTTGTAGTGTTTAATAGCCTGATGGCTGTAGGGAAGAAACTGTTCCTGAACCAGGACGTTACAGTTTTCAGGCTCCTGTACCTTCTTCCTGATGGCAGTGGTGAAATGAGTGTGTGGCCAGAATGGTGTGGGTCTTTGATGATGTTGGCTGCCTTTTTGAGGCAGCGACTACAATAGATCCCTTCAACGGTGGGGAGGTCAAAGCCGGTGATGGACTGGGCAGTGGACACACCTTTTTGTAGTATTTTTCGCTCCGGGACATTCAAGTTGCTGAACCAGGCCATGCTACAACCAGTCAGAATGCTCCCTACTGTGCACCTGTAGAAGTTTAGGAGAATCCTCTTCAATTTGCCTATAGATTTAGTTAAAGATAGGAAAAGGCTTAAGTAATCCTATGCAAACTATCTCAAGATAGTTATCCAGACTTTCTGCTTGTGAGGACTTGATCTATGCCATTGTTTATCTCTGGAGCATGACAATTGTGATTTAACTGTTGCAAATTGCCATTGCATAACAAGCCACCAATACAAACTTGTTCCGGAGGACAATTATTTCAAATGTTTACTTTATCACTGGGCTTATCTCATTTGTGATTGTGCTGAAAAATACACACATGAAAAGTGAATCAGTCATTGTGGGAAGGTTTTTCTGAAACCTCCATTGCATGCTCGTGCTACATGCTCATGCTTCGACTGACTTATGAAGCTCCTCTTGAAATATGCAAGAATGCACCATCGAGATCAGGGTGTTGTACTGCGAATGTGGTTAGACAAAAAGAAAAATAAACATGTGGAATTAGAGGCACCCTCCAGAACACAGGGAATTAGGTAAGAGATAGAATGGAAAATTGCGGCAAAACTATATTCATTTTTATTGAACAGACAATGCAATTAAATTGGCGGAATGTACTGGCAGCCTTCCTTTTGAGAAGCTTTTAGCTTCCACATTTGTTCATAAAGGTAAGCTTAGTTGATTTAACAAATAAGCTGAAACAGAATTTTGCAAAGAACATTTTTGATAGGTTAGCATTGATTGGAACATTGATAGGTTGGCAATGTTCAGGCAGATGTGGGAACATATGGGATCATTTACTTTGCACCTAACAAAGATAGATTGGAAAGCAACAGGAAACTGCAGATGCTGGAAATCTGAAATAAAAATAGTAAATGCTGCACGACTCAGCAGGTGAGCCAGCGTCGGTGGCAAGAGATACAGAGTTAATGTTAATGATTCAGGTCAATGACATTGCATCAAAATTGGACAGACTTTCTAATTGGTGATCATTTGGGAACTGTGGTTAAGGGCTAAGGTACAGCATTTACATAAGGGATATAGGATTGAAAAAAAATACTACTGCAATGTCAACCTTTTTCGCAAAGATAATTAGCAGAAGTGAAATAACAAAGGTCTCGTTAGACATCTTCTGCAGCACCCTGAGTTACCAGAATGATTTATTGGCCGTTGAGTGGATCAAATACATGTTCACCAGAATTTCATTGGGTTTAGAAGGTTAAATAATGGGCATAGAGTATATAAACTAGGCTTCTGTACATTTGAATGTAGATGATTAAGTGGTGAACTCAACGTTTTGTTTTAGCTGGTTAATGTATTTAATATGTTAGGCATGAAGAACCCAGTATAAAGTTGTTCAGATTTGAAGTTTGAATGAAAATAGACACAAAATGCTGGAGTAACTCAGTGGGACAGGCAGCATCTCTGGAGAGAAGGCATGGATGACGTTTCAGGTTGAGACCCTTCTGCAGATCGAGTGTCGGAAAGAGGGGGAAACTAGAGAGATGGAGGGCACTGCTTTAAGGAAAGAGTGATGGATTGCTACTTTACAGGTTCGTCCTGACTACAGCTGCTGTCTGTACAGAGTTTGTGCTTTCTCCCCATGACCGCCGTGGGTTTTCTCCGAGATCTTCGGTTTCCCCGCACACTCCACAAATGCACAGGTTTGGAGGTTAATTGGCTTGGTATAAATGTAAATTGTCCCTAGTGTGTGTAGGATAGTGTTGATGTGCGGGGATCGCTGGTCGGTGCGGACTCGGTGGGCTGAAGGGTCTGCTTCCATGCTGTATCTCTATACTTAAAGAAACTAAATAAACTGAGACTGATAGTTTTTTATTAGGCAAATACATTCTGGCAACGGAATCTGATTAGTTTATGGAGAGCCAATGCGATCTGAATTATTGGGCCAGGCATAAGGGTATTAATTGCCCTTGTTTAAGATGCTGGAAAATCGAAGGTAGACAAAAAATGCTGGAGAAACTCAGCGGGTGCGGCAGCATTTCCGGAGAGAAGCATCTCTGGAGACTCCAACTACATTCTATCTATGTCTCTCCCACTCCCCTAACATCAGTCTCAAGAAGGGTCTTGACCCGAAACGTCACCCATTCCTTCTCTCCAGAGACGCAGCCTCACCCGCTGAGTTATTCCATTTCAAAATACATTTCATAAATTTCACATACATTTCAAATACCTACGAGCTAACTTGATGTCAGGGGAGATGGCAGGAGAATGGGGTTCGGAGGGAAAATAGATCAGCCATGATTGAATGGTGGAGTGGACTCGATGGGCCAAATGACCTAATTGAGCTCCTATCACTTATGACCTCAGGAACTCCAGCTATCAACAATGAAGCTTGTCAGGAAGAGAGAGAGAGAGAGACCGTTATGCTTACTGAAATGGACATTTCCAATAACTTATTAATTGTGACTCTCCTTGATGTGAGTGCCGTTGACTCTCCTCGGGGTGGAAGATTACAACCTTCACGTGATCCGCCCTGTTTCGACGAATGCAATCACCCTGGTGTGCACAATCAAATAAGATCAAATAGAACAAGTTGTCCTACAGCTTTAGGCTGTGCACGCCATACGCAAGAAGAAGAAGACTCTCCTCCACAGCAAATATCTGGACCAACATCTCTGTCATACCAGTGAGATGTGGACAAAGCCATGGACCAACTGAAAAAAACAGGGCTTTGTGGGCAGCTGGTATTCTTGCTGAAGTTCTAAAAGTTAATGGAATGAAACAATTTCTGGATCCCATTTCCCAAGTCTGGGAAGAGGACTTTGGAGGACCGTCAGTAGGCTTTAGTTGCCATGTTTGTGATCATCTTTCAGAAAGGAGACAACACTAATTCATCTGTCTGCCCACAGAGTAAGTTATTGCCAGGGTCCTCCTCGTGCACCTGTCCCCAGGCAGGAGCCACTGAGATGCTCTCCAAATATTAGTATGGATTCTAGCTATCAATAGACAGAAAGGGCATATTCCTCACTTTGCAATTGCTCCAAAAAATGCCCGTTTTTTTTACTTCTCAAATCTGTCTTCCTGCGAAATTCATATCTTGCTTCCGCCTACTACACAATGACACGCAAGCCATGATCTTAACCATTGCATCCACAGTCATGTTAATACACCTGAGCATCTAACATGATTGTCCCAATAATGTAACAACTTATTTCTGGGGTAAAATAGTGGTGGAGCTGCTGCCTCAGTGCAGAGACATGGGTTTGTTCCTGACCTTGGGTGCTGTCTGTATGGAGTTTGCACGTTCACCCTGTCACTGTGTGGGCTTTTGCTGTGTGTTCCAATTTCCTCCCACATCCCACAGATGTGTGGGTTTGTATGTTAATTGATCTCTGTAAATCGCCCCTTCTGTATAAGGAATAGAGAAAGTGGGACAACCTAGAACTCGGCTGAACCGGTGATCAATGGTTGGCATAGATTCGGTGGATCAAGGAGCCTGTTTCCATGCTGTATGTCTAAATAAAACTAAACTTCTTTCAATTCATTTTCCCAACAAACTTCCCTTTGGACTGGAACAAATTAGTAGGATTGATTGAAAACGGTGCATGGTATATCATTTGTACTTCAGAACCAAGGTCACTCCAATTTCACCCATGCATGCATGAAGGATATTTGATTGTCTGTATATTTGAAGCCAAACGTCATGTCATTGTTGACATTTTTAGTTTAGAGATACAGCACGTAAACAGGCCCTTCAGCGCACCGACCAGCGATCCCCGCACATTAACACAAGCCTATACGCAATGGGGACAATTTACATTTACACCAAGTATTGCAAACCCAAGCCAATGAACCTACACACCTGTACGTCTTTGGAGTGTGGGACCGAAGATCTCGGAGAAAACCCACGTGGTCACGGGGAGAACGTGCAGATTCCGTACAGACAGCAACCGTAATCGGGATTGAACCTGGGTCTCTGGCACAGCAAGCGCTGTAAGGCAGCAACTAAACCGCTGCGCCACTGCGCCTCCCACTTGTCTACTACACGATGCAAGAGGACGGGCCTTGCACTCAAGCCTGTCCATCCACCTGCTACAGTAAACCCCTACATACAACTATGTATGTATTGTTGCTCTATGTACCACTGTTTGCAGCACATTAGTACCTGCACCACTTTGGTCAATGAGAGTTGTTTTTACATGTGCTATAGAAATAAAATTGACGACTTGACTTGACTAAAACGAATACTTCTTCACATAACATGGGAGCCAATTTTACAAAGGCAGATATTGAAGAGGAGATTTTCCATTTACTTCAGTGAGTCAGCACACAGTTTGGCCAGCTGAGGAAAGGAGTGTTTGAAGGTTAAGACCTCAAGTGTAGTATGTTGTTCGTAGACTACCAATCGCCAACAATCCCTGTCCTTCATTATGTTTCTAGATTATGGACAAAGCAGGCAGAGTAAAGCATTTGAGAAATACCACTAATGATCCTCTAAATCCATCAGCAGGGTGAGAGGACCAACTTCGATGTTGAAGAATGGTCTTCGACTATAAATGTCACCCATTCCTATCCAGAGATGCTGCCTGTCCCTTTGACTTACTCCAGCATTTTGTGTCTATCTTCGGTGTAAACCAGCATCTGCAGTTCCTTCCTGCACAACTTCATTGTTCACTCCCAGGTCAATATCCCTAGCATGAGGTTCTAGTTGCATAGCATTGGTGGACAGCCCCCATTATATGTATGTCTAACACCAGCCACCCGCTCTGTTGTGACCTCTATCACAAAGGGATTGCCAGGCAGGCAGAGGATGTTCCCGGACGTCTCTTGGGAAGAGTGCTTCTGACTGCGGGAATTTCTCGCCCTTGACTGTCCTAAGCAGGGAAGGGACATACGAGGAAATATTGAGAACCATGAATCCACGTGTTGGGGTCATATATAAAACCTGAGAAAAATGGTTGAAGGACCTCATGAACTCCCAGACTAATGCTCAAGATTTCCCCATGTCAGCGTCTCTGGAGAACAATGATAGGTGATGCTTTGGGGCGGGGCCCTTGAATGGGGTGGGGGAGAAAGCTGGAAGAGAGGAGGTGAATGCCTGGTAAGTGATAGATGGATACAGGTGAGGTTTTTTTTCCCAATAGGCAGATGTGTGGAAAATGGTCAAAGATGAAAAGACTAAGGGGGTGAGATAAGGATAAGAGTTGCAAACTGTGAAGCCAGAGGAATAGGTAACCACACAAACCCTCTCTCGTTCCTTCTTCTCTCCCCCCCCCCATCCCCATTTCTTTCCCCTCCTCTCTCCTGTCTGCCCCACCTTGACTGGCACCCATTTCTCCCCTCCCATCCCATTTCCCTCCTCTATCCTCACAATCTGCAACTTTTCGGTAGACAAATATGCTGGAGAAACTCAGCGGGTGAGGCAGCATCTATGGAGTGAAGGAAATAGGCGACGTTTCGGGTCGAGACCCTTCCTCAGTGGTGGGGGGGGGGGGGGGGCGGGAAGAAGAAAGGAAGAGGTGGAGACAGTGGGAGAGCTGGGAAGAGGAGGGGAAAGAAGGAGAAAGCAGGGACTACCTGAAATTGGAGAAGTTAATTTTCATACCGCTGGGTAAACTACCCAAGCGAAAAATGAGGTGCTTCTCCTCCAATTTACGGTGGGACTCACTCTTGCCATGGAGGAGGCCCAGGACAGAAAGGTCAGATTTGGAATGGGAGGGGGAGTTGAAGTGCTGAGCCACCGGGAGATCAGGTTGGATATTGCGAACCGAGCGGAGGTGTTGGGCGAAGCGATCACCAAGCCTTCGCTTGGTCTCACTGATGTAGAGCAGTTGACACCTAGAGCAGCGGATGCAATAGATCAGGTTGGAGGAGGTGCAGGTGAACCTCTGCCGCACCCGGAAAGACCAGATGAGGTTGGAGGAGTTGCAGGTGCGATCATTTTGTCTCATGCCTCTGTCTTTCTGTTTCTGACTTTTATCCTGCCAATCTCCTCATCTCCTCTTCCAGCTTTCACCCCCCCCCCCCTCCCAATCAGTCTGAAGACGAGGCACGACCTGAAACATCGCCTATTCATGTTCTCCAGAGACGCTGCCTAACCCGTTGAGATACCACGGCACTTTGTGTCTTTTTTCGTAAACCAGCACCTGCAGTTCCTTATTTCTACTGCTAGAAGAATATGAAGTGGCATGTCATGATGGATAATTTTAAGAGATGTTGAGTGGAGAGTAAGGAGCTGGAGAAAAATTGAGAGGGTATTTCAGAGGATGGGATTTGACCCCTGAGACACGGAGGTGGAGAAAATGGAGGATCGCCGTGAGGGTCGATGGAGGGGGAGCACCCATTATGGGCGACTATTTGCATACCTTGTCACGGTACGCAAGCAAAGGATTTCACTGTGACTTGTCACAGTGACAAAGTATTCAATTCGATTTAATTCAAAGTGTATGGACACATGGATCACGGAAGGACGCAAGTGAAGATCGCGGTAATAATAGAATGGGCTTATATGAAAGTCAGCATCCAGAATGTTTGCGTTGCTTGTTGGGTCAGTCAGGAGCACAATATGGGTTTAAGGCTGGCTTGCGCGCACAGACATCGCTATCAAAACATGGGGGAGGGGGGATGGGGCACTATTCCTTGGCGGCCGCATGCACACACACTCACACACTCTCACTCACTCTCTCTCTCTCACTCTCTCTCACACACACTCTCTCTCACACACACTCTCTCTCACACACACTCTCTCTCACACACACTCTCTCTCACACACACTCTCTCTCACACACTTCTCTCTCACACACTCTCTCTCACACACTCTCTCTCACACACTCTCTCTCACACACTCTCTCACTCACCCTCTCTCTCACACACTCTCTCTCACTCTCTCTCACACTCTCTCTCTCACACTCTCTCTCACACACACTCTCTCACACACACTCTCTCTCACACACACTCTCTCTCACACACTCTCTCTCTCACACACTCTCTCTCTCACACACTCTCTCTCTCTCACACACTCTCTCTCTCACACACTCTCTCTCTCACACTCACTGTCTCTCTCACACACTCTTCTCTCTCACACACTCTCTCTCTCTCACTACTCTGTCTCTCTCTCACAACCTGTCACTCTCACACACTCTGTCTCTCTCACACACTCTGTCTCTCTCTCACACACTCTGTCTCTCTCACACACTCTGTCTCTCTCACACACTCTGTCTCTCTCACACACTCTGTCTCTCTCACACACTCTGTCTCTCCTCACACACTCTGTCTCTCTCACACACTCTGTCCTCTCTCACACACTCTGTCTCCCTCTCACACACTCTGTCTCTCTCACACACTCTGTCTCTCTCACTCCACACTCTGTCTCTCTCACACACTCTGTCTCTCTCACACACTCTGTCTCTCTCACACACCTGTCTCTCTCACACACTCTCTCTCTCACACACTCTCTCATCTCTCTCTCACTCTCACAACTCACACACACACACTCAAACACACACACACACGAGGCTTCAGCTGTGGCCCTGTGTAGACCCACAGTCAAATTAAACTTAAGCGAGCACTCTGGTGTGCTGGTGCTCCAGTGTGTTCAGCAGCTAAGGGCGAGATCATTCGCCACAACATCGCACAAGGCGACTTGGGGGAAAAAAAGACTCCGTACAGACAGCGCCCGTTATGTCAGGGGGTCCTAAACCCTGTCCACTGCGCTGTGAGGCAGCAGCAACGCGCGGGCCGAGTGGCCTCTCTCTGTGTGTACCTGCCAGCAACGGCAGCAGACCCTCCACCTTCCAGATAGAGAACCGCATCCCTGGCGGTGGCCCGTTCCCGGTTCCCCCTGCTCACCGGGCGCCGACTCCACGCTGTACCGTCTCACCCCCGAGTCAAGCGGCGCGCTGGGCTGGAGGAGAGAGCGAGGTGCATTAGTGCGGGGCTTGGGCCGTGGGTTTGAATCGGCCCGTTCACGGGGACTTTCATCAGCCGGCGGAGGCTTCAACATCGGGAGCCTCGATCGCCTCCACGCAAAGTTTGATTTTAAGCCGCGACGGGCGCAGAAAGGCGAATGGGCCGATTCAGCCCTTAGAAAGCGGCTGATGAAGTCCGGATGACCAAAACATATGGGGTGGGGGGGAGGGGGAGGGGGGGGGGGGGGGGGGGGGGGGGGATTGTCCCCCATCTCTCAAAGCATGGGAGGGACATGTCCCCCCTGTACCCCCCAGGATTTCCGCCCCTGCATTAGGGTTTGTGAAATTCCACCATTCAACATTTGAGGCGCGTTTTTTTTGTTAAACAGGAATCGACGTTGTCAATACCTCGTTTTTTGGTGGTTTTGCAAAGGTTCCCACGTGTTTGCAAAATCCCACTACTTTTGATATAGGTAGACAAAAATGCTGGAGAAACTCAGCGGGTGAGGCAGCATCTATGGAGCGAAGGAAATAGGCGACGTTTCGGGTCGAGATCCTTCGTCAGACTCTGGTGATATGATTCGCACCTTTCGGACGCGTCTTATGAAACTGTCCTTTATCGTCGTTAATCTTTTGCATATCTTTCGTCCATTTGTCCTATATCTCCCTACATCACCGTCTGCATCTGTCGTTTCCCTTTCCCCAGACTCAGTCTGAAGGAGACAGAGAAACGTCACCCGTTCCTTCTCACAAGTTACAGGAGTACAATTAGGCCATTCAGCCCATCGAGTCTACTCCGCCATTCAATCACGGCTGATCTCTGCCTCCTCATCCCATTTTCCTGCCTTCTCCCCATAACCCTTGACACCTGTTCTAATCAAGAATTTGTCTATCTCGGCCTTAAAAAAGATCCACTGACTTGGCCTCCACTGCCCTCTGTGACAATGAGATCCACAGATTAACTTACCCTCTGACTAAAGAAGTTCCTCCTCGCAACAAGCTGGAGTAACTCAGCGGGTCAGACAGCATCTCTGTAGAATAAAAGGGAAAAATGTGAAGTGAAAGAGTGTGTTCAGAGACTCGAGACGTTTCGGTCGAGACGTTTCGGTCGTTTTCGGTCTCCAGAGATGCTGCCTGTCCCGCTGAGTTTACTCCAGCATTTTATGTCTCATCTTTCGTGAAACTATTGCCCTGGCCAGCTATTGTTCAAGGCAGTGACTGGCGGAACCTCGCAGATGAGAGAGACACAGGGTTGAATCCCCCTGTGTGCTGAGTCACCCAGCAGCAGCGATAATAAACTGGTCACTTGGCAGGGACGGGTCTGGATTGGGAAGGGGACAAATCTGAACGGGCGTCCTGCTCCGCATTGACATCAAGTTTGGCTTCTGCGGTTGTACTCAAGTCAGTTACGTCAAAGAACGGCCCCAGTGCTGCCAGAGGTTTAGTTGCCGGCCAGCAAACAGTCTGCCCTGATCCTCACGGAAGGGTGAGTGGGTTCTGCTAGTGAGTGGGAACTCCAGTCTCCGAGAGAGGAGGATGAGAGTGAACGTGTGAAATGTCATTTTGTTTGACAGGTGTATGGCGCTAAAAGCAACTGGGGATTAACGAATACCACGTGTAAAACGTACTAACAGATAGCTTTGTTTCACAGCGTTGCGCTTGTTTTGTGCAATTGAAAGTTTTATTTCTCTGTATTCTGGAAATAAGGGGTGGGGGGGGGGGGGGGGGGGGGGGGGAGAAGAGAGATTTTATTATAACCTGCCCGAAGAGAGAAACCAGTCAATTGCTTTAGTTTGTAACACCAGTTCCCCACTGTAAAAGAAGAAAAAAAAAAAAAAGAGGAGTAAAAAAAATAAGAAAATATAACAAAAAAAGAAAAGATGGAAAAAAAAAATATAAAATACTAAAAAAAATAAAAAGATGAGGTAAACAGAGAGAACGTATAAGAAAAAAAAGTAAGATAGAGGAAAAAATAAAGAGAGTAGGAAAAAAAGTGAAAGAGAATGAAAAATAAGAGATAGAAGATGACAGAAGAAACAAAAAAGGACGTAAGAGAAAGACCAAATACAATGAGATAAAAAACCAGAAAAAAAAAGTAGAAGCGAGAAATGATAAAAATAAGTACAGGGAAAGAGAAAAAAAAAAAGAGAAGAGGATAAATGTAAATAAATAAATAAATAAGTATATATTATAATAAGCAGAAGAGGAAAAAAATACAAATCAAAAAAAAGAGAAAGAGAAAGAGAATGTAAAAAGAAGTAAGAGAAAAAAAGAGAAGAGTCAAAAAATTGGTAGAACGAAAGTAATAAGAAAAGGAGAAGAATAAAAAAAGTTAATTATGAAAATGATTAAAAAAAAAAAGAAAAAGAGAATGTAGAAACAAAATAAAGAGAAGTAGTAATAAAACCAGAAAAAATAACAAACAAAAAAGAATGAAAAAAAAACAAAAAACAAAAAAACATAATAAAAGAGACGTAGAAGAAGTAATAAAACAAAAAAAGACGCGACAAAAACAAAAAAACGAAGAGAAAACAAAAAAAATGACGATAAGAGCGGGGAGAAAGAAAAAAAAAAAAAAAAAAAGAAATACAAAAAGAAGAGGTAAGAAAAAAAGAAGAGAAAAAAAAATAAAAAAAAAAAAAGAAAAGAGCACAACAAAGCGAGAGTAAAGTGAATAGAAATGTAATATAATTTAAAATACTTAAAAAAGAGAAGAGAAAAAGAAAAGAGACGATGTGAAAAAACAACAGGAGAAGTAGGAAAAAAAAGAAGACGAGAAAAAAAAAAATAAAAGAAAAGAGAAGAGAAAAAAAAAGAGAGAAGTAGAAAGAAAACGAGAAGAGAAAAGAAAAGGAGAAGAGCAAAAAAGAATAAATCAAAAAAAAAGAGTAAGAGAAATGAGAAAAAAGAAAGAAAAAAAAGGAGAAAGAGAAAAAAAAAAAAGAGAAGCGAAAAAAAAAAGAAGAGAAAAAAAAAAGAAGAGAATAAAAAAAGATAAAGTAGACGAAAAAAAATAAAAAATAATAAGAAAAACAAGAAAGAAGAGAAAAATAGTAATAAAAGTATTAAGTATAAATCTAGATAAAAAGACGAGCGAAAAGAAAAAGAGAAGGAGATAATCACAATAAAAAAGGAGAAGAGAAATAAAAACGAGCAGAATGGCAAGAACAAAAAAAAAGTTAGAAGAGCCGAAAGAGAAGAAGAAAAGTCGATTAAACGGAGAAGAGAAAACGAAAAAAAAGAGAAGGAAAAAAATAGCGGAGACAACAATTGAGCAGGCCACCTACAAAGGCAACCCCGACCGAGACAATCTCCCGACCTGCTAAACACCACGCATGCGAAACCAAAAAGAAGCGCCAAACACCCTCCCTCTCCCCCCATGCCGCTCCTCTCCCCACACTCCTCCCTCCCCCCCCCCCTCCTCTCCCCGCCTCCCCGTCCTCTCTCCTACGCCCCCCCCCTCCCCCCTCCTCCCCTCCTCCGCCCCCACCCTCCTCTACCCCCCCATACTCCTCATCCCCCCTCCTCCTCTCCCCCCCCCCAACTCCATAACCCTATCCCCCCCCGCTCCTCCTCTCCCCCCCCTCCTCTCCCTCCCCCCTCACTCTCACCCCCCCTTCCTCTCCCCCCCTCCTCTCCCCCCCCTCCTCTCTCTCCCCCCCACACCTCTACTCCCACCCCCCCGCACCCCTCTATCCCCCTCTTCCCATTATTATCTCTGCTCCCCCTCTCTATCTATTCACCCACCCCCCCCCCTCTATCGCTCCCGCTCCGGGATTTAGTTTTTTAGTTTCTTCAGTCCAAAGCCAGTCTCTTCATTGTCCACAACAAGAGACGGGAGCGGCGGGGTTTTTCGTTAGCCCACGCCGGTGACCTCTAGGTCTGTATGTATTTTCGCTTTTTTCCCCCAGAGAAAGCGACGCAAACGGTGTCGGATGACCCCTGCAATGTGTTCTGTGAGCAAGTGCAGGTATGCCGCGTAGCTGCTGACGCCGATTCATATGCATTCGAGATTTTTTTTTTATAAGTTAGCAGAAAAAAAAGTGGTATTCCTGGCACTCAGCCGTGGAAGTCACCATTGCTCCGAAGCTGTCTAGATCTTTGTTTAAATTATGTTGTGTGTTTTTTTTTTTTGTTTTTTTTTTGCAGATTGGATGTTCAGGAAATACTGGACGATATCTCACTGCAACTGCCTCGTCCATCCTGAAGGTTAAATAAAGAGGGACTGCGCCAGGAAGGCAGAGACCGAGAGCAGTGTTGAGCAACCAAGCCGTTTGCAACATTAGCCGTTCGGAGCCACCGGGCGACAAAAGACTTCACACCACCCTCGTCGGTTTCACCATCTCTCACCTTATTTAAATACATATCTCGTACCTCTCGACGCTCTCTGGGGTAGTTTTCCACAAAAGGCGCGTAGACATTTAAAACGGAACATGAATATCATTGCACTGCTGCTGACCGTGTTGTCTCTATCTGGGAATCTCCACTGGATTAGTGGATCCGATTACGACTACACGTACGATTACTACGATGAAGGAAAGGCGGAGGGCGTCGATTATAAAGACCCATGCAAAGCTGGTAAGTGACGCTCTCCGTTCGTCCCATCGATTTCTCTGCGCTTCCTTGCGAACAAGACGCCCGAAACTATAATAGTGGTGCATTCAGAAAGTTGTACTTGGCACGCCATGGTTTGTTCAACATTTGAGGCTGTGCGCTGGATTTGCTGGCAGCTCGTCATCCTAACGCGGCACCGCGTTGTGAGAACTACTGAACATTGCTGATTCCTGTTACGCGATGCATTTCCCCCAGAATCCCGTAGTTATCTGCTCTCCCGCTTAACTTGGAAGCTGGGAGTTTGTTTCCCTTTTTTCTGTCTGTATATCGGCGACATAATTTTCATAGCGACAAATAACTTTTTTATGTTCCCCAAGTAGCACTCGGGGTTCAGGTTTAACTGAAAACAGAACATTTTGTACCAAGTTGGGTTAAACAGTGCGATTTAGATTTCAGCACACCTTAAAACTCCGTTGGGATGTTTATGCTGTCCGTAAATTAAGTGCAGGTTGTCTTGATCGGGCCAACAGGGGGCTGTTATTAGTCTGCAGGTGAGGTCAAAGGAGATCAGCAAACAAAGACACTAGGGTGCTGTTAGACTTATTCTGCCTTCATCTCTAATTATGCTCTACAGATGAAGTTTGAATTTGACTGTAGGACTGCAGATGTGCCTCTTAAAACGAACGATAGACACAAAAAGAGATCAGGAGTAACTGCACAGGGTAGGCAGCATTTCTGGGGAGAAGAATGGGTGACGTTTTGGGTTGAGGCCCTTCTCAGATCCTTCCATTCCCCTTCCTGACCTCTAAAAACGATCATACCCATCCTTTTTCCAGTTAATTGCTGCCTGTCCAGCTGGGAAAGAAATCATGTTTGTCTTATTATGTCATTTTCATTTTGCGAGCCATGTCTCCTCATAGGAGGTGCATGTACCAGTCTCACGCTGTACCGTGGTTTTCTTATGTCTCGCCAGTCTCCAAGATGTCCCAGTGGGCACTGGATACTCCTTTAGGAGTTCCTCTCGGGAGATTGTTCCTGGCAGGAGTTGTGAAGTCATCCCAGGATGGTTTTGACCAGTAGTGAATGCCCACCTCTGGGTGTTCTGGTGGGCACAGATCATCTATTTCCTGGTGTTTCCCTTGAGAAGCAAGCTATTTGTCCAATTGTTCCTGATGAGAGGCACCAGTCCATGCTGATGTTCCTAATGAGGTGTTCAAAGGTCTACGGCTAAGCTTAATGGGTGATGTGTGTTCCCTACTGTCTCTACATCAGTAGGGAGTTGCTTCACTTTATGGACAATAGGCGCAGGAGTAGGCCATTCGGCCCTTCGAGCCAGCATCGCCATTCATAGCTGATCATCCCCAATCAGTGCCCCCGTTTCCTGCCTTCTCCCCATCTTCCCCTCCGCTATCTTTAAGAGCCCTATCTAGCTCTCTCTTGAAAGTATCTAGAGAACCGGCCTCCACCGCCCTCTGAGGCAGCGAATTCCACAGACTTTCTCTTGTGGAAAGGAGAGGGTCCATTACCAAATATATTCCCGCATGGAGGCATGCATCAAGCCCATCCCTTGTGTACTGGTATCTGCAAACCATACCTTCACTGCCTGCCCCATTGACTTTTTAATCTTTCACTGAGCTCTCAGTCATTTATGAAAGCTAGAGTAACTCAGAGGGACAGGCAGCATCTGTGGTGGGAAGGAATGGGTGGCGTTTCAGGTCAGCCAGGATTTACCAGCATTTGGATAGGCAGCGATTGATTAAGACTGGTCAGCATGGCTCTCTGTGTGTGTGTGTGTGTGTGGGTCTCTGTGTGTGTGTGTGTGTGTGGGGAAATTGTCTCATGGACTTGACTGTATTTCCGAAGAGGATTGTCTATTGATTGATGAGGGCAGGGCAGTGGACATTGTTCATATGGACTTTAGCAAGGCCGGTGACATGATCCCACATGGTAGGCAGGTCTGGGATATTAGATCACATAGACTCCAGGGTGAGCCAGCCAATGGATTCGCCATTGGCTTAGATGAAAGAATCAAAGGGTAGTTGTGGAGGAGAATTTAGAAACCAGGAACTACAGATGGTGGCTTACAAAATAAAGGCACAAAGTGCTGGAGTAACAGAGTGGGTCAGGCAGCATCTTGGAAGAACAGAGATAGTTTTTTTTTTGGATCGGGACCCTTCTTCAGACAGCTGAGGAGCGTTATTTCTCTGACTGAAGACTGATTGGGGTTGGTGCTAGGTCCATTGTCGTTTGTCATCCACATTAACAATTTGGACGACACGTGCACACCTTTTGTGGGTAATGTTCCAGACGACGTGGACAAATGGTGGAGATCAGATTGGGCAGTGGGGGACGGATAGAAGTTGGATGTCGTAGATCGGAGAGTGCCAAGGAATGGTTGGGAAATGTGTAGAATTTAACTTGTAACATGTGGGAGATGTGGTACTTTGGTATGTGAAACCAGGCGGACTTGCCGGCAAATGGTAGAGCACACCCGACGAAAGCTGTTGTGGAATCGTACAGGGAAGACAAAAGGTCTCTAGGTTTCAATGGGTGCCCAAAATTGGCGAGAGTCATGTCGTGAGACAGTATGGTGAAGTGATGTGCGGTGTTTGGCACAGTATAGTCTAGAGGTTTATCGGTGAGACATCGACCGATTGACCAAATGATTGCCAGACAACAACACTGGCTCTCAACATCAGTAAAACCAAGGAAGGATTGTGGATTTTGGTTGGAAGGATTGAGGTACATCACATCATCGGCTGTTTGAACATCATATGAGAGGGACGGTGGTGGAGAGGGGTCAAGATTCCTAGTGCGTGCAGATATTTCTGAGATCTATACCTGAGGATACCCTGCTAGTGCACAGACTGATGCAATATATAAATAAAGGCTAACTTGGCACATCAGTAACTTACTTCTTGACGTGCAAATTTTTACGGAGCTTCGGCCATGTCGAGAAGAGGATTCGTCTTGAAATATGCTACAGGTGCACAGTAGAGAGCATGTGACTGGCCGCTTCTGTGGCCTGGTTCAGCAACTTGAACGTCCAGAGCTGAAAAGACTGCAAAAGCTGTGACCACTGCCAGTCCATCACCGGCTCTGACCTCCCCACCATCGAAGGGATCTATCAAAGTCGCTGCCTCAAAAAGGCAAAAAAAAAAATCAACCAAGAATCATCAAGGACCTAAACCAGAGGGGGGTTACACAAAAAGCTGGAGAAACTAAGCGGGTGGCCGGCATCTAAGGAGCGAGGAGCATCCTGGCCACACACAGCGCCTCGCATACTTCAGCCAGACTGCCATCGGGAAGAGGTACAGGAGCCTGAAAACTGCAACGTCCAGAGATTCAGGAACAGCTTCTTCCTCACGGCCATCAGGTAGGCTATTAAACACGACGTAATAAGAAATAAGGCTAGCTGAACTGCAACAGACTATGTCTGTTATTTATTGAGTACGTGTGCATGTTGTATATTACACACTAATGAACTTATTTTTTTCTTCTCCATTGTAACTATGTTTCCAGTATTCTGTTGTGCTGCAGCAATGTTAAGTTAGATTTACATTGTCCTATCTGGGGCATATCACAAGTAAAACACTCTTGACTTTGCTTCATTGTAGGTACACAATATAGAGTAGAAAAAATTAGGGCACTATGATACAGCTTCTCCAAGTACGTGTGTGTGCTGGTCTGGATCGTCCCAACAGAAAGAAAATATGTCATTAGGTTGGGAATGGTGTAGAAGAGTTATTCGTACCAAGAAATGCTTTCTCTAGTATCATAGAATTTCTGGCAGATAGACACTATTAAGTAAATTGATCAAGCTTTTAGGAAGAATCCATGTTAGGAGAGAAAAGTGTGTGGAATCTAAAACATTTCTATTATATAATAGAGGGTGGTGGGTGTATGGAACGAGCTGCCAGAGGATGGTTTGTTGAGGCTAGGGGACAATTTGTATGCCACTCCGTTTAAGAAACAGTTAGCCGGTATACAGTGTGCATGTTAGGACAGGTCTTGTGGAGGGATATGGACCAAATTTATTCTATGTCGCCTGATTTTATATCGTTAGATATTAAATTAAGAAAATCTCAAAATGGGACACTGAGTAAAATATGTCATAGCCATAGTTATATTTATTCTTTAGGAAATATCTTGCTTCGTGCACTAGTCAGTAGATTCTCTGGGGATTTCTCCGATGATCTTTGGTGTCTCCTCCACAGTGCAAAGCTGACGTTGGATCAAGCTTGTAGGTTAGATGGCCTGGTGTTTATGTGTAAATTGTCCCTGGTGTGTGTGCTAAGGAAGTGGTAGTATAATGTGCGGGGATCGCTGGTGGTACGGTGAGCCGATGAGCCCGTTTCAGCGCTGTATTGCTAAACTAAAACCTCGCTAAACATTGAAATGCATCTCGCAGATGTGGCTATAACAGATTCTGATTGTAGTTAAATGCTTAAACAGCATTTGACATTTAATGCAAAATATTGCCAAAAATTCTCAACATTGCATTCCAGGTGACATTACCAATCTGCTTTGGTTATTAATGATGGAAAGTTTATCGCTATCATCATTTACCACTTTTTCCCCCAATGAAATTCAAAGACAAAACCAAAAAAACCCTACTAGTATGAAAGATAAACAAGTGTATAAAATCATGAGAGGAATAGACCGGGTAGACGCACAGAGTCTGTTCCCCATGGTAGGTGACTCGAGGACCAGAGGACATAGGTGTAAGGTGAAGAGGAAAAGATTTAATAGGAATCTGAGGGGTAATTTTTTTTTTCACACAAAGGGTGGTGGGTGTATGGAACGAGCTGCCAGAGGAGGTAGTTGAGGCTGGGACTATCCCACCGTTTAAGAAACAGTTAGCCGGTACATGCATAGGACAGGTTTGGAGGGATAAGGACCAAACACGGGCAGGTGGGACTAGTGTAGCTGGGACATTGTTGGCCGGTGTGGGCAAGTTGGGGCCTAAGGGCCTGTTTCCACACTGTATCACTCGATGACTCTATGGTGGAAAGTCTTAATATGTTAGCCAGTATCTAGAGGTTGGATCCATTAGGGGATCATGTTTTGGGCACTGTCCTCATTGGAATTCATTTATTCGCTATATTCCACAAGGGCGTTAACAAATAGTAGCTAATGCAAGGAGAATTTGATGCTGCATTTGTATTGACCTGGTACCTAAGTGCTGTGATGAGAGCCCAGGTGAAATGTTAAAATACATGGCTGCAAGTGCATTATCTTTCTTTGCAAAGATGAACAGACTCATCAAGACCTTGACTAAGTGCCAAGGCCAGGAACTACATTACTCCATGATGTGGGGCGAGGGTGAATAGAACAAGCTCCATTCATAATAGTTGAGAAAATATTGGATACAAGGGTGAACAGCCATGGCTGCTCAGTTTTGCTGTCAAAATTGTCACAATTTTTAATGTTTCTGATAGAGTCGTAGCGATACAGTGTGGAAACAGGCCCTTCGGCCCAACTTGCCCACACCCTCCAACATGTTCCAGCTCCACTAGTCCCATCTGCCAGTATTTGGTCCATATCCCTCCAAACCTGTCCTATCCATGTACCTATCTAACTGCTTCTTAAATGTTGTGATAGTCCCAGCCTTAACTACCCCCTCTGGCAGCTTGTTCCATACACCCACCACCCTTTGTGTGGAAAAAGTTACCCATTTTAAATATTCCTGTTTCTATTAATATTTCCTATTAAATATTTTCCCCGTCATCTTTAACCTATGTCCTCTGGTCCTCGATTCACCTACTCTGGGCAAGAGACTCTATGCATGTAATCAGAAGCATTAAACACAGTTAAAACAAATTATAGTTTAAAAAAAAGCAGGACATTGCGTTGTAAAAATACAAGGATTAAAAGCATTACATAAAACGCTAAAACCTGAATAAATATGAACTTCCTTTTAGTCTTCTCTTTCTTCCGCGCAGTCAAGTTACCATTTGTACAACATAGACCTGTGGGTCCCCTACCAACTTTATTCCTGTGTGGATCTGTGGATGAACCCCTTGGCCTAAATACTGAGCCATCCAGCGAATTTCTACTGGAATCTGTTTGAGGGAACACATGGAACTTTTCAGTGAGATTTTTTCCATTGACCATGGGGACAACCTATCTTGGTATCACTGAATACAAACAGGGCAGCAGTATCAAGCCGATTAGATGCATTTTGAAGACTACAACTGTAGCTGAATGGGTTTGATGGATCGAATGATACAGCATGGAAACAGGCCGTTCGGACCACCATGTCCACATCGACCGTCGATCACCCATTCACGCCCCTTCTACGCGTCGGAAGGAACTGCAGATGCTGGTTTAAACCGAAGGTAGACACAAAAAAAACTGGAGTAGCTCAGCGGGACAGGCAGCATCGCTGAAGAGAAGGAATGGGTGACTTTTCGGGCTGAGACCCTTCTACAGACTAGTCAGCGGACTAATAAAGAAAAAATATAATGTCGGGGTTGCTGCGTAGTGAGCGGAGGATCTGCATGTTCAGAGGGGATGTGGGTACCAAAGGGGAGTGGAAAAGTTGCAACTGTTGATGTCACGCCGGCAGTTAGAATGAAGAAGTTCTAAAGAGGGTGGAAGGCTGTTCAGAGGAATCCAGGAACAGGGGGACCGGTGGAGAAGGTGGTCATCACTGGGTGGTGAGGAACATCTCTACGTCTATCTATGTGTAAGACGGAACTGCAGATGCTGGTTTAAACTGAAGATGGATACAAATCTGGAGTAACTCAGCGGGTCGGGCAGCATCTCTGGAGAGAAGAAATGGGTGACGTTTCGGGTCGAGACAAGAAGGGTCTCTCCCGAAACGTCACCCATCCCTTCTCTCCAGAGATGCTGCCTGTCCCGCTGAGTTACTGCAGCTTTTTGTGTCAATCACTACTTCTATGTCATCCCACTTGCACATCCACTTCCTAACACTCGGTACAATGGTACAGAGATCAATTGGCCTACAAGCCTGTGCATTTTTAGGATGTCGGAGGAAATTGGAGGACCTGGCGGAATTCCACGCAGTCGCAACGAGAACATGCAAACTCCACCCAGACAGCAGTTCTACTGAGTCTGAAGAAGGGACTCGACTCGAAACGTCACCCATTCCTTCTCTCCAGAGATGCTGCCTCCAGTTGAGTCACTCCAGCATTTTGTGTCTGTCAGCAGTTCCACCAGTTTTGCTTCTCACTGTGTAAGAAGGGACAGCAGATGCTGGTTTAAACCGAAGATAGACCCAAAAAGCTGGAGTAACTCAGCGGGTCAGGCAGCATCTCTGGAGAGAAGGAGTGGGTGATGCTTCGGGTCGAGACCCATATTCAGATTAGTTAGGGATAAGGGAAATGACGTATAGGCGACCATGTGGAGAGATAAAGAACAATGGATGAATGATATGCAAAAAAGTAACAATGATGAAGGAAACAGGCCATTGTAATTTGTTTGTAGGGTGATAATGAGAAACTAGTGCGACTAGGGGAGGGATGGAGAGAAAGGGAATGTTGGGGTGACGTGAAGTGAGAGAAATCAATATTCATACCATGGGGCTGTCAGCTGCCCAAGCAAAATACGAGATGCTGTTCCTCCAATTTGCGTTTAGCCTCACTCTGACAATGGAGTAGACCGAGGACGGAAAGGTCTGTGTAGGAATGGGAAGGAGAATTAAAATGTCCAGCAACCGGGAGATCAGATTGGTTCACGTGGGCTGAGCAAAGGTGTTCCATGAAACAATCTACGTTTGGTCTCACCGATGTATAAGGGTTCACAACTTGAACAACGGACACAGTAGATGAGGTTGGAGGAAGTGCATGTGAACCTCTGCCTAACCTGAAAGGACTGTCGGGGTCCCTGGACAGAGTCGAGGGAGGAGGTATAGGGACAGGTGTTGGTTGCATCTTCTGCGGTTGCAGGGGAAGGTACCTGGGGAGGGGGTGGTTTGGGTGGGAAGGGACGAGTTAACCAGGAAGTTGCGGAGGGAACGATCTCTGCGGAAAGGCGGAAAGGGGTGGAGATGGAAAAATGTGGATAGTGGTGGGATCCCGTTGGAGGTGGTGGACATTTTGGAGTATTATGTTGTATGCGACGGCAGATGGGGTTGAAGGTAGGGACTTTGGGTGGGGGGGGGGGCAGAGCTGAGGGGTACTGAGGAGACACATGCGAGGGCCTCATCTATGATGGGAGGGGGGAACCCTCGTTTCCTAAAGAATGAGGACATCTCGGATGTTCCAGTAGGTACACCGCATCTTGGGCGCAGGTGCGGCGTAGATGGAGGAATTGGTAGTGGGAGATAGTCTTTGCCTGTCACTGCTTGCATTTGCACCTTTTTTTTTTACTGCAAGTTGGGAAAATATCACCAATGGCCTTTGATTAGTAGCAGCTTGCAAATGTTCTGGCTTCAAAGAAGGCTGAATTATTGGGCCGACTTGGTATTTTTTACTGTGGTGACCTGGGGAAATCTCTGCCTCACACCGAGTAACTTATATACCCCAAAACAGAGGAAGTTGTAAACGCCATCTGCGATCAACTTTAAGGTGTCAGTTTTGCCACTGCTGATCTTTTCACACCTCACAGTGAAAAAGGTGCGAAAGCAAGCAGTGCGAAGCTTCTTCAAAATGCAGATTGGCTCTTGGCAAACATGGTTCTACAATGAACATTAAAATGCCATCGAACAGTTGGAGCCCAGGCGAGGGATGGGTAAGCGATAGCTCCCACTGCATCGCCTCCTTGCACAATATAGTAGGGGAGATTTCAAAAGGCATTCGTTTGATTGTTTGAGTCGTCAAAATTGGCCGATTGAGCAGTTAATGGGAAAGCGAAGTGTGGCAGGGTGGCCGTGTTGGGAGAGGGGATGTGCGGATGGTTTTTCTCTGTATCAGTGTGAGGCTGTGGCTCGAGAGGCTGAGGAGCTGTGTGGAGGGGAGGTGTGAGGCTTTGGCTCGAGATGCTTCAATGAGGAGGCTGAGCAGAGGGGCAAGAGGTAATGGTACGGTCTGCTGGTTCTTTTAGGTCATGTGATTAGAGTAGAATTAGGTCATTTGCCCATCAGGTCTACTCCGCCATTCAATCATGGCTGATCTATCTCTCCCTCCTAACCCCATTCTCCTGCCTTCTCCCCGTAATCCCTGACCAACTGTACTAATCGAAATAATCTATCTATCTCAGCCTTGAAAATGTCTATTGACAGCCTCCATAGTGTTCTGTGGCAAAGAATTCCTCTCCGAGGGTACACAAAAGGCTGGAGAAACTCAGCGGGTGCAGCAGCATCTAAGGAGCGAAGGAGATAGGCGACGTTTCGGGTCGAGACCCTTCTTCCTCAACCCGAAACGTCGCCTATCTCCTTCGCTCCTTAGATGCTGCTGCACCCGCTGAGTTTCTCCAGCCTTTTGTGTACCCTCGATTCTCCAGCATCTGCAGTTCCTTCTTTAACAATTCCTCTCCGATTTGTGTGATTGATGTGCTTTGCTTCTATATGTTCTTGGCTTTCGTGCAGTGGTGATGACAGGTGGGACCGTCCTATATTCCTCCTGCCGGATGTGGGAAGTCGGGGAAACCGATGGTGTCTCTGATAACTACACCTGTGGGAATGTGTGTCCAGATGCATGCCCTTAAAGGCCGTGTGAGGGAACTGACGCTGCATCTGGACGAACACGGGATCATCCGGGGGAATGAGAGCTTTCCAGAGAGGAGTTACGTGTAGTGAGGTGGTCAGGACAATTCTACAGGATGAGTAGTAGGCAGATGCCGTGAGGAAAGAGAGTAGGCAGAGAGTGCAGGTGACCCCCTGTGGCTAGGGTTGCCAACTTTCATCACTCCCAGATAAGGGACAAAAGGTCAAAATACGGGACACATTCCCGACGGAAATTTGTTGACCGACTCGGCCGTGGCTGGGTGAATGATGAGTTGGCCCGGGTGCTGGACTGCACACAAAGCCCAGCCGGCGGGCCAGCTGAGGTGTTTTGGCCCGCGCGGTGTTGCGCGCATTGTCCGGCGCCCCATCCGACTCATCGGCCATGAGAAGGAGGGGTGGTGGTGTTGGCGGTAAGCGAAGGTCAGACAGCTACCCGGGCGGCCGACTGACGGGCCACGGGCGAGGTGCTGCTGCTGCACTCCATGGGCTGCACTACGTCGGGACGGGTGAGGCGGGGCCGGACGCGGCGCTCCGACCTGACAGTCCCCTTGACCCAAGCAGTAGCAGTCAAATACGGGTCAAGGGCAGTCCTGTATGGGACAAACCAATTTAGCCCAATATATGGGATGTCCCGGCTAATACGGGACAGTTGGCAACCCTACCTGTGGCCACTCCCATTCAACGCAGGTAGACCCTTTTGGATAGTGTTGAGGGGATGACCCGTCAAGGGTGACCAGTCGTCATGGTTAGGCCTGTCACGCCATCCTGAGTCACAGTGGGGAAGGGTAATGTTAGGCAGAACCTTAGAGACTCGTTAGTTAGTGGGGGCAGACTTTGGCCGCTTTGTCATGGTTTCTGGCAAACTGCAAGAATCTATCTATCTCTGCCGTAAAAATATCCACTGACTTGGCCTCCACAGCCCTCTGTGGCAAAGAATTCCACAGATTCACTGCCCTCTGAAGGACGTCCTTTAATCTGAGGCTATGACCTCTTGTCCTAGACTCTCCCACTAGTGGAAACATTGCCACTAGTGGCAATAGTGAGTGCTGCCTCCCTGGTGCCACGGTCCAGGATGTCTCGGAGAGGCTGCAGAACGTTCCCAAGGGGGAGGATGAGCAGCCAGAAGTTGTAGTGCACGTTGGCACAAATGACATTGGTAGAAAATGGGATGAGGCCCTGCAGAGTGAATATAGGGAGTCAGGCAGAAGCTTAATACACAGGACCTCCAGGATGGTAATCTCTGGATTACTATCAGTGCTAGTGAAGCTAGCAACAGGAGGATAGGAAAGATGAATGCACGGCTGTGGATTTGGTGGCGGAGACAGGGATTTATAGTATTTGGAGCTCTTCTACGGCCAAATCAACCTGTGCAAGAGAGATGGGTTGCACTTGAATTGGAGGGGAACCATTATCCTGGCAGTCAGGCTTGCCAGTGTTACATGAGTGGGTTTAAGTTAAATTGGCAGGGTGGGGAGGAGGGGGAGTGGGTTTTAGTGCAGGACTGAGGCAGGAGAGGCTGAAAGTATGTATGGCAAGTGTTGAAAGAAAGTTCAATGGACGGAATAGGCAGGAGCACTGCAGGGAATGAGGAACGACTGTTGGTTTGAGTTGCATTTGTTTTTATATAACCATACTGGACTAAGTGGGACCCGTTGGGAGGGCTGGTCCCCCAATGCAATATTCCACCTCTCCACCAATTCCAATAGGGTTCTGGAGCGCTAGTATGTGTGTTGTGGGTCAAAGGGACTGGTTTCCAGAGGGCTAGTATGGACATCGTGGGACGAATGGAATCTTGGGCTGGCAGCTCAGTCACTCTGGCCAGGCAGCTCAGTCACTCTGGCCAGGCAGCATTTTAGAACCAATAGACACTTTTTGCAAGCAGTTTAGAACCAATAGAGACATATTTTGCAAGCATTTTAGAACCAATAGACACACTTTTTGCAAGCATTTTAGAACCAATAGACACACTTTTTGCAAGCATTTTAGAACCAATAGACACACTTTATGCAAGCATTTTAGAACCAATAGAGACACTTTCGTCGCCAAATTATAGGAAAGATGTCTATTTTGTTGACATCTTTCCTATAATTTGGCGACCAAAACTGTCCGCCGGATACTCCAGAATTGGCCTCACCAATGCCTTGTACAATTTTAACATTACATCCCAACTTTTATACTCAATGCTCTGATTTATAAAGGCCAGCACACCAAAAGCTTTCTTTACATGAGAGTCCACCTTCAGGGAACTATGCACAGTTATTCCTAGATCCCTCTGTTCAACTGCAATTCCCTACCATTTATCATAATGGTAGAGAATTTTAAAACCATAATGTTTTTTTTCTTAATGGTTTAAACCATAATGTTTTATTCTTAATGTTTCAATGTTTTATGCTTAATGGTTTTCTGTATGCCGTGTTGTTACTTGCGAGTGGAGTCACAAGGCAAATTCCTTGTATGTGTACATACTTGGCCAATAAACTTATTCATTCACTCATTCATTTGAGGCTGGATGGGAAAGCCAGATGACCTCAGGGCGTGGAGAGGTATTTGCGACTAGGAAGTTGGGCGTTACGGAAACCTGTCTAAGAGTGCAGCAGTAGAGTTGTTGCCTCACAGCGCCAGGGACCCGGGTTTGATGCTGATGATGGGTGCTGCCTGTACGAAGTTTCTACGTTTTCCCCGTGACGCGGGTTTTCTCTGAGATCTTCGGTTTCCTCCCTCACTATAAAGACGAACAGGTTTATAGGTTAAACACAAAATGCTGGAGTAACTCAGCGGGGTAGGCAGCGTCTCTGGAGAGAAGGAATGGGTGACATTTCGGGTCGAGACCTTTCAGACTGATTCACTCTGAAGAAGGGTCTCAACCCGAAATATCTCCCGTTCCTTCAAATTACTCCAGCATTTTGTGCCTATCTTTGGTTTAAACCAGCATCTGCAGTTCCTTCCTCCAGGTTTGTCGGTTAATTGGCTTGGTACAAATGTTATAAAATTGTCCGTAGTGTGTGTAGGATGGTGTTAATGTGCGGGGATCGCTGGTCGGTGCGGACTCGGTGGGCTGAAGGGCCTGTTTCTGCGCTGTTTCTCTAAACCAAACTAAGAGTGACTGGTCTGGCAGCTTAATGTTCCAGGGTGAAGGTGCGATAGGAGAGCTGGAGGTGTGGGCGAAAAGAGGAGAAGGTGTTTCTTTATTAATTAAGGAGTATGTCACGCCAATAGAGTCTGAGAAGACATTACCGAGGGTTTGTCTAGTAAAGGGCCTGTCCCACTTGGGCGACATTTTTGGCGACAGCCTGAAAAGAGGTTGTCGTGGCGTGACGCGGGGTGACGCATGTAATGGCGGGCGGTGTCTCCTTGCCGCAGCTGGATTTTGGAATGTTCAAAATCTCTCCGTGACACTTGCGTGACTTATCATGTCGTGCGCCCTGTCGCACGCTGACGTAGGCCGTCCTGCGGGAGACGCAAGGCCTGCGTCATCATGCGTCAGCCTGTTGTATCTTGCCGTTTCGTGTCGTGGGTGGACGTATGTTGACTTCGGCTGGCGCTGCTTGACGTCGCAAGATGTCGTAGGCGCTGGCGTAGGCTGCCGTATGCTGTCGCTGTTGAGGTCCTGGAAATTGTGACGTCGGCTGACGCAGATTGTCACAGCTTGGTGTCAACTGTGTCGCAGCCTATCGTAGATTGTCGTACAACTTGACGGATGTGGGACAACTGCAAATGGCAAAGTGGGACAGGCCCTTAAAGCCATCCGGTGGAGTTAAGAGATAAGAATGGATCGACCAGGCTTATATTCACTGGAATTTAGAAGGATGAGAGGGGTTCTTATAGAAACATAAAAAATTCTTAAGGGATTGGACAGGATAGATGCATAAAAAATTGTTGAGGTGAGCCCAGAACCAGGGATCACACTTTAAGAATAAGGGGTAGGCAATTTAGCACTGACATAAGGAAAAACCTTTTCACCCAGAGAGCTGTGAATCTGTGGAATTCTCTGCCACAGAAGGCAGTGGAGGCCAATTTGTTGGATGTATCCAAGGGAGAGTTAGATTTAGCTCTTAGGGCTAAAGGATCAAGGGATATGGGGCAAAGCAGGAACGGAGTACTGATACTGGATGATCAGCCATGATCAAATTGAATGGCGGTGTTGGCTCGAGGGGCCGAATGGCCTACTCCTGCACCTATTTTCTATGTTTTTATGTAAGAAGGGGATGATGGCCTTTTTTGGGGCGTACTATTGTCGGGCGGATGCCAATGTTGTATCTTACATAGAAACAGAAAATGGGTGTACCAGTAGGCCATCTGAGCCAGTGCCACCATTCAATAAGATCATGGCTGATCATCCAAAATGAGTACCCCGTTCCTGCTCTCTCCCCATATCCCTTGACTCGGTTAACCCTAGGAGCTCAATCAAACTCTCTCTTGAATACATATGTACTGGAAATGTTTGGCTAGATGCTTGGGTCATTCTGGAGAGCAAGCCTCCAGTCACTGTTTAGCCTTTGCTGTGTATGGTGCTCTCAGCTATTTCTTGATAATATGGTGTGATACAAATAGCCTTCTGTGATGATGGGAATCTTCGGACGAACATTTCTGTGTGATGATAAGTCCAGATGTTTACGCCTGCTTTCAGCACTCGCTCGTTGAGCCCAGTCACTAGGGATGTCATTGTAGCCTAATCCTTCCATTTGTTGTTTAACTGTTCGCCACCATTCGTGACCAGACGTGGCAGGACTTTGTAGCTTTGCTCCATCCATTTCAATGTTGCATTTTTGTTACAGTGCATGTGGTCCCGTCGTAGCTTATTTTCACCTAATTTTCAAATGTCCCTAGGGGTTGCTCCTGACATTCTCATTTCTACATTTTGACAAGTTTAGGAAACAACATTACAAATAGCAGCGGTGTACATTTCTGCTGTGACCTCATGACTCTCAGTTTTGTTTTGAAAATCAGTTCTGAGTTAATCCCACGTAAGTCGAAGTTAGTTCCACAACATACACGACAGTATTCTCTCGTGGCACTTTGTTTCTAACTCTGCCCTCTGTCATAGAGTGATACAGTGTGGAAATGGGCCCTTCGGCCCAACTCGCCCACACCGGCCAACAATGTCCCGCCTACCCTAGTCCCACTTACCTGCGCTTGGTCCATAACCCCCCAAACCTGTCCTATCCATGTACCTGTGCAACTGTTTCTTAAGCAATGGGATAGTCCCTGCCTTGACTACCTCATCTGACAGCTTGTTCCATGCACCCACCACCCTCTGTGTGAAAATGTTACCCCTCAGATTTCTATTAAATCTTTTCCCCTTCACCTTGAACCTATGTCCTCTGGTCCTCGATTCCCCATGCTCTGGGTAAAAGACTCTGTGCATCTGCCTGATCTATTCCTCTCATGATTTTGGTGCCGTCTCCATCTATCTCTTCCCCAAAGAACTCACCTTCCAATCAACCCCTCCTTAACTGGATTCACCTAAAACTAGCCAGCTCTTGCACCTCTCCTTCCCCACACTTCTTTCCCCTGTGCTCCTTCGGACTGTGGAAGGATCCCAACTTGAAACGTCTGTCCATTTTCCCGCCACCAATCCTGTCTGACCCGCTGAGTTCCTCGCAGCGGGTCAGTTTGTTGTTGACGACAGGATATTGTTTCTACCAGGACCACTCGGTGATCACAACCACCAATTCCCTGCTGTTCAGAAACATCAGCGAGCGAGGACAAAATCAAGTTGGATATTTGCTCAATGTGGTTCACTCAACATTTGCTGTAGAACTAGTCTCACATATATGCCCCTCATTGATGCAATCATTCATCAATGTTTATTGAACTTCAATAACCTAGAAAACTGTCTGCAGTACTCTTCTGATTGTTGTTCTCCAGACAAGCGAGGGTGGTAAGTGCTTTAACAGCATATGGATTTTCCCCCTGTGTTTGACCTTGTGCCTCAAGACTTCTCAAATGTGGAAATAAATATTGAATGAGTCATAGTCATAGAGTGATACAATGCAAAAACAGGCCTTTCGGGCCCAACTTGCCCACACCAGCCAACATGTCCCAGCTACATGTCCATGTACCTGTCTAACTGTTAGCTAAATGCTTGGATAGTCCCCGCCCCAACTACCTCTGGCAGCTTGTTCCATACACCCACCACCCTTTGTATGGATAAAGTTAATCCTCAGATTCCCATTAAATCTTTTCCACTTCACCTCGATTTACCTCCTCTGGGCAAGAGACTCTGCATCTCCCCGATCTGTTCCGCTCATGAATTCTCTCCTCATCCTCCTGCGCTCCAAGGAATGGATTCCATGCCGACTCAACTTCTCCCAGTGGCTCAGACCCTCTAGCCCTGGCAACATAGCAAATGCTCCTGGAGTCAGTTCTTCCTGACTGTTAAATCTTGTTCCAACCTCTAGTTTGTGTCTTTAGTTGGGACAAGACAAACCAAGGGATGATGGGGGATGGGTCTGGAATCACGTGTGTGAAGTATGACGCTGTGAACATGACTTTGCTTAACTGATGTATCAGATAGTTCTCCTAATTACGGACCAAATATATGAGCGAATTTTTGAATTTGGAGCCTATTTGTCATGTTTGATTCCAGTGACTCGGTTTATGATGGGCAATTTACAGGCTTTTAATCCTATTTAGTTTAGAGATACAGCATGGAAACAGGCTCCCTCGCCCACCGAGTCTGCACCAACCTGTGATCCCCGCACATTCACAAGTTATAGGAGTAGAATTAGGACATTCGGCCCATTGAGTCCACTCCACCATTCAATCGAGGCTGATCTCTGCCTCCTAATCCCATTTTCCTGCCTTCTCTCCATAACCCTTGACACCCGTTCTAATCAAGACACTACCCTACACACACACACACACACACACACACACACACACACACACACACACACACACACACACACACACACACACACACACACACACACACACACACACACACACACACACACACACAACAATTTACACTTATACTAAGCCAATTAACCCATAAACCTGTAAATCCTTGGACTGTGGGAGGTTACCGAAAATCTCGGAGAAAACCCACGTGGTCATGGGGAGAACGTACAAACTCCGTACAGACAGCATCCGTAGTCGGGATCGAACCCGTGGCCCTGGCGCTGTAAGGCAGCAACTCTACCGCTGCGCCGCCGTGGCTTGTACAAGGCTATTTCAGAAAGCAATTAAATTGTCGATGTGGTTCCAGGGTCACATGTAGTCTAGTTAGACTATGTGTGTCAGAATCTTTTCTACACACATCATTGATGATCATTTTTATGATGTTCCTTAATTTCACTGGTAATTTTCAGTAATTGTCCAGGTTGTATTACAAACATACAAGGTACATTTATTTGACAGAAGGAACTGCAGATGCTGGAGAATCGAGGGGAAGGGTCTCGACCCGAAACGTCGCCTATCTCCTTCGCTCCTTAGATGCTGCTGCACCCGCTGAGTTTCTCCAGCTTTTTTTACACACATACAAGGTACATTTATTTGTCATATGTACCAGTTGGTACAGTGAAATGTGTGGTCATCATACAAATAAAAAAAGAGCACCACACGTTAGACTCCAACATAAAACACCCCCACACAGCAGAATCAAAGTTTCCCACTGTGAGGGAAGGCACCAAAGTCACTACTGTTCCTCTGATGTTCACCCGTGGTCGGGGCCTCCCGAGTCCTCCGCAGTCGCCGCTGCGGGCTGCCCGCTGCTCAGGCCCGCTCGACGGGATGATGGAACTCCGACGTCGGAACGGGAGGACAACCAACCTCTGCGGCTTGGACCTCCGAATCGGCCACTTCCTACCAGAGTCCGCGGCTCCCGAAGTCGGGCGGAGATTCACGCTGGCGGCCCTCGGCAAAGGGATCCCAGGACTCTGCAACGTTGCAGTCAGCGCAGCCCACACTGGGAGCTCTACGAACCACAGCTCCGCGATGTTGATGCTGCAGGCCCAACACTCCGGAGCTTCAAACGGCGATCCCAGGTGGGCATCGCCCCGCTCCGCGGCGAATCCAGCGCTGCGCCGCCGCTGCTGAAGCTCTGGTCCGGGTCTCCGGTCCCCGGCAGGAAAGGCTGCTCTAATCCAGTGGTAGACTGCGAGGAGGGGGGCGAGGACGCGACTCGGAGAATAGTCGTATCCTCTCCAGGAAGTGAATGGGGAAACGGTTTCCCCCTTACCCTACCCCCCTCCCCTCACATAGAAAAACTAAAGAAACCTCCAAAACATACTGTTTAGTGAAACTAAAATTAAAATAAGATAGAAAAAACGGGCAGACTGTAGGCAGAGGCTGCCATCGATTTGGCGCCCTTGGTGGAAAATGGGTGACACGGTGGTGTAGCAGGGTGGTACCATGGTGTAGCAGGGCAGCACCATGGCATAGCGGTAGAGCGACTGTCTTACAGCGCCAGAGACCCTGAATTCGATGCTGACTACGGGTGCTGTTTGTACGGAGTTTGTACGTTCTCCCCGTGACCTGCGTGGGGTTTTCTCCAAGAATTTCAGTTTCCCCACACACTCCAAAGATGTACAGGTTTGTAGGTTAATTGGCTTGTCATAAATGTGAACAGATTGTCCCTGGTGTGTGTGCGGTGGTGTTAATGAGCGGGGATCGCTGGCCTGTGCGGACTCGGTGGGCCAAAGGGCCTGTTTCGGCGCTGTATCTCTCTAAACTAAACTAAACGGGTTTGAAGTTCCTCAGCTGCCGTGCTGTACTTTTAAGTCCTGACGCTGAATCGTGTCTGGAATTGGCCACTGGAATCCACATTGAGAGAAGAGGGGCCATGTGGAGCACTGGGTCGATGATTTACCATTGGAACATAGGCTTGAAATGAGCATAGATTGGGATGAATAAGAGCTTTCTTCCTACCAAACAGTTCCGAGCAGTCGCAAGGTTGCGGCATGCTTCAAGTTAGCACATGGACATGCATAATGACCAAAAATGCTGGATAGAGTTAACAGGTCTGGAGATAGGAACTAAATAGATGTTTGAGATCAATGACTTTCCAATCCCACCACCTTGCATGATGTGCAGCAGCTCTGTATTGCAACAGGTTGTGTCGGAGTTGCCAGGAATGATTCTAGTTATCATTTTATCTTGTGGGAAATCAGCAGAATTTTGTCTGACACCTTTTCCTCATTAGACAGCTGACTGTAAGGAATTGTCAGGCAAGTCTAGGGAACAACTCGCCCAGAGTAATTATGAGTTGCAAAATGCCTCTCGCACACCATGGGGTCAAATGTAAGGGTGAGCGTGCGGCACGGAAGGTCAAAGCTGCTTCTGTGCTCATTATCTTCCAAACAATTTTCTCCAATAACCTTTTTTTTTGTTTATGTGAAAGAGCTGTGCGAGATAGAGTTTCTACATTTATTATCGTCAGGAGATTGTGCAGTAAAATAACATGGGGTGAAGCACATCTGCGTATTTTACTGTCCTGGGCCTCCTCCAGTGTCAGAGTGAGGCCTGGCACAAATTGGAGGAACAGCACCTCATATTTCGCTTGGGTAGTTTACACCCCAGCGGTATGAACGTTGACTTCTGTAACTTCAGATAGCCTTTGCTTTCTCACTCCATCCCTAAAAGGAAGAGAAATAAAAAGAGATGGAAAGGGTAAACACGATAAGAAAATACCGGAGACATTAAACAGATGCAAGTAGATGCAGAAAAATCCAGGTGATCTGTGCGCCTGTAGTGAATAAAGGATATATTTGATAAAGAAGAACTATTACATTACTATTCTATTACATAGCATTAATGGGACTGAAAAGTGATTGAAACCTCAGGACCTGGTGAGCAACATTTTTGTGTTTTCGACGGAAGTTGCTATGGAGATGGCGGATGTGTTGTCATCTCCATCCAAGACTCCATAGATCGTAGAATGTTTCCCACAAAATGGAAGGTCGCAATTCAATGTGTTGGGGTGTCCACCATTCAATAAAGGAGGAAGAGAGAAACTGGGGGACCATAAATCGGTTAGCGAGTATCCACCTATTACTTGCCAGACTTTGACCCACCTCTATTCCAGCTTTCTCCCCCGCTACTAAGTTAGGTCCCCACCTGAAACGTCATCTGTCCATGTCCTCCAGTGATGCTGCCTGGCCTGTTTTTTTTTTTTTTTTTTTAAAAGAGGTCAGTTAACCTGATATCTTTCTTCCTATTACTTCTGGCAATAATGCACTTCCAAGATTCGACACTCAACATAAATCTTCAAAGAATAATATCTGTGAAATCTGTTGGCTGTTTTTGTGATTGTAACTAGCAGCATGGATAAGAGGGAGCCCGGTAACATAGTGAATTTTAAATTTCAGAAGTCATAGAGCGATGTGACATGCAAACAGGCCTTTCTGCCTAACTTGCCCGTGCTGACCAAGATGCCTCATCTAATCTAGTCCTATCTACCTGCATTTGGCCTAAGCCTGTCCTATCCATGCACTTGTCCAAATGTCTTTTAAATGTTGTTATGGCACTTGCCTCAACTACTTCCTCTGCCAGCTTGTTCCATATACCACCACCCTCCGTGTGGAAAAGGTTGCCCCTCATGTTCCTATTAAGTCTTTCCCCTCTCACTTTAAACCTATGTCCTCTGGTTCTTGATTCACCTTCTCCTGGTAAAAGTCTGTGCATCCATCCTATATATTCCTCTCATGATCATACATGCCTCTATTAAATCACCCTTGAATGGCAAATCTCCAATCTATTGAAGGGTGATAACTCCAGCTCTGATTTTCATCTCCTTTCCGGTACTGAAATTCTTGCAAAATGGCCTCTAGTAAAATATTACCGCTAATATGTAGGGAGTGGATGAGAAAGTGGGATAGCAGAACCATTGTGAGCGGATGATCAATGGCCATCATGGACTGGGTGGGCTGTACGACTTGTATCTTTGATCTAAACAAAACTATTGTGACCAGGACCAGTGGGCAGGCAATAAGGCAAGAGGTGTAGGAATAGTGTAAAGATAGCGTTCAGGGTGCTGGATGCCCTTTATTGTTGCTTCAATGTCATGAATCCAAGTTTCCTTAAAGTTAGATCTGTGTGGAGGTTGATGTGCTTACAGAACATGAATGGAGCAGGATTAGAATAATTGATTCACAGTTGAGCAAAGCTGGGAGAATGGGAGACTTTGAAGTTGTGCCAAACTCGTACTTTGAGATAATCTCAAATATTTGTTGAAATGTAACGGGCACAAGTTCAGCAACTTTATACTGTCACAAAATTAGAAGATTGGGGTACTATCATTAAGTTAATGAGCTGAATCATGTTGGATGCTATTTGGCACTTTTTGGAAGTGTTTTTTTAGTTTAGTTTAGAGATACAGCGCGGAAACAGGCCCTTCGGCCAGCCGAGCCGACGGCGACCAGTGATCCCCGCACATTAACACTATCCTACACACACTAAGGACAATTTACACTTATAATTAGCCAATTAGCCTAAAAACCTGTACGTCTTTGAAGTGTGGGAGGAAACTGAAGATCTTGGAGAAAACTCACGGGGAGAACGTGAAAATCTCTGTACAGACAGCACCCGTAGTCGGGATCGAACCCGGATCCCCTGCGCCGCAAGCGCTGTAAGGCAGTAACTCTACCATTACGCCACCGTAGTTGTCAGGTGATCGCTCCATAAGAGGTAACAGACTTCCACATATGTACAATCAAGCTCTGAACATCATGGGTGGTGTATCTCACTGTTGAATTGCTGAATTCAGCAGTGGAGCATAGTTCTATGGAAGTAAGGGTCATGATCCATATCTCCTCTGGCTTTGAGCCATACACCAGGTAGAGATGGCAAACGAACAATAATCTCATTCATTTGAATGTGGTTGACAACCCTATGAATAAGGGAAGGTTGCCTCAATTTAGTTTAGTTTAGAGATACAGCCCGTTAAAAAGGCACTTCGGCCTACCGCGTCCACACCGACCAGAGATCCCTGCACATTAACAGTTTCCTACATACTTCTACCAAGCCAATTCACCCTCAAATCTATACATGTTTGGACTTTGGGAGGAAACCAAAACCCACGCAGGTCAAGGGAAGAAGGTACAAACTCGGTGCAGACAGGATCGAACCCGGGTCTCTGGCGCTGCGAGCACTGTAAAGCAGCAACTCTGCTGCTGCGCCACTTTGCTGTCCTATTAAGGCTGCTCTGATGAAAAGTGCTTAAAAAAAAAAAGTGATTAATGATTAATCGCCCATGATTAATTGCGATTACATTTCTAAAATCCCTCCTCTAAAGCTAGAATAGGATGGCACGCAAATTCCTTTCTTTGTACATAAATGTTGGGTAAACCTAGACAAAAGCATAATCATAATCAATCAATTAAATGCTTTCAGAAAATTTCAAACATCAAAATGGTGAATAACTGAATTGGTTTCGAGGCAAGGAGTCGGATGGTTTTGCGCAGCTTTCTTGTGAACAAAAACAATAGGAATTTCGTGAAGTGCAAGCATTGTGAAACAACCTTCAAATATCAGTCATCCCTGTCATCATTCAAATATAATCTGGAACAAACATGCCAAATCTGAACCAGTGCCTTCAAACAAGTCGGTTGGCTAATTCCATTCTGATTGAATCGGGGAACAATTCTTTTCCATTTCCAGAACAATTATAGGAACAATTGAGTTTGTTATTGAACGTGTGGCAGGGCAATTTTGGCCAAAAGTGTCGACAACAAAAATGGACGGAATGCACAAGGTCTGACAATCCCAAGTACGCGAGGGGGAATTTGTGATATGGTCTGGAACAAAAATCTGGGAAGAAATAAAGCAGGAACTGAAGGAAATACTGGAATCTGGGGGCCGCTTTACTCTAGATGAGGGGACCACAAAGTAAAATCTGTACTACGTGTCTCAATTTACATCACACTGACAAACTCTTTGGCTCTGGGATAATACGAATCAATGGTTCAATGCCTGCCGAAAAGGGGCTAAAACTGACCATTGATGAAATTGAATCTTTTGACCTTCTTCTTCTTCTTTCGTGTGGCGTGCACAGCCTAAAGTCGTAGGACAACTTGTTCTATTTGATCTTCTGTTTGTGCACGTCGAGTTGATTGCATTCGTCTAAACAGGGCGGACCACGTGAAGGTCGCAATCTCCCACCCCAATCTTTTGACATTGATTTGAAGGAACATGTTATCGGGAGGACCACTGACAGAGCTTGGTCAAAACATCAGGCATTTTCCAGCAACTGTGTCATGGCGTGATGTGCATGGTTGAAGTATTGTACGAGCGGCCACGTAACACGTCCTCTGACGGTGATGAAGATTAGAATCAAGAGGACGACATCAAAGACATCAGAGGAGAAGATCGAGGAGTTGGATGATGAGGATGAAGGTGACGATGACTCCATCGGCGAGTGGTTTGAAGATCAATCCGCTGATGCTTGCGTTCAACTTGCCGACAACATTTCCGAATTGATTTGAGAAATCCGAAAAACTGTGATTTTTTTTTTTTTTGGCAAATTGCCCGTGCGAAATGATTTACTGCAAAATCTGGTCAAGCGTGAGAAAAGAAATGCGGTGGCATTGATCCTTGACTGCAGAACACATTTGATTTCAATGTTGGTTGTGTGCCGGGGAGGTTTTTGGAACTGAAAGATGTCATACCAACAACAGTGGTTAGTGCGGGTTGATCCAGTTATCTTCTCCCATCCAAATTGAATTGCAGCTGGCATCAGAGCTTGCTGTAAGTTTGAATTTGATTGAAATGAGTGTCCTCACCCTTGGACGATGTGATTGCAACTTAGTCTAAGCTGACAAAATATGGGATTTTATGTTGACCACCTGGAGCAACAGCCTGGTGATACTGTGTATCAAGCTGTTCACGCCAGAATTGAGCAGAGGAAAACCCGGCCTTTCAGGGCTCTTCAGGTACTTGGATGATCCAATGGATTATGACTCTGCCGGGAACTCCTGACTTGCATTCACACCAACAAATTTAGTTTAGTTTAGAGATAGAGTGCGGAAACAGACCCTTCGGCCCACCGAGTCCGTGCTGACCAGCGATCCTCTCACATTAACACTATCCTACACACATTAGGGACAATTTACCGAGCCCAATTAACCGACAAACCTGTACTTCTTTGGAGTGTGGGACGAAACTGAAGATCTCGGGGATAAAACACACGTGGTCACGGGGAGCACGTGCAAACTCCGTACAGACAGCACTCATAGTCAGGATTGATCCCGGATCTCTGGCGCTGTTAGGGAGCAACTCTACTGCTGTGCCGCCCTTGCATGTTCTGAAAATCGATCCAAAATTGTGAAAGACGTTTACTTGCAGCTGTTCTCAAACAAAAGACGATTAATTATAGCAAAGACAATAGCAAAGAATATAATGATCAGGCTGAGCAAAGTAAACCAGAAGAGCTCGATGCCATTCTCTCGAGAAAGAATGCCAAGCAGCTGAAGCCAAAGGAGTCCTATTCAAACCCGTAAGACATTTTGAAGATATTAAGCCAGAAATGGCTGTCCTGTAAAGCAGGTCAAAATGCCCAGGCACACTGGAAAAAGTGGGCACAGCACTCATGACAATTCCTCCTAGCTCAGTTGAATCCGAAAGATGTTTTACTGCTGTTGGCCCGTTTGTCACGAAATAGGCAAACCATTGAGTGATAAGAGCATTGATAATTTATGTAGATCTTACCTAATGAGAGCATAAAGTAGGTTTAGGTTTTTGAAACAAAAGGTAAATTTGCCAAGAAAGAATGTGTTTTAATTTGAAAAAAATCACAAAAACATCATTCATTTTAATCAGGGCAAAGTGATGAATTAATGATTAATCGCTTTTTCAAAATTAATCAGAAAGCAGCCTTAGTCTAAATGGTTTTGTATTTTATCTTGATGTTTTAATCATTTGTGTTTTAACATATCAATTATTTTAAAAATCTGTTTGAGTAGCTTTTACATATCTCTCATTGCAACATTTCAGTGTTGTTACAGGGTGATACAAAGAGTTCTTGCATATTGGCTTTCATCAGACAAGGAATTGGGTGTAGTAGTCGGGGGTAGTATGTTACAGTTGTGCAAGACATTGATGGTGGCACACTTGGAGTATTGTTTCAGTTTTGGTTACTCTGCCATAGGAAGGATGCCAATAAACTGGAACGGATACAGAGAAGATGTAAGAATATGTTACCAGGACTCGAGGACCTGAGCTATAGGGAGATGCTAGGACTGTGTTCCTTGGAGCGCAGTAGACGGAGGGGTTATATTATAGATATGTATTAAACAGTGAGGAGATTAGGTAGGATGAATGCCAAGAGTCTTTTTCCCCACAGTGGGGGAATCGAGAACTAGAGGGCAGAGGTTTAAGGTAAGAGGGGAAAAATGTAACAGGAATCTGAGGAGAAACCTTGCTGGTGATGGGATTATGGAGCGGGTTGCCAAAGGAAATAGAAGTAGTTGAGGAGGTACAATAACAACATTGAAAAAAATTTGTAAAGGGACGTGGACAGGAAAGGTTTAGAAGGATAGGTGCCAAACATGGGCAAATGGGATTATCTTAGACATGGACATTTGGGCTGAAGAGCCTGTTTCTGTGTTGTATTACTCTGACTCTATGCAG
This sequence comes from Okamejei kenojei, assembly GCA_035221665.1. Classification (NCBI taxonomy): domain Eukaryota; kingdom Metazoa; phylum Chordata; class Chondrichthyes; order Rajiformes; family Rajidae; genus Okamejei; species Okamejei kenojei. Next base: position 9,286,465 of record CM069131.1, read on the forward strand.
AGGAGTAGAGTCAAGTGTGACTTGGCAACGTTAGGAAGGTTTTCTGGGTGGCAATGTGTGAAAAGATTTCTGGGTCGGGCCTTATTATTTATTGACAGACATGGTTGCTGCTCAGAACCCACGTCCGAGGAACCGAGGTTCAGGGTGCTTCCTGAGGTCAGTTGTCCTGGTCCTCAGCACTTGTCAAAAATAAAATGCAATTTGTTGAGGATAGGGGCAGTGAGCCAGTCCCAGTGTAATCTGACCATGTTCATAAGCTCCTTTGCATCTATTTATACATAACTAAGACTAAAGATCTTGTGCTCTTCCGGTTTGCGGGGTTTTTAAATTTGCATAATTTGGTACGGGATAGCACTATGAATTTTCGCCAGGTTACTCACCGTTCTCCTGTGCTGCGAGTGCAACAAATTTCGGTCTGATCGGTGGTATATTGCAAAAGTTATGGAGGTTTGAAAATCATAAAAGCCGTGCACGCGCAGATTCCTCCAGTCAGCGCCACGCAGATTGGTCTCTTCTCCTGTCAGTCAATGCCACGGCCGGGATGGCAACGCCCCTTCCTGCCCCACCGGTGGTGGCCTGTCCCTGCCCGCTCTCAAAAACTCCCCCTCCTCACAGTAACTTGTCTATCGTGTCCCTCACCACCGGGGGGGGGGGGGGGGGTGTGTGTTCAGTGGAGGCCCAGTGTAGGCCCTGGTCCCGTCTCTCTCTCCCTCATCGCTCACCCTTCTCCTTCGCCCACCCTCTGCGGCACTGGCGGTCCCGTGTACCCGTCCCCCGGGTCCTGTCGCAAACGCCATTGCGGTAACTCGCCCTCATGGCCTTCTTGGAGGAGATCTTCTCCACCAGCCCATTGAAACTCCACCATGATGGACACCGACTGCATCCTCCTCCGCCCCCGCAGCCCGGCCCGGCGGCAGCAGCGAGCGAGCAGGTAGGCAGCTGGGCAGAGCGGGGACAGGCCGAGCGGCAGCAGCATGCAGTCAGGCAGGACGGGGACGGGCTGAGTGGCCGCTCAGCCGGAGTGGGCAGAGGAAGAGCCCAGTTTGCGCGGAGTTTGAGAGAGAGAGACCACACACACACACACACACACACACACACACACACACACACACACACACACACACACACACACACACTCACTCACTGCAAACCGGTCCAATCGTCAAGTCAACGGGATCTAAACCATAGCTAACAATTAATGACCTGTGGGGGAACTGCAGATGCTGCTTTTTATGGATGGAGGGAGGGAGTGACTGAGGGTAGGGGAGAGGTGAGGGAGGGATTGGGGGAGGGATGGAGAAGAGGGAGGGTGAAGAGGAGGGGAAGGAAGTACTAGGGGATGAGCCGTGCCTGCGCAGTTGTAATGTGTGAGTGGTGCAATATTGCGTTGGGGGAACGGGTAAGTGATAGTATATTGCATTGGGGAGCGGGTTACTTTTGGGGACCAGGCCTCCCATGTGACAGGGACCCATCCCACTTAGTCGCGTAGCTATACACCATCAGAATTATAGACAAATTACATGGATCAGATTAATATTGAAGGTAACCCAGTGCAGCCCAGTAGATGAGTTTGATGGCAATATCTGAAATGAAATAAAATGTTCATCAGTTAAGGTACCATCTGCAGAGGGAGAAACAGTTATGAATGAATGAATACGTTATTGTCACACGTGAAATTCTTTTCTTGCATACCCATGGTATGCAATTAGTCGCCACGTAAAGGGCACCGTCAAAGTTACAAAGTGTCCGCGCCAGGTCTCCCTTTGTTCTGCCCCTCCCGCTCCCTCACGCCGGTCCCGCCACGCCGGGGGTGTTAATGTTTCTGCTGAGACCATACCTGGAGTATTGTGCGCAGTTTTGGTCGCTTAATTTGAGGAAGGACATTCTTTGTATTGAGGGAGTGCAGCGTAGGTTTTTACAAGGTCTAATTCCCGGGATGGCGGGACTGTCATATGCTGAGAGAATGGAGCAGCTGGGCTTGTATACTCTGGAGTTTAGAAGATGAGAGGGGATCTTATTGAAACATATAAAACTGTTAAGGGCTTGGACACGCTAGAGGCAGGAAACATGTTCCCAATGTTGGGGGAGACCAGAACCAGGGGCCACAGTTTAAGAATATGGAGTAAGCCATTTAGAATGGAGACGAGGAAACACTTTTTCTCACAGAGAGTGGTGAGTCTGTGGAATTCTCTGCCTCAGAGGGCGGTGGAGGCAGGTTCTCTGGATGCTTTCAAGAGAGAGCTGGATAGGGCTCTTAAAAATAGCGGAGTCAGGGGATATGGGGAGAAGGCCGGGGTATTGATTGGGCATGATCACATTGAATGGCGGAAATGGCGGTGCTGGCTCGAAGGGCCGAATGGCCTACTCCTACACCTATTGTCTATTGTCTATTTTCTATTGAATTTTTGATGTTTCACCAAAGCATATACTACCAGAAAGCATGATATCAACACTCACCCGAGTGAAATAAGGTTGTAATTCTGACTTTATCTTAAAGAGAAGTATCTGAAGTTGGAAACAATTTCAGATGTGTGTGGAATGCGTTGGTGGTGAAGGTCGAACTTCAAAAGCTGATGGCTGCCAGGAGCTCAGAACAAACAAGGACCTGCATTGATGTTGCATTAAAAACACTTCTCACTTCCGTCTATTGCCTTGTGCTCAAAGTGGATATGCAGGCTGCGGTTACTTGTCCTTTCGCATGGCATGAGTAGCACTTAGTCATTTTAAAAGAACAATTACACAAGGAATGTGTTGGAAAGAACTCCAGATGCTCAGTTACACTGAAGATGGACACAAAATGCCAGCAGCATCTCTGGAGAAAGGTACGGGTGTCAGGGGTTATAGGGAGAAGGCAGAATAATGAAAATGTATGGTTGTCAGGGGTTATGGGGAGAAAGCAGGAGAATGAGGTTAGGAGGGAAAGATAGATCAGTAATGATTGAATGGCGGAGTAGACCTGATGGGCCGAATGGCTTAATTCTGCTCCTATCACTTAAGAACATGAGAAAGGGAATAGGTGACGTTTCCTGTTGAAACCATTCTTCAGAATGAGAGTCAGGGGGGAGGGAAACTAGAGGTATGAAAAGGTTCAGAGCAAATCAAAGCTGGCACCGATGACCAAGGAAAGGTGGTCCACGAGGAATGACTGCTATTGCAACAGAATCGCAAAGTGCACTTTCACGATTTCTGGACTAGAAATGGCTTTACTGGAGCCTACAGCTACGTTTGTTTTAGTTTTAGTTTTTAGTTTTAGGGATACAGCGCAGAAACAGGCCATTTTGGCTCAAGCGTCCGCGCCAACCAGCGATGCCCGGTCGGCGCGGACTATCCTATAACCGCTAGGGACAATTTTTACATTTGCCACGCCAGTTAACCTACGTTCCTGTACATCTTTGGAGTGTACAGGTAATTGCGAACAGAATTATTTAGCAGCTGTTCATGCCACTTTTATTGAAGTCGCAATATGGCATAACAATTAAATGCGGCACGGTGGTAGAGTTGCTGCCTTACAGCGCTTGCAGCGCCAGCGACCCGGGTTCGATTGCGACTGCGGAGTTTGTAAGTTCTCCCTGTGACCGCGTGGGTTTTCTCCGAGATCTTCGGTTTCCTCCCACACTCAAAAGACGTACAGGTATGTAGACAAATTGGCTGGTGTAAATGTAAAAATTGTCCCTAGTGTTATTGTTAATATGCGGGGTTCACTAGTCGGCTCGGACTCGCTGGGCTGAAGGGCCTGTTTCCCTGCTGTATCTCTCAACTAAACTAAACTAACATTGCGCTAACTGAGAGAGATACTGAAAATTTATGTCGGTATGAAACTGGACATCCACGCTGTGCTGTGGGACAACAAAAGTAGCAGAATGGAGATCACCATAACATCATTACAATGAAACCAGGGGAACAAATCTGCTTAAATAGGAATGCAGAGGATATGGTTGCCAACTTACTCCCAAATAAGGGACAAAAGGTCAAAATAATGGACAAATTCCTGACGGCAATTCGTTGGCCGACTGGGCCGTGGCTGGGTGAATGATGAGTTGGCCCGGGTGCTGGACTGCACACAAAGCCCAGCCGGCGGGCCAGCTGAGGAGTTTTGCCCCGCACAACGTCACGCGCAAAGTCCGGCACCAGATCCAACTCATGAACTGACCATCAGCCATGAGAAGGAGGGGTGGTGGTGTCGGCAGTAAGCGAATGTCCGAAAGTCGGACAGCTGGCCGGGCTGCCGACCGACGTGGCCACGGGCGAGGCGCTGCTGCTGCGCTACGCCGTGGCGCTCCGACACGACAGACCCCTTGTCCCGAGTAGTAGCAGTTAAATACGGGACAAGGGCGGTCCCGTAAGGGACAAACCAATTTAGTCCAATATACGGGATGTCCCAGCTAATACAACAGCTAATACAGGACAGTTGGCAATCCTAGCAGAGGGGCATGCATCTGAGAAATGAGGACTACAGAGGCAGTTTTGGGGGATCAAAGATGACTTGCTTCTACTCTGGATTTTGGGTTTTCATTTGGATGATGAAGCCAATATGGAATCGCAGCTTCCTCTACAGCCTACATTTGATCCATATCCCTCCATTCCCTGCATATCTTCATATGCATATCTAAAAAGTGTAGGAAAGAACTGCAGATGCTGGCTTAAACTGAAGATAGACACAAAATGCTGGTATAACACAGCGGGACCAACAGCATCTCTGGAGGGAAAGAATGGATGACGTTTCAGGTCGAGACCCTTTTTTAGACTCTGAAGAAAGGTCTCGAACCAAAACGTCACCCATTCCTTCTCTCCAGAAATGCTGCTGGTCCCGCTGAGTTACTCCAGCACTTTGTGCTTGCCTTAAAAGCCTCTTATGCCACTATCATATTTGCTTCCATCTCCATCTTTGGCAGAGCAAAAAAAACCTTGCTCCACATATCTCCTTTAAGCTTTGCCTCTCTCACATTAACGCTATGCCTTCTAGTTTTTGTAATTTCCATCTGGGATGTACAGTGGCTTGCAAAAGTTTTCATACCCCTTGAACCTTTCCACAGTTTGTCATGTTACAACCACAAATGTAAATGTATTATTGGGATTTTATGTGATAGACCAACACAAAGTGGCGCATAATTGTGAAGTGGAAGGAAAATGATACATGGTTTTCAAATTTTTTTACAAATAAAAAACTGAAAAGTGTGGCGTGCAAAAGTATTCAACCCCCTTTACTCTGATACCCCTAAATAAAATCCAGTGCAACCAATTGCCTTCAGAAGTCACCTAATTAGTAAATAGAGTCCACTTGTGTGTAATCTAATCTCAGTATAAATACAGCTGTTCTGTGAAGGTCTCAGAGGTTTGTTAGAGAACATTAGTGAACAAACAGCATCATGAAGCCCAAGGAACACACCAGACAGGTCAGGGATAAAGTTGTGGAGAAGTTTAAAGCAGGGTTAGGTTATAAAAAAATATCCCAAGCTTTGAACATCTCATGGAGCACTGTTCAATCCATCATCCGAAAATGAAAAGAGTACGGCACAACTGCAAACCTACCAAGACATGGCCGTCCACCTAAACTGACAGGAGGGCATGGAAAGCATTGATCAGAGAAGCAGCCAAGAGGCCCATGGTAACTCTGGAGGATCTGCAGAGATCCACAGCTCAGGTGGGAGATTCTGTCCACAGCACAACTATTAGTCGTGCACTCCACAAATCAGTCCTTTATGGAAGAGTGGCAAGAAGAAATCCATTGTTGAAACAAAGCCATAAGAAGCCCTGTTTGCAGTTTTCCAGCAAACATGTGGAGGAAGGTGCTCTGGTCTGATGAGACCAAAATTGTTTTTGGCCTAAATGCAAAATGCTATGTGTGGTGGTAAACTACACTGCTCATCACCCTGAACACACCATCCCCACTGTGAAACATAGTGGTGGCAGCATCATGCTGTGGGGATGCTTTTCTTCAGCAGGGACAGAAAAGCTGGTCAGAGTTGATGGGAAGATGGATGGAGCCAAATACAGCGCAATCTTGGAAGAAAACCTGTTAAAGTCTGCAAAAGACTTGAGACTGGGGCGGAGGTTCACCTCCCAGCAGGACAACAACCCTAAACATACAGCCAGAGCTACAATGGAATGGTTTAGATCAAAGCATATTCATGTGTTAGAATGGCCCAGTCAAAGTCCAGACCTAAATCCAATTGAGAATCTCTGGCAAGGCTTAAAAATTGCTGTTCACAGACGCTCTCCATCCAATCTGACTGAGCTTGAACTATTTGCAAAGAAGAATGGGCAGAAATGTCAGTCTCTAGATGTGCAAAGCTGGTAGTGACATACCCTAAAAGACTTGCAGCTGTGATTGCAGCGAAAGGTGGTTCTACAAAATATTGACCCAGGGGGGCTGAATACTTTTGGAAACCATGTAGCATTTTCCTTCCACTTCACAATTATGCACCACTTTGTGTTGGCCTATCACATAAAATCCCAATAAAATACATTTACGTTTGTGGTTGTAATGTGACAAAATGTGGAAAAGTTCAAGGGGTATGAAAGCTTTTGCAAGCCACTGTAGATTCTGACTGCTGCTCATAATTTTATATACTCCTTTCGGGACTCTCAGCAACCTCTGACATTCTGGAGAAAATAATCCTGTTTGTCCTACCTCTTTTTGTAGCGAATACCCTGTAATCCGGGCAGCATTCTTGTAAACCTCTTCTGCACCTTCTCCAAAAACTCCAGGTCCTTCCTGCAATATGGTGACTAGAGCTCTACAAAGATGGCCTAGTCAAAGCCTGAGAATTGCATCATGACTTCCTGTCGTCATGTTAATAGCCATAGCAAGTAAGGAAATGTTATTGCCAACATTGAGCAACACTGGTAGAGCCGCCGCCTTAGTGTCAGAGATCTAGGTTTGATCCTGACCCCGGGTGCCGACCTGCACGTTCTCCCTATGACTGTATGGGTTTCCTCCTGGCGTTTTGGCTTCCTCCCACTCCCCAAAGACATGCGGGTTAGTAGGTTAATTGTCCTCGGTATATTGCCCCTGTTGGGCAGGGAATGGATGAGAAAACTGATAAAATAGAACTTGGGTGATTGCTGGTCAGCATGGACTTGGTGGGCTAAAGAGCCTGTTTCCATGCCGTATCTCTAAACAACTATATAGACCTTGGGTGCGATTGAACCTGGGCGTATTGTGCACAGGGCAGACACAAAATGCTGGAGTAATTCAGCGGGACAGGCAGCATCTCTGGTGAAAAGGAATGGGTGAAGTTTTGGGTCGAGGCCCTTGTTGAGACTAGAGTCAGAGTGTGAAGAAAGGTCTCGACCCAAAACATCACCCATTCCTTGTCTCCAGAGATGCTGCCTCTCCCGCTGAGTTAGTTCAGCATTTGTGTCTACCTTTGATTTAAATCAGCATCTGCAGTTCTTTCCTAATCAGCCTGAAGAAGGGTCTCGACCCAAAACGTCATCCATTCCTTCTCTCCATAGAGGCTGCCTGGCCCATCGAATTACTCCTGCATTTTGTGTCTACCTTAGATTCACACCAGCATCTGCAGTTCTTTCCTAAACAAGTATTGTGTACAGTTTTGGTTTTCCTAGCAAAGGATGTGTTTTCAACAGAATATGTGCAGCAAAGATTACTGGAGGAATTACAGAGATAACAGGTTTTTGAGGAGCGAATGAATAGACAGGATCTGTATACGTACAAATGAGAGGAAACTCACTGACATTTATAACATTTCTTTGAAGGCTTATCAGGCAAGATGTAGGGAACATTTACATTGACTGAGGAGGCCATGGTTTTAGGTTAGAGGTGGGACATTAAAGACTGAGATGCCATAGAGGGAGTACAGAGAAGGTTCACCAGACTGAATCCTGGGATGTCAGGACTTTCATATGAAGAAAGACTGGATAGACTCGGCTTGTACTCGCTAGAATTTAGAAGATTGAGGGGGGATCTTATAGAAACTTACAAAATTCTTAAGGTGTTGGACAGGCTAGATGCAGGAAGATTGTTCCCGATGTTGGGGAAGTCCAGAACAAGGGGTCACAGTTTAAGGATAAGGGGGAAATCTTTTAGGACTGAGATGAGAAAAACATTTTTCACACAGAGAGTGGTGAATCTCTGGAATTCTCTGCCACAGAAGGTAGTTGAGGCCAGTTCATTGGCTATATTTAAGAGGGAGTTAGACGTGGCCCTTGTGGCTAAAGGGATCAGAGGGTATGGAGAGAAGGCAGGTACGGGAGACTGAGTTGGATGATCAGCCATGATCATATTGACTGGCGGCGCTGGCTCGAAGGGCCGAATGGCCTACTCCTGCACCTATTTTCTATGTTTCTATGAGGAGATATTTATTTATTTGAAGAATGATGAATCTTTGAAGAAAGAATGATATCCACCCCGGTGATCTGTGGAGGCTCAAGTCATTGTTTACTTGAGACGGAGATTTAAAGATTTCTGAATGTTAGAATGAGGGGTAAAGTAATGGTGCAGAAGATCAACCAAGAAGATCTTGACGAAAGGCAGATCAGGCTTGAAGAGCCAGCTGGTTTACTCCTGTTCCAATTTCACATGCTCCTTTACTTTTATGAAAATTATTAAGGGAATATTGTTTTCATTGGCAGGTGGGTCAATAACCAGGGGAAACAGATTAAGCGCAATTGTTAAAAGAAACAGTGGAGATATGGCTTATCTTTTTCAGTGCAATGCGATGTTTCAGTGTGGAAAACATTGCCTAAAAGAATAGTGGAAAGGGGAAAGAGAAATATTTAAAGGAGAAATTCTTCATTGTCAGGGAGAAGAAACGGGTGAGGCTATTTAGAGAGCTCTTTAAAAGCCCTCACGTGTGCATAAAGAGCTAAATTGTTTCCTTTCAGTTTCAGCTTTAGTTCTATTGTCATGTGTACCGAGGTACAGTGAAAAGCTTTTGTTGCAATCTAACCAGTCAGCGGAAAGCCAATATATGATTACAATCGAGCCATTTGCAGTGTTGAAGGGAATAAAGTTTAGTGCAAGGTGAAGCCAGTTAAGTCCAATCACAGATAGCCTGAGGGTCTCCAATAAGGGAGATAGTAGTTCAGCACTGCTCTCTGGTTGTGGTAGGATGGTTCAAGTTGGCTGATAACAGCTGGGAAGAAACTGTCCCTGAATTTGGAGGTGTGCGTTTTCACACTTCTATACCTTTTGCCCAATGGGAGAGTGGAGAAGAAGGAGTGGCTAGGTCTGACTCGTCCTTGATTGTGCTGCTGGCCTTGCCGAGGCAGCGTGAGGTATAAATGGAGTCAATGGAAGGGAGGTTGGTTTGTGTGATCGTTATCTATGTAACATCAGCCCCTATGAGCACAATCCAGAGCCCAGCCTCTCTAAAGTGGGGGAAAAGTAACCTTATATTAAAATACGGGACAAAGGCATGATCAGTGATTTCAGCAGCCGGCCAATGCTTTGTCACAGAATGAGGAGCCAACATTTCCATTCGAGTCTATTGAAAATCAGGCTTCCCACACTGGATTGCCCGCAGTGCAAATGACGCAATGCACACCACAGGCCCCCCACACTGAAGCACACATCTTGATAGATCAATTCAAATTTGAATAACATCTCAGTGATTTAAGTGCAAAGGATGTTCCCCCCCCCCCCCCCCCACAAAAAAAAATTTAGACGTGCTATTTGATGGAACATTTCTGGCAGCAGATCGATCCAAAGGCTGCATTCCAGTTTCAGCAGATTCATGAATAAAACACAGTAACTAATTACGTGTCAAAGAAGCAGCAAATCAGTGAGCATTGTTATACTTTCTCCTGTCTCCCATTGTCAGTAATTGAAGCTGCTTCAGACATGATGGATTACGTTGGCATCAATCTGGAATACTCATTATAAATTTTGAAAAGCTGCAGTCTTTATCAAAATCTTATGGCACCGGCACAAAAATATATTAGTTTAGTTTAGTTTAGAGATACAGCGCGGAAACAGGTCCTATGGCACATCAAGTCCGCACCGACCAGCGATCCCCGCACATTAACACTATCCTACACACACGAGGGCCAATTTAAACATACACCAGGCCAATTAACCTACAAACCTACTCGTCCTTGGAGTGTGGGAGGAAACCGGTGTCCTCGGAGAAAACTCACGCGGGCCACGGGGAGAGCGTGCAAACTCCGTACAGACAGCACCGGTAGTCGGGATCGAACCCGTGTCTCCGGCGTTGCAAGCGCTGTAAAGGCAGCAATTCTTCCGCTGCCATATTATTATGCAGAGCTTCCAACTAGTATGGGTTTTCCATATTTTGTACGGAAATGCTATAAGAATACGGTTGTACGATGTTGCTTTGTTAAATACGGATTTTTTTTAAAAATTGGCGCAACTTCCTGTTTCATCTTGCTACTTAAAAAATGCAAGGATATAAAAAAGTCATACTGTACCTCTAAAAATTATAGCAGATTAAATCTATTAGTATTTTAAATTTCAATATCTGGATGATTATTTTTGTAAGCTTTGATCTGCCTGTCCCGCTACAGGTTTAAACAGCGCTGTCAGTTTTGCGCGTGGGAATTTAAACGAAGAGCTGTCGGCTACTGCTCTATGGGTTCTAAATATAGCACTACCGGCTGGAGCGCTATGGGCTTTAAACATAGCGCTATGGCCACAGCAGTATGGGTCACATACTGTTCGGGGAGGGAGAGAGGGAGAAGAAGAGAGGGGGAGGGAGGAAATAAGAGACGGAGGGAGAAAAAAAAGGAAGGCGGGAGGGAAAGAGAGGGAGGAAGGAGGGAGGAAGGGAGAGGGGGGCTTCCAAAATGGCTTCTACATCATCTGGTGCTGGAAGCAGGAAGCAGCCGTTCCAACAGCAGTATACAAAGAGATGGCAATGAATGCACTGTCAAGTAAGGTGCGTAGAAGATGTGTCAATTGGTAGCAAAGTTATGCATTCTTGTACTCCTAGATGGGTATGACTGCACGTAAAAAATAAAATAAAAAATCAGCAAAATGGCCCTGCGTAAAAATACTGATCTCCTCAGCAAAATACTGATTTTCAGATACTAGAATACTGAAATGCTCTGACAAAACTTGGCAGCTCTGATTATGGTTCAACGATACCTATTTCTGCTTTGTTAACTTTTGTAGAAAGTTGTCCAGTTCAAAGTATCGTGTGAAATGGAATTGGGATCAATTTCTATGCTGTGAAATGGATGCTTTTAAATGGGCACACTTTGTGTAGAGTCTGAAGACTGATCTATACGAATTGCTCCTAGTTTAGATTTGCCCAACTCAGTTGCTTCCTATGTACACGTGCTTGACTTATTTTGCAGTTCTTGTGGACACATTTAGTTTAGGAATCAATAGGGATATGGTGTACAATAGACATTAGGTGCAGGAGTAGGCCATATGGCCCTTCGAGCCAGCACCGCCATTCAATGTGATCATGGCTGATCATCCCCAATCAGTACCCCGTTCCTGCCTATCCCCTGACTCCACTATTTTTAAGAGCCCTATCTAGCTCTCTCTTGAAAGCATCCAGAGAACCTGCCTCCACCGCTCTCTGCCGCTGAAAATTCCACAGACTCACCACTCTCCACAAAAGGTGTTTCCTCCTCTCCGTTCTAAATGGCTTACTCATCATTCTCAAACTGTGGCACCTGGTTCTGGACTCCCCCAACATCGGGAACATGTTTCCTGCCTCTAGGGTGTCCAAGCCCCTAACAATCTTATATGTTTCAATGAGATCCCCTCTCACCCTTCTAAACTCCAGAGTGTACAAGCCCAGCTGCTCCATTCTCTCAGCATATGACAGTCCCGCCATCCCAAGAATTAAGCTTGTAAACCTATGCTGCACTTCCTCAAAATAGGGGACCAAAACTGCACACAACTGTATTCGAGTGGATAGACACAAACTGCTGGAGTAACTCAGCAGGACGGGCAGCATCTTTGGAGAGGGGGAATGGGTGACGTTTCAGGTCGAGACCCTTCTTCAGACATTAGAGTGAGTTCTATTGTTGATTATTACTGTGAGAAATATCAATGAAATCTGGCTGGAAAGTATTTGAAGACATTTTCTTGACCCTGGCATAGTTAGTAACAAAAAACATGTGTCAAAAATATATAGTTTCAGATGTTATTGTAATAAAGATGGAGACGGTGATAGTCTGTATGATATATTTTCAAGATTTATTCAAGCTGGCATCACTGAAATAATAATATAACTATTACTTTGTTTTACAGGATGAACATTACTTTGTAGTTTATTGATAGTTTACTTGTATCATGATAACAATGAACCACATTTTTCTCAGTACATCTCTTGTAATCGTAGGCAATTTGTTATTTAAAATAAAAAGTTTTGGTTATATATACTGTTTGGGTAATGTAATGAGTCAACTCGAACACACATCAAGATGCAACACATGTTTATTAAATCTACTTACAGCAAGGATCTGCAGACATTACATGTACGAGCTGCTACTCTAAACAAACTAGCGTAAGCAGGCTCTGAAGAAGGGTCTCGACCCGAAACGTCGCCTATCTCCTTCGCTCCTTAGATGCTGCTGCACCCGCTGAGTTTCTCCAGCTTTTTGTGTAACTCTTGATAATAAGAAGCACATAATAGGCAGAGTCACTACTAATTGGCTAGTATGAAGTAGCCAATCTAACCCATCTTTGTAGAAAAATTCATTGCTTCAGGTCTCGCCAAATTAAGCAGTACAGAGGCACACACCTGGGGGGGGGGTCATTGCGATGAACAATGCGAGCATAATGAGTGTAGTCCTGCTCGAAAAGACGCCAGCGTTCAGCAATGTCAGGATCAAAGATCCAAGGATTTGGACGGCGACACGAATTTGCCACGATGGAGGTAATAAACACACAAAATAATCAAAAGAGAATAAAACCCGATAAACATGAGCGGAGTGGGCACGATTTACTCTCTGACACCATGTAATGAGTCGACTCGAACACACATCAAGATACAGCACGTGTTTATTAAATCTACTTACAACTAGGATCTGCAGACATTACATCTCCGAGCTGCTACTCTAAACAAACTAGCGTAAGCAAGCTCTTGATAATATGAAGCACATAATAGACGGAGTCACTACTAACAAACACTATAATTGGCTAGTATGAAATAGCCAATCGCAGTCGCATTCGATTTTTTATCCCAGTCGCTGCGTCAAAAAGACTGGCAGCATCATCAAGGACCCACAACATCCTGGCCACACACTCATCTCCCCGCTACCTTCAGGTAAAAGGTACAGGAGAATGCAGACTGCAGCAACCAGGTTCAGGAATAGCTACTTCCCCACAGCCATCAGGCCATTAAACCTGGCTCAGACAAAACTCTGATTATTAATAACCCATTATCTGTTATTTGCACTTTATCAGTTTATTTATTCATGTGTGTATATATTTATACAATGGTATATGGACACACTGATCTGTTCTGTAGTCAATGCCTACTATGTTCTGTGTGCTGAAGCAAAGCAAGAATTTCATTGTCCTATCAGGGACACAATAAACCCACTAGCACTTGCACCAATCTACAGGTAACATTGAAGATAGACACAAAATGCAGCCTCTGAAGTGAGAAGGAATGGGTGATGTTTCGGATCGAAACCCTTCATCAGATATAACATATTAGATATGTAATATCTGATATAACAGGTATCTGATGTAATCGTGTATTCAGATATGTCATGTGTGAAAAAAGGTCTTGACCAGAAACATCACCCATTCCTTCCCTCCAGAGATGCTGTCTGTCCCAATTGAGTTACTCCAGCATGTTATTTCTATCTTCGGCGTGAAACAGCATCTGCGGTTCCTTCTGACGCCATTCAGGTAGCAGTTACGGCTCGCTGCGTATGTCACATTGAGCTGGATGCTTTAGGTTCAGTCCCTACTCCAGAGATTTGAACACTAAAATCTTGAGTTATATTCGGATCAGAGTGCAAGATGTACTGCCTTCTTGGAACTTCAAATGAAACATTAAATTGAGTGCCCACCTGCTTTAGTAAACATTTAGTAAAATGCTGAAAACATAAGGTCATAAAGAATTGTAGAATTAGGCCATTCGGCCCATCAAGTCTACTCCGCCATTCGATCATGGCTGATCTATCTCTCCCTCCTAACCCCAATCTCCTGCCTTCTCCCCATAACCTCTAACACCTGTACTAATCAAGAATCTATCTATCTATCTCTGCTTTAAAAATATCCACTGACGTCCTCCACAGCCTTCTGTGGCAAAGAATTCCACAGAGTCACCACCCTCTGATGAAAGAAATTCCTCCTCATCTCCTTCCTAAAGGACTGTCCTTTAATTCTAAGGCTATGACCTCTAATCCTAGACTCTCCTACCAGTGGAAACATCCTCTCCACATCCACTCCATCCAAGCCTTTCACTATTCTAGTCAACAAGTTAGTTAACATCTGAAGAAAGAGAAAAATGTGTCAATATTTCAGGTTGAGGACCATCACCTATTTTTCAAGGAAAGGTGACAAATGGATCTTGGCCAATAATCATTTCTCAATCAATATCACAAAAGCACGTTATCTGATAATTATTGCTCTGCTGTCTGTGAGAACTTAGTTGACTATCCAGTCTCCTACGACAGACACAAAATGCTGGAGTTACTCAGCGGGATAGGCAGCATCTCTGGAGAGAAGGAATGTGTGATGTTTTGGGTCGAGACCTAAATTGCAATAGCAATGTAAAAGTAATTAATTTGCTGCAAATTGGCTTTTTTTGCACGTGAAAGGGATGTGATATCTATTATATCGATTTAAGTCATTTCTCAGTTGAGAGTTGATGACATTACTTGGTAGGTAGCGACTATCTTAGATTGGGAATTTATTTATCTATGAAAGTTAGTGGTTTTGCAGATCGTGAAGATGGTTGTGAAAAATTGCAGCAGGATCTGGATTGATTGGCCAGGAGGGCTAAGGAATGGTTGACAGAATTTAATACCGAGAAATGTGAGGTGTTACATTTTAGGAAGTCTAATATGGGCAGGACCTACACAGTGAATGGTAGGGCTCTGGGGAGTGTTGTAGAGCAGAGGGATCTAGGAGTGCAGGTGCAAGGTTCCTTGAAGTCGCCGGTAGATAAGGTGGTCAAAAAGGCTTTTGGCACATTGGCCTTCATCAGTCAGAGTACTGAGTATAGAAGTTGGGAGGTCATGTTGCAGTTGTATAAGATGTTGATGAGACCACATTTAGAATATTGTGTTCAGTTCTGGGCACCACGTTATAGGAAAGATGTTGTCAAACTGGAAAGGGTTCAGAGAAGATTTACAAGGATGTTGCCAACACTAGAGGGTCTGAGCTATTGGGAGAGGTTGAGTCGCTGGGACTCTATTCCTTAGAATGCAGGAGGATGAGGAGTGATGTTATAAAGGTTTATAAAATTATGAGAGGAATAGATCGGGTAGATTCACAGAGTCTCTTGCCCAGAGTAGGTGAATTGAGGACCAGAGGACATAGATTTAAGGTGAATGTGAAAAGATTTAATTGGAATCTGAGGGGTAACGTTTTCACACATAGGGTGGTGGGTGTATGGAACAAGCTGCCTGAGGAGGTAGTTGAGGCTGGGACTCTCACAGTGCACAAGAAAGAGTGAGACAGGCACATGGATAGGACAGGTTTGGAGGAAATTGGGCCAAACGTGGGCTAGTGGGACTAGTGTAGGTGGGGCATGTTTGCTGGTTTGGGCTAGTTGGGCTGACTGGTCTATTTCCACACTGTATCACTCTATGACTTTGAAAATGAAACCATGATGTTGTTCGAAACCAATATGGATAAGAAAATTTGCATTTTTAAAATCAATATTTCCATTGTTGATATCCCCTTCATTCTGTTGCTGTACACAGGGCCGGTTGAGCAAACACCAGAACCAGTTTATGTACAACTTTGATTAGGATGCCTGGGGAATAGTCTGACAGGTCTGCTACACTGCTTGTTATGAAGCCAGCCCAATTTTAATTGAATTGTGATCGAACTCGGGGCTATTTTTATTCACTCTTACTCTTTTTTCCCTTGTCATGGAAAAATAATAGGCAGCAGTCATGGTTATTGTGTTTATCTAAAATTAATAACCAAAAAATAGTTTACTAGTCATATTTAATTACTTTTCAATTCAGTAATGTGCTGTGCCAAAGCCAGCAATTGTACATACTCGAAGATTCAAGTGTATTTTCTAGATGGTAGATTTGCCTCCCAAGAGTGGTGTTTTACCATTTGGAGTAATAATTCTCAATGAAACCGCTGATTTTATTCATATTTTGGGATGTGCACATCACTGACCTCACCAGCAATAATGTGTAGGAAAGAACTGTTTTAAATTGAAGATAGACACAAAATGCTGCAGTAACTCGGGTTGAGATGGGTCTGAAGAAGGGTCTCGACCCAAAACGTCACCCATTTCTTCTCTCCAAAGATGCTGCCTGTCTCACTGAGTTATGCCCCTGTCCCACGTAGGACACCTAAACAGCAACCTCTGGTGATCTTGCCCGCCATCCAAGGTTTCCATGAGGTCACCGGAGGTTTTGGTCACTCTCCCTAATGGTCGAAAGTGGTTTCCGCGTGGTTGAGGTTCATCTAGGTTGCTGTTATTTTATCATCATATTTAAAACCGGCCTCGACTAAAAATAGGTTGCTGTTTTAAAAATCGATCATTTTTTTGTCGCAGGTCTAGTCGAAGCCGGTTTTCTTCATAGTCGAGGAATGTTTTCAACATGTGCGTGGGAGGTGGTAGGAGGTTGCAGGTCACCTCGACCTTGATTTTTTTTTTTTGGGTGGCGGGCAAGGTCACCAGAGGTTGCTGTTTACGTCTCCTAAGTGAGACAGGGGCTTTACTCCAGCATTTTATGTCTATCTGACCAGCAATAATGTCCATGCCTGGATTGCCCTCGAGAAGGTGAAGGTGAGCTAACTTTTGGAATTGCAGCAGTCCCTCTGGTGAAGGTAGTCTCAGAATGTTGATGAATGGGAAGCCACGGTTATGATAGTGGAATGGCAGGATATTTCCAAGTCCATTGTAATAGAAAGATGAATGTTTAAAACTTACATCAAACTCCTTGGATTTAATTGTGCGTACGAGGTGAATCCACATAAAGGGGAAAAATCAATAGACTCAAATCATTCGGACAAGAGAACATTTCCAATTGGAACAACATTATTTTCCATTTCAGATTACGTAAATGAGAAGGGATTGAAGATTGATTTATACCCTTAACTATATGTAAAATCAATGCTTGTGATATATTATGTGGAATAATCATTCTCTGGATAATGATATTTAATACCGTTTTTGAAACTATTCTTGCTACTCTGAGTCTTGCCAGTCTGAAGAAGGGTCTCGACCGGACAGATCACCTATACCTTCTCTCTAGTGATGCAGCCTGTCCCGCAACTGATGTGAAGGAAAGAACTGCAGACATTGGTTTAAATCGAAGGCAGACACAAAATGCTGGAGTAACTCAGCAGGACAGGCAGCATCTCTGGAGAGAAGGAATGGGCGAAGTTTCAGGTCGAGACCCTTCTTCAGACTGATGTCTGGGGAATGGGCGGAACAAAGATGGAATGTAGTCGGAGACAGTGAGACTGGTGGGAGAACTGGGAAGGGGGAGGGGATGGAGAGAGAGAGGGAAAACGAGGGCTATTTTAAGTTAGAGAAGTCAATGTTCATATCGCTGGGGTGTAAACTACCTAAGCAAAATATGAGGTGCTGTTCCTCCAATTTACGTTGGGCCTCACTCTGACAATGGAGGAGGCCCAGGACAGAAAAGTCAGATTGAGAAAGAGAGGGGGAGTTGTAGTAGGCGACATCGTAGACAGTAAAGATGGTGATCATGACTTACAGCAAAAATGGTTATCACGAATTACAATGTGATTTGACCAGCTGGGCAAGGAATGCTGAGCAACTGGGAGATCAGGTGATGTTCTACCTAGAGCTTTTCAGCGTACTACATCCAGATCCAGATCCAGGTAGGTTAAGGTGGACTGAGTCTTTTAAGGAGCGCATCAAGTTCTAGACATTTATGAAGGAAATTTCAAAGACAAGGCCAAAGAAGAATTGAAAATTGGTACATGCAAGTTAGTTGTTGCCTAATGTAATACTCTGGGGTGGGAGATTGCAACCTTCACGTGGTCCGCCCTGTTTCAACGAATGCAATCAACCTGGCGTGCAGAAACAAATAAGATCAAATAGAACAAGTTGTCCTACAACTTTAGGCTGTGCACGCCATAAGCAAGAAGAAGATGTAATACTCTGTGTAACTGGGTTAAAAATAATTTGTGCGTCTGTGGTTTAGTGGTGCCTTGGATGGAGGTGCCTCATCCATCTGTTTGTTAGGTAGAGAGCCCGATATATCCTGAAATGTAATCAAAAATTGGTTATTTTTATCCTGTGTTTACTGGGAATGTCAATGCATGTTTGCAAAGGAATGAATTCCAACAGATTCGTCTTTGTGTAAACCATTTCCATTTGCACAATTGTGAAACTGACCACGTCATGGAACTGGAGCTGCAGCTGGACAACCTCAAGATTGTCCATGAAAGTGGGAGCGTGGTAGGTAGTGAGGTGGTCACAGACATGATTTGGAAGTTAGGTTTGCAGATGGCATTGAAATAGGTGGCATCGTAGACAGTAAAGATGGTGATCATGACTTACTGTAAAAATGGTTATCACGAATTACAAATGTGATTTGACCAGCTGGGCAAGGAATGGCTCCTGGCGTTTAAATCGGGTAAGTATGAGGTGTTGCATTTTGTGAAGTCAAAGCAAGGTAGGACCTGCACAATGAATGGTAGGGCCATGGAGAGCGTTGTGGAACAGAGAGATCGACTTCCCTGAAAGTGGTGTCGCAGGCACAGAGGATGGTGCAGAATGCTTTTGGCATGAAGGCCTTCATCAGTCAGGGAATTTAGTATAGAAGTTTGAACATTATGTTAACAATTGTTGGTGAGGCTGTACTTGGGAGTATTGAGTAGGAAGGAACTGCAGATGCTGGTTTACACCGAAGATAGACACAAAATGGTGGAGTAACTCAGCGGGACAGGCAGCATCTCTGGAGAAAAGGAATGGGTGACATTCCTTCTCTCCAGAGATGCTGCCTGGCCCGCTGAGTTACTCCAGCTTTTTTTTTGTGTCTATCTTGGAGTATTGTGTTTAGTTTTGGTCACCATGTTATAAGAAAGATGCCGTTAAGCTGGAAAGAGTGCAGAGAAGACTTAAAACATGTTTCCAACGACTCGAAGCCATGAGCTGCAGAGAGAGGCGGACAGGCTAGGACTGTACTCCTTGGAGGCAGAAGGCTGACCTGACAGGGATGTATGAAATCATGAGGGGAATAGACAGGGAGAAAGCCCAGGATGAGAGAATTAAGTATTAGAAGGCACAGGTTTAAGGTGAGAGGAGAGAATTTAATAGGAAGCAAAAGGGGAACATTTTCACAGAGAGGGTGGTGGATTTGTGAATGAGCTGCCAAAGTAAGTATGTAGGAAGGAACTGCAGATGCTGGTTTAAATCGAAGAAAGACACAAAAAGCTGGAGTAACTCGGCAGCAGAGGCAGCATCTCTGGAGAGACGGAATGGATGACGTTTTTGGTTGAGACCCTTCTTCAAAGGAAGTAGTTGAGGCTGATACAATGACACCAGTTAAAAGATATTTGGATCGAAACATGGATAGGACATTTTTCAGAAGGATATGGGTCAGGTGTGGGAAAGTTGGACTAGCTTGGAAGGATCATTTTGGCCAGAATGGTCAGGTTGGAGCAAAGTGCCTGTTTCTGTACCGTAGCTCTCTGTGATTGTGTGAATTTTTTTGCTTTCAATTGCTTGTTGTCACCTTAGTGGAAAAAAATTGACATTTTCTTTAATAGCTCTCCCTGGGGAAGTCAGCTTTTGTTGAGCATTCCCTTTATATTGTCTGCTTGTAGGGTACTAATTGGTAGATAGTCTGCTGGCATTGAAGATAAAGGAGCAACAACATGTGACGAGAACAAATGGATACAGCGAAGCGTGAAGTCAAATTACTGAACAAGGAGCTTTAAAAAGAAAAGTGAAACAACAAATCAATATGCCAGGGTACACAAAGCTGGAGAAACTCAGCGGGTGCAGCAGCATCTAAGGAGCGAAGGAGATAGGCGACGTTTCGGGCAGAAACCAATATGCCATGCAATTATCCAAGCAGATTGTTTTTGTGACCATTCCTCATAAGCCCCACATTATTGAATTGAATTATTTTTTAGTTTAGTTTAGATATACAGCGCAGAAACAGGCCCATCAAGTCTGCACTGACCAGCGATCCCCGCACATTAACGCCATCCCACACACACCAGGGACAATTTACACTTCCACCAAGCCAATTAACCTGCAATCCCGCACGTCTTTGGACTGTGGGAGGAAACCGAAGATCTCGTGGAAAACCCACGCAGGTCACGGGGAGAACGTACAAACTCCGTACAGACAGCACCCCATAGTCAGGATTCAACCCCGGTCTACTGGCGCTGTAAGGCAGCAACTACCGCTGTGTCATCGATTTTAACATTTAAAAGTAAAGTGGATAGGTATATGGACGTGAAGGGAATGGAGGGGTATGGTCTGAGTGCAGGTAGATGGGACTAGGGGAAAACAAATGGTCGGCACGGACTGGAAGGGCCGAGAGGGCCTGTTTCCGTGCTGTAATTGTTATATGGTTATATGGTTATATGGTCACCGTGCCGCCCTGAAATAGTTTTTTTTCGTAGGCTTACTGAACCCACATGAGGAATTTTAATAAGAGTTGTTTAGAGAATGTAAGTGTCCCAAATTGTTGAAGAATCCTGTAGTTAATAAATTTGTTCTCCTTGGAATATTCATCCAGCTTGTAAAACATCATCGAAATCTACTTAAAACTGCACAAATAAGCCCAACAATTGCATGAGTAATTTGTGATCAGTTCACACCTATTCAATACAAATCCCTCTGTATTACATCCCCATTGGAATCTATGGAATTCCAGCGGGAACTGGTGGAAGTTACATTCTTTTCAGATCCCCTTTTACATATGCAAATATTATGCTTCATCATTGCCTGTAATTAGAGCCTCTGAACTATATCTCTGATGTAGGAAGGAACTGTAGATGCTGGTTTAAACCGAAGATAGACACAAGAGGCTGGAGTAACTCAGCCGTTGAGGCAGCATCTCTGGAGGAAAGGACTCGGTGACGTTTCGGGTCGAGACCCTTTTTAGTCAGGGGAAAGGGGAAACTCTGATTCATGTTTTCTTCCTTTTCCTGTTGGTTCCTAGGTTAAAATGTAACTGTGATATTGGTACACCACTATTTTGAGGAAGGGCTTGGTTGAGAATCTAAATCACTTCAGCAAGTCATTCGTGAAACACATCTTGCTTTAACCATAGCAAGGAAGCAATGTTTTTAGTCCAATTTGCCTCTTTGACAGTGGACGGTCAGTATGAGAATGGGAGGGGGTATTAAGTGTTGAGCATCTGCGAAAAAGTGCCTAGGCGGATTTGCAGAGGTGTTTAGCGAACCGATGCGCTTGGTCTTGCTGATATAGAAGCCCACACCTGGAACAGCAGATACAGTAGATGAGGTTGGAGGAGGTGCAAGTGAACCTCTGCCTCATCTGAAAGGACTGCCGGGGTCCTTAGATGGAGTAGAGGGAGGATATATAGGGTCCCTATCTTCGGCATAAACCAGTACCTGCAGTTCCTTCCTGCACATAATTGGTTTCGTTGTATGTATAAAAATGCTGATTCTGGATTATATTAAATCTAGTTTCTATTCACATTGGTCCTAAACCAGAAGGTCCCAATCGTAGGTAGACAAAAATGCTGGAGAAACTCAGCGGGTGAGGCGGCATCTATGGAGCGAAGGAATAGGTGATGTTTCCAGTCGAGACCCTTCTTCAGACTGATGTGGGGGGTGGTGGGGGGCGGGACGAAGAAGGGAAGGGGCGGAGACAGTAGGATGTGGGAGAGCTGGGAAGGGGAGGGGAAGAAGAGAGAAAGCAAGGACTACCTGAAATTGGAGAAGTCAATGTTCATACTGCTGGGGTATAAACTATCCAGGTGAAATATGAGGTGTTGCTCCTCCAATTTCTGGTGGGACTCACTCTGGCCATGGAGGAGGCCCAGGACAGAAAGGTCGGATTCAGAATGGTAGGGGGAGTTGAAGTGCTGAGCCACCGGGAGATCAGGTTGGTTATTGCGAACTGAGCGAAGATGTTGGGCGAAGCGATCGCCAAGTCTACGCTTGGTCTAACCGATATAGAGCAGCTGATGCCTAGAACAGCGGATGCAATAGATGAGGTTGGAGGAGGTGCAGGTGATCCTCTGCCTCAGCTGAAAAGACTGCTTGTGTCCTTGGATGGAGTCGAGGGGGGAGATAAAGCGACAAGTGTAGCATTTCCTGCGGTTGCAAGGGAAAGTACCAGGGTAGGGGGTGGATAGGGTGGGAAAGGACAAATTGACCAAGGAGTTACGGCGGGAGTGGTCTCTGCGGAAAGCCGAAAGGGGAGTAGATGGGAAGATGTGGCCAGTGATGGAATCCCAATCATGATTAATTTACTTAAAATGCAAAAGACTTGGGGCTTTAAGTGTTTGACTTTTTCGATAAACTTGCTTTTGATAAAAGGCCTTTAATTCTGTTGCTCTTTCCATGAATGTTGCCGAAACTGCTGAGTGTTTCCAATATTTAGCCTTTCTATTTTGATTTACTGCATGTCCAGTTCATTGATTTTCACTTCTAATTTGCTTGCAGCCATTTTTCCACCTTCGGTCTGGGAGAACCAATAGCTCTTGTCAACCATTTTACCAATTAACTTTATTCACACTTTAATCACAAAAGATAATTGTTTTTAATCATTTCAATATCAAATTACCAGGAACCCCCTATTCTCGAGGGAAAAGGGAAATGAGAGATATAGACGATGACGTAGAGAGATAAAGAACAATGAATGAAAGATTTGCGCGGGGCTCCGAAAAACTGACACTGTCCAAAAATTCCGCTCGCCAACGACCTGACGGCCCGCGGCCGCATTGAGGACGTACGCAGCGTCTCGACGACGTACGCAGCGTCTCGACGTCGCACGCAGCGTCTTGACAGCGTATGCCTAGCACGTGGCGTTGCGCGATGACATCGCCGCCCGACGTACCGTTGCGTGATGGCATCACCGCCCGTCGCCGTGCGACGTCCAAATTCAGTCGGCCCGCCTCCTGCCCAGCTGATTGGTGAGTATGATGTTGGGACCGGCCCCGCACAACTCCATACGCCTCCGCGGTTCGAATTGGGACCGGCCCCGCGAGGCCGTACGCCTCAAACGACCACGTTTGGTCGCGCTAGACGCATGCAAACGCATGCTGGTGGGCCAATCCCTTTAGTGGTGAGGGAAGTCAGAGATTTGAGATCAGGGGCATGTGCCTGCCCGTGACCTATAGGGAATTGCAACATGTTGTCCATCTTTCTCTTAAACGTTATTTCTATTGACTTCCAGTTCGTGTGCAAGATTGTCTTTTGACAAATTTGTAATCGGGTTAAATCTGCTTTTTAACGGCAGTTAATTGACGGTCATAAAAATAATTCTTCCAGCCCAGGTAGAAAATACTATCATCTTAATACCCTATGTTATCATCTGAGTTTTAATGTCATTGATTGATGCTTGCTTTTACTAATTATGAGTATCATACATCTCTCTTTGTTCAGTAACGAGAGAGACAAATCTTCTTAGTTCCCCCCCCCCAATCAATCCATCCCCAAACTCTTGATTCTTCAAACCCCCAACGATAAGCATCATCCTAATAGCCAAAGCTCACACATATCTTGGATGCAGATCCCACTCACTCTGGTCTCATTGCTGGTCACTGGCCAACAGCCCCCCCCTCCCACCCATGGCTGGAATAGCTACTGGCAGATCACACAGCAAATATATTGCACGCTGACGCTGCTGTATGTTGTGCAGGCTGTCTTGACATGAGGCTCGGGTGACGGATGGACCTATCTTTACCAGAATGTGAACATGTACTATTAAAAAATAAAGCATATAGAGAGGTCAGGTCGGGGGGAGTTCCCCTCGCCACGGGTACCATGTAATCCCGTGGTCGGATAGTCAGCGACTAAACCGTCTCCCCCACCTGGTTTGCCCGGGTGAGGAGGGGGCTGTGGGCCCCCAGCAGGACCAAAAACAAGACCTGTCAAACGGAGGATGAGCTGCTAGAGAGCCAACGGCCATCCACACTTCAGTCGAAGTTGCGATCGCAGTAGTACATATCTTTTAAGGCACCATGCCCGTTGATGTTTTCAACGATGATGATGATGATGATGATGATGATGATTATAGAGGCTGCATGTATAGTGTGTAAGAGGAACTGCAGATGCTGGTTTAAATCGAAGATCCACACAAAAAGCTGGAGTAACTCAGTGGGACAGGCAGCATCTCTGGAGAGAAGGAATGGGTGACGTTTCAGGTCGAGACCTTCGTGTTCAGTTCTGGGCACCGTGTTATAGGAAATAATTTGTCAAGCTGGAAGACATTATGAGGAGAAGGCAGTAGAATGGGGTTGGGAGGGAGAGATAGATCAGCCATGATTGAATGGGAGAGTAGACTTGATGGGCCGAATGGCCTAATTCTTCTCCTATTCCTTATGACCTTATTTATGAAAGGGTGCAGAAAAGATTTACGAGGATGTTGCCAGGACTACCGGGTCTGAGCTATGGGGAGAGGGTCAAGAGGCATGGGACAATGACATTCTTACTTGCTGCAGCACAACAGAATATGTGAATATGTAAACATAGTACATAACGGGGGAAGAGAAGAAAAAGATCAATAAATAACAAAGATAGTGCAATAATAATATAGTCTTTTGCAGTTCAGAGTTCAGAGCTTATTAATTGTCGTCTTTAATAGCCTGATGGCTGTAGGAAAGAACCTGTTCCTGAACCTGGAGACGTTATAGTGTTCAGGCTCCTGTACCTTCTTCCTGATGGCAATGGTGAGATGAGTGTGTGGCCAGGATGGTGTGGGTCCTTGATGATTTTGGCTGCCTTTTTGAAGCAGTGACTACAATAGATCCCTTTGACGGTGGGGAGGTCAAAGCCGGTGATGGACTGGGCAGTGGTCACAACTTTTTGTAGTCTTTTTTTTTTTGCTCCTGGACTTTCAAGTTGCTGAACCAGGCCACGATGCAACCAGTCAGAATGCTCTCTGCGGAGCGCCTGCAGAAGTTTAGGAGAATCCTCTTCGACATGCCGAATCTCCGTAATCTTCTCAGGAAGTAGAGGCGCTGATGTGCCTTCTTTATAATTGCATCGGTGTGCTGGGTCCAGAAAAGATCTTTGGATATATGCACAGGAATTTGAAGTTATTGACCCTCTCTTCCATCGTATCATTAATATAAACAGGATTGTGGGTCCTCATCCTACCCCTACCAAAGTCCACAATCAGTTCCTTGGTCTTACTGATGTTGAGAGCCAGGTTATTGTGCTGACCCCACTTGATCAGTCGGTCGATCTCACTTCTATACTCTGTCTCGTCCCCATCTGTGATTCGTCCAACCACAGTGGTGTTGTCGGCGAACTTGATGATGGAGTTCGCACGATGTCCGGCTACTCTCTCATGGGTATAGGATGAGTAAAGTAGGGGGCTGGGCACGCAGCTTTGAGGTGCTCCCGCACTAATTGTTACTGAGGATGAAGTGGTTCTTCCAATTCGAACAGACTGTGTTCTGTAGTTGAGGAAGTCGAGGATGCCAATTACAGAGGGAGTAGGCTGAGTATTCCTTGGAGTGTAGGAGGATGAGGGGTGATGTTATAGAGGTGTATAAGATCGTGAGAAGAATAGATCGGGTAGATGCACAGAGTTTCTTGCCCAGAGTAGGCAAATTGATGACAACATATGATTAGAACATGGACTTGGTGGAGCATTAATCAGTTTTACACAAAACAGCTTCATCGTCTGAAGAAGGGTTTCGGCCCGAAACGTTGCCTATCTCCTTCGCTCCATTGATGCTGCTGCACCCGCTGAGTTTCTCCAGCATTTTGTGTACCCTCGACTTTCCAGCATCTGCAGTTCCTTCTTTAAAGCTTCATCTTCTTCACCAGTTCCTTGAAGTCGAGGATTACTTCCAAAATAACTGTAGTGAGAAGAAATATAATGCAGGATTCTGGTCCAAGTGCATGGTTAATGTAGCATTGTCTGGTATAATTAGATCCTTGGCCACCAGGCAAATTCAAAGAAGTATTTGTGCAGCTCTTTAAATGTGCAGTTTAAGTGCCCTGGGCCTGTAATCATCTCATGCACATCTAATTAGATTTGGGCAATTTAAAGTTATCCCCTGATTGCCTCTTAAAGCATGTAAGATTAGAGAGCAATTGCTCAATAAGCTTCTAATAGGGGGTCTGTTTTTTGAAGAGGAAGAGGTTTTAAAAGGCTTAACCCTTTTACAGGCACATTATCGGGAAGATAAATTCGTTCCAAACGATGGTCTCGACCAACATTGCCAGCGATATGTTTATCAAAGGCGTTTACCGCATTGTGAACTGTTTACATGTGGCAACAGTCAATATATAAGCAATGTATTGTCATCTACTTTTCGGGGTAAACTCACACTGCACAACTTTTGTTCCCTCATTCACGAGTGAAATGATCACAGATCATGATTGTCCTTTTCAGGAAGCCTGCATTCTGCCTCAAATTGCTTGCAATGATCTTTTGCCCAGAGTAGGAGAATTGAGGACACAGGTTTAAGGTGAAGGGGACCAGATTTAATAGGAATCTGGGGGGGTAACCTTTTCACACAAAGGGTGGTGAGTGTATGGAACGGGGAAGTGAATGGGACTAACCCAAAGTTTAACAAACAGTTAGACAGGTACATGGATCGGACAGGTTTGGAGTGATATGGACCATAGGCAGGTGGGACTAGTGTAGCTGGGACATGTGGGCAAGTCGGGCTGAAGGGACTGTTTACACAATGTATCACTCTATGACTATGACTATTAGAAACTCATGTTGGAGAGAGGATGTCCTTTAACTGAAAACTAAAGTCCTTTGTGATGTTCATTCATTGCTTCTGTGGGTGCACCAGATCATTGAAAAGTGCCATGAAGCAAAATAAGACAGAATCCCTAATGTTAATTAGTATGCCTTGTTCTATTCTTCCCTGCCTTTCATGTTATCATTTTTAGCTGCAGAAGCTACATTTCTGGAAGTGAAGAATTAAGTCAGGCTCTGCACCACTTTCATTGCAGTTTCACAATGCAAGATGACCTTTGTCTGAACAAATTTAAACATAGGAAATAGGTGTAGGAGGAGGCCATTCGGCCCTTCAAACCAGCACCAGCATGTCATCATGGCTGATCGTCCCCTATCAATAACCCGTGCCGGCCTTCTCCCCAAATCCCTTGATTCCACTAGCCCATAGAGCTCTATCTCTTAAATCCATCCAGTGATTTGGCCTCCACTGCCCTCTGCGGCAGGGAATTCCACAAATTCACAACTCTCTGGGTAAAAAAGTTTTTTTCTCACCTCAGTCTTAAATGGCTTCCCCTTTATTCTAGGAATCCCCTTTATTCAAACCCCTCCTGAACTCAGTGTATTCCCACAGTTTACAGAACCATTCTTCTTCTCTCGTATCCATCTTCCATGTTTCAAATGTTGACATCGCTGTCATCGTTTGCAAGCTTCCGGCGACAATCAGTGGGAGCCATCACTTGTAAACGATGACAGCGATATCATGGTGCCCAGAACTGAACACAATATTCTAAATGTGGCCTCACCAACTACTTAACAAACTGCAACAAGACCTCCCAACTTCTCTACTCAAGACTCTGACTGATGAAGGCCAATGTGCCAAAAGTCTTTTTGACCACCCTATCTACCTGAGACTCAACCTTCAAGGAACCATGCACCTGCGCTCCTAGATCCCTCTGCTCTGCAACACTCCCCAGAGCCCGACCATTCACTGTAAGTCCTGCCCTTGTTAGACTTCCCAAAATGCAACACCTCACATTTCTCTGTGATCAACCATTCCTCAGCCCACCTGGCCAATCGATCAAGATCCTGCTGCAATTTTTCACAACAACCTCCACTATCTGCAAAACCACCCATTTTGTTTATGCCTAAGTATTTCAAGCTCTTAACCATTTCCACTTCAGCACCATTGAGGTTGATATAGACAAATACTCCAGCATGCACCCTGAAATCAGACCGTACAGACAGTTCCTTCGTCTTGCTGCAGCTGTGAGAGAGTTCTTGTTTAGACAGCATGTCACTAAGCTCTCTGCCCACTTCCTGCACTCCATCTCGTCATGTTTTGAGATCAGGCCCACCACGGTGGAGCCTTCTGCAAACTTGTAAATGGAATTGGAACAGAATTTGGCCTCACAATCATGTGTGTATCTAGAGAGCATGGCAATGAGCTGAGAACGTATCTGGCACTCGTGTTGAGAATTGTTATGGCTTGGAGACATTTTGGAGAATTCGAGAATTCATTAGAGAATTGATATGAATTATTATTGTCCTCAATTCTCAATGATTGCTGTCTACGAGCTAAGAAGTTGGGAAGCCAGTTGCAGAGGGGGTCAACTGAAGTTGCGTTCCAGGAGTTTAGTTGGAATTATGGTATTGAAGGTGGAATTATAATAATTAAATAGGAGTCTGACTAAGGTGTCCTTGCTCCAGAGATGAGTGTAGAGCTGCCGTCCGCTGTGGACCTGTTCCGACTGGAGGCAAACAGGATCAAGGCTGTCTGGGAGGCTGGAGTTAATATGTGCCATGACCAACCTCTCTAATGGTGGGCGTCATGGAGGATGTCAGAACTGTAGGACTGGGGTCATTAAGACACACTGCCTTGCTCTTCTGTGGCACCATGATGTTAGTGGTCATCTTAAGGCAGCTAGGAACCTCAGAATGGAGTAGGAAGAATTAAAAGATGTTTGCAAATGATCCTACAAGCTATTGGGCAGGACAGCTGGGGACTTTAGTTTAGTTCAGAGAGACAGCACGGAAACAGGCCCTTCGACCCACCGAGTCCGCGCCGACCAGCGATCCCCGCACATTAACACTATCCTCAACCCACTAGGGGCAATTTTTGCAATTACCAAGCCAATTAACCTACAAACCTGTACGTCTTTGGAGTGTGGGTGGAAACCGAAGATCTCGGAGAAAACCCACGCAGGTCACGGGGAGAACGTACAAACTCCGTACAGACAGGACCCGTAGTTGGGATCGAACCTGGGTCTCCGGCGCTGCAGCTCTACCGATGCGCCACCGTGAGCGCCCAAACTTCATCTGGGCCACTCATTTTCCGCGAGTTTACTCTGAGGTAGGCTGATCTGACATGTCCGACAGTGACCGTGGACAGAGGTGCAGCTGAGGTTGTTGGGGCAGTTGATGTTTTCCCACCGACTCGCTTTTCAATGTGAACGGGGAATGCATGGAGTTCAGTGAGGAGGATACCTTGTTGCCAGCGAAACCGGCCAACCTCTCTGTAGCATGCTACAGCATGCAAGCATTGGGACAATCAATATTGATCGATAGTATATCAAACGTGATCAATAGTATATCAAAAAAAGGCACAAAATGCTGGAGTAACTCAGCGGGTTAGGCAGCATCTCTGGAGTACATGGGTAGGTGACGTTTCCTATCGCTGGTTGGTCTGAAGAAGGGTCCTGACGGATTTTGGTTATGGCGACAGACTGAATAGCCATCGCTGTCACTCCTGGCTATCGATATCCTCCGGCCACCTCCAGGATGGGCTGCCCGTGCCACCCCTAGCTCTCGACGCCTCCCTGGTGTTTCCTGGCCAGACTTACTGACCTTCACCATCAGGCCAGGCTGCCGATGCCGGCCTGCACCGCACCGCCTCCAGACTGGAACTATCGTCACCACCGCTGGCCCACACAGCTTCCTTGTTCACTTCTGCCGTCACGCCACCATCCACCCTTAACTGCGCTGTGGATGCCCGCAGACCGTGACCGATCCTCGTTTCTCCTCCCGGCCGCCAGCTCACCTGGATTCCAGGCCCAGCTCGCGACAATCAGACTCGATAACAATCAGCAGGGGAGCACCTCAAGGCTGCGTGCTCAGCCCCCTGCTGCACTCACTCTATACTCATGACTGTGTAGCCGGTTACAGTGAGAACTCCATCATCAAGTTCGCTGACGACACCACTGTTGTGGGACGTATCACTGATGGGGATGAGTCAGAGTACAGAAGAGAGATCGAGTGACTGTCCATATGGTGCCAGCACAATAACCTGGCCCTCAACACCAGCAAAACCAAGGAACTGATTGTGGACTTTGGAAGGAGTAGGATGGGGACCCACAGTCCCGTTTATATCAATGGATGGATGGTTGAAAGGGTCAAGAGCTTCAAATTCCTGGGCGTGCACATCTCTGAAGATCTATATTGTCCGAGAACACTGAGGCAATTATCAAGAAAGCTCATCAGCACCTCTACTTCCTGAGAAGATTACGGAGAGTTGGTCTGTCAAGGAGGACTCTCTCTAACTTCTACAGGTGCACAGTAGAGAGCTTGCTGACCGGTTACATCGTGGCTTGGTTCGACAACTTGAGCGCCCTGGAGAGGAAAAGACTACAACAAGTAGTAAACACTGCCCAGTCGATCATCGGCTCTGACCTTCCTTCCATCGAGGGGATTTACCGCAGTCGCTGCCTCAAAAATGCTGCCAGCATCATCAAGGACCCACACCATCCTGGCCACACACTCATCTCCCTGCTACCTTCAGGTAGAAGGTACAGGAGCCTGAAGACTGCAACGGCCAGGTTCAGGAATAGCTACTTCCCCACAGCCATCAGGCTATTAAACCTGGCAAAACTCTGAACATTAATAACCCATTATCTGTTATTTGCACTTTATCAGTTTATTTATTCATGTGTGTATATATTTATATAATGGTATATGGACACACTGATCTGTTCTGTAGTCATGCCTACTATATTCTGTTGTGCTGAAGCAAAGGGAGAATTTCATTGTCCTATCAGGGACACATGACAATAAACTCTCTTGAACTTGAACTTATACAATAATACTCTACTACTTGGTAATCCACTGACCCCTCGCACCATCATCCGTTATAACAAGAATTTATTGTTGTGGTGGGACTCAGCCAGTGAGGAGGTATGAGTTGAGATAGATGGACTGGTGATGTTTCATCCGGGTCCCTTTCTTCAGACTAATCAGACATTATAACTGATGTAATGAGGTGAAAAATCTGCCTCGGATATGGTTGAAAGGAAAATTGATTAAGGGAATGAGAAAATTGCTTGAAAAATAAATATTTAAAATTTTTTGAAGTGACTTGAAGCCTTGAAACCTGCCTCTTGTTTAGTGTGGAGAAAATATGTGCTAGTCTGAAGGACTTGACTTTGTTGTATCATCTCCTCCAGCATGCCTTTGTCACCCCCATGTTCCATGCTGGGTAATACTCCTGACCTTAGGCATAGCTTTTCAGTAGATGGAGGATGAGGTGTTCAATGAGTGTATGCCTTCTACACAAAGTAAGAACATCTCATCAGTAAAACAGCAATCAAGCACGACACAAAATGCCAGCGGGACAGGCAGCATCTCGGGTTGAGAAGGAACGGGTGACGTTTCTGGTCGCGACCATTCTTCAGACATTCAAAGTAGATGTGGAGAGATAGCTCAATTGGATATTTGAATGGATGTGGATCCTGGCAGAGTGATTATAGATGCTGGCATAATGCACAGTATTGTGCTCAAAAAGGAGAGGATGGTGGCTAGGTATACGGTATAGGGAGCTGAAGCTATTATTAATTATTGTTTTGAAATTACTGTGTTATTTCTGACAATTTGCACTTTCTGGTAGCTATCAGACATATATGTCAATGTTTTTCCATTAGTATGCTTGCAGATTTGATTTGATGTCAAGATCTGGTTAATTACCTTTCCCTTTTTACTTCAACAAGCTGAGAACCTCATGTGGCATTATTCCAAACATAATAAATGCACTCCCTCCACAAACACAACTGCCCTGGCAGAACCATTGTTTCTGCCTGCTCCTGTCCCACTTAAAATGATTTCCACTCACCTCGACTCCATCCTATCTCCCCTGGTCCAATCTCCCCCGACCTATGTCCAAGATACATCACAAAATGCCGCCTATTTCCTTCCCTCCATAGAGGCTGCCTCACCCGCTGAGTTACTCCAGCGTTTTTGTCTACATTCGATTTTCCAGCATCTGCAGTTCCTCCTTAAACCCTTCATCACTTTAATGACCTGGTTTCCGAGCCCCCATCTCTCTCACCTTTACTAACAGGACCATAAATGCACACATGTTGTCTTTAGCAACAAAGGAAGCTTGAAATAAATGACTCGGCTGACATTTACCTTTCTTACACCCACATAGCAACTGTTTTAGTGGTGGGTTCGTTT
The DNA here is from genome assembly GCA_035221665.1 of Okamejei kenojei. Taxonomy (NCBI): domain Eukaryota; kingdom Metazoa; phylum Chordata; class Chondrichthyes; order Rajiformes; family Rajidae; genus Okamejei; species Okamejei kenojei. The sequence goes on from CM069131.1 coordinate 9,318,837, forward strand.
TTTGATTACGGTCGTGGCTTTATATAGAGACTTCATAACATGACAAGTCGCTTAGAATGCGACTCTTTCATATTATTTTCTCTTTTTAATGTTATGATATTTAATGGAACATCTGCAATTGCCAATGGAAGATCCGTTTGTACGGTGTTAGTCTTGGCTCAATGAGTAGCATTTATGCTTGTGAGACCAAGCACAAAATCTATTTTGGAACTTCACTACAGTCACCAGGTGATCTCGGCAATATTGTGGGGGTCTGTACTTTGAAATTAAACATTAAACGGAAATGCCACCTGATACTTGAGAGGATATTGAAAGTTCCATATCTGGGTGATATTTCCACTGTCCTGGCCAACATTTATCCCAGAAGAAGATTTACAACAGATTTACTGGTCCTGTCCAGTATTCTGTGAAAATTGGCAGCCACGGCCTTTACAAAGGTGACTACTCTTGTTTAGGAAGAAACTGCAGATGTTTAGGAAGAAACTGCAGATGCTGGCTTAAACGAAAGATAGGCACACAAAGCCGGAGTAACTCAGCGGGGACAGGGAGCATCATGGAGAGAAGAATGGGTGACGTTGCAGATCGAGACCTTTCTGCAGCCAAATGTGTTGTCGTGTAATGTTGACTGAATATCCTGAGGTTCTGAAAAGTGCATATGAAAGCAGTTTTTCTTTCCATTTGAGCTTTTTGCAAATCGCCTAAGAAAAAATTGATCCAGAGCCTGAAGTCCTGTCCCGATGGTTTGAGCCCAGGTAGTGAGTTCCTTCTACAACATCGAGCATAACGATGATGATCCAGAAAGAAAGTTCTCCGTTTTCTGGTCAGTGTGATTTGATTTTGGCGGTGAATACAAATGCACGAATACAGGCGTGATGAGAAGATGGGAATGGTCTCTTAGACCTTTTGCCATATTTTCACCTATTTTGCCAGAAAGTACCTCAATAAAGTGGTCGTGCCTGAACCCGTTCATCATCATTAAGTGGTCGGCCATTTTTACTACAGGAAGTTCAAAGGTAATTTCTATTACTTTTTATTAAAATAGTTCTATATTTTACGAGTTGAAGAAGAGAACCAACCCAAAATATAATCTGTCCATTCCCGCCATATATGCTGCCTGGACTGCTGAGTTACTCCAGCACTTTTTTGTTTTGTTCATGCTTCGAGCATCTGCAGTTTCTTGTGTCTCTCCAAGTCACTTAGAATTTTAATTTATTTTTCGAAATACCAGTATGTATTAGAGTTGTTCAGCATTAAAACAGGCCCTTCGGCCTAACTTGCCCATGCCAACCAATATTCCCCATCTACGCTAGTCACACTGCCTGCATTTTGGCCCATATCCCACTAAACCTGTCCTATCCATGTACCTGTTTAAATGTTTCTTAGACATTGCTATAGTACCTACCTCAACTACCTCCTCCGCAGCTCATTCCATTCACCCATCGCCTTTTGTGTTAAAGAAAATTACCCCTCGGGTTCCTATTAAATCTCTCCCCCTCACTTTAAACCCTATGTCCTCTGGTTCCCGATCCCCCTACTCTGTGGAAAAGACTCTGCGCATTGACTCAATCTATTCCGCTCATGATTTTGTACACCTCTGTAAGATCACCCCTCGTCCTCCTGTGCTCAAAGGAATAAAATCCTAGCCTGCTGAAACTCACCCTATAGCTCATAGAAACATAGAGACAGAGAATATGTGCAGGCGTAGGCCATTCAGCCTTTCAAGGCAGCACCGCCATTCAACATGATCATGGCTTATCATCCAAAATCAGTACCCCATTCCGGCTTTTTCCCCATTTACCTTGATTCCCGTAGCCCTAAGAACTAAATCTAACTCTCTCTTGAAAACATCCAGCGAATTGGCCTCCACTGCCTTCTGTGGTAGAAAATTCCACAGTTTTTCCTCATCTCAGTCCTAAATGGCCTTCCCCCTAAAATTCTTAAACTGTGACTCCTGGTTCTGGACTCCGCCAACATCGGGAACTTTTTTCCAGCTCAGGTCCTCGAGTCCTGGCAACATCCTTGTAAATCCTCTCGGTATCCTTTCCATCTTGACGACATATTTCCTGTAACATTGTGCCCAAATCTGAACTTATTACTCTAAATGTGGCCTCACCAATATCTTATGTAACTGTAACATGGCCTCCCAATGTCTATACTCTGTATTCTATATTGAGAACAACTTGTCTTCCACTGCACTCCATCACGATGGGCCAGGTAGCAGTGGCCTCTGGTTTGATATTTCGAATTCTCCGTATTTTTAAGCCATGTTGTTGAATTCAGTCATCAATGATGGACAGCACAATTTTCATTTGTGTTTGCTGAGGCAGTAATTGAGTGGAGCTGATTGTTCGGCTGCCATAGAAACTGCAGGGTTTCTAGTTGTTTAGTTAAGAGATACAGCGCGTCCACACCGACCAGCGATCCACGCACACTAACACTGTCTTACACACACCAGGAAAGAACTGCAGATGCTGGGTAGACGGTCTAGACCCGAAAAGCGTCACCCATTCCTTCTCTCCAGAGATGCTGCCTGTCCCGCTGAGTTGCTCCAGCATTTTGTGTTTATACCAAGCCTATTAACCTACAAACCTGTACGTCTTTGGAGTGCGGGAGGAAAAACGAAGATCTCGAAGAAGACCCACACGGTCACGGGGGGAGAACGTACAAACTCTGTAATGAGCACCCGTAGTCGGGATTGAACCCAGGACTCTGGCGCAGCAAGCGCTGGAAGGCAGTAACTCTACCGCTGTGTCACAGCGCCACTCTGTTGTACACTCTTGAGCATGACATTTGGATGACACTTATAATGGACAGGAAATTTCCCAAATCAGGATGGTCATTTTCCTTGAGATTTCGGTTCATAAGGCCATAAGGGGTAGGAGTAGAATGAGGCCATTTGGCCCATCGTGTCTACTCTGCCATTCAATCATGGCTGAATGGACGTCCAAATAAACTGGGCGTCAGCATTAGTGCTTGGAAACGTAAGAGCCGTAACAGCGACAGAGGCTGGGAGACGATAGGTGGAGGCGAGAAAGGTGGCACCTGATTTATTCTGATGGCAATGGACGATGAAGCATGGAACTGGGGAAGGGAGGTGTGCTGGGCTAAAGGGAACAGAAGGGGAAGGAGAGAAGGGACCCAACGAGAGGGGTATCTGGGTGATGGACAAATGGAGGATGTAAGGAAAGAGAGAAAAATAAAATGGGGTGAAAGGTGGCTGGAGGGGTGGAGCAGAAAGGAAGGACGTGTACGCAAGGACTTGGGTAGATCAGAACATAGAACATAGAACAATAGAGCATAAGGACAGGCCATTCGGCCCACAATGTCTGTGCCAAACATGGTACCAAGATCATCACATTCCCATCTCCCATCATAGGTGAGGCCCTGACTCGTGTCTCCTCGGTACCCCGCAGTTCCGCCCATGCTCCCCCTCCCCCAGTCGCTACAGAGACAGAGTCCCCCTAGTCCTTGCATTCCACCCCATAATCCTCCAAAATCTCCTCCACCTCCAATGGGATCCCACCACTAGCCCCATTTACCCATCTCCACCCCTTTCCACCTTTCGCAGAGAATGTTCGCTCCACAACTCCCTGGTTAACCGATCCTTTCCCACCCAAATCTCCCCCTCCCCAGGTACATTCCCCTGCAACCGCAGGAGATGCAACACCTGTCACTATACCTCCTCCCTCGACTCTGTCCAGGGACTCTGACAGTCCTTTCAGGTTAGGCAGAGGTTCACTTGCACCTTCTCCAACCTCATCTACTGTGTCCGTTGTTCAAGATGTGGACTCTTATACATCGGCGAGACCAAACGTAGACTGGGCGATCGCTTCGCTGAACTCCTTCGCTCAGTCCGCCTGAACCTACCTGATCTACCAGATGCTAAAGACGTTATTTCTCCTTCCCATTCCCACACAGACCTTTCTGTCCTCAGTCTCCTCCATTATTAGAGTGAGGCTAAACGCAAATTGGAGGAACAGCAACTCATATTTTGCTTGGGCAGCTTACAGCCCAGTGATATGAATATTGATTTATCTAACTTCTTGTAGCCCCGGCATTCCCTCTGTCTCTATCCCTCCCCCACCTAAGTCACACTAGCCTCTTGTTTTCACTCAACAAACAGCTAACAATAGCCTGTTTCCTTTATCATCGTTATATTTTTGCATATCTTTTATTCATTGTTCTTTATCTCTCTACATCATCGTCTATATCTCTTCTTTCCCTTATCCCTAACCAGTCTGAAGAAGGGTCTCGACCCGAAATGTCACCCGTTCCTTCTCTCCAGAGATGCTGCCTGTCCCGCTGAGTTACTCCAGCTTTTTGTATCTATCTTCAACACTTATCCACCGGCGCACATAGTCCATATCCCTCCATTCCCTGCAAATCCATGCGCCTGTCGAAAATCTCTTAAATGCTATTGTATCTGCCTCAAGTCCCTTTGGGCCTTGAGCGGGGCCGTACATCGCCCGGCGCGGCCTCAATGGCCGTGGGGCTTAACAGCCCGCCGCCGGCTTCGACATCGGGAGAGAAATGGTGCGGGGGAGAGAGAAGAACTTTGCCTTCCATCACAGTGAGGAGGAGATTCACTGTGATGGATGTTTGTGTGAATTGAATTGTTTGTGTGTTTTTTTATGAATTGTTCTGTTTGTATGGCTTGTAGAAACGGAGTTTCGTTTGAGCCCCTCTGAGGTTCGAATGACAAGTAATAAAATCTAATCTAATTGGCTTGGTATAAATGTAAAAACAGTCCCTAGTGTGTCGGGTAGTGTTAATGTGCAGGGCTCACTGGTCGGTGAGCCAAAGGCCCTGTTTCTGTGCTGTATCTCTAAACTAAACTAAACTTATGCCCTGTGTAAGATGAAGGGTCTCGACCCAAAACGTCACCCATTCCTTCTCTCCAGAGCTGCTGCCTGTCCCGCTGAGTTACTACAGCTTTTTTGTGTCTATCTAAACTTATGCCCTTTAGTATTTGATTTTAGGGTTACATGACATTCAAAGTTCATGCAGTAAGACACAAGGTGTTGGAGTAACGCAGGGGATCATGCAGCATCTGTGGAAGGAATGGACACGTGGCGTTTCAGATCCTTCGTCAGACTCAGGATTACAGCATCTGCAGTTCCTTGTGTCTCAATGTTCATGCAGTTAGTTTGTAGACTACCCAGGCTGGGTTTGAGGGACTGCTCATCTAGTTTGCATTTGGACTTTTAAAAATATCAAAATAACCTTTATTCAGTGTAAATAAAATGTACAAAACAGGTACTGTGCAAAAAAAAAAATACCGACATTCTCGGAGGCCATACATACATTTAATGTGTCATCACTTTTATCCCCCACCCATGCCACTCATGTGGCCTCCTAGGCTGATATCCCTTCCCTTGTTTGAGGGGCGTCTCCACCACACCCTGCCGCCCAAAGTCCAGCTAGACTGTGGTCCTCGCCCACCGAGCCTTGGCATTGGCTGCACCGAGCTTCAGTGCGTCCCTCAGCCCGTACTCCTGCAGTCTGCAGCGGGCCAGTCAGCAACATTCCCTGACGGACATCTCGCTCTGCTAGAGGGTCAACAAGGTTCGGGCCAACCAAAGACCAATTTCAGCGAGTTAACGACCTTCCACCAGCACTCGACATCCGCCTCTGGATGCGTCCCTGGGAACAGTTCGTAAATCACAGTGTCCTCTGCGACGGAGCTGTTTACGTGCGGATTTGCCCTGGCAGTGGAAGAGGCCAAGGACAGACAGGTTGCGGGGTAATGATGATGATGATGATGATGATGATCACACTTTATTCTCACTGGTACCTAGCTAAGTGCCGTGAAATTCTTTGTGTTTGCATACAAAGTACACAAAAGAGTCGCTACAAGGCGCTGACGAAGTTACAAAAAGTAATTGTCCCTTCTTCGTTACCCCCACCGGGTTCGTTCATATGGTCGTAAGGAATAGGGGTAGAATTAGGACATTCACCCCATCAAGTCTACTCCGCCATTCAATCATGGCTGATCTATCTCTCCCTCCTAACCCCATTCTCCTGCCTTCTCCCCATAACCTCTGACACCCGTACTAATCAAGAATCTATCTATCTCTGATCTATCTCTGAATATATCTCCAAGGTTTCCCATAGTTCATGTCGCCGCTCCCCCACGCCGGGTCCCCCTTTGTTCTCGATGGCCCATCCCCCCCCCCCCCCCCCCCCAATGTCAGGTCCCCTTTAGTTCACGGTGGGTCCCACTTTGTTCTTGGTGACGGAGGTCCACCTCAGCCGGACCAAAACCGGAACGTGCACTGACCTCATCCTCGGCCCGACCTCCAGGCTCCGAGCCGTCCTCGGCCCAGAATGGGAAAGGGAATTAGACTGGCCAGCAATCAGCTCCTGATGGCCGTGATGACAATTAGACACATGCGCTCGGCAAAGCGGTCAAGTCTGTGCTTGGCCTCCCCGATGGAGAGGAAGCCACGTTGACCCCTCTCCTCAGCCCCGACCACCCAGTTTCTTCCCTCTGACACACACCCGAGGCTCTTGGCCCAAGTTGGTTGGACATTCAAAGACAAGCACGAATGTGTTTGGGGCTTTGTGAGCCACTGTTTCTCCAACTACGGATTCTTGGACTGACAGGATTTGCGTCTGGAGAAGGGTCTCAACCCGAAACGTCACCCATTCCTTCTCCCCAGAGATGCTGAGTGACTCCAGCTGAGTGACTCCAGCATTTTGTGTCTACCTTTGGTATAAACCAGCATCTGCAGTTCCTTCCTACACTGGACAATTTGCAGCATCTTCAGGTCACATTGCCTCTAAGGCCCCCATAAACACTGGAGCGCCTGCCATTCACAGTCAGGTAAAAGTGCCCGCTTTGATCCTGCATCACGTAATGGGGTCTGCATTAGCACTCCTCGCCCCAGCCAGGTTTGTGTATTCTGGATGTCCCACAGCTGGGCCTTCCTTTCTTCATCTTGGATTTTTACTTGTAAAATAATTTACTTGTGGTGAGGTGATGGCCTCCCTGAAGTTTAAACTGCTTCATTGTGCAGTCGGCCATGTGGAGAATGAAGTTTGGATTGTAACCCTGGCTGTGCCCTGTAGCAGGCAATTTTAGCTAACGATACGATACAATACGATATAAATTTATTCATCCCAGGAGGGAAATTGGTCTGGCAACAGTCATAAAACAAGATACACGAAAGGTGCTCCTCAGGTTGCTGAAGGTGCTCCTCAGGTTGACCAGTGTGTCATGGAGGGGATGAGCTGTATAGTCCAAGATGATCCATAGTTTGAGGAGCATCCTCCCCTCCAAGACCAACCTCCCATGAATCCAACTCCGTCCCCCGGATGGAGCCAGCCTTCCTGATGAGTTTGTTGATCCTGTTGGCGTCCGCAACCTTCGCCCTGCTGCCCCGGCACACGGCAGTGAAGAAGATGCCACTGGCTACCGCCGATTGGCAGAACATCTGCAGCATCTTAATGCAGACGTTGAAGGAACGGAGCCTTCTCAAAAAGTACAGCCGGCTCTGTCCCTTCTTGTACTGGGCCTCAGTTTTCCTGGACCAGTCCAGTTTACTGTCCAGGTACACTCCAGGGTATTTGTACTCCTTGGTAAACTGCACATCCACACCGTTGATGGAGACAGGGGACAGAGGCATTCCTCTCCTCCTAAAGTCCACCACCAACTCCTTAGTCTTGCCGGTGTTGAGCTGCAGGTGGTTCAGCCCACACCGCTCAACAAAGTCGTTGACTACACCTCTGTATTCAGCTTCCCTCCCCTCACTGATGCAGCCCACAATTGCAGAGTCATCTGTATACTTCTGCAGGTGGCAGGAGCCCGAGTTATATCTGAAGTGCAAGGCGTGGATGGTGAACAGGAAGGGAGAGAGGACCGTCCCCTGTGGGGTCCCCGTGTTGCTCACCACCATGTCCGAGACGCAGTTCCGTAGCCTGACATATTGTGGTCATCCAGACAGGCGCATCCACACCATTGATGGAGACAGGGGGACTGGGGTGTTCCTCGCTTCCTAAAGGGGCTGTCCCACTCAGGCGACTGCCAGGGATGAATTTTAATGGAATTCACCCAGGACACCTGGCGACAACGTAAATCAATCTATGACAGCAAAAATTGTCACCACTGTCGCCGAAAAATTTTCAACATGTTAGAAATTTAGCGGCAGTCGCCTGTAGTCGTCCAAAAAAATCGCCTAAGTGGGACAGGCCCATTAAGTCTACCACTAACTCCAATAACTGTTCTTATTTACACATGTACAACTTGCATGTGTGATTTATTGAAAAAAAAAACGAGAGCACCTACTGTCTAATGAGTTTCTGGCGCATGATAGAAAAAACAACACAGCACGTTTGCTTGTTAAAGAAGGAACTACAGATGCTGGAGAATCGAGGGTACACAAAAGGCTGGAGAAACTCAGCGGGTGCAGCAGCATCTAAGGAGCGAAGGAGGTAGGCGACGTTTCGGGTCTCGACTGAGTTTCTCCAGCCTTTTGTGTACCCCAGCACATTTGCTTGATGCTTATGTAGGAACAGGTTTTATAGCATGTGTGTGCACAATGGGACAGAGCGACTGACGGGAATAGAAGGTGAGAAACATATCAGTAGTTTGTTTTTCAGGAAGGTGTCACCTTGTGCCCAATCTGCTGAGAGATAGTCATAGTAAGTTAACGTCAAAATGCCAGTCACTTCCAACAGATAATTTTCATTGGAACGTTTCTTTTTTAAAGCACAAAGACACTCAATGTTCAATCATGATTAAATTCAAGTTATCTTGCCCTATTTTACGGCTAACTACATTTTTGAATCCACCTCCCGTTATTGCCCTTCATTTACCAAGGCAGCAGTTTAACATGTAACAGCTGCTTAAGATATATGTGTGTTCTGCACTGGAGAAAAAAAAATGTGTATTTGTAAAGAGCAATTTTATGCCACTCAGCAACGGCTTGGAGCACTTGACACAGAATGAATTCTGATTGTCACGTAAATGAGCGCAGTAGCTATTTTCACACCTCTAGTTCCTCCCACAATAGTAAAAGGAATGACCAGTTAATCTGCTGGGATTCATCTACAGTCTTTGTGCATCTTTTGATTATTGTCAGCCATCAATGGGTAATTGTAGGAAGTTAGACACAAAATGCTGGAGTAACTCAGCGTCTCTGGAGAGAAGGAATCCTGGGTTGACGTTTCGGGTCGAGACCTTTCTTCAGACTGGAGGATTGTAGGAAATGGAATGAGTCTCCGACCAAACTATTTAATGGATAAACCACTAAAATTGCGGTACTTTCTGTGGAGCCTCGCGTCGTGGCGTCAAATCTCAGAGTGCAAAACCTAAAATGCTATTAGGAGACCTCAGGCACTGCAGGTGCTGGATTCTTGAGCAAAAATGCAAAATAGCTGGAGTCAGGCAGCATCTGTGGAGGGAATGGACAGATGACATTTTGGGTCAGGACCTTTCTTCCAGCAGGAAATTTAGATGTGAAAGTGCCACAACAAGCTGCTACAAATGCCAAAGGGAAATAATGCAGTAGATGTGTACTAAAATAAAATTTAAAAAAAACAAGGATTGTCTCGACCCAAAATGGCAGCCATTTCTTCCATCTAAGCTGTCTGCTGAGTTGCTCCACCATTTTGTGTCTATTGTTTGTCTATCATTCTCTGCTTCTGCAAGTATCGAGAGTCAAATAAGGTCCAAAGTATTAATCACATGAAATCAGATATAGGCTAATTTTGGGATTAATCCCTGACAGTTTATGTAACTATTTTGATTAAACTATGTGTAAAGTCCGGAAAATTGGGATCTTCTTTTTGCATATGGCGTGCACAGCCTAAAGTTGTAGGACAACTTGTTCCATTTGATCTTATTTGATTGTGCACGCCGGGTTGATTTCATTCGTCGAAACAGGGCGGACCTGTTTCGAGTGAAAGTTGCAATCTTCCACTCTGAAAACTGGGATGCATTTAAAAGTGTGATCATGAGAATTCAGTGTATGCATTGCCCAGTTAATGTGAAGGGCGAGGCGTTAAGGAACCCTGCATGCAAGATAAATTGAGACTCTGGTCAGGAAAATATAAAGGTGTGGGTCAGGAATAGACAACTGGGATCAAGTGCATCCCAGGAGAAGTTTAGGGGAACGAGGAGCAGTTTTAAGAAGGAAACCGGGAGGGCAAAAAGAGGGTGGACACGAAAAGCTGGAGTAACTCAGCGGGACGGGCAATATCTCTGGAGAGAAGGAATGGACGACGTTTCGGGTCGAGACCAAGCATGAGACAGCTCTGTCTGATCAGATTAAGGAGAACCCAAAGAGATTTTTAAAGCATGTGCGTGGAGCCGCTGGAGATGGGCAATGATCCTAATGAATATCTTCCATCTTTTTACTGACAAAAGACAGGAAAGCAAGGAACATTGGGAAAGTATATATCAATTTTATGAGAACAGATGGTATTCAACAGAGGAGGTCCTGGACAACTTAAAGACAGATAAAAACCCTTGGCCTGTTCAAGTGTATCCAAGGCCATTGTGGGAAGCTAGGGAAGAAATTGCAGGAGCCTTTGGTTGAGATATATAAATCATCATTAGATAGACACAAAAAGCTGGAGTAACTCAGTGGGACAGGCTGCATCACTGGAGAGAAGGAATGGGTGATGTTTTGGGTCGAGACCCTTCTTAGGACTAGTTACGGAAAAGAGAAACGAGAGATTTGGACGATGATGTAGAGAGATAAAGAACAGTGAATGAAAGATCTGCAAAAAAGTGACGATGATAAAGGAAACAGGCCATTGTTAGCTGTTTGTTGGGTGAAAACAAGAGGCTAGTGTGACTTAGGTGGGGGAGGGATAGAGAGAGAAGGAACACCGGGCCAGGGGTGAGGGGCTGGAAGATGAGAAGGTGGTTAATGTGGCTCTGTTAAAACGAAAATGTGGGAACTATTGACCAGTAAAGCCTACTGTCTGTGGTTGGAAATTTACTGGGGAGGATTTTGATTGATATGATGCACATGCATTTGGAAGGACAGGGTTGATTAGGGACAGTCAGCATAGCTTTGTGCAAAGGAGATTCCGACTCACTAATTTGATTGCGATATTTGAAGAAGTAACCAAAAAGATTGAGGACAGGGCATCAAAACCCCTTGGAATCAGAGGTCTTTCAACACCTGTGAGCAATTTTGGGCTCCATATCTGAGGAACGATGTTAGACACAAATAGCTAGAGTAAATCAGCATCTCTGGAGAGAAGGAATGGATGATGTTTTGGGTCGAGACCCTTCTTCAGACTGGTTAGGGATAAGGGAAACGAGAGCTCTAGACGGGGACGATAAACGAGAGCTATAGACGAAGAGAGATAAAGAACACTGAAAGAAAGATATGCAAAAAAGTAATGATGATCAAGGAAACAGGCCATTGTAAGCAGTTTGTTTTAGAAGAAACTGCAGATGCTGGAAAATCGAAGGTAGACAAAAATGCTGGAGAAACTCAGCGGGTGAGGCAGCATCTGTGGAGCAAAGGTATTGTAAGCAGTGTGTTAGGTGAAAACAAGAAGCTGGTGCGACTTGGATGGGGGAGGGATAGAGAGAGAGGGAATGCCACGGCTACTTGAAGTTAGAGAATTCAACATTCATACCACGCGGCTGTCAGCTGCCCAAGCGAAATATGAAATGCTGTTCCTCCAATTTCCGTTTAGCCTCACTCTGACAATGGAGGAGACCAAGGACAGAAAGGTCTGTCCAGGAATGGGAAGGAGAATTAAAGTGTCCAATAACCAGGAGATCAGGCAGGTTCATGTGGGCTGAGCGAAGGTGTTCCATGAAATGATCGCCCAGTCTGCGTTTGGTTTGGCCGATGTATAAGAGTCCACATCTTGAACAACGGATACAGTAGATGAGGTTGGAGGAGCCAAAAGTGAACCTCTGCCTAACCTGAAAGGACTGTCGAGATCCCTGGACAGAGTCGAGGGAGGAGGTACGGGGACAGACTTTGCATCTCCTGCGGTTGCAGGGGAAGGTACCTGGGGAGGGGGTGGCTTGGGTGGGAAGGGATGAGTTAACCAGGGAGTTGCGGAGGGAACGGTCTCTGCGGAAGGTGGACAGGAGTGGAGATGGGAAAATGTGGCTAGTGGTGGGGTCCCATTGGAAGTGGTGGAAATCTCGGAGTATTACGTGTTGTATGCGACGGCTGATGGGGTGGAAGGTAGGGACTTGGGGGACCGTCTCTGTTGCAACTAGGGAGAGGGGGAGCAAGGTGGGAGCTGCAGGATACCCAGGAGACACGTGTGAGGGCCTCATCTGTAATGGGAGAGGGGAACCCCCATTCCCTAAAGAATGAGGACATCTCGGATCTCCTAGTATGGAACACCTCATCTTGGGCACCGATGCGGTGTGGATGGAGGAGTTGGGAGTTTGGGATAGTGTCTTTGCAGGAAGCAGGGTGGGAAGAAGTGTTGTCAAGACAGTTGTGGGAACAATGTGCTGACTATGGACAGGGTCCAGAGGAGGTTTAGAAGAATGATCACAGGAATGAGTGGGTTAACTTATGATGAACGTTTGTCGACATTCGCTGGAGTTTAGAAGAATGAGGGGAGACCTCATTGAAACATACAGAATAATGATAGACTTGGATAGAGTGGATGTGGAGAGGATGTTTCCTCTAGTGGACTAGAAGTCATATCCTCAGAATTATAGGACGTTCCTTTAGGAAGGGGATTAGAAGGAATTTCTTTAGTCGGGGGGTGGTGAATCTGTGGAGTCCTTTACCACTGAAGGCTGTGGAGGCCAAGTCATTGAATATTTTTAAAGCAGAGATAGATTCTTATGTATCGGAAAGAACTGCAGATGCTGGTTTAAATCAAAGATAGGCACAAAATGCTGGAGTAACTCAGCAGGACAGGCAGCATCTCTGGAGAGAAGGAATGGGCGACATTTCGGGTTGAGACCCTTCTTTAGACTGATGTCAGGGGAGTGGGTGATACAGAGATAAAATATAGTTTTAGCTTTAGTTTAGTTTAGAGACACTACGCAGAAACAGGCCCTTCGACCCACCGAGCCCACACCGACCAGCGATCCCCACTGACTAACGCTTTCCTAAACACACAATTTACACTTATGCCGAGCAAATTAACCCACAAATCTTTGAAGGAAACCAGAGATCCTGGAGAAAACCCACGCAGGTCACGGGGTGAACGTACAAACTCCAAACAGACAGCACCCGTGGTCAGGATGGAACCCAGGTCTCTGGCGCTGTAAGGCAGCAACTCTACCACTGCGCCACGAGCCTCCCTTTCTTCATTAGTACATGAAAAAAGTATGACTTTCCATGCTCACAATAATAAATTTGCGATTAAAGGATTACTTACTTTAGTCTGCGGTTGGCAAGATCTATTCCTTGGTTTAACACATCCTCTGACACTCCGATGTTCAGCAGTTTTAAATCAAGAAAATAAACAAAGAATGTGCGTTCTCATGAATTTTTTTTGTCAGGTTTTGAAGATTTGAATAAAGCTTCTTGGGTGAGGAAGTCCTAGGCTTGTTTCCAGCACGCTTTGATGCAACTAACTTTGTGGCTTTTAAAGCCTTGTGATTCATCCCATCAACATGTCTCCCATTTTACTGGCCAAAATATATATCTATGGCAGCACATCTTCAAGTCAGAATCTGTTTGGCGTTGATATTTTCCAGAGAAGGCAGCAGGTAGCATCTTGGAAGAACGTAAGTCGATCGAAATTCTGATCCTTTCAGTTCTGTTTAGTTTACTGTCATGTGTAACAAGGTATAGTGTAAAGTTTCATGTTCCTTGCTAACCAGTCAGCAGAAAGACAATACATAGAAACATAGAAAATAGGTTGCAGGACGTAGGCCATTTCAGCCCTGAGCCTGCACCGCATTTATTACGATCATGGCTGATCATCCAACCATATCCTGGACCTGCCTTCTCTCCCCAACCCCCTGAGCCCGTTAGCCACAAGGGCCACAAATAACTCCCTCTTAAATATACCAATTAACTGGCCCAGCTACTTTCTTCTGTGGCAGATAATTCCACAGATTCACCACTTCTCCGTGTGAAAATGAGTTGCTCATCTCGGTCCCGCTAAAAGACTTCCCCTTTAGCCTAACTGACCCCCTTGTTCTGGACTTTTCCCAACATCTTGAAACTATCATACATAGAAAACATGAAAATAATGCAGGAGGAGGCCATCGGCCCGTCGAGCCTGCACGCCGCCATTCAATATGATCCATGGCTGATCATCCACTCAGCATACCGTACCTGCCTTCTCTCCATACCCCCCGCCCCAATCCTTAGCTTAAGGGCCACATCCTAACTCCCTCGTCAATAGAGAGCCAATGAACTGGCCTCACGACCTTCTGTGCAGAGAATTCCAGGGATTCACCACTCTCTGTGTAAAAATGTTTTTTTTCATCTCGGTCCACGAAAAGATTTCCCCCTTATCCTTTTAAGCTGTGACCCCTTGTCTTGGACGTTCCCCAACATCGGAACAATCTCTTCCTGCATCTAGCCTGGCCAACCCCTTAAAATTTTGTAAGTTTCTATAAGATCCCCCTCAATCTTCTAAATTCTAGCGATACAAGCCCGAGTCTATACAGTCTTTCTTCATAAGAAAGGTCCTGACATCCCAGAATCAGTCTGGTGAAACCGTCTCTGTACTCCCTCTAAGGGCAAGATTGTATTTCCTTAAGATTTGGGAAACCAAAACTGTACGCAATACTCCAGTTGGTCATACCAACAGGGCGGAAAACACAGGGGTGGGGGGGGGGGGCAGAGGGACACATCCCCCCCTGTTTTTGAGAGGTGGGACAGACCCCCCCCCCCCCCCCCCCCCCCCCCCCCCCCCCCCAAGTTTTGTCATCCGGATTTTAAAATCTCCGCTTTACGCGAGACAGTGGAGGTGGGTCTGCTGATCGAGGGCGCCGATTCAACGAGAGAGAAACGTCGGTCAGCAGGCAATGGGGACGGGACATGATGATGAAGAGCGATGATTGGAGGAGGGAGGAGTTGGGGGGTGGGGGGAAACTGAGGATAGAGTGCGATGATTGGAGGAGGGAGACGTGGCACAGACCTGCGCCTCATCCACAGCCAGGATCGATCCCGACCGGATCTCCGGCGCTGTCCCGTCCCCACCCGAGTGCCCCCCCCCCCCCCTCACACGGGTGGACAGAGAGGTTGGGCGTCCAGACGCGAGCTGTACCCCCAGGCTAACCACAGCCAGCGCAGAGAAGCAGCGCTAAACCTAGCTCACTCTGCCTGGTTAAACCTGCCTGGGCTTGCGGGAAATATGGCCAGTGCGGAGAGAGAAGCAGCGCTGGTGTCCCGTCAGTCCAGTCAGGGCTGTGGTTAACCTGGCGAGACAGGCAGAGTTGTGCTGCATTTAGCGCTGGATTGAGGGGGCCTCCGAAGCCTCGCACATGTGTGTGAGTGTGCGCATATTGCCAAAAAATTCTGTCGCCCCCGGTCCCCTCCATGTTTTGATAGCCGAGTTCCGCTCTTTTCCTCACCAAGACCCTGTACAACTACAGTAGAAACCTCCCTGCTCCTTTACTCCAAATCCTTTTGCTATGAATGCAAACATCAACCATTCACTTTCTTCACGGGCCTGCTGCACCTGCATGCCTACTTTCATGACTGGTGTACCATGACACCCAGTCTCGTTGCATCGCCTCCCCTTTTCCTATCGGACCACCATTCAGATAACATGATTACAATCAAGCTATTTGCAGTGATAAACTGTGAATAAGAACAGTTTAGTGCAAGATAAAGCCAGGAAGTCGATCAAGGATACGGAGGGTCATCAAAGTTGTACTTAGTAATTCAGCACTGCTCTCTGGTTGCGGGAGGACTATTCTGTTGCCTGATAACAGCTGGGAAGATTAACTGTCCCTGAATCTGGTGGTGTGCACTTCAGACCGCTGTATCTTTTGCCTGATGGGAGAGAAGAGGGAGTGGCCAGGGTGCGACTTGTCCTTGATAATGCTGCTGGCCTTGCCGAGACAGCGTGAGTCAATCGAAGGGAGATTGGTTTGCGTGATGGTCTGGGCCGCGTCCACAATTCGCTGCAATTTTCTCGCGGTCTTGGAGGGAGCTGTTCCCAAACCAAGCAGTGATGCAAACCTGATAAAATTCGTTCTGTGGTGGCATCTGTCGTAGAAGCAATCCCATATATAGGCACACTAGCAATGCCAATCCAGAAGAGTTGACATGAAATCTCAAATGAGTCATAGACGGCCCTTTGGCCCAACTTGCCCATGCAGCCAAGATTCTCCATCCCACCTGCCCACGTTTGGCCTGCTGAATTTTGCATCCAGATTTCCTTTACTCACACCTATCTCCACGCTCAGTGTTGTGATCACAACTAAGGTTGAAAGGGAATCATTTATATTAAGGAAGAGCATATTGCTGAATAGCAAAAATAAGATCCAACTGATTTTTAGCTTTTATTTTGACACTTTCTTAAGAACTGCAGTTATTTCACACGTCGGTAAAGGTAATGATCTGATAAAATGAAATTTTAACCCATCTTTCATCCACCTGACTCAACTTCAGTCAATGTTTCGACCCCAAACAAGTTGTCGGTAATCAAATTCAGTTGCTGAATCTTCACCAGGGTAAAGGTGCGATAGGAGAGCTGGAGGCGTGGCGAAGAGGAGAAAGGTGTTGCTTTATTAATTAAGGTGTATGTCAGGCCAATAGAGTCTGAGAAGGCGTTACGATGGCGCATCTCGAGTTAAAGAGCCTGTCCCACCACATGCGACACCATGCGGCAAGCGTGACCTAATCGTGGTCGCTTGAGGGCCGTACGGCCTGACGGGGCCTCCCATTCGATCGCCGGAAGTCGTATGGAGTTGTGCGGAGCTGGTCCTACATCGTGCGGGGCTCTGAAAAAACTGACCGTGTTCAAAATTTCCGCGCAGCACTGGGCCTGTCGGCCTGCAGCTGCCTCGACGCCGTACGCACCGCCTCACGTTGTGCCTCCGTATCCCTCTCTGTGTGCCTCCGTGACCCTCTCTGTGTGTGCCTCCGTGACCCTCTCTGTGTGTGCCTCTCTGTGCCTCCGTGTACCCTCTCTGCATGCCTGTGTGTCCTCTGTGTGTGTGCCTTTCTGTGTGCTCCTTGTCATCTCTGTGTGCCTCCGTGACCCTCTCTGTGTGTGCCTCCGTGACCCTCTCTGTGTGCGTGCCTCTCTGTGCCTCCGATGACCCCTCTCTGTGTGTGCCTCGTGACCCTCTCTGTGCGTGCCTCTGCCTCTCTTTGTACCTCCGTGACCCTCTGTGTGTGTGCCTCCGTGACCCTCTCTGTGTGTGCCTCCGTGACCCTCTCTGTGTGTGCCTCCGTGACCCTGTCGTGTGTGAGCCTCCGTGACCCTCTCTGTGTGTGCCTCCGTGACCCTGTATGTGTGTGCCTCCGTCCCTCTCTCCGTGTGTGTGCCTCCGTGACCTCTCTGTTTTGTGTGCCTCGTCCCTCTCTCTGTGTGTGCCTCCGTGACCCTCTCTGTGTGTGGCCTCCGTGACCCCTCTCAGTGTGTCCTGTGACCCCTCTCTTGCGTGCCTCCTCTATTGTTGCTCCTGACCCTCTCTGTTTGCCTCCGTGACCCCTCTGTTTGCCTCCGTGGACCCTTCTGTGCCGTGCCCTCTCTTTTGTGCCTCCTGCCCTCTCTGTGTGTGCCTCCGTGACCCGCTCTGGTTGAGCCTCCGTTGACCCCACTCATGTGTGAGACTCCGTGACCTCTCTGTGTGTTGCTCCGCTAACCCTCTCTGTTTGTGCCCACTCTGTGCCTCGTGACCCTCTCTGTGCGTGCCCCCTCTTTGTGCCTCCGTGTCCTCTAGGTGCGTGCCTCTCTTTGTGCCTCCGTGACCCTCTCTGTGTTGGTGCCTCTGTGCGTGCTCTCTGTGTGTTGCTCCGTGACCCTCTGTGGTTGCCTCCGTGACCCTCTCTTGTGTTCCTTCTGTGCCTCCGACCCTCTCTGCATGCCTGGAGGGTTGTGTGTCACGCTTTGTCGTGTGCCTTTCGGTGTCCTCCTGTCCATCTTCTGTGTGCCTCCGTGACCCTCTCTGTGTGTGCCTCCGTGACCCTCTCTGTGTGTGCCTCTCTGTGCCTCCGTGACCCTCTCTGTGGTGCCTCTCTTTGTGCCTCCGTGACCCTCCTTGTGCGTTGCCCTCTTTTGCCTCCGTGACCTCTCTGTGTGTGCCTGTCGTTGCCTTTGTGTGGCCTCCGTGACCCCTCTGTGTGTGCCTCCGTGACCCTCTTGTGTGTGCCTCTCTGTGCCTCCGGTGACCTCTCTGCATGCCTGTGTGTCCCTCTGTGTGTGTGCCTTTCTGTGTGCCTCTCTGTCCATCTCTGTTTTGTTCCTGCCTCCGTGACCCTCTCTGTGTGTGCCTCCGTGCCTGACCTGGTGTGCCTCCTGCCTCCTAGACCCTCTGTGTGTGCCTCCGTGACCCTCTCTGTTGCGTGCCTCTCTTTTACCTCCGTGACCCTCTCTGTGTGGGCCTCCGTGACCCCTCTCTGTGTGTGCCTCCGTCCCCTCTCTCCGTGTGTGCCTCTCCGTACCCTCTTGTTGTGGCCCCGTGACCCCTCCCTCGTTGTCTGTGTGTCCGTGCCTCCGTGACCCTCTCGTGACCCTCTCTGTGTGTGCCTCCGCCTCTCTCTGTGTGCCTCCGTGACCCTCTCTGTGTGTGCCTCCTCCTCTTGTGTGTGCCTCCGTGACCCTCTCTGTTTGTTGTGCCTCTCTTTGTGCCTCCGTGCCTCTCTGTGTGCCTCCGTGACACTCTCTGTGTGTGCCTCCGTGACCCGCTCTGTGCGTGCCTCTCTTTTGCCTCCCGTGACCCTCTCACGTGCCTCCCGGACCCCTCCGTGTTGCCGTCCGTGACCCTCTCTTGTGTGTGCCTCCGTTGACCCCTCGTGACCCTCTTGTGTGTGCCTCCGTGACCTTCTGGTGTGTTGCTCCGTGACCTCTCTGTGTGTGCCACGTGACCCTCTTGTGTGTGCCTCTCTGTTTGCCTCCGTGACCCTCTCTGTGCGTGCCTTTTTTGTGCCTCCGTGACCCTCTCTGTGCGTGCGCTCTTTGTGCCTCCGTGACCCTCTCTGTGTGTGCTCTGTGCGTGCCTCTCTGTGTGTGCCTCCGTGACCCTCTCTGTGTGTGCCTCTGCTTGTGCGTGCCTCTCTGTGTGTGCACTCCGTGACCCTCCTCTGTGTGTGCCTCTGTGCGTGCTCTCACTGTGTGTGCATCCGTGACCCTCTCTGTGTGTGATGCCTCCGTGACCATCTCTGTGTGTGCCTCCGTGACCCTCTCTGCGTGTGCTCCGTGGTCCCTCTCTGTGTGTGCCTCCGTGACCTCTCTGTCCTTGCGAACTTCCCGCGTAGGGACTTCGCTCCAACTTCACGGTCACTCACCCGACCTCCGCGCGGCCCCGCTTCCGGTTTGTCGCGCTAGCCGCGTGCGGTGGGACCGGCCCTGTACTGGTATCACTCGACCCCCACGCGACCCCAGCTTCCGGTTTAGGTCGCGACCCCTGCTTCCGGATTGGTCGCGACCCCTGCTTCCGGTTTGGTCGCGTTCACCCTGCTTCCGGTTTATCCCCTTGGCAAATCTGAAAAAGAGTCATGACCGGAAACATTTTCTGTCCATTCCTCCACCAAGAAGCTGCCTCCTGACCTGCCCCGAGTACCTCCAGCACTTTTTTTAAAAGGGAGACTATTGTTTAGTTAAAGTACACTTGCAGTGATAATCATCCATCCATATCCTTCTGTGTAGGAAGTGGAACTACAGATGCTTGTTTCAACGTTTAGAAAGACACAAAAATGTTGGAGTAACTCAGAAGGACTGACAGCATCTCTGGAGAGAAGGAATGGGTGACGTTTTAGGTTGAATGAAGTTATGCAAATTGTAAAGATGATAAAGGAAACAGCCATTGTTTCTCTGCATTGTCGTTCTATATCTCTCGTTTCCCTTTCCTTGACTAGTCTGGAAAAAGGATCACAACCCGAAAAAATCAGCCAGTTTCCTTCTCTCCAGAGATGTTCCTGTCCCTCTGTACTCCAGCTTTTTGTGTCCATCATCCATTCTCAGTATCAACAACGTCCTGCTGGTTTCTATTATATTTGCCAAAAATACTTTCAAAATATCTTCTGTTGTGCACTTCCAGGAATGAGTCACATCATCACCAAGGAGTTATGGCAGATATATTTTGGTATTGTTTTAGTATCGTCACATGTTCCGTGATACAGTGATAAACTTTGCGAGCTATCTAGTCAAACCATGTTCAAGTCGTACACAAGTACAATAGGTCGTGGAAAAAAAAAAAGAAAAATACAAGAGTGCAGTGTGTTGTGTTATAGCACCGGGTCTGTGCCGACCAGCGATCCCCACACATTAACACTCTCCTACACACACTAGGGACAATTTACGCTCATTCCAAGCCAGTTAGCCTACATACCTGTACGCCTTTGGAGTGTGGGAGGAAACCGAAGATCTCGGAGAAAACCCGTGCAGGTCACGGGGAGAACGTGCAAACTCCGTACAGACAGCATCCGAAGTCAAGATCGAACCGGGGTCGACGGCACGGCAAGCGCTGCAACTTTACCGCAGTGCCACCCCGGTCCAGTTACAGCCAAAATGCAGTTTTAAAACAATTGCAAGGACGCACATGGCAGGGTGAGCAATCAGGGCTGCACCAGTACCTTATGAGAGGATAATTTAGTAGACTGAGAGCACAATTAGTGGCAATTAGGTAGGGTGATGAAGAAGGATTTTGTTACATTGGCTTTCAACAGTCGAGGACGTGCGTCTCGGAGTTGGGACAGTTTGTCACAGTTGTACAAGACCCTGGTGAGGCCGTACTTGTAGTATTGTGTTCAGTTTCAGTAACCCAGCTATAGTAAATATGCCATTAAGCTGGAAACAATGCAGAATATATTGAAACGTATGCTGACAGAACTTGAGGGCCCGAGCTATAGGGAGACACTGGGCAAGCTAGGACATTATTCCTTGGAGCACAGGATACTGAATAGATGATCTTATAGATGTGTATGAAATCATGAGTGGCTTAAGGTGAGAGGAGAAAGAGTTAATAGGAACCTGAGGTGCATGTTTTTCACACAGAGGGTGGTTGATATATGGAACGAGCTGCTGGTGTAAGTAGTTGAGGCAGGTATAATAATAATGTTTAAAAGGCCATTAGACAGGTACATATGAAAAGTGTTGAAGGATGTGGGCCAAAAACAGGAAAATGGAATAGCCCTAGATGGGATTTCTTGGTCAGAATGGATGGGTTGGGTCGAAGGACCTGTTTTAATGCTGTATGACTATTATCCTGCTGTATCCCACAAACATTTTGCATGTGTCCTTTCCATACAATTGTGCATGCCCATCAATAATCGTTTGCTAGGAATTGGGGTTGGGCAGCAGGTGATAGGGTTGATGGGGAAAGCAATTAATCAATCAATTAAAAAAAACTTTCGCAGTCCCCGCGGGTTTCAGCATGAGGTGGACAAACGGACATCTCTTTTTTATGGAGATGTGAGTTAAGTGATCCAGACATTTGCATTCCCATGTGGCAAACACAAATCAGTTAGGCCAATGATATCTGGCTGAACCAGGCTAATTATTTAGCAAAGATACACCAGCATTTTTTGTGTCTAACTCAGTGGGACAGGCAGCATCTCTGGAGAGAAGGTAGGAAGGAACAGTAGATGCTGGTTTACACAGACACCAGTGCTCAAACAGCAAATACTCGGAAGAGTTGTAGTTGGGCAATATTTAAAAAATCTGTTTCAGAGTCTTCAGAATTATCCAACTATAATCCACAATCACATCATAGCAATGAACACTGGATGTCGTAAGTGATAGGAGCAGAATTAGGCCATTTGGCCCATCAAGTCTACTCCACCATTCAATGGCTGATCTATCTCTCCCTCCTAACCCAATTCTTCTGCCTTCTACCCACAACCCCTGACATCCATACTAATCAAGAATCTGTCTATCTCTGTCGTAAATATTATCCATTGACTTGGCCTCCGCAGCTTTCTGTGGTAAAGTATTCCACAGATACACCACCCTCCGACTATAGAAATTCTTCCTCATCTTCTTCCTTAAGGTACACCAGCAGATATTCCCATTTGCAACCTGGGAAACAATGAAGCACTTGTAGCTCTCCTTGTGTTGTCCCACCTGAGATCAGTTGGCAAGGCAAACCCTATTGCTTCGGATAAAACTAGAAGCAGATTGTTGAGCTGAAAGGAACATTCCAAGGCGTTCAATTCTGTATGCATAAGACCTGCCATCGATGTGTGGGAAGGAACTGCAGATGCAGGTTCAAACCGAAGATAGACACACAAATGCTGGAGTAACTCAGCGGGGCAGGCAGCATCTCTGGAGAGAAGGAATAATAGATGATGTTTCCAGCCCGAGACCCTTCTTCAGACTCCTGCCATAGATGAATACTTAGGGAGGAAACATATGGGACTTGGAATAATGTAAAGGCGAATGACATAAGGGTGCAGATTTAAGCATGAAATTGCTTCTTCCACTTTCAATCTTCTTCCTTGCAGAGCAAAAATCTCCAATCCCTCCACGGGATTTCGGCAGACAGATGGTTCACTCCATGCTTTCTTTCAGCTTGTTATTTTCAGCTCATTGTGGCAGGGAATTCAACCAAACAATTAACTATTGATGAACTGGTCATGAAGAAAGCAACTGCAGATGATAGCCATATTGAGAAAACAGATGAATGCCCCCTGAATTGTATTATATATGGACAGTTCATAAATAATTGTCACAGATGGGATTGTGCACAATATAGAGTGTGGTGATCCACCAAATCTGCAAGTAATGTCCTAAGTCTCAGACTGAAGCACTTGCTATTATTGCCTGTTATTGCCCAGATAGTTACCATACGATACGATAGAACTACCTCTATCTGTGGATACGATAGAACTAATTCTATTTCTATGGAATTATTTGCCACAGAAGGATGTGGAGGCCAAGTCAATGGATATTTTTACGACAGAGATAGATAGATTCTTGATTAGTATGGGTTCTGCTATACGATAGTTATATGATACAATACAATAGAATTTTATTTATCTCAAGAGGGGAATTGGTCTGATAACAGTCATAAAACACAACAAGATACATGAAACATCAAATTAAAGTGATGAATGGAAAGGATTGGGGATGTGCAAACATGGGGGGAGGGAGAAAGACAGTCTACCCCACGACAGAAGGGGGAGGAGTTGTACAGTTTGATAGCCACAGGGAAGAAGGATCTCCTGTGGCGTTCTGTCCTGCATCCTGGTGGAACCAGTCTGTTGCTGAAGGTGCTCCTCAGGTTGACCAGTGTGACATTGTGCCAACTATATAAAGATTTTACAATTTTATTGCTATTTGTGGTGGATGTCGCGTATACTGAGATAATGCACTGATACCGTAATTGTGTTGAACTATGCACAATATATAGTTAATAATTAATCTGTCACTTGCTTACATTTTTTTCATCGGGACTTTATGTCATCCAGCAAGTTTCAGTATTTGTTTCCTCCGTCTAGTTTGTTATATTTTAGTTTAGTTTAGAGATACAGCTCGGAAACAGTCCTTTCAGCCCACCGAGTCCACACCCGACCAGCGATCCCTGCCAATGGACACTATCCTATACACACTAAGGACAATTTTACATTTACACCAAGCCAATTAACCTACAACCCTGTGGTTCTTTGGAGCGTGGGAGGAAACCGAAGATCTTGGAGAAAACCCACGCAGGTCACGGGGAGAACGTACTAAATCCGTCCAAACAGCTCCCGCAGTCGGGATCGTATCTAAGTCTCTGGCCCTGCAAGGCAGTAGCACCACACCACTATGCCACCCTACAGTATATCCCTTTAGCTATCCTTAACATGATAGCTAAGTGTAGATTATTAGTTTGTTGTTTGTCTCTTGATGACAAACCACAAAATGTGCATGACTGAAAATTGGATGAGGTTTTTTTCTGGTTAGATGTAAGATGTGTTAGATGTTTCTTGTTAGGTATAGCCTAATTTTTTAAGTTTGCTGTTAGATTTGAACAGGCAGTAAAGTACCGACCGGTCGGTGTACCGTTTGTTTATATTGAAGTCAAATCATGTTGCTTTTGTGGGTTAAGTAAGTGCCCAGTCATCAGCCCACCCACATACAAACTTGGATGGGAAAAACTGCTGGACGGGATGTTTAAGTGAAAACATTTCAGGATTTGTAGCAGAATCTTAGATTTTTTTGTAAAGTTTCTTTGCCCTTTAAAAATTATTTTTCCTTTCCTGCTTCTCGCTCAGCTGTTTCTTCTTGCTCTACAAGAAAGAGGTTTGCCAACTTTCTCACTCCCAAATACGGGACAAAAGGTCAAAATAAGGGACAAATACCTGACGTCAATTCGTTGACTGAGTCGGCCGTGGCTGGGTGAATGATGAGTTGGCCTGTGTGCTGGACAGCACACAAAGCCCAGCCGGCGGGCCAGTTGAGGAGTTTTGGCCCGCGCGACATCGCGCGCAAAGTACCGTAACCCATCCAACTCGTGAACCGATGATCAGCCATGAGAAGGAGGGGTGGTGGTGTCGGCGGTAAGCGAAGGTCCGAAGGGCAGACAGCTGGCTAGCCTGCCGACCGACGGGGCCACGGGCGAGGCGCTGCTGCTGCACTCCATGGGCTGCACTACGTCGGGATGGGTGAGGCGGGGCCGGACATGGTGTTCCAACCTGACTGTTCCCTCGACCCAAGTAGAGGCATTCAAATATGGGACAAGGGTAGTCCCATATGGGACAAACCAATGTAGCCCAAAATACGGGATGTCCCGGCTAATATTGTACAGTTGGCAACCCTAAAGTCGTATCACTCCCAGTCCCTTGCCAAAGATGGCAGTGTTTCCACTGGCAAATCCACTTTTTTTTCTTTCGAAACTGAATGGATGATACAGTATTTACACATGTGACATGTCATGGTGAGATTCTTTGTTTTGCATACACAAGGTATGCAAATTGTCGCCACATAAAGGGTGCCGCCAAAGTTACAAAGTATTCCATTTAGTCCCCAATGGTTCCCCACCCCCCACCCCCAGGTCCCTCTGTTCTCAGTGGCCCGTCCGACCTCCAGCACCCTTTGCAGGCCCACAATGCTGTAATGCAGAGGCTCAATAAGGCTCAATAAGGAGCACTTCACCTATTCCTTCTCTCCAGAGATGCTGCCTGTCCCGCAGAGTTACTCCAGCATTTTGTGCCTAAACAAACTAAAACTCTTTAGTGCTCCTTTGAATGGTGCAGTGTCTCCATCTGTTAAAAAAAGGTATGCCCTCTGCTTACTGCATCAGAAGAGAGAAGACATTTGGGATGGAGAGCACTTCCTGAGTACTGCACCATGTGAAGGTGGGAGAGTCTAGGACTTGAGGTCATAGCCTCAGAATAAAGGGACGTTCTTTTAGGAAGGAGAGGAGGAGGAATTTCTTTCATCAGAAGGTGATGAATCTGTGGAACTTTGCTGCAGAAATGCTGTAGAGGACAAATCAGTGGATATTTTTAATGTAGAGATAGAGAGATTCTTGATTAGTATGGGTGTCAGAGGTTATGGGGAGAAGGCAGGAGAATGGGATTCGGAGGGAGAGATAGATCAGCCATGATTGATTGGCGGAGTAGACTTGATAGGCCTTGAATGGGCTCAATCTACTCGTATGATATGATTTACGACCTGAGAGCTGCTTTATATTGTTTGTTGAAGACTTTGAAGCTTGAAGACCAGACTGGGGGGGGGGGGGAGTAGTCTGAGCCATAGCTGTTATGTAGATAACAATTTAAATGTTTGCAGATACCAGGGCTAACTGCAGTCGACCTTGGATGCCACCTCTGCTTGGAGCGCCTGTACCACATGCAGCATACAATACGAAGTGTAGCTGAAACCAATTATTGCCAAAAGCAGTGGCTTGGATTTTTTAATTAATCAGAGCCCAACTATGTCCAAGACAAAAACAGAACATTCAGATCAAGAGTGTTTTATTGTCATATAGAGCCATAGAGTCATAGATTGATAGTGTGGAAACAGGTCCTTCGGCCCAACTCGCCAAGCAACATGTCTCAGCTATAGTAGGCCCACCTGCCCGTGTTTGGTCCATATCCCTCCAAACCCGTCCCAATAGAAGAATTACATTTTTACTTGCAGCAGTACAACAGAATATGTAAACATAGTACACTGTAAACAATATAATAAACGAGAAACAAAAAGTTCAGTGTTGTTATATGCATGTACAGTACATATATCTATACATATACGCACACACACACACACACACACACACACACACACACACACACACACACACACACACACACACACACACACACACACGCATCTATATATATATATAAGACCAAGTGCAGACCCACCAACGCACCCGTTCCCTACCCATAGCCCCCATGGGAGGCCTGGTCCTCCAACTCAAGCTGTTCCTGAACGTCAGATTCCAGCACTCCCTTGGTTCCCTCAGCAGTGGGCTTTAAACTAAAATCCAATTGCATTTGCCCTGTGTGTTGCAATAGCAATTCGCCCTCCCCCTCCTGTGAGGTGAATTGCTCAGAGTGTTCCTGCGTCACAACATTGTATTGAAGTGTGTTGGAAGCTGACAGGAATTATTTTAACAGTAAAAATCTTGTGAAAGTTGATAATTTTAAAACTTTAATCGCGAATAACATGAAATATGGGATGAAATCTTAATTGAAGCTGATCACTGCTGGCCGAGTCATTGCGACATCATCAGTTGAAGCTGGTTGTTTCCAATTCAAAGTCTTTTGATTTTTTTAAACTTTAATCAGTTATAAGTCGAGGAAATAAAGCATAAGTGGTTCTCCACCTGGAGGGGGAAAATGTGAATGTAAAAATCTTGTGAAAGTTGGCATTTTTAAAGCTTTAATCGCAAATAACCTGTCAAATATAGGATGAAATCATCGGTGAAGCTGATCACTGCTAGCTGAGCCTTTGTTATGTCATCAGTTGAAGCAAGTCATTTTAAATTCAAAGTCTTTTGATTTTTATAAACTTGAAATCAGTAATAAGTGGAGAATAAGTCAAGAAATAAAGCATAAAATGTTCAGTGAAGGTGGTCTCTGCCTAGAGGGGGAAAATGTCAATCAGAATATGTAAAAATGTAATTGTAGTGTTTTTGCGAAGATGTAAAATCAACCACACATATGCACACTTATACACACGTACAAGATCAGACTTTAATAAGTACCAGACCAAATGCAGACCCGTTGGATCTGCTCCCCCAACACACCCATTCCATACCCGTAGCCCCCATGGGAGGCTTGGTCCTCCAACTCAAGCCGTTCCAGAATGTAAGATTCCAGCACTCCCCTGCCTCCCTCAGCAGTAGGCTTTAAATAAAAATACAATTGCACTGCCCTGCATATTACAATAGCAACTCGCCCTCCCCCTCCCCCACCTGTGAGGTGAAAAATCGCAACGTATCGAAGTGTGTTGGAAGCTGGCAGGAATGATTTTAACAGTAAAAGTCTTGTGAAAGTTGGCATTTTTAAAGCTTTAATTGCTAATAACATTAAATACAGGATGAAATCTTAATTGAAGCTGATCACTGCTAGCCGAGCCATTGTGATGTCATCAGTTGAAGCTAGTCGTTTTAAATTCAAAGTCTTTTGATTTTTTTTAAACTTTAATCAGTAATAAGTCGAGAAAATAAAGCATAAAATGTTCAGTGAAGGTGATCTCTGCCTAGAGGGGGGAAATGTGAATCAGAATATGTAAAAATCTCGATAAAGTTGGCATTTTTAAAACATAATCGTGAATAATGTCAAATATAGGATGAAATTTTCAGTAAAGCTGATCACTGCTAGCCGAGCCATTGTGATGTCATCAGTTAAAGCTGGTCATTGTAAATTCAAATTATTTCGATTTAATAAAACTTTTAATCAGTAATAAGTCGAGAATAAGTTGAGAAATAAAGCATAAAATGTTCAGTGAAGGTGCTCTCTGCCTAGAGGGGAATAATGTCTATCAGAATATGTAAAAATGTAATTGTTACCACAAAGTCGTTTTTGTGAAGATGTAAGGACAACCGTACATGCACACACATATACACACACATATACGCGTACAAGATCAGACTTTTAATACCTATATATGATATGATGATACAGTACAAAAACGTATATGTACACATAAATACGCCATAATCAGGTTCTCTGATATATCTAGTTTGCTGCTGATATCAGTTATTCATCTGTGAGAGCATTGTAAAATGAATGGAATGTGAGTCATAGACACTGAAACATTGTGTCATAATCCAGGCTCGCCAGACATAGATTGTTGAATTTTGTTGGTGGGACTTACAGCAGATGTCCATTGGTTCTTTTTGTCCAACAGTTTTGCTATTAACTTCAGTATATTTGGTGGAACGTGGATTACTGCAGTATCTGTGGTTGGTCGGAGCCAAGAGGACTGGAAGGGAGACGTTGTGGATCAAGACCCTTAGACTGAGAGTCGGGTGGAAGGGAATCGAGAGATGCAGACGGTGATGTAGGGAGATGTAGAACAAATTAATGAAATATATGCAAAAGAGTAACGATGATAAAGGATTTGGAGCAAAAGGTCATTTAGTGTCTACATGGGCATGATGAAACAAATTGCCTCCTTCCAAACCACCCAAAACATCACCCATCCATGTCCTCCAGAGATGCCATCTAGCCCGCTGAGTGTTCTACAATCAGGGTGACACTAAGATAGTGTGATTTGATTCAGCTTGTAATACGCCATTGTGTGGCATTACAGGAAAGGCATAAAAATCTGGTAGACTTTCCGTACTGGAGAGAGGCGTATATATACAGTAAACCCTCGCAATTACGGATGATACAATGAGATGGCATCCATTATTACCGATTGTCTGCTATAACCGAATAAGGGGGTTGATAAGTATTGGAAAAACATCCAATAAACAGATACTACACAATAAACAGTAAATTATACCAAATGCACAATACCTTGGGATGGCACAGTGGTGCCGTGGTAGGGTTGCCCCCGCACAGTGCCTGAGACCCGAGTTTGATCCTGAACTCAGGTGCTCGAGTCGCCTCCCGCATTGCGGAGATGTGCGTGTTTGGGGTTTGGCTGGCTTCTGTGGGTGGCTTGTGTGGGTCGCTGGTGGAGCTGCTGCCTTGCTGTGATCCTGGCCCCGAGTGGTCCCTGTGACCGCGTGGATTTCCTCCGGGTGCTCCAGTGCAAAGGTTCATAAATTCACAAGTTTAATTAGGAGTAGAATTAGGCCATTTGGCCCATCAGGTCTACTCCGCCATTCAATCACGGATGATCTCTGCCTCCCAATCCCATTTTCCTGCCTTCCCCTCGTATCCCTTGACACCCATGGCAGCTCTCACCATGTCTTTGTCTTTGAAAATTAGGTGGACAGCTAGAACCACTGGTGGTGCAAAGGGACTCAGGAGGGGGGAGTATATGTACAGTACAACCTCGCAATAACGGAGCAGAGAGAGCGAGATGGTGTCCTCTTTCTCCTCATCATCCTATCCCCCAAGATGAATCTGTGAAGGGTGGTGAATCTGTGGAATTCTTTGGCCAAGTCAGTGGATATTTTTAAGGCAGAGACAGATAGATTCTTGATTAGTTTGGGTGCCAGAGGTTATGGGGAGAAGCCGGGAGAATGGGGTCAGGGGGGAAAGATGGATCAGCCATGTATGAATGGTGGAGTACACGTGATGGACCGAATGGCCTAATTCTACTCCTATCACTTACGATCTTATGACCTTAAAAGTGAGAAGAATTTTATTTGTGAACTGGAAATTGAATGACTGCAGTAACCTTTCACGCATTTGGACACAAAAAAGAACATTCACAGACTCCCTTTGGGTTATGAAAGTTAATTCATGCCATTACTTCCGTCCCTGATGTTGAGCATTAAAACAGTTGAGACATTATGCCACGATGTTGTCTGTTTACTAATGCTCCTGAAAATGTTCAATTGCAATGTTGTTAACAGGGCATGAGAATTTCTTCAAAAGCAAAATCCCGTCTGCCTGTCCTGCTGTGGTACTCCAGAATTTTATGTCTATCAGCAGTGTAAAGGGCCTGTCCCACCTAGGCGATTTTGTTGTCACAGTCGTAGCAGGTCGCCAAAAAACTGGCGACTGGACCCCCCCAACCCCCCCCCCCCCCAACCCCCCCCCCCCCTCCCCCCCCCATGACAATGTCTACGACAAGCTACGACAACCTATCGCCTATTCGACATCAAGCTACGGCAATCTACCGACAATCGGCATTAGGACATCCTCCTGTGACCACACAGGCGATAACCTACGACAACCAAAGTCAACCTACGTCCACCCGCGACAAGCTCACATACTCACAAATATATATACACACACACACACATACACACATACTCAAGAAACAAACCAAATAGTGCAATAAAAATAATGATAGTCTTATTGTAGTTCGGAGCTTATTTGAGGTTGTAGTGTTTAATAGCCTGATGGCTGTAGGGAGGAAGCTGGTGCTGAACCTGGTTGTTACAGTTTTCAGGCTCCTGTACCTTCTTCCCGATGGTAGATGTGAAATGAGTGTGTGGCCAGGATGGTGTGGGTCTCTGATGATGCTGGCTGCCTTTTTGAGGCAGCGTCTCCGATAGATCCCTTCGATGGTGGGGAGGTCAGAGCCGGTGATGGACTGGGCAGTGTTCACAACTTCGTGCAGTCTTCTTCGCTCCCGGGCATTCAAGTTGCCGAACCGGGCCACGATGCAGCCAGTCAATATGCTTACTACTGTACACCTGTGGAAGTTCAAGAGAATCCTCTTTAACATACCGACTCCGTAATATTCTCAGGAAGTAGAGGCATTGATGTGCTTTCTTTATAATTGCATCAGTGTGCTGAGTCCAGGAAAGATCTTCGGAAATATGCACGCTCAGGAATTTGAAGTTTTTGACTCTCTCATCCATTGATATAAACAGAATTGTGGGTCCTCATCCTTCCTCTTCCAAAGTCCACACTCAGTTCTTTGGGTTTTGGTCAATCGGTCGACTCCATCTCTTATTGATGATTCAATGTTTCTCAATGGATGGCAGAGTGGCTGATTGATTGAGGCAATGAAAATGGAAGCTCTGGAAATTCTCATCAGGTCAGGCTGAGACAGAAACCGATGTCAGGCCAATGATCTTAACGTACGGATGAGGAAAAATTAGCAATCAAAACATTGATTTATAGTTGCATGGAAGGGGGGGAAGGCTGGAGGGAAGAACAATGGGATGTCTATGTTACAAGAATGAAACAAAAGATGGCGGTGAAGGCTGGGAGAGGAGCCTGTGTCGAACGGAGCCTGGGACGAGAGAGCCCGCGGTCGCACCACCGTGTGGGGGGGTGGTGGGGAGAACAAACGAGAACCCGGCGTGGGGGGACCACCGTGAGGGGGGGGGGGGAGAACAAAGGAGGGCTTGGAGTGAGGGGGAACCGCTGTGGGGGGGAGGAGGATGAGAACAAAGGAAGAGACGGAAGGGGTAATTTGTGACTTTGTCTGCGCCCTTTATGGCGACTATTTTCATACCTTGCAAGCAAAGAATTCAGATTCGCATTTATTGTCACATGCACCTTTTTAGGTACAGTGACATTGGAGTTACCATGCAGCCATACAATTAAAAGAAAACAACAAAATTAAAAAGAACGATAGAACTTAACATAAACAAACATCCGCCACAATGGTCACTGTGACGGAAGGCAATAAAGTTCAGTCGGTCTTCCTCCTTTTGTTCACCCGTGTTTGGGGCCTTGACCCTCCGTGGTCGCCGCTACGGACAGCCTGATGTACAGGTCCTCTGGTCGGGATCATCGAACCTTCGACGTCGGGACGGATGGAACTCACTCCGCGGCTTGGCCTCCACAGCCCTCTGTGGCAATGAGTTCCGCAGATTAACTACCCTCCGACTAAAGAAGATCCTCCTCGCCTCCTTTCAAAAAGAGCCCCCTTTAATTCCGAGGCTACGCCCTCTGGTCCTAGACTCTCCCACCAATGGAAACATTCTGGCTCGAGTGCCCGAATCGGCCACTTTCTTACCGGGGACCGAGGCTTCTCGATGTTATAGGCCGCAGGCAGGCCAGCGGTCGGAGCTCTTCTCCGGCGATCCCCAGCAAGGGATCCCTGGCTCCGGGATGGTAAGCCCTGGTGTGAGGGAGGGGGGAGAACAGAGGAGACGGCGGGGGTACTTTGTGACCTTGGCGACTATTACGGCTGACTATTTTCGTTCCTTGAGTATGCAAGCAAAGAATTCAGATTCAGATTCAACTGTGACTTGTAACATGTGACAATAAAATATCCCATTTCAAATTCAATTCAAGAAGATGGTGATGGCCTGGCACTTATCTGTCTGGAGCAGGAGTAGACAGAAGGAAATGAAAGAGAAACAAAAATGCTAGAAATATGAAATACAAAGCACCACCGTTCGTGGACCATTTGATATATCATCAGTGCAGGAGGTGTGTGGAGAGAGAGAAAATGATTGAACACAGGGTGAAAATCAAAATGTTCGCAATGCTCAAAATCTAAATGAATTCAGAAATGTGTTCTTTGTGATGGTCTTTTATTTTATCATAGATGCTTCCGCATATACAGTCATTGAGCGTTTCCAGCATTTTCTGTTACTTCACGTAACAGGTTTATCATAATGGACAAGCATAAAAAAAAACCCCGGCAGATAGAAGTCTGAAATAAGAATAGAGAATACTGGAAATGCTCAATTGTTCTACAGAGGAAAAGAGTTAATGTTACAGGTCGACGCAAGGAATTATAGATGCTGGAATCTTGAGTATCAAACACACAATGCTGAAGTAACACAGCAGGTCAGGCAGTATCTCTGGAGAGCAGATAGGTGATGTTCGGGGTCGGGTCGGCTCTGTGGAGGGGTCTCGACCTGAAACATTGCCTATCCATGTTCCGCTGAAGAAGGGTCTCGACCCGAAACGTCACCTACTCCTCCTTTCCAGAGATGCTGCCTGTCCCGCTGAGTTGTCCATAGCATTTTGTGCCTATTTCCTGCTGATGCTGCCTGATTACTCCAGCACTTTGTGATTCTTTTTGCTAATAACCATATAACAACAATTACAGCACGGAAACAGGCCCTCTCGGCCCTTCCAGTCCGTGCCGACCATTTGTTTTCCCCTAGTCCCATCTACCTGCACTCAGACCATACCCCTCCATTCCCTCCATTACCCCTAATGTATCAGGTATCATTGACCTTCCATCAACGATGGTTAATTCTGACACATATTGGCTAAAGTTGCAAACTCAATGTGTTGAATTCAGTGTTGAATTCTGGCATTTGTAGTCAGAGCTCTGTTATTATAAAGTGCAATGTTCATCATTGGTTGTTTTTTATTTGAGAACTGGAACTCGTGATACCACCGGTCTATTCCAGC
Source organism: Okamejei kenojei (assembly GCA_035221665.1). Taxonomy (NCBI): domain Eukaryota; kingdom Metazoa; phylum Chordata; class Chondrichthyes; order Rajiformes; family Rajidae; genus Okamejei; species Okamejei kenojei. The sequence continues at coordinate 9,352,253 of CM069131.1, forward strand.
TACTCTTAGCTCCTTCCGTGAATGGGGAGTTTGGTTTAGTTTAGAGATACAGCGCAGAAACAGGACCTTCGGCCCACCGGGTCCATGCCTACTAGCGATCCCCGCACAGTAACACTATCCTACTCGGGACAATTTTTTATATTTACCAAGCCAATGAACCGACAAACCTGTACGTCTTTGGATTGTAGGAGGAAACCGAAGATCTCGGAGAAAGGTCACGGGGAGAACGTACAAACTCCGTACAGACAGCACCCGTAGTCGGGATCGAACCCGGGTCTCCGGCGCTGCATTCGCTGTAAGGCAGCGACTCTACCGCTGCGCCACCGTGACCGCGTGACCGGGAGGGGGAGTCAAGTCTTGCTTTGGTTTGATTGTGAAAGATCACTCAATGAAAATATCAACCACATACACTAAAAGGGAGTAAATAATCTAGTGACTTGCATGAATTGCTTGAGTTATATTTCACATGGCGTCATTGCCTATCATTCTAAGGCTTGCCCCTGTCTGGGCCTGGCTTCCCTGGAGATTGGCCTTCTGACTGGGCACACTGAATTGATTCTGTTAGGCCTATTAGAAGTTGTCGACCTTATTTTCAGCCTGCATTTTCATTAAACAGAACAACATTATGGGATCGTCAATGTAAGCCTCTCTAATGTGTAGGATCATTCATACTAAGCAGGAACTATACCAACCATGGAGACTTTACGAGGTGGCTGCATTAACTTCAGAACTTTGTTTACATGTCACATCTGAGGGGGAGCTCATGAGAGAAACTCACTTCTCCTTTATCTCACAAATTGAACATGTGAGAGATAGACGGCTGGCAATTAAGTTGTATTGCGACATCTCAGTGGATATTTTTAGGGCAGAGATGGATAGAAATGCTTAAGTTTAATGGATTTTTAATGTCGGCTCTTCACTAATATTAAATTATTAGGATGTTTCCACTTGTGGGAGAGTCTAGGACTGAAGGTCACAGCTTCAGAATTAAAGGACGTTCCTTTAGGAAGGAGTTGAGGAGCAATTTCTTTAGGCAGAGGGTGGCGAATCTGTGGTATTCTTTGCCACAGAAGGCTGAGGAGGCCAAGACAATTGATATTTTTAAGGCAGAGATAGGTAGATTCTTGATTAGTGTGGGTGTCAAGGGTTGTGGGGAGAAGGTAGGAGAATGGGGTTAGGAGGGAGAGATCGATCAGCTGTGATTGAATGGCGGAGTAGACTTGATGGGCCGAATGGCCTAATTCTGCTGCTATCACTTACGAACTTATGATCGCAGTCAGAAAATGTTATTAACACTGTGCTAGTGTTGGGTTATCAGTAGAAATGTTCAAGTGGCTCATTGGCAAAACCCAAAATAAAATCCAAGCTTGTGGTGACATTTGGATGGGTTTGGTATTGGTTTAGTTTATTTGAATCGTCACGTGTATCGAGATAGAATACAAAAGTTTTTTTTATTGTATGCTATCCAGTCAAATCATCGGCTACATGAATACAGTCAAACTATTACACAACAGGTTGTGCAAAGGGAATAAATTGAGCGCAGACGGTAAATGCTGCAGCTTTAGGGAATGTGCAGGTTAAAAGGTTAAAGGGCCGCAATGAGGTAGGTTTTGAGGTTGGGACTATGCTCCTGGTTTATAAGTGGTCAGAGCAATAGTCTTTGATAGTAGGGATGAAGCTGATCCTCAATCTGGTGGTGGGTGGTTTAGAGCTTCTCTATCTTCAGCGCAACAGGAGAGAAGAAGAGAGAGAATGATCAGAATGTAAATGATCCTTGATTACATAAGATCATGTGATAGGCGCAGAATTAGGCCATTCAGCTCATCAAGGCCACTCTGCCATTCAATCATGGCTGATCTATCTCTCCCTCCCAACCCCATTCTCCTGCCTTCAACTCATAAGGGGGGTTTGGGGAGATTAACCATATAGCCATATAACCATATAACAATTACAGCACGGAAACAGGCCCTCTCGGCCCTTCCAGTCCGTGCCGACCATTAGTTTTCCCCTAGTCCCATCTACCTGCACTCAGACCATACCCCTCCATTCCCTTCACGTCCATATACCTATCCACCTTACTCTTAAATGTTAAAATCGATCCTGCCTCCACCACTTCTGCTGGAAGCTCATTCCACACAGCCACCACCCTCTGAGTAAAGAAGTTCCCCCTCACGTTACCCCAAAACCTCTGTCCCTTAATTCTCATGTCATGCCCTCTTGTTTGAATCTTCCCTACCCTCAATGGGAAAAACGTATCCACGTCAACTCTGTCTATCCCTTTCATCATTTTAAAGACCTCAATCAAGTCCCCCCTTAACCTTCTGCGCTCCAAAGAATAAAGACCTAACTTGTTCAACCTTGCTCTGTAACATAGTTGCTGGAACCCTGGCAACATTCTAGTAAATCTCCTCTGTACTCTCTCTATTTTGTTGACATCCTTCCTATAACTAGGCGACCAAAATTGTACACCATACTCCAGAATTGGTCTTACCAATGCCTTGTACAATTTTAACATTACTTCCCTACTCCTATATTCAATGCTCTGATTTATAAAGGCCAGCACACCAAAGGCTTTCTTTGATTGAGGGGGGGTTTTATAGAAACTTACAAAATTCTTAAGGGGTTGGACTGGCTAGATGCAGGAAGATTGTTCCCGATGTTGGGGAACTCCAGAACAAGGGGTCACAGTTTAAGGATAAGGGGGAAGTCCTTTAGGACCGAGATGAGAAAATCATTTTTCACAGAGAGTGGTGAATCTGTGGAATTCTCTGCCACAGAAGGTAGTTGAGGCCAGTTCATTGGCCATATTTAAGAGGGAGTTAGATGTGGCCCTTGTGGCTAAAGGGATCAGGGGGTAAGGAGAGAAGGCAGGTACAGGATACTGAGTTGGATGATCAGCCATGATCCTATTGAATGGCGGTGCAGGCTCGAAGGGCCGAATGGCCTATTCCTGCACCTATTTTCTATGTTTCTATGTTTATATAACTCCTGATACCCGTACTAATCAAGAATCTATCTATATCTGCCTTAAATATATCCACTGACTTGGCCTCCACAGCCTTCTGTGGCAAATAATTCCGCAGATTCACCACCCTCTGACTAAAGAAATCACTCTTCGTCTCCTTCCTAAAAGAACGTATTTTAATTCTGAGCCTATGACCCCCTAGTCCTAGACTGTCCCACTAGTGAAAACATCCTCTCCACGTCCACTCTATCCAAGCCTTTCACTATTCTGTACGTTTCAATACCGTTGGCTGTTTTCCTGAGGCTGTGTGAAATGTGGACAGAGTCTTTGAGGTAGAGGCTTGTCGGTGTGATGGATGCATCCACAACTGTCAGCGATTTTGTGTGGGGATAGGCAGAGCAGTATCAGATCAAATTGTGATGCATCCTGATCGCACTTTCTATGTACTTCAGTAGAAATAAGTAAGTCATTGGATACATGCCAAATTTCTTCAGTCTATCTGCTACAAATATAGAAGAACATTTTGACCTTGCCGATAACGTATCATGTATCCATACACTGTGAACGGCTCAATTATAATCATGTATTGGCTTTTCGCTGACTGATTAGCACGCAACAAAAGCTTTTCACTGTACCTCAGTACACGTGACAACAAAATAAACTTAGCTAAACTAATGTAACATGGGCAATAGTAAAAATTAAGCTGCCTGTTACACATCCTTCTCTATTTTCCTTCCTATTAATGATAACAATAACAAAATGACCCGTCGTGTCCAATAACCAACATTCAATTCTGACCTCAGCTGCTGTTCAAGTAGAACTTGCATATAATCCTCGTGACCGTTGTTCCCTCCAGGTCCTCTAATTTTGCTCCTGCGTCTCCAAGAATGCTATTTTCTAGGTTCATAAATTCATAAGGAATAGGAGTAGAAGTAGGTCATTTGGCCCATCAAGTCTACTCCGCCATTCAATCAAAACTGATCAATCTCTCCCTCCTAACCCCATTCTCCTGCCTTCTCCCCATAACCTCTGATACCTGTACTAATCAAGAATCAATGACTTAAAAAAAATACCCACTCACTTGGCCTCCACAGCCTTCACCACCCTCTGACTAAAGAAATTTCTCCTCATCTCCTTCCTAAAAGAACGTCCTTTAATTCTGATTCTATGACCTCTAGTCCTAGACTCTCCCACTGGTGGAAACATCCTCCCCATATTCACTCTATCCAAGCCTTTTACTATACTGTATGTTTCAATAAAGTTCCCCCTCATTCTTCTGAACTCCAGTGAGTACAGGCCCAGTGCTGACAATCGCTCATCATAGGTTAACCTACTCATTCTTGGGATCATTCTTGTAAACCTCCTCTGGACCCTCTCCAGAGCCAGCACATCCTTCCTCAGGTATCGGGCCCAAAATTGCTCACAATATTCCAAATCTGTTCAGCGCCTTATAGAGCCTCAACATTACATCCCTATTTTGAAGCCCTCTTGAAATAATTGCCAGTATTCATGCTAGGTTAATTCACCACCATAAATTACTCCTTAGTGTGCGTAGATATTGGGAGAATCAGATAGGGGTGTGGTGGGCATCTGAGAGAGTATACATTACAGGGAACTGAGTGGGAATGAAACAGGATGAGTTTGCCCTGAAAGCCCATAAACTCCATGGGCTATCTGGTCTCCTTGTCAGATGAAAAATATTGACCATTAAATGTCTGTCTATAGACACTGTCTATTTTATACAAATAACTAAAGTCAAAATTACCTCCTTTTTTTCGTAATGTGTGCGAAGGTTTTGTTATTAGGTGACATACTGAATATGGGATGGTTAGGTTTAGGTTTGGAATTGTCACGTGTACGCAGGGGCAGTGAAAACCTTTGTTCTGACAGCTACCCAAACAGATCAGATATATCAAACATACAGGCACGGAAATCACGACCAAAACATACGGGGGACACAATTGTTTGGCGCCTGCGCCCGCGCGCACACGCGAGGCTTCGGCCATGGGCCCTGTGGACAGTAACATCGGGAGCTGGCCTGGTTGGTGACCGACTCCGAACTCCAGCAGCAGCAGCTTCTTCGTGGGGCTTGAATCTGCCCGTTCACGGGGTCTTTCGTCGGCTGATAAAGTCTGGATTACAAAACATGGGGGGGGATTGTCCCCCAACTCTCAAAGCATGAGGGGGGTGGGACGTGTCTCCCCCCCCACCCCCACCCCCCAGGAATTTCGCCCGTGCAAATGTAGATCCAATCAAGCCAACCTCAAGTACAGTTGACAGAGCAAAAGAGGAAGATACAGAGTGCAGAATATAGTTCTCAGATTTGCAGCGCTTCAGTTTCCAATACAAAGTCTAATATCTGAAATTCAGTAGAGGTGAATGGGACAGTACCTTAGCTTAAGGAAGGACCGTTCAGAAAGCAGATTACAGAGTGGAAGAAGCTGAGTCTGAAGGTGGGACTCGACCCGAAACGTCACCCATTCCTTCTCTCCAGAGATGCTGCCTGTCCCGCTGAGTTACTCCAGCATTTTGTGCCCATCTTCGGATTCGGCGGTTCCCTTCTACACCAGCTTTTTTCTGAGTCTGGTAGTGTGCGCTTTCAAACTTCTGTACCTTTGACCAGACGGGAAAAGGTAAATCTCTAATGATTTTTAACAAAGATAAATCATGACTAATTTTGGCTTGTCCTAAATCAGCTTTGTAATTGAACTTTCAGAGTTATCGGATTTCAGAAGTTATCTGCCGTAATCAGAATTAAAGCTGTTATACATTAGATGAGACCACTGGCAGAATTTGTACTGAAATCATTCACTCAGTAGAGCAGTGTAATTCCTGTGGCATGTTTTTAAGGCTACGTATTACAGCGTAACCTGTTGTAGACTTTTTATTAAGATCACACACCATTTGTCAAGAATCAAATGGTAGTTTGTTGACATTTAACTGGGAATTTGTTTCAAATAACTATGAAAACAGCTTCATGAAAAAAAATGGCCAAAAATATTCTGGCCAACTGGTCCTGTGTCAGCAGCTTTTAAATTATTAAATCTTTCCTGATTCCGTTAGTTATTGAGTTGAACTTAATAAATCAACTTGTGCGGCACATGGACTCAGCGGTAGAGTTGCTGCCTTACAGCTCCAGAGACCCAGGTTCGATCCTGACTCTGGGTGCTGTCTGAACGGAGTTTGCACATTGTCCCCGTGACCCGCGTGGGTTTTCTTGAGTGCATCTCCAGTTTCCTCCCACACTCCAAAGAGGTACAGGTTTGTAGGATAATTGGCTTGGTATCATTGTAAATTGTCTCTAGTGTGTGCAGGATAGTGTTAGTGTGCGGGGATCACTGGTTGGGGTAGACTCAGTGGGCCGAAGGGCCTGATTCCACGCTGCATCCCTGAACTAAACTAAACCTCTTACTATTGCTGTGAAATCAAATTCACTAACGGGATGCAGAATACAGGATTTTTTTTCCAATATCTTTTAGATTGAGGTACACTTATTGCATTATGATTCCAAAGAGGAAGATCACCTTGTAAAATGCAACCATGATTATACTTTTGAAATCTTCTCATGGTCCTTTAAACGTATTGACCTAATGATGATAACTTTAATCTTTCATAGTGGATTGACATTTTTTCACCCCAGCATTACTGTCGTGGGTAAACATAGAAACATGGAAAACAGGTGCAGGAGTAGGCCCTTCGAGCCAGCACAGCATCAAAATATCTTTGCTGCTAAATTCAGTCTATGTACCAATTGCTTGGATGTTCCTTGCTCAGGTATTTCTAATGTTACCAATGTAAGCAACCAGATTTGTAGCAGTATGTACTTGGACATCTTTTTAATAAGCATCTGGTTGAAAGTATTGGTAACGCCTTTAGTTTAGTTTAGTTGAGAGACACAGCACTGAAACGAGACCTTTGGTTCACTGAGTCCACACCGACCAGCGATCGGTGTCACGCCAGCACTATCCTACACAATAGGGACAATTTACAATGTTTACCAAACCCCAAGTAACCTGTACGTCTTTGGAGTGTGGGAGGAAACTGGAGCACCCGAGGAAAACTCGCGCAGTCACGGGGAGAACGTACAAACTCCGTACAGACAGCGCCCGTAGTCGGGCTGGAACCCGGGTCTCCGGTGCTGAATGGCAGCAAGTCTACTGCTCTGCTGCCCTGTTAGAAATATTCAGCATTGGCAAAGTTGCAGGGTCAGTGATACGACAAAGCTTGCTGTGTCATTGAATGGTTCAAGTTTGCTGTTTCTCAACTTCTTTTTCACACACACAATTTCTTCTGCCATCATTTCAGACTTCCTGCATCTGCAGGATTTTGGTTTTCCTTTTCCCACACGATCTTTTATGTTTCAAAAAGATATCTCCCATTTTCACTTATTGAACCTAATAGGCTTAACCTGCCCAACATTTCCTGCTAACTTGACCTTTTTAATCCAATGAATTAACATGATACATTTTCTTTGATCTGTCTCTAAAATAAGAATAGCCCTACTTATGTAAGACAGACTAAAAAATATGTGGTAACCCTGCTGTTGTCTCACCGACGCTCTGTGTGGTTCCCTACTGTGTGCTTCCGTAATTTTGCACATTATTCCTTATACTATAATGAATAATGTGCCACTGGCATTAGCAACTCAGCAAACCAGGGGGCTGCTGCTCGATGCCAAGGTCTATTCACTGCAAACCCAACTTGAACGTGCCCCCACATACCATGAAATGTAATTGAATATGATGAGCATGTCTGGACTGCTCCACAGGACCCTTGCGGTGTGTGTCAGAGTGAATCACAAGTTCACTGAGTTGGATGATCAGCCATGATCATATTGAATGGCGGTGCAGGCTCGAAGGGCCGAATGGCCTACTCCTGCACCTAATTTCTATGTTTCTATGTTTCTACAAGATTTGTGATGAGTTGCTACCAACTTTACCACTGTGTTTAGGAACAGCTACTTCCCCACAGCCATTAGGCTATTAAACACTACAACCTCCAAATAATGTCTGAATGGCATAGAATATTATTGTTATTATTGCAGTATTATTGTTTGCTTTTTTTTTACGTGTACATATGTTTAGTTTGGTTTAGTTTAGAGATACAAGCGCGCACCGAGTCCGCTCCGACCAACGGTCCCTGCACTATCCTACACACACTCGGAACAATTTACACTTATTCCAAACCTACAAGCCTGTACGTCTTTGGATTGTGGGAGGGAACCGAAGATCTCGGAGAAAACACACGCAAGGTCACAGGGAAAGCATACAAAGCTGTGTACAGACGGCACCGGTTGTCGGGATCGAACCCAGGTCTCTGGTGCTGCAAGTGCTGTAAGGCAGCCACTCTACCACTGCACCACCGAGCCGCCCAAATACATGTGCGTGTGTGTATATATGCATATGTATGTGTGTGTGGAAATATATATATATGTTTATGTGAGTATGTGTGTGTGTACACACTGAACTTTCTTTCCTCGTTTATTATTTTGTTTAGTGTACTGATTGCATTTTTATATTCTGTTGTGAATTATATTCATAATTATATTCTGTTGTGCTGCAGCAAGTAAGAATTTCATTGCTCTACCTGGGACATATGACAATAAAATACTCTTGCCTTGACTCTTAAACAGCTCTCGCGTACAGGAGTTTGACCTGTGGCACTGACAACAGCGTATCCACATTGTTTGTCTGGAGGGTCTCCTTGGCCTCTGTGAAGATTGAAATTCTTTCCACCGCCTGCTGCAGATCCTCTAGTTGCTGCAGATTATTCCATTCAATTAGACTATCCTACCCCTGTAGAACAATCTACAGTTGGCAACGAGGGCAGAGCTGTAGATGATGTAGACATGGATTTCAGTAAGGCGTTGGACAAGGTTTTGCATGGTAGGCTGCTCTGGAAGGTTAGATCGCATGGGATCCAAGGTGAGATAGCTGAATAGATAGAAAATCAGCTTTGTGGAAGGAAGCAGAGGGTGATGGTGGAAGGTTGCTTCTCGGACTGGAGGCCTGTGAATAATGGTGTGTCTCAGGGTTCGGTGCGGGGCCTGTTACAGTTTGTCATCTACATCAATAATTTAAATGGGAAGATACATAGCAAGATTAGCAAGTTTGCTGATGATACAAAAGTGGGTGGCTTTGCAGATAGTGAAGATGGTTGTGAAAAATTGCAGCAGGATCTTGATTGATTGGCCAGGTGGGCTGAGGATTCGTTGTTGGAATTTAATACAGAGAAATGTGAGGTGGTGCTTTTTCGGAATTCTAACAAAGACAGGACTTACACAGTGAATGGTCGGGCTCTGGGTAGTGTTGTAGAGCAGAGGGATCTAGGAGTGCAGGTGCATGGTTCCTTGAAGGTCGAGTCGCAGGTAGATAAGGTGGTCAAAAAGACCTTTGGCACATTGGCCTTCATCAGTCAGAGTATTGAGTACAGAAGTTGGGAGGACATGTTGCAGTTGTATAAGGCGCTGGTGAGACCGCATTTGGAGTATTGTGTTCAGTTCTGGGCACCATGTTATAGGAAAGATGTTATCAAGCTGGAAAGGGTACAGAGAAGACTTTTGAGCGTATTGCCAGGACTAGAGGATCTGAGTTGAGTAGGATGGGATTCCATTCCTTGGCATGCAAGAGGATGAGGGGCGATCTTATAAAGGTGCATAAAATCATGAGAGGAATAGACTGGGTAGAGGCACAGAGACTCACCCGAGTGTTGTAGATCCACCTGGTGGTGTAATAAAATAAATAATAAAATCTTAGGAAAATTCTGAGCTTGAGGCGGATGCACTTGCTGTGTGGCCCTTCAGACATAAACCTACAGGAGCTGCTAAGGAAGGTTCAAATAGTCCTAATCTTGGTCTTCATTAACTTAGTTCAAGTTATTTTGCATTATTTTGCATGACATGAATGTAATTGTGACTACAATTATCTTAATAATACACATGTTCCCCATGTTGGGGGAATCCAGAACCAGGGGTCACAGTTTAAGAATAAGGGGTAGGCCATTTAGGACTGAGATGAAGACAAATGTTTTCACCCAGAGAGTTGTGAATCTGTGGAATTCTCTGCCACAGGAGGCCAATTCACTGGATGTTTTCAAGAGAGAGGTAGATAGAGCTCTTAGGGCTAACAGAATCAACGGATAGGGGAGAAAGCAGGGACAGGGTACTGATTCTGGATGATCAGCCATGATCATATTGAATGGTGGTGCTGGCTTGAAAGGCCGAATGACCTACTCCTGCACGTATTTGCTATGTTTCTATATTTCCATCTTAAAAGTACAATTTTTCTTAATTGTTTAAAACATATTTTCACATTCTTGAATCTGAACTTTTTCTCTGAATACCAGGAACATTTTAAAAACAGTGGAACATGATTTTTGATTGCAATGAGCTGCAATCAGGGTGGTCCCGATGAGATGTTTGGTCACCTGGTGCTCCTGATACAGCTTGCAAGGAGATCTCTGATACAGTGACTACTGTGGAGTCACAATGGGTCATTTTGGCAGAGGGGTATAGGGTTCACAAGAGGAACAAGAGGAACAAGTGTAAGGCTTGCGGTTTCTTGCTGCTATTGAACCTTCCTCCCTGATTATCTTTCAGCAAATCTCTCCAAATGTTAACCTTCTCTTGGCAGTGGCTTGATAAGCAATTGCTTTGAGTGATACTCGCTTGTGCACTGCATGGGGGAGACAAGTAAGTTAACCGGCCAACCACACGGTGGTCATGGTGGCGATCATGGTGGGCAGCGGGAGAGTTGCTGCCTTACAAGCGCTTGCAGTGCCGGAGACCCGGGTTCGATCCCGACTAGGGTGCTGTCTGCACGGAGTTTTCCTTGTGACCTGCATGGGTTTTCTCCGAGATCTTCCTTGCACACTCCAAAGATGTACAGATTTATAGGTTAATAGGCTAGGTGTATGTGTAAAATTGTCCCTAATGTGTGTAGGATAGTGTTAATGTGCCGAGATCACTGGCTGGTGCGGATTCGGTGGGCCGGAAGGCCTGTTTCCACGCTGTATCTCTAAACTAAAACCAAAAACACTTCCGTCTTAACACACACACACACACAAGCTGTTGTGAAATCTTTTGTCATTTAGTAACTTCTGCTTGTGATCTTCTTTCTTCAGTATCTGTGCAATTAGTCAATTAGTCATTTAAAAAAATAATTAAAAGCAAATAAAAACCTGCAGATATTGTAAATCTGAAATAGAGAAGGAACCAGCTGCAAACATTGTGTAGGAAGGAACTGCATATGCTGGTGTAGGCCGAAAAAAGACGCAAAGTAACTCAGCGGGACAGGCAGCATCTCTGAAGAGAAGGAAAGGGTGGCCTTTCGGGTAGTTTATAAGAATTGGAAAAGTGAGAGAAAAAGGGTCTTCCCACCCCTTCCTTTGTAACTTAAAAGAGCAAAGGGAGTGATTTGTGAGAGTCAAAACCAATAAAATTTACCTGACACAGATATTGTTGATATCAGATCAATGTTCGCTATTCACTATCTGAGATGGTGTTTGGACAAGTAAGCAATTCATTGTTATGTTTCAGTACGTACGATAATGAAACACTCTTGACTTTCTTGTCTCTTTGACAACCTTTTGTCACCTGGTCACAGATATTCCCTTTGTTTATTTACTCCTCCATCACCTTGTCTGCAACTGACCTCTCACTTTTCTTCTTCTTCTTCTTTCGTGTGGCGTGCACAGCCTAAAGTTGCACAACTTGTTCTATTTGATCTTCCGTGTGTGCACGTCGAGTTGATTGCATTAGTCGAAACAGGGCGGACCACGTGAAGGTTGCAATCTTCCACCCCACCTCTCACTATTCCAATTCAAAACATGACATGATTTGCAAATCTTCTGTGACTATTCAGCTCCTAAGGCCACCTGTGATATTTGCTTCTTCATATAAATATGTATGCCTTGGATATAAATACATTAAATTTGCCTGACGGTGTCTGAAAGTGACACTGTATTTTTGTGCAATCTCTGCTGGCTTGGCAACTGCCCGCTGGAAAACAAATGTTAATGTTTAATGTATTTTCTATGTCAGCTATGCACTAATATTAAATTATTAGGACGTTTCCACTAGTGGGAGAGTCTAAGACTAGAGGCCATAGCCTCAGAATTAAAGGACGTTCCTTTAGGAAGGAGATGAGGAGGAATTTCTTTCGTCAGAGGGTGGAATTCTTTGCCACAGAAGGCTGTGAAAGCCAAGACAATTGATATTTTTAACGCAGAGATAGATAGATTCTTGATTAGTACGGGTGTCAGGGGTTATGGGGAGAAGGCAGGAGAATGGGGTTAGGAGGGAGAGATAGATCAGCCATGATTGAATGGTGGAGTAGACCTGATGGGCCAAATGGCTTAATTCTTCTCCCATCACTTATGACATAGAAACATAGAAACATAGAAATTAGGTGCAGGAGTAGGCCATTCAGCCCTTCGAGCCTGCACCGCCATTCAATATGATCATGGCTGATCATCCAACTCAGTATCCCGTACCTGCCTTCTCTCCATACCCTCTGATCCCCTTAGCCACAAGGGCCACATCCAACTCACTTTTAAATATAGCCAATGAACTGGCCTCAACTACCCTCTGTGGCAGAGAGTTCCAGAGACTCACCACTCTCTGTTTAATCATGATGACCTCATGATTAAAGCATCCAGGCATTTAAAAAAAAATAATAATGGTTGGCTGGTGTGTGAAGATGTTGTGTGTTGTGATACTGCTCCCAGCAGATCCATTCCGATTGTAAAACAAGCAATTTTGTGGCGCAGGAAATGTGGTAAACAATTTGAGCGACATAAATTCTCCAAAATAGAAGAAGCAGGTGGATTATGTAGTCTGCTCTTGTTTTTCTTGGTGATGGCCAGGGTTTCCATGCATTTCCTCTTGAATAGCACACTGGGATCTTTTGCATTCACCTGAGAGGACGGATTGGCTCTCAGTTTAATGAGTCAACTAATAACTCAACTATTGACACAATTAGGCGGCACGGTGGCGTAGAGATAGGGCTACTGCTTTACAGCGCCAGAGACCCGGGTTCAATCCTGACTACGGGCATTTATCTGTTCGGAGTTTGTACGTTCTCCCTGTGACCTGCGAGGGGTTGTCTCCGAGATGTTTGGTTTCCTCCCACACTCCAAAGACGTGCAGGTTTGCAAGTTAGTTGGCTTGTTATAAATGTTAGAATTGTCCCTAATGTGTGTAGGGTAGTGTTAATGTGCAGCGATCGCTGGTTGGCGTGGCTTGGTGGGCCTGCGTCTAAGCTGTATCTCTAAACTAAACAGAAAGAAACATATGCAAATGAAGGTTTCCCCTCAGCACTGCAGTGGAGGGTCTCCCTCTCTCGCCTTGAGATCAAATCTCTGGAGTGGTGCTTGAACCAGTGATCTGATTCAGAGGCATGCATTGGACTTTAGATATCTTCTAGAAGTTCAATACCATAGGTAAAACAATTGAATCAATAGGCAATTAAAATACATGGTCGATGACATAGTGCTGCATTGGAGCGATGGTTATTTTCATCTGGATTCTGGAAACACAGCTTCTATTCCCATAACTCTCTGACCTATTTTGACCGAGTAAAAATCTTGCAACTGTTCTATAAAAAATTAACTGTTCTTGCATGGAGGGTGCGGGTTCTATTCGGGGTTAGCCATTGCTTGCGATGGAGGTCAAAGCCCGGCGGTTTCACGGTTGGGTCTGTGATGACCTCTCTGTTGTTGGTACACAAAAAGCTGGAGAAACTCAGCGGGTGCAGCTTCTCATTTTCACACCACAAACAGCTTACAATGGCTTGTTCCCTTTATCACCGATACTTTTTTGCATATCTTTCACTCATTGTTCCTTATCTCTCCACATCACCGTCTATATCTCTCGTTTCCCTGATCCCTGACCAGTCTGAAGAAGGGTCTCGGCCCGAAACGTCGCCTATCTCCTTCGCTCCTTAGATGCTGCTGCACCCGCTGAGTTTCTCCAGCTTTTTGTGTACCCTCGATTCTCCAGCATCTGCAGTTCCTTCTTTGATGAAATCTCTGTTGTTGGTGTTGGCCTGGCGTGCAGCAGTGTCACTAAAGAGCACTTTTGTACTCCATAATTATGAATGGGAGGAATTGGGGAATATTCAGTCTCCATTATAATTTAGTGTGTGTGTGTGTGTGTGTGTGTGTGTGTGGTCGGTGAATCACTTGGTGAGAATGGCATTGGACTTCGATAGCATTAACGGTTGAATAACCCACTGAGATTCATCTGTCATGTGATGTACTTACACAAGACATTCGCATGCCTTAGCAAAAGTCAATGCCTCACACAACATTAACGATTTGCAGTCATCTAGCAATGTTGAAAAAAATATGAGTGTCATCCATCAATATCAAATACTAACAAGATTTCAACAATTTGTCAAAATTGCTGTGCATCTTTTTGGAAGCGAAGAGCCATACTGTCTCCATGACTGCTGGTCTAGTCTCAGAGAGAAGTAAATGTACTCTGCACTTTTTGAAGAAAGTGCTCCATAACATTATGTAACAGAGAACAGCAAGCAATCTGATTTCTCTCATCTCCAACTTCATCCTCACATAGAAAGATGCAATGACACAACTAGGGGAGTTGCTGCCTCACAGCAGCAAAGACCCGGGTTCAATTCAAACCTCGGGTGCTCAACTGTGGAGTTCGCACCTTCTCCCTGGGGCCACGTGGGTTTCCTCCTGGTGCTCCGGTTTCTTCCCATATCTCAAAGGCATGTGCTTTTGTGGTTTAATTGTCCTCTGTACATAACACCTCCTGTGAGGGAGTGTATGTGAAAGTGGGATAACATAGAACTAGTGTGGAGTGGTCGGCATGAACTGGAAGGCTGAAGGGCCTGTTTCCATTCTGTATCTGTCAATCAATCAATCAATGAAAGGCTCTTGCCATGATGTTGTGCTGTGGTTACACTTGTGGTTGTGGCAAATGACAACTTCATTGAGTATATCCTTATTAATGTACCGATGCTTCACACGTTGTCCTTCTTCGAGGTTCAGGAAGAAGAATTGCTCGGTGAAGACCTGTTGTGTGTATGGCTCCTGTGACCTGCGCTTCCCAATCCCATACATGCTCCATTTCACGTCAAGTCAAGTGGGGTTTGTTGTCAGATGAGCAGGTACAGTGTGGTGCAAATATGTTGAAAGTCTTACTTTTAACAGGGCGGACACGATGGCGCAGCGGTAGAGTTGCTGCCTTGTGGCGAATGCAGCGTCGGAGACCTGGGTTCGATCCCGACTACGGGTGCTGTCTGTACGGAGTTTGTATGTTCTCCCCGTGATCTGCATGGGTTGTCTATATACCTTCCCTTTCCTCTATCCACTAGGGGCGCTGGACTGCCAGCAGCCCGTTTGTTTTTCCATTTAAAAAACATTTTTAGTCAGTTTAAAGTTTGTTTTTGGGGGAAACTTTAACTTTTCTATGTGGGGGAGGGGGGCAGGGTAAGGGGGAAACTAACTCCCAGTCGCTTCCTGGCGGGGACGCGACTATTTCTCCGAGTCGCGTCCTCGCCCCCCACCTCACGGCCTACCTCCTGGATCGGAGCGGCCTTTCCTGCCGGGGACCGGAAACCAGACCAGAGCTGCAACAGCGGTGGCGCGGCGCTGGAGTCACCACGGAGCGGGCGATGCCTACCAGGGTCGCCGTTGGAGCTCCGGAGCGTTGGGCCGCTGCTCCAACATCGTGGAGCTCTGGTCTAGAGAGCTCCCAATGTAGGCGGAGCTGACCATCATTGTGGAGTCCTGGGGCCCTTTGCCGAGGGCCTCCAGTGTTGCATCTCCACCCGGCGCGGCCAGTGGACTTTGGGAGCCGCGGACTCCAGTGGGATGGGGCCAACTCGGGATCCAGGCCACTGAGGAGGTCCCCCAGCCCCGACGTCGGACTTACATCACCCCGGGGAGCGGGCCTGAACATCGGGCCGCCTGTAGCGGCGACTGCAGGGGGCTCGGGGTGTCCCCGACCACGGGGGAACAGTGGGGAACATCAGGGGAAGAGACAGTGACTTTGGTGCCTTCCCTCACAGTAGGAAATTTTGATCCTGCTGTGGGGGGATGTTTTATGTTGAATCCTATCTACTCCATGTTGTGCTCTTTATTTTTACTGTATGGCTGTATTTCGCTGTGCCAATTGGCACATGTGACAAATAAATGCATCTTATCTTATCTTATCTTATCCTCCCACACTCCAAAGACGTACAGGTTTGTAGGTTAATTGGCTAAGTCAATGTAAAAATTGTCCCTAGTGTGTGTAGGATAGTGTTAATGTGCGGGGATCGCTGGTCAGCGCGGACCCGGTGGGCCAAAGGGCCTGTTTCTGCGATGTATCTCTAAACTAAACCAAACAGCATCACCAGCAGATAGATTAATACACAAAAACACATTATACATAAATTACACATTACATTTCTCAAAGAAAGAAGACTGTGCAATATAAAAACATTAGAGCAAAACACTATTATATAATTGAACGAGTCTAAGAGGTGGACCAGAGTGTCCTGTTGACAAGATAGGATTAGAGTTCAGGTCGGTTGAAGAACCTGATGGTTTTAGGAAAATCGCTGTTCCTAGCGTTGGTGGTGTGGGACTTCGAATGTCTGTACCTCCTGCCCGATGGCAGCAGTTTGAAGCGGTCATAGCCCGGATGGTGAGGATCCTTGAAGATCATAAGGGATAGGATTAGAATTAGGCCTTTCAGCCCATCAAGTCTACCCCGCCATTCAATCATGGCTGATCTATCTCTCCCTCCCAACCCCATTTTCCTGCCTTCTCCCCATAACATCTGGTACCCGTACTAATCAAGAATCTATCTATCTCTGCCTTAATTCATTTGAACTTCTTTTGAGGTCCAAATGACAATAAATTTGTGTTGTATTGTATATTAAAAATATCCACTGATTTATCCTCCACAGCCTTCTGTGGCAAAGAATTCCACAGATTCACCACCCTCTTACTAAATAAATGTATCTTCATCTCCTTCCTAAAAGAACATCCTTTAATTCTGAGGCTATGACCTTTATTCCTAGACTCTCCCACTAGTGGTAGCATCTTCTCCACATCCACTCTATCCAAACCTTTTGTTATCATCCGCAAACTTGGCCACAAAGCCTTCAGTCTCCTCGTCCAAATCATTAATATACAACGTGAAGAGTAGCGGCCCCAGCACTGAGCCCTCCGCTAGTCGCTGGCAGCCAACCTGAAAAAGCCCCCTTTGTTGCCACTCTTTGTCTTCTGCCATTCAGCCAACATGCTATCCATGCTAGAATCTGCCCTTTGATACCATGGGCTCTCATCTTCCTCAGCAGCCTAAGGTGCGCCACCTTATCAAAGGCTTTCTGAAAATGAGGACCTGATGATGAGGATCCTCACTTGATGAGGATGCCGCCTTCTAGAAGCAACGTCTCATGTAGATGCTTTTGATGGAGGGCAGGACTGTGCCAAGAAACTGGACTGGGCCGCGTCCACCATTCTCCACTCTCTGCAGCTTCTTGCGTCCCCGCGTGTGGAGATTGTGACAGCAGACCACGATGCCACTGATCAGGATATTTTCGACACATCCATCTATGGCCGTAAACTTCCAAGACATTGGAGGTGCTGGCATGTGGAATGCCTACTGCTGCCCCCATCACCGGGTTGAGAGAAGGGTCGAATTGGCAGCTCAACGTGTTGCGATTCAGATGCTTTAGATGCGATAGGGGAGGATATAAAAGAGGTGCACAACTGATTAGGGAGAATGTCACAGCAACACTTAGAGAGTTTAAACCAGCATCTGCAGTTCCTTCCAAAACACTTTTTGTGAAAGGGCAGCCTGAAGGGTTCATCTATATCAGTAGGGCTCAGAAATGAGAAAGGTGTAATCTTAATGATGGGGTTACATTATAACCATTTATAATATATATTACTGGGGATTATACTGTTTGTTGATGAAATATAGAAACATAGAAAATAGGTGCAGGAGTAGGCTATAAGGCCCTTCAAGCCAGCACCATGGCTGATCATCCTAAGTCACTTTGATGACCACTTGATGACTTTTACTCCTTGAGAAAACCATGGAAAGTGTTAAACATTTATAGATTCCCAGCAGCTAAAGTCTATTAATATCTAAACTGGTGATGATCCTTTTAAGTGACATTGGTGTGTGTGTGGTCCTCCCAGCTTTCAAGCACTGTTTAAGGTTGAGGGAGGTGAGCTGAATCTGTTAGCAATCATGCACTTGTATACACACACACACGTGAACCCATTCATAGACACTCATGCCTATTGACTCCTCCTCATCTTCCCCCCCCTCACCCCTTCTCTTCTTGATGCCTCTCACCCTCAGTCCTTCCTTCCCTTCATCGCCCTCGCCTCGCCTAACCTTACCACACCTCAAATCCTCCTTCACCAATCTCCCTTTTCACGCTCACCTCTCCATTGCTTCTTGCCAAGTGGACCTCTCCTACCTTCCCTGCACCAGGCACACTGCTCGTCTTGGCCTCTTCGTTAACCTGCTATTAAGGGACCAGGACTGGAGTCAGCCAACGTTCTGGGCATGGAATCAGGCAGCCTTAGTGATGACGCTGATATATAACTGGAATCTCACGCCACCAAAAAAGCCAACTGTTGCAAGTGCTGGAAATAAGAAACATAAACAGAAAATACTGAATAATAGGTTAGCTTTAGTTTAGTTTAGAGATACTGCAAGGAAACAGGTCCTCCGGCCCATCGGGTCCGCCCCGACCAGCGATCGCTGCACATTAACACTATCCTACACATATTTATAATTTTACCAAGCCAATTAACCTACGAACCTGTACGTCTTTGGAATGTGGGAGGAAACCAGAGCTCCCGGCGAAAACACACACAGGTCACGGGGAGAGTGTACAAACTCCGTACAGACAGCACCCAAAGTCCACCAAGGTGTCCACCATGGGCCAATCAAATCCCTCACACCTGTATCCACCTATCACTTGCCAGGCTTAGTCACACCACCCTGCGCTTTTCCAACTTTTCCCCCCCCCCCCGCCGCCCCACTGGATGACTTCTAAAATCAGTCTGAAGAAGAGCCGTGACTGCAATTTAATATTCATTTCCTCCGGACGTGCTGCCCAACCGGCTAAGTTACTCCAGCAATCTACGTGTTTTATTTTAATGGTAATTAGCCAGGTTGCATTTGTTCCGCTTTTCTTGTGAAGGTAATATTCTGGGCAATCTGCTACATTATGAGCGAAGTGCTATTGTCGCGACTGTATTGGTACAGGTCAGCTAGAGCCAGCCAGCTCTGGATCACAAGCCTTCTGTCCAGCAACTGAGATGTTGTCGAAGATAGACACAAAGTACTGGAGTAACTCAGCGGGTCGGGCAGCATCTCTGGAGAAATATAATTGGTTCACCCATTCTTTCAGTCTACTTTCTTCAGACTGAACGTAGAGGGGGGAGGGTGGGTGTTGTGGGGGGGGGGGGGGGGGGGGGGGGGTGAAGAAAAGACCAGGACCACACAGGGCCAGCCACAAATGACCTCAGGCAGAGCGGTCCCTGGTAGGGTCCATTGTTGTTTAGGGAAGGTGTGATCTCAAGAGAAACTATGTGGAGAACTGTGGAACTGGTGAAACGACTAGGGTGGAGGAAGGGGTCAAGGACTGTGGGGGGAAGGTGGTATGAGATGAAGTGAATTAAAATTAAATTCAAAGTTCATACCGTTGGGTTGTAAGCTACCCAAGCGGAATATGCGGTGCTGTTCCTCCGGTTTGCGTGTGGCATCATGTTTGGAAAGGAGGAGGCCCAAGATAGAAAGGTCAATGTTTGAATGGGAAGGGGAGTTGAAATGGTTGGCAACCGCGGGATCCCGTAGGCCTCAGCGGACCGAGCGTAATGTTGTGCTTGGTTATATCTAATGTTCTCAGTAGTGTCTTGATATCATGTGGGATATATTGTGATGATGGGAAGGGGCTGAGTTGTATCATCTTTTGACATTTCTGGCTGGACGCATTCACGATTGAATGGAGATTCAGGACGGAGATCTGACTGTCATGATAGTTTACCTACTCTAGAGGGTAGGCATCGGAAGGCATAAATTGAATGGGATAAGGTTTGGCAGGAATAAACCCTTAATAGGTACACCGACCAGAAAGGTTGGCAAGGGAACTGAATGAGGCATTTAGGATTTCTGCAATCGATTACCTTGTAGGCCTTTAAAGGGTACGGGTTTCAGAGGTTATGGGGAAAGGCAGGAGAATGGGGCTAGGAGGGAGCGATAGATCAGCCACGATCGAATGGCGGAGTAGACTTGATGGTCTGAATGGCCTAATTCTGCTCCTATCACTTATGAACTTATGAAAGAAGAATGAACTGCTGCCATACGTTCACCAGTGTAAATTAAGTCCTGTGATTGGTAATTGTAGCTCCAAAAGAAATTGTAGCTTGGTTTATTAAGTCCAAAATCAGACCAAGGTGAGAGTTTTCCATAATGCGCTTTGAGTTTTTGATTAATCTGAATCTGAATTGTAATTTGAAAATATGAATGGGTGGAATTCTTTGTTGAAAGCTGCTGCAGATGTACATTCCATCATGAAAGGTTGGGTTATTGGTGGGAGGGTGCTAATGGCTATATCTTGGCATGGGTGACGAAAGACACAAAAAGCTGGAGTAACTCAGCGGGGCAGGAGAAATCTCTGGAGGGATGGAATGGGTCGAGACCCTCCGGCAGACTGAGAGTCAGGGGACAGGGAACCGAGAGAGATGAAAAGGTTAATGAAAGGACATGCAAAAAGACAGATCAAAGCCAGCAACGATAATCAAGGAAAGATGGAGTCCATTGTGGGCTGTGGGGAAGGTGATAATGCGTAATACAAACCATGAAATGCAGCGAGATGGCAGTGAAACTAAGACGATGACTGGGATGGGGGTGGGACGGAGAGAGAGGGGATGCAAGGGTTAATGAACGACTGCCTCCATATCTGTGCTGGTGATTAAGCAGCATGATCTACTGACTGCATTAGATATGGTGCAAACTGTCACCCGTCTGGTTGGTCATAAGCACTAAGCTGATACAAGATTATTTTATTAATTGCAGCTTGGTCGAAAGTCCTCGTGGAAGGGAGGACACACGTGGGCTGAAATTGAGAAGCAATGTAACATGTTTCATTCAGTGGTCGCCTTTTTCAATACCTATCTGTCATGAGGAGTTTCAGTTATAATAATGACTGGATTCCAATGAAGAAATGTCTTGCCTTTCTGCAAGGATCTATTTGTCATGTCAAATTAAAAAAAAAAATTCAATCCTTCAACAGTAATTCCCCGGGGAAGCAGGCTCTTTCTAAAAATATAAATGATGTGTCAAAATCCATGAACAACAGTCTGTGTTTTTACACATCATCAATCTGCTCCTCAAACAATGATATTTGATA
This sequence comes from Okamejei kenojei, assembly GCA_035221665.1. NCBI lineage: Eukaryota > Metazoa > Chordata > Chondrichthyes > Rajiformes > Rajidae > Okamejei > Okamejei kenojei. Next base: position 9,373,613 of record CM069131.1, read on the forward strand.
GAATTGTTCTTTGGAAATATGTTGCTGCCTTCAATAATGGTACTTTTATCAGATAAATGTACCGTAAAGTACCACACCGATTTGGTTAATGTTCACATTAATTCTTCTGAATTCAATCAAAGTTTCAGTCGGTTGTGAACAACTGGAAGACTTTAATATATTATACTTTAATACATTATATGTGGCTCGACTGTTCCAGTTTAGGGGGTTTCAATATATTAAGCAAGGGGGTCTGGGCGGGGATAGTGAGGAAATCATATTCAGCTGTAAATGAAAATAACAAAAAGTTGCAGAAGCAATGTGTAGGAGGGAACCGCAGTTGCTCATTTACACAGAAGATGGACACAAAAAGCTGGAGTAACTCAGCGGGGCAGGCAGCATCTCTGGTGAGAAGGAATGGGTGACGTTTCGGGTCGAGACCCTACTTCCCTACTAGTTAGGGAAATGAGAGATATAGACGATGATGTAGCGAGATAAAGAACAATGAATGAAAGATATGCAGAGTGCTGGAAATCTGAAATAAAGTCAAAAAGTGCTGGGAACACCCAGCATGTTAGGAACAATGAAGGACCCGGCGTGGGTGGACAGCCATGGGGGGGGACGACGACAAAGGCTGTCCTGGCATGGGATACTTTGTAACTTTGTCAGTGGCCTTTATGTGGCGACTATTTGCATACATTGGGCATGCAAGCAAAGAATTTCACTGTTACTTGTCACATATGACAATCAAGCATTCATTCATAAAGTATTCATTAATTCATCCATTGGAATGTTTCAGGCCAATGGTCCTTCAATGGAATACATATTTAATACACCCAAAGAAGGGTCCAAATCTGAAACGTCACCTATCCATGTCGTCCAGAGACACTGCTTGACAGGTTGAGTTGTTCAAGCACTTGGCGTCCAGAATTCTTGACAGCGTAATCTGTGAAGTCGTCCAGTATTCTTACTGGTTTTCCGGTATTTTTTATGGAGTTCCTCTTCTTGGAATCAGAGGCCAACACTAGACTGGTGCATCATCATCACTGACTATCCAGGAAACGGGGATAATGTTTGCCAGGGGACAAATCATTAATGAAACTGGAGAGGTCGTGGAGTCCAATCTGTCTTTAGTTTAGTTTAGTTTAGAGATGGTGACGTGGAAACAGGCCCTTCGGCCCATCGAGTCTGCACCGACCAGCGATATGAACACTATCCCACACACATGATGTAGGAACAATTTATAATTATACCAAGCCAATTAACCTACAAATCTGTGCGTCTTTGGAGTGTGGGAGGAAACAGGAGTTCCCAGAGAAAGCCTATGCAGTTTACTGAGAGAACGTACAAACTGTACCCATGGACAAAATTGAACCCGGGCCTCTGGGTGCGTAAGGCAGGAACTCTACCGCTGGGCCATCGTATTGCCCACAAGGTCTTCTACAAGGTGTTTTGCAAGGTTTTCCACAGATAGGAAGGACACAAGTATTGGCTGCATCTCTCATCTTCCTCAGCCATTTTTCTACATCTTCAGAGTAACTATTGACTTTGAGTCACGGGGAAACAGCATGGAAACAGGATTTCCAGCCTGTTGTGTCCGCACTAGTCATCAGCCATACATTTTATACTCAAGTCATAGTGATACAGTGTGGAAACAGGCCCTTCGGCCCAACTCGCCCACACCGGCCAACAATGTCCCAGCTACACTAGTCCCACTTGCCTGCGTTTGGTCCATTACCCTCCAAACCTGTCCTATCCATGTATCTGTCCAATGTTTCTTAAATGTTGGGAAAGTCCCAGCCTCAACGACCTCCTCCGGCCTCAACTTGTTCCTTACACCCACCACCCTCTGTGTGAAAAAGCTACTAATCAACAATAATTCTATTTTTTAGCATTCCCACATTCTATTCCATACTCCTTTGATTCCACCATTCACCTACACACAAGGCACAATTTATCGTGGCCAATTAACCTACCAACTTACACATCTCTGGGATGTAGGAGGAAACCGGAGTATCTGGAGGAAACCCATGTGATCACAGGGAGGTCAGGGTTGAACCAGGATCTCTGGCACAGTGAGACAGTGGGTCTACAGTGTGGCTCTACTGTGTCACAGTAAGATAGTGCCACACCTCTGTACGTCCCTGTGTTCTTTAAATTGGCCGTGAATTTATCTACAGCTCAAAGACATTGGAACCTCTCCTTGAAACTCAGAGGCTCATTTTCAGAGATCCCTCATGGTGTTTTGTATGTCCTGTTCTGGTTTAGTTTAGTTTAGTTTGGAGATACAACGCGGAAACAGGTCCACCGGATCCACGCCGACCAGCGATCCCCGCACATTGACACTATCCTACACACACTAGGGGCAATTTACACATACACCGAGCCAGTTAACCTACAAACCTGTACGCCTTTGGAGTGTGGGAGGAAACCGAAGCTCTCGGAGAAAACGCACGCGGTCACGGGGAGAACGTACAAACTCCGTACAGGCAACACTCATAGTCGGGATCAAACTCGGGTCTCCGGTGCGGCAAGCGCTGTAAGGTAGCAACTCTACCACTGCACCACTGTGCTGCCCACTACAGTGTGTAGGTTGAATAGGTGCTCTTTAGCAAGAGTGATCAAACCAACAGGGCTGATATAGATTGGCTGTCTCCTTCTACTTGGCAGAGAAGGGTGAACCTAGTTATATTTTGAGAGGAACCTGCTCGATGTCCTCTCACAGATAATAATCTAGCAACAATTCTGGCAGTTGCACTTCTATCAGGCGTGGCAACGGTGGCGCAGCGGTAGAGTTGCTGCCTTACAGCACCAGAGACCTGGGTTTGATCTTGAATACAGGTGCTGTCTGTGTGGAGTTTGTACGTTCTCCCTGTGACCGCGTGGGTTTTCCCCGGGTGCTCCGGTTTCCGCCCGCATTCCAAAGACGTGCAGATTTGTAGGTTAATTGGCTGCTGTAAATTGTACCCAGTATGCTTGATAGAGCTTGTGGAACCAGATGATCGCTTGTCAGCACGGACTGGGTGAGCAAAAGGGCCTGTATCCACGCTGTATCTCTAAACTAATCAGTTCCTTCTCTAAACTAAACGTATCAGATTCAGTCTGAAGTAGGGTCTCGACCCGAAATGTCATCCATTCCTTCTCTCCAGAGATGCTGCCTGCCCCACTGAGTTACTCCAGCATTTTGTGTCTACCTTAAACTAATCAGTTAATGACTTTTGAAAAACAGATATCAAACAGCATATCCGAGATAACAGAGTCATTTCACTGCATGCAACTTTTGTGTTACCTTTTATTTCCGATTATTTTACTTTAATTGGATTTTGTGCTTGTCTTTGATCTCCATGGAGATCAAAGACAAGCCAACGTATGGAAACAAATCGCTGCTGGTCAATTGGAGAGACCTTTCAATACAAAAGGGCAGCTTTGACAGAATGTCAGCATTCTTGTTATTTGTTCTTGTTTGTTATTTGCAATTATTGTTTTTTAAATAAAAATATTTTGTAGAAAATGACTGGACTTTTTACAAATTGCCCATACAAAGTGAACACTTTGGTATTCAGGATACAGATCAGCAGACTCTAATTAATATCTGCATCAGACTCGATGCTTCTAAAATTCCTGGCGGTCATTGTTGTCGTTGAGATTTAATCCATTGATTTTCTAAAGTATTTTTCTTGTTCAACTCATCTTCTCTCCACCTTGATAGGCACAAAATGCTGGTGTAACTCAACGTGGTCAGGCAGCATAGCTGGAGAGCAGGAATGGGTGACCATTTCTCCCTGTCACCCATTCCTTCCATCCATAGATGCTGCCTGTCCCCGCAGAGTTACTCCAGCATTTTGTGTCTATCTTTGGTGTAAATCATCATCTGCAGTTCCTTCCCACACTTCTCCACCTTGATACTCGTTCTCCGATCTTTTATCCCACATACTTCCCAATATCCTTGTCCAACCTGCGTCATGTTTTACTGAAGGAATGCGCTGCTGCCCAGGTTTCATTTTTATGGCACAATGGGGAATATTGTGCAGGTGTTTGTTTATAGTTTTATTTAGGATTCAAGGGCAGGCTTGCTTCATGCCTTTTGACATCTTGATCTGTGATGTGAGATGAAGGAGGTGGAAGGTCTCGGTGAAGAGGTACTTCCAATGAATGGAAGACCTGAGTTGTAAAATGAGTTGGCTTAAAGTCGCTCCACCTCAAAGCATGGTGTGTGGCATGGCGTCGCAGCAGTAGAGTTGCTGCCTTAAGGCCCTGTCCCACTTTCCCGAGTTACTCACGAACTCTCCCGAGTTTTTCCCTTGATTCGAACTCGGGGAATGTTGGGTAATGTCGGTAGCTAGTCCGTACGAGTCCGTCGATGTTTCGTAGCAGCTCGTAATGCCAGCCGTAGGAACTCGGGGCATCGGGTAAGTCGGGAAGTTTTTTCAGCACGTTGAAAAATGTCCACGAGTAAAAAAAGTAGCCCCGAGCACCTACGAATGGCTATTACCATAATTCTCTGAGTTTGAATCAAGGGGAAAACTCTGGAGAGTTTGTGAGTGACTTGAGAAAGTGGGACAGGGCCTTTACAGCGCTTGCAGTGCCAGAGACCCGGATTTGTTTGATCCTGCACTTCAACTCCCCTCCCACTATGGTTCCACGGCTGTCTGTACGGAGTTTGGGCACATTGAATTTTCTCAATTCTGTAACCCTTGCTGTCCCCTCCCCTTTCTCTCCCCCGTGCATTCCCTCTCTCTCTATCTCCCTCTAGTGCGTGGGTTTTCCCTCATTGATACTTTTTTGATTTTGCTCTCGTTTCCCTGATCCCTTCTGAAGAAGGGTCTCCCGAAGCGTCGCCTATCTCCTACGCTCCTTAGAAAGACTACTACAGATTTGTAGGTTAATTCACTTGGTGTAAATGTAAATTGTCCCTAATGCGTGTAGGATAGTGTTAATGTGTGGCGACTGTTGGTGGGTGCGATTAGGTAGGCTGAAGGGGCCATATCTCTAAAACTAAAGCAAGGGGATCTTTAACGTGGAGTTGTGCAAAATAAGAGGATCATGGAAGGTGGAGGAAGCAGAGCAGTAGGAGAAATAGCATAAAGCCAGATTCCGAGAGGGGACAGATTTAAGTGTTTTGAGGTGGGCTGTTGTGTTGGGAAAAATGTTAACTTGTGAAAAATGGGGCAGAATCTATCTATTTATTCTTCATGCCCCTGTGATACTCCATGGCGCATGAGTAAACCATCTATATAATGTGAGAGGGTAGTAAAATGTTAATGAGTATCGTCAAGTTATAGTTATTACCATTCCTTCTATGTATCATCAGAAACATATATCAAATAAATTATAAATATCAATCGAATTACACTTCCATGGGATAAACCAAACTGACCAGGTGTCGATGTGTGCCAAGTGGTAGCAGGCAATTGCTTTTTTACATGAGCTTATAACTACTGGGATGGACAAACTTACTTAACTGTCCAAATCAACTGCCATCTCATTTTGACTAGTATTCAGGAACCCAACAAAAATATGTGGGTGTGTACTGTATGGTTGGTTGAAGACCCCATCAGCTGGTCTCATTCCCTTTCTTGGTTTAATAGCTAATGAAGGGTTCAATAATTCGTGTTGGTTGGGGTCCTGCTTTATTAAATTTTATTCTGGCGTGATCTTCAGGACAGAAAGGGCATAATAAGCGTATGTGATCCATGCAACACTGATCAAGATCAATTTGCATACCATTGCATATTTCCTGTTTCTTTAAGTTTATTATGGCTTTGCTGCTTTACCTAAATTGATATTGTTTTTTGTTTTTAAGCTGCATTTTGGGGAGACATTGCCTTAGACGAAGAAGACTTGCAACTCTTTCAGATTGACAGGACAATTGATTTATCAAGACACACCTTGGGCAGAATTGGGCACACAACAGGTAACGTATGTTTAATGCATATGGTCAGCATACTTTCCAACTGTAACTACCCAAAAGAACAAGCCATCAAACGGCATGCTGGCACAGCGGTAGAGTTGCTGCCTCACAGCGCCAGAGACCCGGGTTCGATGTTGACTACGGGCGCTGTCTGTACGGAGTTTGTACGTTCTCCCCGTGATCTGTGTGGGTTTTCTTCGGGTGTACCGGTTTCCTCCCACACTCCAAAGACGTCCAGGTTGGTAGGTTAATTGGCTTTGGTAAAATTGCAAATTGTCCCTAATCTGTTTGTGTGCGGGGAGCGCTGGTCGGCGCAGACACAAGCAGAAGGGCATTGTGTCTCTAAACAAAACTAAACTAAAAGCGAAAAGTTTCTGAGTCTGCCCTGGTGACAATATACTTCACCTCGTGCCAGCTTTTATGTGGAAATCTACAGCAGTGCCGCTTACAATTTAACATTACTTGTTGCCCTGTAACATATCAAATCGTTGGCCACCTTCTTTAGAAATAACATTGTGACCTCAAATGTTTTGCTGTTGTAAATGTGTGTTCATGCATCATTGAATAATTGTCCTATTCCCTCTGTGCTTTAATCGATGCACATCCCAACAGCTAAGGTCCATTTCAGACATGATTGCTGCGCTGTTATCTTCATAAGTTCGTAAGTGATAGCAGCAGAATTAGACATTTGTCCCATCGAGTCTACTCCGCCATTCAATCATGGTTGATCTGTTTCTCCCTCTTAACCCCATTTGCCTCCCTACTACCCATAACCCCTGACACCCGTACAAATGCGTACTTTGCATGTTCCCGATGCTGGGGGTGTCCAGAACCAGGGGTCACAGTTTAAGAATAAGGGGTAGGCCATTTAGGACTGAGATGGGGAAAACCCTTTGTCACCCAGTGATTTGTGAAATTGTGGAATTCTCTGCCACAGAAGGCAGTGGAGGCCAATTTACTGGATCTTTTCAAGAGAGAGTTAGATTTGGCTCTTAGGGCTAATGGAATCAAGGAGGTAAAAATGGGGAATCAGGGGGCTAATGGAATATGGGGAAAAAGCAGGAATGGGGCACTGATTATGGATGATCAGCCATGATCATATTGAATGGCGGTGCTGGCTTGAAAGGCCGAAAGGCCAAATAGCCTACGCCTGCACCTATTTTCAATGTTTCTATGTTTCTAATCATTCTCATTCTCTCATTCCAGGCCAAGGTAGACCATGCAGCCCTTAGCAGGAGACACCCACTAGCAGTTGACATGTGCAGTCATTGACAATGGAAAGATTAGATCTATCATGTGCCCAAGTTGAATACTTTAATGGCCCTTTCAGTTCACATTCGTTGTCTAAGGACCTGGAGTAACTTTTTTTTGAAAATTGAATCTTATCAAGTGATCTTACATTTGAGAAAGGGAGAAAAATCAATTAACAAAATGGCAAGTAAAATGGACACAGCTTAATGTGCATTCTGGAAGTAGTGAATAAATATTAAATTGCAAAATTACTTGATGAATTTGTTTATCTTTTAGTTCAAACCGTTTCAATCAATCACATCAGTGTTAAGTGGGTTGTTAGAAATGTCGAGATTATGTATGATATATTTTGAATGTGGTCAAATTGGAGACGAAGAATTATATTCAAACAGGTTCCATAATGAAGACAGTTCATGCAACTAAATGCTAAAAGTGAACGTTTATGCTATTGAGAGTTATTCCCTGTCGAGCACAGAATTACAATTCATACAAGGGCAAACTGGAGAATATGTGTTGGACATGGCACAGTGGTAGAGTTGTTGCCATATTGTGCTATATTCAATCCTGACTACTAGTGCTTTCAAGAGAGAGCTAGATGGGGCTCTTAAAGATAGCGGAGTCAGCGGATATGGGGAGAAGGCAGGAACGGGGTACTGATTGGGGATGATCAGCCATGATCACATTGAATGGTGGTGCTGGTTCGAAGGGCCGAATGGCCTACTCCTGCACCTATTGTCTATTGTCTATTGTCTATTGCTGTCTGCATGGAGTTTGTACGTTCTCCATGTGACCGTGTGGGTATTCTCCGAGTGCTCCCATTTCGTAGAAACATAGACAATAGGTGCGAGAGTAGGCCATTCGGCCCTTCGAGCTAGCACCCCATTCAATATGATCATGGCTGATCATCCAAAATCAGTACCCCGTTCCTGCTTACCACCCACATTCCAAAGGTGTGTAGGTCCATACATTAATTGGCTTCTGTAAATTGTCCTAAGTGTATAAGATAGAACTAGTGTACGGGTGATTGTTGGTAGATGATCAGCATGGTTTCTGTGGGCCGAAGGAGCCTGTTTCCATGCTGTACCTCAAAGCTAAACTAAACTAATTATAGCATTGCTATTCACTGCCTTCCCAATGTTATGCCTGTTGGTTAATATAACAACATCTATGTCTCAAAGTGCCTGCACTAAACCTCCCATTAATGATTTGGTGTCCTGCTCAAAATTCAGCCCCAAACCAACACTATCTCGACCTGAAACGTCGCCTACCTCCTTCTTTCCTTAGATGCTGCTGCACCCGCATAGTTTCTCCAGCCTTTTGTGTACCCCCAACACTATCACAGATTTCTCTCAGTTAATTGTGAGATTTTATTGCTTGCAAATTGACTGGCATATTGGCTGCTTATCACCAGCCCACAACACTGTAATTCATCTATTATTTGTGTATTGCTGTTTGAAAGATGCAAAAAAGTGTCGCGGATAGGCCTTTTTTTTCCCATTATGGTTTTCTATTTGATGAAATGGTTATTTTTATTCTGGCAGCAATGCCCACAAATACATCATAGCTGCATGCTGCTAACCGAACTGCGTATTTTTCCTGGATACCAATGCAATGAATCTGACACTGATTAATGGAGCTCCCTGCAGTTTATATAGATCTTCCTGTCACCAGCTGATTCTGCATCCATGACAGTGGAGAAATGATGCTTGCATTTTTCACATTGAAACATCTCAAAGCACTTTTTCCACTGGCTGAAGTGACTAATGTTTCATTTTGTGTGTCGACAAATGTAGCTGAAATTCTATACCAATGTTAACAAAAAGCACAAGATGATCGGACCGTCAATTTATTTTAGTTGTAGTTGACTAAGGGGGGAACATTGGCTGGGAGAGCAAAGAGCCTCAATCTTCCCCATACGGTCTTTTGTCAGGCTGATATATTTACTTTAACACCTCTTCCAAGGGACGTTACCTGTTACACTTCCTCAGGCCTGTTCATTATTGAAGCTCTTGTGTTGCTAATATTTTATATGGTCATAAATGATAGGAACATAGAAATTAGGTGCAGGAGTAGGCCATTCAGCCCTTCGAGCCTGCACCGCCATTCAATATGATCATGGCTGATCATCCAACTCAGTATCCCGTACCTGCCTTCTCTCCATACCCTCTGATCCCCTTAGCCACAAGGGCCACATCCAACTCACTCTTAAATATAGCCAATGAACTGGCCTCAACTACCCTCTGTGGCAGAGAGTTCCAGAGACTCACCACTCTCTGTGTGAAAAAAGTCTTTCTCATCTCGGTCTTAAAGGATTTCCCCCTTATCCTTAAGCTGTGACCCCTTGTCCTGGACTTCCCCAACATCGGGAACAATCTTCCTGCATCTAGCCTGTCCAACCCCTTAAGAATTTTGTAAGTTTCTATAAGATCCCCTCTTAATCTCCTAAATTCCAGCGAGTATAAACCGAGTCTATCCAGTCTTTCTTCATAAGACAGTCCTGACATCCCAGGAATCAGTCTGGTGAACCTTCTCTGCATTCCCTCTATGGTAATAATGTCCTTCCTCAGATTTGGAGACCAAAACTGCACGCAATACTCCAGGTGTGGTCTCACCAAGACCCTGTACAACTGAAGTAGAACCTCCCTGCTCCTGTACTCAAATCCTTTTGCTATGAAAGCTAACATACCATTCGCTTTTTTCACTGCCTGCTGCACCTGCATGCCTACTTTCAATGACTGGTGTACCATGACACCCGGGTCTCGCTGCATCTCCCTTTTTCCTAATCGGCCACCATTTAAATAATAGTCTGCTTTCCTGTTTTTGCCACCAAAGTGGATAACCTCACATTTATCCACATTATACTGCATCTGCCAAACATTTGCCCACTCACCCAGCCTATCCAAGTCACCTTGCAGTCTCCTAGCATCCTCCTCACAGCGAACACTGCCCCCCAGCTTAGTGTCATCCGCAAACTTGGAGATATTGCCTTCAATTCCCTCATCCAGATCATTAATATATATTGTAAATAGCTGGGGTCCCAGCACTGAGCCCTGCGGTACCCCACTAGTTACTGCCTGCCATTGTGAAAATGACCCGTTTACTCCTACTCTTTGCTTCCTGTTTGCCAGCCAGTTCTCTATCCACATCAATACTGAACCCCTAATACCGTATGCTTTAAGTTTGTATACTAATCTCTTATGTGGGACCTTGTCGAAAGCCTTCTGGAAGTCCAGATATACCACATCCACTGGTTCTCCCTTATCCACGCTACTAGTTACATCCTCGAAAAATTCCACAAGATTCGTCAGACATGATTTACCTTTTGTAAATCCATGCTGACTTTGTCCAATGATTTCACCACTTTCCAAATGTGCTGCTATCCCATCTTTAATAACTGACTCTAGCAGTTTCCCCACTACCGATGTTAGACTAACTGGTCTGTAATTCCCCGTTTTCTCTCTCCCTCCCTTCTTAAAAAGAGGGGTTACATTTGCTACCCGCCAATCCTCAGGAACTACTCCAGAATCTAAAGAGTTTTGAAAGATTATCACTAATGCATCCACTATTTCCTGAGCTACTTCCTTAAGTACTCTGGGATGCAGCCTATCTGGCCCTGGGGATTTATCGACCTTTAATCTATTCAATTTACCCAACACCACTTCCCGACTGACCTGGATTTCACTCAATTCCTCCTTTGACCCACAGTCCCCTGCTATTTCAGGCAGATTATTTATGTCTTCCTTAGTGAAGACGGAACCAAAGTAGTTATTCAATTGGTCCGCCATATCCTTGTTCCCCATGATCAACTCACCTGTTTCTGACTGCAAGGGACCTACATTTGTTTTAACTAACCTCTTTCTCTTCACATATCTATAAAAACTTTTGCAGTCAGTTTTTATGTTCCCTGCCAGTTTTCTTTCATAATCTATTTTTCCTTTCCTAATTAAGCCCTTTGTCCTCCTCTGCTGGTCTCTGAATTTCTCCCAGTCCTCTGGTATGCTGCTTTTTCTGGCTACTTTGTACGCATCATCCTTTGCTTTGATACTATCCCTGATTTCCCTTGTTATCCACGGATGCACTACCTTCCCCGATTTATTCTTTTGCCAAACTGGGATGAACAATTTTTGTAGTTCATCCATGCAGTCTTTAAATGTCTTCCATTGTATATGCACCGTCAACCCTTTTAGAATTAATTGCCAGTCAATCTTGGCCAATTCACGTCTCATACCCTCAAAGTTACCTTTCTTTAAGTTCAGAACCATTGTTTCTGAATTAACAATGTCACTCTCCATCCTAATGAAGAACTCAACCATATTATGGTCACTCTTGCCCAAGGGGGCACGTACAACAAGACGGCTAATTACCCCTTCCTCATTACTCAAAACCCAGTCTAAAATAGCCTGCTCTCTCGTTGGTTCCTCTACATGTTGATTTAGATAACTATCCCGCATACATTCCAAAAAATCCTCTTCCTCAGCACCCCTGCCAATTTGATTAACCCAATCTATATGTAGATTGAAGTCACCCATTATAACTGTTTTGCCTTTGTCGCACGCATTTCTAATTTCCTGTTTGATACCATCCCCAACTTCTCTGCTACTGTTAGGTGGCCTGTACACAACACCCACCAGCGTTTTCTGTCCCTTAGGGTTTTGTAGCTCTACCCATACCGATTCCACATCCTCCAAGCTAATGTCCTTCCTTTCCATTGCGTTAATCTCCTCTCTAACCAGCAACGCTACCCCACCTCCTTTTCCTTTCTCTCTATCCCTCCTGAATATTGAATATCCCTGGATGTTCAGCTCCCAGCCTACGTCACCCTGGAGCCATGTCTCCGTGATCCCAACTATATCATAATCATTAATATCTATCTGCACGTTCAACTCGTCCACCTTATTACGAATACTCCTTGCATTGAGACACAAAGCTATCATAAATGATAGGAACAGAATTAAACCATTCGGCCCATCAAGTCCACTCTGCCATTCAATCATGGCTGAAATACCTCTCCCTTCTAACCCCATTATATGTCGAACCAGAGGCTAAAGTGTTATCAACTGAGTTGCACTGACACTGGATTTAAGAGAGAGTTGGATAGAGCTCTAGGGGCCAGTGGATATGGGGAGAAGGCAGGCATGGGTCATTGATAGCGGATGATCAGCCATGATCATATTGAATGGCGGTGCCTGCTCAAAGGGCCGAATGGCCTACTCCTGCACCTATTTTCTATGTTTCTATGACACCAAGTTTCCATTTTTGTACAGAATTTATTCTATGCAACCCTTTTAATCCTATGAACACAGATTGTAAGCTTGAACGTATTCTCCTTTTATGTAGTAATATTAAAATGGTCTAATGTGCTCAGTTCTACATTAATGTAAGTGTTATTCTCTTTTATATTTTTAAAGGTGGATCTGGAGAACATAGAGTATCTAAAAAGAAGGGAACAGTTTATCAACTTATAGATCAGATACTAAGATTGGGAACAGGTATGATTCAACTTAATTATCAATATTACCGTATAACCATATAACCATATAACCATATAACAATTACAGCACGGAAACAGGCCCTCTCGGCCCTTCCAGTCCGTGCCCACCATTTGTTTTCCCCATAACATGATGCCAAATTATATTGCATTCATCATTTTTTAATATTGCATGGAAAGTGGATTTAATCTTTTTCCGTGTGCTAAAACATTTTTGGGTCTTTTATGAGTTTGAAGTTCGCCCCTTCAGAAAACCAGTGAGAACAAGAGTGCAGCCGCAGCAGCTCTGAACCACGACTGATGTCGTTCTTGATAACACTCTGCGAAGTTCAACACGGACACAGAAGAGATACAGCGTGGAAACAGGTCCGCGCCGACCAGCGATCCCCGCTCATTAACACTACCCAATACACACACACTAGGGACAATTTTAAATATTTACCAAGCCTTTTTATCTACAATCCTGTACGTCTTTGGAGTGTGGGAGGAAACCGAAGATCTCGGAGAAAACCCACGCAGGTCACGGGGAGAATGGACAAATTCCATAAAGGCAGCACCCGTAGTCGGGATCGAACCTGGGTCTTTGGCGTGGCATGTGCTATAAGGCAGCAACTCTACCGCTGCGCCACCGTGCCGCAACTTTGTTGTGCAGCGAGAAGTGCAGGACTTCAGCTGTTCACGGTGCACGGAGGAGAGGAAGGCTGCCGGAGAGAAGGAAATAGCTGCAGATTTTCAAAAGGGACATTGAAGTGTTCATACCTGAGAATGCCCAAGCGATAAATGAGGTGCTGTTCCTCCAATTTGCGCTGGGCCTCACTCTGACAGTAGAAGAGGCCCAGGACGGAAAGGTGAGTGTGGGATCAAGGTGAGGCCCAGTGCAAATTGGAGGAACAACACCTCATATTTGGCTTAGACAGTTTACACCTCAGCGGTATGAATATTGACTTCTCATACTTCAAGTAACGCTTTCTTTCCCTCTCCCTCCATCCCTCCTCATTCCCAGTTCTCCGACCAGTCTGTCACACTGATTACATTGCATCTCTGTTTGTTTTGGTGTCACCTTCTCCGAGCTAACAATGATCTATTGTACATTTCCCTTGAGAGGATCTCTTTTGATGTCTCGTTTTCACTCCTTACCCTTCCTTATCTCTGTGTCTCCCTCCCCCCTAACTCTCAGTCTGAAGAAAGGTCTCGACCTGAAACGTCACCCATTCCTTCTATTCGGAGATGCTGCCTGTCTCTCTCAGTTACTTCAGCATTTTGTGTCTATCTGCGGTGTAAACAAGCATCTGCAGTCCCTTCCTACACACGAGAGGAGTACTGGTTTGAATGAAAGATAAAGAATGAAAACAGACCCTAATGGCACACAGAGTCCACCCGTCATGAATCCATTCACACTTGTTCTATGTTATCCAACTTTCACAACAGCTCCCTGCACATTAGCGACAATTTACAGAGGTCAATTAACCTGCAAAGCCACACTTCTTTGGGATGTGGGAGGAAACTGGAGTTTAGAAGGATGAGGGGGATCTTATAGAAACATATAAAATTATAAAAGGACTGGACAAGCCAGATGCAGGAAAAATGTTTGCAATGTTGGGCAAATCCAGAACCAGGGGCCACAGTCTTAGAATAAAGGGGAGGCCATTTAAGACTGAGGTGAGAAAAAACGTTTTCACCCAGAGAGTTGTGAATTTGTGGAATTCCCTGCCACAGAGGACAATGGAGGCCAAATCACTGGATGGATTTAAGAGAGAGTTAGATAGAGCTCTAGGGGCTAGTGGAGTCAAGGGATATGAGGAGAAGGCAGGCACGGGTTATTGATTGGGGACGATCAGTCATGATCGTAATGAATGGCTCGAAGGGCCGAATGCCCTCCTCCTGCACCTATTTTCTATGTTTCTATGTCTATGTTTCTATGAAACCGGAGCACATGCTAGCATTTATTTAAAGGTGGCTAGAATACAAAAACAGGGATGTAATGCGGAGGCTCCATAAGGCCGCCTTTGGAGTAGTGTGAGCAATTTTGGGTACTATATCTGAGGAAGTATGTAATGTGCTGGCTCTGGAGAGGGTTCAGAGGAGGAAGAACGATCCAACGAATGAGTGGGTTAACATATTACGAGCATTTGATGGTACTGGGTCTGTGCTCACTGTAGTTTAGAAGTATAAGGGGGGCTCTCATTGAAAGTTACCGAATAGTAAAAGGCTATTGGGAGAGTCCTTGAAAGATATTTTTAAGGCAGGGATAGATTCTTGATTAGTGCGGGGGTCAGAGGTTATGGGGAGAAGGCAGGAGAATGGGACTAGGAGGGAGAGATAGATCAGCCATGATTGAATGATAGAGTAGACTTGATGGGCCGAATGGCTTAATTCTCATCACTTATGACCTTATGAAAATCACTGCCAGAACTTACAGTTCCTATTAGCATTTGACAATAACTCAACCAGAAATGTGTGCAAAATTGGTTGATTTTGCTTGTTCTTAGTACGTACCAATTCCCCATTTATCCTCTGAGGCAACAGAGGATTTCTATGCAAATTGTATCCTAAATAAATGAATAACACAGAACTCTATAAATTTCAAACCTCCCCACATAAATTAGACCTCAGCAAAAAAAACCAATATAAAGCATTCTTCCTTGGGTTGGCACGATGGCACAGCGGTAGAGTTGCTGCCTTACAGCACTTGCAGCAGCGGAGACCAGGGTTCGATCCCGACTACTGGTGCCATCTGTACGGAGTTTGTACGTTCTCCCCGTGACCAGCGTGGGCTTTGTCCGAGATCTTCGGTTTCCTCTCACTCCTCAAGGTTGTGGGTTAATTGGCTTTGTATCAATGAAAAAATGTCTCTAGTGTGTGTAGGATATTGTTATGTGCGGGGATCGCTGGTCGGCGCAGACACGGTGGGCCGAAGGGCCTGTTTCCGCGCTGCATCTCTAAACTAAACTAAACATATTATTTCCTTCGCTCCATAGTTGCTGCCTCACCTGCTGAGTTTCTCCAGGATTTTTGTCTACCATCATTTCAAGCATGTCAGTTCTGAGGGCATTTTCAGGATTATTTGTGTGTCTCCCAAAGCCTTCCGAAAGTACCGATATAATAGGAAATGCCTGTTGCAACCACTACTGGGCAACTCATTCAATGGTTGCCTCCTTGCTCATGCCATTGCCACTGTTTTTCAATGGGGAATTTCGGGCTAGGCGTAGCAGAGAACTTAGATTTGGGGCAGAAGACGCAGAAATGGACACACACACACACACACACACGCACACACAAAGACTCTGTGCATGGAGAGGTTTTGTGGGGGACATAATGCCCTGCTTTGAGACTATATCAGGAGCAGTGCCAATACAGACAGCTTTTGCACTATGCTGAGATTGTGCACTTTCTTTTTAGTTTAGTTTAGTATTTTTAGTTTAGTTTAGAGATACAGCGCGGGAACCGTACCGACCAGCGATCCCCGCACATTAACACTACCCTATACACACTTGGGCCAATTTTTACACTTACCAAGCCAATTAACCTACAAACATGTATGTCTTTGGAGTGTGGGAGGAAACTGAAGATCTCGGTGAAAACCCACGGGGAGAAAGTACAAACTCCGTACAGATAGCACCTGTAGTCAGGATCGAACCCGGGTCTCCCGCGTTGCATTTGCTATAAGGCAGCAACTCTACCGCTGCGCCATCATGCCTTAATAATGTTATTGATCCAATGATAATGAATGAACCAGTTTATTATTAACATATGAAGACTGAATCTGAATGCAATTTAAAGGTCAACGTCATTTCTTTTCCAGTCACAGATAGAGTGATGCAAATTAAACTTGAAGTAAATTGGCTTAATTCGGGGCCACCACATTCCTCAGGAGGTTTCAACAGGTACCCTTCTAAAGAATAATTGGCCAGAAATGTCAGAAGTTGTTCTTTGATAATCAGGTGACAAATAAGTGATTTAAAAAAACAAGGGAAAGAAATCTGAGAGATGAGATACAAGGAACTGCAGATGTTGGTTTATTCAAAAAAATGGCGAAACGTTCTGGAGCAACTCAGCGGGTCAGGCAGCATATCTGGAGAACATGTATAGGTGATGTTTCGGGTCTTCATAGATACTGCCTGTCCTGCTAAATTACTCCAGCACTTTGTGCTTTTGCATGAAATCTGAGATGTCTTCACTGGGAAGCATCTAACTGGTATTCCCTGCGAGAATCAAATCTGTTCAGGTTACCCTTCCACAAGGAATCTTCATTCATATATCTGGTCATAGAAAACCTCTAATACAAGGTCCCCTGCTACTCTCCAGGTCAAAATCTGGAGCATACACTCTCTCAGAAAACTGGTCTTATGATCCTGGTAGGTAAAGTGGAAGGCTCGGTGGCACAGCGGTAGAGTTGCTGCCTCACAGCACTTACAGAGCCGGAGACCCGGGTTCGATCCTGACTACGGGTGCTGTCTGTACGGAGTTTGTACGTTCTTCCTGTGACCGTGTGGGTTTTCCCCGAGATCTCCAAAGATATACAGGTTTGTGGGTTAATTGGCTTGGTATAAGTGTAAATTGTCCCTAGTGTGTGTGTGTAGGATAGTGTTAATGTGCGGGGATTACCAGACTCAGTGGGCCGATGGACCTGTTTCCATGCTGTATCTCTAAACTAAACCAAACTTTTTAACAAGCCTTCAGAAAAACTGCAGAATTACATTTTGCCAGAAGGCTCAATGTTTCTGAAAAGTGTTTTCCCATTTCTTTCCAAGTTTCAAATTCAAATTAGGTAAATATTGCTGCAATCCTTGACGAGTTGTTATGGTTTAGCAATAATCTGAAGAGGAAGTCAACAAATGGCAGCTATGGTGTGTGTGGTATTCCATTGTAAGTGTCGGAGACGAATAATATTGATAAAAACAAAATGAAACTTAAAATAAAAATTTTCAATTTTAAAAACAATTATTTCCAGACAGTGATCAAAATGCCACAGACAGAGAGAAGAACAACTCGGAGACATTAAGAAAGAACAAACAGAACAGAGTTCCCAGAGCTGCAACATCTCGCGCTGAGAGAATTTGGCCCGGGAGTGTCATCCCTTATGTAATCGGAGGCAATTTCACAGGTGAGAGTTGCTAATGTGAAATAAAACTGGACGTTTTAATTACCTCTTGCGACATAACACATAGTTAACCCACGTATTGCCGTAATTGCTAATCGCCATCTCATGGCGTTTTTTGCTCTTGTATTGAATTGCGATGTGGTAAATGTTGTTGTAATCCTTGTGGATTGGTGTTGGTAAATTACTGTCATGTTTACTGGGGTACAATGAAAAACGTTTTGTGTGATATCCAGGCAATTCATACCATACCTAGGTACGTCAGGTGTTGGTTTAAACTGAAGATGTGGAGTAAAGTGCTGGAGTAATTCAGCGGGACAGGCAGCATCTCTGGAGAGAAGGAATGGGTGACGTTTCCGATCGAGACCCTTCAGAAGGGTCTGAGGAAGGATCTTGACCCGAGACGTCACCAATTCCTTCTCTCCAGAGATGCTGACTGTCCCGCCAACTTACTCCAGCACTTTGTATCTATCATGGGTACATCTGGTACTGTACAGGCAAAAATAAACAGTGGGCAGAATATAGTGTTACCGCGATAGAGAAAATGCAGTAAAATTAAATGCAGTGGCTGCGACAAGGTAGATTGGAAGATTAGGGAATTCATGCCTAGTGTATGAGAGGTCTGATAGCAATGAGGACAAAGCTGTACTTTCCACCTCACACCTCTTCTGGCTAATGTGAGAGGGGAGAAGAGGGATTGACTGGGATGGTGAGTGGTCCTTAACAATGTCAAGGGGCTGTCCCACTTGGGCAACCTAATTGGCGATTTTAGAAGAGTTTGAAAAAATGACATGTTGAAGGCCTCCTTCGACTATGTAGAAGACTAGCAACGACTAGCTTCGGGAAAATTGGACACCGAATAGTGGAGAGTGAAGATGACCTCCTTCGATCTCCTTCGTCCTCCCTTCCACCATGATGAAGACTATCTACGACTACCTTCGACTACCCTCGATTACCTACGACTAACATGCCGACCTACGACGACCTACTACGACTAAACCTACGAGTAAAAAAAGTGTTGATTTTTTTCCTTGGCGACCTTTCTTTACTCAAACCCAAGGTAGAGTTCGGGTATAGGGCCACAGTACGCCTCGAACAAGGATTGTTGGACGTACCCTACAAAGAGACAGGCATAGCTGGGGCCCAATGGGCGGCCCATAGCTACGCCTTGTATTTGGGGGCAATGGGAGGAGTCAAAGGAAAAGTTGTTGAGGGTAAGGTCCAGCTCCGCTAGGCAGAGGAGAGTATCAGTAGACTGGGATTGGTTGGTTCTGTGGTTGAGGAATAAACGGAGGGCTTTAAGACCCTCCCGGTGGGGGATGAAGGTGTAGAGTGACTGGACATCCATAGTGAAGATGAGGGAGTGGGAGCCTGGAAAGTGGAAGTCATTGAGAAATAGTGTGTGAGGTGTCTTGAACATAGGTAGGGAGTGACTTAACCAGAGGGGATAGGATGGAGTCGAGGTCTGTGGAAATAAGTTTGGTGGGACATGAGCAAGCAGAAACAATGTGTCTGCCAGGACAGTCAGGTTTGTGGATTTTGGGGAGAAGATAAAATCGGGCCCTGCGCGGCTGGGGAACGATGAGGTTGGAGGCTTGGGAGGGCAGGGAGCCGGAAGTGATGAAGCCAGTGATGGTGCTTGAGATAATGGCCTGGTGCTCGTCTATGGGGTCATGGTCCAAGGATAAGTAGGAGGAGGTGTCTGAGAGTTCGTGCCTGGCCTCAGACTGGTAGAGGTCAGCGCGCCAGAGTAGACGATGATGTGGAGAGATTTAGAACGATGAATGAAAGATTTGCAAAAAAAGTAACGATGATAAAGGAAACGGGCCATTGTTAGCTCGTTGTTGGGTGAGAACGAGAAGCTGGTGCCACGGGTGGGGGAAGAATGGAGAGAGAGGGAATGCAGGGGTTACTTGAAGCTAGAGAAATCATCTTCATACCACTGGGTTGTAAGCTGCCCAAGCGAACTATGAGATGCTGTTCCTCCAATTTGTGCTTTGGCCTCTGACAATGGAAGAGACCTAGGACAGAAAGGTCAGTGTGAGAATGGGAAGGAAAGTTAAAATATTTAGCGACCGGTAGCAACCTGGATTATTAAACACTTTAATTCCCCTTCCCATTCCCACACTGACCTTTCTGTCCCAGGCCACCCCCACTGGCTCGGGGAACATACAATCTCAACACAAGCAGCATCCGAGGTTGGGATTGAACCCAGACCTCTGGCAGTGCAAGGCCAGTGGCACTACCCGCTGCACCGTTGTGCCACCCCGCAGATCAAGCCTTGGCAGCTAGACCCCATTGAAATGCTTTTGTCTGCCGTGCTTTTGGAAGTGGAACC
The DNA here is from genome assembly GCA_035221665.1 of Okamejei kenojei. NCBI lineage: Eukaryota > Metazoa > Chordata > Chondrichthyes > Rajiformes > Rajidae > Okamejei > Okamejei kenojei. The sequence continues at coordinate 9,393,678 of CM069131.1, forward strand.
TGCTCTCTTTCAGGGGTGCTTTTTCCCAGAATACAAAACATAGGTTTAGTGTAAATGTGTGGTTGATGTTCATCACGGACTCGCTGGGCCAAAGGACTGGTTTCCACGCTGTATCTCTCATTGATTCTATGAGATGCCTGCCCTAGATAATTCAGGGCCAGCTATAACATAATGAAAGTTCATGATAGATTTGAAAAGTCATTGAAATGTTCAAGAATCAGCCAACTCTGATAAATTAATCTGATATGATAGTGGCATTTAAGAGGCTTATGGTAGACACATGGAAGAGCAGGGAATAGAGGGATATGTATCATATGCAGGCTGATGAGATCAATTTAACTTGGCATCATATTCAGCACAATTCTTGTTTTACTTTACGTTCCTGTAAAGCTCAAATTCTTGATTGGTACGGGTGTCAGAGGTTATGGGGAGAAGGCAGGAGAATGGGGTTAGGAGGGAGAGATACATCAGCCATGATTGAATGGCAGAGTAGACTTCATGGGCCAAATCGCCAAATTCTACTCCTACCACTTATGACCTTATGACAACCATTGTGCCCGTTCAATAGACAATCGACAATAGGTGCAGGAGTAGGCCATTGGGCTCCTCGAGCCAGCACCGCCATTCAACGTGATCATGGCTGATCATCCACAATCAGTCCCCCGTTCCTGCCTTCTCCCCACATCCCTTGACTCCGCTATCTTTAAGAGCCCTATCTAGCTCCCTCTTGAAAGCATCCAGAGAACCGGCCTCCACCACCCTCTGAGGCAGGGAATTCCACAGACTCACAACTCTCTGTGTAAAAAGGTGTTTCCTCATCTCCGTTCTAAATAGCCTACCCCTTATTCTTCAACTGTGCCCCCCTGGTTCCCAACATCGGGAACATGTTTCCTGCCTCTAGCATGTCCAAACCCTTAATAATCTTATATTTTTCAATAAGATCCTCTCTCATACTTCTAAATTCCAGAGTGTACAAGCCCAGCCGCTCCATTCTCTCAGCATATGACAGTCCCGCCATCCCGGGAATTAACCTGGTGAACCTACGCTGCACTCCCTCAACAGCAAGAATGTCCTTCCTGTGCTTGATGTTCTATATTCTATGTTCTATTTAGTATTCAGATTTCTTGGCCTGTTCTTAAATACCAGAGTCCCCATTCCATCATTTGTAGCTGAGATGGATTTGGAGATAAGGGCAGTTCTTTCGGGAGGTGAAGGCATTTCTTCCCTTCCTGTAAAGCACAAATTGAAAAATAAAAGTGTACCATAGTCACCTTTCTTCCTGACTTATTTAAATGGATAACAGCACAGGCCATCAGCAATGGGCCACAAGCCAACTTTAACATCTTCTTTGACCAACTTCAAACAACAAAAGATGCCCACTGAACTAATGATCGTATGATGTAAATTGGGTCCTTTTGTAATCTGTTTACATAATATTGAGAGGCATAGATATGATAGATGGTCCGACCTCTTTTCCCAGGGTGGAAATGTCATGGATTGGAGGGCATCGCTTTAAGGTGAGAGGGCCAAAATCTAAATGAGATGTGCGGTTTACGGCAAGTTTTTTACACAGAGAGTAGTGGGAATAGTGGGTGCCGGGAACATGCTGCTAGGGGTGGAGGCAGATAGTGACATTTAAGAGTTTTACATAGGCACATGGATTTGCAAGAAATAGAGGGATATGGATAACATGGAGGCAGAGAAGGTTAGTTTAACCTGACATTATGCTTGATCCAGACATGGTGGGCGGAACGGCCTGTTTTTGCACTGTACTGAATCAATGAAGGAATGCTTTATTGTCACAAGTGGCAAGCCACAGTGAGATTCTTTGCTTGCATACCCAAGGTATGCAAATAGTCACCACATTAAGGGTGCTGACAAAGATACACAGTATACACAATGGCAATGAAGGTAGAAGGAGCCACGTAGCTGACTCCTGCTAGTGAACAGGAGAGTGTCCCCTTGCTTGCTCCAGAATACAACAAAATGTGGACATGTTGATATATTACAGCCAAAGGATGGGTTAGCTCGAAATTCCTCCCAAGTCAGGTAATGATTCTGGAGTAGTGTCATTAGAGGCTTTTAACAGAGCCAATAAAGGCGGGCACGATAGATATTGGATGCAGTGGCCTTGAGCAAAGTAACGACTTTCTGCAGGAACTCAGCAGGCCAGGCAGCACCCGCGGAGGAGGATTGGAGAGCAGCAGGAATCACCGAGGGGGAGCAGCGAGATAGGGTCGCGCAGAACTCCTGTTGCAGAGTGAAGAAGGGATCTGACCCAAACCGTTCACGGCCCTGTCCTGTCCTGTCCATATTTGCCGCCTGCCCTGCCGAGTTGCTCCACCACCTTGTTTTTCAATCACAAAGGCAATACGGAAGTGAACGACAATTTGTTAACACAATGAGAATCTAGTTTCTTTTACAGGAGGTGTCAACTGTGAATTCAACTCTTCTCTTGCAGCAGAGATTTGGGCTGCTGTGCTGTTCAGATTACTTAAAAAAAAAAAAATGAAACCAAAGTAAGCATCTGCTCTTTAGTGCTTGACTGGTACGATGCAATTTCTCAGTTAGTATTCTAACTCCTCTAGGTAGCCAGCGGGCAATGTTCAAACAAGCCATGCGGCACTGGGAAAAATACACGTGTGTTACTTTCATAGAACGGGCAGATGAAGAAAGTTACATTGTCTTCACGTACAGACCATGTGGGTAAGCTGAAGCTGTTCTTTTCTTTTCCTCTGCGATTTTAATTTGCTAGCAAATTGGACCGAACACATTTAAGGTGTGGATTCATTATTCACTCTGTAATGTTAACCTCACGCCATTATTTCAGCTGCTTAACAGAATGACATAGACTACAATGGCTTCTTTGTGAAAAGTGTTTAGCAGGCATCAATTAGCCATACTTCCTGGGATTTTCTCGGCCCTAATCCCCCTTTCTACCATTTGTTTCTTTCTGTGCAGCTGAAAAGGAATTTTTTTTTTTTTTGGCAGATTACAAATCTGTGTCTACCTGCTCTGTCTTTATTTGCTTTCCACCATTTGTTGATCTTTGCTTGTCACTGATGATCTGTAAGCTAACATGAAATGGAATTGATGACTGCTGCAAATTGACTTGGAAAGAAACTGCAGGCACCAGCTGCACCAGTGCTTCCACGCCTCAAGAAAAAATCTCTTTAAATAGAATCCCCAAATTTCCTGGAATTTGATGGTATTTCCCGAAATTTAACCCTTCCCCAGTTGCGCATGTGCGACTGCCGCCCCAACTGCGCGCGCGTTTATACCGGGACCACTGCGCACGCACGGGGTTATTTTCCGTCCTCACCGTGTCACCGGCGCCATTTTCCGTTGCGACGCGGCTGACTGGCCGCCCCCAACTGCGCAGGCGCGGATGGGCGTAAATATACTTTTTTTCTCCGCGGGCCGGATGCGGAAATTTCCCGAAATTTCCCGAAATTATTTAATTTCCCGAAATTTACCCAAAGACAACCAGAATTTCTCGAATTTCGGGTAATTCCCTTCAAAGTGGAAAGACTGGGCCGCACGGTTCACGGGGTGTCACGGTGCCACTTTGTAGGCTGATATTTTGCAGGTATAAGCATGTTAGCATGTTTAATAAAGTTTGCTGTTTGTTTACTGTGCTAGTCAGATGTTACTTTGTACCATTTTTAAACTATATGTACGATGCTGCAACTTAGAGTTGGAAGGACTGGCGACTGGCTCTGAATACATGGAATAGCATTTCCATTGTGTTTGAAAATTAATTTGAAGTTGGTACCATGTGCACGCTAAAATAAGTAGTGGCTCTTTTGTCACCACATTAATTAATTCCTGGTTCCTTGGTGGGTTTTTTTTCTGTTAAGGAGTTTGAAAGTCACAACTGTTTTCGCTCACTCTCTCCTGCCTCTTGAACGTGCCTCAATTTTTGTACATTCATTTGCTTGCTCATTCGCACAATTGCTCTCTGATGTTCCGATCGTCCGTTCCCACTGGTTCCATGTTATCCCTCATCCCTACACACAGGTGCAATTTAGGAGCAGCCAATTAACCTTGGAACCCGCGCGTCTTTGAAATGTGGGAGCATTGTGTGCAGTTTTGACCTCCAAATTTGAGGTAGGACATTCTTGCTATTGGAAGTGCAGCGTAGGTTCACAAGGTTAATTCCCGGGATAGCGTGACTGTCATATGCTGAGAAAATGGAGAGTAACCAAGAACCAAGGCTGGGCTTGTATACTCTGGAATTTAGAAGGATGAGAGGGGATCTTATTGACACATATAAGATTATTAAGGGTTTGGATACGGTAGACGCAGGAAACATGTTCCCGATGTTGGGGGAGTCCAGAACCGGGGGCCACAGTTTACGAATAACGGGTAAGCAATTTAGAACGGGGATGAGGAAAAACTTTTTCACCCAGAGGGTTGTGAATCTGTGGAATTCTCTGCCTCAGATGGCAGTGGAGGCCAATTCTCTGTATGCTTTCAAGAAAGCTGGATAGAGCTCTTAAAGATAGCGGAGTCAGGGGATATGGGGAAAAGGCAGGAGCGGGGTACTGATTGTGGATGATCAGCCAGGATCACAATGAATGGCGGTGCTGGCTCGAAGGGCTGAATGGCCTACTCCTGCACCTATTGTCTATTGTCTATTGGAACCCGGAGAAAACCCACTCGGTCACGGGTAAAACATGCAAACTCAAGATTCAAGATTCAAGAGAGTTTATTGTCATGTGTCCCTGATAGGACAATGAAATTCTTGCTTTGCTTCAGCACAACAGAACATAGTAGGCATGACTACAGAACAGATCAGTGTGTCCGTATACCATTATATAAATATATACACACATGAATAAATAAACTGATAAAGTGCAAATAACAGATAATAGGCAATTAATTTTCAAAGTTTTGTCCGATCCAAGTTTAATAGCCTGATGGCTGTGGGGAAGTAATCTATTCCTGAACCTGGTGGTTGCAGTCTTCAGGCTCCTGTACCTTCTACCTGAAGGTAGCGGGGAGATGAGTGTGTGGCCAGGATGGTGTGGGTTCTTGATGATACTGCCAGCCTTTTTGAGGCAGCGACTGCGATAGATCTCCTTGATGGAAGGGAGGTCAGAGCCGATGATGGGCTGGGCAGTGTTTACTACTTTTTGTAGTCTTTTCCTCTCCACATAAACTCCACACAGAAAGCACCTGAGGCCAGGTTTCTGGAACTGTGAGGCAGCAACTCTACCAGTTACACCACTATGCTGTCCTCAAAGTGGTTGGGTGATTGACTGAAAGCACTCTTCTGTTTGACATGTTTGTAAACAATTCTTTCATTCATTATATGTACAGTGAACACATTCAGGTCTGTATTTCTTAATGCCCTTTGCATCATAATTTCAGTATGTTCCCCTTCAATGCATCAAGGTCACTCCTTTATAATCAAAGATCCTATAGCGGAGCAAGATAGATCACTCCTTCTTAATGCAATGGGCTGACGTGGAGTACGCAATGGAGCTGAACGTGGGCCTTTTTTCCATCCATTTCAGTAACCCGACCCGACTCGACCCGACCCGACCCGACTCACAGTGTAATCAACGTTGCGGGGGAACAGTTTGTGTTAATAAATTAAAATTTTAAAAATGAGGAGTAGATTTTTACGAGGATGTTTCCGTAACAGGCTTCCGTCTCCGCACTAGTATCTTCGCTCCGCTGTGGGATCTTTGGTGCGGAGACGGAAGCCGATTACGGAAATGGGGCCGAAAATGACCCCATGAATCTGCCCGTGACCGCACTACGTCTTTTTCGTCGAGTGATCTCTTGGCTTGCTGTAGGATCTTTGTTTATTATCGTGCATCCATGGCAAGCAGTGCCATTTTAAAGCAATTGCGCTGGCACCTCTTTTCGAAGTAACACATGCTTCCCCTCAGACTTGCACACATTCCAACACCACCAGTTTGAGACAATAGTAATTTACTGCATTTCAACTTCCATAACAGGATTGCAGCAATTGCATGTTTATGGGGAAACAACAAAGTACAGCGCTTCCCTGCTGCTGCTCCCTGCAGGTTTGCTGAATGGGTGGATTGTTGCAGCCACTCATTGCATATGCAGGCCAGGTTTAAGAACCTAGAACAGTACAGCACAGGAACTGCCCTTTCAGACCATAATCTCTGTGTCGAACATGTGGTCAAGTTAAACTAATCTAGTCTGTCTACACATGTAATCCACATCCCTCCACTGCCTGCACATGCACTAGCCTTCAAAGGCCTTTTAAATGCCATTATTGTGCACCACACATCTCCTTTAAGCTTTGCCCATTTCAAAAAAAACTGTAAAAGGGTCTCGACCCGAAACGTCACCCATTCATTCTCTCCAGAGATGCTGCCTGTCCCGCTGTAGTTGCTCCAGCATTTTGTGTCTATCTTCACAAAACCTCTGGTAGACAAAAATGCTGGAGAAACTCAGCGGGTGAGGCAGCATCTATAGAGCAAAGGAAATAGGCAACGTTTTTGGGGTCGAGACCCTTCTTCAGACTGATGTGTGGGTGGGGGGGGGGTGGGGGGGGGGGGGGGCGGGAAGAAGAAAGGAAGAAGTGGAGAAAGTGGGCTGAGGGAGACCTGAGAAGGGGAGGAGAAAGTAGGGACTACCTGAAATTGGAGATGTCAATGTTCATACCGCTGGGATGTAAACTACCCAAACGAAATATGAGGTGCTGCTCCTCCAATTTGGGGTGGGACTCACACTGGCCATGGAGGAGGCCCAGGACAGAAAGGTCGGATTCGGAATGGGAGGGGGAGTTGAAGTGCCGAGCCACCGGGAGATCAGGTTGGTTATTGCGAACTGAGCGGAGGTGTTGGGTGAAGCGATCGCCAAGTCTACGCTTAGTCTCACGTCTAGTCTTTGGCATTGCCATCCTGGATAAAAGTTCTGATTGTCTACCTTTTCTTTGCCTCTCATAATTTGATATACTTCTTTCAGATCTCCCCTCAGCCTCTGATGCTCCAGAAAAAAAACATCCAAGTCTGTCCTTATAACTGATATCCTCCAATCCAGATAGCATTCTGGTAAACCCCTCTGCATTCGTTCCAAAGTCTCCATATCCTCGTTGTAATGGGGCAACCAGAGCTGCGCACAATACTGCACACAACTGTGGCTTAACCAAACTTGCCACATTACTTTCTGACTCTTGTACTGAATATGCCGACCAATGAAGGCAATTATTGTATACCACATGCCTTCTTTACCACTTTATGTACTGTACATGTTGCAGCAGTAAGGGAGCTATGGACTTGGAGTTGCAGCTACTCTTGTGCACGCAGCCCTGTCTTAACAGCTACGCAGCAACGAGGGATAGACACATGCATGAAGAAGGCCTTCGTCATTACACTCACTGGAGTACATGACCCTTCCCTAAATGGAGAGGCTGAGTTTACTGTGCAGCCTGACACCTGCGGTGGCGCAGCGGTAGAGTTGCTGCCTTACAGCGCCAGAGACCTGGGTTCGATCCCGACCACAGGTGCTTGTCTGTACGGAGTTTTGCCTTCTCCCCGTGACCTGCGTGGGTTTTCTCCGAGATCTTCGGTTTCCTCCCACGCTCCAAAGATGCGTTGTAGGTTAATTGGCTTGGTATAAGCGTAAAGTGTCCCTTGTGTGCGTGTAGGGTAGTGTAAATGAACGTGGATTGCTGGGTGGCGCGGACTCTGTGGGCCGAAGGGCCTGTTTCCGCGCTGTATCTCGAAACTTAAACTTAAACCCAGATCTCATCATCTCAGCACAGAGACTTTGGGATTAAATTGGTGTCCGCCAAGGTTTAATTACAAGATGAGTTAATACAAATCTTGTTTATTACTTGGGAAGCATCAGTCACCGGTGAACCACTACGCCACTTAACTTTGGTATCTGAGTGATAGGATGAACCTAAATATCATGATCCACCTTTTATACCTCACGTTGCCTTGGCAAGGACGAGTCACACCCTGGCCACTCCCTCTTCTCCCCTCTCCCGTCGGGCAAAAGGTACAGAAGTGTGAAAACGCACACCACCAGATTCAGGGACAGTTTCTTCCCAGCTGTTATCAGGCAACTGAACCATCCTACCACAACCAGAGAGCAGTGCTGATCTACTATCTACCCCTGGAAGCCCTCTGACTAGCTTTGATCAGACTTTACTGCTTTATCTTGCACTAAGCGTTATTCAAGTTATTCCTTTCATCATGTATTCGTCACGTGTGATCGGCTCGATTGAAATCATTTAAGGTCTTTCCGCTGACTGGTTAGCACGCATCAAAAGCTTTTCACTGTGCCTCGGTACACGTGACACTAAACTCAACTCAACAAAACTATTCTCTTGAGGGAAGTTTCATGAAGCACAGTAGCTCAGTTCAGTTCAGTTTAGTTTATGATTGTCAAGTCTGAAGAAGGGTCTCGACCCGAAATGTCACCCATTCCTTCTCTCCAGAGATGCTGCCTGTCCCGCTGAGTTACTCCAGTTTTTTGTGTCTATCTTTAGTTTATTGTCACGTGTATCGAGTTACTTTGGTTGCATGAAATACTTTTGTTGTGTGCTAACCAGCCTGCAGAAATCAATACATGATTACAATCGAGCCATTCACAGATATATAATAAGGGAATTACGTTTAGTGCAAGATAAAGCCAGCAAAGTCCTATCAAAGATAGCCCAAGGGTCCCCGATGAGGTAGATGGTAGTTCAGCACTGCTCTCTGGTTGTGGTAGGATGATTCAGTTGCCTGATAACAGCTGGGAAGAAACTCTCCCTGAATCTGGTGGTGTGCTTTTCCACACTTATATACCTTTTTGCCTGCTGGGAGAGGGGAGAAGAGGGAGTGGCCAGGGTGCGACTCGTCCTTGATTGTGCTGCTGGCCTTGCCGAGGCAGCGGGAAGTATAAATGGAGTCAATGGAGGTTGGATTGTGTGATGGTCTAGGCAGCGTCCACAATTCTCTGCAATTTCTTGCGGTCTTGGATGGAGCTGTTGCCAAACCAAGCTGAGGTGCATCCGCTCTTAGTACCCTGACCAGCTTGGCACTCTTCATGTATGAGACTGGGAAGTGAGCGCTGGAGCATATCCTCCAACACACGAGCTGCCGTGTCTTTGCTACTCATCGCAGGGATGTGGAAGCCGAATATTTGTACTTGATCACCCCAGCAATGGTGTCTCACTGAATTACTCCATGGCCATCTTGAGCCAAATGCTCTCTTTGATTTGCTTGAGGTTGGCCAAACCAGGATAGCTTCTAGTGGAGGAAACATAACCAGCCTTTGTAATTCTAAGCAGTGGGGAAATTGGGTTTACTTTAGTTTAGAGATACAGTGTGGAAATAGGCCCTTCGGCCCACCGGGTCCGCGCCGACCAGCGAATCCCTGCCCACTAACACCATCCTACACCCACTAGGGACAATTTTACATTGATATCAAGCCTTTTAAAGACTTGTGGGCAGGTACTTGGATAGGAAAGGAATAGAGTAAACAGGCTTAACACTGGCAATTGGGATAAACGTGGATGGACATCACAGTCAGCATAGACTGAAGGGCCTGTTCCTGTGCAGTACAACTCAGTTTAGTTTTGTTTAATCAAATTCCTTGTATGTTTCCATACTTGGCTGATAAATTAATTACAGTTACAATTAATTACAGTTACAATTAACTGGATCAGGCAAGCTTAGGCCAATCCTCTATCCAACCATTTTAACTACATTTTTTTACTGACGTTGGTCAGCTGAATTTTAACAAAGCGATGTTACGACGCTTCTCTGCTGTTACGCTCCGCAGATTTGCTGAATGGACAGATTGTTGTAGTGCAGCTATAACAAGGGGAGATGCCCAGTGCTTCAGGTTGTGCTGCTGCCACTTGAAGTGAAGTGGGATACTGAAAACACTCGGCTGGGCCTGGTACGATGCTTCATTTTCTGCCACGTCTAATGCCGGGAGGCTTGACACTCCTCGTTCGGCAGTGAATGCCATACACTGTCTCTTCTTTTGGATATAAGTGATTGGAGCGGAATTAGGCCATTCGGTCCATCAAGTCTACTCCGCCATTCAATCGTGGCTGATCTATCTCTCCCTCCTAACCCCATTCTCCTGCCTCCTCCCCACAACCCTTGACACCCATACGCATCAAGAACCTAGCTACCTCTGCCTTAAAAATATCCATTGACTTGGTTCTCCACAGCCTTCTGCGGCAAAGAATATGCCGAGCAAATGCTGATGCAAAGTGTTGGCCTGAGTCTGGGTGTTCCACAGTTTTGTGCAGTGCCAGCCCATTGAGCATTTCTCCCTACTGTTAGCAGCTGACTAATGTTAGCAAAAAAATAGAGTTAAAATGACTGGAAAACGGATTAGCCATGCCAACACCTGCCAGACAGCTAATCACGGGAGTGCCAGGTCTGTACTCACTCCAACTTCACCCCAGTGTTAAACAATTGCAGACGTTTGCACACCAGATCTGAACGTCAGTGTTAGAAGGTGTCAGGTCATTGCCCAAAATAATTGTGCTCAGCGTTACATGGTGCCTGACGCACGTTAACTACACAATACCCACATTGGGCCGTCATGGTGGCGCAGCGGTAGAGTTGCTGCCTTACAGCGCTTGCAGCGCCGGAGACCCGGGTTCCAGCCCGACTACGGGTGCTGTCTGTATGGAGTTTGTACGTTCTCCCCGTGACCTGCGTGGGTTTTCTCTGACACTTCAAAGACGTACAGGTATGTAGGCAAATTGGCTTGATAAATGTAAACATTGTCCCTCGTGTGTGTGTGTGTGTGTGTGTAGGATAGTGTTAATGTGCGGGGATCGCTGGTCGGTGTGGACTTAATGGGCCAAAGGGCCTAATCAACCCAATAATTCTTGGGATCATTCTCGTAAACCTCCTCTGGGCCCTCTCCAACCACTAACACATCCTTCCTCATATATGGGGCACATAACTGCTCACAATACTCCAAATGCGTCCGACCAGCGCCTTATACGTAAAGCCTCAGCATTACATCCCTATTTTTATATTCTAGTCCTCTCAAAATAAATGCTAGCATTGCATTTACCTTACGTGCTGCTGATTCAACTTGCAAATTAACTATTTGGGAACCCTGCACCAGCACTCCCGAGTCCCTCTGCACTTCCGATTTCTGAATTCTCTCCCCATTTAGAAAATAGTCTACGCTTTTATTCCTACTACCAAAATACACTGTATTCCATCTGCCACTTCTCAGCCCATTCTCACAACCTGCCCAAGCCCTTCTGCAGAGTCCTTGCTTTCTCCAGCTGCTCTGTCCCCTCCACCTACCTTCGTATCATCTGCAAGCCTGGCTACAAAGCCTTCAATCCCCTCATCCAAATCATTGATACGCAACGTGAAGAGCAGCGGCTCCAGCACCAACCCCTGCAGAACTCCGCTAGTCACTGGCAGCCAACAAGAAAAAGCCTCCTTTATTGCCACTCTTTGTCTTCTGCCATCCAGCCAACCTGCTATCCATGCTCGTATCTGCTCTTTGATACCGTGGGCGTTCAACTTCATTAGCTGCCTCACGTGCGGTACCTTATCAAAGGCCTTCTGAAAGTCTGGGTAACCAACATCCACTGACTCTCCTTTGTCTGTCCTGCTATTTACTTCCTCAAAGAATTCCAACAGGTTTATTAGTCAACATCTCTCCTTCACAAAGCCCTGGCGACCGGCCTATTTTATCATGAGCTTCTAAGTACGAAGAAACCTCATCCTTTATAATGGACTCTAAAATCTTACCAGCAATCAGTAGTCAATGAGGTCCTTCACCTTACTCTTCTTGAGCACTGGTATTGTTGATGCCTTTTTAAAGCAGGTGGGAACCTCAGACCTCAGTAATGAGAGGTTGAAGATGTCTGCAAAAACTCCAGCCAGTTGGTCTGCACAGGTTTTCAGAATGTGATCAGGTATACCCTCAGACGTCCAGACACTTTCCGAGAGTTCACCTTCCAGGAGGATCTCCTGTCGACGGCCTCGGTGACTGAGATTGTAATACCACCTACCTATAGGGGCTCGGAAGGCACATCAGTGTTCTCCCCATCAAAGCGCGAGTAGAACCATTGCACCTCTCACACGGACCCCTGCTCGGGAGTACCTTCCCTTGGTTGAGGGGAGCTCAGCACCTCAACGTCCAGAAGCAGAAGGGACCTAGACTGTGGTCCTCCCCACAAAGCCTTCACTTCACATTGGCTGCACAAGGTTCAGTCCATCCCTTAGGATGTTCTCCTGCAGTCTGGAACGGACCAGTCGGCAACATTCCCTCACGGACATCTCGCTGTGCTGTTAGACCAACAGGTCTCGGGTAAATCAAAGAGCATCTTTCACAGAGTTAATGGCCTCTCAGCGACACTTCATCTCCATCTCCAAGCGTGTCCTTGGGAACTGCCTCTAGATCAAAGACTGCAGTCAGTCATCAGCTGCCAGGGATGAAACCTCAAAAGGTAGATTGCTCCTTTCTCCAGAACCTCTCTAGAGATCCCCGCTCCGCAAAGAAGCAGGCAACCATCTCCTCTCCACAGCAGGCATCGCGAGGTTATATTTGGGAGGAAGACCACCCCATGCCAAGGTACAACTGCAGTAAAACCTCCCTGCTCTTGTACTCAAATACTTTTGCTATGAATGCCAACATACCATTCGCTTTCTTCACTGCCTGCTGCACCTGCATGTCTACTTTCAATGACTGGTGTACCATGACACCCAGGTCTCGTTGCATCTCCCCTTTTCCTAATCGGCCACCATTCAGATAATATTCTACTTTCCTGTTTTTGCCACCAAAGTGGATAACCTCACATTTATCCACATTATACTGCATCTGCCATGCATTTGCCCACTCACCCAACCTATCCAAGTCATCCTGCAGCCTCCTAGCATCCTCCTCACAGCTAACACTGCCCCCCAGCTTCGTGTCATCCGCAAACTTGGAGATGTTGCATTCAATTCCCTCATCCAGATCATTAATATATATTGTAAATAGCTGGGTTCCCAGCATTGAGCCCTGTGGTACACCACTAGTCACTGCCTGCCATTCTGAAAAGGACCCATTTACTCCTACTCTTTGCTTCCTGTCTGCCAGCCAGTTCTCTATCCACATCAATACTGAACCCCCAATACCGTGTGCTTTAAGTTTGTATACTAATCTCTTATGTGGGACCTTGTCGAAAGCCTTCTGAAAGTCCAGATATAACACATCCACTGGTTCTCCCTTATCCACTCTACTAGTTACATCCTCGAAAAATTCTGTAAGATTCGTCAGACATGATTTACCTTTCATAAATCGATACATTTATTTGTCACATGTACCAATTAGTACAGTGAAATGTGTGGTCGCCATACAAATAATAAAGAGCACAGAACACAAAAGTCTTTAACACAGACATCCCCACACAGCGGGGTCAAAATATCCCTCTGTGAGGGAAGGCTCCAAAAAGGCCTCCTATGCATTGGTGAGAACAAGAGTAGACTTGGCGACTATTTCACTAAGCACTTGCGCTCGGTCTGGCAAGGACGACGGGATCTCCCAGTCGCGAACCGTTTTAACTCCTCTCCCCAATTCCTTACTGATCTTTCTGTCGTGGGCCTCCTCCATTGCCAGAGGGAGGCCACATAACAGCACCTCACATTCCGCTTGGCTATCTTATAATCCAATGGCATGAACACTGAAATCAATTTAAGGGAACGGCAAAACCTTCCACCCTTTCCCTTCTTCCCCCCTAATGCCCCCGCCCACCCTTTCCCCCCCTCCCCCTCCCTGTGCCCCACCTGGACTTGCACCAATTTCTCCCCTCCCCTTTCTCTTCTACTTGGTAACGCATGATAACTCAAATTTCACTGCACCTAGTGTTAAAGAAGGAACTGCAGATGATGATGATACCCTTGCTGTCTCCTCCCCTTCCCACCTCTCCCTCAGCCCTCGGGCTCCTCCTCCTCCTCCTTTCCTTTCTTCCCCCCGCCTGCCCCCACCCCCCATCAGTCTGAAGAAGGGTTTCGGCCCAAAACGTTATCTATATGCTGCTGCACCCGCTGAGTTTCTCCAGCATTTCGTGTACCCTTTCACTGCACCAATTGGGGTATGTGACAATAAATGTCCTTTGTTACCTAAGTTCCTTCCTCAAGCTTCACAATCAACAACTCTTCAGTCCTTTTGTCTTACACCTTCTGGCCTTTCATCTCTGACCTTTGTCCACAATCGACCTTCCCTCCACTCACCTGTATCAACCTATTACCTGCCAGGCATTGTCCTGCCTCTCCTCTCTGCCAACTTTCATCCCCCTTCCTCCCCCTTTTACAATCAGTCTGAAGAAGGGTTCTGACCCTAAACATACCTATCCATTTTCTCCAGTGATACTGCCTGACCCGCTGAGTTACTTCAACACTTTGTGTCTTCTTTTGTAAACCAGTATCTGCAGTTCCAGGTATCCAATGTATTTTTAATGTCAAATTAGACAAACTTTTAATTTGTCATTAAAAATACATTTCTCTTCGTAAATTTTTTTTTCTCTCCTTTATTATTTCCTCTTGCCAAAGGTTTGAAATTCTTTTTTTTTTTAACCTGGATTAATGCAATTACGTCAAATTCTCTTTTCTCCTATTTTCCCAAACCGTTTATTAAAAATAGACTAGACCAAGAGGGACCCGTTGAGTTCCAGTCACACAGGAGTCCTGGTCCCCCAACTTAACCCAACACAATATTCCACCACTCACCCGTTCCCCCAATGTAATATTCCACCACACCCATAGCCCGTAACTCCGCAGGTGTGGCTCATTTCCCCTCATCCCCGAGCACTCCTTCCCCTTCCTCTTCATATGTGGGAGGGGAGGGGGGAGCGAAGTGGGGTGTGTGGTGGGGGGGGTGTAGGAAGGGTGGAAGAGAGTGGTGTTGGGGGAGTGGGGGTGTGGCGGGGGAGCGTCCAGTGTGGGGGAGGTGCGTATGTGGGTGGGAGGGGTATGGGGGGAGAAGGAGGGATGTGTGGGCTAGGTGGGGGACGGTGTGTGTGTGTGTGTGGGAGGGGTGTGCGGGTGGAGGGGTTGTGGGCGCAGTGGGGGGGTTTGTGGAGGCGGGGGGGGGTGTGAGCGGGTGGTGTGAGCGGGGGGATTTGGCGGGGGGTGGTGTGTGGTGGGGGTGGTGGGTGTGGGGGGAGGAGGGTTGTGGGGGCGGGGGGGTGTGGGGGAAGGAGGGTTGTGGGGGCGAGGGTGTGTGTGTGGGGGGGGAGTGAGCAGGGGGAAGGGGTTGTGGGGGCGAGGTGGTGTGGGGGCGGGGGCTGGGGGTGGGTGGGGGGGGTGTGTGGGCGGGGGAGTGAGTGAGCTCGGAGAAAATACGGGGGAAGAGCCATGGGGGAGAGGAGCCAGCGAGGGGGACCAGAGGAGTAGTGGCTGGAATTGGCGGTGCGATGGGGACTCACAACGGGTGCTGGTCGCTGGTCGTTTTTCTCCGCCAGGATCAGTCGCCACTTTTCGTTTGGCGACATCGGCGACATCTCCGACTCCGGGCTGGGATGGGCTGGTTCGACTCTCCGACGCTGGGCTGCTGCTTGGGGCTGGGCTGCGGCTTGGAGTGGGGCTTCTTGGGGCAGGGCTGTGCTGGCTGCTTGGGGCTGAGCTGGGTCTCCCACGCTGGGCTGGGCTAGGTCGGGTCTCCGACGCTGGGCTGCTGCTTGGGGCGGGGCTGCTGCTTGGGACGGGGCTGCTTCAGGTCCCTCCGAAGGCCCGGTTGGGAACCTCCGCCGGCTTTTCTCAGCTCCAGTAAAGACGCGATGGTGCAGGAAGGGGCGAGGAAGAGACAACTCCACGTCTGGGGAGTGACGGGGAAGAGATAATCCGCGCGGCGCTGACTGGCAGGAGAAGAGATCGATCTGCGCACACGCGGTTTTTAAGATTTTTAAACCTCGCCAATTTTTACGACATTCAACCGATCGGAACAAAACTTGGTGAACTTGCTGCACAGGAGAACGGTAAGTGAACTGGAGAAAAATCATAGCGCTATCGCGAATCGTTTTTGCACAAATAGAAGGACCGCCAAACCGGAAGATAACAAGATCAGAGTTTTAGTTATGTATGGAAGAAGATAGATAGATATAGATAGATATGAAAATGACCTATTGAAATAGTGCACACAGGAATTGTGACACTAAACCCTTACCCAGTACAATATAACCTGACGCACTGGAATGATGGCTTTCAAAATCCCTGAGTGATTGTTTCCAGGTTCGTGGCAATGTTACTCTGAACCCTATGACCGATTAATAATGTAGTGAGTGGAAGCAAGACTAGTTCGTAGCCATAAAGGATTAGACAGGCCACTGGGGGTATTCACCTGCATTTTATTGAATGGCGTCAGAGGATATTTTACATCCACCTGCAAGCGACAGGTTTTCGTAGCCATTCTACAAATAACACCTTCAAAGCACGGTCACTCCCCACTACAGCAACTGCAAGATTATGACCTCAAGTTGATAGAATAGAGCGCTCAACCCAAAATGTACTTCTTGCTCTCCTTCAAGTGGGTGACCCCCTCATGATTATACCTCCATCCAACCCCTTCCTTGGTCTCTCTCCGTAGCATTATAACCTGGGGCGGTCACAGTGGGGAGCGGTAGAGCTGCTGCCTTCCCGCACCAGAGGCCCTAGTTCGATCCTGACCACGGGGTGCTGCCTGCACGGGGTTTGTACGCTCTCCCCGTGACCACGTGGGCTTTCTCCGGGCTGCTCTGGTTTGCCTCCCACACTCCAAAGACGTACGGGCTTGTAGGTTAATTGGGTTCAGTAAAATTGTAACTTGTCCCTGGTGTGCGTAGGTTCGTGTTAGTGTACAGGGCGATCGTGGGCCGGAGGGCCTGTTTCCGTGCTGTGTCTCTGAAGTCTAAATAAATTCTAACTGGGAGACAATAAAGTGGAGGATGGGGCCTGTGCTCCAGGGCTCTGTAGTGACACAGCTTTTATCCACAAGAACCCTAAACATTATTGGACAGCAGCTGGTGTGGTAGCTGTTGACCATCAGGTGCTTACTGTAATGTTGGTGATACTGACAGACTGATGATTGTAAGCGGAGGCTTGGCGATCGTTTCGCCGAACACCTCCGCTCGGTCCGCATTAACCAACCCGACCTCCCGGTGGCTCAGCACTTCAACTCCCCCTCCCATTCCGTATCCGACCTCTTGGTCCTGGGCCTCCTCCGCAGCCAGAGTGAGCAACACCGCAAGTTGGAGGAACAGCACCTCATATTCCGCTCAGGGAGTCCTGCATCCTTCGGGCTTGAACATTGAATTTTCTCAATTCTGTTAACCCTTGCTGTCTCCTCCCCTTCCCACCTCTCCCTCAGCCCTCGGGCCCTGGCATTCCCTCTCTCTCTATCTCCCTCCCCCACCCTAGTCGCACCAGCTTCTCATTTTCACACCACAAACTGCTTACAATGGCTTGTTCCCTTTATCAAAGATACTTTTTTGCATATCTTTCATTCATTGTTCTTTATCTCTCCACATCACCGTCTATATCTCTCGTTTCCCTGATCCCTGACCAGTCTGAAGAAGGGTCTCGACCCGAAACGTCGCCTATCTCCTTCGCTCCTTAGATGCTGCTGCACCCGCTGAGTTTCTCCAGCTTTTTGTGTAACCTATGTTTGTAATCATTGTTCACTTATAAGCTGATGAATACAATAATAGCTATCCATTGCATGGAGATGTGGGCTCTGTTGTACTGCATCGACTCTGAGGCATTGCACTGTAAACCTTCCAGTGCATTTGACTCAATTCAAATATTGTAAGCTGCAAAGTGTGATGGGTTTGTCTGTAATTTTGTCCAAAACTCACTCCTTCCAAGGTAAACCTATTAACGGCTGCAATCTGAACGGGAAGCTTTGCTGTGATTGAAAGCTAATGGTGTGGTTTTGTTCAACAGGTGTTGCTCCTATGTGGGCAGGCGTGGTAATGGTCCTCAGGCTATTTCGATTGGCAAAAACTGCGACAAATTCGGGATTGTCGTTCACGAACTGGGCCACGTGATCGGGTTTTGGCATGAACACACCAGACCAGACCGAGACGATCATGTGACCATCATTAGAGAAAACATCCAGCCCGGTAAAGTTCCACTCCACAAAAAAAAAAAAAACACTTCACTCATTCATCTTATTCATCAACGTGCATCAGTGAATTTGGTGTATTTGTTACCCCTTGGGAGCAAGTACCTTCTGTCACCTGAATGAGACAGAGACGGTTTACGAGGATGTTGCCAGGACTAGAGGATGTGAGCTAGAGGGAGAGGTTGACTTGGCTGGGTCTCTGTTCCTTGCAGTGTAGGAGGATGAGGGGTGATCTTATAGAGGTGTATAAAATAATGAGAGGAATAGATTATGTAGGTGCACAGAGTCTCTTGCCCAGAGTAGGTGAATCAAGCACCAGACATAGTTTTAAGGTGAAGGGGAAAATATTTAATAGGAATCAGAGGGGTAAATTTTTCACATAAAGGGTGGCGGGTGTATGGAACAAGCTGCCAGAGGAGTTAGTTGAGGCTGGGACTATCCCAAAATTTAAGAAACAGGTAGACAGGTACATGGATAGGACAGGTTTGGAGGGGTATGGACCAAATGCGGGCAGGTGGGACTACTGTAGATGGGACTTGTTGGGCCGTGTGGGCAAGTTGGGCCAAAGGGCCTGTTTCCAGGCTGTATCACTCTATGACTCTAAGATCTTCAAATTAAATGAACATTATTGCTTGGTCTGTTAGCATTGGATAAAATATTAATAATTTGCTGCACTTACAGCAGCAGTTCCCATTGTCTGCTTTGTCTGATTTATGTATATTAATAGCAAGTTGCAGTTTCATATTGCACATTATTGGTGAGATACTTATGATATTGGGACAGATCATCAGCTGTCGGCATCTACCTGTCAAGACACGTTTCCAGTTGCAAAGGGGGACCTTCGTGAAAAAGGGCAAATCTTAGACTAGCTATCAGGCAACATATCCTGAGATACACAACCCTTTGCACCCCTATGGTCTTTGAAAGTTCTGTACTTGCCAAAAGCCTTCTGTGTTCTATATTGAACTGTATTCAAATATCTGTATTCAAATAGAGATATTTAACACACAATTAAAAGAGAAATGCATTAATTTAAAATGTACTTCCAACTAATTAAGAATCCACAAAAAAACTTCAAAATAATTATAAATATTAAAATAAAGTAAAATAAGTCAAGCGCTCTGCTAGAACTTTCACAGTATTGGTAAGTCCTTTCACACTAAAGGGCCTGTCCCACAGGCTATTTTTAGGCGACTGCCGGCGACTGTCATAATGTAGCAGGTTGGCGAAAAACCGGCGACTGGACCCCCCCTTCGGCAAAAATTTGAAATGGAATCATTACTTTAACAACAAACTAAAATGGTCAGCACCGGCGACAACCTACGTTAACCTGGCGACAACTACAACAGCACCTACGTCAGGTGAAGTCAAGCTACGCTCACTGGCGTCAAACCCACTGTCGCCGACTGTCTCCGAAAAATGTTCAACATGTTGAAAATCCAGCAGCGACCAGAAAGACGCTACGACGTTTTGGCGACTGAGGAGACTACTCATGACCATACAGGCGACACCCCGTAGCGACAGCCTAGTCGCCTGTAGTCACCTAAAGAATCGACTAAGTGGGACAGGCCCTTAATGGGGTTGCCATCCACACTCCAGGCTTTCTGGGCAGAAAGCTACAGGAACAAGTTCATGAGTCAAATCTACCCCAGCAAATCAGCAAATATAACATTAGGCTCCACAATGAACCATATGAAACCTCTGGCTCTCAATCAAATTCATTCAGTTATATTTTTAGCTTAAAGATACAGCGCAGAAACAAGCACTGCGGCCCACTGAGTCCGCGCCGACTGGCGATTACCATACACCTACACTACCCTGCAAACAATGGAGACAATTTTTACATTTATACCAAGCTAATTAACCTACAAACCTGTTCGTCTTCGGAGTGTCGGAGGAAACCGAAGATCTCGGAGAAAACCCACGCAGGTCACGGGGAGAACGTACAAATTCCATATAGACAAGCACCCGTAGCCGGGATCGAACCCGGACCGCTGGTGCTGTAAATGCTGTAAGGCAGCAACTTAGGAAAAGGGGAGATGCAACGAGACCTGGGTGTCATGGTACACCAGTCATTGAAAGTAGGCATGCAGGTGCAGCAGGCAGTGAAGAAAGCGAATGGTATGTTGGCATTCATAGCAAAAGGATTTGAGTACAAGAGCAGGGAGGTTCTAACGCAGTTGTACAGGGTCTTGGTGAGGCCACGTCTGGAGTATTGCGTACAGTTTTGGTATTTCTCTTTGCCCAAAGCGGCTCCAACATGCGGAGCGGTTACAGAAGACGGCGCGGTGGCGGCCTGGCTTCGGAGTGGACGATGACATCGAAGGCCTGGATTGCCTCAGTACAGAGGGGGAACAAGTTGACAAAGACCTTAAGACTTTTGCCTTCCACCACAGGTGCTTGGTGAACTCACTGTGGTGGATGTTAAATTATGTGTTTATTGTGTGTTTTGTTTTAATTTATTACATGTTATGACTGCAAGGATTTCGTTCAGACCGAAAGGTCTGAATGACAATAAAGGAATCTGAATCTGAATCTGAATGAAGAAAGACTGGATAGACTCGGCTTGTACTCGCTGGAATTTAGAAGATTGAGGGGGGATCTTATAGAGATTTACAAAATTCTTAAGGGGTTGGACAGGCTAGATGCAGGAAGATTGTTCCCAATGTTGGGGAAGTCCAGGACAAGGGGTCACAGTTTAAGGATAAGGGGGAAGTCTTTTAGGACCGAGATGAGAAGATCATTTTTCACACAGAGAGTGGTGAATCTGTGGAATTCTCTGCCACAGAAGGTAGTCGAGGCCAGTTCATTGGCTATATTTAAGAGGGAGTTAGATGTGGCCCTTGTGGCTAAAGGGATCAGGGGGTATGGAGAGAAGGCAGGTACAGGATACTGAGTTGGATGATCAGCCATGATCATATTGAATGGCGGTGCAGGCTCGAAGGGCCGAATGACCTACTCCTGCACCTAATTTCTATGTTTTTCTGTTAACTCTACCGCTGCGCCACTGTGCCACCTCAATTTTATTTTTTGCTGTTTTGATTTGCAATGAAAGGCTTAAAAATTTTGAAATATTTTATGCAGTTGAATGTAACCAAATGGTGACGGTTGTGTAACTTGGTTTAAGTTATGGTTTTAATTTACAAAGCGATCCATAATGAGGAATAATTGAGCAGTCTAATACAGTATAAATGGAGTCAATGGAAGGGAGGTTGGCTTGTGTGATGCTCTGGGCGGCATGTATCGTCCCCTTTTCTGTGCAGGTGTCGTGGGTTATGGGGAGAAGGCAGGAGAATGGGGTTAGGAGGGGGAGATAGATCAGACATAATTGTATGGCGGAGTAGACGATGGGCTGAATGGCCTGATTCTACTCCTATCCCTTATGACCTTTTAATTGTGCTGCTTTTAGCCAGGATTTCAGACATGAACTAATACTCTAGAATCTGTTTAGTGCTAACAACCAGAAATGATTGGAGCTGCACCATCCAGAGTCACCTACAAATGGAGCTTACACAAAATGCTGGAGTAACTCAGTGGGACAGGCAGCATCTCTGGAGAGAACGAATGGGTGATAATAGACAATAGACAATAGGTGCAGGAGTAGGCCATTCGGCCCTTTAATGGCGGTGCTGGCTCGAAGGGCCAAATGGCCTACTCCTGCACCTATAGTCTATTGTCTACTGTCTATTATCACCCATTCCTTCTCTCCAGAGATGCTGCCTGATGTATCGGATCGAGACCCTTCTTCAGACTTGTGTGTGTGTGTGAAGAAGGGTCTCGACCCGAAACGTCGCCCATTCCTTTTCTCCAGAGATGCTGCCTGTCCCGCTGAGTTACTCCAGCATTTTGTGTCTATCATTGGTTTACACCAGCATCTGCAGTTCCGTCCTACACAAATGGAGCTCCCTGGACTCAACGTTGATTCCTGGGATGAGGCAAGGTGTCAGATGTGTAGTGCGTTCCCAGGTTCCGGAGTACAGTGAATCAACGGGGCAGTCCAGAATTACTGAAGCTTGCTGGCTGCTATCTACTGAACTGCTGGCTTGCAATCAGTGCGTTCCGACTTGTTAATTTTGAGAGATCTGAGGTGTCAGACTGGATTAGGTGCTCAAGGTAAATGTGTGGTGTGAATTCATAACTGATTAACTTAATGGTGAGAATGCTACCAACTAAGGGAAGTTACTTTTGCTGCCTATAGTTAATATGAATAATAATTAGTGGCAATGACACGAGGAAGATAAAACATGATTCATTTGTAGGTGGTTGGGCATGAATTATACAATGTTTATTCTGTGGCAGCACGGCTGAAAAATCAGACAGGTTGCAAAGCATGTAGTATGGACACAATCCATTCCTCTGATTTTTCTCCATTTAGATCAATAAAGGGAAAATTAGCAAGTTCCTTATTACATAGAAACATAGAAACATAGACAATAGGTGCAGGAGTAGGCCACTTGGCCATTCGAGCCAGCACCGCCATTTATTGCGATCATGGTTGATCATCCACAATCAGTAACCCGTGCCTGCCTTCTCCCCATATCCCTTAATTCCGCCAGGCCTTAGAGCTCTCTCTAATTCTCTTTTAAATTAATCCAGTGAATTGGCCTCTACTTCCTTCTGTGGCAGAGACTTTCACAAATTCACAACTCTCTGGGTGAAAAAGTTTCTTCTCATCTCAGTTTTGAATGGCCTCCCCTTTATTTTTAGACTGTGGCCCCTGGTTCTGGACTGCCCCAACATTGGGAATACTTTTCCTGCATCTAGCTTGTCCAGTCCTTTTATAATTTTATGCATTTCTATAAGATCCCCTCTCATCCTTCTAAATTCCAGTGAATACAAGCCCAGTCTTTCCAATCTTTCCCCATATGACAGTCCCGCCATCCCAGTGATTAACCTCGTGAACCTACGCTGCACTGTCTCAACAGCAAGGATGTCCTTCCTCAAATTAGGCTTACTTGTTTAATTGTTCTGAATATTACAGAATCAAGGGACATGGGGAGAAAGCAGGAACGGGGTACTGGTTCTGGATGATCAGCCATGATCATATTGGATGGCGGTGCTGGCTCGAAGGGCCGAATGGCCTACCCCTGCACCTATTTTCTATGTTTCTAATATTGAGTTGAACAGTGTTGAGTTATAGAACAAAGACAATATATTCCATAAACTCACAATAAAACTATAGGTCCTCAAAAGAAAACTACAGGGTATATATTTAGTGTGCTTATATAACCTCTGGGCAGTGGGCAGGTGCTCTAGACCTGCACGGGAAGGTAGACGCTCCCACCCCCACGAGTCTCGGGCAGATGGGGCTCGTCAGCCTGGGAAGGCAGTCCATCCAGGGGAGGGAAAACTCTGATTTAAAACCCCCACTGCCTTGTGGCCATATCCATTCATGGAAAAGGCTCCAGGAATAAACCTCAAGAAAATCCAGAGTCGAAGCCCCTAAGGCAGTTCGTCATTGTCTACAACCTCGCTCTGGCAGCTCCTGCGATGGCGCTGGTGCCAAACTGTAACGGCCCTGCTGTTCCTTTGGATCGATCAGCGACGTGGAGAGGGGGGACGTGCTGCATGGGCAACAGCCTGTCCTCCATGTGACATCGCCCAGGCTTGCACCCGACTTGGATGCATCACCCATGGTCAGTCATGACCGAGAGGGGCCTACTATATATTGTATAACCTATTCTTATCAAGATAATTTTCTATGGCTGTTTAGTGTGCTTGTATTGGCTATTCTTATCATTAGATAATAGGCAATAGACATTAGGTGGAGGAGTAGGCCATTTGGCCCTTCGAGCCAGCACTGCCATTCAATGTGATCATGGCTGATCATCCCCAATCAGTACCCTGTTCCTGCCTTCTTCTCATATCCCCTGACTATGCTATTTTTAACAGCCCTATCTAGCTCTCTCTTGAAAGCATCCGGAGAACCTGCCTCCACCACCCTCTGAGGCAGAGAATTCCACAGAGAAAAAGTGTTTCCTCATCTCCGTTATAAATGGCTTTCTCCTTATTCTTAAACTGTGGCCCCTGGTTCTGGACTCCCCCAACATCGGGAACATGTTTCCTGCCTCTAGCGTGTCCAAGCCCTTAACAATCTTATCAAGTATCAAACATATCAAATATGTCAAGTGAATTTTCTATGGAATAGATAATGAACCACAAAAACAAGGAGTGATGCATGAAAATGAAAAAAATATATACATTAAATTATAACCAGTTTCATACAAAACTTTGAAACTGGTATTTCAGGAAATGTAAGTGTCAATTGGAGATCACCAGTGTGGGAATAGGAATGCAAATCCATTATCTGCAGCTCTGGTTTTTTGGCCAATAAAGGGGAGGGAAAATGGACAGTTTGAGGTCAGGTTGCTGGTTGTTATTTTTGGCTTCGATGAGAAGAGTAAAAACGGATCAGATTGAAGATGAGCAGGAGATCGGGCAGATAGAGAAACAAAGTTAACACTTCAAAGACTTTACTTCAGAACAAATTGTTCAGTGTTCGCATCTGCTGAATCTACTGCTCAGTTCAAATGTTTGCAGACTTCTTCTGGATTCCAGAGAATCTGAAGGCTGAAGAGTTGCTACGTTGAAAAACAGAAACATAGAAAGTAGGTGCAGGAGTAGGCCAACCGCCTCTTCGAGCCAGCACTGCCATTCAATATGATCATGGCTGAGCATCCAGATACATTCAGGCTTTCACCTCCACCCCAAAACGTCGCCCACTCCTTCTCTCAGGAGATGCTGCCTGCCCCGCTGAGTTACCCGGGATGTCGTGTCTATCTTGGTTATCTGCGCTGTCATGTGGTGCTGAGGTGGGATCTGCAGGTGTGTGGCGGATTGAGTGGAGAACAGGGGTGAGCAGAACGGAGTGGAGAATGGCAGAGAGGAAATCAATGCAGTGGCTGACCTCACAGGTGACATGACGAATGCTTGAGGTTTACAAACACGTGGACACAATACAATGGGGACGCGGCGTGGGGGGGGGGGGGGACCGCCGTGAGGGACATTGGGGGAACAAAGGGGGACCCGGTGTGCGAGGGGGGGGGTGGGGGGGGCCCACTCTAGTTGAATCCTCTGCCCAGGAGATACGTCTGAGTTGGTTTGTTTGTTTGTTCATGTGTTCCGGTGAAGGCGCTGTGCACACGGCAGCCAGACAACAGTCGCTTGCCTTTTTCTTTCTTTTTCACTTTTAATTTAATTTTAATTTCACGTTTTTGTGAACCTTGTTGCGTGTTGTGACTGTCGGCAGACCAACTTCCCACCGGGGATGAATAAAGTCGTATCCTATCGTGTCGTACATGAATGGATTTGCTCCATAAGCTGTTGCCGACTGTCATTTTCTGCTGGGATGGCAAAAGACATCATAAATAGGCTCTCAGATGTTCCTCTCGGATGGCACATACCATCCAATTCGGGTACTGAGCAGAACTTGAAGAAGAATTGGGCTTCTTCTGAGTCGGGCTCTCCACAAAATCAGGGCCGCAGCGGCAGAGTTGCTGCCTTTCAGTGCCGGAGGCCCAGGTTCGATCCTGACTACGGGTACTGCCTGTATGGAGTTTGTACGTTCTCCCCGTGACCGCCTGGGTTTTCTCCCAGTGCTCCGCTTTCCTCCCACTCTCCAAAGACGTACAGGTTTGCAGCTTAATTAGCTTGGGTAAGTTGTAAAATTGCTCCTGATATGTAGGATAGTGCTAGGGTACAGGGTGATCGCTGGTCCGTGGGCCTGTTTCAGTGCTGCTTCCCTTAAAGGCTAACCGTCCCGTCACTGATGTTTATTAGTGCTCCCTTGTGAACTGTGACTACCACATGAAGATACAGACAACTGCCTATTTGCTGCCACCAAATATCTGTGCGAGTGGATGGCCACACCTTCTCAAGTTCAAGTTCAAGTGAGTTTATTGTCATGTGTCCCTGATAGGACAATGACATTCTTGCTTTGCATCAGCACACAGAACATAGAAGGCATTTACTGCAAAACAGATCAGTGTGTCCATATACCATATATAAATATATACACACATGAATAAATAAACTAATAAAGTGCAAAAAATAACAGATAATGGGTTATTAATGATCAGAGTTTTGTCCGAGCCAGGTTTAATAGCCTGATGGCTGTGGGGAAGTAGCTACTCCTGAGCCTGGTCGTTGCGGTCTTCAGGCTCCTGTACCTTCTACCTGAAGGTAGCAGGGAGATGAGTGTGTGACCAGGGTGGTGTGGGTCTTTGTTGATGCTGCCAGCCTTTTTGAGGCAGCGACTGCGGTAAATCCCCTCAATGGAAGGAAGGTCAGAGCCGATGATGGACTGGGCAGTGTTTACTACTTTTTGTAGTCTTTTCCTCTCCAGGGCACTCAAGTTGCCGAACCGAGCCTCGATGCAACCGGTCAGCAAGCTCTCTACTGTGCACCTGTAGAAGTTAGAGAGAGTCCTCCTTGACAGACTGACTCTCCGTAATCTTCTCAGGAAGTAGAGGCGCTGATGAGCTTTATTGATAGTAGAGGCGCTCATGAGCTGTGAAGGCACAAGTTCCTCTGTGGAATTCTCGTTCTGTACACCCACAGATATTTTGTGTTGAAAGCCTTTGGTAGATGAAAAATAAACAGTATAAATTAATCCTACCTACACATAATCTGACAATTTTGCCAGGGTCAATGGTCAGATTATGTGTAGGTAGGAACTGCAGATGCTGGTTTAAACCAAAGATAGACACAAAAAGCTGGAGGAACTCAGCGGGACAGGCATCATCTCTGGAGAGAAGGAATGGGTGACATTCCGGGTCGAGACCCTTCTTCAGACTGAGAGTCTGGGGAAACAGAAACGAGAGATATAGACGGTGATGTAGAGAGATATAGAACAAATGAACGAAAGATATGCAGAAACGTAGCGATATAAAGGAAACAGACCATTGTTAGCTGTGTTGTAACCGTTATAAAGTCATCGTGTAAGAAATTTGTAAGTGTGTCGCCATTCGTCTGAGAGTTGCCGGTCTCTGTCTCTGACCGATGTACTAGTTATTCCCATTGCCTTTCCTCTGTGTCTGTGCTTATGGCAGCCCACCTTTCATCACCTTCTTTTCACTTGCATTTTGGTTGGTCTCCCTGTGATGAAAGAGCAGTCCGACGATCCGATGAATGACTGAAACCCACCTCCTCGTCCAATGATTCCCCACAGGCAGGCGTGTCGGTCTGCAGAAGTTGAGTTTAGCTTTAGAGATACAGCACGGAAAGAAGCCCACATCAGTCCACGAGTGACCTGATCCACACTAGTTCAACGTTATCAGACATTCCCCTCCACTCTCGACACATTAGGGACAAATGTAAAGAAGGCCAATTAACCCATAAACCCAGACAACGTGGCAACTCCACATAGAGGAGCAGCCGGATCAGGATCTTCCTGGGTCTCGGGTGTTGTGAGGAAGCCCGACCTGCAGCACCACCTGGTCTGAAACTGGGACTGTAAAATGGCGGCCATAAGGAGCCACGTACATGTGGGGGATAAAATGGCGGCCATGAGCCACGTACACGTGGGGGATAAAATGGCGGCCATAAGGAGCCACGTACATGTGGGGGATAAAATGGCGGCCATAAGGAGCCACGTACATGTGGGGGATAAAATGGCGGCCATGAGCCACGTACACGTGGGGGATAAAATGGCGGCCATAAAGTACCACGTACATGTGGGGGATAAAATGGCGGCCATAAGGAGCCCCGTACAAGTGGGGGATAAAATGGCGGCCATAAGGAGCCACGTACATGTGGGGGGTAAAATGGCGGCCATAAGGAGCCCTGTACATGTGGGGGATAAAATGGCGGCCATAAGGAGCCCCGTACAAGTGGGGGATAAAATGGCGGCCATAAGGAGCCCTGTACATGTGGGGGATAAAATGGCGGCCATAAGGAGCCACGTACATGTGGGGGATAAAATGGCGGCCATAAGGAGCCACGTACATGTGGGGGGTAAAATGGCGGCCATAAGGAGCCACATACATGTGGGGGTGTGGGGGGGGGGGGGGCTGTTCTGTACATTTTGCACTAGCTGGGGTGAATGTGTCTATGTACTGGGATGGTCTTGCTGAGCTGTTTGCACAAATCGTATTCCAGTGTACCTGGCACACGTGACCATAAAGAAACCATTGAACCATTGAAACTCCACGCAGTTTCAAGGAGAACGTGTAAACTCCACATAGACAGCAGCTGAGGCCAGGACCTTCTGTGAAGCAGTCCTACCTGCCGCATCACCGCCCCCCCCCCCCCCCCCCCCTGTAAATGAGGTGCTACCCGTGCTTTGAGTTGGATGGATGTGGGGTGGAGATGTACATAAAATGTGGCCCCTGATATATGAGGGCAAGTCGGGAAGCGATGGAGTAAATGTCGCAGGACGGGTTTATGGCACGGCAATAAAAAAAAAAGATAATGCTGGAAACACTCGGTGGATTAGGCAGCAGCTTTGGAGAGAGAACCAGAGCTACCATTCCAGGTTGGTGAGGTTCATCAGAAGAGGGAAAGTGAACTAGGATATGCAGTGGTGATCAAGGGCCTGGACCCGAAGCGCCACCCATTCCTTCTCTCCAGAGATGCTGCCTGCCCCCGCTGAGTTTCGTGTCCCCAGCATTTTTGTGTCTACGGCGGTGATTTAGCAGATGTGCTCTGTGTTCCTGCATCGTATTGAAGACTGCGGCACAATGCTCCGGCTGTTCACCTCCTTGCTCGCCCCTGAACCAGCCCACCCAGACGGCAGCCGTGGGTCGCTTCCTTCTATTTACGGGGCGGGGAAGAATTCTCCCTCCCGCTCCCGACCGTGGCCTGCAGCCACCATTAAATGAAGGGAGAACATTGTTCAGCCCAGGTTCCGTCCGTGGAACAATGTTCAACATTTCCTAACTCCTGCAAATTCCATTGAAATGGTTGGCGTGGGGGTCGGGTCACGCGCGTGCACACCACTCCACAGAGCAGCATGGAGACCAGAAGGCTGAAAGGAAATTAAAAAAATGAATTATTCAAAGCTATTTGAATCGTGTAATTCAATCCACCTATGTTTTTGGGTTTTGAGCACACAGTTAACCTATCGACCGCCACTCGCCAGCCATGCTTGCAATAAAATCGGGGCCAGTGTGTCTGTTTCTTCAGCTGGTCAGTCATAGCTTTTCAAACCAGTATCAAAAGTAATTGCTTTTGCATTTCCTATTTTTTGCGTAAAGATAAATTAGTTTCAAACTGTGCTGGCATGTACAGATTAAATTTGGCAGTCGACGCACTGTCGCTGAGCAGTGAGACCTGATTGATAGGTTTATTCCCCCGATTAAATGTTTGTTTTTAACCTTCCATTCCATTGGAGAATGCAGTTCAAAAATCTTAAGGGACAAAGTGCCGGTGTAACTCGTCCAGGTCAACTTGAGGGGAGTGTGGAAGTAAATGGTGGTTATCGAAATCAACAAGTTCCGCATGGGTTACACAAAAGGCTGGAGAAACTCAGCGGGTGCAGCAGCATCTAAGGAGCGAAGGAGATAGGCGACGTTTCGGGTCGAGACCCTTCTTCAGACTGGTCAGGGATCAGGGAAACGAGAGATATAGACGGTGATGTGGAGAGATAAAGAACAATGAATGAAAGATATGCAAAAAAGTATCGATGATAAAGGGAACAAGCCATTGTAAGCTGTTTGTGGTGTGAAATTGAGAAGCTAGTTCGACTGGGGTGGGGGAGAGAGATAGAGAGAGAGAGAATGCCAGGGCCCGAGGGCTGAGGGAGAGGTGGGGCAGGGAGGAGACAGCAAGGGTTAACAGAATTGAGAAAATTCAATGTTCAAGCCCAGACTCCCCAAGCGAAATATGAGGTGCTGTTCCTCCAACTTGCGGTGTTGTAGGTCCTCACCCAGAACTTTGAAGGAGTTCCGCGAGGGTGCAGGACGCAGCTCAGATGCAGTCTTCAATGTAGCGGAGAAAGATTTGGCGGGTGGTGCAAGTGTATGCCTGGAACAAGGACTGTTCGACGTAACCGACAAAAGGCAGACATGGCTGGGGCCCATGCAAGGACCATGGCTACACCTTTAACTTGGGGAGAATGAGAGGACTTGTTAAGGGCGACGACAGTTTCCACCAGGTGGAGGGGTGTGTTGGTAGAGGGAAAACGGTTGGGTCTCTGTTCGAAAAAGAACTGGAGGGCAGGAAGAGATGACGGGTCTGCCAGGGCAGTCCTGCTTGCAGGTAATGGGGAGACGATAGAAGCGGGCAGTGCGGGGCTGGGGAACATTGGGTTTGGAGGCTGTGGATCGGTTGATTGCCAGAGGTGATGAGGAGCGATCAGGGGATATGGGGAGAAGGCAGGAACGGGGTACTGATTGGGGATGATCAGCCATGATCACATTGAATGGCGGTGCTGGCTCGAAGGACCAAATGGCCTACTGCACCTATTGTTTATTGTCTATTGTCTATTGGTCTTGAGACCTTCCTGGTGGGGGATAGAGGTGTCAAAGGAATGGAGGTCCATGGTAAAGTGGCAATGGGGCTCAGATTTGCCTAGAAATTGAAAGTTATTGAAGAGTTGAAGGGTGTGTGAATGGTCTCGGATATAGGTGTGAAGGGACTGGATAAAGGGGGATAGGATGGACTCGTGGTATGTGGAGATGAGTTGAATGGGGCAGGAGCAGGAAGAGATGACAGGTCTGCCAGGGCAGTCCTGCTTGTAGATATTGGGGAGAAGATAGAAGCGGGAAGTGCGGGGCTGGGGAAAGTTAGGTTTGGCCACTGTGGATGGGTTGATTGCCAGAGGTGATGAGGTCAGAAACAGTCCGGGAGATGATGGCCTGGTGTTTGTGGGATCATGGGATGAGTCATCTTAAAAATCTTCATCAACGTTGTGCCAATTTGGAATTGAATCTCAAGATTTCAGCAGTGTCTTATTTTTAATAGTGTTTTTTTTTTCCTAAATCTGTATGAAGTTGTAAGTTGTTTCCAGAAGAAGGGTCTCGACGCGAAACCTCACCCATTCCTTCTCTCCAGAGATGATGCCTGTACCGCTGAGTTACTGTGTCTATCTTCATTTGTTTCTCGAGTATGGTTTTCAGCTGCTCTGATACTGTACACAAGTAGCTGTTCCTTATGAGTGTGCCAGTTGACAGTGACTGATGTTTAGTTTAGTTTGGAGATACAGAGTGGAAGCAGGTCCTTTGGCCCACCGGTCCGCACTGACCAGCGATCCCCGTACACCGACACTATCTTACACACACTAGGGACAATGTACAATTTTACCAATGCCAATTAACCTGCCAACCTGTACGTCTTCGGAGCGTGGGAGGAAACCGGAGCACCCAGAGAAACCCACACGGTCACGGGGAGAACGTACAAACTCCGTACAGCCAAACTCTGTAGTCAGGATCGAACCCGGGTGTCTGGCGCTGTGATGCAGCAACTCTACCGCTGCGCCACAAAGGCTCACCAAAGTGTTACTGTGATCATTGGTGGACTTTGGAGATCCTCAATGCACTTTGGGGATCTTTTGCCCTGCAGAAAATCCAGTGTTATTCTTAATGTGGCCGCCATTTTACATAGTATAATACGGATACACTAATTGTTGATAATTTAGAATGGAACATCAGGGCTCCAACACTCCACAGATTAAAGGATAGGAAATGGTTTCAAGGATATAGCTCCAGCTGTAGTCCATTATGATTCAACTACAGTAAGCTTGCAAAGAAACGTGGGGATTGAAGTTCCACTGGTGTGCTTTAGGGCCTGAAGTTACGTGCCTATCAAAGGACCGAACGTCAGGCTGAATGCAGGAAGGAATTGCAGATTCTGGTTTAAACCGAAGAGTTCCAGGTGTGGACTCCTATATATATCAGCGAGATCAAGCGCAGGCTTGGCTATTGTTTTGCTGAACACCTCCGCTCAGTCCGCCTAGGCCTGTGTGATCTCCCGGTTGCTCAACACTTTAACTCCCCCTCCCATTCCCACACTGACCTTTCTGTCCTGGGCCTCCTCCACTGTCAGAGTGAGGCCCAACACAAATTGGAGGAACAGCACCTCATATTTCACTTGGACAGCTTACACCCCAGCGGTTTGAATGTTGATTTCATTAATTTCAAGTAACCCTTGCTTTCCCTCTCTCTCCGTCCCTGCCCCCATCCTTGTTCTCCGACAAGTTTCACTGTCCTCCTGATTAATTTTGCTGATCGTATGCCTCCTTGTCACTTTCCCGCAGCTAACAATGAACCAATCTAAGTTTCCTTATATAGACACAAAATGCCGGAGTAACTCAGCGGGACAGGCAGCGTCTCTGGAGAGAAGGAATGGGTGGGGTTTTTCGGTCCGAGTCCCTTATCGACATCTTGAACCAAAATGTCACCTATTCCCTCTCTCCAGAGATGCTGCCTGTCTCGCTGAGTTAAGGGCCTGTTCCACTTGGGCGTCATTGGCACGCAAAGATTTTGTGAATCCCAAAATCCTGGGGCGCCGTGCGTGACCGCGCGTCACTGCCTACATCACCACGCACCATGCGCGCGTAATGCACGTCGCGACGCACGCGGCATGCGTCGTGACGCGTGAATGATGTAGAGTAAATGATGCCCAAGTGGGACAGCCCCTTCACTCTTGCCTTTTGTGTCCATCTAAAATCAGGCTGAAGTTGGGCATGCTGCCTCATTACTATTATTCCAACAAGCTATGAGTCTGTGTTGTGCCTTCACAGACAGGTTAACTATTTTGGGAAAATAATATCAGGCGGCTTGCTTGTCAGGCGGCAGCCAAAACTGGCTCAAGGGGAATAGTTGAGACAAAAGACGATGCCTGCCTCACCCACCGCCAGATAGCTTTCTTTCGGGTCATTTTCTGCTCAGAAATGGTTAAGAGTTGAATTGCTTGACTTCAACCAATAAGACCGGATAAAGATGCAATGTGCATTTGTTTGTGTAACATTTATTTGTGGAGACGCTTTGTTAAGTAACAAGATGGAGATGACTTGGTAAATTTAATTTATCTAATAAGACTTAGAATGTGCACCAGTTGTTATTATTCGTATTTATTTCACTTTAGCTCCATTTTAGAGAGACCTAAAGTTGATGCAGCGATGCCCCGATTTGCAAAACATTGATTAAAAACTGAAAAAAAAAGGTGCTGAACCAAACCAGAATCAAAATCCCCAAAATAACCATGCCCTCTAAATTGCACATTCCAGCATTATTCTGATTAGTGAATTTATTTCAACTATGCTGCGGCAGCCTTTTTTGCATTGAGACTGTTGGGCCTTTTTCAATGACCGTACAGCAAATGCCACAGCAAAGAACAAACGCCCCTTGCAATTTTATTCTTAGAACAAAAAAAAATCAATAGCATTAAAGAAATGACCGGAATGAAAGTGTTGTATCTTGAGCAGAGTTGCGCTTGGATAAGGAACAGTGTGTTGGATGTTGAATGTTTGGAATGCTGATGGACAGGCTGGATCAATTCAGAGGAATATGGTCTCCATTTATTGAATATTTAAAGGGTTAAGATGGTCTGGTTCGAGGCCATGACTGAAGCCTGAATGAATGAATAGATGAAGAATTATATACAATAGATCATGAATATATCTCCAATGAAGAATATCTTGTTTAATATTCCACTCATTTAATTTATCTCTTTTTTATTCCTTTTTCTCTTTATTACCTATCTCTATTTCCTACTGTTATAAAATAAAAAATATAGAAGTATAAATAAGATTGACTGTAAATTTTAAAAATATTAAGAATGTATGTGACGATAATATTTTCTTTTTTTTTTCTTTGATCTTATATTATTTCTTCTTAATATGTAATTACTTCTAATAAAAATATTTTACAAAAAAAGAATGTTTGGAAGAATTATTTGTTCTTTTTCAAAAATTCCGTAAGCTAAAGATAATCTGATGGAACAAAGGGAAAATTGAAATATGACATATCTATGGTGGCCTCAGCGGATTATTTTGAACCGTGATCCGTAGAGTTATGCCCATGACTGAACATTGATTTTTTTCTTCTTACTTCATGCAGGCCAGGAATACAACTTCCTCAAGATGGAGCCTGGAGAAGTGAACTCCCTCGGAGAATCATATGACTTTGACAGTATTATGCACTATGCTAGGAACACCTTCTCAAGGTTGGAGTCTAAGGTTACACCTCTTTGACTTTTAAATTCAGTCAGCTAGTGGAACACAATGCAAACTTCACCTTGGATTATTGCTGGTTTAGGGATCTATTGCTTATATTGGGAAGCTGCATAATGACATTATTTTTTCTGCCCCTTACACATTTGGTTTAGTTTAGAGATACTGCGCGGTAAACATGCCCTTCGGCCCACCGAGTCTGCGCCGACCAGCGATCCCCGCACATTAGCACTATCCCACACACACTAGGGATAATTTACACTTATACCAAGCCTATTGACCTACAAACCTGTACGTCTTTGGAGCGTGTGAAGAAACCGAAGATCTCAGAGAAAACACACGCAGGTCACGGGGAGAACGAACAAACTCTTCACAGACAGCACCCGTAGTTAGGATCGAACTTGGGTCTTCGACACTGCAAATGCAGTAAGGCAGCAACGAACAAAAAAAACGGATAATTTAAGCAAAGACAGATGTGGGTTACCTTCAGGTGTCAGACAAAACAACTTAGCCAGGAAACTATTTCTAAGATAGAACCTTAAGGAATATGAAAACATGTCTCGAATTGATGAAATGGGAGTAGAAGAGATGTAAATGTGATTACCAACAAGTCTACACTCCTGGCCTGTGCTGTTTTACTTGTATTCCAACAGGCAGATGTGGGAATGCTGCTCGAGG
The DNA here is from genome assembly GCA_035221665.1 of Okamejei kenojei. Classification (NCBI taxonomy): domain Eukaryota; kingdom Metazoa; phylum Chordata; class Chondrichthyes; order Rajiformes; family Rajidae; genus Okamejei; species Okamejei kenojei. The sequence goes on from CM069131.1 coordinate 9,428,524, forward strand.
CAGGAAACATGTTCCCAATGTTGGGGGAGTCCAGAACCAGGCGCCACCGTTTAAGAATAAGGGGTAGGCCATTTAGACCAGAGATGAGGGAAAACCTTTTTCACCCAGAGAGTTGTGAATCTGTGGAATTCTCAACCTCAGAAGGCAGTGGAGGCCAATTCTCTGGATGCTTTCAAGAGAGAGCTAGATAGGGCTCTTAAAGATAGCGGAGTCAATGGAATGGGGAGAAGGCAGGAACGGGGTCCTGATTGTGGATGATCAGCCATGATCACAGTGAATGATGGTGCTGGCTTGAAGGGCCGAATGGACTACTCCTGCACCTATTATCTATTCTTCTGAGTTTGGGATGGCCAGATGTGCTTCTGAATGTCATTCAGTGAATCGTGGTGGCGCAAGGTTTTGCCTCCGTTGACAATTCAGCAAACACGCACGGGTTCCAGTGTTCTCAAGATCGGCCTGGTTCAAAAATAGATTGGAGTATTTTTATTCATTGCCTTTACTCGCTGTATCAATAGGATGCCTGAAAGTAGTTTTTCACTTAAAGTTTCTAATGGACAATCTTTTGGATTAGAATGGCAAACATGCCAAAGACAGAAGGATAGATTTTTTTTTTAAATGCACCAAGTACTGAACTTGCTAGATGGGAATGCTGATAGGAATTTGAGAATGAGATCACTGCACACAAGCTTCTTCTGCTCATTAAAATTAACGGCTGGAACATTATAAAAGGTATTGACCCCTGCACTGCTCCATTGCAAAACACCCTCAACAGCATAGACTCGTTAAATATACATCAATCAATCCTGCAGGACCGATTTGCTATTTATTTCCTTGAAGTATTACATGGTATGAGAAAATCAAAGACATCCAATCAATTAGTTTATTCTGGTTCTGTTTAATACTGATACTTCAATGTTTAAAAAAAAATTGGATGTTAGCCATGTGAACTTCTTTTCTGAAAGCTTTCCTTAGTTTCTGATGTTGTTTATGCATTAATATGGTGTGTTCGTACCTGAACATTTGATGAAATGCCCCTCAGAATGTACTTCAATATACTGTTTTTTTTCGTATCACTCTTTTGCCTGAACGGTTAATTCTGTCCTTAATATGCAAACATGGGTTTTGGTGCCCTCCAGCGATTTGGTTAAGGAGCAAATATTCGACTGTGAAAGCTGCAGTATTTATTAGCAGGCCTGCTCTCCTTAACTGGAGGTGGTTCCTTCGACCAAAGTTCTCACCTAGTTGCCTCTCGCATCATAGGCAACAAAGGGGCGTCACGGAGGCCCAGCGGTAGAGTTGCTGCCTTACAGCGCATGCAGTGCCGGAGACTACGGCTGCTGTCTGTGCGGAGTTTGTAGTTTCTCCCTGTGACCTGCGTTGCTTTTCTCCGAGATCTTTGGTTTCCTCCCACACTCCAAAGACGTACCTAGATATGTAGGTTAATTGGCTTGGTAAATGTAAAGATTGTCCCTAGTGTGTGCAGGGTAGTGTTAATATGCGGGGAGCGCTGGTCAGTGGATCAGTGGGCTGAAGGGCCTGTTTCCGCGCTGTATCTCTAAGCGACATTAAACTAAACGAAATGGTGAAGGGCAGGATCCCCTTGTAATAGCCCTGTCCCACGGTGCAAGTTCATTCCAAGAGCTTTCCAGAGTTTAAAAAAAAATCAAACTCGCGGTAAGCACGGAGAATGAGCGTAGCGGGTACGTCGGAGCTCGGGGACGTCTCTTAGCGCTAACGGCAGGTACTCGGGAAGACTCGCTAACGGCAGGTAAGCACGGGTCGACTCGTGAAGATTTTTCAACATGATGAAAAATGTCCACGAGAGCCCCGAGTACCGACGAGTGGCCATTACCGTAAATCTCCGAGTAGGAATCAGGGCAAACTCGGGAGAACTCTTGGAATGAACTCGTACCGTGGGACAGGGGTTTTAGTGTGACAGATGAGATGGCCCTTTATCTGTTTAACTGCGATTAGTTAACTCGCTGCAGACCAATTGGTCTAATTAGATGACACTCTGGTGGTGTACTATGTACTGTGAACACATGCTTAGAATGCCTTGTAAAGGGACAAGTCAACCTCCAGACACCTTTACTCCAGACATCTTTACTCTGATGCATGTAAAGAAAATTGACAATATTTGATCATGCCACGTGACAATTCTTTCTTTTCCCAGAGGAATGTTTCTGGATACCATTCTACCTGGACGCGATGAAAATGGCATACGACCTCCCATTGGCCAACGTGCACGATTAAGTAAAGGAGACATTGCACAGGCAAGGAAGCTGTATAGATGTCCAGGTATTGTGCTGCACAAACTGGGATTGGGCCCACTTTTTTTTAGGAGATAATGAAGACAGAAACTACTATAACCCTCTGCAAAGTGCATCTCAGTGAAATGGCGGGAAGTTTGCAAAGCGCCAGAAAATATGAATGACCTCAATGGAAGTGTGAATATTCTGAAATTTATAAACAACGTGTAGTTTACTGTCACCTGATACCAAAATATTGAGAGAAAGGAAAATCACATGCATTCATATTATTGATATTATAGTAGAGTGAAAAGGTATCATTCCGCAAAAAAAAAACTTTTTTGTGATGTGTTCAATTATAGCCGTTGCTGCTTCTCTATCTCTCAAAAATGGTTGGACCGTAAGCTTTTATTTAACTCTCGGTTGTTGAGAATAATTTGAATGTCATACATGATCAATCGTCAGTGGCACAGTCCTCTTATCTTCTGGAGCTGGCTTAGCAACGGTAAACGATGAGCGTGTTCGCAAGCCACAGCAGAAGTAATATTTCAGGTTTCTTATCCCGCCTTCTGTGAAACCAAAGATAGACACAAAATGGTGGAAGAACATTTTTTTTGCCGTGAAAAACAACCTTTTCCTTTGTGAAACATTAGTTAATATTATTTAACCAATATTAATTAACCTGTGGCCTAGTTCAATGGATGCAAGTTCAACATGTGTACAAGGAGCTACTATTTATGTTATCATTCAAATCATGTTATAATTCAAATGAGCGATGAGCTGAAAACTGGAAAAAAAAACATTTTAAACTATGGTCTTCATTGAACCTCAGTTTCAGTTCAGTGTATTGCCACGTGTACCGAGGTACAGGGAAAAGCTTTTGTTGCGTGCTAACCAGTCAGCAGAAAGACAATACATGATAAGGCAATGATGCTTCATGCAAGGTAAAGCCAGCACAGACCGATCAAGGATAGTCCGAGGGTCATCAAAGAGATAGATAATAGTTCAGCACTGCTCTCTAGTTGTGGTAGGATGATTCAGTTGCCTGATAACAGCTGGGAAGAAACTGTCCCTGAACCTGGAGCAGGCACGTGCCGTGAGTAATTACTCAGGGTAGGCACTCAGTCGGCTTTTTAAAATTTGAAAAAAAAAAATGTCAACCGCGCATTACCAGATTGTTCACTCCGTAATAAATAAAAAATATAAATAAAAACAGTAACAATTCAATTTGCCTAAGGCTTCCTAGTCTCCTTTATTCTGAATTACTGAATGGGTGGGGGGGGGGGGGGTGAAGGTTGATGCAGGTGGTAGATGGTGGGAGCACAGGAAAAGTGAATCAGTTGTCATCTAATTGAATGACAACACTTGTTCAAGGGACCAATTGGGGGGAGAGTTCCTTTCACAGTGGTGGAGAGTCTGTGCCAGGCGGAAGTTTGCGGGGAGGGCAGGAGTGTTGAGAAGGAGGGGGTGGGGAATAATGCCAGTAACTCACTCACCGCTGCGCCGCTCTCCGGGCACGAAGCCACCGCATAGAAGCGGCTCGGGGAGCTGCAAGCGGCCGCCAGGACCCGACAGCAGAACAGGCCGCCACTTCAGCGCCTTCTGCTGGCCCGCTCACCTCTGGCAGTGCTCTCTGTCTGAACACCTCTTACCTGTCGCTCGCCGACTTCGCTCATGTCAGCCGCTTCCCGCAAATCCTTAATTTCCCACAGCCGATTAACCTCAATCGCGCTGTCGGGAATTAAGGACATGAGTGAGGCTAGCGAGCGGCAGGAAGAGGTTTTTAGACGGAGAGCAGCCAGAGGGGAACGGGGACCGGCAGAAGGAGCTAAGGTGGGCGCGCCGTTCCGCTGTCCATCCTGGCCCAGCGGCCGCTCAGCCACCCAGCTACTTCCTCCCCCATCCCCTCCCCCGCCTTAATGCTGGGATGGCAATTCCACGCCTCCATGCAAGGAGCACGCAAGTGGCATTACCCGATCCCCTCCTTCACAACATTCGTGCCCTCCCTGCAACTTTACCCCCTGGGCCAGACTCCCCAAACGCTGTAGAAAGGAGCTCTCCCCCCCACCCCCACACCCCAGGAAATACGGTATTTAAAAACATCACCTGTGGTAAGAAATGTACTTACCACAAGGTATTGGTACACCAACTCCAAATGCTACTCTCCCAGTTTCCTAGAATACACTTAAAATAATGCCAATCCATATTTGAAAACCCCCGCCAAGAAATCTAGCGCTTTGCATGCGCATAGGCCAGCTATGCGCATGCTTAGTGCTGCAAAGGCCAGAATTTCAGCTGCCTTCAGCCCCGCGTTGAAATTGACGGCTTCATGCAGTGCTGACTGGCACGTGGGCTGCAGAGACTTCCCGTGTTCAAGGACGGAGAATTAAATACCTACCTTGGGAGATCGATCTCTTGCATAAGGCATAATCTCCCATTCCTTTACTATTTATATTTAGTAATTACTATGTTATAATTTTTGTCAGGGTAGGCACTGCCTACCTTGCCTACCCTGACGGCACGTGCCTGATCTGGAGGTGTGCGTTTTCACACTTCTGTACATTTTGCCTGATGGGAGAGGGGAGAAGAGGCAGTGGCCAGGGTGCAACTCATCCTTGATAATGCTGCTGGCCTTGCCGAGGTATAAAGGGGGTCAATAGAAGGGAGATTTGTTTGTGTGTTGGATGGTTCTGGGCTGCGTCCACAATTCGCTGCAATTTCTTGCGGTCTTGGATGGCGCTGTTCCCAAACCAAGCTGTGATCCATCCTGATAAAATGTGTTCTACAGTGCTATCTGACCTTGGCACTAATGGGAAATTGGAAAGGTGGGCATTGTAAGGAAGGGGGGGGGGGGGCACTTTCTCCCTTTCCATCTTGTCCTGATATGAAGCAGCTCTGTTGAACATGGCAGATACTTCTACACATTCATGGTTTACTCCTGATGGCATCAATAAGATCCAATCCATCGTTTTAATTGGAGGCTCGAGTGGAGAAGAAATGATGACCTCTCCACCAGCCTGGTCTGATCGAAAGTGGATTGTGGGCTACACAGCTAAGTTGTAATGTTTCCGTTGTTCTCATGGGAAGGGAAGGCTTTTTGTGACAACTACTTCAACACTACTCAACTTGACCAACATTTGATTACCTCATGAATATTCCAGGTGCTTGCTCATTTATCCCAACAAACCAATTTTGGGATTTTGTGGAGGTATCCCTTCCCCACATTATAATCGTGCCTTATAATTAGACACAAGAATGCTGGAGTAACTCAGGCGGGACAGTGCACATCTCTGTGAGAAAGGAAAGGGCTAACTTTTCGGTCGAGAACCTTCTTTCAGACTGATTTCAGGGAAGGGGGGCAGCAAGATAGAATGTAGTCGGAGACAGTAAGACTGGGTGGGAGAAACTGGGAAGGGGAAGGGGGTGGGGAGAGGGGGAAGCAAGATGCTATTATGAAGTTCAGAGAAGTCAATGTTCATAAACCGCGGGGTGTAAAGCTGCCCAAGCGAATATGAGGTGCTGTTACCTCCAATTTTAGCGCCGGGGCCTCACTCTGGACAATGGAGGAGGCCCAGGATAAAAAAGGTCAGTGTGGGAATTGGAGGGGGAGTTAAAGTGCTGAGCAACCAGGAGATCAGATAGGTTCAGGCGGACTGAATTTTTCTGAAATGTTGCGATATTGAAGTATTTTGAATAAGTTTGAGCAACACAGACTAAATTTGCAGCACGTTCAGGATTGGCTTAGAAATTTGCAATTGGGCCAGATACTTCATGGTAACCCTCATATTCTGTTGGTTGTGAAGTGCTTTTTGGTATTCTGAGGTTCTGGAAGATACGTGAATGCAGCCCCGTTCATTTCCCCTCCATTTCAGACCTGGTGTGCCTGTTTTCGTGCTGCATCTCAAATCTAAACTAAACTAATCTAAACAATTGAAAATAGGTGGGCAGAAATAAGGTGGGCAATGAGTACACTTGAATTCTACTCCTTGCTCTTCTCCCGTCAAATCCACAGTGAAATTACAGCGCCAGCGTGGAGACACAGATAAACGAAGAGCTTTCAGGATCTGAAAAATGACACAAATCTTCTCCTTCTTCTTATCGAGTCCACGCACAAGATTAGAAGTGGTTCAAGCCGGATCTGCACACAAGCTGGATGTCTGTCTGTCGCTTCCTTGTGCGGTGGTGGTGGGAAAAAATTGGTGGAAACAGGCCCCGCGACGTGAACGCTCTTTCCTTGACCCCATGGCAAAAATCACTGCTTTCCACAGTTAATGGACTGAATGTTACAGCAATGAATGTTAGCATTGCAGATTATAATATTTCATCTAATCAGGTACCGATGAAAGCTCATTGATCTGAAACTTCATTTTACCTTTCGAGGACATTCATGAATGGTATGGGATTTCATGTATCTCTGAAGAAAATCTAAAGATAGACTCAAAATGCTGGAGTAATTCAGCGGGTCAGACAGCATCTCTGTAGAAAAGGAATAGGTGACATTTCGGGTCGAGAACCCTTCTGCGACTCCTGAGAACCCGAAAACCTGTGAACAACTCAGGGTGTCCGAAGAAGGTCTCGAGCCGAAATGTCACCTATTCCTTTTCTCCAAGATGCTGCCTGTAAACGGTAGCTCTAGCTTGACCAGAAACTCAAGGACTAAAAATAAAATTGGCCTGGGAGCAGATACCAGATGGAGATTGGGCATCAGTGAACACAGTACTAGACTGGGCAGCGCCAGAGACCCGGGTTCGATCCCGACTCCTGGTGCTGTCTGTATAGAATTTGTATGTTCTCCCCGTGACCTGCGTGGGTTTTCTCCGAGATCTTCGGTTTTCTTACCCTCTCCAGAGACGTACAGGTTTGTAGGTTAATTGGCTTGCATTTGTAAACTTGGTATAAATTGTCCCTAGTGTGTGTGCAGGCCTGTGTTAATGTGCGGGGATCACTAGTCGGTGTGGACCTGGTGGCACGAAGGGCCTGTTACCGTGCTGTTTCACTAAACTAAACTAAATTAAAACTAAACTTTCTGATTTTCTCAGTCTGGATTTCACTTTGTTGCCAAACCTTAGGAGGGAGACTTTTGCTTGCGAGATGGAAAGTGCTCAAATGAGTTCCAAAGGTGATGTGTTGCATTAACTGGCTGGACTTATTTAGTTTCACCTTCAGCCAAAACTGTTCAGAATGATTCGAAGGGTGTGTTCCCCATCATGGTTTGTGAAAACTCTGTAAATTTGTACTGTAATTTCAAATGGCGGCACATTGGGTGGAGCTACCTGCTGCATCCCTCTGGTTCTTCCTCGACCGGAGGAGCAACCTATACCCGTCCACTGATACTCTCCTCCGCCTAGCGGAGTTGGTCCTTACCCTCAATAACTTCTCGTTTGACTCCTTCCATTTCCTCCAAATACAAGGTGTAGCTATGGGCACCTGCATGGGCCCCAGCTACGCCTGCCTCTTTGTCGGGTGCGTCGAACAATCCTTGTTCGAGGCATACCAGGGCCCCATCCCCGGCAGCTACCTCCAGCCTGAAGAAGGGTTTCAGCCCAAAACGTTGCCTATTTCCTTCGCGGTCCATAATAGATGGCCTGCTGCACCCGCTGAGTTTCTCCAGCATTCTTGAGTAGCATCAATGGTTATCATGTCTTGTGTGCATTGGTTTCCAGACTGCAATAGCACAGGTTAGAATGTGTAGTGATTATTTGCAATTATTATCTGAATTGTTGGGCTGAAATGGCTCTTGGACTAGACAAAAAAAAAGAGCAAGCAGAGACCCCCTTTTTTTTTTAAAAAATTTGCAGACGTCACTATTCCCGATATTACTAACGAACAAACTGGAAACTTATTACATTAACATTTACTGTACAGAAAGGTCACTTTAATAAAGTTGTTTATACCTCCGCAGTTTCATTTAGTTCCTTACTAAACCAAAGGTCCCATTGGCACCTGATAGCATCTCCAGCATGCAAATGGTTTACATATTAGCTACATAATTCTCTAACCTCAATCAAAATTCCTTTTGTGTTTTTGCAAATATTGTCAGAATAAATGATCAAAGAAAATTGTTTGATGCAACATTCCCCACTCTGAGGATAAAGTATTCTGTTATTTGCCATTAACTCTGACCTCAGATATATTACTAAATCAAAAGGTTCCTAATTTGGATAAAGTTAACTTGACATCTTGACCTTGGCATAAAATTACACATTCCAGGTAATAATTAGTGTTGGATAGTGATAGTCATTAATTTGATCCATATTTCTCATTTTAATTGTGTTAACTTTAGTAAAGATTATCAGAGGTTTATCCATACCAAGCAGTATCTATCTACTAACATTTAGACTTTCGAGATTTAGCGCAGAAACAGGCCCTTTGTCCCACCGAGTCCACGTCGACCAGCGATCACTCCATACACACCAGGGACAATTTGCAATTTTTACCAAAGACTATTAACCTACAAACACAGGGAGAATATACAAACTCCATTCAGACAGCACCCCGAGTCAGGATCGAACCCGTGTCTCTGGCGCTGCAAGGCAGGAATTCTACTGCTGTGCCACCATGCCTGGGTGGTTACCCTGATGTTTCCTGTCCAGTCCGTCATCTTCCTGTTCTTTTCCTACATAATTGCTTCCTGATCACAATATCTTAATCATTATAATAATAGATAGTAATAGTAAGATTAAACGAGAACTTACCATTTTGAAAGTTGAATGATCCTTATTTTAATGAGGAGTTACGATGAGGATTTTGTACAGAAGACCCCCCCGCCAGCAGCATGCATGCGCGACATCATTCATCAAAGCAGCGGCGTGAAATCACAGAGAGTATAGAGTTGACTGAAGATAGTAAGATAAGAGAACAAACACTCACCAGTTGACCTTAAATTATAGCTGGCTGGAGCGGAGGGCAAAAACGAAATCCCACATCGTAACGCCTCATAAAATAAAGATCAAAACCTCGAACTGTAAGTTTCCTAAAGTCTCGTTTAAAATCCTTGCTATTTAACTTTTATTACTTCGGAGTCACGTGAGTGACTTGGTGAAGATTTTCAAAGGCTCTCTGTGATTTCATGCCCTGGAAAAAACGAGTCCATGCGCGCTACAACACACTGCCAAAATAACACCAATGAAGGAAGTACGTTAATAAAGTATTTCAGACTTTGTACAGTGCTGAAAAACAAACAATCATTTCATTATCATTATCATTAACAATAAAAATAACCCCTAAATTTGGGGAATTATAATAAATACAGAACTAAATATAGTGTATGTGGAGCTATCCCAGGCGTAGCCACAAGGTTTGTTATAAACCACTGGAATTTTGTTTCATTTTATACCACCACCAGTCTGCCGTCCCTGGGCGTGGCCGATGGGAATTCCATCTTCCTCCCTCGCAGCAGCTTGCAACACTATGTAGCTGCAGATAGTGCTGAGTCCTGGTAAAATGAATTTTAAAATATCATTGTCCACCCCCTGCTGCACGTAGCACCACACCCTGGAGCCATCTTGATATGACTTGTGCAGGCACGGTACTCAACTCATGATATGAGATGTTTGAACTTATCAATAGAGCCATTTCCGTTCCCACCCCCCTGAGACTATTGGTGAACCCCAGTTAATGTAGGAGGTGGATCACTATGCATAAGAGGCTTCTATCTACGAGATAAAAGCCTCAGGAACTTCTCCAATTTGAGGCCAGATGAAACCCAGGCTGTTGCTAATGTTTAGGTAACTCATATTCATGTGAAAGGTTACTTATTTTGGGATGTTACATGATGACCAGTCTAGTTTGTTCAGAGACTGGACCTGCTGCACCGTTATAAGTTACATTGTCATCACATCACTATTTTTAAACGTGTTAGTGAGGGGGATGTGGCTGATGCCCAATCTCTGAATAGGTCAGGATGACATGAATGCCCAATCACCCATTCCAGTTATAATGAGGCCAGGGGAAATTTTGTGTTAAAAAGAAAAAAAAAAACAAAATGAAGCCCTTCATGAGTTTTGACACCTAAAGGGTGAATACTCCTCCATGGTGTTCTAGACTCCTGTGTCCCGGGTATGTAGAATAGGGCACTTTTGCGCAATTGATGGCATTATAACTCAACTCAAGAAGCTTCATCGAAAATATAGACTTACCCTGAACTCCAGCAAACAAACTGACACAACTGCTATAAGGTGGCACTAGTTGTAAGTTGAACCTCCCATTTTTTGATATGGATGAGGTATTGTTTTCCTGTGGAACGACTCTCTGCATGTTGCTGCGATGATATTCATGGTTCGGATCCGACAGCCCAATTCCAGGAGAGGGTCATTTTCCAAAACTCACTCACACGGCCAATGGGTTATATTCGTCATATGGTCAAAAAACACACGTAATGACACTCGCCCTTAGCACAGGAGTACCAGCAGACTCGGTGTTTGTAGATCGTAATATGCGGAATCCATGTCTGTTCTCTAGACCATGTTAGAGTCCCACAGGGAAAACCATGGCTAGAGGTGAGTGGGCCAATCGGTAACTCTCGTACTCCCAAAATACCTGATCCAGATAATGCGGATCCTTGTTTGAATTTTCTGCAGACCCGACTAATTGAGCAGAAACGGCGGGGGGGGGGGAAAATGCATAGAAAAAACAATCCCCCCCTCCCCCCCTCCCCCGCCCCCCCCCCCCCCCCCCCCCCCCCCCCCCCCCCCCCCCCCCTCCCCCCCCCCGCCCCCCCCCCCCCCGCCCGCCACTCCCCCTCCCCCCCCCCCCCCCCCCTTCCCCCCCCCCCCCCCCCCCCCTGCCCCAATCCCCCGCCCCAAACCCATCCTCCCCCCCTCCCCCCCTCCCCGCCCCCCCCCTGGCCCCCCCCCCCCCCCCCACCCCCCCCCCCCCCCCCCCCCCCCTCCACCCCCCCCCCCCCCCCCCAACCCCCCCACCTCATCCCTCCCCCCCGTGAATGCTCCCACAGTCTTATGATGATTGATACCCCAGAAGTAAGTTAACTCAAGTGTATTCATCTACCATTCACACCACCGGCAACTGGAGGTAGTAATTGGTATGCTCCCCAGCCTGAGTGTTTCTGCATCAGTTTGTAATGAAACACATAACCTAGGGTTTGTTTTATGACTGTGATGGATTTAGAGCACTGTATGACGAACATTGCTAATCCACCATCGTAAATTTCCAATTTGCTTTGGCTGGTCTGAAAATGGCCAGCATGGTGTTTTTGAGTGCTGTAAAGTTTTGGCCCTTTGTAGATTTTGGTTAATGCCCAAGGGTCCAAATTAGGCTTGGGTAAGGCAGCCACGAGCTTCCTCCAATTACCCTGGCTATTTGCCGAATAGATTGTTACACTGACACAAACAAGGCTGTTAAATGCCTCTATCAAGTCCTGTTTGCTTTGGGTCCTTTGCAAGTGTACAGACATATCAATCAACAGCCAAATAAGTCAATCGTGCATCCCAAAAATCAATAGAAGGCAATTTAACTTGGATTTGACAGATGGCTTTAATAAACCCCCAAAAAACCCCCGCTTTTTTGAAATAGAGCTTGTGGCTGAGACAACCCAGTTTAGTCTGCCAATTCCAAGGTATATCCCCACAATAAGATGTCATCTAGATAATGTGCCATGACAAATGTGAATTTTTTGATTCTTGAAGAAATAGCAAGCTTGTTTCAATATATTTTTGGAAACAGTCTGGGCTGAGGATAATCCATTAGTGGCACAGCGCTTTATACTGCCAGAGCTCTCCCATCCAGAGAAATTTCAAAGTATCTGACAGGGCTGCGTGATCTTTGTCTATTGGTTATGAGTAGTATGCAGCCCTTTTAGGTCGATATGCTTGTGTGAAGATCAAAACAGAAGCAAACCCTTTGGAAACTAATGTTTTAAAGCAGTAAACAACAAATTCCATTTTGAAGTGGGTGTTACTTAAACTGCACAAAAGTAATTCAGATGTGTCAAATTAAATGCTGCAGCCGCATTCAGTCATCATTTTTGTTTAGAGGTGAAGGATGATTTTGATGCAAACTCAAGAGAACTCATGTTTGGTTTTTTTATCCCCCCTATAGAAGCTCCATTATATATAGTTTTATAATTACAAAAAATAAAAATTAAAAAAAAACATAAAAATTTTTAATATATTTTAACAGTTTAACAGTTTTACGCATACCTTCCCCACTTTCCCCTCTTTTTTGTGAAAGCTCAAACTTTTGGCTAGTGCATGTTGAACTGAAAGGAGGAGTTTTGTCCAAAAATGCAACAAATTCAATTTTGTATCGCTGAATACTGTGCAGCATGAAAGATCAGAAGTTAGTTATTCCCTGTACAAGTGTAACCTTAACCATCCCAAAACCTTTGCCTTTCCCCCAACCTGTGAAGAAGTTACACACGCTCTGTGTTCCGAAGGCAACCAGACCCACCTACCTCCAGGTTACCGGTGTGGTGCTTTGTTAGTTTCTTTCTATTTTTTTTTCCTTCTTTATTTTTTTCCTTCCTTGGTTCCTGGGAGTGGAGGTTTTTGTTGTGGGGCGTTGTGTATGGCTTGGCGCATCTTCCAGGAAGGGGAGGAAGGCCGATCTGGGTCCTGATGGCCTGAAAAAAAAAAGACCTTGAGTGTAGGTTGTATACGTACGGCCATCAAAAAGCTTTCACCCACAGCTTTTCTTTCAGTTCCAGTGTTATAACGTATCCTGGTGGAGTGTAGGGGTGCTGCCGCCAAATAATGTGAGGACCTGGTGCGGCGCCGGCACCTTAATCAATGCAAATGGGGCCGACGGCTTTTGTCTCGTAGTCGAGGGGTCTATACATTAACCTGTTAGGTGGGGTTGGGGGGGGGCCGGTTCCCGTGTCCCTGAAAACAGAGTATGCGGGGCGCATGTGCACTGCTGGATCTACAGGCAACCCCACGAACTTGGGTCTAGTGTAGTCGGGATGGCATTCTTATCCGCAATCTTCCCTGAAGTAGTAGTGATCTCAATTGACCATACAGGAGAGTGCCAGAGCTTCCTGTTGCTCCTCTGACATATCTTCCCATCTACTGACCCGTGATAAATCAGGTAATACCCGAGGCCAGTAGTTTGAGATTTGCTGCAGGCACATTGAAGGGAAATACAGATTCCTCCTAATTCCTGGAGCTAGAATGAGTTGTTGATTAATTTATACTGGGCTGGCTGCCTTTGACATTGACAACGGTAGCCCCTATTGTGAGGGCAAACTAAAATCGCAACTTGGATGCTATCCCGAGTAGCTCCTCTTTCTTGCAACCCCAAGCATGTTGTATTCTTCTGCAACAAAACCCATCCCCCCTCTCAGAGTCAGAGAGAGTCAGCCCAGACCTGACTACTTATGCTCCCCTGCGAATAGGTGAGCATTTTGGTATCATTCCCTGTAAAGGGTACGACTCTACTCTGCCGTTGGTCTGCTAGGAGAACCCACGGGGTCAAACTTTTCCTCCTGGAGTGGGTCACTGAGTGTTGGACTAATGCCCCCCATTATATATCTTGAATGCTCGCCCAATCCCCCATTCCCCCATTACTCATCCCATCCCTCCAAGCTGATTATTCGAGCCCCAGAGACCCTGGGCCGAGTCAACGGGCTTGCCCGACTTTCTGGTCGTTGTGCCGCCAGTTCCATGTTGCCGCAGCAGTCACGGTCTTTTTTTTCAGGTTGTGGCGTTGATTGTCGGACTAAGACCTCTGCTCTGTGCTCTGGCCGACGCTTTCGCTCTAACGCTACCACCACGAACGGGCGACCTCCAAGAGGCCGGGCCCTGCCTGGGACAATGGCTTGCAATTGGCCGACTATTCCTGTGTAGCGTTGTTGCGCCATTGTCGCCAGTCCGCGGTGTGTTCCAGCGGCGGTGTCTTATAATGTCGGGCGTTAAGTCGGGGCTGCGCTGCTGCTCTGCCATCTCGCTACCCTGCGAACTGCAAGTCTCCGAGCCCGTAACCCTGCCAGTCAACGGCTTGCCCGACTACTTTTTTCCGGTTTTTTAGTAAGTACTGCTGGCCTGCGACTGCCGCTGTTTCCCCTGCCCTCCGCGCCCCCCCCATCCCGCGGTTCCGCAGTCAGTCTTTCGAGGCATCCCTTGGTGGGGAAAACTCTCTGTCCCACAGAGTCCCCTGAAAGAAAAACCCGACCTCAGTTTAGGTTGTTTCTTACCTAGCAGGTACCTTTTATGGGTGGAGGACGAACCCCCTACGCCTGGCCTGCTTGTTCCTGCCTGTCCGCATTTCGCATGCGTTCGACGATATGTTTTGCGCATGCGTCCTGGGGCGGTGGTCTTCACGTGATGGGTTGCACGGACTTCCGTAAGTAAAATGTTCTCATCCTTCCTATACTCTGGTCTACTAATCTGCAACTTGACATTCTCTAATGATGCTGTACGCAAAGCACTTCACATTGTAAACAAAATAACTTTATTGAGTTCTCACCATTAACCCTAGGTCACATGCGTGCTTCTTTAATTCTTTATTTCAATGCAATAAATAACGTATGTAGACAAAGAAAATTACAATCTCTCTTTAGAAAAATTAAATTTTGCTGTTCCATTTCATGTATCCACCTGATACATACTCATCGCAAGGCATTAAGGGGCGGTCCCACTACGGGGACCTAATTCTCTCGACTTTAAAAGTTAGTGTATGTTGGGGTTTGCGCCGTTGAGGGTATCATTTTAACCCGCAGCGTGGTCAATACGAGGTCCTAGGAGGTCGTTGCAACTCTCCTTCCATGCTCGAGAGTCGTGTTCCCCCGTTGTTCCCCCCCTCTGGTCTCGAGGCCCTCAGCTAGGCGCTACCTCGCTAGGTCGCGTCGCAGCTCACTCATCGCTTCGCTCGCTCCGTTTTATTTTTCAGCAAGCTGAAAAAAATGTCCCGAGAGCAAAAAAAAAGGACCTCCAATGGAAAAAAATCTATATATTTCTTTTACTCTCAGGTTTAGTTTTAGTCCCGAGGTAGGTCATAAAGGTCAATCATGTTATTCATTGGTAACGAAGGCAATCAAAGGTAATTGAAAGGGTAAGATCAAAAGGTAAAAGCTCATTGAGGAAAAAAAGGTAAGTAAAAAATAAAAAAAAAAAAAAAACCCGACCGGTATTTCTTAAAAGCCCCGCTAAAACTTAATAAAAAGATTTCATGCCTTCATAAAAGTTTCCCAACTAATCTTCTCCCCCCCACTTCTACCTCTAAATGCTATTTCTAATCTACCACCCTTTCATTCCTCAACCCTGCTCTCTCCCCATCATCCCCCCAACTCCTCTATCTTCTCTACCCTTCACCGTTCTAAATACTAAGCTATCTACATTCTAACCCTTATCTCAACTCTAATCCCCTGCTACCTCCCATCCTCCCCTCCCTGGCTCTCCCCTTCTTGCTCGTCCCCGCCTTCACTCTCCTCCTCTCCTTCTCTCCCCCTCTCTCCTCCCCCTCTCCTCTCTCCGTCCCCCTCTCCTCCCTCCCTCCCTCTCTCTCCACACCATCATTTCCTCTCTCACTCCTCCACCTCTCTCCTCTCTCTCTCTCCCACTCCCCCTCTCTCCTCATCCTCTCTCCTCTCCTCTCCTCTCTCCTTCCTCTCCTCTCCTTACTTTCTCGACTCTCCTCCTCCCCACCCCATACCGTGCCCCCTCTCTAAAAGGACTTACTCTGTAACTGTTGCCAAGCCGCCTTTTATTTAAAACCTTCCTGTTTATCCGGATATTTTTATAGCGGGTGGGTGTGAAATTTCAGCGACAGCGCTCTCCCCCCTTTCCCCCCTTGTGCGAATAACAGAAGCGCTTTCCCCCACATCTTTCCCTGCCCTCCCCCCGCCTTTGAGATGTGTGTGTGGAGGTGTGATTTGGTGTTTTTCAATCACCAATTTCACAAAATCATTATCAATTTTCATTCATTCACCAGCTGACGGTCCGCTCCATCTGGAGGTATTTCAGGCGAGTGTCCCGAGCATGAAGGGTCGAAGACAGTCACGAAACTCTGTTGTCATAGTGCAAAGAGATGGGCCTTTAGGCTTCAACTTCCCACAACCAACAATCAAAAATCTGCTATTTTTTATATGGCCATTGTTTGTTTTCAAAGATAATAATACGTCTGACAATTTCAAAACCATTGTCACAAGTGACAAATATACAATGCTTATTGATTATTATGTGCAAGTTAGGAAACTGCAGATGCATTTTTAAAAAATAAAAAAAACAAAAAATTAAAAAAAAACCGAAGAATTGTGGAACAAAAGGGGCTGAGTATTAGTATTATAATAATCAGGTTATCACGTTTCCTAGTAATTACTCCTCATCCCCTTCAAGAATATGGAGCCCCCTTCAGTTTAATATTGCATTCCACCCATTATTTTTTAATTGATCCGACATTCCCCCAGAAGCGACATAATGTTCTATATTCTACGTCCCTGAAGCCGTGTGCCCCCTGTACCAGCGACTTATGAGCCGCACAATTCACCTATATTATGTTTCTCTTTTCCTTCTTTTTTTACTCCTTTTCCTTGCCTCGCTAGCATGTTGTGCAGAGAATAACCCCGACATTACAACAAACTCTGAAAAAAGGCCCTGTGTCTTTTTTAAACTTACCCCCACGCAACTTTCTTTCTGTTGTTCTTTTTTGTCGGACTTTTCCATCTCAGTGCCTGCCTATGGTTATCATGTGGATCTAAAGGGCAGGAATTAAGGCCAATCATTCAAGAGCCATCAAGTCTACTTCCTCCATCAACCATGGTGGCTGATTATTCTCTCTCCCTCCAAACCCGCCAAACACCCGTTCTGCGCTGCATAAATAAACCTTCTCCTTCCTAAACCCTTCCTTCCTTCCCCTCTCACTCCCCATAAAAACCCCTGACACCCCCTCCTGTAACCCACCAACCCCGCACTTATTAAGAAAGATAATCTATCTCTCTTTCTGATCTCAGGCTCTGCCGTCAAAAATATCCATCACCCCTTGCACATGACACCAAGCCTTTTGTGGCAAAGAATTCTTATCCACAGATTCGTCCACCCTCAAACCTCCTTCCTAAAGGAACGAGCATAGGGTGTCAATTCTGAGTTCATGGGCTAATACGACCCTCTAGTCCAGACGCTCCCAACCCGTGAAAAACGTCCTCTTCCACATCCAAGCCCAGTTCCACCAGATCCATAGCCCCAGCCCAACACCCGACCCCCGAGCCTTTTGCTATTGCGCAGGTTCAAATGAGGTTCCCCGCTTCGGCAAGGTTTCAATTGAGTTTTTCCCACCTCCCCCCCACCCTCATCCTACTAAATGTTCTCCAATTTTTACAGTGAAGCAACTACAAGATTCATTGTTGTTGCAGAGAAAAGGTCGAAGGGGTCATTTAATTCCATCCCTGGGATAAACACTTACATTTTCTTCTGTCACATTTTTTCACCATAACTTTTCCATTCACTCCCACCGATTTTAAACAACCATTCAATTCCTTCCTTTTTTCGTTTCTCCTCTAAAAAGATTAATTAAACAAACCTTTCCTTTTTCTTTCTTTGTTTTCTTTTTTTCCCCCCTTGTCAAATTAATTAGGTCCAACAAAATCCTCTTCTATTCTAATAATAATAGCCAAATTAGGTTAGGTGGAATTGTTGCCAGTTTTTTTCAAACGTGTGTGAATTGCACGAACCTTCATTTAGAGTCCGACTTGACTTCTGTTGGGGGAACTCCGTTGTGGCCAACCAGAATTGTACAAGGCCCTTTGTTGAAATATGGTCCTATATCTATCAATTGCAGAACATATTAATTAAAATACAATCTTATAAAAACCACATAGGAAAAATAAATGTAAAGCAAATGGGCAATCCTGAAAACGGGGCCCAGAAAGTTAAAACATAAGTGTATTCTTCCAACAGGAACTTTTGCGGCAATGACGGTGAAACTTTAATAAAAGATCATTGTGAATAAAAGACCCCATGCTCATGGCCAGGAAAAAGAAAAATACATTGAGGTCACACACAGTTTAACTCACACATAACCCCATGCATAAAGGTACAGACCCTCGCAACAACAATGGACGCCACTGTAACTTTCACATTAAATAAGATTTTTATTTACTCAACATATGGCCACAACCTACTAATCACCTGGTATGTAATTAGTTTAGAGGACAGAGCATAGAATTAATTCAAATCTTCTCCCAACAAAGACTGAAACACAAAATTTCCTTTTCCCTTCCCTCCTCACACCAACCCTCTCCACTCTCCACCTCTCCCCACCCACACCCCCCCCCCATCAAACTATCTAAACTACCACCCTCACTGCCACAACTCACACCTCCACAAAACCATTACAACTTAACCCACCCTCGTCCTGCCACCTACCTCTCCCTCACTTCACACTCTACAACTCTCTTCACCCCCTCACTCTCCTCCCACTCACTCACCTTCTCACTACACACTCACCTCACCCCCACACACTACCACTACACTCACTCACCCCACTCCTCTCCTGACCCAACTCTCTTAACTCCACCACCTCTCCCCACACACTAACTCCCCATCCCCAACTCCCTTCCGCCCTCACATCTCACTTCCCTCACCCCCTCTCCATCTCCTCCACTCCCCAGCTCATCTCCCTCTCTCACGTCACACCCACACACCTCCCCCCCTCCCCTCACACTCAACTCTCAGACACTACCCCCCCCACAACACACACTCACCACACCTTCCCGATCACTCACCACTTCACACCACACACTACACCTCTCAACACTCCCACATCTCTCCCCCCCACACCAACCACTCACTGCCCCCTCACGTCACCCTTACACGCACCATCTCACACCCCACACTCCCCACTCTTCTCCACACTCACACACACCACCTCTCCCGATCACACCTCTCTCACTCACTCTCCCCCCCACTCTCACACCCCTCATCACCACCCATCCCCACACTCACTACACCCTCTCTCTCACACTACTCTCCCCTCTCCTCCACTTCTCTAACACTCTCCACCTTCACTCACCCCATATCCCCCACCCCACCCCACTCAGACCCCAACTCACAACCACCACCTCTCTCATTTCCCCCCTTCCGCCACCATCCCCCAGAGCCCACAGAAAAATAAAAGAGAATACAGCTGCTCAGAACAAACCAAACCCTTTATATAAAAACAACCTCTATATAACATAGCAAGAGTTTTCAGAAGGTGACACCGACCTTAAAATGTCACTCCCTTCCTTCACTCCCTCCCCCCACTCGTCCAGAGATGCTTGGCTTCCTTTCCCTCTGAGTTAACATCCTAGCATTTTGTATCAATCTTTGCTGCCCCCAAAACCAGCATCGAGCAGTTCCTTCCTACACATTTTATAAATACTTGGTTTGTCATATAATTTATTCAGGCTTTTGTCAGATCCATGTCACAGTTAAAGCACCCTCCCCCAGTTCAGATACCCTCCCTCATTTATTTTGTGTGGTGATATGATAAACCCCTTTATCTTTAAACTGCTTTGCTTGCAGTTTATATCCTTTTCAAAAACATAAATAAGGCAAACACCTACTGAGGAGGGCCTATCCTAGAACAATGAGGTGGACGAAGTTGAAGGGACAAAGTGGGCAAGGGGTGGTTGCCCCCCAGTAAGTTCCACAATCGCCTTATCTCTTGTCCTCTAGACAGCCCTACAGAAAGTCCAGGCATTAAACAAGAACAAAGTAGCTTAACCACCATGCAGCCAGCAAAAGTTTACCAAAGTTTCACCGCCTACTTTACATTAAATTAACCAGTGCCTGGAAAAACGTGGCTACATACAGAGAGAGGACTAAACTTGGAGCATAAAGGTGGGGACTGTCCCTAATGGCGACCCTTAATCGAGTTTTGTGTGTGCCCACGACTCATCTCGCAGCATGGTCGACAACGAGGTTTGTATGAGTCTTTCTAACTCTCCTTCATTGCTCGAGAGTGGTCTTTCCGTGTACTTGATTTAGATCCCCACGCAGGGTCGCGTGCGTTTTTTTTTTTTCAAATACTTTAAAAAACTGCCCGCGAGTAAAAAAAAGAACGGTCGACATGGAAATTGTCAATACATTTTCTTACTTTTTAATCGTAGGTTTAGGAGTCGTATAGGTCGGGGCATGTTAGTCGTATGTAATCGATGGAAGTCAAAGGTATTTGAAGGTAGTCGTAGATAGTTTTCCACACATATCGAGGGATGTCGAAGTATGGTTGTCTTCACTCTCCACAGATCGGAGTCCAATATTCACAAAGTCAGTACATACCTAGTCGAAGCTGGTCTCAACATAGTCTAGAAGAAGGTCTTCTACATAGTTGAAGGAAGACTTCAACATGTCATTTTTTTTTTCAAACACTTCTAACTAAACTCAACTCAACACAAAAAAACTAAAACCAGCCAATTAGGGTAGGTTCCCCACAGTGGTTCAGCACCTATAATTCTTATCTTTTTTTATTTTTAAAAAATTTTATCCTAGAATTAAATGTACATAGTATAAAACCAAAATAACATAATACATTTCATTACCACCTTCTTGTTTTTTTAAATTTAATAAATAGAAAAGTAACAGAAGCAGAGAAAAAGAAGAGAGAGAAAGTTTAGATAAGTTAGAGATATAATAGTTCGGAAAAAAGTTGACCATAAAAGGATTGTAAAGCCCGAGAAGAGAAACGAAAAAAAAAGAAAAAAAAAAAATATAAAAAAAATACAATTGAATGATACCTGCTACGTATCATAACACACCACCAATCAAAAAAAACCATATTATTACAACACAACAAAAACAATACCGCCCTCACACCCGGATTCAGAACAGTTTATTTCCAGAGTATGTTGCACCTTATGCTTGTAATAAGTCGATAAAGGTAAAACCACAACATTAAGAATTGGACATATGAATTAGTCCCTGCATAGGTGGCTATGACAAAGCCATGTCTTCGAGTGTAACACTTTTTCAGTACATAAAAGACATCCACTTAAAGCGTTGGTGTGGGTGCATTTCACTCCAGACTTTCAGTAATAATAATACGATTATATTTCTGCCATTATTAAGCAAGCCCAATGGTTAATAAAAACTTCTTTTGGAACGAATTCAGCTCAAATCCGAGTCCCAAGATGTTCCAAAGATAAATCTGTTCTGTCATTAGTTTTTCAGTTTTATTTAAAATAACTTTGTAAAAATTTTCAAACATTTAAATATAATCCAAAAACTTTATTTTGGAGAGTTTTAATATTATATAAATGCACAATACAAAGGAGTGCTATGGTTTTGCCTTTTGAAGAAAAAATCATTTATATTCTCACAGAAGGAGGGGACATTTGAAAAACAATTTTGTTCAGTTAAGTTTTCGAGTCCATAATGATCTATTTAAAATTTTTGATTTGAATTAGATATGGTCTTACATTAATTATCGATCAGTAATGCAGATATAAGCAAGTATTTTTATCTCAAATCCCCATCTCTCATTTTCTCTCTTTCGAGATTTGTATAAGAAATTTCATGTTCCCAAACTCTTCTAATTGTGTCAGATGAAGGATTTCTATATTTAGAATTGATATTAAACAAGTATATATTAAATTTAGTTGGAATCCGCCTTTCTGTCATACTTCATCAAATAGATCTCTGGAATCAGAGTTTTTGGCCCACACGTTGTTATGTTATTTGTCAAATAGTCACTGATTTAAGGTAATTTAAAAAATCTTGAATACTTATTTTCATGTTATAATTTGAGTTGTAGGTTTGAATGATAAAAAAATTCCCCATTTCCAATTTCATACAAATGTCTCCAAGCATTTAATTTCCTATTAATTTCCCAATGGGTAAATGTATTTATAATATCAAATAATGGAAGGGTTTAATAAACGACAGATAATTAACTATAAGGAGAGATAAGAGATAAGTTTCATTAATTTGATAATCAATTTTATAATTGTTTCACATTGTAATTAATTGTACTATGAATAATTAGGTTTTCCTTGTATATTGTATTATTCAATTTTATCGAGAGAGAAGGATCGCGCTCCGTACATTAAAAGGGGACAATATAATCCCTCTTTTCCATCCTTCCTCTTTCTTCCTTTCCCATCTCCATTACTATCCACTCTAACACCCATTGGCAGAATTGTTGTCCAACAAAGTGAATTACATTTTTGATAATTACTGTTACTACTACTGCCCATAATAGTACAATAGTACAAAAATTGTGGAGTGTTAGTCCACCAATTATTTTTGGGTTTACACATTACACACCCACAATGTCATTTGGATTCTTTGATTCTATGGGACTTATAGTCCCTTAATAAAATTAGTGATTCAGAATCAAGTTTAAAAAAAAAAAAAAAAAAAAAAAAAAAAAAAAAAAAAAAATGTATGTAATATATTGGAATTGATTGAAATCCATATAAAATTGTGTAAAAAAAATCAGTTATATGCATTTATTCGCCTATTAAAGACACGAAGTGTTTTCCAAAAGGTAATCAAGCATTAATTAGCTAATAAGCATATGAGGTGCGTTGCTTGAAGAAATATTATGTTTTCTAGTAATATTCGAGACCGCCAAATATGTAAAATTTTTCTGAAAGCAAGTTCTAAAGGAATTTTTTGAAAGGTTGTTGAATCTTGAGGTTTTATCGTCATAATTTCACTTTTATTCCAATTTTTTATATCCTAAAAGATCCGTATTCCTCTATTAGCTTTTAATATATTTGTATGCTGTTTGCGATTTTGTAATATATATATGAGTCTCCTGCAATAGTGGATATTTTATTATATGAAGTATTTTTGTATTATAACCATGGATTATTCATGCATTCATATGATTTCTGCTAAGGTTCGATCCAAGAGCAAATAGCAGGGGTAATATTGGCACATCCCGTGTCTATTGCCCCATGATAGTTAAATTTCGAAACAGTATATTATTATTAATATCCTGGGCATCAGCTATGTCAAATAATCAAGTTTACCAGAAAGTAATTTCTCTCTCCCATTTGAAATTTTTGGCAGTACTTTAATAGAGGTACTCCCTTTTCACTTGGGCCAATATGCCTTTTTTGCTCATCCAAGCCCGTTAATTCTCCAGAAAATGCCCACTTCAGCATCTCAAAATTCGCACATCCCCACTTGCTCAGATGGGTCATTTGTTACGCTCTGTACTGACTATTTTGGACATTAGTTTTAAAACCCTAATGCCATAACCATGGAGGGCTGTCCCTCCGTGTGTAGGAAGGAACTCAGATTTTGTTACGCAAAGACAGACGCAAAATGCTGGAGTAACTGAGCGACAGCAGCACCTCTGAGAGAAGGAATGTGACGTTCTCGGGTCGAGAGTCAGGAAGAAGAAATTGGAGATTTTGGAAGGGTACAAAGTAATCGCAAGGGTGTAGAAAAAATGATGGATCAAAGCTGACGATATCAAGGAAATGGTAGAATGTTCATTGTTGTCTTCCTAATAGGTTCGGTTTTGTGCCCTTCCGTAAGTCCCCTTGTAGCCTCACCTCGTCAATTACGAATTAACATATGTAACCTGTTAATAAAACTGGAGATCTGAAAGCAAGAGCTCAAAAGTTGGAGAAAACTCAGAACGTGTGCAGCAGCATCTAAGGAAGCGAAGAGATAGGCGACGTTTCCGGGGTCGAACCCTTCTTGCAACTGGTTTAGGATCAAGGGAAACAAAAACATAGACGGTGGTGTGAAATAAAGATAATGAATGAAAGATATGCAAAAAAAGTAAATCGATGATAAAGAAACAGGCCCTTTGTAAGCCGTTTGTAGTTTGAAAATGGAAACTAGTTACTTGGGTGGGGGAGAAAGAGAGGAGGAATGCCAGGGCCAAGGGCTTAGAAGGTGGGAAGGGAGAACAGCAAGGTAAACAGAAGTGAAAAATTCAATGTTCAAGACCCAAGGAACACATCAATATCTCATTCTGTTAACCTTGCTGTCTCCTCCCTTCCCACCTCTCCCTCATCCCTTGGGCGCCGCATTCCCACAGGCTAGAAACACATATATTTTGCCTAATATTCCATACTTAACTTCCATTTCTTAACGAGCAGAGTTCCCTCCTGAAAATCCAACTATTTCTTCCTGATGTCTTTTGCAATGCTCTCAAATTTGTGTCATGCTCCATACCGCCCACCATCGAATTGCCTTTATCTTCTCTACGCCGCTTGTTACTGAATACTAAAATGTACTGTCTCTCAAATGCAACCATGGCCACGTTCCACGGGGAACTCTACCCCGAGTTCAAGCTCCTCTGCCATAAAAGCTGTGTTATCATCGCCCATTCCCTCCACAATGGCCGGCCTGACTCGCTGAGTATGCCAGCGTTCTGTTTTTTTTTTCTCAGATTTCAGCATCTTATCTGCAGTTTTTTCTTGTGTCTCCAAGTGCGTGAAAACCAAGTATATGTCATAATTCATGAAGTACACATTGTTGCATCATTAGACTCCTTGCGGTAACACAAGCAGCACACCAAAGGTGTAAAGACAAGCCTAGCTTAGATGGAACTTTGTCAATTGAATGCGGACAATTTAAACATCAGTGAATCGACACTCAACAATAACAAGAGATGGTCAGCAATTGCACATTCTAGAAAATTAGCACACATGTTAACCGTATTAGCACTCATGTTAACAGGTTTGGTTATTGAGGAATTTCTGGTATTTGTGTTGATCCATGCAGAGTTTCATATCATAAGTTGCTTGACACTCCCCAGGCTAATTGTCTAATTTGAGTCAAAGATCGCACAAAACGCAGAGTAACTCTGCCATAGAGAGATAGTAATTCATCCGGAGAGAAGGAAATGATGGCGACCGAGTCGAAGCGTTACTCAACCTAGTTAGGGGTATAAGGAAAGGGGAGATAAATCCCTCGACCAAAACGTCCCCCATTCCCTTTTCTCCAGAGATACTGCCTGTCCCGCTGAGTTACTCCATCAAATTCTTTTTGTCTATCAAGTTATAAAGGGGGTAAAGAAGAAACTGCAGATGTCTGATTAAACAGAAGATAGACACAAAAAACTGAGTAACTCAGTGGACAGGCAGCATCTCTGGGAGGAGAAAATGGGTGACGTTTTTGGGTCGGGACCCTTCTCTAAACTCTGAAGAAGGGTCTCGACCCGAAACGCCACCCATTCCTTCTCTCCAGAGATGCTGCCTGTCCCGCTGAGTTACTCCAGCTTTTTGTGTCTATCGAGGTGATAAAGGGATTGTTTGCCCTTTATAGTGGCAGATAAACGTGATCAATTCGCAAGTTAATGTGCATTTCTGCCTGTGCGGCTGAATGTGGTGCGTAGATAATAATTATGGGTGAATGTGTGCCTCGGATATACAGAGTTGTTGTTGATCACTGCATTGAGTTCAACATTCATTACATTGATGAATGATACACTGGTCTTGTTGAATGATTCACAGTGATAACAATGGATAGTTGACTTCTGCTTACCATGTTGATACTCATGATTGTTCTCTGGTGAGAATTTATTTTCATCCCATTCACAACAGTATCATATGTTGTGAATGGTATTCTGCATCAACCACTATTCTCTTAAAATGTTAACAATCGACAATAGACAATAGGTGCAGGAGTAGGCCATTCGGCCCTTCCAGCCAGCACCGCCATTCAATGTGATCATGGATGATCATCCCCAATCAGTACCCCCTTCCTGCCTTCTCCCCATATCCCCCGACTCCGCTATTTTTAAGAGCCCTATCTAGCTCTCTCTTGAAAGTATCCAGAGTAACGGCCTCCACCACCCTCTAAGGCAGAGAATTCCGCACTCCCAACTCTCTGTGAGAAAAAGTGTTTCCTCGTCTCTGTTCTAAATGGCTTACTCCTTATTCTTAAACTGTGGCCCCCTGGTTCTGGACTCCCCCAACATCGGGAACATGTTTCCTGCCTCTAGCGTGTCCAAGCCCTTAACAATCTTATATGTTTCAATAAGATCCCCTCGCATCCTTCTAAACTCCAGAGTGTACAAGCCCAGCCGCTCCATTCTCTCATCATTTGACAGTCCCGCCATCCCGCCATAACAATATTGTTAACTCAACACCTTGGATGTTTTTTATATTCTCTTTTGTTTTCTAGTGAAATTAGTTTAGTTTAGTGTAGAGATGCAGCACGGAAACAGGCCCTTTGGCCCACCGAGTCCGCACCGACCAGCGATTAACACTAGCCTACAAACACTAGGGACAATTTACACATACACCAAACCAATTAACCTCATACCTGAACGTCTTTGGCGTGTGGGAGGAAACCGAAGATCTCGGTGAAAATCCATGTGGTCACGGGGAGAACGTACAAACTCCGTACAGACAGCACCCATAGTCGGGATGGAACCCGGGTCTCCGGCGCTGCATTTGCTGTAAGGCAGCAACTCTACCGCTGCGCCACCGTGGAGACCCTTGGACTACCTTTCATCGGATTTTACTGTCTTTACCTTGCACTAAACGTTATTCCCTTATCACGTGTGTGTAAACTGCAAAGGGCTCATTGTAATCATGTATTGTCTTTCCGCTGAATGGTTAGCACGCAGCAAAAACGTCCCGCTGTGCCTCGGTACACGTGACAATAAACTAAACTAAACTAAACTGCTTTGGCAGGCACTCTTCAGTCATCTGCATTGCCCAATCTTCGATAAGAGCAGAAAATGCACACCTCATTCCACGTCAATGTTGAGAGGATGTTTTATTCACTTCTTGCCGTATAGAATGGAGTACAACCACCTCAGCAAAGGCTTAGTTGTAGGAGCAGAGAAACAGCCACTGGAAGAACTCTTTCGACTCCTCCCACTTCCTCCAAATCCAAGACGTAGCTATGGGCACTCACATAGGCCCCAGCTATGCCTGCCTCTTTGCAGGGTAATGGAGGACCCATGCAGGACTCATGGACTTCATTAACATCATGACCAATTTCCACCCTGCACTCAAATTCACTTGGACCGTCTTCGACACCTCCCTCCCCTTTCTTGATCTCACCATCTCCAACACAGGAGATAGACTTTCTACTGACGTCTATTACAACCTACTGACCCCCATGGCTATTTAGACCGCATCTCTTCCCACCCTGCTCCTGCAAAGACTCCATCCCCTCACAACCCTCCCTCCCCATCCCGCCCAACCCTAGTCGTCGCACTAGTTTCACTGTCATCCTGTTTAGTTTCACTGTTTGTACCCCTATTGTTATCACCTCTTCCACAGCCAACAATAGACCATTGTGGGCTTCACCTTTCCTTCATCATCCTTGCTGGCCTTGATTTGTTCTTTTCATATCTTTCATGATTTTGTTCTTTGCACCTCCTCATGCCTCCAGTCCCCCCCACCCCCCTCCCCTCCCCTCCCCTCTGACTTCAGTCTCTAGAAGGGTCACCTATTCTTTTTTCCCAGAGATGCTGCCTGACCCTTTGAGTTACTCCAGCTTTTTGTCACCTGAGGGACTCAGTGGATTGTGTGGCATCTGTCGGTTGATGGGAGGAGTTATTAACATTTCTGCTCCAGACTGTAGCAGAACCTTTCGACCTAAAACGTTGACAATTCCTTTCCACTCAGAGATGGTGAGTTCCTCCATCAGTTTGATGTTTCACAAGTTATAGGAGTAGAATTAAGTCATTCGTCCCATCGAGTCCAATCAGCCATTGATTCATGGCTGACCTCTGTCTCCTAATCCCATTTTCCTGCCTTCTCCCCATAACCCTTGACACTCGTTCTAATCAAAATTTTGTCTACCTCTGCCTTGCAAAAAAATATCCACTGACTTGGCCTTCACAGCCCTCTGTGGCAATGAGTTCCACAGATTCACTACCCTGTGATGAAAGACGTTCCTTCTAACCTCCTTTCTAAAAGACCGCTCTTTAATTCTGAGGTTATGACCTCTGGTCCTGGACTCTCCCACCAGTGGAAACATCCTTTCCACATCCACACTATCTATGCCTTTCATTACTCTGTAAATTCTGTAAGTTTTGCTCCAGATTGCCGCATCTAAAAATCCCTTGTGTCTCCATTTTGTTACATGTGATAAGATGTTAATAATATTCTGTAGTTCCACCACACTGTAGTGTGACAAAGGGCATTGATGCTTTCTTCATCTGTGGTTCCATATCCAGCCATTGTCCCTTTAAACCTATGTCTTCAATTGGCATGGGGGTTCATGTGGTCATCACCATCTTAACATTATGTGCATGTATCATAGGTGTAGTGAACGTTATGAGTCTTGGTATTTAAGGATATACTCTTGACTTTTGTATTATTGCAAAGATTCAGACTAAATAAATTACGTGCGGGAATTTGGTGTCTTTTTGGTCGGGACAGGGTTAAAATGGGAGACTGACTCATTGGCAGAAACAGCTGCAAGAAAAGTCACATTGTGGATTAATTACAATTGGTGATGCCCTGGGCCATAAATAGAGATCTGCGGGCTCCCTCAAATGGAGGAAATTATAGTGATGGAATGGGTGAGGCGATAAAAAGACATAAAAAAACAATAATCAACATTTTTGAAATTGAAGTCATTAAATGGATGGCAGGAGAGTGGCAAACGTGGAGATGTTGGGTGATTTGGATTTCATATGAGTTAGGGTGCAGGTTATCCTCCCAACTGCATACCGCCATGCACAATCAAATCTATGGTCAAAGATTGTACTCTGGCAAGTGCATGGAGCAGTAGGGAACCAACGATTGTGAATTGGCAGGTTGCCTTCTGCACCACCATTGATTGTTACCGGAAAATAAATTGGCAGACAGCGCAGTGCGGGATATATTTCCAAAGACACGTTTTCCTGTCTGCTTAGTGATGGGCTGTACTTTGAGATCGTACGACCCATTCATTATTCCCTGCACCATGAACGTTTGAACGTACAGCAGCCAGCTTGTATCCTGAGCATCTTTTAAATATCTGGCTAATTTCTCACTAACATTGTCTCTTTCTGCTTGACTGGTTGGCTGTGCAGTAGTTGTAATACAAAGTAACTTTTGGAACACAGAACGAATAAAGAATAATTAATTTAAGGTGTTCATTCCCCTATGAAAAATATTAAACCCAATCAAATCCAAAACTTCATTATGGACTTGCTATTTTTAAACTTGTTTTCCTAAGTATTTGAGTGTGTAATATTGACCAGTTTCTTTATTCCGTTTATATGGGCCTTAAATCTGCCAGCCGAACAATACAAGTTTGACTAACATTTGTTGGTGCGTTGAGCAGCAAACTCAGGCAAGGAGGTTATGTTGCTGTCCTATTTGTGTCAACCAGCTATTAGCTTTGCAAAAATAGCATCACGGCATAATCCTTCATTGGGAACTTACTGGCTGAGAAATTGAATGGGTCAGTGAAGCCATTAATATCCTGCTGCACAAGAGCCAACCAATGTTTTGATCGCGCAAGGGGCTGTAGATGCTGGGATGTGAGTACAATGCAAAGGGCTGGAGCCACTCTAGGACAGGCAGCGTTTCTGGAAAGAATGGACAGACAGCATTTCTGATTGTGGTGGGGAATCGAAAACTGGAAAGGAGAGGGGGAGGACTAAGCCTGGCAAGAGGTGGGTGGGAGGTGTGCAGGAAGGAACTACAGATGCTGGTTTAAGCCGAAGATAGACACAAAAATGCTGGAGTAACTCAGCGGGACAGGCAGCATCTCTTGAGAGAAGGAATTGGTGATGTTTCGGGACAAGACCCTTCTTCAGACTAGTCAGAGATAAGGGAAACGAGAGATATAGACGATGATGAACAGAGATAAAGAACAAATGAATGAAAGATATGCATAAAAAAACCGATGGGTGACGTTTCAGGTCGAAACATTCGGGTCAATCATTCGGTCTGAAGAAGGGTCCAGACCCGAAAATTCACACATTCCTTCTCTCCAGAGATGCTGCCTCCAGCATTTTGTGTTTATCTTAAGTGATAGGTGGATGCAGGTCAAGGGGCTTTTGACTTGAAGATGGGTGGGCAAAATATTTTGATCGTTTGCCCGTCGTTGCAAAATTAATTATTGCGTCAGAGCCAAAGTGTGCGCTCCTGAGCACATACTCCTTCATAAGATTTGCCACTGCGCAGTGTACAACACGTGAGTTAGGACTGGGTTGTGTGCTGGGGGAAGAGAAGCGCGTATGTAGATCCAGCATCAGGGGTGAGAGAAAGGATCGCGAATGTGACTGAGACAGGAAACCTCATAGGCCCGGTTTATTTGCCTACCTTTGGTGATTTGGAATATTACATTCAAATCTGCCCCCCCCCCCCCCCCTCAACATCATAACATTAGATAAACACAGAGTTTGAAATGAGATCAAAATATGAAACAATAAGCCAGGACTTGAGATGTTCCCAATAGGACCATAACTTTGCTGACACTTTGCTAAGATATCATTCTTTAAAGACGCACTCCTCAATCGCCAGTGATCCATGTTGCTGCTGATTTGGAGGACAGCGATGCTGAAGGGGCTAATAATATGATACGATAAGATATGATACAATACAATTTCACAGATTGGAAATGCTTTATGTTGATGAACTTGTCTGGATTATCAAAGATAAACTTTCTGGGCGTATGAGTGCAGTGAATTGCGGCCCGCACTTTTGGAAAACCAACAAATTTCAATGCCTGAGATGCCACCTTTCCCAGATTGCCTTCCGCTTTGGATTTTTAAATTTAGTTTAGTTTAGAGAAACAGCGCAGGAACAGGCCCTTTGTTCCACTGAGTCCGCACTGACCAGCGATCCCCGCACACTAATAGCCCTGTCCCACGGTGCGAGTTCATTCCAAGAGCTCTCCCGAGTTTAAAAAATAATCAAACTCGTGGTAAGCACAGAAAATGAACGTAGCTGGTACGTCGGAGCTCGGGGACGTCTCTTAGCGCTAACGGCAGGTAATCGGGAAGACTCGCTAACAGCAGGTAAGCACGGGAAGACTCGTGAAGATTTTGGAACATGATGAAAAATGTCCCGAGTACCGACAAGCGGCCATTACCGTAAATCTCCGAGTTCGAATCAGGGCAAACACGGGAGAACTCTTGGAATGAACTCGTACCGTGGGACAGGGGTTTAACGCTATCCCACACACGGGACAATTGACGCTTATACCAAACCAATTAACCTGCATACCTGTACGTCGTCAGAGTGTGGGAGGAAACCCACGCAGGTCATGGGGAGAACGTACAAACTCTGCACAGACAGCACCCGTAGTCGGGATTGAACCCGGGTCTCTGGCGCTGCAAGCGCTGTAAGGCAGCAACTCTACCGCTGCGCCACCGTGTCGTCCTGTGCAGATTTGAACATTTTAGTTACAAATGTCTAGCTCCAAATTAAAAATATTCGAATCATCTGTTGCTATGTTGTATGCACAGATATTACAAAGACATAGGGTTAAATAGAAAACTCAGTGGAATTTTAATTCCTCTATCCATATGAAATCATCAGATTTTAGTTGTTCAGAAGCATTGTGATGATATCATAGGATTAGTAATCAAGTCAATGGGATCGGACTGACGCTTCTGAACTATGCTTAAAATTCAAAATTGGCGGCTGAAACTTTAAAGTCTTCACTTTAAGAATTTATAAATGGTTAAACAAAACTGGAAATTAGGCATTGTCAATAATCAAAATTGCTAGAATGTTATAAAAATCTACTAATCGGTCTTACTTGACAAGTGAAGAAGGAGTGCTCCTTTGTTATTTTGACCCTGGGATTAGAGAAAATGAAGGCATTTTTTCGAGGAGGTTTTGAGAACATTTTCAGAGATTTATTTTGTCCTTCTGGTTACTTCTTACTGTGACAAAGCTGAGAGTGTGAGTGTTCTATTATAGGAAGAGCTCTACTACAGAGGCACTTAATTAAATGTGAAGTACTTGGGGAGTCTTGACGTTATGAAACTTGTTAAGTAAACCTTACCTGAGAGCCTTCTCCTCAGAGTAGACCTATTAAGTACAGAATCCTTACAAAGCTCTCCAATAATCCATAAATATAATATTAAACTAAACCATGGGTGGCGTCACGGCAGAGCTACTCACTGCCTTTCTGCGCCAGAGACCCAGGTTCGATCCTGACTAGGGCCTGTACGGAGTTTGTACATTCTCCGTGGGTTTTCTCCGAGATCTTCGGCTTTCTGCCCACACTCCAAAGATGTGCAGGTTTGTAGATTAATTTGCTTGGTATAAGTGTAAATTTGTCCCGAGTGTGTGTAGGATAGTGTTCATTTGCGGGGGGATCGCTGGTCGGCGCGGACTCGGTGGGCCAAAGGGCCTGTTTCCGTGCCGTTACTAAACTAAACTAAACTACACATGCAGGAAGGAGCTGCGGGTGCAGGTTTAAATCGAAGGTAGTCACAAAAAGCTGGAGTAACTCAGGGGGCCAGGCAGCATCTGTGGTGTGGTGTGGTGTGGGGCAAGAGGCAGAGAAGGGAAGCACTCGGATCCAAAATGTAGGCGAGAAAGATGAAAAGATAATAGACCGAGAATAAGGGATGGTGGGTTTCTAAAATGTGTATATTTTAATGCTAGGAGCATTGTAAGTAAGGTGGACGAACTTAGAGCCTGGATTGACACCTGGAAATATGATGTTGTGGCAATCAGTGAAACATGGTTGCAGGAGGGCTGTGATTGGAAACTAAATATTCCAGGATTTCGTTGCTTCAGGTGTGATAGAATTGGAGGGACCAGAGGGGGAGGTGTTGCATTGCTTGTCAGAGAAGATATTACAGCAGTGCTTTGGCAGGATAGATTAGAGGGCTCGTCTAGGGAGGCTATTTGGGTGGAACTGAGAAGTGGGAACGGTGTAGCAACACTTTTAGGGGTGTACTATAGACCGCCAAATGGGGAGCGTGAATTGGAAGAGCAAATATGTAAGGAGATAGCAGATATTAGTAGTAAGCACAAGGTAGTGATTGTGGGAGATTTCAATTTTCCAAAAATAGACTGGGAAAACACATTCTGTAAATGGGCTGGATGGTTTGGAGTTTGTAAAATGTGTGCAGGATAGTTTTTTGCAGCAGTACATAGAGGTATCGACCAGAGAAGGGGCAGTGCTGGACCTCCTGTTAGGAAATGAGGCAGGTCAGGTGACGGAGGTATGCGTTGGTGACCACTTCGGGACCAGTGATCACAATACCATTAGTTTCAAATATAATTATGGAGAAGAGTCAGAACTGGACCTAGGGTAGAGATTTTTGATTGGAGAAAGGCTAACTTTGAGGGAATGCGTAAGGATTTTAAAGGAGTGAATTGGGACACTTTGTTTCATGGGAAGGATGTAGAAGAGAAATGGAGGACATTTAAAGGGGAAATTGTAAGAGTACAGAATCTTTATGTCCCTGTTAGGTTGAAAGGAAATAGTAAAAATTGGAAAGAGCCATGGTTTTCAAGGGAAATTGGACACTTGTTTCGAAAAAAGAGAGATATCTACAATAATTATAGAAGGCATGGAGTAAATGAGGTGCTAGAGGAGTATAAAGAATGTAAAACGAATCTTAAGAAAGAAAATTAGGAAGGCTAAAAGAAGATATGAGGTTGCTTTGGCAAGAAAGGTGAAAGTAAACCCAAAGGGTTTCTACAGCTATATTAATAGCAAAAGGATAACGAGGGATAAAATTGGACCATTAGAGAACCAGAATGGACAGCTATCTGCAGAGCCAAAAGAGATGGGGGAGATATTGAACAATTTCTTTTCTTCGGTATTCACCAAGGAGAAGGATATTGAACTCGGTGAGTTAAGGGGAAAGAGTAGAGTAGCTATGGAAACTATGAGATTCAAAGAGGAGGAAGTACTGACACTTTTGAAAAATATAAAAGTGGATAAGTCTTCCAGGTCCTGACAGGATATTCCCTAGGACATTGAGGGAAGTTAGTGTAGAAATAGCAGGAGCTATGACAGAAATATTTCAAATGTCATTAGAAACGGGAATAGTGCCGGAGGATTGGCGTACTGCGCATGTTGTTCCATTGTTTTAAAAGGGTTCAAAGAATAAACCTAGCAATTATAGACTTATTAGTTTGACGTCAGTGGTGGGCAAATTAATGGAAAGGATACTTAGAGATAATATATATAAGCATCTGGATAAACAGGGTCTGATCAGGAACAGTCAACATGGATTTGTGCCTGGAAGGTCATGTTTGACAAACCTTGAATTTTTTGAAGCGGTAACTAGGGAAATTGATGAGGGTAAAGCAGTGGATGTTGTCTATATGGATTTCAGTAAGGCCTTTGACAAGGTTCCCCATGGAAGGTTGGTTAAGAAGGTTCAATCTTTGGGTGTTAATGGCGGTGTAGCAAGATGGATTCAACAGTGGCTGAATGGGAGATGTCAGAGAGTAATGGTGGATGGCTGTTTGTCAGGTTGGAAGCCGGTGACCAGTGGGGTGCCTCAGGGTTCTGTGTTGGGTCCACTGTTGTTTGTCATGTACATCAATGATCTGGATGATGGGGTGGAAAATTGGATAAGTAAGTATGCAGATGATACTAAGATAGGTGGTGTTGTGGATAATGAAGTAGATTTTCAAAGTCTACAGAGAGATTTGGGCCATTTGGAAAAGTGGGCTGAATGATGGCAGATGGAGTTTAATGCTGATAAGTGTGAAGTGCTACATCTTGGCAGGACAAATCAAAATAGGACGTACATGGTAAATGGTAGGGAATTGAGGAATGCTGTGGAACAGAGGGATCTATG
Source organism: Okamejei kenojei (assembly GCA_035221665.1). Classification (NCBI taxonomy): domain Eukaryota; kingdom Metazoa; phylum Chordata; class Chondrichthyes; order Rajiformes; family Rajidae; genus Okamejei; species Okamejei kenojei. The sequence continues at coordinate 9,463,356 of CM069131.1, forward strand.
AATAACTGTGCATAGTTCCCTGAAGGTGGAATCGCATGTAGATAGGGGTGGTAAAGAAAGCCTTTGCTGTGCTGGCCTTTATAAATCAGAGCATTGAATATAGGAGTAGGGAAGTAAATGTTAAAATTGTACAAGGCATTGGTAAGACCAATTCTGGAGTATGGTGTACAATCTTGGTCGCCTAGTTATAGGAAGGATGTCAACAAAATAGAGAGAGTACAGAGGAGATTTACTAGAATGTTGCCAGGGTTCCAGCAACTATGTTACAGAGAAAGGTTGAACAAGTTAGGTCTTTATTCTTTGGAGCGCAGAAGGTTAAGGGGGGACTTGATTGAGGTCTTTAAAATGATGAAAGGGATAGACAGAGTTGACGTGGATACGTTTTTTCCCATTGAGGGTAGGGAAGTTTCAAACAAGAGGGCATGACATGAGAATTAAGGGACAGAGGTTTCGGGGTAACGTGAGGGGGAACTTCTTTACTCAGAGCGTGGTGGCTGTGTGGAATCAGCTTCCAGCAGAAGTGGTGGAGGCAGGATCGATTTTAACATTTAAGAGTAAAGTGGATAGGTATATGGACGTGAAGGGAATGGAGGGGTATGGTCTGAGTGCAGGTAGATGGGACTAGGGAAAACAAATGGTCGGCACGGACTGGAAGGGCCGAGAGGGCCTTGTTTCCGTGCTGTAATTGTTATATGGTTATATTATATGGTTATCTCTGGAGAGAAGGAATGGGTGATGTTTCGGGTGGTGACCTTTCTTACAACTACACGTGCCACTTACTGCGAATCATCCTCCATTCCTCTACTCTTGCTAATTGGGTCTGGTCATTGAATTGGATTTCAGGTGGGAAGTCTTACTTCTGTTTTTATTGCTCCCCCTCTTGACGAATGTTCTACCTATTATTGTGCTGATCATTTAATATTACAAGGACAATTAACGTTGTCATTCTGTCAGCATAAGTGCTTCACGAAGGTGATCTATGAGGCTTGGCAAAATTCCAAGAATATCAAATTGCATTGTAAAAATCACAGCTTGGTTTCACTGCAGCCTGGCCACTTGCCTTTGTCCCACACTCACTTCTTTTCCGCTTAATTAGACAGCAGCAACGTTGAAGGGAATCAGAATATGTTCAGGAAGGAGGCTCAAGGGCCTGTCCCACTGCGGGGACCTAATCCGCGTGATCTGGCGAGTTTGCCTTCGACTCATACTCGCAGCATGGTCGACATGAGGTCCTAGGAGGTCTTTGTAACTCTCCTTCATGCTCGTGTACTCAAGGCTTCAGCCAGGTCGCGGCGTATTTTTCAACGTTGAAAAATGTCCGCGATTAAATAAATGACGCCATGGAAAAACTCTTTTTACTCGTAGGTTTAGTCGTAGTAGGTCGACATGTTAGTCGTAGGTAATCGAGGGTAGTCGAAGGTAATCGAAGATGGTCATAGATAGTCTTCATCATAGTCGAAGGGAGGTCGAAGGAGATCGAAGGAGGTCGTCTTCACTCTCCACTATTCGGTGTCCAATTTCCCCGAAGTTAGTCGTAGCTAGTCAAAGCTAGTCTTCTACATAGTCGAAGGAGGTCTTTAACATGACATTTTTTCAAACTCTCCTAAACTCTTCCGAACTCGCCAATTAGGTCGCCCAAGTGGGACAGCCCCTTAAGTGTCTGACTAAATGTATGATGTATTGTTTCATTTGAGAATCCATTAACATACCTGGGACTTATCCAGTGGCATAGTGAAGCACTCTTATCATTTCCCGCACTCTCTTGTACGCCGCTCACTCAATATGGGCTGCACAGTGTGCAGCGGGTGGAGCTGCTGCCTCACTGTATTAGAGATCCGAGTTTAATCCTGATCTCTAGTGCGCTCTGTGCGGGTGGGGAGAATGTCTAAATGGGGAGAGAATCCAGAAATCGTAGGTGCAAAGGGACTTGGGAGTGCTGGTGCAGGATTCCCAAAACGTTAACCTGCATCTCGAATCGATAATAAAGAAAGCAAACTCAATGCTAGCATTTGTTACAAGAGGGCTTGTATACAAAAATAAGGATGTAATGCTGAGGCTCTAAAAGGTGCTGGTCAGGCCGCATTTGTAGTATTGTGGCAATTTTGAGCACCATATCTAAGGAAGGATGTGCTGGCTCTAGAGAGGTATCCAGATGAGGTTTACAAGAATGATCCCAGGAATGAGTAGGTTAAACTATAATAAGTGTTTTTCGGCACCGGGCCTATAGTAGCTGGAGTTTAGAAGAATGAGCGGGGAATAGGTGAAAAATGAGCAGGTAGAACTAGTGTAGATGGGGCATTTTGTTTAGCATGGGCAAGTTGTGCCGTAGGGCCTTTTTCCATGCTGTAAGATTCTGTGACTATTCCTGAGCAATGTCTGGCTTTTGGGGCACTTAGGTTCTGTACTGTTAAATCAGAAAGAAGATTATACTTGGAGGAAGAAACTGCAGATGATGGTTTAAACCAAAGATAGACTAAAAAACCTGGAGTAACTCAGCGGGACAGGCAGCATTTCTGGAGAGAAGGAATGGGTGACATTTCCAGGTCGAGACCCTCTTCAGACTAGCTGGGTGATGTTTCGGGTCGAGACCCTTCTTCAGACGTGCTAGTCTGAAGAAGGGTTTCGGCCCGAAACGTCACCCATTCCTTCTCTCCAGTGATGCTGCCTGTCCCGCTGAGTTACTCCAGCATTTTGTGTCTACCTTCAATTTAAACCAGCATCTGCAGTTCCTTCCTACACAAGTGATAGGTGGAGGCAGCTGAGGGGAAAACAGTGGAGGAACCCACCCAGCGTGGGTGGACCCTTGTGAGGGACGGGGGAGAACAATGGACAATGGGAACCCGGACAGGGGGAGGGGGGGGGGGGAAACATAGGAGGACACAGCAGGGGTACTTTATAACTTTGTCAGTGCCTTAGGCAAAGATCCTACAGCAAGCAAGATAGACCACTCCTTCTAAATGCAATGGGCTGACGTGTAGTACGCAACGGAACGGAACGTGGGCCTTTTTTCCCATCCATTTCAGTCACCCGACCTGACTCGTCTCGCAGTGTAATCAACGTTGCGGGGGAACAGTTTGTGTTAATAAATTAAAATTCTGAAAATGAGAAGATTTTTCCCAAATAACTTTTATTTTCACGTCAACCCTAATCATTCCACCGACTGCACCTTCTTCAGACATGTCATTGGCAGCTTTTATTATGGTTACTGTATAATATTTATATTATCAGAAAGCTTGTCGGTCCTTAAAAATCAAAGCATAAACTTTTTCAGGATTTGATTTCAGATCAACAAGCTGCTGATAGAGATGAGACCTACATTGTACTATCGGTAAAACAGATGATAGACACAAAAAGCTGGAGTAACTCAGCATGACAGGCAGCATCTCTGGAGAGAGGGAATGGATGACGTTTCGGGTCGAGACCCTTCTTTAGATTGGTTAGGGATAAGGGAATCGAGAGATACAGACGGTGATGTGGCGAGATAAAGAACAATGAATGTAAGATATGCAAAGAAGTAACGATGATAAAGGAAACAGGCCATTTGTAAGCTGTTTGTAGGGTGAAAATGAGAAGCTAGTGCGAATTGGATGGGGAAGGGATAGAGAGAGAAGGAATGCGGGGTTACCTGAAATGAGATGGCCTTGTGGAAAAAAGATCACGGCGTTATTCTTTCTGAATTTGAAAATTATCTTCTTGAAAGCCCCTGTCCCACTGTCACGACCTAATTGACGACCTCTGCTGATTTTGCCCTTGACTCATACTCGCAGCATGGTCGTAGGAGGTCATGGGAGGTCTTCATAACACTTCCTCATGCTCGTGAGTGGTCTCCGCATACTCGTGACCTCAAGTAGATCGCGGTGTGTTTTCCAGCCTGATATAAAAAACGTCCACGAGTTAAAAAAAAGGTTGGCATGGAAAAAATTGATACTTTTTACTCGTAGGTAGGTCATAGTAAGTCGTGATGATAGTCGTGGGTAGTCGTGGGTAGTCGTAGGTCAGTAACTGGCCCGTGAAAAAAATGCAAACATGACATCATTTTATCATGTGATCATTTTCCACTCGTAGCTAGTTGTAGTTGGTCTTAGGTGCGGAAGACTGAGGTCGAGGGGGGTCGTAGGAGGTCGTAGACATAGTCGTAGGAGGTCGTAGACAAAGTCGTAGGAGGTCGTAGACATAGTCGTAGGAGGTCGTAGACATGGTCGTAGGTGGTCATAGACATAGTCGTAGAAGGTCGTAGACATGGTCGTAGGTGGTCGTAGACATAGTCGTAGAAGGTCGTAGACATGGTCGTAGGTGGTCGTAGACATAGTCGTAGGAGGTCGTAGACATAGTCGTAGGAGGTCTTTTACTTCGGCGAGTCAACACAACCTTGACATTTTTTTCAACTCGTCTAGGGTCTTCTAAACTCGTGGATTAGGTCGTCCAAGTGGGACAGGCCCTTAATCCTCTAATCTCAGGATCCTTCTGCAGTACCAGTAACTAGCATAACATGTTGCCTATATCAGTTCAAATAGATGATGACTTGTGCGTGGCACAGTGGTGCACTGGTAGAGTTGCTGCCTAACAGCTGCAGAGACCTGGGTTCGATCCTGACTACGGGTTCTGTCGATATCGAGTTTGTAGGTTCTCCCTGTGACCATGTGGGTTTTCCCAGGGTGCTCAGGTTTCCTCACACACTCCAAAGAAGGACAGGTTTGTAGGTCAATTGGCTTCAGTAAAAACTGTAAATTGTCCCTGGTGTGTCGGAGAGTGGTAGTGTATGGGGATCGCTGGTCGGTGCGGACCCGGTGGGCCGAAGGGCCTGTTGCCACGCTGTATCTCTAAACTAAACTAAAAAAAGGTAGACACAAAATGCTGGAGTAACTCAGCGGGGCAGGCAGCATCTCTGCAGAGAAGGAATGGGTGATGTTTCGGGTCGAGACCCGTCTTCAGACTGAAGAAACGTCACCCATTCCTTTTCTCCAGAAATGCTGCCTGTCCCGCTGAGTTACTCCAGCATTCCTTCGATTTAAACCAGCATCTGCAGTTCTTTCCTAAACTTAAAAAAAAGATTTGTTTGTCAAAGTGTCTCCTCTATTGTAATCTTGTGTACAAAGTTCCAAAAATAATGACTGGTGTAAAAGCCAGCTCCATTGATCATTCTGTTATTGGGTTTCCGATCCCAGATACAATCGCAGCCGGAAATAGGGAACATCTGGAAAGCATTGAGTTCTGTAACATTAGATAATATAGTACCTCATTTTACAGTCTGTAGGCATTTTGGATCTAATCTCGGGCTTGCTTTTAATTCTTGTTTTGACATTGCAAATGATTTCCATTCGCTACAAATCTTCACTGCGTTATAATGAAGACTCACTTCCTGAGTTTTTCCTACAGTTGTCGGCCACCGACATGTATTTTCAACTTTTTCGCCTTTTTTTTGCAAAGAAAGAGCTTGCATTTTGTATTGTCTTTTCGGCCCTTCACTGAGCTTGTGTATTCTGTGGAGGAAACAGAATGCAAACTGGATGTTGTATTTGATCCCAAGAGGAATTTCTCAGCATCATTAAGACCAGACAGTTCCACCTTATTAACAGGCCTCTTCCCCCGTCTCGGGTCATCTGCTGCAGAAATTCGCATCCATTTCCCTGCTTCATTTGAAGTATAATTACTGACCAGTGCAAACACCTTGTTGTAATTCAAATAGTATAATGGGATGTATAGGAAGGAACTGCAGATGCTGGTCTAAAGTGAAGATGGACACAAAATGCTGGAGTAACTCAACGGGACAGGCAGCATCTCTGGAGAGAAGGAATGGGTAACATTTCGGGTTGAGCCCCTTCTTCAGACTGAGTCTGGGAATTATGGGATATTATTATGATTCTATGCCACGCTGTAACTCTAAACTAAACTTTAATAAGATTTGATTAGTACGGGTGTCAGAGGTTATGTGGAGAAGGCAGGAAAATGCGGTTAGGAGGGAGAGATAGATCAGCCATGATTGAATGGCGGAGTAGTCTTGAGAGGCCGAATGGCCTAATTCTGCTCCTATCACTTATGTCCTTATGACCTTATGATCTATTAATATAAATAATAATTAACTATGTCATACTATTATGGGATATTTTTATTCACTCATAGTCAAATGGGAGATTTGTGCTGACCTTAATTACCGATGGCTACACATTACTCTCGCAGTATCTCATTGAAGTACCATTTCAGAATTATGTTGTAATTCTCCAGCCTTGGAGTAAAATGTGAACACATTGCCATTCTCCCTGCGAATGACAGAGTGCAATGGCAGAGTGTGACTGATCATTGCACTCAATGGACTATTATTTTTTTAATGTGGTTCTTGATGTTGACCATCCTCACTAGCTATTTTTAACGTAAGTAATTTTTGTGAACATCCCTTTTCACTCTGAAAGGAAGATCACTGATCACAGACAGTTTAGAAATAATGAGATGGGTATGAATGAATGAATGAATGAATACGTTTATTGGCCAAGTATTCACATACAAGGAATTTGCCTTGGTGCTCCGCCCGCAAGTGACAACGACATACAGTGACAGTAATAATGACACATAAAACATTAAACATTAATAATAAAACAATTGATTGATTAATGATTATTAGTGGCTTTATTGATGAGTGGCTTTATGTAGATTCGTAGAGTTGTACAGAAATGCAGCAGGCCCTTTGGCCCATCTTGTCTATGCCATCCAACATGCCCATCTAAAAGAATCTAATTTGCCTGTTCAGTCAATATCCCTGTCCAAAGGTTTGTTTAATATTGCAATTATACCCACCTGTGCCACTTCCTCTGGCAGCTGGTTCCATATACCCAGGGCCCTTAGATTCCCTTTATCTTTCTCCTCTCAGAGTGAAGCTGGTTTTAGACTTCTCTACCCTGGGAAAAAGACTGTGACTATCTTCCTTATCTGTTCCTCTAATCATGTGGTAGACCTCTATTTAGGGTTGCCAACTCTCTCACCCCCAAATAAGGGAAAACAGGTCAGAATAAGGGACAAATTCCCAACGGCGATTCGTTGACCGACTGGGCCGTGGCTGGGTGAATGCTGAGTTGGCCCGGGTGCTGGACTGCACACAAAGCCCAGCCGGCGGGCCAGCTGAGGAGTTTTGGCCCACGCGATGTCGCGTGCAAGGTCCAGCTCCCCATTCAACTCGTGAACCGATGATCGGCCATGAGAAGGAGGGGTGGTGGTGTCGGCGGTCAGCGAAGGCCCGAAGGTCGGACAGCTGGCCGGGCTGCTGACCGACGGGGCAACGGGCGAGGCACTGCACTCCATGGGCTGTACTATGTCGGGATGGGTGAGGCGGGGCCGAACCCGACAGTCCCCTCGACCCGTGTAGTAACAGTCAAATACGGGACCAGAGCGGTCCAGTACGGGACAAACCAATTTAGCCCAAAAAAACGGGATGTCCCGGCTAATACGGGACAGTTGGCAACACTAACTCTATTACTCATCCTTCAGCCTCAGCAGGGAAAACAGTCACGGCCTTTACAATCTCTTTCATTACTCAAGCCCTGCTGCCTGGGCAAATGCCTTGTGAACCTTTTCAGCACCCTCTCCGGTTAAACTTCATTCTTCCTTTGGTGTCACAATCAAAAATGCACACAATGCTCCAAATGTGGTCTAACCAATGTTTGGTACAACCCTAGTCACAACTCTTCAATTCAGCATTCATCTGGAATCCTGAGCCCAACACATAGAAGGTGCTTTAGTGTAAATTGAATCAACATACTGTTGAGTGTGGAAAGTTGTTCAGACTGGGACAACTCCATTGCAAGGCCCTTGTTTACAATGGCATCTGTCAGCCTACTAATGACACTAGCGTTGCTCTTCCCAGTAGAGATCTGCAATCTATGCTGAATCTCACTGTGGAAACTTTCCAAATTCTGGGATGCACTCTGCACCGTGGAAGCCAACAAGGACACAAAGTGCTGGAGTAACTCAGCCGGTCAGGAAGCATCAATGGACAACATGGGTAGGTGACATTTTTGGTTCAGGAATTTTGAAAACCAAAACACTAACTAAACTATGAATTATCTTTTTTTTTGTAAAATATTTTTATTAGAAGTAATTACATATTAAGAAGAAATATAAAATCAAAGAGAAACAAAAAGAACGTATTATTGTCACATACATTCTTAATATTTTTAAAATTTACAGTCAATCTTATTTGTACTTCTATATTTTTTTTAATTTTATAACAGTAGGAAATAAAGATAGATAATAAAGAGAAAAAGAGAAAAAAAAAAGAGATAAATTAATTGAGTGTAATATTAGACAAAATATTCTTCATTGGAGATATATTCATGATCTATTGTATATAATTCTTCATCTATTCATTCATTCAGGCTTTAGTCATGGCTTCGAACCGGACCATCTCGACCCTTTAAATATTCAATAAATGGAGACCATATTCCTCTGAATTGATCCAGCCTGTCCATCAGGACAAGTCTTAATCGTTCCAGGTGAAGTGTCTCCGACATTTCTGTAATCCACATTTTAGTTGTAGGGGAAATAGGACCTTTCCAAAATCTTAGTATTAATTTTTTACCAATTAAACTATGAATTATCTTTATTTGTACGAAGGAATTTGGGCTTATTTGGGACCCTTCTTCAGTTTGAAATAGGGTTCCAACCCGAAACGTCACCTATCTATGTTCTCCAGATTTGCTGCCTGACCCGCTGAATTTCCCCAGCAGTTTATGTCCTTTATTGTAAACCAGCATCTGCAGTTCCTTTTATCATGAAAGCCATGTATAGCCATGTATAGTCTTTTCATTGACTGCAGAGCAGGCAACAACAAAAAAATGCTTATCACGTGTGACAATAATAAACTAAACTAAACTAAAGTTGCTTTATCATCCTGCACAGGGCCATGAAAATTATCCTTTAACATTCACCGTCAAGAAGCAGACCCTGAAGATGATAGATCCTTCCCTCTGCTTTGGCGGCCACCTTTCCCTCACATCAAACACTGAAAATTAGATTCAGGGAAAGATTCAAACTATTGGTGACATTTGATGAAAGCGTTTCAGTGCATCTTCACTGATAGTAACCGGTGGGATGTCACAAACATTCAAGGGCCTGTCCCACTTGGGCGACATTTGTGCGTCACGCAGATGGAGCGCGAAGATTTTGTACATCCCAACATCCTGGGGCGCCGCGCGCGTCACTGCCTACGTCACCAGGCACCATGCGCGCGTAATGCGCACCATGCGTGCATCACTTCAATTCAATGCAATCTTTAATTGTCATTGTGCAGTGTACAATACAGAGACAACGAAATGCAGTTGGTATCTCCGAAGGGCGAACTTAGGAATAAACAAGTAATTGCGCAGTAGTATGAGTATATACATCTATACATATACAGTGGTATCCGTGCAATTTGCTGGTGATTGGATAGTCCAAGGGGGGGGGAGGGGTGGAGACAGGCATAATTGAGGTGCAGCGTTGAGAAGTGTGACAGCCGCAGGGAAGAAGCTGTTCTTGAGCCTGTTGGTCCGGCAGCGGAGGGACCTGTAGCGTCTCCCGGATGGGAGGAGGGTAAACAGTCTATGGTTGGGGTGTAAGCTGTCCCAGGCATCGTTTACTATGGACAGACTCAATGGAGGGGAGTGAGGAGCCTGTAATGTGTTGGGCGATCTTCACCACCCTCTGCAGAGCTTTCCGGTCGGCGACAGAGCAGTTACCATACCATACTGTGATGCAGTTGGTAAGGATGCTCTCGATGCTGCAGCGATAGAAGTTCACCAGAATCTGGGGAGACAGGTGGACCTTCTTAAGTCTCCCCAGGAAGAAGACGCTGGTGAGCCTTCTTGATCAGCGAGGATGTGTCGTGGGTCCAGGAGAGGTCATCGGAGATGTTGACCCCCAGGAACCCGAAGTAGCACAACACAATACAATGATGGTCAGAGATCCTGCAAGTTACAAGAAAATACTGCAAGGAAACACTGATGCCATGTTTCAAGGAAACAGACATAGCCACCATGAACTGGGAAGTCTGATCAGTCTGAAGAAGGGTCTTGACCCGAATCGTCAACCAGTCCTTCTCTCCAGGGATGCTGCCGGTCCGGCTGAGTTATGGCCCTGTCCCACTTACGCAACTTTTTCGGCGACAGCCGGCACCCGTCATAGATCATTGCAGGTCGGCGAAAATGTTTAATGTGGAAAATCCAGTGGCGACCAGAAAGACGCTAGGACTCTTTAGGAGACTGGGGAGACGACTCACGCCCATACAGGCGACACCCTGGCGACATGTCGAGGGGTGAAGCCTGTATGGTCGTGAGTAGTCGCCCAAAGAGTCGTGCCTTGTTCTGGTCGCCGCTGCATTTTCAACATGTTGAACATTTTCGGTGTCCTGTAACAACCTATGACGGGTACCGGCAGTCGCAGAAAAAGTCACGTGTAGCCGGAAAAAGAGCATTGTGGGGCACAAAATTACCAATGAAAACAAAAAGCCTACTAACGACGGGTGTTCTATTGAAACATCCAAAAGTCATTAATGCAAAATTTCCTCTGTGTTTTCTCGTTATATGTTGTAATGATGTATTTCTATGTACCTTACCTCAGCATTTAAATGGGCTGAGATATATGTATCATCTCTCCACGTGTATTACTGCACCCGATGTCTTTAGCCCGATAGCAAATTATGGAACTGCATTTTTATATTTTTGTCTGCTGTCATGGAGATTACTAAACTGAGTTTAGACACAAAATGCTGGAGTAACACGGCGGGTCAGGCAGCATCCCTGGAGAGGAATGGTTGACGTTTCGGGTCGAGATCTTCTTCAGACTGATGTGAGGGGATGTCTTCAGACTGATGTCTCTCCACCCCCTCCCCCTTCCCAGTTCTCCCATTAGCCTTAAGGGCCTGTCCCACTTGCCGATTATTTTCAGCGACTGCCGGCATCATTGACTGACATATCAAGTCACCGAAAAAGTCGCGGCGCAGTGTTTCCTCAAGTGTCGCGACAGTTGTTTCTGTCGCCGCTGGATTTTGAAATGTTCGTAATCTTTCGGCGACCCTGGTACGTCAGCCACTGACGCCGGCAGTTGCCAAAAAAAATCGCCAAATGGGACAGACCTTTTACTGTCTCCGTCTACATGCTATTATGTCCCACTCCCTCCCCTGACATCAGTCTGAAGAAGGGTCTCGACCCGAAACGTCACCTATTTCTTCTCTCCAGAGATGCCGCCTGTCCCGCTGAGTTTCTCAAGCATTTTGTGTCTACCTTCAACTTAAACCAGCATCTGCAGTTTTTCCCAACACAGTAAACTGAGTTTGGGTTCAGTTTAGTTTATTGTCACATGTGTGTGTCACATTGAAAGCTTTTGTTGCGTGCTAACCAGTCAAACAGAAAGACAATACACGATAATAATCAATCCATTTACAGTGTACAGATATATGATAAGGGAATAATGTTTAGTGCAAGGTAAAACCAGCAAAGTCCAATCAAGGATAGTCCGAGGGTCATCAAAGAGGTAGATAGTAGTTCAGCACTGCTCTCTGGTTGTGGTAGGATGATTCAGTTGCCTGATAACAGTTGGGAAGAAATTGTCCCTGAATTTGGTGGTGTGGGTTTTCACACTTTTATACCTATTGCCTGATGGGAGAGGGGAAAAGAGGGAGTGGGTAGGGTGTGACTTGTCCTCCATTATGCTGTTGGCCTTGCCGAGGCAGCGTGAGGTATAAACTAAGGACTGCAGATGAAGGCGGAAGGCAGTTAATTCCTCATCATCTACATGAAGTCATGTGAAAGCACGTGATACATTCAGCCAATTGAAACTGCATTTAAGTTTATTGGATCTGTGGCAATCACCCCCCTTGCCTTATTTATAATTAATTGAGCACTTCACACCATATTATTGATTGATTTAGGGAATAAAGCTAGATCGATCTTCAGCTATTTTGTCATGATCTTATTTCTCAATCTCTTTTTGAATTATATATCAGTAGTGATATAGCATTTTTAAAGTTGACTCTTTTATTGGTATTCAGTTGAATAAAGTTATCACCGTTGATCTTACAACTATACTGACAGCTCAGAATAATTTGTGTATTTTCACGACTGAGAGTATTCTTCACCTTTGAATAGTGCTGATTTACGAATAGTGTTCAAGGTTTTAATAATCTGCTTGTTTCCTCCTGAAAAAATGTTGAAGACAGAAAAACTTGAGCACTTTTGTCATAACTAATGAACAATAATCTTATGTAGGAACTTCCAAGATAACTTTAGAAAAGCAAAATATTTTAAAAAAGTTGATGAGGTAAAGTTGCTGTTGATCAAAGCTCATGAGACATTAATTAAAGGAGGTGGCAAATGTTTATATTATTAACAGCAATCAAATACAGTTGTCTAGAAGTAAAGGCACACACTAATTAGGTGACTGGTAATTTGAGCTACAACTGCATAGAAGTAAACAAATTATTATTGTCAGACCTTGAAGAGGACCTCGACCTGAAACGTCAGCCATTCCTTCTCTCCAGATTTGCTGCCAGTCCAGCTGAGTTACTCCAGCATTTTGTGTCTATCTTTGGTTTAAACCAGCATCTTCAGTTCCTTCCTACACAATTATTCCACAGTGTTTCGTTTACCTAAAGGAGCTAATGCGATGCTCCTAGCATGGTTCTTTTGGTGTGAATATCAAATTTTTCTTTCAAAATAAAATAGCAATGATTTTCGTGTGTATTTGATTTCATATGTGCTCTATGGTTGTTTTATTCAGCAGTTGAAAATAATTGGGCATTTTTCCAGGTGGCCCGGCTTATCATGAGTTCTCCCCAAGCCAATGTATTAGGCTCAGTGTGAACCATGTTTCCTGAGGGAGTTCACAGATCTTCTTCTGGATTGAGAGAAATCCCAGAGGGAAAAAAATCCATATACTGTAAAGTAATTAATCCAACAGGATTAATTGCAGATCAAACCCCCTCCCCCCACCCCCCCCCCCATTAGTTCTACCTATTGGGCCGCACAGTGGCGCAGCGGTAGTAGTGCGAGAGACCCGGGTTCGATCCCGACTACAGGTGCTGTTTGTACGTTCTCCCCGTGACTGCGTGGGTTTTCTCAGAGATCTTCGGTTTCCTCCCACACTCTAAAGACATACATGCTTGAACATTCAATTTTCTCAATTCTGTTAACCCTTGCTGTCTCCTCCCCTTCCCACCTCTCCCTCAGCCCTCGGGCCCTGGCATTTCCTCTCTCTCTATCTCCCTCCCCCACCCCAGTCGCACCAGCTTCTCATTTTCACACCACAAACAGCTTACAATGGCTTGTTCCCTTTATCATCGATACTTTTTTGCATATCTTTCATTCATTGTTCTTTATCTCTCCACATCACAGTCTATATCTCTCGTTTCCCTGATCCCTGACCAGTCTGAAGAAGGGTCTCGACCCGAAACGTCGCCTATCTCCTTTGCTCCTTAGATGCTGCTGCACCCGCTGAGTTTCTTCCGCCTTTTGTGTAACCCTCGATTCTCCAGCATCTGCAGTTCCTTCTTTAACCACATGCTTGTAGGTTAATTGGCTTGGGTTTGTATACTTGGTATCAGTGTAAATTGCCCCTACTGTGTGTGTAGGCTTGTGTTAATTAGTTACAGGGAGAGGATATCAATATTTGTTACATTTTGATCCATCCAACTCATATCTCACCATCTCTCTCAGAGTCACTCTGCGATCTGCCATTTTGGTGAGGTTGTTATTTCTGCACTGAAAGAGCTGGAGTGATCAGGTTAAAGTCTTGGCTGATGAAGACCAGTTTTATCCCTTTGATCCCATATCAGTAACATGATAGAGTTGATGATGAATTTAATGATTCCTTCACTGCAAGAGTTCTGACCCTGTTGGAGCTGGTATTTCATTGCTCATTTGTGATATGAGCCAAGTTTTAAGATTTTACCAAACTATTGTTTTGCTTTAGTTAACGATTTGATAACATTGCTCCTCCTTGCTCTCAGTATTTCACCTTTTGCCGTGGGAAATTGGGAGGTAGTTAACGGTGCAAAGCCGAGGAACTCGGTGAGGTCAGACAGCATCGGTGGAGGGATTGGACAGACAATGTTTCACACCCTTCTTCAGACCACCCTTCTTCAGACTGATTGGACTGGGGCAAGGAAGCTCTAAGGGGGCATGGTAGAGGGGAATGGGGGGGGGGAGGGGGGAGGACAGAGAAACATGGGACTCGGGGATGGGAGAAGAACGCATGGAAGAGGGGAAAGGAGCAGGGAGACGAATGTGGTCTGAGATGGTGGGAGAAATGTGCATGCACTGGGATGGGTGGGGAAAGGCAGGCAGGGGTATATTACTTGTAATTGGAGGATTCAATGTTCATGAATTGATTTTCGTGCCGTTGGGCTGTAAGTTACCCAAGTGGAATATGAGATGCTGTTCTTCCAGTCTGCATGTGGGCCTCACTCTGGCAATGGAGGAGACCACGGACGGGAAGGTCGGTGTGAGAATGGGTAGAGGAGTTACAATGGTTAGCAACTGGGAATAGCAGAAGGCCTTGATGGACAGAGTGTAACTGTTTGGCGAAACCATCAAATGGTGTGTGGGTTTCCTCCGGGTGCACCGGTTTCCCCACACGTTCCAAAGACGTGGAGGATTGTAGGCTAACTGGCTCCTGTAAAACTTGTCCATCATTGTATAGGGTAGAATTAGCGTACAGGGTGATGACGTCAGTGTGGGCTGAAAGGCCTGTTTCCACGCTATATCTGTAAACTAAACCAAACTAAACTTGAATCGAAAGAAGGGTCTCGACCCGAAACGTCACCCATTCCTTCTCTCCAGAGATGCTGCCTGTCCCGCTGAAGTTGCCCCAGCTTTTTGTGCCTATAAACTAAACCTAGCCTACCCTGGGTCTTGCAGATGTAAAGGAGGCCACATCGGGTGCACCAAAATGCCATGGATGAGATTCTGAGGAGCACCTACACCCCATGTCTGATCAGGAATGGCTGCTGGAGTCCTGAGAAGGAAATGAGAGAGGAGTTGTAGTTTCCATAGGAGTTGTTCGCTCCATAGATGCTGCCGCACCCGCTGAGTTTCTCCAGCACTTTTGTCTACCTTCGATTTTCCAGCATCTGCAGTTCCTTCTTAAACAATTCTGAGAGAGGGTGCCAGCCTGAAAGGTCGTCTGCCCGTTCCCTCCACTGGTGCTGCCTGACCAGCTGAGTTCCTCCAGCGTTTTGATTTTGCTGAAGATTCCAGCGCCTGCAGTTTCTCCTGTGTCCACACTAAGTCTTATTGCTTTCCCTTGCAGCTTGTGGAGAAACTCTCCAGGATTCGTCTGGC
The DNA here is from genome assembly GCA_035221665.1 of Okamejei kenojei. Lineage (NCBI taxonomy): Eukaryota > Metazoa > Chordata > Chondrichthyes > Rajiformes > Rajidae > Okamejei > Okamejei kenojei. Next base: position 9,478,658 of record CM069131.1, read on the forward strand.
AATTTCTCATCTCCCGGATTTCCCAATGGATACCCCTCATACACGCACTGTGTTTGGAGAATCTCAGTCACTCCTGGTGAAAAGGTAATACATTTGAATAACCTTTGGTTGTGCCTTTCCTCTGGCCTATCCATTGATGTTGCCTTCATTATTTTAAAGGACTCACTAGGTAATTAATCTGTCTATGTAATTGGGAAGACATGCATGTTGAAGGATTTACAGCTCGATGTTTTCGAGAGCGAGTGAGATAGAGCTCTTATGGCTACGGAATCAAGGGACATGGGGAGAAAGCAGGAACGGGGTACTGATTTTGGATGATCAGCCATGGTGATATTGAATCGAAGGGCCAAATGGCCTACTCCTGCACCAATTTTCTATGTTTCTATATAAATGCTATTTGTATTTGTCCTGACCTCAGATAACACATAACGTTTGTAGGGTATTGCAGTGAAATCCATGATTTCAATCTCACGAAGCAATGTTATATCATAATGAAAAGAGGAAAAACATTTTCTAAACCAAGTTGCATTTATCTGCTGAATACATTTTCATAATGAAGCTTTATGGTGCTGTAATAAACAATTTACACTCTGTATTATCTGTATTTTGTGTAACAGGATCTGAGTACTTGTATTCTTTCTGCCTTTTCTCTTCAGACGGATTCTGGACATGAATTAACGGCATAAGAAAATCAGTTATTTGTTTCAGAAAGCTTTTAGGAACAAAATAGTCAGCACTATTTCAAAAATGTATTATGCACTACTTTTGTGCTTTTTATGCAACGGTAAATAAGATAGCCGAGAGGATTGTTCTTTTCAAACCCGTGTTTTGGCAGTGGTGGAGTTGCTGTCATCGCCCCAATATTGCTTTCCATATCAACCAACATCTAAATAATGTGCCAAGGAAATCAGCATTCGATAATCGTTGCCCTTATTTTGCAGATGCTGGTTTAAACCAAAGATAGACACAAAAAGCAGGAGTGGAGTAACTCAGCGGGACAGGCAGCATCTCTGGATAGAACGAATGGGTGACATTTCGGATCGAGGTCCTTCTTCAGACTGAACTGAAGGGTTAGTTCAGGTCTGAAGAAGGGTCTCGACCCGTAAAGTCACCCATTCCTTCTCTCCAGAGATGCTGCCTGTCCCGTTGAGTTACTCCAGCATTTTGTGTCTATCTGTGGTGTAAACCAGCATCTGCAGATCAGTCCTACACACAAACTATCCAGCGGCTCTGTTTTCCACCCACATTTCAACAATGTGCAAGTTGTTAGGTTAAGTAGCCAGTGTAATGTTGCCCTAGTGTTTGAAGGTTAATGGTAGAATTTGGGTGGGGGCTAGTTATTGTAGGTTCATCTACAATACAGTGTAAATAAATGGTTGTTGGTACACAAAAAAGCTGGAGAAACTCAGCGGGTGCAGCAGCATCTAAGGAGCGAAGGAGATAGGCGACGTTTCGGGTCGAGACCCTTCTTCAGTACAGTGTAAATAAATGGTTGTTGGTCAGTAGGGACTCAGTGGGCTGAAGGGCCTGTTTTGTGCTTATCTTTCTATGACTATGTATGACTCCAATGGCCACTACCAACAAAATTCTCTGCAGTTATGCACTTAGCAACACCAACAGTTAAGCAACACAAAAGACATACAGGTATGTAGGTTAATTGGCTTGGCGTCTGTGCAGGGTGGTGTTAATGCGCGGAGATCGCTGGTCGGCGGGGACCTGGTTGGACAAAGGGCCTATTTTTTTCACCTTGCTCCATTGATCTGGGGTGTGGGCTAACTGAATCCTCAATGACTTGTCGAGTCCAGTAGTAGCATTTATTTTTTTTTATTTTGGTGCAACGGAAAAAAACGCCCTCAAAGTATTAAAATAACTGCAGATCTTAAACCAAAAATGAACATGTCATAACTAACAAAATAAAAACTGGAACAACAACCTAGCAGACAAAAGATACTGGACATAGACACAAAATGCTGTCTGAAGGAGGGTCTCGACCTGAAACACCACCCATTCCTTCTCTCCAGAGATGCTGCCTGTCCCACTGAGTTTCTCCAGCTTTTTGTGTCTATCTTCGGTTTAAACCAGCATCCGAAGTTCCTTCCGACAAAAAAAGATACTGGGCATTCGACTAAAAACTTTCACACTGAACAGACTGCTGAAAAATAGGCTTCTTTATCTATATAGGATGACCGGGATGTATATTGCACCTTCAGAATCATTGAAGCGATTGTTGTTCACAGTACAGTCTAGGTACTTATCAGTTGTAACTTTGAGTTCACGAGCTGTTCTTTGTCACTGTGTTCAGTAGACCCATTCTCAAGCAGTTAAGAGAGTCAAGAGTCAAGAGTGTTTTATTATCATGTGTCCCAGACAGAACAATTGAATTCTTACTTGCAGCAGCACAACAGAATACGTAAACATAGTACACTGTAAACAATATGAGAAAAAAAGTTCAGTGTGTGTGTATATACTCATACATATATTTACATATATATATATATATATATATATATATACGCACACGCACATTTACGTCCGCATAAAATCAAACAATAATCGTTCAATATTAACAAGAATAGTCTTTGAAGTTCAGAGCTTAATTGGAGGTTGTTGTGTTTAATAGCCTAATGGCTGTTGGGAATAAGCTGTTCCTGAACCTGGAAGTTATGGTTTTCAGGCTCCTGTACTAATCCCATAATTTCTAGACTAACCCCATCAATTCTCTGCAAGACACTAAACCCATTGATTCTCCGGAAAACACTAATCCCATCAATTCTCATGCATTATCAACAAGCCCCAACAGGAGCCTCCTGTCAGACTTATTGTTGATCCAAGTCAAACAGGATCTATATCCTGGCATACATTCCATTGACCAGGACTGTCATGTCCCTTGCAATTAATCTGGACGCTGTCTGCTTCTGTCCTTGAGTCCCTCTCTCTCTCTCCTGATGGCAGTCATAATGTATGCTGTTGCTGTTTGGCAATCAGAGAGATGGACCTTTTGAAGATAAACACAAAATGCTGGAGTAACTCAGAGGGACAGGCAGCATCTCTGGAGAGAAGGAATGGGTGATGTTTCGGGTTGAGACCCTTCTTCAGACTGGGAGGATGTTGCTGAACTCTCGTCGGAGAGAGGAGGAGAACTTCTTCAAAGTCGAAGAAGGTTTTACCAGTTTTGAAGGTTGAACCTTTTGAAGGTTGTTGCGTGACAGTATTGGTAACTGAACTGAGTGATAAAAGGATACAAAATCCTGGAGTAACTCAGCAGGTGAGGCAGCATCCGTGGAGAACATAGATAAGTGGCTTCTCGTGCCGAGACCCTTTTTCAGTCTTGACCCGAAACGTTACGAAGGAACATGTCTTAGGATGTTGTCTGACTTGCTGTGTGACTCTAACACTTTGTGTCCTTGTATATTAACTGGCATTTGCAGTTCTTTGTTTCTACATGAACTGTGGGACTTGGATAGGTCCCATTTAGTGCATTTTTTTGGGTGTAAATGATCCAGTTGTTGTTTCAGAAAGTACTAAGTCCAATTTCACGATAATAATCTCAATTTTCAGTTAGTATGATGTACGACTACGTTTTCGCACCTCAGAAACTGTTTGGTACAACTTCCAAGCATGAGATTTTGCTTGCCTGTGAATGGCCAGAAACAACCCCAGTCGTGTATCTGAGCAGAAAATGCAAAACTACAATCTATACATTTCTGCAAATTCATAGATAGATACAAAAAAATGCTGGAGTAACTCAGCGGGACAGGCAGCATCTCTGGAGAGACAGAATGGGTGAGGATTTTGATTGAGACCTTCTTCAGCCATCTCAACCTGAAAATCACCCCTTCTTTCTCTCCAGAGATGCTGCCTGTCCCGTGGAGTTTCTCCAGTATTTTTGTCTACCTTCGATTTTTTTCCAGCATTACAGTTCTTTCGTAAACATGTTCTATCTTACACATCAGGGGCAATTTACAGGCACCAATTAACCTTCAAATCTAAACGCCTTTGGAATGTGACACCCAGAAAAAAACCCATGAGGTCACAGGGAGAACATATAAGCTCCATACAGACAGCACCCATAGTTAGGATCGAACCCAGCTCTCTGGTGCTAAAAGCCAGCAATTCTATCGCTGGGCCACTGTACCGCCCTTTTACATTAGTTTCATGCTTTTTTTTTCCTTTTACTCTGAACTAATTGAAAACAATTTTATGTTTGGGTATTATTTTACATGTAGTGGTGAGTATTGAATAATGCGATTTCCTTTCACCTTAGTATTCCATTTGAGAGAGAAAGGTTTAGCTGAACCTGATGCCCAGAGAGAACAATTACCATTTCAGTGGCCATCTCTCGGGAACAAATATTCAAATCAAAATGTTGAAAAAGGAATCGAGGGTACACAAAAGGCTGGAGAAACTCAGCAGGTGCAGCAGCATCTAAGGAGCGAAGGAGATAGGCGACGTTTCGGGTCGAGAGAATTTCAGTTTTAGGACCGTGACAAGAACTAAACCATTGCATCTGCTGAGGGTGCGTTGAAGATATTAACACTTTCCCACTATGTCTCAGCACAGGCCTTAGTCAAATGCAATACTAGGAGTGTTCTTTGGTCTGATTCCATTTACTCCCAGAAATTGATCCTGGCATCCAGCCCATTCAGCTGATCGACTGCAGTGCTCTTTAATATCTTATTGAATTGAGACCTTCATGTTAATGGAAAGAGCTGCTTTCAAAGTGGGGAATGACACCGTCTGAAGAGCAAATGCAGACAGCAGACATGATGTGGCCAGACTGATGTCTATGTAGGCTGTAATTGTAGCTGGTTATCATGTGTAGGAAGGAACTGCAGATGCTGGTTTAAACCGGAGATAGACACAAAAAGCTGGAGTAACTCAGTGGGACAGGCAGCATCTCTGGAGAGAAGGAACGGGTGACGTTTTGGGTCGAGACCCTTCTTCAGACTGGTTTGCTGGTTATCATAATGGTTAGAGTATGATCATGACATTGTTCCACAAACAGCAGGCTCTGAACATTCATGTAGAACGTGGAGTTTAGCTCTGAATTGTGGACAAGCTGACATGGTCGACACACTTGGAAAGTTAAACCCTGATGAGCACCCCATTAAAATGAAGAGTATTATGTCGAAGCTTGTTGTCGGGTGATCATCAGGTGGTGAATAGATCTGGAATTATTAATCAACCTGCAATGATCCCAAGGCTAGGATTTTGAGAGCACCAGTGTCCTAGATTTCAATTATTAAAGCAGTTTAGACATATGGAGTCGTAGAGTGATACAGTGTGGAAACAGGCCCTTCAGCCCAACTTGCTCACACCGGCCAACATGTGCCAGTTACACCAGTCCCACCTACCTGTATTTGGTCCATATCTCTCCAAACCTGTCCTATCCATGTACTGTTTCTTGAATGTTGGGACAGTCCCTACCACAACTACCTCCTCTGGCAGCTTGTTCCATACACCCACCACCCTTTGTGTGAAAAGGATACCCTCAAATTCCTTTTAAATCGTTTCCCCTTCACCTTAAACTTATGTCCTGTGGCCCTCGATTCACCTACTCTGGGCAAGAGACTCTGTAATCTACCCAGTCTATTCCTCTCATGATCTTATACACCTGTGTAAGATCACTCCTCATCCTCCGGCGCTCCAAGGAATAGAGTCCCAGCCTACTCAACCTTTCCCTATAGCTCCCATTCCTCTAGTCCTGGCAGCATTCTCGTAAATCTTTTCTGTGCCCTTTCCAGCTTGACAACACCTTTCCTTTAACACACTGCCCAGAATATGTCCAAACCTGGAGGCAGGAACGGAAACTGGTAGCTGCCTTTGCGAATCCTAACATGTCTGAGGAACACTGCCTGCTGAGGTGAAGATATTAGCATTGGCTCTTGTAGACTTTGAATGGTTAAGCTTCAAATAAGCTATGTCACTGTGCACACCTGCATCCTCTCTGAGGAAACTGGTGCAACAACATTAGTAGGTCCATTAAGAGTGTGTTTCAATTGATTTTTAAGTGCTGTAATCACAGTGATACTTGGTACATGGGTTGTCAACAGCAGATTTTCTAATGGCCAAACAGCCTTGACAATGCTGTGGATCAGACTTATTCTTCTTGCATATGGCGTGCACAGCCTAAAGTTATAGGTCAACTTGTTCTATTTGACCTATTTGTGCACGTCAGCTGAATTGAATTAGTCGAAACAGGGTGGACCACGTGGACCAGGTGGACCTGGGTCAGACTGCATAAGCTGCAAGTGGCAGAAGAGGTGGCCCTTCAAAATTCCAGAAATGGGAAATAGGAGACTATTTGTCATGCGTGGAAACATGATGCTTGATATAAGGTTTGGAGTGACAAGAACCAACTTGGGAATGGTTGGAATTGTGTTCAATCCAAGAAAAGTCAATTTCTATTCATGCAACGATGAATAAAAGTGGTAAATAAAACTGAATTCAGTGGCAATTATATTTTTTTGTCTTAAGTTATTTATTTAATGCCTTCCTGCCATTTTGGGATTTAATCCCATTTCTCGTGATTTTTTTTGGTCCAGGCCTTTGGATTAGGTCTGACAGTGTACCTGAATGCTACTACCCCACTGCCTAATTAGTGGACCATCGCAACCAAATGAATCTAATAGGCAGGTACCGGCGACTGAATTTTCCGCGGGTGGACGTTGGTTGACTCGGTTGTCGTAGGTTGTCGCCCGTGTGGTCGTAGGTCGTCGTAGGTGTGGTCGTAGGTTGACGTCCTAATGGGTCGCCAGTTGTTGGTAGCTTGCCGTAGCTTGACATTGACTAGGTGGTAGGTTTTTGTAGCTTGTCGTAGACATTGTCATGGGGGGGGGGGGGGTCCAGTCGCCGTTTTTACGGCGACCTGCTACCACTATGAGATTCGCCTAAAAAAATCGCCTAAGTGGGACAGGCCCTTAACTCAGCGGGATGAGCTGCATCTCTGGAGAGAAAGAATGGGTGACGTTTCAGGTCGAGACGCTTCTTCAGACAGGTTCCTTTATTTAAAAAAAAATTGTTATTGAACTTTTTAAGCATATTTACCTGATTTTAATTTGTCAAATAATGATAAAATAATTTTAATAAAGTCATTTTTAATAGTTATTTAACTGTTAAAGCCGCTGCTGGGGCAGGATAACTAACTTTCTAACAACCCGCCCCCCCTCCCCTCTTTTTCCCCCTTTCTTCCCTGTGCCCCACCTGGATGTACACCCATTTCTCCATTTCTCCATTTCTCCATTTCTCCATTTCTCCTCCTCCCCCCCCCCCCCCCCCCATTCCCTTCCACCTATATTCCTTCCTCTGGCTTCACAATTCGTGCATCTTCCATCTTTATCTCCTCATCTCACATTTCTTGTCTTTTCATCTCTGTCCTTTGTCCCATCAATGCCCCCTGCCCCTCACTTGTATTCACCTATCACTTGCCAGACTTTGACCTGTGCTCACTTCCCTTCCGGCTTTCTTGCCCCCACCACAATAAGTCTGAAGCATAGTCCTGACCTGAAACTCCAGCACTTACAGTCTTTTTTGGGGGGAACCAGCATTCTGCAGTTCCATCTTTATCTCCTCATCTCACACTTCTTGTCTTTTCATCTCTGTCCTTTGTCCCATCAATGCCCCCTGCCCCTCACTTGTATTCACCTATCACTTGCCAGACTTTGACCTGTGCTCACTTCCCTTCCGGCTTTCTTGCCCCCACCACAATAAGTCTGAAGCATAGTCCTGACCTGAAACTCCAGCACTTACAGTCTTTTTTTGGGGGGAACCAGCATCTGCAGTTCCTTGTGTTTACAGAAAATAGATCTCTGGTAATCCATTCAAAAGGGAAGCTCTTTTGATGATCAAATGCAGTAATTTGCGACAACAGAAATCTGAGATGCGTGCGTATCATTAACATCTAGAAAGATTAAAGAGGTTTAATTACTTATTGATGGAAATTTCACTGTGCCGGACACTTGAAAGCAAATACTGATACAGTAATTATGGATCAAAAAATGCTACAATGCCCCCCTTGGCAACTTATAACAAGGAACTAAATCCAATTTATTTTGAAATTCCAGATCATCACGGATTGCATGCATCTTCAAAAACCAGCATCTTAACAGTGAGACCATGGGTTTAACGATTAGCTAAAACTGCTTTATAAAGAGATTTCATCTCTGTAAATAATTAGTAAACTTCCAATAATAATTGATTAGTGACTAAAGCTTTACCGATGGTGCAAAATATTTGGCCTGGATCAAAAATCTGTGCAAAATCCTTCGGCTTGTTACACTGACAACCACCAAGGTTGTTTTCAGCTTGAAACTGGGCATTTCAGGACATGATCTTTGGGTGCCATCAACGATCTTAGACTTCCAAAATTACTTCAGTGTTGTACATTTGTGGGGTGAATTGTATTGATACCATGAATGGCATTATAACACAGAGCAGCCAGATCGTGATGTTATTCAAAAGTAGTGAACTATCTTGGCAGTCAACAAAATATCCTTAGTCAGATCTGTCTAAAGGAAGCTTAACTACACGTACAATTGAACAATTGCTAGTTGCACATTTCTCGAGGACCAGAGGACATAGGGTCAAGGTGAAGGGGAAAAGATTTAATAGGAATCCGAGGGGTAACTTTTTCAAGGGTGGTGGGTGTATGGAACAAGCTGCTGAAAGCGGTAGTTGAGGCTAGGACTATCCCATCATTTAAGAAACAGTTAGACATCTACATGGATAGGACAGGTTTGGAGGGATATGGACCAAGCGCAGGCAAGTGGGACTGGTGTAGCTGAGACATTGTTGGCCGGTGTGGGCGAGTTGTGCTGAAGGGCTTGTTTCCACACTGTATCTCTCTATAACTCTATGACTCTCTATGTTTCATGCTTTCTTTAACTGCTTCAAGTGCATACATCAAAATGCAGTGGTTTAAGAGATGCGAGAAGATTTCCGACCTAACTTCTAGATTCCTGAAAAAACGCATTGCTCCCAGAGAACGATGCTTTAGTAGATATTCATTTTGCAGTACAACATGACTGGGAGAAGGGGCAGAGACCTAACATAGGAGGAAACCATTTGTCATCTTCTGCAGCCATGACTAACCTCAGAGTAGGACAAACACCATGTAAGTCATGGCTGCCAGTTGACATGGGCATTCAATTATAAGTCCATAAATGATAGGGATGGAATTAGGCCATTCGGCTCAACAAGTCTACATCGCCATTCAATCATGGCTGATCTATTTCTCCTTCCTAACACCATTCTCCTGCCTTTTCCCCATAACCTCTAACACCCGTACTAATCAAGAACCTATCTATCTCTGTCTTAAATATATCCACTGACTTTGTCTCAACAGCCTTCTGGGGCAAATAATTTCACAGATTCACCACCCTCAGAAGAAATTTCTCCTCATCTCCTTCCTAAAAGAACGTCCTTTAATTCTGAGGCTATGACCACTAGTCCTAGACTCTCCCACTAGTGGAAACATCCTCTCCACATCCTCTCTAACCAAGCCCTTCACTATTCTGTACGTTTCAATGAGGTTCCCCCCTCATTCTACTAAACTCCAACGAGTACAGGCCCAGTGCTGACAAATGCTCATCACATGTTATCCTACTCGTTCCTGGGATCATTCTTGTAAACCTCCTCTGGACCCTCTCCAGAGCCAGCACATCCTTTCCCAGATACGGTGCCCAAAATTGCTCACACTTATCATGCAGATGGCTCCTTCCAGGCTGAAGCGAGAGATATTTGTATCATCTATCCATTTGTATCATCTACTGTTGCGCAACAGAGGACGCTGAGACAGTCTAGTCAAAGGTAATGAACTAGAAATGTTTGGAGACCGACATTGGATAATTGGCTCAAGTTTACAATGGTGCAGAGAGTAATTGACCATATGCACAATGTAGGCATTGCTTGTCAACCCCACATACGATAGTGATCCATCTTGCTCACTTTCCGGCTGATGTGTGGCGAAAGTGGACCTTCTGGAGGGAGGTGAAGGGGGAGTACACTCGTGGCTTTCAGCATTCGCTCATCCGTCTCTGTTGCCTGTTGCAATTGACAGCAGTGTGATGGATTATCTCACAGCGTGTAAAATGATTTCCCTCATTCCTTCCCCGTCTAAACTCTCAGGCAAGTTTTGGATATTTGAGGAGCTGATCCAATAATTCCTGGATGGTATGGTGGCATAGATGGTGGAGCTGCTACCTGGCAGCACTAGAGGCCTGGGTTCGATCCTGACCTTAGGTGCTGTCTTTGTGGAGTTTACCTGTTCTCTCTGAGATTATATTGGTTTCCACTGGGTGCTCTGGTTTCTTCCCACATCCCATCGCCACGTGGGTTTGTAGGTTAAATGGCCTCTGTAAATTGCCCTTAATGTGTATGGAGTGGATACAAAAAGTGGGACAAGACAGAACTAGTGATCGATGATCAACGTGGACTTGGTGGGCTAAAGGAGCCTACGTTATTTCCATGCTGTCTCTTTCAATCAAAACCTCACTGTTGTTTCTCAGAGCAACATTTAATGGAAATCTTTACACTGGGCACGGGAATGAGACAGAGAAGAATGGATTGTCAATGTGCCAATTGGCCATGGTGTTGGCACACTACCTTGGCTGTCCACTGCAGAAGCTGTTTGATTTTTAATTTTCACTGTCCTGGCATTTTCCATGACAGATGGCTTATTGCCTCTGCCAAATACAGGATCCAATCCAGTGTTATTTTTTTTCGTGGAGGAAATGTCACTTTTGGTTAAGTAACTGCTGCTTTGATGGCAAGGGCAGAGAATCCTGCTGTCCTGAACCCCCGGGGTGTGCAGCTGGTAAGATTTTGTCATTATTCTGCACAAACACTCGAGGATATCACAAGGCTCGTGTTATTTTTGTCGTGACCTTTTGGGGCTGAAGCAGTAATAATGTAATTCACTGCAGCCTTCCAGCTAAACATTTTGACGTTTAGTCATGATAATTTATGGTATGGTCTGCATAAACATTCTGTAGCTAAGTCAGGCTGCGCATAAAACCAGTGGAAAGAGGTGGAATATTGTCAATTGGAATTCAAAGTGTGAATATGTCTTTATATTCAAGTAATTGCATCTTTATATCTAACCTTTCAGATCACCAATGTTCCTTAACCTGTGGTGTATAAATTGCGGCATATTACTAGTGCCAAGTGTATCTGACCTTTCTTGCATGTGCTAATTAATATTGGCATTTACCGGTCATGTTTAATCTTGATCATAATGAATTCCCATCTGGTTTCAACAGTTAAATGAATAATGCCTTTTAGCGAGGCACGGTTCTCATGAATGCCTTCCATGTATTTACAGCCTGTAGTTTTTGGAATGACAGATTTTCAAGACTTCTTTTTGTTTCTATTGCAGATTGTTTTGAATTTTACAACCATGGATCTCTTTAAGAGTCGCCTGTGCTGGTACGACTACATAGAAGTACGAGATGGTTATTGGAGAAAGGCGCCTCTTCTTGGTATTGAACTTTGTCAAGTTAGGAATCATTGCTGTAACCATTGAAATTGACTTGTTAATAATACCCTTTAATTCCCACTAAAATGGAGCTCATGAGAATGAATGAATGCGGAGCTATTCACGTCCTCGTGCAAAGAGGGCTGGTGGCACAGTGCTGTGGTTGGTGGAGTCGCTGTGTCACAGGCCCGGAGACCTGGGTCCATTCCTGGCCTCAGGTGCTGTCTGCATGGAATGTATGCATTCTCTCTGTGATCTCTCTGTGGTTGGCCTCCGGTTGCTCTGGTATCTTCCCCCATCCCAAAGACTTGAAGAGTCGGTCGGTCGGTCAGCTGGCCATTGATAATTACCCCTAAGGTGCAGTTAAATGGTAGAGTTGATGAGAATTCAGCAGGAATAACAGAGATTTAATGTAAATGAGGGTCGACAGTCAACACAGATTCAGTGGGCCGAAGAGCTCATTTCCATGACATGTCACGCCATGACTTTATGAATCCATTGTATTTCTGAACATTTGCCATTGGTGGCTGATGAGGCCCTTAGGAAATCCCAATAGCAGAATAACAGACTTAGTTATGGTTATCATAAGGTCAAAAGTGAAAGGAGTAGAATTAGGGCATTCTGCCCATCAAATCTATGCCATTCAATCACGGCTGATCTATCTCTTCTTCCTCACCCCATTCTTCTACCTTCTCCCCATTTAACTCATACTACTCAAGAATCCATCTGTCTCTGCCTTAAAAACATCCACGGACTTGGCCTCCAAAGCCCTCTGTGGCAAAGAATTCCACAGATTCACCACCCTCTGATGAAATAAATGTCTCCTCATTTCCTTCCAAAAAGAACGTCCTTTAATTCTGAGGCTATGACTTCCAGTCCTGGACTCTCCCGCTAGTGTAAACATCCTTTCCACATCCGCTCTATCCAAAGCCATTCATTATTCTGTATGTTTCAATGAGGACCCCCTCATTCTTCTAAACTCTAGTGGGTACAGGCCCAGTGCCGACAAACGCTCATCATAGATTAGCCCACTCATTCTTGGGATCATCCATCTGAACCTCCTCTGGACCATCTCCAGAGCCAGCCAGGTTCTAAGGAAGGAAATCTAAACATGTATCTTCCTGTCTGGACCAAAAGCTTTCACAGCATCAGGTCATCCCCGGTGTGCTTCACGAATGATGAATTACTTCCGAGGAGAATGATCCTCATAATTGGAATATACAATTAAAATGTAAATAATGGAGCAAAATTACTAATTAAGCAGTGCAGGAGTTATATTTACAAGTAGAACTTTACCAAAGAGTCTGCATGTACTTTTTGACCATTTGACGTGTTTAAAAAATGTGAATGGTGTTCGAGGAATGCACTGAACTTTTGCTGTAATATTTCCTTATCCAGGTAGATTCTGTGGTGACAAGTTGCCTGAAGTTCTGATGTCCACAGACAGCAGGATGTGGATAGAATTCCGCAGCAGCAGTAACTGGGTTGGGAAGGGTTTTGCTGCAGTTTATGAAGGTAGACATTGGATTATATTACTACCAATGATTGATTTAAATGTTCACATATCAGTCTGCTTATATTACCAGGGGTGGGCCATTTTCGACTGAGACGAGGAAAAGCTTTCTCACCCAGAGAGTTGTGAATCTGTGGAATTCTCTGCCACAGAGGGCAGTGGAGGCCAATTCACTGGATGTTTTTAAGAGAGAGTTAAATCCTGCTCTTAGGGCTAAAGGAATCAAGGGATATGGGGACAAAGCAGGAATGGGGTACTGATTTTGGATGATTAGCCATGATCATATTGAATAGCGGTGCTCGCTCAAAGGGCCAAATGGCCTACTCCTGCACATATTTTCTATGTTTCTATTAGTATTTTATCTGCATAAAGGTCTCCTTCCATTGCCTGGATAGTATTTAGTTGCTGTCAATGGGACTTTGCTACCTGTATATTAACTCTACCCAACCATCAATAGTGAATGTACTTCAAAAGCAAACAAGCACAAAGCATTTTTAATGATCAGGACCCTAGTTAAAGGTAGATTTATTAGTGGAGGAACGAACTACAGATGTGGTTTACATCAAAGATAGACACAAAATGCTGGAGTAACCCAGCGGGACAGGCAGCATATCTGGAGAGAAGGAATGGGTGATGTTTTGGGTTGAGACCCTTCTTCAGACTGAGAGTCAGGGGAGAGGGAGACACAGAGATAAGGAAGACGAGACATCAAAAGAGATGAAGTTTAAGGAAAATGGAGAATAAATCATTGGTAGCGAGGAGAAGGTGACAACAAAGTAAGGAGAGATAAAATGTAATCGGGGACAGTCAGACTGGTTGGAGAACTGGGAAGGGGGAGGGATGGAGAGAGAGGGAAAGCAAGGGTTACTTGAAATTAGAGAAGTCAATATTCGTACCGCTGGGGTGTAAGCTGGCTGAGCGAAATATGAGGTGCTGTTCCTCCACACATTGGACTGAATCTGTGCAACTGAGACTAATTTACAGTTATAGTTCTTCTCAGGATTCCCCTAAACCTAGATGGGCAGTGAATGATTATTGAACTAAAGCTACGGTTGTATAGAGGTCAGTTTTAACATGTTAGACACAAATGCTTCGGTAGATGCAGGGCAGACAATTAATAACAGATTTTTGAGGGGGGGGGCAGCTGAGGGTTGGTGGGAGGTTTATCTGAAGGAGAGAAGCAATGAACTTATACAAATGTTATTGTACCCAAATGCCTTAAGCGCACTGGAACAGCTACAGGGTCAGTGCAGAGTCGATGGGCTGAAGGGTCTGCTTCCATGCTGTATCTCTAAAGTCTAAAGTTTAAAGCTGTCAAAATCTCTGGAAAATTGATTGAATGCAACTTAAACGTTCGCCAAAATTACTGCTGATATGTCGGTAAAATCTCATGGAGGTTTACCTCATTAAAATCAATTCTGTCTGTCGCTCTGTTATAATTGAAATATCTCATGGCCAAGATAATCAATGTGTGTGTGTGTGCTTGCAGGTTGATATCAAATTTGTGTTTTAACTTGGAAATATTAATATTGTAGTCTCTATTGCATTTAAAGTACTACCAATCACGTTCTGTAATGTCATTTTTAAGAATTAAATTGCAAAGTAATATTCCTTTCGCAATACATCTTACACAGCATTAGAAGATGTAATAATCTTCTAATTACATTTGAATTATAAAACGTAATAGGCCTCATAAAACATAATACACTCTCACTTGCTTAATAATAATTGCCATAATTACCATTTGGTCGTTTGTAAACTGCTGAGGTCCTGAGATTGACGTAAAAGGCCAATTAGAGCTCCAGAACACACACGGTGCGACATTCAACAGGTTCTGCCCTGCAGCAACAGTAATAGAGTTGATTTACCACAAGGGTCCTTTTAATTTGGTCCACCGCCACCTGCTCACAAATCACACTGAAGCGACACAAATGACATTTATACATTTCCCCAAGAATTCCTGTACGAATGCGAAAAAAGCGCAGCGGAAATTCAGCCACAGGACATACCACCCACGGGGCACAACAGGTCCAAGGTGGACTGTGTTTTGTCAGTGTACTCATTTACAATGGGGTCAGTGGCGGTGGTTGGCGCAATGTGAAGGACATGCATACACAAACCTTGTTCAATTTAATGGATTTACAGTTCTTTCTATTGTTTTACGAGAGGGAGATATTTCACAAACATGTCAAATCGAGGTGTGAAAAAAACATTTTAACATTTTGCCAAATGTTGCCCTGTTGAAGATTGGTTCCCTTGTTTAATATTTGATATCTTTCCAATTGATAGCAATTTGTGGTGGCGAAATCAGTAAAGAATCTGGACAGATCCAGTCTCCTAACTATCCAGATGACTACAGACCGATGAAGGAATGTGTGTGGAAAATAACAATGTCTGAGCACTACCACGTCGGATTAGTTTTCCAAGCTTTTGAGGTAATTGCATTGAAACAATAAACATAATAGCAGGAAGAAAGTCATTAACGATACGATACGATACAACCTCATTTATCCCGGAGGCATGCAGTTGCAAGGCATTGCATTACAATGGTAATGAAATTTAAGTGTCCATTTATTGCACAGCACATATATAATATTACACAAACATGAAATTAAATTAAATTATCGAGTGGAAAGGTCCAGGATGAGGGATGTACAAAGATGGGGTGGGGGTGAGGGAGAGTCAGGCTACCCCACGACAGAAGTGGGAAGAGTTCTACAGTTTGATAGCCACAGAGAAAAAGGATCTCCTGTGGCGTTCTGTGCTGCACCTTGGTGGAGCCAGTCTGTTGCTGAAGGTGCTCCTCAGGTTGACCAGTGTGTGTCGTTAAACTTAATTATTAACACAATTTCCCTGAGCGAACAATAGTAGGTAACACGTAGTTGGATATAACATTAATCTTCAGATTGTAGATCGGAATTTGGACGGTACATTTGGCGCAGTCGCAGAGTTGCTTCCTCCCAGCGCCAGAGACCCGGGTTGGGTCCAGACAAAAGGTGTTGTCTGTGCAGAGTTTGTACGTTTTCCCCGCGATCACATGGGTTTTCTCCAGGTGCTCCGGTTTCCTCCCACGTCCCAAAGACGTGCAGGTTTGTAGGTTCATTCTGCTTCTTCCTCCTTCTTAAGCCATTTACTTCTCTGGGGAGCATAGGCCATTGACAAATGTCCTCCACCTCACTCGGTTGTTGGCAGTTCTTTTGAGATCTCCCCAGTCGAGCCCACTCTCAAACATTTCTGTCTGGACACCTCTTCTCCAGCTGTCCCTGGGGCGTCCTCTTTTATTACTTTAGTGTCAGAAGGTGTGTCAGCTTCCCAGCGCCCTTGCGGGTTTGGCTGGGTAGCTGCATGTTCTCCATCCCTGGGGCACCTTCTTCAACCAAGTGTGTAATTTGCTATTAATTTGTCAACGTTTCTGTAACTCACACTTTTTTCCAAGGTGGGGTAGTTAACCCCACGCCCAACCCCCAACCTGGAGGACCAGGGACTGCTTTGTCTGCCTCCTCGCCCGAGACCTGTCCGGTTTGGTTGAACCTGCCAGGGATATGGAACCCCATCCGGCATAGCTCTCAGGATCACTGGAGTACACAAGCCTCTCCTCCACGTCAAGATTGCAGTCCTGGAGAGGCTTGTAGGTTAATTAGCTTCTGTAAACTACTCATAGTGGATAGGATGCGAAAGTGAGTTAACATAGAACTAGTGTACAGGTGATGGATAGTGCTCTGCGCTGAAGAGCCTGTCTCTTTAACTAAACTAAATTATGATTATAGTGGTTGCTTCACTTTTATCTGCAAGTATTTTAAGACATTTTCTGCTCTTTGGAGTGCATCAAACATATTTGATCAATAATGCAGATTTCATGCTGTTGTCTAATTTAAATTTCTACATTTATTTCTGAAGTATAAATTGACTAGAGGGATAAACTTAATCTGATGCAGAGGTTAAAATACTTAGATGAAATGGTAACCCAGGCAGTCAGAACTCCCAATCCAAACTTTGCTTCCAGTGGAGGTGAATGTTTGAAGCTGAGACCAACAGTTCCTGCTTTACATTGGTTTACTATTGTCATGTACACTGAGATACAGTGCAAAGCTATGTTTTGTGTGCTCTCTAGGCAAGTTTTACCATATTGTGCCATTCTGAGTAATACCATAAATGAGTAACCATGAGTGGGACCATACATACAAAGGTTTCAAAGATCTTTTATTGTCACATGTACCAATTAAGGTGCAGTGATATGTGAATTACCACACAGCAGGCACGTGCCGTCAGGGTAGGCAAGGTAGGCACTGCCTACCCTGACTAAAATTATAACATAGTAATTACTAAATATAAATAATAAAGGCATGGGAGAATTATGCCTATCTAAGAGATCGATCTCTTAGGTAGGCATAATTCTCCGTGCCTTTCATCCGCAGCGCTTGTAACCCTTGAAGGTCTGTGCAGCCCACGTGCCGTCAGCGCTGCCTGAAGCCGTCAATTTCAAGCGGGGCTGAAGGCAGCTGAAATTCTGCCTTTGCAGCCCTGCACAGGCGCATCAGCCTACTGCGCATGCACAGCGCTAGATTCTTGGCGGGGTTTTCGAATATGGATTGGCATTATTTTAAGTGTATCTTAGGAAACAGAGAGATAAGAATGCAGCTCGTGTACCAATGATATGGTAAGTACATTTCTTGGTGATGTTTTTAAGTACCGTATTTCATGGGGGGTGGGGGTAGGGGGAGAGCTCCTTTCACAGCGTTTGAGGAGTCTAGCCCGGGGTAAAGTTACGGGGAAGGTTGGAGCTTTGTGAAGGAGGGGATCTGGATCATACCAGTAACCCACTTGCGACGCTCCTTGCACGGAGCCACCGCATTGAGGCGGGGGGGAGAAGCAGCTCGGGTGGCTGCGAGCTGTCGCCGGGCCGGACAGCGGAACAGGCCGCCACCTCTGGCAGCTCTCCATCTAAAAACCTCTCTCCTGACGCTCGCTGGCCTCACTCATGTCCTTAAATTCGGACAGCGCGATTGAGGTTACTCGGCTGTGGGAATTTAAGGATTTGCAGGAAGCGGCTGACATGAGCGAGCGGCAGGTGAGAGGTGTTCAGACGGAGAGCACTGCCAGAGGTGAGCGGGCCGACAGAAGGCTCTGAAGTGGTGGCCAGTTTTGCTGTCGGGTCCCGTCGGCCACTCGCAGCTCCCCGAGCTGCTTCTATCCCCGGCTACGATGCGGTGGTTTCGTGCCCGGAGAGCTGCGGCAGCGGTGAGTGAGTGAGTTACTGGCATTATCCCCGACCCCCTCCTTCTCAACACTCCTGCCCTCCCTGCAACTTTACCCCTGGCACAGACTCTCCACACGCTGTGAAAGGAACTTTCCCCCCAATTGGTCCCTTGAACAAGTGTTGTCATTCAATTAGATGACAACTGATTCAACTTTTCCCTGTGCTCCCGTTTTTCCCACCATCTCTCCACCTGCCATTACCCTTCACTCCCCCACCCATTCAGTAATTCAGAATAAAGGAGACTAGGAAGCCTTGGGCAAATTGAATTGTTACTGTTTTTATTTTTATTTTTTATTTTTACGGAGAGAACAATCTGCGCATGGGCAGTTTAAATTTTTTTTTACAGCGGACCGACTGCCTACCCTGATTGATTAGTAGGACTGCATGTTACAATCCCTAAGATTTCACTACAATTGACATTCTTGGGTATGACCACTAGGTGAATTTTGCTAGTTCTTTTATTGCCCACCTTTGTGCCTGCCCTTTGACTCCTACTTCCCTCAGGAGCCTTGCGGTGGAACTGGCTACAAAGCCCCTGCGCCCCACCTCCACTGGACACAACCTTACCCTCCAACCTCTCTCCTCTGCCTCTGCTGCAGGGTTTGAATATCAAAGCTTTTACCTTTCATAAGCCTCGTCAACAGCCTCCTCCCATGGGACCGTCAGCTCAATGATGAAAACACGGCGACAGGAGTTGGACCAGAGAACAAGGTCTGGTCGCAGGTTGGTAACTGCGATTTCAACTGGGAACGAAAGCCTCTGGCCTAGGTCAACACACATTTCCCAGTCCCTGTCTGCGTCTAGTGGGCATGAGTTGAGAGGCGAGGGGTTAGTCCTCCGTTTCTCTCCTTCCCGGATGAAGGATGGTATTTGCGGGAATGTTATCTGGGCATTGCTAGGCATGGCGTTAGTGGTAACTCTCTTGCACTCGAGTTCAGCTGCCAAACACCTCAGCACCTGGTTGTGTCGCCAGGTGTATCTGCCTTGTGTTAGGCTGGTCTTACAAACGACCAGGATGTGCTTGAGGTTTGCTGGAACTGCACACAGGGGACAGGCTGGATCCTCTCCCAGCCAAAGATTTAGGTTTGTGGGAGAGGAAAGGATGTCATATGTAGCTCTGATAATGAAGCTCAACTTATTTGACTCCATGGTCTACAGCTCTCTCCATGTGATCTTCCTCCTCTCAACGCCATCCCACCTCATCCAGCGGCCTTGTTTGGCTTGGGATGTGGCTTTGGCACACCTGGCTGCTCCTTCATGGTGACGCACCTCCTCCACCACCAGGTGCCGACGTTCAGCTGGAGTAGCCTTTTGCCAGGTAGGTTTCATTGCTCCCAGGCCAAAGCCCCCTCGGCCTTGTTGGACATGGCCCACTATGTCCCGGTGTTGGAGGGCGGATTTTGTGTCCAGTACCACTGCTGCTGGAATCCATTTCCTACCTGTTGCTAGGGTCGGAGCGACACCTCTTATTATTGGGTCCCGGGATTCGGTTAGTGTCATGTCCAGCCTCACTTTGGCACATTTGTACTCCTCCGCCAGGCTTGAGACCGGCAGTGAGAGGGCTCCATTCCCATAGAGCCCTATGCTGCTGAGGCATCTCGGTAGCCCAAGCCACTTCCTCACTTGTGAGTTCACCAGTCTCTCCAGCTGGTTGACATGGGATAAAGTGACCTCGTAGATGGTAATTGGCCACATGAGTCGGGGCAGTAGACTGAATTGCAGGCACCAAAGCTTCAGCTTCCCTGGGAGAGCAGTATTGTTGATTTGCTTGAGGCCGCTGATTGTATCCTGCCCGAGTTGTTCCACCTGCTCTGCATCCTTGAGGTATGCGGTGTACCATCGCCCGAGGCTTTTGACAGGCTTCTCCAGGACAGTTGGTATTGTCTTGTTATTGATGCGGAACCTTTCATCAGTGAGCCAGCCTTTGACAATGGAAATACTTCAGGGTTTGCTGGGTTTAATCTCCATTCGTGCCCATTTGATGTTTTCCTGGAGTTTATCCAGCAGGCGTTTGGTGCATGCTTCTGTTGTGGTTATTGTGGTCATGTCATCCATGTACGCCCTGATTGGAGGAAGACGCAGCCCACTCTTCAAGCGTTCCCCTCCGACCACCCATCGCGATGCTCGAATGATGAGCTCCATTGCCATAGTGAAAACCAGAGGAGAAATGGTACAGCCTGCCATTATGCCTACCTCAAGGTGCTGCCAGGCGGTGGTGTTGTCCTGTGTTGTGACGCAGAACTGGAGGTGCTGGAAGTAAGCTTTTACCAGCTTTGTGATGACCTCTGGGACCTGGAAGAAATTAAAAGCTGCCCAAAGGCATTGGCAAGATCTAAGAAAACCACATGCAGATCTCTCTTTTCCTTCTTGGCAGTTTGTATCTGGTGCCAGATGACGTTTGTATGTTCCAGACATCCTGAGAAACCACGCACTCCTGCTTTCTGCACTGACGTGTCAATTAAGTTGTTGCTCTGCAAAAATGCTGAGAGTCTTTGGGCCAGAACACCAAAGAAGATCTTTCCTTCAACGTTCAGAAGGCTGATCTGGTGGAATTGGCTAATGGTTGAGGAGTTATTTTATTTTGGAATTAAGATCCCTCCTGCCCTTCGCCATGCCTTAGGTATGATTCCTTTCCCCCATGCCACTTTCATTAACTTCCAAAGGTATTTCAGAGTCAGGGGTGTTTTTTTAGAGCCTGTATGGAATGCCATTGGCCCTGGGGCTGATGCTGTTCTTGCCCATTTGACTGTGCTCTCCACCTCCTTCCATGTAGGAGGCCTTGTGTTCATCTGGTGCTCAGGTGGGTGGATAGGTGGCATGTCATCTGGAATGGTGACTGGCTCATGCCTCAGGTTGTCAGAGTACTTCTTCCTCAGGTGGTCCTCCAGTTCCCTTACAGGTACTCTGAAGACCCCGCTCTTCTCCTTGACAAAGAGGCTTTTGACAAACTTATACGGATGAGGGAGAGGTGGGAAAGGGGAGGAGAGAGCAAGGGTTAACAGAATTGAGAAAATTCAATGTTCAAGCCCAGAGGATGCAGACTCCCCAAGCCGAATATGAGGTGCTGTTCCTCCAGCTTGCGGTGTTGCTCACTACGTGGGGAGTTGAAGTGCTGAGCCACCGGGAGGTCGGGTTGGTTAATGCGGACCGAGCGGAGGTGTTCGGCGAAACGATCGCCAAGCCTCCGCTTGGTCTCACCGATACAGATCATATATATAGTTCCTTTTCAAAAGGCAACGGACCAGCTGGGAAATTATTGGCCAATGTGCATTATTACATCAGGTACATTATTTCATTGTACTGCTGCTGGCAAATTCATTTCACTTGCAATTTATGTGCAAGTGACGAATAAAACTGACATTGATACTGATGTTGATTGGGGAAAGAAAATTATTGGAGAAGATTCTTTGGGCCAGATTTTCTCAAAATTGGAAACGTATGGAAATATTAGGATAGTCAGTTGAAGCATGACCTGATGGATGTATATACAATTATGAGAGACATAGATTGGGTTGATTGAGTCTTCACCTAGGATGGAAGAATCAAATATTAGCGGGCGTAGATTTGAGATGAGAAGGAGGAAGTTTAAAGGCGATTTGCAAGGCACATTTTTTAACACAGAGAGCGGTAGGTGCCCAAAACATGCTGTCAGTTGAGGTGAGAGAAGCAGACATGATAATCAGGTTTAAGTGGCATTCAGATGGACCATGAACAGGCAAGGAATAAGGGGAGTGTGTGGGAAGTGCAGATGCTGGTTTACATCAAAGTTAGACATTTGAGCATTTTGTGCCTATCATGAACAAGGGGGTAAGGATGGTAAGGGAGTAAGCCTCTGTGGCGGTGGGGTCCCGGTGGCAACAGGAGGCTCAGTGGCAGTGGGGCTTCACGATTGACCTGCGATCAGCAGCTGACGAGCATGAGGGGGCGAGGGGTAGACAATGGAGACCCGGCGTTGGGGGACCGCGGTAAGGGACGGTGGGAGAATAAAGGGGGACCCGGTGTGGGGGAGGGGGGGGAATACTCTAGTTTAGAATCATCTGCCCAGGAAATAAGTCTGTGTTTGTTTGTTCGTTCGTTCGTTCCGGTGAAGGCACTGTGCCCACGGAAGCCAGACAACAGTCGCTTCTCTTTTTCTTTTTTTCACTTTTAAATTTAATTTTAATTTCAAGACTTCAAGTCAAGTCACTTTTATTTCTATAGCACATTTAAAAAACAACTCTCGTTGACCAAACTTTTGCATTGGTGGAGGTACTAACATTATACAACATTGGTTCATAGATTAAGTACGTACATAAATACATACATATAGCCCTCCCTCAGAGGACGTCAAGAAAGGCTTGAGAGTAAAGATGAGTTTTAAATCTCGACTTAAAGGAGTCGATGGAGGGGGCAGTTCTGATGGGAAGAGGGACGCCGTTCCACAGTCTAGGAGCTGCAACATCAAAGGCGCGGTCGCCCCTGAGCTTATGCCTAGAGCGCGGGATGTTCAGTAACCCCTAGTCGGCCGATCTGAGGGACCCGGAGGTGGTGTGGTGGGTAAGCAGACCCTTTGATGTAGGTGGGGGCAAGCCCGTTAAGGGCTTTGTAGACATAAAGAAGGATCTCGAAATTTATTCGGAACCGCACAGGGTAGCATTCGTGTACCTTGTTGTGTGTTGTGACTGTCGGCAGACCAATTTCCCTCCGGGGACGCATAAAGTTCTATCATATCGTATCGTATCATGTGCAGCCAGATAGCATTAGTTTAATTTAGCATCACGGATAGAACAGACATGGTGGGCCGAAGATCCTTTTCTTGAGGCTCCACTATTCTACAACGATGTGGGAAAGATGGGTCCTGGACTTGCTACACAAAAACATGTAAATTATTTTCCTTCCCATGTGATAGATTGAGAGGCATGACAATTGTGCCTATGACTATCTTGAAGTTCGGAATGGCAATAATGAAAACAGTCCACTGATCGGGCGGTTTTGTGGCTACGAAAAACCGGAAGACATCAAATCTACTTCCAATTCCCTCTGGATGAAGTTTGTTTCCGATGGAACGATTAACAAGGCTGGATTTGCTGCAAACTTTTTTAAAGGTACAAATATCCCAAATCCTGTGTGCTGTTTGAGCCCGATGTATTGCCTGAAATAGAGGAAACTATTCTGAAACCACTCGAGCACCTTAAGAGGCAATGAAGTACTTGTGATGAGTAGTCATTATTGTAATGGAAGAAACGCAGCTGTTAATTTGTGCATAGCAATCTCCCATTTAGGGTAATATTAAAATGAACAAACTGTAAAAACAGAGGATAAATATTGGCCTGGTGCCATTGTCAGAGTGAGGCCACATACAAATTGGAGGAACAGCACCTCTTATTTCGCTTGGGCAGCTTACAACCTGGTGGTGTGAATCCTGATTTCTCTAATTTCAAATAACCCTTGCATCCCTCCCCCCACCATAGTTGTCCTGCCAGTCTGACTGTTTGTATCCCCTCATTATCACCTCCTGCACAGCCAACAATAGACCATTGTGGGCTATTTGACCATCGGTGTCAGCTCTGATCTGTTCTGTACCTCTTGTTTCCCTCTCGCTTGACTCTCAGTCTGAAGAAGGCCCCCCCCCCCCCCCCCCCCCCCGACCCAAAACGTCACCTCTTCCTTTCCTCCAGAGGTGCTGCCTGACCCGCTGGGTTACTCCAGCATTTTGTGTCTATCCAGGGTGATGATACTGCCTTGCTTGACCTTCAGTCTGCACTGGGATTGGGTTGTTGATAGACCTCTTTGGTTAGAATCGTAGCTTTCACAAAGTGCACACAAGCTTGTCTACTGAGTAAATCATAATCGCACTTTGCTAAAGATATCTATAATGAACTTGGGAATTAAAGAAGTAATATCTTGGAGTCATGTGTAAGAAGAAAAAAAATAGGTTCCTTTATTTTTTTCTAAGTTATTTGAAATGTCATTTTCCATAATATAAATTTATATTGCAACAGATGCGTTTAGCAAAGTTCCACTTTACCTTCAGCAAATTCTAAACATTCCAAAAGCTGATTTTTCTTTCCATGATAACAAGTCTGCTCAAAGTTACTGTTTATATCCGGTTGACTTACTATTTTTTATACAGTTTGCAACTGTCACCAAATTTTCAGCATTGAGAACTAACGACTTAATTTCATAAATGTGAAAATATATAATCCCAAGCAGGTGGATAGATTAATGCAAAAACAGTAATTAATATGTGGCTTTCAATGAGAAGGTGACATAATATATGTGAAGAGCACAAGTAACAAAATAAGTGCCACACGGCTCATTAAGCCCGTTCTACCATTCAAAATGACCATGGCTAATTGATCCAAAACCTCAACTGTTCTTTTGTGCCAGGTGAACAAAGGCCTCAATACCACAATCTTTCAAACAATTATCCCCCTTCATTTAATATATTGCCAGTGATCTAGCAGCAAATTGGAGGAACAGCATCTCATATTTCGCTTGGGCAGCTTACAACCCAGAGGTATGAGCTTGATTTCTCTAACTTCAAGTAACCCCTGCACTCCTTCTCTCTCCATCCCTCCCCCACCCAAGTCACACATGGTTCCCATTCTCACCTAGCTAACAGCTAACGACGGCCTGTTTCCTTTACCATTGTTACTTTTTTTGCATATCTATCATTAATTTGTTCTATATCTCTCTACATCACTGTCTATATCTCTCATTTCCCTTTCCCCGACTAGTCTGAAGAAGGATCTCGACCCGAACCATCTCCCATTCCTTCTCTCCAATTTCTATCTTCAGTTTAAACCAGCATCAGCAGTTCCTTCCTGCACAATAAATATTTGGATATTGACAGGATCAAAATACATAGGAATCAAAAAGAAGGGAGTATTGAGATGTAAGATTGACCACTGTCTGACTGAATAGTCCAGGAGGCTTAGATGTCAGTTCCCACTTTTATGTGAATGATTGTGATCTAAATTACCAATAAGTGTCGTGTTTAATTTAGTTTAGTTTTAATAATTGGATAGCAAATTGGCTTCATGGAAGGAAGCAGAGGGTAATGGTGCTTCTCAAACTGGAGGCCAGTGACAAGTGGTGTGCTTCAGGGTTCGGGGCTGGGCCTGTTACTGTTTGTCATCTACATCAATGATTTGGATGAGCACATACAGGGCAAGTTTGCTGATGATACAAAAGTGGGTGGTTTTGCAGATAGATGGTTGTGAAGGATTGCAGCAGGATCTGGATCGATTGGCCAGGTGGGTTGAGGAATGGTTGATGGAATTTAATATAGAGAAGTGTGAAGTGTTGCATTTTGCGATGTCTAACAAGGGCAGGACCTACATAGTGAATTGTAAGCCTCTGGGTAGTGTTGTAGAGCAGAGGGATCTAGGAGTGCAGGTGCATGGTTTCTTGAAGGTCGAGTCACAGATGGATAATGTGGTCAAAATGGTTTTAGGCACATTGGCCTTCATCAATCAGAGTATAGAGTATAGAAGTTGGGAGGTCATGTTGCAATTGTATTGTACGTTGGTGAGACCACATTTAAAATATTGTGTTCAGTTCTGGGCAACATGTTATGGGAAAGATATTGTCAAGCTTGAAAGGGTTCAGAGATTTACGAGACTGGGTCTGTATTCCTTGGAGCGCAGGAGGATGAGGGGTGATCATATAGAGGTGTATAAAATTCATGAGAGGAATTGATCGGGTAGATGCACCGAGTCGCTTGCCCAGAGCAGTAGAATCGAGGACCAGAGGTCATAGTTTCAAGGTGAAGGGAAAAAGATTTAATAGGAATCTGAGGGATAACCTTTTCACACAAAGGGTGGTGGGTGTATGGCACAAGCTGCCAGATGAGGTAGTTGAGGTTGGCACTATCCCAACATTTGAGAAACAGACAGGTACACGGATAGGACAGGTTTGGAGGGGTATGAACCAAGCGCAGGCAGGTGGGACTAGTGTAGCTGGGACAGTGTGGGCAAGTTTCCACACTGTATCACTTCATGACAAGCTTTTCTCGATACCGTCTTAATTCTCCATCCCTCCCCCACCCACGTTGGACCAGCTTCTCGTTCTCGCCTAACAAACAGCTAACAATGGCCTGTTTCCTTTACCATCGTTACTATTTTGCACATCTTTCATTCATTTGTTCTATATCTCTCTACATCAGTGTCTGTATCTCTCGTTTCCCTTTCCCCTGACTCTCAGTCTGAGGAAGGGTCTTGACCCGAAATGTCACCCATTCCTTCTGTCCAGAGATGCTGCCTGTCTCGCTGAGTTACTCCAGCATTTTGTGTCCGTCTTCTGAATACTGCACAACTCCCTCCTCTGGCAGCTTGTTCCATTTTACCAACTACCCGCCACTGTGTAAATGTTGCCTCTCTGGTTCCGATTAAATCTTATTTCTCTCCCCTTAGACCTACAGTATGTCCTCTGGTTCTTGAGGTAATGCCACAAAATGCTAATTAGTTCTGATAAGATATGCCTTAAATTTTCATCCAAAAATCACAGCTAATAGATTTTGTAGCCTTGAGCACCATATTACCGTCATCCACGTGTATCTTTTTTTTCTCCAAAAATAGACTTTATTCAAAATAAAAACCATATAAACAAAAATTGTGCATAAACACTTCATAAATTGTCAGGGTCTATATTCAACGAAAGATCTTAGATCATACTCAGTAGTATTTTAACTAGCCAAACACATTGACACAAACACCTTTAACTAGCCTAAGACCTAAACAAAACACCTTTGCCCAACACCTTCACACAGTAGGTTACACAAAAAGCTGGAGAAACTCAGCGTGCAGCAGCATCTAAGGAGTGAAGGAGATAGGCGACGTTTCGGGTCGAGACCCTTCTTCATTTTGGCATATAATGCATAAGGGTCGTAGAAGAATCTGAAGAAGGGTCTCGACCCGAAACGTCGCCTATCTCCTTCGCTCCTTAGATGCTGCTGAACCCGCTGAGTTTCTCCAGCTTTTTGTGTAACCCTCGATTCTCCAGCAACTGCAGTTCCTTCTTTAACACCTTCACACAGTATATGGAATGAGCTGCCAACTATATGGAAAGTAGTTGAGGCAAATACCACCACAAAAATTAAAAGACATTTGGATAGGAACCTGGACAGGGAAGGTTTAGAGGGATATGGGCTAAATGCGGGCAGGTGGGACTAGTGTGGATGGGGCTGCTTGGCTGGCATGGGTAAGTTGGGCTGAAGGGCCAGTTACTGTGCTGTATTACTCTATGACTCCAAAACACCCATACCACTCATGTGATTTATCTTATGCATCATATGCCAAATAGTGATGTTGAACAGTGTTGACCGTGCAAAGCAAAATTAGTGTGCTCTGGTGAGGATTGTGGTATGCAGGCACAGTTAAACAATTGTTTGGGCCAAGAATGTAGGAACCGGTCTTGATTAGAACCCAGTGCCTGCCTGACCTACTAACAGTGTGAAGCAGAACCATGAAACTTTACAGATGGTTACATTATTTATTTGGATTGGGAAGCGTCGGTTACGATCCTCAGCAAGGGACCCAGCTGCGCCCCGCTGCATCAGTTTAGCCATGTTCCTGTCCACATGTTTGACCACATCACCAACTCATCATTCAATAAATTTGCCTGAACATGGCCTCTCCACAGGAAGCGACACTTAACACCTCACCGCCTGCTGTGAGTGATATTTCTCGCTTAACTAGAAATACAATGCACAAAATTATACTGAAGCGCATGGATTTACGATTCCTTCGTCCGCTGTGTTTCGTACAATGTGGGGTTTGATGCAGCAAAGAATTTCTCAATCAGCTTAGTTTAGTTTAGTTTAGTTTAGAGATAGAGTTTAGGAAACAGGCCCTTCGGCCCACCGAGTGCTCGCCGCCCAGCGATCCCCACGCACATTAACACTATCCTCCACACACGAGGGGCAAATTATACTTATATACCAAGCCAATTAACCTACATACGGCACCTGTATGTCTTTGGAGTGTGGGAGGAAACAGAAGATCGCGGAGAAAACCCACGCGGTCACGAGGAGAACGTACAAAATCCATACAGACAGCGCCCGTAGTCAGGATCGAACCCTTTGTGCTCCCTGGACCCTGCCTGACCCGCTGCATTACTCCAGCACTTTGTGTTTTACTCAAGATTATAGCATCTTCAGTTGCTTGGGCCTCCACGAAGATCTCGTTCCCCAAGTCATTAGGAAATGTCATTAAAGCTATGGTTTCCTTTCTGAAACACTAGAATTTGTTACTTTAAATTCTTTGGTGACATAAAAGCACCAGAATCAAGAATAAGAGCATTACATTTGCATCCAATCTCCTACTGAACTTTGGAAGTTCATCAGGAAGTTTTACTAAAACTCCATGTTAAATCCAAGGTGGCATTTTAACTCTTAAGATCAGGTGGGATGGGAGCAGTGGAAAAGGATTTTGTTTTTATTACCCAGGGTGAGCTTTGAAGGATCGGTAGTTCAGCAGATGTCATGGTGCAGGATCCATGAATTAAATATCTTTGGAGCTTTGGAGACACGGGATACTGCAGGTACTGGGATCTTGAGCTAAAAACAAAGAGTTCTGGTGGAAATTAAGCTGTTCAGCAGACTTGATGGGCCGATGGGCTTGATTCTGCTCACAAAACTTATAAACTTACGAACTTATGGAATGTCGAGCCAGGGAGAGAAATAGTAGATAGAACAGGGGCAGGAAAATAATGAGGCTGGGAAGTAGGAAGGGGTGGGTGATGAGGGGGATGGTGAAGGAGGAGGAAGGCAAAGTGACGGGGTAACAGACACAGGATGGAGCAAAGGGAAACGTATATGCGAGAAGCTGGGTAGATGGTCAGCACAGGGCGTGATTTACTAGAAATGTGGAGAATGCAATGGTCTTACGTTGGGTTGTAGGCTATCCAAGGGGACATGAGGTGCTGATCTTCCACTTTGTATTGGACAAGGACATACAGGTCAGTATGGGAATGGGAATGGAAAAAGTCTGGCAACTAGGAGATCCAGCCGGCACTGGCACTGGGCGGCACGGTGGCGCAGCGGTAGAGTCGCTGTCTTACAGCTCTTGCAGTGCAGGAGACCCGGGTTCGATCCCGACTACGGGTGCTTGTCTGCACAGAGTTTGTACGTTCTGCCCGCGACTACATGGGTTTTCTCCGAGATCTTCGGTTTCCTCCCACACTCCAACGGCGTACAGGTTTGTAGGTTATTTGGCTTGGTATAAGTGTAAATTGTCCCTAGTATGTGTAGGGTAGCGTTAATGTGTGGGGATCGCTGGTTGGAGGGCCGAAGGGCCTGTTTCCAGGATGTATCACTAAACTAAACTAAACCAAATGCTGCCTGGCGCTGAGTTACTCCAGTGTCTTTGTTTTGTTCCTTGCTTCTACAAGATCCGACTGCTGGTGGGATCATGTTGAAGCTAGCCAAAAAATGGAAAATTGTGTGTATGGGGATTAATTGGATAGTACTTTTAAAGACCGGACATACAAAAAATTGGTTGAATTGTTTCCTTTTGTACTGTGTGATTTAGTGACTGCATAATCGGATACAGGGACATGTATTATGCTCCTTCAGCGTTTGCACCAACCTTGTATCAGTGTTAACTGCAAGAAGGAACTGCCGGTGCTGGTGGTCTTGTCACCTTGACAGCCAGTGCAAGATTGATTATTGGCTGAATATTGAACTGGTGTTGCTCAGTAAATGTAACAGTTGAACTCGCCTAATCCAGAAGCAACAGCCAAAGAGTTAAGTGACTCACAAATCATTTTTATTTCATCTCTGCAGAGGAGGACGAGTGTGCCAGACACGACCATGGAGGCTGTGAGCAACAATGTGTGAACACTTTGGGTAGTTACAAGTGTACCTGTGATCCAGGATATGAACTTGCAGCAGACAAGAAAAATTGTGAAGGTAAATATTGTACATTAACTTACATGAGGATATTGCCTCGATGCTGCACATAGTGTTTGTTCTGCTACTCTCTGGTTAAACTCTTTAGCCGCCTGCTAATGGCTCGCCAATGTTTGTCCCCATTGCAGCACTGGTGGAAGTAGTGCCTTTTCAAGGTTTCATGGTCAGTTTATTGTCACATGCACCAATTAAGGTACAATGAAATTTGAGTTACCATACAGCCATACCAAGTGAAAAGCAACAATAACCATATAATAACCATATAACAATTACAGCACGGAAACAGGCCCTCTCGGCCCTTCCAGTCCGTGCCAACTATTTGTTTTCCCCTAGTTCCATCTACCTGCACTCAGACCATACCCCTCCATTCCCTTCACGTCCATATACCTATCCACTTTACTCTTAAATGTTAAAATCGATCCTGCCTCCACCACTTCTGCTGGAAGCTGATTCCACACAGCCACCACCCTCTGAGTAAAGAAGTTCCCCCTCACGTTACCCCGAAACCTCTGTCCCTTAATTCTCATGTCATGCCCTCTTGTTTGAATCTTCCCTACCCTCAATGGGAAAAACGTATCCACGTCAACTCTGTCTATCCCTTTCATCATTTTAAAGACCTCAATCAAGTCCCCCCTTAATCTTCTGCGCTCCAAAGAATAAATACCTAACTTGTTCAACCTTTCTCTGTAACATAGTTGCTGGAACCCTGGCAACATTCTAGTAAATCTCCTCTGTACTCTCTCTATTTTGTTGACATCCTTCCTATAACTAGGCGACCAAAATTGTACACCATACTCCAGAATTGGTCTTACCAATGCCTTGTACAATTTTAACATTACTTCCCTACTCCTATATTCAATGCTCTGATTTATAAAGGCCAGCACACCAAAGGCTTTCTTTACCACCCTATCTACATGCGATTCCACCTTCAGGGAACTATGCACAGTTATTCCTAGATCCCTCTGTTCCACAGCATTCCTCAATTCCCTACCATTTACCATGTACGTCTTATTTTGATTTGTCCTGCCAAGATGTAGCACTTCACACTTATCAGCATTAAACTCCATCTGCCATCTTTCAGCCCACTTTTCCAAATGGCCCAAATCTCTCTGTAGACACTTTGAAAATCTACTTCATTATCCACAACACCACCTATCTTAGTATCATCTGCATACTTACTTATCCAATTTTCCACCCCATCATCCAGATCATTGATGTACATGACAAACAACAGTGGACCCAACACAGATCCCTGAGGCACCCCACTGGTCACCGGCTTCCAACCTGACAAACAGCCATCCACCATTACTCTCTGACATCTCCCATTCAGCCACTGTTGAATCCATCTTGCTACTCCGCCATTAACACCCAAAGATTGAACCTTCTTAACCAACCTTCCATGGGGAACCTTGTCAAAGGCCTTACTGAAATCCATATAGACAACATCCACTGCTTTACCCTCACAAATTTCCCTAGTTACCGCTTCAAAAAATTCAAGAAGGTTTGTCAAACATGACCTTCCAGGCACAATCCATGTTGACTGTTCCTGATCAGACCCTGTTTATCCAGATGCTTATATATATTATCTATAAGTATCCTTTCCATTAATTTGCCCACCACTGACGTCAAACTAATAGGTCAATAATTGCTAGGTTTATTCTTTAACAAGACTCATAACCACATAAAAGTGAACATAAACATCCATCACAGTGGATTCCACATTCCTCACTATGTTGGAAGGCAATAAAGTTCAATCTTCTCCCTCTTGTTCTCCCGCAGTCGGGGCAGTCAAACCATCCGCAGTCGGGGAAATCAAAGCCCTCGCAGCCGACAATCGAAGGCGCTGTCGGGGTGATCGAAACTCCCGCGTCAGGGCGGTTGAAACTCTCTCCGCAGCACGGAGCTCCCGAGTTGGCCTCTTCTTACCAGAGACCGCGGGCGGGCTTCACGATGTTAAAGTCCACAGGCCCTGCGATTGGAGCTTCGATCCCCGGCAAAGGGATCGCAAGCTCCGCGATGTTGAAGTCCCGCAGACTCCCGCGGCTTGGAGCGCCATGTCGGTCTCCAGGAAAGGCCGCCAATTCCACGATGTTAGGCTGCAGTGCGGACGGAGATACGATATGGAAAAAAAATCGCATCTCCGTCGATGTAAGAGATTGGAAAAAAAAGTTTCCCCCAATCTCCACCACCCCCCACATAAAACAAACCAAGGAACACTAAAACATACTTTTAACACATACAAAAAATAACAAAAAGAAGAAAGGACAGACAGACTGTTGGTGAGGCAGGCACTGCTGGTGGTGCCACCCGGTGTAAAATTAACCCATCTTTAAGATGGGTTAAGATCTGGTAGAATACTTTTTGGATGGGCAGCTATTCTACTTGTAATACAACACTTTTGATAACATGAGAAAAGGCAATTTTTCACACATAAAACATTCAAAACATTCACCTTTCTGTGTTTTTTGCTCTGCTTTAGCCCTTTTTGTGCAAAATTAATCAGAGTTTATTGGATTACTTTTCAGTTTTTCCACTTTTAATTTTCACGCCAGCTTTCTTACTTTAAACCTTTCTCCTCCTGAGGGAATCAAGCAATCAAAACTCAGTGCAAGTTATGGCCTGCAATGAGGATGTCTTAAGTCACAGCTGAATCTACCTTGTGAAGAGATTCTAAAGTTAAAGAGTCATAGAGTGATACAGTGTGGAAACAGGCCTTTCGGCCTAACTTGCCCACACCGGCCAACATGTCCCTGCTACAGCAGTCCCACCTGCCTGCGTTTGGTCCATATCCCTCCAAACATGTCCTATCCATGTAAAAATGTCCCTTGCATGCCTATTTCTTCAATGCTAACATAGCACTTAGCTATTTAAATAACTACTTGTAATACCAGGCGAGTTGTTGTGTTGGTATTCATTCTTGCGGAAAGAAATTGAGTTTACAATTGAACTTTGCTATTTTTTTAATTTTAGCTGCCTGTGGAGGACTCCTGTCAAAGTTAAATGGAACAATCACCACACCAGGCTGGCCAAAGGAATATCCTCCAAATAAGAACTGTGTTTGGCAAGTTGTGGCTCCCACTCAGTACAGGATCTCTATGCAGTTTGAATTTTTTGAGCTAGAAGGCAACGATGTAAGTAATCTAAACGTTATTGGATTACAAATTGAACATTCTTAATATTAGGTAAATAGTAACCCATACAATGTGACAAAGCTATATTAGAGAGCCATTGAGTCATACAGCACGGAAACAGGCCCTTCACCCCAACTCGTGCATTCTGACCAAGTTCAATCTTCTAAACTAGTCCCATTTGCCCGGGTTAGAGTGCTACAGTGTGGAAACAGGCCCTTCGCCCCAACCTGCCCACACCGGCCAACATGCCCCAGCTACACTAGTCTCACCTGCCTGTGTTTGGTCCATATCGCTCCAAACCTGTCCTATCCAGGTATCTGTCCAACTGTTTCTTAAATGTTGGGATAGTCCCAACCTCAACTACATCCTCTGGCAGCTAGTTCCATACACCCCACCACTCTTTGTGTGAAAGGTCACCTCTCAGATTCTTATTAAATCTTTTCCCCTTCACCTTATGTGTTTGGCCCATATTCCTCCTAACCATTCCTATCCATGTACCTGTTCAAAGTGTCTTGTTAAATATTGTTCTAGTTCCTGCCTCAACTTCCTCCTCTGGCAACACATTCCATAAATCCACACTCTACGAGAAAAACCTGCCCTTTTGGTACTAAATATTTCCATCTCATCTTAAATTTTATCTTCTCAGTTTTGTGATTCCCCTACTCTGGGTAAGGGACTCTGTGCATTCACCTTCTCTAGTACTATCAATATCTTATACATCTCTAAAAGATCACCCCTCATCCTCCTGCGGTCCAAGGAATACCGTCCTTGCCTGTCCAACCTCTCTCATTAGCTCAGGCCCTCAAGTCCTGGCGGCATCCTTGTACATTTTCCCTGCTTTCCTTTTCTATTTGGTTGCCCATCTCAACACTGCAGTGTTGGTATTATTAAAGTTAATGGAAAATCAGCTGTTGGAAGAAGTGGTCACAACTAGCATGCTCATTTAGCATTAGGCAACAGGTCATATTATGTCACCATTTCCCTATATGCAATAGTAACGAATTATTTCATTTTAATATGTCGTCCAATGCAGTTTTTCAACAGCTCTGTGAGTGCATATGTCTTCCCCCTACCATCAACTCGATAAAGCAAATGTGCTGTGTTCTTTTCTGCATTTCAACAAATGTCTTCACAATTTCATTAGAGGCATCTTACTGAACTTAATTGTCCCGAACGCAGTAAATTTAATTTGCTATGAACTTTCTGTCCCAACTTAAATTTGTCCAGGTAATTTACCAAATCTGTGCATTAGGTGTTGTTGATGAACTGAATATCGGCACAAAAATAATATATATTGATTTAGAAATTTGGTTGTCTACTACATTGTAGATAGAAACATAGAAACATAGAAAATAGGTGCAGGAATAGGCCATTCGTCCCTTCGAGCCTGCACCGCCATTCAATATGATCATGGCTGATCATCCAACTCAGTATCCCGTACCTGCCTTCTCTATATACCCCCTGATCCCCTTAGCCACAAGGGCCACATCTAACTCCCTCTTAAATATAGCCAATGAACTGGCCTCAACTACCTTCTGTGGCAGAGAATTCCAGAGATTCGCCACTCTCTGTGTGAAAAATGTTTTTCTCATCTCGGTCCTACAAGACATCCCCCTTATCCTTAAAAATTAGAGGGAAGCTACCTAATTAAAAAAAATTGATTCCATGTTTGCTTCTGGATGTTTCTGCGCATAGGGCATAATTACCATGGAGGCCACTTGATTTATTTCAGTGAAGTCAATTAGCGTGCTTTCCTCAAATGCAAATAAATGGTTCACAAATTGCTCAGCCTGCAATTGCAAAGATAACAAGAAAGTGCACGGTTAATTAACCTGACTTTTAGTGTGAAGAAGGGTCTCGACCCAACGCGTCACCTATTCCTTTTCTCCAGAGATGCTGCCTGCCCCACTGAGTTACACTGCAGTTCTTTCCAGCACTGACTTTTAGACTTTGATTTTGGCCAAAGCTAGACTGATTTTTTCCCCAATCAGTGTTGCTTCAGCCTGACTTTTAGGAAATGAAGAATTTCAGGACCATCTCCCTGAGTCTGCCTGTGTCCTGCTAACATCCATTCAGACAGAATATGCAGGAAGGAACTGCAGATGCTGGTTTAAACTGAAGATAGACACAAAATGCTGGAGTAACTCAGCGAGACAGGCATCATCTCTGGAGAGAAGGAATGGGTGACGTTTCGGGTCGTGACCCAGTCTGAAGAAGGGTCTCGACCCGAAACGTTACTCCAGCAATTTGTCTATCCATTCAGACAGTAGACACAAGTAACTGCATATGCTGGTTTACAAAAGAAATACACAAATTGCTGAGGTACCTCAATGAGTTAGGCAGCATCTCTGGAGAACATGGATATGCAACGTTTCAGGTAGGGACCCTTCTTCAGACCAAAGAAGGATCCCGATCTAAGTTGCCACATCATCTATCCTCTCCACAGATGCTGCCTGATATACTGAGATTCTCCAGGACTGTGTTTTGCTCAAGATTCCAGCATTTGTAGTTTTTTTGTGTCTCAAGTTCGGATACAACTGGAAAGGCTGGTTATCTGAAATTGTTGAATTCAGTTGAAATTCAGTTGATTTCAGTGTTGATTCCCCATGGGCCTGGCACACTTAGGCGACTGCAGGAGACTATGCAGTCGCCACATGTTCGCAGGTGGTTGCCGGGGAGTCGCCTTGATGTTCGTGAGGAGTTCCCGCATTCTGGGAACTAGTCGCAGCCTCATTATGGTCGCCGTGAATTTTTTCATCATGTTGAAAAATTAGCGGCGACTAGAATGAAGCCGCAATGGAGAGCAGCGAGAATTCTCGAGCTGTAGGTGGGTCGCCAGGAGGTCGACGGTTCTCGTATGATCTTGTAGGTTGTAGCCGGTGCTGACCGGTGAATTTAATTGGCTCATTGGGAAAAAAAACGTACGCAGTAGTTTTCAGAACCAAGGATAACCGACCGGTAATGTTAATGTCCGCCGAGCTTCACAGCCGTGTATCTCTGGCTTCTTAAAGGTTGTCTCCACTTGTTCACCCTCATTCAGGTCCCCTATCCCCCCCCCCCCCCTTCACCCCTAACCCCCCTCTTTTAAAGGATAATAGACAATAGGTGCAGGATTCGGCCATTCGAGCTGGCACCGCCATTCAATGTGATCATGGCTGATCATCTCCATCAGTACCCCGTTCCTGCCTTCTCCCCATGTCCCCTGACTCTTCTATTTTTAAGAGCCCCAGCCAGCTCTCTCTTGAAAGCATCCAGAGAACCTGCCTCCACCACCCTAGGAGGCAGAGAATTCCACAGACTCACCACTCTCTGTCAGAAAAAGTGTTTCCTTGTCTCTCGTTCTAAATGGCTTACTCCTTATGTTACTACTTTCTCAATTCTGTTAACCCTTGCTGTCTCCTCTTCCCACCTCTCCCTCAGCCCTCGGGCCCTGGCATTCTCTCTCTCTCTATCTCTCTCCCCCACCCTAGTCGCACTAGCTTCTCATTTTCACACCACAAACAGCTTACAATGGCTTGTTCCCTTTATCATCGATACTTTTTTGCATATCTTTCATTCATTGTTTTTTATCTCTCCACATCACCGTCTATATCTCGCGTTTCCCTGATCCCTGACCAGTCTGAAGAAGGGTCTCGATCCGAAACGTCGCCTATCTCCTTCGCTCCTTAGATGCTGCTGCACCCGCTGAGTTTCTCCAGCCTTTTGTGTACCCTCCTTATGTGGCCGCTGGTTCTGGACTCCCCCAACATCGGGAACATGTTTCCTGCCTCTAGCGTGTCCAAACCCTTAACAATCTTATATGTTTCATATAACTTACCGTAAAGTGAACTTACCGTACACTGTGCTTTTACCATCTTAATTACAGCGCCAACCTTCCTGTTCATCGTGGAGTGTGTCTGTATCACCTTGGCTTTGCACCATGTGAATTTCACTCAGACAGCGCTCCCCCCACTTGCCCTGTCCCCCGCCTGCATAACGGGCTGGGGAAGGACGCGATCTCTTTGTGTGTGTGTTCCACTCTGACAGTCGCCGTTCCAGTTGCCGGCTTTTCAGGCGAGTGTCGGGAACTTGGCAGTCGCCCGGCAGTCGCCTTAAAAATCGCCTAAGTGGGACAGGCCCATAAGGAGTACAATATGCCTAGT
Organism: Okamejei kenojei; assembly: GCA_035221665.1. Taxonomy (NCBI): domain Eukaryota; kingdom Metazoa; phylum Chordata; class Chondrichthyes; order Rajiformes; family Rajidae; genus Okamejei; species Okamejei kenojei. The sequence continues at coordinate 9,516,067 of CM069131.1, forward strand.
CAAAACCTTAATAAACTTTAGCTGAGCTTGAGTGAGATGTATGACAGATTTGAGAGTGGGATGCAGAATTAAAATAATAGACAACCAGATGCTCAAGGTCACTCTCGTGGGCATAGCAGAAGTACGCATAAAGCACATTGTGAGCACCAAATGCAGTAGTTTAAAGTAGAAGTGAGTGGATACTTCACCAAGCAACAGCTATTGTATCACCTTGATTATAGGCAAAAGTACCTTCCGAAGTTGGACACAAAATGCTGAAGTAACTCTGGATAGAAGGAATGGGTGACCTTTCGGGTCGCAACGCTTCTTCAATCTGAGGAAGTGTCTCGACCGCGAAACAACACCCATTCCTTCTCTCCAGAGATGCTGCTTGTCCCACTGAGTTAACTCCAGCATTTTGTGTCCTACTTCGGTGTAAAGTAGCATCTGCAGTTCCCTCCTACCCACCTTGGGAAGTTGGGTTGCGTAACTGACGGAAATGCAAGTGCGATCCAGAGATCCATGGAGGAAGTTGTGAGGGAGGGGAAGAGGGGAAGATGTGCCTAGTGGAGGAACCTATCCTTGGGGAGGTGGAGAGAGGATAGGGGCAAAAGTGGAAATAACTCAATAGATACAATTAAGAGCCCTGTGGAGGGAAAGCCACAGTTAAAGAAAAAGGAAGACATCTCGGAAATTTTGGGAAGGAAGGTGTCATAGTCGGAATAGATTAAATGGAACTGGACGAGCTGGGAATAGTGAATAAAGTATAGTTTAGTTTAGTTTAGTTTAGAGACACAATGCAGAAACAGGCCCTTAGGCCCACCGGGTCCACACCGACCAGCGATCCCCGCACATTAACACTATCCTACACCCACTAGGGACAATTTTTACATTTACCAAGCCAATTAACCCACATAACTGTGGGAGTGTTGGAGGAAACCGAAGATCTCGTAGAAAGGTCACGGGGAGAACGTACAAACCCTGTTAGGACAGCACCCGTAGTCGGGATGGAACCCGGGTCTCCGGCGCTGCTTTCGCTGTAAGGCAGCAACTCTACCGCTGCGCCACCATGACCACCCTAAATAAGATAGTAAAATTATAAGAAGCATGAAGGAGGATGTGTGGTCATGTTACCCAGGTGTGTTTGGCAGCTAGCAATAGGTAATGGCTGCTAACCTGTCACCTGAGATAGAGATTGGGAATTCCAGAAGGGGAAGAGAAGTATCAGAAATGGAGCATGAAACTGAGAGCAAGGCAGCAAAGGTCTTGAGGCCTTTGAGTTCAGTATGAAATTCCACCACCTTTCTTCCCAGCACCATTAGGATATCAACACCTTTAGCACCATCAACATTTGCATCTCAGTCTCCATTGGGCCCTACCCAGTCGAAACCATGCCCTTTGTTCTCGCCTCCCCTGTCGCACTATGCTTGGTTTCTGACCTTGTCCTCTTCTGATGCAAGATCATCAACCCTGAAATATTTCACTGTCCATATGTGGTACCTGAAGAAGGGTCTCGACCTGAAACGTCTCCCTTTCCTTCTATCCAGAGATGATGCCTTTCCCGCTGAGTTACTCCAGCATCTTCTGTCCATCCTTTGGTACCTGACCCATGAGTGTCTCCATCACTTTGTGTCAGATTTCCAGGATTTTTTCTTTTATAGCAGTTTCTTTGTTTTGTAGCCACTTGGAAGGCAATTTAGGTTTGTTCTGGTCACATGAAAACTGCAATAAAGAAGTGTTTGTTTTGTTACCAATGGGAGATTCCTGCCACTTTACAGATGCTAAGTTGGTCTGCCAAGGTATAGTTGCCTTGGTCTTCAATCTAAAATCCATTCTGCAGGCAGATTTAGTCTGTTCACTATTCACTGTCGCACTCCCATTGTTGGCAATTCAACAGTGGCAACACATCACCTGGCAGGACTTTGTGTTCCTCTTCTCCCTTTGTTGTTACATCTCTTCATTGATCGATACCGGCCTTTGTAAGAATGCTCTGCCTGTACATTCTTTGTCACTCATTGTCAAACAGAATGAATTAAAGAGATAATTATCAAGAATTATCAATTTATTCTGCAGGGAGACGAATATTTATAGGTCTGCCCTTCATTAAAAGAAAGGATTCTGTGATCTAAAGCTCCTTGGGGAGAATTCCCATCGCGGAGAGTGCACCTTGAAGCGTGCAACCCTTAATATTCTGTCCAATAAATAAATGAAAAATTGTAGACGATAAGCTCATGACTTTGTAAAATGTGTTTTCAGTGACAGCCACTATCTGCTGACACTGCCAGATTGTTGTTTTAGTATTAGTTTTGGAGATACCGTGCGGAAACAGGCCCTTCGGCCCACTGAGTCCGCACCGACCAGCGGTCCCCGCTCATTAACACTACCTTACACCCACACTAGGGACAATTTTAACACTTGTAGCAAGCCGATTAACCTGCAAACCTGCACGTCTTTGGGGTGTGTGAGAAAACACGAAGATCTCGGCGAAAACCCACGTGGTCACGGGGAGAACGTACAAACTCCGTACAGACAGCACCCGTAGTCGGGATTGAACCTGGGTTTCTGACGTCATAAGCGCTGTAAGGCAGCAACCTTACCGCTGAGCCGCCGTGCCGCCTCATGAGATGGGCAAAAAACAGGAGTTTTGAGGTGTAGGTTAACATAACAAAAAAAAAATTCCCGGTAAAAAGATTGCCACCCTGGCACCACATTTATATAAAACGTAAATGAATGTGAAGAACTAGAATACTTTGCTTAAGTTGGTACATAAATATAAATATAGAAATATACATTTAAATATATAAATGTAATATAAATATAAATACACTCTTGGACAGATGGTGTGATTATAACCTCAGCAAAATGAAAATCTGCAATGCATTTTCTTTTCCTGTGAAGTTGAGCTGTGGTATAATGGTACGATTATTATTTGCTTATCTTTATTTGTTATTCTTATGTTCTATGGATGTGGACCATCCTCCCACTTAGATAGATGCACTAAAAGACACTGATGCAGTTTCCTTGAGCTATTCATCATGGTGATACATAGGTTATTTCAGTCAGGTCAAGCCTAGATTGTGCTCAGTAATGAAAATACTGCTGCAGCTGCTAGAGATTTGTTTTGTTTCTGAGGAAACCTTTATGTAAAAACTATTGCATTTCCATTAACTTGGACTAGTTTAAATTCACAAAGCAAAGACAATTCTTTTTAGTTTCAGCGTAGTTTATTGTCACGTGGTTATAGTTTGTAGGTAGAGTGAAAAGCTTTTTTTTGCATGCTAACCATTTGGCAGAAAGTCAATACATGATTACAATCGATCCATTTACAGTGTACAGATGCAGGATGAGGGAATAACGTTTAGTGCAAGGTAAGGATCAAAGATTGTCTGAGGGTTATCAAAGAGGTAGATAGCAGTTCAGCACTGCTCTCTGGTAGTGGTATGATGATTCAGTTGCCTGATAATAGCTGGGAAGAAACTGTCCCTGAATCTGTTGGTGTTCGTTTTCACACTTCTGTACATTTTGCCTGATGGGAGAGGGGAGAAGAGGGAGTGGCCAGGGTGCGACTCGTTCTTGATTATGCTGCTGGCCTTGCCGAGGCAGCGTGAGGTATAAATGGAGTCAATAGAAGGGAGGTTGGTTTGTGCGATGGTCTGGGCTGCGTCCACAATTCGCTGTAATTTCTTGCGGTCTTGGATGGAGCTGTTCCCAGACCAAGCTGTGATACATCCTGATAAAATACTTTCTGTGGTGCATCTGTAGATGTTGGTGAGAGTTGTAGGGGACAGGCTAAACTTCCTAAGCTTTCGAAGGAAGTAGACTTTGTAACTAGCTGTATTTTATAGGTATCATGCCTGTTTCTAATTCAAGGAAATGGCAGGCAACAATTCAATAATGGCAAAACTGGGGAGCAGGCTAGGAGTAGGGAATTCTATTTAGCTCATTTGTTAACACTAATTTCTCTTCCATTACAATTTTAAGTGGGTTTGTAAATAGGCAATAAGGCAGGGTGGTAAATGTCTTGCTGCAGATTCAATTTGGTATTATGCTTTAGGTCAGTGGTTCTTAACCTGGGGTTCGGAACCCCCGTGGGGGGTCATTTGGGGCTTTACCGGGGGGGTCATGAAGGGGTCATAAATAACATATCCATTTGTTGAGCCCATTTTGAGGAACCTAACAAAGGCATTTACCACATACAGTATTTTGTTTGCGCGTATGTATGCGAAAAAGGTTAAGAACCACTGCTTTAGGTTCTAGGAAGATCTTTGGAATTTAAAGTCTAAAAGGACAGAGCTTGTCACCACCAAGATTCTCCGATTACTTAAAAGATGGGCCAGGTCATAGTGAAACAGTGTGGAAACAGGCCCTTTGGCCCAACTTGCCCATATCAGCCTACAGGTCCCAGTTCCTCCAGTCCCACCTGCCTGTGCTTGGTCCATATCCTTCCAAACCTGTCCTATCCATGTACCTGTCGAACTGTTTCTTAATACTTTGTACATAGCAGGGATTTGAAAAAGAAATGTTGCTTTTATTCTGCTCTGGTCACATCGTATCCTCCTGTCCGGATTGCTCTAATGACTGCTTGCACAGTCATAGACTCGTACTGCATGGAAACAGACCTTTGGCCCAACTTGTCCGCGTCAACCAAGATGCCCCCATCTACGTTAGTCCCACCTACCCGTGTTTAGCCCATATCCCTCTAAACCTTTTCTATGTACCCACCCAAATCTCTTTTAAATGTTGTTATTGGACCTGTCTCAATGACCTCTGACGGCAGCTCGTTCCACATACCCACCTCTGTGTGAAAAAGTTGTCCCTCAGGCTCCTATTAAATTTTTCCCTCTCACCCAGCCATCTAGCTACGTGGCTAATTTCTTGCCCTCTTTATGCTCGATCATCAAATTATTGTTTAACTTTTAGTGGTAACACACTTCAGGATGACGTCCATGTCAATGGCTGGTGGTGCAGTCAGTCAGAGAACTTGGCGACTATTGTTTGTGATACTAAAAATTCCTCCCTGTCAAAATAGACCTTACTTTCCACCCCCCCCCCCCCCCCCCCCGCCTACACCGCTCCAATAAAAAGGCTCTTTCTCCCCTCTTTGCCCAAAAAATTATTACTTTCTCGCATTGCTTCTGCATATCTATCATTTGCCTTCTACTGAGTTTACACTCACGTACATCTTGAATGCATAAAACCATGAGAGGAATAGGGTGGGATGCACAGTCTCTTTCCCAGAGTATGGGAATCGAGGATCAGAGGACATAGGTTCAAGGTGAAGGGGAAAAGATTTAATAGGAATCAGAGGGGTAACTTTTTCACATAAAGGGTGGTGGGTGTATGGAACAAGCTGCCAGAGGAGGTGGTTGAGGCTGGGACTATCCCAACATTTTAGAAACAGTTAAACGGGCACATGGATAGGACAGGTTCAGTGGATATGGACCCAGTGCAGGTGGGTGGGACTGGTGCCGCTGAGACATTGTTGGCCGGCGTGGACAAGTTGGGCGGAGGGGCCTGTTTCCATGCTGTTTCACTCTATGGCTCTATGATGCCGATTTGCATCAACAGTTCTCACTAAGATGGGTGGAGTTCATTTTCTCTGTTGATTACTCATGGCACCATGGCTCCTCCAATTTCCTTATTTTTGATTCTCCTGTTCATTTTTTAAATGTTTATTTTATGGCTTTTTTAAAAATTAAAAACTGATATTGCACACGGTTACACCTCTAAGTACATTCAATTTTTGATTGTTCTTGATCCCATCCCTTGGATTAATGTTGAACACGATACATCTAAAGAAATGCATCAAGCAATGAATTATGTTCTACCCTCATCTTTCATCATGAATTATCAGTTGCAGGGTTTGAAGTTTCAACTGCTTTCTTTATATTTCCACACTTGATCAGCAACCCGACACAATACTGAACGAACTTAAAAACACTAATCATGAAAAGCAGGCGATGGGTATATTCTCATGCACACCTAACTTTCATACTTAAAATAATCTGCTTGCTTATTTTTTTTAAATATCAGATCTGCAAATACGATTATGTGGAGATCCGTAGTGGCCTTTCATCCGATTCCAAACTTCACGGAAAGTTTTGTGGGACAGAAGTGCCCGAGGTTATTACATCGCAATACAACAACATGAGGATTGAGTTCAAATCTGACAATACCGTTTCAAAGAAAGGTTTCAAGGCCCATTTCTTCTCAGGTATGTTGATCTTCTCAATGTGCGACTGATCACATTAGCCCTGGTAGAATGCAAAGTGCTGGAGTGACTCAACAGGTCAGGCTACATCTCTGGCGGACATGGATAGGTGGCGCTTCGGGTCGGGAAGCAGACTGAGAAAGGATTCCAGTGCTTTGTGTTCTACGCAAGATTCCAGCATCTGCAATTCCTTGTATCCACATTAATGCTGGGATGTAGTTACGGTGGTATAGTGTCCTTGTTATTATATTTATATCAGTGACTTTATAATCTGAGCAGAGTTTTTATTATCCAGTCTTGGGTTGAAGTCCACACATTGATGCTCATGGATGAATAATGCACTAATTTGCAGTTTTGCCTCTGTGTTCACCTGAAGATTTTTTTCAATTTTTTTGAAAGAAGTCCCTTGCGCAATGTAATGGGGCTGTCCCACTGCAGCGTCCAAATTGGCGAGTTTAGAAGAGTTTAGGAGAGTTTGAAAAAGTGTCATGTTGAAGACCTCCTTCGACTATGTAGAAGACCTCCTTCGACTATGTAGAAGACCTCCTTCGACTAGCTACGGGAAGATTGGACACCGAACAGTGGAGAGTGAAGACGACCTCCTTCGTTCTCCTTCGACCTCTCTTCGACCTTGTTGAAGACTATCTACGACTACCTTCGACCACCCTCGATTACCTACGAATAACATGCCGACCTACTGCGACCTACTTCGACTAAACCTACGTGTAAAAAAAATATTGTTTTTTTCCATGGCGACCTAGCTGAGGCCTCGAGTACGCGGGGACTACTCTCAAGCATGAAGGAGAGTTACAACGACCTCCTAGGACCTCGTGTCGACCATGTTGCGAGTATGAGCCGAGGGCAAACTCTTCTAAACTCGCCAATTAGGTCGCTGCAGTGGGATAGCCCCTTAAACATTTTACACATTGACAAGTGCTTTATAAGGGGCCGTAACATTGCACATTAAAACTTTGGCCAGGGTGATGGGAGATGATTTGCCAATCTCACTGAGGAATGAGTGTGCGTTCCATCTTAGTTTAGTTTAGTTTAGAGATACAGCATGGAAACAGAGTCCGCACCGACCAGCGAGTCTGCATCGACCAGCAATCCCCACACGTTAACGCTATCCTACACACACTCGGGACAATTTACACTTATACCAAGCCAATTAACCAACAAACCTGTACGTCTTTGGAGTGTGGGAGGAAACCGAAGATATCGGAGAAAACCCACGCGGTCACGGGCAGAACGTGCAAACTCCATACTGACAACACCCGTAGTCGGGATCGAACCTGGGTCTCCGGTGCTGCAAGCGCTGTAAGGCAGCAACTTTCCCTCTGCGCCACTGTGCCGCCGTTCTACCAAAATAGGAGTTCTGGAGTGATACATCTCCCTCCAGGTGTTTTGTGAAACATTGGAAGAACTCTTGAAGCAAATCACATCTCCCCTCGCCAGTAAATTCTGTGAATCAATAGAGAGAAAACTGCCGAAGGTTGTTAGCAACAGTAATGCAGCATTTTCTTAAGGATTACTTTTCTTCAGTGGTCTTCACGCTTCCCATGTGATCTTCTGGCAGCTTTACTGGTTATGGTCATGGATTATTTCTTAAACCCTGTCACACTTATGCACATGAGACCCTATTTTGAGTATTTATTCTATTTGATAAATAAGCAGAACTGTCAAAAAAGATCACAAGGGAGGCTACTATCCCTGAATTCACATGCCACCTCTTTAGAATACAAAGCAACTAAGCTTGGATCAAGAAACAAATTGATTTTCTATATATTTGAACAATGTGTATGTTTTACATTTTTCCTTGGGCAAGGACTTGCTTGGAACCGTTTATGTTGCACTTCTGATGAATTGTATTGGTGCATTTGGAGCAACACTAAACTGATTTTTGGGTTAGTATGTTCATATTTGCTTTTGTTCTAACTTCTGTAGAATTTGGCTCGGTGGCAAGTGCTTTAGATGCCAAACGTGTTGCGTTGCTTCCAAAATGGAATCGTAAGCATATGTACAACATGGTGCAAGGCTGGATGACATACTGATGAGGGTTTCAGAATACTTTTTAAAATATTAGTTTATTCATGACATGGGGGCATCATTGACAATTGAGTCATAGAATGATACAGTGTTATAACATGTCCTACAGCCAAACTTGCCCACACCGGCCAACATGTCCCAGCTACACCAGTCCCACCTGCCTGCGTTTGGCCCGTATCCCTCCAAACCTGTCCTATCCATGTACCTGTCTAACTGTTTCTTAAATGTTGGGATAGTTCCAGCCTCAACAACCTCATCTGGCAGCTTGTTCCATACACCCACCACACTTTGTGTGAAAAAGAAACCCCATTGATTCCTATTAAATCTTTTCCCCTTCACCTTCAATCAATGGCCTCTTGTCCTCCATTTGCCTACTCTGGGCAAGATACAATGCCAAGAGTTATTGTCAGTTGATTGCAGCCACAATTACAATCTTTAGAAGGCATATGGCCAGGTGCGTGGATCAGAGAAGCATAAAGGATTGTATGTTTAATGCTGGAAAATGGGGTTAGCATAGTTTGGCATCAAGGTTAGTGCGGAGAAGGTGGGATGAAAGGGCTTACTTCAGTGCTGTCTGATTCTGTTTCTATAAAAAATTTACACTTGGACCAAGTGTGTAGAAAGGAACTGTATTTGCTGGTTTAAACCAAAGGTAGACACAAAAAGCTGAAGTAACTCAGCATCTCTGGAGTAAAGGAACAGGGACGTTTCGGGCCGAGACCCTTCTTCAGACTTACTCGACCTGAATCGTCACCTGTTCCTTTTCTCCAGAGATGCTGTCTGACCAGTTGAGTTACTCTGTCTTTTTGTGTCTATCACTTGGACCAAACTGGGTAAGGAACTGCAAATTTACTTCCTTGGAGTACATAATTGAACCGAAACATGTTAATAAGATTAAACGAGAACTTACCAGTTTGAAGTTTGATCTTTATTTTATGAGGAGTTACGATGAGCGATTACGTGAAGAATCCTGCCAGCCCGCATGTGCGTCAATCTTCAAAGCAGCAGTGTGAAATCACAGGTAACAATAATTGAAGTAACATAGTAAGACCAGAAACTTAGAATTACCAGATGTAACAATGTTACAAAATTTTGAGATTTTAAAAATCAAGTCTGCAATTTATCCCAACAGATAAAGCATAAAAAGAAGTTTAATTTGACACCTAATTCACTTTCATATCTTCAGTATTATAAAAGTTATGGCCATTTTCATACTCGGAAATTAGCAACTTATTTCCTATTGCTTTTCTATTGACTTAACACAAAAGTTGTGATCGAGGACAGTCAAAAGCCCATAACTTTCTTAAAAATTAAGAGAATTAAAATAAATTTTCAGTTATTATAGATTGAATTCTGAAAACAAATATATTGGGTACACAAAAAGCTGGAGAAAACTCAGCGGGTGCAGCAGCATCTAAATATAGGCGACGTGTTCGGGTCGAGAAGACAATCTTACTTGGATGCCCTGAAATTAAAGCATATAATTAGTTAGTTACCCAATTGCAGCTGATTACAAAATTCAATTACTAGATCCAAACATCTATCCATTTCTTAAGAAAAAATTAAAAATAACATTTTTTTAAAGCCTAAGTGTCCAATTAACATTCACACAATAATTCATAATATAACATGATTTTTCAAATCTAATTGTCATTAATTTATAGGCCAAATTGAAGGAATTTAGTGTTTAATGCCTGCAGATTAATGGCCATTTAAAATCAGCTTGCGAGTGGGATTTTCTGGAACGCGATGGATTGGAATGTTGCGATTGCGGTGAATTTAAACCCCATATCGGCAGGAAAAATTCTGCCAGTTCATATGGGGAATAAATCATCGTTTCGCAACATAAAATGTTGATTAAGGTCATCTAAAAAAGCAGGTTTATATGTAAAAATAAACAGCTTTCACTTACCTGTCCCCTACGTAAAATCCGTCCCCGTTGTCGGCGTTCACGGCATTAGGAGCTAATTTTTATTTTACTCCAGCGCTGAAATAGTCGGGCTATTTTTTTTTAAATTAACTTACCGGCAGTCGGAACAAATCTCTAGAAATAGCTCGCACTCCGAGAAAATAAAGCTCCGGATGGCTTTGGAAAACCGCATTTCCAAAAATTCCGAAACCGCATTTCGCGCACACGGCCAGTAACAGAACTGCAGCACCGCTAAAGGTACGTTTTATAACATACCTACCAGATGACCTTTGTGATATGAGGCTTGGGAGCGGTGGGCACGTAATCGCTCATCGTAACTCATAAAATAAATATCAAACTTCAAACTGGTAACTTCTCGTTTAATCTTACTATTTTACTTCGGAGTCACGCGAGTGATTCCGTGAAGAGTTCAAAGCTTCTGTGATTTCATGCCATAGATACGAATCTAGGCATCTCACTGCATCGACTGACCCAGGATTAGTGAATAATGAACAATGCACTGAACCATGGCATTGATTTGAACATGTGAATGGTTTATTTAACAAAGAAAAAACAATAGCTACCCCTCTCTCCCAGTAGGACACTATGAAACAGAACCTAAAATAGACTGTGCGAATACCCCCGGTCCAGTAAGCGGCTTGTTATTGAATCTTTGAAAAGTCAGTTCATTTGACCATCCTGCGGCCACCAGGATGTGGTCGAGAGGGACGTCCATTGCCCTCGCTGCTGACGTTGATGCCGCCCTGGTGGAGTGAGATTTTAAATTGTCAGTGTCCACTCCTGCACAAACCAGAACCTGTTTCAGCCATCTTGAAATGGTCTGTACTGACACTTTCTTGTGCGGCTTTTTGTGGCTGATAAATAATGCTGATTCTGAGCCTCTGAGGCTCTTGGTGACCTTAATATAATGTTGCAGGTGCGAGACTACACACAATCGTAAATCCGTGGGGTATGCCGAAAAAGTAACCTTGAACCCTGACACCCCTGGTCTGCTCTGTTTAATTAAATCATAAATGTAAAACGTAACGTTATTCCCAGATGACACCACCCTGTCCAGTTGCAGCTTCTGCAACGTCTGGACCCGTTGCGCTGAAACCAGCGCCATTAGCATGACCACCTTTAGGGTGATTTTGGGCAAAGACAGAGATGTGGCTGGAGCCCACTGATGAAGCAGCGCGAGTACCACGCTCGCATCCCAGATTTCAGAGTACCTGGGCCTGGAGGGATTGGAATTAAAAATACCCTTCATAAACCGGGTATTAAAGGGTGAGATCCAACAGAATGTTGTTCCGACCCCAACCATAAATAAGATAACAGGGCACTTCTGCCACTATTGATGGCGCTATAGCTCAACCCTTCATAAAAATATAGTGTTGACAGAAACTCTAGCACATCTGAGATGCGTGCCGTGTGATATATTATATTCCCCCGTAAAAAGAACACCTCCCATTTCCTGACATGAGCGATGTACTGTTTTTTGGTACTAACCCTCCAGGCCCAGTGATCACATCCACGGTACGATCGGATAGTCCAAGCCCCAGGTATGGTCTCCTTAGAATCTGCAAATCAATAGATCAATACGCTCATATAATGGATGTTGTTCCCCAGTTACAGGGTGCACCAGTAGATTACTACATTTCGGGACAGTCATAAATGGCTGTGTTATTATTCCCAAAACAAGTGGGAACCATGGCTGAGAAGGTACCACCAACACTCCTGAGGCGGAGTCCTGCTTGATTTTGAGCGTGCACCCACTAATGAGGGAAAATAGGGGAAATGCATATAAAAACATTCCACCCCAGTGTAGCGAGAATGCATCTACCACTACTGCCCCTGGGTCTGGTTCCCATGAAGCATACTTTGTAAATGGTGATTGAGTCTGGATGCAAACAAATCGATATCTGGCATCCCATACCGGGCAACAATATCATTAAATACATCATGATTCAACATCCATTCTGTGTTGTCATTGAATTTGTGTGACCTGGTGTCCGCCACCATGTTGAATCTACCTGGTAGGTAGATAGCTGAAATCCAAATGTTTCTTGTAATACACCAGTGCCAAATAAGATTAGCCAATCTATCACAAGATTCCGACTTGATTCTACCCATGTAATTAACATACTCCACTGGCGTAGTGTTGTCAATCTGAAGCTGGACATGCACGTGATGCATACTGGTACAATAAGCCTTAAGACCATAGAATGCTCCCAACTTATCTAAATAATTAATCCCATATGATTGAAGAATAAATGCCTCATGCTTATTCCATCTGCCTCCACAGCTAGAGATGGTATCAGTACCACCCCACCCTAGGGCACTAACATTAGTGTGTAAAACAACTGAAGGCTTCTCAATCAGAACTTTACCGGAGAAATTCGAAATGTTCAATATCCACCACTGCACTTCAGCAATGGCTTCAGCTGGTAATTGCATGGGCCTGTTAAAATGACCTGCATTTATCCCGAGTGCCTGCTCCTTTGCGCGTCAAGCTGGCCACCTGTCTAATTGAAGGTTGCTGCTCCACCATTAGCTTGTTACAGCCTTCAATTAAGTCTAATCTCTTGCCCCTGGGCAGATTCAGACATGTGAGTTGATTTAATAGTGCATCCCAAATAATCAATCTCTAACTGGTATCAATTTGGATTTAACTGGATGGATGAGGAACCCCAATCTCTCAAACATGAGTTTAACAGCTGAAACAGGTAATTCAGCTGCTTCCCGAGTCTCCCCTATGATTAAGATATCATCCAAATAAGCCATTATAATATGACTCTGAGCCCATAGTAGCCCCAATACTGGTTTTAACAGTTTTGGAAATAGTCTAGAGGTCGAGGTTAACCCATTAGGCAATGCTTTAAATTGTCATAATTGCCTCATCCAGCTAAACTTCAAATATCTCCGATGATCCTTATGAACAGGCACTGAATAATATGCATCTTTAAGGTCTATACATTGCATATAACATCCTCTGGAAATCAGTTGTTTGGCAGTAACAAAGGTTTCCATTTTGAAATGTTTATACTGCATAAAGGGATTAAGGCTTGTTAAGTCAAGGATGATTTGACATCCCCCATCCTTCTTTGGCCTAGGAAAAATATTAGACACGAATTGGTGAGATTGGTGAACCGTCTTCTCAATTACCCCTATTTTCTATAATTATTTTTATCCTCTGAAGCCTCATTTCATGAGCTCGGATACCTACGCCCTCGTTACCCCAGATGGCGTGGTTAACTGCCGGCACTTTGAGCGGGACACAGTTGGCAGGGGTCACATATTTTATGAATGTTTCCTCCATAGTATGCTCTTGAAGCTGGTGTGAGGCCAGGTAATTAATACTTGCGGTCAACTCTTCACCCAGAGGTTCCCCTGTTTCTGTGGGAATAGCAAATCTTGCTGCCAGGAATGGCACCTCGGCTCGTGCCTTTCATCCCCTGGGGTAAGCTCCACGGCTATACCCACGGACTCGGCGTCTTGGTGGAGACACAAATAAAATCCTGACACGCTCGGAGGGGAACCCTCCTGGGCCTGCAGACTTTTTGGTGGCTTTCCGCCCCAATGGAGCAGGCACAGTTCTCTCAGGCACCAAGTCTGCAGTCGCTGGTCGTACCGCCAGCGACCCGGTATGTGAGATAGGCGGCCGCCCGCTACCCGCACTCCTGCAGTCTTCCACAGCTACTCTCCCGGCGGCTCACCTTGACTTCACCTTCGACGCTCTCTCCACACTCGACCTTGTCTCCTGAAAGAAGAATTGCCAAGCACAGAAAGCGACCTCCGACTAAGTTTAACACTTACCTGAGGGTTTTTAAACTTACCGCTGGAAGAGCGGTGTACCTCCCAGCCGGTCGCTGCGGCATGCATCAGACGTAATGACGCGCATGCGGGCTGGCGCGATTCTTCACGGAATCACTCACGTGACTCCGAAGTAAAACATGTCACTGATACCATTGCTTAGATTGTCATTTAAAAAAAAAATCATATTCATTTAGTTAGGTGGAATATAAATTCTCCCAGTTGCCAAGGTGAGGTTAGAACTGATGTCCCTGCCTCACCGATCTGGACTGTGACGGCGAGATTCAAGAAATGACTAGAGCCAAAATGTCACCTATCCATTTTCTTCAGAGATGCTGCCTGACCCGTTGAGTCACTCCAACATTTTAGTGTCCATCTTTGGTATAAACCAGCATCTGCAGTTCCTTGTTATTCTCATAATTTACAGTTATATCAGTGTACACCCACTGTGGTCATGCTGGAAATAAATAGACTGGATCCAGTCATTTTCCATTGCCTGTTTGATGCCAGAACCATTATTTTGGAGCTCAATGCCATCAATGCCTTCTGTGGCCATTCAGATAATAATCTGACTTCCTGAGTAGCACAACTGCAGCATCTCGGGTTCAATCCTGTTCTCAGGCGCTAAGTGCATGGAGTTTCCACGCCCTTCTGCGAGAGCAGGACTTTCCTCGGGGAGGTTGACAAAAGTGCTGGAGAAACTAAGCGGGTGCAGCAGCATCTATGGAGCGAAGGAGATAGGCGACGTTTCGGGCCGAAACCCTTCTTCAGACTGATCAGCGGTAAAGTTTCTGCTTTACAGCAAATGCAGTGCCGGAGACCCGGGTTCGACCCCGACTATAGGTGCTGTCTGTACAGAGTTTGTACGTTCTCCCCGTGACCTGCATGGGTTTGCTCAGAGATCTTTGGTTTCCTTGGGCAGCTCTGATTAGTTTAATTTAGTGACACAGCACTGAAACAGGCCCTTCGGCCCACTGAGTCCGTCCCGCATATTAACACTATCCTACACACACTAGGGACAATTTTACATTTATACCAATCCAATTAACCTACGAACCCGTACCTCTTTGGAGTGTGGTAGGAAACCGAAGATCTTGGAGAAAACCCACGGAGTTCATGGGGAGAACGTACAAACTGCGTACAGACAGCACCCGCAGTCGGGATCGATCCCGGGCGTCCGGCGTTGAAAGGCAGCAACTCTCCCACTGCGCCACTGTACCGCCCTCCGTGCCGAAACCATCTAGTTTCTTCCCAGTTCACCAAAGATGTGCATTTGCCCACTCACTCGATCTGTCCAAATCAACACTGTAGCTTCTCTGCATTCACCTCAAGGCTTACCTTCACATTCAGCTTTGAGTTCATTGTTAATGTGGGGCCATACCTTTAATTCCCTCATAGAAATCATTCATGCATATTGTGAGTAGCTAGGGTCCCAGCTCTCAACCCTACGATCTCCTCTCACCACTGCCTGGTTATTCAATTTCTATCCACATCACTGCCTTAATTTGATTAGTACGGGTGTCTGGGGTTATGGGGGAGAAGGCAGGAGAATGGGGTTAGGAGGGAGAGATGATGGCGAAGTAGACTTAATGGGCCGAATGTCCTAATTCTGCTCCCATCACTTATGACCTTAATGCAATACATGTGCTTTAATTTTGCACATCTGACCTCTTTTGTGGGATCTTATCAAGGTTTTTTTCTGTATGCAAATATATTACATGCACCAGTTTTCCTTAACCTATTCTGTCAGTTACATCCTCATAGATTCCAGTAGATTTGTGAAACATGATTTCCCTTTTACAGATCCATGCCCAATCATGTCACTTAGTTTCTCTGGGTGCTCAGCTATTAGATATTTTATCATGTCTGGCAGCAGCTTCTCCTGAGATGCCGCCTGACCCAATAAGTTACTCCACCATTTTGTGTCTATCTTTGGTGTAAAACAGCATCTGCAGTTCCTCCCTGAAATCTCCAATACTGATGTTGGACAAATTCAGCGGTCACTGTGGCGCAGCGGTAGAGTTGCTGCCTTACAGCGAATGCGGCGCTAGAGACCCGGGTTCGATCCTGACTACGGGTGCTGTCTGAACAGAATTTGTATGTTCTCCCCGTGACCTGCGTTGGTTTTCTCCGAGTTCTTCGGTTTCCTCCCACACTCCAAAGATGTGCAGGTTTGTAGGTTAATTGGCTTGGTAAATGTAAAAATTGTCCCTAGTGTGTGTAGGATAGTGTTAATGTGCGGGGATCACTGGTCGGCGCGGACCCAGTGGGCTGAAGGGCCAGTTTCCATGCTGTGTCTCTAAACTAAACTAATAATCTACAATTTCCTGTATACTCTATGACTTTTTTTTTTAAAGATTGGGGTTACATCAGTTTCGATCCTTTGAAATGGTTCCAGTCTCTGAAAAAAACTTGTAAATAACCTCAAATGCATTCACTATTCCAGGACAACTTTCTTTAGTGTTCTGTGATGCAGACTTGTGTCGGATTTGCCTATATATTTTATCCTTCAATTTTCCTCAGGTCATTCTTCTACAAGTAGAGATTTCATTTTTTTCCCTTCCTCTTCCTAAATCCTGTTATCCCCAACTTTTCTGGGAAGTTATTTGTAATCTCCTATATTAAACCAGAACAGAGCGTGAATCTTGGGTACACACAAAATGCTGGAGTAACTCAGCGGGTGAGGCAGAGAAGGAATGGGCGTCGTTTTGGGTTGAGACTCTTCTTCAAACTGTTTCAGGTCAAGACCATTCTTGGTATGTCTACTTTGAAGAATTTCTCCTCAAGGTATGTCTAGTTTGAAGAAGTTCTCGTCAAGGTATATCTACTTTGAAGAAGTTCTCCTCAAGGTGTGAATCTCTGTATGTATTTATTTATTTAGCATCATTGAGCCACTTAGAATGGCAATAGGCTCCGGGAGGGGAGTGGCAAAGTCTAGGAACAGAGGTCATAGCCTCATTATTAAAGGACGTTCCTTTGGGAAGGAGATGAGGAGGAATTTCTTTAATCAGCGGGTGGTTAATCTGTGGAATTCATTGTCACAGAAGGCTGCGGAGGCCAAGTCAATGAATATATTTAAGGCAGAGATAGATAGATTCTTGATTAGTACAGGTGTCAGGGGTTACGGGGAGAAGGCAGGAGAATGGGTGTAGGAGGGAGAGATAGATCAGCCATGATTGAATGCCGGAGTAGACTTGATGGCCTAATTCTGCGTCTATCACTTATGAACATGGTCTTAGGATCTTTGACCCAACTTGTACACCCTGGCCAAATTACTTAATCAAGCTGGTCCCATTTGCTTGCACCTGGCTCTTATGCCTCCAAAACGTTCCTATCCATGTACTTGCCAAAGTGCTTTTTTAACATCATTGTTGCACCAACCTCTGCCACCTTTTGCAGTTCATTCCATGTATGCACGAACCTCTGTGTGAAAAAGTTGTCTCCCAGGTCCCTTTTCTCCTCCTCACCATAAACCTATGCCCTATATTTTTAGACTACCTGACTCTTTGGAAAAGACTGTAGCTTTTCACCTTTTCTATGCCTCTATGATTTTTTATATGGTTATACCCCTCAGCCTCGTCCGTTCTAGGGAATAAAACTCAGCTTTTATAGCTTCTCCTCGAAAACCTGCAGTCCCAGTGACGTCCTTGCTTAACTTTCTTGCACCCTTTCCAATTAGATGTCATGCTTCCTGTACGATACGATATGATACCATAGAGCTTTATTCATCCCCGGAGAGAAATTGGTCTGACGACAGCCATAACACACAAAATTAAAATTAAATTAAAAGTGAAAATGTGAACTGAAGCTGGGCGACCAGAACTGTGCATGACATTCTAAATGTGCCGACTAACTTATTGTAAAGCAAATATCTCAACTCCTGTATTTGATGCTCTGACCAATGAAAGGAAGCATGCCAATGGCTTAAAAAGGAACTGCAGATGCTCGAAAGGGTTTCGCCCCGAAACGTTGCCTATTTCCTTCGCTCCATAGATGCTGCCTCACCCGCTGAGTTTCTCCAGCATTTTTGTCTACCTATGCCGATGGCTTCTTTGCCACTCTGTCCACCTGCCTCACCACCTTCATGGAACGATTTACCTGTGGATAGACACAAAGCGATGAACTAACTCAGTGGGTCAGGCTGCATCTCTGGAGAAAATGACTTACTCGAGCACTTTCAGTCTGTCTTGGGTATGAACCAGATGCTGTCGCTATCTTCACTATTTACCGATGGAACTAGATATAACTTACTAACCACATCAATTACATTCACATCCAAACCGTGAATCTAAATAATGAAAAACATTGGATCTATCAATGTACAGATAGCCCACCCTGTCCATGCTAACCAAATTAACATATTGGGTTGGTCGCATCTGCCCACGTTTGTGCCCTAATCCCTCTAAATCCTTCCTCTATTTCTTACCTTCACGCCTATTTAATATCCAATTGGCTAGCTCGTCCTGGTCATTTAACCTTCCAGACCAGCCTACCATCTGCTACCTTGATAAAGGCTTTGGTAAAGACCATGCACAAAACAAGTATTGCTTTCCCCTCCTGAATCTTCACCGTGACCTCTTCAAAAAACTCAATCCAATTTGTGAAGTGCAATTTACTCCTGTCCTTCAGAATTTTAATTCCAATAATTTGTTCCCCATGGATGTTAGAGTCTTTGGCTGCCTTGTCCCTTCTTGAATAATGATGCAAAATTCGGCTTTGTCCTATCATCCGTTGTCCTATCATTCCCACAAAAAAAAAAAAATCCCCACATCGATCTCAGTGGTGCACCCCTATCAATACACCTGTAAAAATACCCATTCATGCTTTATCCCAATTTCCTGCCAGCCAGCTTATCTCCTATCCATGCCAAAAGATCACCTTTTTTATTCTCAACAATTTTTGCTGCGACACCTCATCAAATGATTTCTGAAATCATAGTGTACTAATTCCTCTTTTATACTTAAAGCAATTATTTAGTTTAGTTTACTTTAGTTTAGTTTGGAGAGTAAGCAGAAACAGGCCCTTTGGCCCACCGAGTCCGCACCGACCAGCACATTAACACTATCCTACACACACTCGGGACAATTTACACTTGCACTGTCAATAAGTGAAACCAAAGATCTCGGAGAAAACCCACGCAGGTCATGGGGAGAACATCCAAACTCCCTACAGACAGCACCCGTAGTCGGGATCGAACCT
Organism: Okamejei kenojei; assembly: GCA_035221665.1. Lineage (NCBI taxonomy): Eukaryota > Metazoa > Chordata > Chondrichthyes > Rajiformes > Rajidae > Okamejei > Okamejei kenojei. The sequence continues at coordinate 9,535,224 of CM069131.1, forward strand.
GGGTCTCCCCCGCTGCGCCACCGTGCCGCCCTAAAGAACACCAACAAATTAGACAAATCTGAATTCCCCATCACCAAACAATGTTGACGTATAGGCATCGTATAATCACGTATAGGAACAGGGAATTGCAAGATATGTTTTCACCAGTATAAGTAAGGGTTTGAAGAAGAATGATATATGATAATCCAACGCTTGCCACAGTTGTACAGGATGCAATTTCTGATTTTAATCACAAGATTTTAATCCTCTGAGCAGTGTGAACATGTGTATCAAATACCCACATGGCTTATCATTTGTGCAAACATTTTAATGGAAATATCTGCATGCATAAAGTAAAAATGTCCATTTATCACATACGCTGGGAGTTCTGTTTCAAATACTTTTGCAACTTTTAACTAGTGATGACTGCTGGCCTAATTTAAATGAAAGGACATTTAAGTACAGCATTTAGTCATCGGATTATCCCGTGGCATTTCTTCATTCAGTTAAACGTGTGTATCTTCTTGTCAGTTATCTCCTATTGCTCCTATAATTTCTATCCACAAGGTCAGACTGTTCGACTTTCTGATGTTCTTTTTTGCAAACTTCCTGATGGATGCACGTTGAGGAAAATGGCAACGTCCAAGGAACGAACCTGAGATTTTCTGTTTTGTGTGACTTTAGAACCATCTTTGCGACTGAGAAGAATCGTTCGGAGAGTTGAGCAAGTTGATTAGCCCCTCAAGATGCTGTTGTCAACTATAAATATGAAACAAAACTGCTTTTGTTAAATATACTCAGTGCTTGCAGTGCAACAAACTCTTAACTGTACAATGAAGGACTTTCAAGGCACTGAGAAAATGTATTCATATTCCCAAGTGTGAAGGAGAACATAAACCATTGGTGTCAAGTTTTTATTCTGAAGCCATTTCCTTCTGGGTTCCACAGATATTAAGTTGGCTTGGGTACCCCTCCATTGATACGTGGAAAAATAATGCTGCCGGACAATTGGAATCAGTTCGCCAAGGGTACTGTCTCCATATAAAGGCGCAGCGGTAGAGTTGCTGCCTTACAGCGCTTGCAGCACCAGAGACCCGCGTTCGATTCTGACTACGGGCACTGGAGTTTGTACGTTCTCCCCGTGACCTGCGTGGGTTTTCTCTGGCTGCTTCGGTTTCCCCCCCACACTCCAAAGGTGAGAAGGGAAAGGGTCAAAAGGGGGCCTAAGGGTCAACGTTTCCACAGAGAGGACGGTGGAAGGAGTTGAAGATGGTACTGTAATAGCATTTAAAAGACATTTGGATAAGTACATGGATGGAAAAGCTTTAGATGGATATGGACCAAATGCAGGCAAATGATACCAGCTTGGTTGACATGGCCGAATTGGGTGGCAGGGCAGTTTCCCTGCTGTATAACATTGTAATTCTATTACATCTGACCTACTCTTGAATAATGAGTGGCCTATTTACTGAACCATTGGGACTTCTGAACAATTAGAGCATTACCGATAACATGTTTGTGTTAGTTAAATAATTATAACTCAGGTTGCACAGTAAAATTAAAGGAAAGGATTTGTTCTTCACCCATGACTGATCATTCTCCTTATTTAATCAGAGCCTATGTATGAAAAGATATGAAAACGGGTGGCATGATGGCACAGCGATAGAGTTACTGCCTCACAGCACCAGAGACCCACGTTCGATCCTGACTACGGGCGCCGTCTGTGCGAAGTTTGTACGTTCTCCCCGTGACCCCCCGGTGTGGGTTTTCTCAGGGATCTCCAGTTTTCTCCCGCACTCCAAAGACGTACAGTTTTGCCGGCTAATTGGCTTGGTAAAATTGTAAATTGTCCCTCGTGTGTGTGTGTAGGACAGTGTTAACGGGCGGGGATCACCGGTCGGCGTGGGCCAAAGGGCCTGCTTCCACGCCGTATCTCTGAACTAAACAAAAAAAAATAACGTGATTGTTTTGTGAACAAGCATGGAACTTGATAATGGAAGGAACAAGCGGCACACATTAATCTCTGGTGCTATCATAATACGTTTTCTTTCACAGACCTGGAGGCACCATGCAAAGAGAGAATTTTTATTTTTGAATCCTGCAAGAACCTGCTGCAGGTTTCCCTTTCCAGCCGAGTAGGTATTCTAGACAGACTGGTGACCTCTGACAGATTCAGAGGTACGACCACATGTCCTCTGACTGGCTGACATCTAACAGTAATTCTCGTCACTTGGGGCCTGACGCATCCATTGAAAACTGTTAGACTGGTTTCTGTGAATATGCTTCTGTCCCATGATAATCCGTTTATGTAAACTAAATTATTCCACCTCCACAAAACCTGCGCTCACCTGACTACATCACCCCTCAAGAATGCCACTTTCTAAAGCTGCAAATTAACAATAAACACATTATTGGGCAACGATACTACGTGTTACTGCACACCAAACTACCACGTACTTTTCATCTTGTAAACTTATTGAAATTAATCCCCCTGCCTACGTGTTTCTCATTTTCTGCCCACCTACATTTAAATTATTATTCATATTGCAGCACTTGAGATTTTTACTCTGTAAATTTTGTTCTCTGAGATTCTCACATCTAGTATTCAACAGCTGCCCGAGAGCCTCAGTTCACAACATGCAGAAATGATTTTTTTAAAAAAAAACGCCTTGCGTTATGGAACTGAGTGTCAGAAACAGTCTGCCAGTTTTGACCAAATGGATGAACTGCCCTTGCCTGATATGACAGCTCTTGTAGAGAGATGGGAGCTAACTGCCACTTACTGGAATGACTGCTAATATTATTACAGCTTTTCTCCCCTGCAGCGAGTTTGTGGCTGTTTTATGTAGATTCCAAGGATCATATCTTCTGTGCTAACCTTTGCTACACTCTAACATAATGACACCTTTTGTTTTAAAGGAATTTAGTTTAACCGAGTGTGATTTCTTTTACTAAATACTTCCTTGATCGGTCATTCTGTTTGAAGAAAATAGGGCATCTTCCTGTAGTTCTTAACTGCTGCCTTAATATGTGTGTTTCTGAAATCAGATTCATTCAAGCAAAATGCACTGCCGCGCACTTTAAAGTTACAGATGGTTTAACAGGGGCAAGGCAGAGTCTTGCTGAGGAGACTGTCAAGAGCTTGAAGCCATTGCCAAATCCAAAGCTTCTTCCCCGATCTGCTTGATGGATTGGCAATCGTAGGTGAAAGTGCAAGCTTAATAATGAATAGGTACAGCTAAAGTAGACGGCGTCATGCACAGTTGTGCCTATGCTTTAGTTTACCTTGTTCTGGATGAACACACATGCGTGGTTTAATTCTGACTGCGTGTTTTGGGCTAGGTATTTCTAAATGCATGTTGTATGATCCCTCTCTGCCCTCTTCACAGATAAAGACGAATGTTCCAAAGACAATGGAGGCTGTCAACATGAGTGTGTCAATACAATAGGCAGTTATGTTTGTCAGTGCCGAAACGGATTTGTACTACATGAAAACAAACATGATTGCAAAGAAGGTATGTGTTGGTTCGGCTGCTTAGACAAATGCATTTATTCATTTGATAGATAAAGCACCAAGTGAATTGATGTAATATCTCAGGACATTAATTCTCAGCTGCCTTAAAGCACAGCATTGCAGCAGGAAATTTTGGGAACAGCCTGGGGATAAGGAAGAAGACATAGTGGTGTTTTATCAGATTTGATGGTCATTGTAATCAAATGTTAATACTGTTCTCCTCCCCGGATTTATTTGTGATATGCTCAGTATTTCCAGCATTTTGTTTTTATTTCAGATTTGCTTCAGAGGTTACGGGGAGAAGGCAGGAGACTGGGGTTAGGAGGGAGAGATCAGCCATGAGTGAATGGCGGAGTAGACTTGACCTAATTCCATGAATGGCCTAATTCTACTCCTATTCCTTGTGACCTTATTTACATCATCTGAATGGGCAGCCCACTTGTGCAGTTGGTAGAACTGCTGCCTCATAGCGCAAGAGACCCGGGTTTGTTCCTGTCCTCTCTGTGGATGCACCGTTTTCCTTCCACATCCTAAAGACGTGCAGTTTTGTCGGTTAAATGGCTTCTAAAAATGTCCCCAATGTGTAGGGAGTGGAAGCGAAAGTGGGATAACATAGAACTTGTGAGAACTCATTGATGATCGGGCTGTTTCCATGCTGTATCTTTCCATCAATCTACAATCAAGCAATATGCAGTTATTTTCTCCCTACAATCTACCATCTATCTACATTTCTTCCCACCCTGCCTCTTGCAAAGATGCTATTCCCATCTTAATTCCTTCATTTTCGCCGCATCGACCACCAATAGGAGGTTTTCCAATCAAGGGACATTTGGGATGTCCTCACATGTTAGTGAATGTGTTTTCCCCCCTTCTGTCATTGATGGGTCCCTCACACGCCACTCTTCTGTGTCCTGGAGTTCTGCTCTCGCTCCCCCTCTCTCCAAAAGCAATGACAGAGTTCCCTGATCCTCACCTTTCACCCCACCAGCCTCCGCGTCCAACACATCATGCTCCGACATTTCCACTAGTCACATCTTCCCATCTCCATCCCTCTTTCCACCTACGGGAGAATCCCTGTGGCTCCCTGCTTCTCTCATCCCTTGACACTTAAACCACCCCCTCTCCAGGTACCTTTCCCTACAACCACAGGAGATGCAGCACCTGCCCTTATACCTACCTCCTCCCTTGACTCCATCCAGAGACACCAGCAGTCCTTCCAGGTGAGACAGAGGTTCACTTGCACCTCCTCTAACTTCCAGCTGCATCCTGCGTTCCCGATATGGGTTCCTGTACAATGGTGAGACCAAGCCTAGATTCGCCGACCGTTTCGCTGAACTCTTGCGCTTGGCCTGCCAAGGCCTAACAGATATCCCGGCTCACACCTGTCTCTAGCTAACAGGCCGTCTATCAGGGAACTTCCTTGCCTGAGGTCACATGTTGCCGGCCCCAATTTATCCTGTTTTTTACTTCCTTCCAGTTTTTTCTACCCGACCCTCCCTACTGCATCCAGTCTGAAGAAAGGTCCCGAGCCAAAATGTCACCTATCCGTTTACTCCAGAGATGCCGCCGGACAGGCTGAGTTACTCCAGCATTTTGTGTCTAACTTCGGTGTAAACTAGCATCTACAGTTCCTTTTTATTACATGCAATTTATTTATTTTTTTCTCCAAAAATTGGAAGCGTTTATAGAAAGATAGAAACATAGAAAATAGGAGCAGGTGGAGGCCATTCTGCCCTTTGAGCCAGCACCACCATTCATTGTGATCATGGCTGATTGTCCCCAATCAATAACCCGTGGCTGCCTTCTCCCCATATCCCTTGATTCCACTAGCCCCTAGAGCTCTATCTAACTCTCTCTTAAATCCGTCCAGTGACTTGGCCTCCACTGCCCTCTGTGGCAGGGAATTCCACAAATTCACAACTCTGGGTGAAAACGTTTTTTCTCACCTCAGTCTTAAATGGCCTCCCCTTTATTCTAAGACTATGACCCCTGGTTCTGAACTCACCCAACATTGGGAATATTTTACCTGCATCTAGCTTGTCCAGTCCTTTTATAATTGTATATGTTTCTAGAAGATCCCCCCTCATCCTTCTAAATTCCAGTGAATACAAGTATCAGTTGCTTACATTGTGAATTGACTAATGTTTGTTCACAGTGAAATGAATTTATCCCTTTAACATTCTTGGTTAGTACGGGTGTCAGGAGTTATGGGGAGAAGGCAAGAGGGAGAGATAGAGCAGCCATGATTGAATGGCGGAGTAGACTTGATGGGCCAAATGGCCTAATTCTACTCCTATTAATTATGACCTGAGAACAGAAGTCATTTATTGATGGGCTTCCGGGGTTAAAAGCGCGTGTTCATTGAAATATCAGTTCTTAACCTCCTTTGTGGGATTTGTGAGGGACGTAGCACCTCAGGTTTGACAGACCGCATGAATGTCCTTCCGTGGATTGGTCCAAAATAATTTAGAAGCAAGTCCCTTTTTTTAACGCCTTACAAAGGTGTTGAACTGGATTTTTTAAAGAATTTTCTCTGGTTTTCTTATTAAAACACATGGACATTTAAATGTATGCAATTTGTATTGTTTTTTAGTTCAAATTCAGTTGGCCAACAGTAGTGATCATTTGTGTGCATTATTTTAACCACAATGGTCAGTGCCTTATCTCCATTCAATAAGAAATCGAGCCATTCTTGTGTGGCACGGTGGCGCACCTTACAGCGCTTGCAGCACCGGAGACCCGGGTTCGATCCCGTCTGTTAGGAGTTTGCACGTTCTCTCTGTGACCCAGTGGGTTTTCTCTGAGATCTTAGTTGCCTCGCACGCTCCAAAGATGTAACGGTTTGCAGGTTAATTGGCTTGATGCAAGTGTAAATTGTCCCTAGTGTGTGTAGGATACTGTTCATGTGTGGGGATCGCTGGTTGGTGTGGACTCGGTGGGCCGAAGGGCCTGTTTCCGCGCTGTATCTCTAAACTAAACTAAACTAAACTGGGAAACCAAATAGTTTAAATTGAGGCTAAAATCCAACCCTGGCATTCCCAAGCACTTATACATAATGCCTGAAAACGAATTGTTTAATTTGAAATAGGTCTTAGGAAGCCTCTCGATAGTCTTCTGATATGTGATGGGTAATTTTTTTTTGCTGCATGCTTCATCGCATCTGAACTAGGAAGATCTGTAACAGCTGGTAAACTGCGTGTAACACGCAGCTGAATTTCCACTGTGTTGTCCCAATGGATGGAGATTCCTGCTGGGACTGCAACATAGAAAATCAGTCATCACGCCAGCAGCAACAACATATTCCTGCCACATTTGCTCCCGAAAAGGACTGATCTGCCGAGGGATATATGAAGTTTGATGCATAGGATGTTTTCACATGTGCGAAACATGACTGGGCCGCAGATATTAAAGAATCACTAATATAAATAAAATAATGAATTCTTGAGATAATCATGTACTGGATAATACATGAGATAATATTGCCTATTGTCCATCAAACAAAATAAACATTTCCTTGCTGATATTCAAGGAACAGCTTTGCAGGCTTTTACTCTTGGATTTAAAATTCAGCAGATATTCTGGTGGCTTCTGCCACAAAGACAGCTGGAATATAATGGAGGGAAAATGCTGTAGTTCATCTAATAAATTGAATAGTCCATTTGGCTTACGTTAATCTTCTGCTGCTCATTAAAGCTTTGCTCCTGTGAATAGGCTCTGCCGTTATTATAGACAATAGACAATAGGTTTAGGAGTAGGCCATTCGGTCCCTTTGAGCCAGCACCGCCATTCAATGTGATCGTGGTTGATCATCCCCAATCAGTACCCCGTTCCTGCCTTCTCCCCATATCCCCTGACTCCACTATGTTTCAGAGCCCTATCTAGCTCTCTCTTGAAAGTATCCAGAGAACCGGCCTCCACCGCTCTCGGAGGCAGAGAATTCCACAGATTCACAACTCTGAGAAAAAGTGTTTCCTCGTCTCCATTCTAAATGGCTTACCCATTATTCTGAAACTGTGGCCCCTGGCTCTGGACTCCCCCAACATCGGGAACATGTTTTCTGCCTCTAGCGTGTCCAAACCCTTAATAATCTTATATGTTTCCGTAGTATACAATCCCAGCCGCTCTATTCTTTCAGCATATGACAGACCCGCCATCCCGGGAATTAACCTTGTAAACCTATGCTGCACTCCCTCAATAGCAAGAATGTCCTTCCTCAAATTAGGTGACCAAAACTGCACACGATACTCCAGGTGTGGTCTCACTAGCGCTCTGTACAACTGCAGAAGAACCTCTTTGCTCCTATACTCAACTCCTCTTGTTATAAAGGCCAACATGCCATTCGCTTTCTTCACTGCCTGCTGTACCTGCATGCTTACTTTCATTGACTGATGAACAAGGACCCCCAGATCCCATTGTACTTCCCTTTTTCCCAACTTGACACCATTTAAATAGGTAAACTGCCTTCCTGTTTTTGCTACCAAAGAGGGTAACCTCACATTTATCCACATTAATCTGCATCTGCTATGCATCTGCCCTCTCACCCAACCTGTCCAAGTCACCCTGCATTCTCGTAGCATTCTCCTCACAGTTCACACTGCCACCCAGCTTTGTGTCATCTGAAAATTTGCTAATGTTACATTGAATCTCTTCATCTAAATCATTGATGTATATTGTAAATAGCTGTGGTCCCAGCACCGAGCCTTGCGGTACCCCACTAGTCACTGCCTGCCATTCTGAAAGGGACCCGTTGACCCCTACTCTTTGTTTCCTGTCTGCCAACCACTTCTCTATCCATGTCAGCACTCTAACCCCAATACCATGTGCCCTAATTTTGCCCACAAATCTCCTATGTGGGACTTATCGAATGCTTTCTGAAAGTCCAGGTACACTACATCCACTGCTTATTGATCACATTACAGTGATTTGCTGGGACTCTGTTTTATGAGTACATTTATTTTGTTATTTATATGCAAAGTGTCTTGATTATAACACTGCTCTGCTGATGAACTAATTGGCGATGTTACTTTCTATCCCAGCGGAATGTGAACACAGGATTTACAGCGTCACTGGTCCCATCACAAGTCCCAATTGGCCTGATAAATATCCTAGTCGCAAAGAATGTACCTGGGAGATCTCTGCAACTCCAGGCCACAGAGTGAAGATTGTAAGTTTATGAATGGAAAATGTAATATCTTTTAATATGAGTGCTGGTTATCATATTATACTTCATGACTAAGCTAACCTTAAAAATGTAAATGCCCTGCCACAAAATATTTTCTCTCATTTTTCTGTAAAATTTGTAGATGATCCAATTGGTCCACTTGTAAATGACCCAATCAGATATTTTAGAAATTATGGAAAAATGTTAAATGTTTCTGTAATTTTTAAGATAACCAATTGGATCATCTACAAGGGTTACACAAAAAGCTGGAGAAACTCAGCAAGGGTTAACAGAATTGAGAAAATTAAATATTCAAGCCCAAAGGATGCAGACTCCCCAAGCGGAATATGAGGTGCTGTTCCTCCAACTTGCGGTTGCTCACTCTGGCCATGGAGGAGGCCCAGGACCGAGAGGTCGGATGTCGAATGGGAGGGGGAGTTGAAGTGCTGTGCCACCGGGAGGTCGGGTTGGTTTTTGCGGACCGAGCTGAGGTGTTTGGCGAAACGATCGCCAAGCCTCCGCTTGGTCTCACCGATATAGATCATCTGGCATCTGGAGCAGCGGATGCAGTAGATGAGGTTGGAGGAGGTGCAGGTAAACCTCTGTCGGACCTGGAAGGACTGCTTGGGTCCCTGACTGGAGTGGAGGGGGGAGGTGAAGGGACAAGTGTTGCATTTCTTGCGGTTGCAAGGGAAAGTGCCCGGTGAAGGGGTAGAGTGGGAGGGGAGGGAAGAATTGACAAGGGAGTTGCGGAGGGAGCGGGCTTTGCGGAAGGCAGACAGGGAGGGGGGGGAGATGGGAAGATGTGGCGGGTGGAGGGGTCACGTTGGAGGTGGCGAAACTGGCGGAGGACTATGTGTTGTATTTGCCGGCTAGTGGGGTGAAAGGTGAGGACCAGGGGGACTCTGCCCTGTTTGCGAGTGGGGGAATGGGGAGAGAGGGCATTGTTGCGGGGTATGGAGGAGACCCTGGTGCGAGCCTCATCAATAGTGGGGGAGGGGAATCCCCGTTCCCTGAAGATTGAGGCCTATTTGTGATGACCTGGTGTGGAACACCTCATCCTGGGAGCAGATGCGGCGTAGACGGAGGAATTGGGAATAGGGGATGGAGTCCTTACAGGAAGCAGGGTGGGAGGAAGAGTAGTCCAGGTAGCTGTGGGAGTCAATTGGTTTGTAGTGGATGTCGGTCAGGAGTGTATCACCTGCAATAGAGATGGTGAGGTCAAGGAATGGTAGGGAAATGTCGGAAATGGTCCAAGTGTATTTGAGTGCCGGATGGAAGTTGGTGGTGAAATGAATGAAGTCAGTCAGTTGTGTGTGGGTGTAGGAGGTGACACCAAAGCAGTCGTCGGTGTAACGGAGGTAGAGGTCGGGGATGGGGCCATGGTACGCCGAGATCAAGGATTGTACGACGTACCCAACAAAGAGGCAAGAGGCCAGAGTGAGCAACCCCGCAAGTTGGAGGAACAGCACCTCATATTTCGCTTGGGGAGTCTGCATCCTTTGGGCATGAACATTGAATTTTCTCAATTCTGTTAACCCTTGCTGTCTCCTCCCCTTCCCACCTCTCCCTCAGCCCTCGGGCCCTGGCATTCCCTCTATCTCTATCGGCCTCCCCCACCCTAGTCGCACCAGCTTCTCATTTTCACACCACAAACAGCTTACAATGGCTTGTTCCCTTTATCATCGATACTTTTTTGCATATCTTTCATTCATTGTTCTTTATCTCTCCACATCACCGTCTATATCTCTCGTTTCCCTGAATCCCTGACCAGTCTGAAGAAGGGTCTCGACCCGAAACGTCGCCTATCTCCTTCGCTCCTTAGATGCTGCTGCACCTGCTGAGTTTCTCCAGCTTTTTGTGTAACCCTCGATTCTCCAGCATCTGCAGTTCCTTCTTTAACACGGATCATCTACAAGGTTCACCATGAGGCAGAGGTTCACCTGCACCTCCTCCAACCTCAACTACTGCATCCGCTGTTCCAGGTGTCAACTGCTCTACATCGGTGAGACCAAGCGCAGGCTCGGCGATCATTTTGCTGAACACATCCGCTCAGTCCGTCTTGACCAAGCTCATCCCCCGGTGGCCCAGTACTTCAACTCCCCCTCCCATTCCCAATCTGATCTTTCTGTCCTGGGCCTCCTCCATTGTCAGAGTGAGGCCCAGCGCAAATTGGAGAAACATCACCTCATATTTAGCTGGGGTAGCTTACACCCCAGCAGTATGAACATTGACGTCTCTAACTTCAGGTTGCCCTTGCTTTCTCTGTCCTCCCCCTCCCCCTTCTCCTACTAGTCCCACTGTCTCCGTCCACTTTCTTTCTTTGTCCTCCCTCCCCTGACAACAGTCTGAAGAAGAAGGGCCTCGACCTGAAAGGTCGCCAATTCCTTCCCTCCATAGATGCTGCCTCACCCGTTCAGTTTCTCCAGCAATTTGTGTCTACCTTCGATTTTACCAGCATCTGCAGTTCTTTCTTAAACCATGAAAATAATGTGGTGTCTACTTATCATTCGAAAGTCACAGTCTAGTGATATCATTGACACTGCGACACAATGATTTGGGGGGCTGAGTGGTGCCACAAAATCGTCCGTCCAGCAATCGATCCTTAGCCCATGTCACCATTTGGCCAGCAGAAACAAAGTCAGCTCTTCAGAAATAACCTCTGTTAGAACTCCCCAAAGGCCCGTAAGGAGCCTCCGGGCCTCTTTAATCTAGGTCTTAGCCCTGATCCCTGATGCTGAGGAAGCTCCACCCCTCCCCTGGGTCTGCAGCTGTGGTCTCCTCTTGCCAAAGTACAACTCCCACACAGCAACCAGTTAATGGGTCTGGACACATTTCAAATGGACTCAGATGTAGAATTGCAGAGCAGATCAGCAGGGCCTCCAGACCCCAGAACATTTCAGATAAAACAGGCATCCCCACCTTGGATTAAGCTTAAAATCTATGTTTCCGTACGACTTGACTCAAAAGTGCTAGTTCACTTTCGCATTGCGAGATGCTACTGACCCTTTTGTGGCGATGAAATACAGCTGGGATGCGAACCACCAACTGGAAATGTCATCAATCTTCGCACCTCCTGTTCATTTTACTTAAACGTAGAAAGCACTAAACAGCGTCTTCACACTTAAAACAAAACAATTTAAAAAAAATTATGACTACAAGAAAGCTGAAGTCACATCAAGGGATTTGAAAGTTCTGTAAACTGCGGAAATACTCTGCTGGGCATTGAACGTACAAAGTGTTAAGCAGAAGCTACCCTCTCTCTAATGTCACAGACAGAAAGGAAGTTCCCACCCATCGCGAGCCTCACTGAAGCATCTGCAATCCACCAGCTTTTGATGGTGATGTTTCCCAGAGCAAAAACACTACCACAATGTGCAAAGAATTACTGAGAAATAAACTCATTGCATACAAATAGACAGATATTTGGTATTTGTCCAAAGCTGTACTTATCTGAACTCTATTTCCTTAATTTGAAAACAATCTTACGTGACTAGTGAAGGTTTGTTTCATAAGATCATAAGTGACAGGAGTACACATAGGCCATTCGATCCATCAAGTCTACTCCACCATTCAATCACCTGATCTATCTCTCCCTCCTAACCCCATTCTCCTGCCATCTACCCATAACCTCTGACACCTGATATAAATTCATGATACAAATTCCACTCACTACCTGTTTTGATTATCCATAAAATACAATAGCAGATTCCATTCTATGCAACTTTATGTTAACAATTGAATTTTTAAATGACGTTTACATACTTAAAGTAAATTCAGTAGATACTGTAGAGAAGTTGCTCTTCAAAGGCTCTTAATATATAGGACAAATCTATGGTGAATCTAGCTGGGTCCAATGGAATGAAACTCAATTTCTTTGTAGCAAATGATTCACAGTGTATTAATTCCATGTTGTATTTTACTGCTTTTTACATTTTATTGCATCTTTAATCTGTTCCTAAAGGGCCTGTCCCACTGCGGCGATCTAATTTGCGAGTTTAGAAGAGGTTGCTCTCGACTCATACTCGCAGCATGGTCGACACGAGGTCCTAGGAGGTCTTTGTAACTCTCCTTCATGCTCGAGATTAGTCCCCTCGTACTCAAGGCCTCATCTAGGTCGCGGTGTTGTTTTTCAACATGCTGAAAAATGCCTGCAAGTAAAAAAATGGTCACCATGGAAAAAAAATATATATTTTTTTAAACTCGTAGGTTTAGTCGAGGTAGGCCATAGTAGGTTGTAATGCTATCGTAGGTAGTTGAAGGCAATCGAAGACAATTGAAGGTAGTCGAAGGTAAAGCTTGTTGAGGAAAAAAAGGTAAGTAAACCGACCGGTAATGTTAAATGCCCGCTAAACTTTATTAAATGTTGTCCGGCTTCTTAAAAGTGTCCCCCCCCCCCCCTTTTCTCAAGTCTCCGTGCTCTCTAAAGGACTTTTTTTAGCCGTCTTTTACCTTCCTCTTCATCGAGGGTATGAATTTCAGACAGCGCTCCCCCGCTTTCCCTGGCCCCCGCGTGTGTGTGTCTGCGTGTGTGTGTCCGCGTGTGTGTGTCTGCGTGTGTATGTGTCCGCACATATGTGTGTGTGTCCACGTGTGTGTGTGTCCGCGTGTGTGTGTGTGTCTGCGTGTATGTCCGCGTGTGTGTCCGCGCGTGTGTGTGTGTCCGCGTGTGTGTGTGTGTCCGCGTGTGTGTGTCCGCGCGCCTGTGTGTGTGTGTTCGATCCGGCTCGCGGTTTCATCGCTGACGGTCGATCCAGCTCGAGGTTTTCCAGACGAGTGCCCTCGAGCTTGAAGGTCGAAGGTGAAGTTGCGTTCGTGGGACAGGCTCTTAATACTCTATATCACCATCCTTCAAAAATGTTTTTTTTTTTTCCGCATTGAACTACTTTGGGCAGTTTGTGTTAAAGAAATCTGCAAAGTTCACAGGTGCTTTATTTTCCAGATATCCCTTTCAAAGAATTTCCATCAGTCACATTTAGCCAGTTGCATTGTGTGCATTAGAGGCAGTCAATTGAAAAAGTGTCTGGTAAACATAAAGACAGAACTTGCTGACAGAGGAAAATAATTGCGCTTCATAAAGCTCCAAAGGGTAAAAAAATCAAGCAAAGCACATGCTTTATAGGGAGAGATGGAACGGGTGATGTTTTGGGTCGAGACCCTTCTTCAGACTAGTAGGGATAAGGGAGACAAGAGATATACACAGCGATGTAGAGAGATATATGAATGAAAGATATGCAAAAAAGTAACAATCAGCCAAGATTGAATTGCAGAGTAAACCAAATGGGCCGAATGGCCTAATTCTGCTCCTGTCACTTATGGCCAGATGACCAATTGGCTGACTTTTAACAGCAAGTTCTTAGCAGAAGTTTCACTGGAAGCTGGTCCTATTCAATGACTATTCCCAACCCAGTAGTGAGCTCAGATAGTGGGCTAGATTGCTCCCCGAGCTTAATTTTGCCTCACCGTGGAAGGGAAATTTGAGCAAACCCAGTCCGTTTTTTTAAATCTTTTGTATCAAAAACAAATGGCGCTGAAACCTTAAAGATAGACACACAATGTTGAACAAAATTCAGTGGGTCAGGCTACATCTCTGGAGATATGGAATAGGTGACGTTTCAAAACTCTCGTCAGAAAGAGGAAGAGGACGTCTTCAAAATAGGCATATCTTGAGAAGATGTTGCAATGGAAGAGATAAATTGTATCGGAAAGAATGCAGGTGCTGGCTGTATGAGTCTGAACAAAGATCTCGATCCAAGACGTCGCCTATTCCTTTTCTCCAGAGATGCTGCCTGTCCTGCTGAGTTACTCCAGAATGTTGTATCTATCTTCGGTGTAAGCCAGCATTTGTAGTTCCTTCCTACGAAAGGACCTGTCAGAAGTTCCTTTCATCTCCTGAGTGTTGAACGATTCTGAAACCTCCATCTTCTCCCAAATCCTTAAGCTGTGCTATCTTACCCTTAGACTTTAGAGTTTCTCTTGGTTTTCATCTTTTTCAAAATTAACTTTTTCCAGTAATGTGATATTTTCATGACCACATTGATTCCAATATTTTTATCATTGCCCTAACAATTCTGTACTGATGCACACATCATTTTACAGCTTTTGCTAACCTTTCCTTGTTCAACAGGTGATGGGAATCCTTCCACATTCTCATATATTTTGCCATTTCTTGTTTTAGAAACATAGGAACATAGAAAATAGATGCAGGAGTAGGCCATTCGGCCCTTCGAGCCAGAACCACCATTCAATGTGATCATGGCTGATCATCCAAAATCAGTACACCATTCCTGCTTTCTCCCCATATCCCTTGAATTCTTTAGCTCTAAGAGCTAAATCTAACTCTCTCATGAAAGCATCCAGTGAATAGTAAGATTAAATGAGAACTTACCAGTTTGAAGTTTGATCTTTATTTTATGAGTCGTCGAGTTGAGGGACTACGTGAAGAACCCCGTACAGCCGTTCGTGCGTCAATCTTCAAAGCAACTGTGTGAAATCGCAGATAATAATGACTGAAGTATAATGGTAAGATAACAAAGACTAGAACTACCAGATGAGATCTATGAGGGCTGGGAGCGGAGGGCACGTAGTCCCTCAACTCGACTCCTCATAAAATAAAGATCAAACTTCAAACTGGTAAGTTCTCATTCAATCTTACTATTTTACTTCGGAGTCACGTGAGTGACTATGTGAAGACTTCAAAGCTCTGTGATTTCATGCCGTGTGAAACGAGTATACACAACCACAGCTGCTTCATTGACAAATGAAGGGAAAACATTCATAATGCATACAGTCATAACATAGATGTAAAACATGTTGATGCTGTTTAAATGAAACAATAATATTTCCATCTCTCACCCAGATGGAAAATATAACCAGAACATAAATAGAGTTAACAAATACCCCATGTTCAGCAATGGGTCCTTATAGATATTTGGAGATTCTTTCTTTGGACCATGCTGCAGTCGTAACAATGCGACCCAGCGGAACATAAACCCCTTATTATTAAACCTTGACCCCTGGTTCTGGACACCCCCAACATGGAGAACATTTTTCCTGCATCCAGCCTGTCCAATCCCTTATGAATTTTATTTGATTCCATGAGATCCCCTCTCATCCTTTTAAATTCCAGTGAATACAAGCCCAGTTGACCCATTCTTTCATCATATGACAGTCCCACCATCCTAGGAACTAACCTGGTGAACCTACGCTGAGCTCCCTCAATAGCAAGAATGTCCCTCCTCAAATTAGGGAGACCAAAATTGCACACAATACTCCAGGTGTGGACTTACCAGGGCCCGGTACAATTGCTGTAGGACCTCCTTGCTCCAAAACTCAAATCCTCTCGCAATGAAGGCCAACATGCCATTAGCTTTTTTCACTGCCTGCTGTACCTGCATGCTTACATTTGTGCAGTTTCTTCAGCTTGCTCACCTTTCCATTGAACCAAAACAATGTGAAATCACCATATGGTCTAGAGTCATTTGAACAAAGGTTTTCTGGTTTGTTTCTTTAATGGTGATTTTGTTATTACCATTTCCTGCTCTAGTCCCCAGAATCTTGGCACTCACCTTACATTATTCAGCTGACATCTGGAGTGACAGAGGATGCCACATTGTCTAACGCTCTTTCACCATCTGCTTTCATATTAGGAGTTCCTTGGTTCATCAGTCCAATGGTATTTCCCAGTAACATCTGCTGCAAGTTCATTTGATGCACCCTTATTTGCCTTTTTATTGATTTCCATGTAGTTCTTTATTTCTCTGGTTGTCTGTTTGACCTCAGTCTGATCGTGTGACATGGTTTTGTAACTCAAAACTGGAAAAACTGAAGCATTAAGGCCGAGATAAAATTAAACTGCTACATTTAGTAATAACACTAGGCACGCAGAAAAAGAGAATATGAAAATGGTATGCAAATAGTCGCCCATATATAGGCGCCAACAAGGTTGCAAAGTGTCCCGCGCCAGATCTCCCTTTGTTCTCCCCCCCCCCCCCCCCCCCCCCCCCCACGGGGGTCCCCCCCCACGCCAGGTCCTCCATTGTTCCTTGCCTCTGCAGCGGCGTCCTCACTTCCACGTGTTCGTTCTCGTCCGTCAGTCGGCGCCATCATTGACCACCGCACCGACCTCTTACGCTGCTGGGTCCTCTCCGGATGCCTCCGTGGCGCTGACCCAAGCCCCAGCAGCGGGCTCCGCAGACCCAGGGGGCGTTGGCTGCGGGCTTTGTCGCCCTGCGAGGCTCCACATCTGGGCCGCGAGGCTCCACATCTGGCCCGCGATACTCCAGCCCGTGAGGCCCGGGATCGGGCCCGCGAGGCTCCAGCCATCGGCTTCTCAGCGGCCTTCTCGGAAGGCGTCGATGTGACATGATGAATGAGATTAGCTATGGTTTGTTGCAGAACAAACTGTAAATATTGGAGGTGTCCAATTTGAAAAAGGGTTTTCGTTTAAACATTTGATCAGAAAATTGCTCAGCTCTGCATGAGGTATTTTCTGCGAGGAATAGATTTGGGCAATATTTTTGACAACAATTTGAAAGCAATTATTTTTACTAATTTATTGATGATATGGAAAGCCTGTGATTTTTCATTCACATTGGAATATTTAATTTAAATATGATAGTTCTGGCAATCAGCAAGTGACAGCTGTGAAAATAATATACAAGGTGCATAATTATATATTAGACAATAGACAATAGGTGCAGGAGTAGGCCCTTCGAGCCAGCACCGCCATTCACTGTGATATTGCAGGATGTGACAGCATAGTCATAATCACAGAGTCATACAACATGGGAACAGGTCCTTCGGCCCAAATTGCCTACGCCTACCACCATGCCCCATCTACACTAGTCATACCTGCCTGTGTTTGGACCTTACCCTTCTAAACATCCTATCCACGTACGTCAAATATCTTTTAAATGGTGTGAAAGAACCTGCCTCAACCACATCCTCTGGCAGCTCGTTCCACATACCTACCACCCTTTGTGTAAAAACAAGCTCTGCAGAGTCCCATTAAATCTTCCCCCCTAACCAAAAACCTATGTTCTCTGGTACTTAATTTCCCTTACCCTATTCCTCTCATGATCTTCTACACGTCCATAAGATCACCCCTTATTTTCCTGCTCCCCAAGGAATAAAGTCCTAGCCTGCTTAATCTCTCCCTGTAGCTCAGGCCCTCAAGTTCTGGTAACATCCTTGTAAATCTTCACTGCACTTTTTCCAGCTTAACAACATTTTGACAACAGTGTGACCAAAATTCAACACTATATTCCTAACGTGGCCTCATCACATCTATCTACATCTGTTATTTACATAACCTCCCAACTTCTCTACTGTGTCTGATGAAGGCCAATGTGCCAAAAGCCTTCTTGACCACCCTATCTACCTGTGACATCACTGAAACAAGTGTAAATAGACTTGTTTGAGAAAATTCTCACAAGGATTCACATCAGGACAAGATGGAAAAGGAGAAAGTGCCCGCCCTTCCTTACAATGCCCACCTTCCCAATTTCCCATTGGTGCTTGGTTTGGGAACAGCTCCATTCAAGACGGCAATAAATTGCAGCGAATTGTGGACACAGCCCAGACCATCACACAAACCAACCTCCCTTCTATTGACCCCCTTTATACCTCAGGCTGCCTCGGCAAGGCCAGCAGCATAACAAAGGATGAGACGCACCCTGGCCATTCCCTCTTCTCCCCTCTCCCATCAGGCAAAAGGTATAGAAGTGTGAAAACGCACATTTCCAGATTCCGGGACAGTTTCTTCCCAGCTGTTATCAGGCAACTCAATCATCCCACCACAACCAGAGAGCAGTGCTGAACTACTATCTATCTCTTTGATGACCCTCGGACTGTCCTTGATCGGTCTGTGCTGGCTTTACCTTGCATTAAACATTATTCCCTTATCATGTATTGTCTTTCCGCTGACTGGTTAGCACGCAACAAAAGCTTTTCCCTGTACCTCGGTACACATGACAATAAACTAAACTGAAACTGAGGTTCAATGAAGACCATAGTTTAAATTGGGTTTTTTTTCTCCAGTTTTAAGCTCATCACTCATTTGAATGATAACTTAATTTCAATGATAACATAAATAGTAGCTCCTTGTACACATGTTGAACTTGCATCCATTGAACTAGGCCACTGGTTAATTAATATTGGTTAATTACTATTAACTATACCCCGCAACTCAGCCCTCGCTCCCCATCCCCCCCACTCGTATCAAGGGCAGAGTTCCCCTTGTCCTCACCTTCCACCCTACCAGCCGTCACATACAGCAGATAATCCTCCGACATTTTCGCCACTTCTAACGGGATCCCACCACTGGCCACATCTTCCCATCTCCTCCCCTTTCCGCAGAGACCGCTCCCTCTGTAACTCCCTGGTCAATTTGTCCCTTCCCACCCAAACCATCCCCTCCCCTGGTACTTTCACTTGCAAATGCAGTAAATGCTACCCTTGTCACTTTACCTCCCCCCTTGACTCCATCCAAGGACCCAAGCAGTCTTTCCAGGTGCGGCAGAGGTTCACCTGCACCTCCTCCAACCTCATCTATTGCATCCGCTGCTCTAGATGTCAGCTGCTCTACATCGGTGAGACCAAGCGTAGGCTTGGTGATTGCTTCGCCCAACACTTCAGCTCGGTTCGCAATAACCAACCTGATCTCCCGGTGGCTCAGCACTTCAACTCCCCCTCCCATTCCGAATCCGACCTTTCTGTCCTGGGCCTCCTCCATGGCCAGAGTGAGTCCCACCGTAAATTGGAGGAGCAGCACGTCATATTTTGCTTGGGTAGTTTACACCCCAGCAGTATGAAGATTGACTTCTCCAATTACAGGTAGTCCTTGCTTTCTCCCTCTTTCCCCTCCCTTTCCCAGCTCTCCCACAGCCCACTGTCTCCACCTCTTCCTTTCTTCTTCCAGACCCCACCACCCCCCACATCAGTCTGAAGAAGGGTCTCGCCCCGAAACGTCACCTTTCCTTCCCTCCATAGATGCTGCCTCACCCGCTGAGTTTCTCCAGCATTTTTATCTACCTTTGATTTTTCCAGAATCTGCAGTTCCTTCTTAAACACCCGCTAATCCAGGCATCATTGTGGCAAACTGAAGATAGACACAAAATGCTGGAGTAACTCAGCGGGACAGGCAGCATCTCTGGGGAGAAGGAATGGGTGACGTTTCGGGCCGAGACACTTCTTCAGACTGTGAGTCAGAGGAGGGGGGAGATACAGAGATAAGGAAGTGTCAGGTGTGAGAACGAGGCATCAAAGGGTGTGGAGATCAAGGAAAATGTAGAACAGATCATTGTTGTCCAGGATAATTTGATTTCTCAGGCACAGCCACGCAGGGAAATGAAGACAAAAGGAGCCCTTGTCCATTGTGGAGCCCATTTCACTTTCTGTCTATTTAACCGTGTGGCCTCACAGTGCCAGAGACCCAGGTTCGATCCTGACTACCGGTGCTGTTTGCTCGGAGTTTATTCGTTCTTCCTGTGACCGCGGCGGTTTTCTTCGGGTACTCTGGTTTTCTTCCATATTCCAAAGCGGTGCAGGTTTGTAGGCCAATTGGCTTCTGTTAATTGCCCCCCAGTGTATAGAATGTGAAAGTGAGATAGCGTACAGTTACAGGCGATCGCTGGTCGGTGCGGTTTCGGTGAGCTGAAGGGCCCGTTTTCACGCTTTATCGTTAAACTAAAATAAAACCAAATGAATGGGAAATCAGACAGTCACCTGCTGTGTTGCAGGCTCTGTCACTTTTTAACATACATAGAAACATAGAAAATAGGTGCAGGAAAGGGCCATTCGGCCCTTTGAGCCAGCACCGCCATTCATTGTGATAATAGACAATAGGTGCAGGAGTAGGCCATTTGGCCCTTCGACCCAGCACCGCCATTCAATGTGATCATGGCTGATCATCCCCAATCAGTACCCCGTTCCTGCCTTCTCCCCATATCCCCTGACTCCGCTATTTTTAAGAGCCCTCTCTAGCTCTCTCTTGAAAGCATCCAAAGAACCTGCCTCCTACCTCATGGATGATCGTCCCCAATCAATAACCCGTGCCTGCCTTCTCCCCATATCCCTTGATTCCACTAGCGGTTCCTAGAGCTCTATCTAACTCTCTCTTAAATCCATCCAGTGACTTGGCCTCCACTGCCCTCTGTGGCAGGGAATTCCACAACTTCACAACTCTCTGGGTGAAAACGATTTTTCTCACCGTAGTCTTAAATGGCCTCCCCTTTATTCTAAGTTTCCAAATGCCCAGCTGATCACTCAGTCTGTAAGAAGAGAAAACAACTATATCAGAGAGCATGTGTGTTTCAAATAGTCTTTTTTGAAAGCTGCTCATTTATTGCACAATTTGTGATTCAATCATGAAGATTAGAAATTAGGCCATTTTCGGATGCCAGTTATCAGAGTAAATAATTTGCAATGCTGAGGGTCTAAAATAAAATATTCTCTCATACACATCATATTTGAAGCAATTCATTTTGCATATACATTCAATAATTCAATCTTGAACTTGAATTATTTAGCTGCAGAGGATTTTCAAAGAGAGTTTATTAAATCTTACTATATAGGTCAAATGCTACAAAGCCTGCTAATAACCTTACTCATCTGTGATTACTGGCCAATTTTAGCTTTGTGAGCAGGTGAGTGAGCTGTGCAGAAAAGATTTGTTAAAACTACCTGTTGTCTGGCAATCATTTTGCACTTAAGGTCGACATAAAAAGCTGGAGTAACTCAGCGGGACAGCCAGGCAGCATCTCTGGAGAGAAGGAATGGGTGACCTGCATTTGCAGTTCTTTCCCAATCATTTGCACTTGATGTTTAGCATCTTAACTGAAAGTGTCTCTAAAGTGTCAACATAAATTGTATCTCTTATGTTATAATCAGAAACATAAAGGCCATTCACATTCAACTATTCTGAAGAAGGGTTTCAACCCAAAACGTTGCCTATTTCCTTCGCTCCAAAGATGCTGCCGCACCCACTGAGTTTCTCCGGCATTTTTGTCTACCTTCGATATTCCAGCATCTGCAGTTCCTACTTAAACATTCAAATTCAAATGTTAGGTAACTTTAAGATGGTGGCTGGTACATTGGCGGATAAAATAAAAGGTTTGTATGTAGACACAAATGATGGAATAACTCAGCGGGTGAGGCAGCATCTCTGGAGAGAATGAATGGGCAAGGTTATGGGTCGAGACCCTTCTTCAGACCAACTTACTCCTGAATTTAGTGTCTACCTTCGATATAAACCAGTATCTGCAGTTCTTTCTTACACAGAGGTTTGTATGTATTAGGCTATTTCTCTTTGAAGAGACAGACAGGTCATAGACTCACATGGCAAACAGAATGTTGTTTCTTTTATGATCTATCAAGTCTCGAGAATATTGTACAATAGATGCAAACTTAAATGATTGTTAACTATGTTTAAGAGGCATTTAAATGGACAAGTAGGCAAGGCATAAAAGAGCACCATCCTATTGCAAGCAAATGAGGTTAGTGAAGACAGGCAAAAAGATTGGCATGGTACTGGTTCTGTTTTTGTGCTGTGACTCTTTTGTGTTTTTGTGACTCTTTAATAGAACCATACATTTGTTTGACTCTCAAACGGATGTTACGGATCACAATGCCTGGACATTAACCTTCACGGTCGTCAACATAGATACTAAACCATGCACTGGACACCATGTTTGTGCCGGGGGGAAATATTTCACCGGTGTTTTCTTTTCCAGACTTTTAAAGAATTTGAGATCGAACAACACCAAGAAGTGTGCTTACGATCACCTGGAAGTGTTCGATGGGGAGACGGACAAGTTTGCGATCCTCGGCCGGTTCTGTGGGAGCATTATTCCAAATCCTGTCATCTCCACTGGAAGTAAAATGTTCGTTAGGTTTGTTTCAGATGCATCGGTACAAAGGAAAGGTTTCCAGGCGACTCACTCTACTGGTAAGTTTAGCGGGATGCTTATTTACAATGTCGACTTTCTCCAATAGGAATTGGTGATTGCTATTGTCATGTTATGTACCGAGGCAGGGTTTGAGCTAACCAGCTGAACCATATAGTATATAAGTACGATTGAGCTATACACAAGCACAACAGGTCATGTAAAGTGAAAGTTACCAGTGTGCAGAATATATTGTTACAGTTCATAGTGTTACAGTTACATAGAAAAAAGTACAAGGTCTCCAATGAGGTAGATTGGAAGATCAGGCCACGCTTTTGCAAATGGGAGGACCATTCGGTAAGGAAGAATTTGTTCCTGAATTTGCTGGTGCGTGCTTTCAAGTTTTTGTATCTTCTGGGACAGGAGGGAAAAGGGAATGACTGGTGTCAAAAAGGTCTGTTTATGTTCAAGAAGGAACTGAAGATGCTGGAAAATCGAAGGTAGTCAAAAGTGCTGGAGAAACTCAGCCGGTGTGGCAGCATCTATGGAGCGAAGGAAATAGGCAACGTTTCGGGCCGAAACCCTTCTTCAGCCTGAAGAAGTGTTTCGGCCTGAATCGTTGCCTATTTTTTGCCAGGTCTTTGTTTATGTTGCTTTCCCAAAGCATTGTGTGGTGTAAATGAAGTTGGAGGGGGGGGGGGGGGGGGGGGGGGGGGGGGGGAGGGAAGTTGGGGTGGCTGAGAGGCTGATCCGTGTGATTGACTGGTCCACATCCACAACTCTCTACAATCTTTTTATGGTCTCGGGCAGATCTGTGGCCAAACCAACTTACAATGCATCCCCATAGGATGCATTCTACAATCCATCTGTAGAGTTGGTAACAGTTGCTATTGAAGAAATGGTTTGTTGACCACATCCTTCCGACCCTGATGCTTGTTCACGGTTTTCATTCCGTGGCTTTCACCTCCAACAATGCAGAGCTCCCCCAGGCTCCATGTTGGGATGTACCCTGAAGGGCACGTTGAAAAGAGGTCCTATCTGAATGTTCATGTGTTCCTATGTGATAGGAGCACACTTAGGCCATTTGGCCCATCTAGTCTACTCCGCCATTTAATCATGGCTGGTCTATCTCTTTCTCTCTCGCTTAAGTGCATTCTCCTGCCTTCTCCCCATAACCCCTGACACCCGTACTAATCAACAATCTATCTATCTCTGCCTTAAAAAATATCCATTGACTTGACCTCCACAGCCTTCTGTGGCAAAGAATTCCACAGATGCACCACCCTCTGACGAAATAAATTCCTCCTCATCTCCTTTCTAAAGGCACGTCCTTTAATTCTGAGGCTATGACTGCTAATCCTAGACTCTCCCATCAATGGAAACGTCCTCTCCACATCGACTCTATCTAAGCCTTTCACTATTCTTTTAAGACAGAACTGCAGATGCTGGTAAAATCGAAGGTAGACACAAAATGCTGGAGTAAACTCAGCGGGTGAGGCAGCATCTCTGGAGAGAAGGAATTGGCGAGACCCTTCTTCTCGACCCAAAATGTCGCCATTTCCTTCTCTCCATAGACGCTTTCACTATTCTGTATCCAGCTTGGTTGAACTTGCTGCCAGTCCTTTACTGGAAGATTTTGCCTCATTTTCTTCTTACCAGCTGTACCTTTCCAGGATGGACTGCCAGCTTATGACGATCAACCTTTACTCTTCCTAAGCCTGACATCCTTGCTCCTTGACTAAGCCCGTCTTTAACGATCTTTAACTTTCTTCCAACGAGAGTACCACCAATAAACCAAACATTGTGGTTTAAACACGCCATTGACCCACTTCGAAAGAAAGCCCACACTGTTTCAGGACTCCTAAAAACAGCAGAAGTTTAAATATTTACAGTGGCCAGCAGAATGACACAGCTGGGAGAAGCTGCTTCATAGCTCCTGGGACGAGGGTTCAATCCTGACCTCTGATGCAGTCTGCTTGGAGGTCGCACATTCTCTCTTTCTCTCTGGGCACAAGCAGTTCCACCAGGATGTTTGCAGCATCCCTCAGCGTTGGTTGGTAGCTTAAAGCCCCTGTCCCACTTAGGAGACCTAAACAGCAACCTCTGGTGACCTTGCCCGCCACCCAAGGTTTCCATGAGGTCACCAGAGGTTTTGGTCACTCTCCCTAATGGTCGAAAGTGGTTTCCGCGTGATCGAGGCTTCATCTAGGTTGCTGCTATTTTTTCATCATGATTAAAACCGGCCTTGACTAAAAATAGGTCGCTGTTTTAAAAATTGATATTTTTTTAGTCGCAGGTCTAGTCGAAGCCGGTTTCCTTCACAGTCGAGGAAGGTTTTCAACATGTGCGTGGGAGGTGGTAGGAGGTTGCAGGTCACCTCGACCTTGATTTTGTTTTTTTTTGGGGTGGCGGGCAAGGTCACCAGAGGTTGCTGTTTAGGTCTCCTAAGTGGGACAGGGGCTTAACGTGCAGCCACTGTAAGTGGCCCTTGGTGTGTCGGTGAATGGGGGATTCTGGGGATAAAATAGCTCGCAGGGCCAATTAGTGAGGAAATGAGATTTCTTCAACCCGGGTCTCCAGCGTTGTGAGGCAGCAACTCTACCGCTGCGCCACTGTGCCACTATTGTGGAGAAGTGCCCTGCAGCATTCCCGCACGCTACTCTATGCAAGGCACAATACGTTCACACTTTGTTTGTGCTCTTCCAATAAATCTAATGAAGACTACTAGTTTCATTTAGAATTGCAGCGCAGAAACAGACAATTTTCACTTATATCAAGCCAATTAATCTAAAAAACCTGTACGTCTTTGGAGGTTGGAGGAAACTCTCAGAAAAAAAGATCTGTCACTGGAAATTTTTGAACATGTTGAAAATCCAGCGGAGACCAGAAAGACGCTGCGACTCTTTGGGCGACTGAGGAGACGACGCACGACCATACAGGCGACACCCCGGTGACCGTGTGAAGATCTCAGAAAAAAAACCCACGCAGGTCTCTGGAAGAACGTACAAACTCCGTACAGAAAAGCACCCATAGTCTGTATTGAACCCGGGTCTCTGGCGCTGTAAGATCTACTCCCCCATTCAATCATGGCTGATCTATCTCTCCCTCCTAACCCCATTCTCCTGCCTTCTCCCCGTAACCCCTGACACCTGTAGTAATCAAGAATCTATCTATCTCTGCCTTAAAAATATCCACTGACTTGGCCCCCACAGCCTTATGTGGCAAAGAATTCCACAGATTCACCACCCTCTGACTAAAGAAACTCCTCCTCATCTCCTTCCTAAGGAGCCGCAACTATAGTTGTATTCAGGTTTTGCACATGTGAATGGATCAAGAACTGTAATGCCCCTGTCCCACTTAGGCTATTTTTTAGGCGACCACAGGTGACTAGACTGTCGCCACATGGTCACCCGGGTGTCGTCTGTATGGTCGTAAGTTGTCTCCTCAGTCGCCCAAAGATTCGTAATCTTTTTCTTGTCGCCACTGGATTTTGAAATGTTCAAAACCTTTTGGCGACAGTGTGTTTGACGCCAATGATTGTAGCTAAACTTCTCCTGACGTGGGTGCTATCGTAGGTTGTTGCCAGGATGACGTAGGTTGTCGCCGGTGCTGACGTCGGTGAATTCCATTGGCGACTACCTACGTCTACCTACGTCAACCGGCGACAGAATTGTCTTACCTTGTCATAGCTTGTCGCGGGTGGACGTAGATTGTCGTAGGTGGACGTCCTAATGGGTCGCCGGTTGTCGGTAGCTTGCCGCAGCTTGACACAGACTAGATGGTAGGTTGTAGTAGACATTGTCGTAGATATTGTCGTAGGGGGTCCAATTGCTAGTTTTTCGGTGACCTGCTACAACTATGACAGTCGCCGGCAGTAATCGCAAAAATCGCCTAAGTGGGACAGGCCCGTAAGAATGTCATTGCTCTGATGCCTGATTTGCTTCAGAGCAGCTGAATGTTAGCATAGTAGGTACATTATTGGATGACTAATAATTAGGAATTGAGCTCAAATCTCACAATAGAATATTTATATCAGCTAATTATATAAACTGACTATAGAACTGGTGAACTTGAAGCTATTGAATCATATTGGAAAAGAGCCATCCAGTTCACTGATGTTGTCCTGTGAAAGAGATCTGCTGAAAGAGATGGATGACATGTGATTCCAGACCTATGAACGGTGCCCATGAACAGTAAAGCCCCTGTCCCACTTGGGAAACCTGAACGGAAACCTCTGGAGACCTTGCGCCCCACCCAAGGTTTACGTGAGGTTCCCGGAGGTTCTGGTCACTCTCCCTAATGGTGGAAAGTGGTTTCCGCGTAGTCGAGGCTTCTTCTATGTTCCTACGATTATTTCAACAATTTCAAAACAGGCCTCGACTAAAACTAGGTTGCCGTTTGTCGAAGCCAGTGGAGTGGGGTCGCCATTTACTTACAGGCAGTCGAAGGCAATCTCCTTTGCTGACCGGCCATTTCGATTGGCTCATTGGAGTTTTCAGCAAAGATCATATAGGACCTTTGTTTTTCAGGACCTAGAAGATCTGCTTGAAGGTAAAATGCCCGCTAACTTTATTAAAACTGTCTCCACTCCTTCTCTGCCCCCCTTTCTCTCCCCCTTTCTCTCCCCTTCTCTCCCCCTTTCTCTCCCCCTTTCTCTCCCCCTTTCTCTCCCCCTTTCTCTCCCCCTTCCTCTCCCCTTCTCTCCTCCTTCTCTCCCCCTTCTCTCCCTTTCTCTCTCCCCTTCTCGCTCCCCTTCTCGCGCCCCTTCTCTCTCTCCTTCTCTCTCCCCTTCACTCCCCTTCTTTCCCCCTCTCTCCCTCCCCCCGCGCTCTCTAAAGGACTTACTGTGCTCTGCGTCAGCCGTTTACCTTCCTCTTCATCGCGCAGACAGCGCTCCTCCGCTGTCCCTGTCCCCCACCTTCGCGATGTGTGTGTGTGTGTGGTCGGTAGCATCTTTTGTAGGATCTTTGGTCAGTAGATGCAGCTCAAGCTTCGGTCGAGGCTTTCCTGGCGAGTGACCAAAACCTCTGGCGACTCATGGAAACCTTGGGTGGGGCGCAAGGTCACCAGAGGTTTCCGTTCAGGTTTCCTAAGTGGGACAGGGGCTTAACTACTCACAAGCCACTCAATTCAAACGCAAATCGGATTGCTGAAGCAATATTGCTTTTACTCTAACACAGAGTGTCTGAGGAACTCAGCTGGTCATGCAGCATCCTTGTAGGGAATTGACAGGCAACATTTTGGTATGTGATCCTTCTTTAGAATGATGAAGGAGAGTCACAACCAAAACCTGGTCCGTTTCCCTCCACAGGTTCTGCCTGACCCACTGTTCCAGCACTGTATGTTTTGCTCGTTATTCTAGTATCTGCAGTTCTTTGTATCTCCACCTTGGTTTACTAAAAGAACTGTCCCACTTTGACTATTTTTCAGGCGACTGCAGGCGACTAGGCTGTCGGCACACGGTCACCGGGGTGTTGTCGCCTGTACGGTCGTGAGTCGTCTCCTCAGTCGCCCAAAGAGTCGCAGCGTCTTTCTGGTCGCCGCTGGATTTTCAACGTGTTCGAAAAATTTCCAGTGACAGTGGGTTGACGCCAATGAGCGTAGCTTGACTTCTCTTGACGTAGGTGCTGTCGTAGGTTGTGGCCAGGTGACGTTGGTTGTCGCCGGTGCGGACTTTGGTGAATTCCATTGCCGACTACCTATGCCAACCTCCGTCAATCGGCGACTGAATTGTCTTCAGTTGTCGCCGCCAGGGTCGTAGCTTGTCGCGGGTGGACGTAACTTGAATTCGGATATCGTAGCTTGTCGCCTGCGTGGTCGTAGGTTGTCGTAGGTGTGGTTGTAGGCGGACGTCCTAATGGGTCGCTGGTTATCAGTAGCTTGCCGGTAGCTTGATGTCGACTAGGTGGTAGGTTGTTGTAGCTTGTCGTAGGGGGGTGTGGGGGGGGGGGGGTCCAGACGCAGTTTTTTCGGCGACCTGCTACGACTGTGACAGTCGCCTAAAAAAATCGCCTAAGTGGGACAGGCCCTTTTACGCTGGTCATATTCCATAAACAAGGGTGACACGATGACGCAGTGGTAAAGCTACTGCCTGTCAGAGCCAGAGGCCCCGGTTCGATCCTGACTTCGGGTGCTGTCTGTACGGAGTCTGTATGTTTCCCCTGTGACCGGGTGGGTTTAGTGACCCGAGTGTGTACAAGGATAGTGTTGATGTGCGGGGATCCCTGGTCGGTGCGGACTCAGGCCTGTTTCCGCGCTGTATCTCTAAACTAAACTAAACTAAATCGCTAACAAAATCCATTGAAAGACATTATGTCACTGAGGTGAGTGTCACAGTGCACACAGTGTTATGTTGCCTGCATTAGGTCAGGATCTCAGTTGGTTTGATCACCAGCTCAACTTGTGTGGGCGGCTGGCAATGTGGGGCATGAGATCAGTTGGATGCCCAATGGTGCCCGGGGCTGGCTAAATTGCCTGCCCTGGTCATCAGAGATACATTCTCCGAGACCTGTGGCCGGGCAGAGAATCCACCCTTGCGCAGCGGTAGAGTTGCCACCTTACATCGCCGGAGACTCGGGTTCGATACCGGCTACGGGTGCTGTCTGTACGGAGTTTGCACTTTCTCCCTGTGACCTGCGTGGGTTTTCTCCGAGATCTTTGGCTTCATCCCACACTCCAAAGACGTACAGGTTTGTAGGGTAATTGGCGTGGTAAATGTAAAAATTGTCCCTAGTGTGTTTGGATCGTGTCAATATGCGGGGATCACTGGTCGGTACTGACCCAGTGGGCCGAAGGGCCTGTTTCCGCGCTGTATCACTAAATTAAAACTAAAATAAACCTCCCCCAGGACACAGGTCATCCTCTGGCCACCACCAAATAGTCCCCTAAGATAGACACAAAATGCTGGAGTAACTCTGTGTGCCAGGCAGCATCTCTGGATAGAAGGAGGGGGCGACGTTTCGGGTCAAGACCCTTCCTCAGACTGAATCGTCTCCTGTTGTGCTGCAGGCTTCCTGTTGAATGCCAGAATAACCCAGAGTGGTTAAAGGGGGGACACCGAGGGTGGGAGAAATTCACGGGAGAGTTGGTGAATGGGTGGTGTAAACGGACTTCCTTAGACCAGGCATGATCCTTTGGAAGCTGTTCACCTGAACAGCTTATTGATGCATCACAGCAATGAATGTGATCAGGAAATACTGGGAGCACTAAATGGCGTCAAGTTGGGAAAAGAGGAAGTACAACGGGATCTGGGGGTCCTTGTTCATCGGTCTATGAAAGTAAGCATGCAGGTACAGCAGGCAGTGAAGAAAGCGAATGGCATGTTGGCCTTTATAACAAGAGGAATCGAGTATAGGATCAAAGAGGTCCTTCTGCAGTTGTACAGAGCCCTAATGAGACCACACCTGGAGTATTGTGTGTAGTTTTGGTCCCCTAATTTGAGGAAAGACATTCTTGCTCTTGGGGGAGTGCAGCATAGGTTTACAAGGTTAATTCCCGGGATGGCGATACTGTCATACGCTGAGAGAATGGAGCAGCTAGGCTTGTACACTCTAGGCTTGTACATTCAGTTTAGAAGGATGAGTGGGTATCTCATTGAAACATATAAGATTGTTAAGGGTTTGGACACGCTAAAGGTAGGAAACATGTTCCCGATGTTGGGGGAGTCCAGAACCAGGGGCCACAGTTTAAGAATAAGGAGGAAGCCATTTAGAACGGAGACGAGGAAACGCTTTTTCTCACAGAGAGTGGTGAGTCTGTAGAATTCTCTTCCTCAGGGAGCGGTGGAGGCTGGTTCACTGGATGCTTTCAAGAGAGAGCTAGATAGGGCTCTTAAAAATAGCGGAGTCAGGGGATATGGGCAGGAACGGGGTACTGATTGGGGATGATCATCCATGACCATGTTGAATGACGGTGCTGGCTCGAAGGACCAAATGGCCTACTCCTGCACCTATTGTCTACTGTCTATTGTCTATTGTATCAGGCAGTGACCGTGATAGAAAAACAGTTAACATCCCAGTTTGAAGACCGGTGGTCAAACTGGGAAAGGGAGATTTTTAGAAAATGTGATTGTAAGTTCGACAGTAGGTGGCAGAAGGGATTTTATTTTTAAAGCATCACTATTATTTTGATTTATGTTGATTTTCGTGGGCAGTGGGCAGGTGCTATAGACCTGCACGGGAAGGCAGACGCTCCCGCGCCCACGAGGCTCGGACAGATGGGGCTCGTCAGCCTGGGAAGGCAGTCCATCGAGGAGAGGGGAAACTCTGATTTAAAACCCCCACTGCCTTGTGGCCATATCCAGTCATGGAAAAGGCTGCTGGAGTAAACCTCAAGAAAATCCGGAGTCGGAGCCCCTACGGCAGTTCGTCGTTGTCTACAACCTCGCTCTGGCAGCTCCTGCGACGGCGCTGGTGCCAAACTGTAACGGCCCTGCTGTTCCTTTGGAGGCTTGCATCCGACCACACATCACCTGCAAACTAGGATGCATCACCCATGGTCAGTCATGACCGAGGGGGGCCTACTATTATTTTGATTTTCATTGAATTTAATAATTTTGTCTCAGGGGCTACAATCTGACCTGAATGGACATGTGGACCAAGCTTCCAAAAATGGTTTGAAAAATGTTACGTGGAAAATTGATAGTGTTCTAAATTTTAAATGTTATTTGACATGAGATAACAGCAGTCCTGAAGCATATCTTATTCCAGATGAATCCTTTTTTATTCCAAAGCCTTGGAAATATTCAAGTTGTACCCATTTTTATTTCCTTTCATTAATTTTGCTCATCCAATTGTGGTCTCATGGCGCAATGATACAGGAGTCATTCGTGGGATTATTCTCAGCTTTACAGATCTATGTGTTTATTAGTTATTTTTATATGTAAGAAATCTAAACCTGTGTGAGCCTTTGCAGGAAGTCAGAATGTAAAATGTTGGGGACTCCCAGTTGATAGGACATTTTGTGGATGAAGAGTGTCAGTGCGCAACTCGCAGGCATCTTGTGTGGCGAGGAAGTGCTGATGCCAGTTTAAACCGAAGACAGACACAGATGGCTGGAGTAACGCAGTGGGTTAGGCAGCATCTCTGGAGAAAATGAACGGGTGACGTTTCGGGTTGAGAAGAAGGGCTCTGACCCGATTCCTTTTCTCCTGAAATGCTGCCTGACCCGCTGAGTTACTCCAGCCTTTTTTGTCTATCACAAGCATCTTCATGGTTAACCATTGTGAAGAGTCAGAGTTCCATCTTGTGACAGAAGTGGGTTTTTTCTGTCTATCACATTTGATTAAGTCACAGATTGTAACAAGCAAATCCATATAACGTGTCTTATTATATTACATTGATATTACATTTATATTACATTCTCGATATTACCAAGCCCTTCTAGAAGGGTATGACTCTCTTCATTGCAATATAGAGGACAAGCTCTGTCCTCTGTATATAGAAGTTCGGAGGTCATGTTGCAGTTGTATCAGACATTGGTGAGACTGCATTTACTGTAGAGTATTTTCAGTTCTGAGCACCATGTTATAGGAAAGATATTGTCAAGCTTGAAAGGGATCAGAGAAGATTTACGAGGATGTTGCGTGAGCTATAGGGAGAGGTTCAATAGGCTGTGTCTCTATTCCTTGGAGCGCAGGAGGATGAGGGCCGATCTTATAGAGGTGTATAAAATCTTGAGAGGACTAAATAAGGTAGGTGCACAGGGTCTCTTGCCCAGAGTAGGGGAATCGAGGATCAGAGAACATAGGTTCAAGGTGAAGGGAAAAAGATTTAATAGGAATCTGAGGGATAACGTTTCTCACACAAAGGGTGGTGTGTGTATGGAACAAGCTGCCAGAGGAGTTAGTTGAGCCTGGGACTATTCCAACATTTAAGAAACAGTTAGACAGGTACATGGATTTGGAGGAATATGGACCAACCGCAGGCAATTGGGGCTAGTGTAGCTGGGATATGTTGGCCGGTGTGGGCAAGTTGTGCAGAAGGACCTGTTCCCACACTGTATCACTCTATGACACTATGCTAAGGTCTATGCTCTATCCGTTTTGCATGGATGCATTAAGTTGTCAGGTTCTCAAGCTTAATTTACTTTATTAGGTAGTAGTCGATTTGCAAAGTGAAAATAATGGATTAGCTGACAGGAAAGTAGTGGTAAATGGATTCAGGCATAGGCAAACGTGGAGTCACGAGAATCAATGGCCGTGTGGATCAATGGATTCATGCCACAGTGAGATGATGTCTGTCGATCTATCAGCTGGTGTGCATCAGTGTGTTGAACTGTACTCCGGTCAGAGTCAGTGTCTGTGAGACCCACACGCCAGTGAGCGTCCAGGTCTGTGGAGAGTCAGTGTACGTGAGACCAGATCCCCAGCGGAGAGTTGATGATTGTCCTTCTCCTGCTTTTTATGGTTCATTTGGATCTTACAGTTCCGGTGTTCTTATTCTTGTGTCGATGTAATCAGTAATAGGAGTAGAATTAGGCCATTCGGCCCATCAAGTATACTCTGCCATTCAATCATGGCTGATCTATCTCTCCCTCCTAACCCCATTCTCCTGCCTTCGCCCCATAACCGCTGACACCCGTACTAATCAAGAATCTATCTATCTCTACCTCAAGTGTCTGTGGCCCAGTTGATGGCAGGAACATTGCCAGGCCTACCGTCTGGCCCTGCCTAAACGTACCAAATAGTGAAAGGCTTGGATAGAGTGGATGTGGCGAGGATGTTTGCACTAGCGGGAGAGTCTAGGACTAGTCACAGCATCAGAAATATAGGACGTTCTTTTAGGAAGGGGATGAGGAGGAATTTCTTTAGTCAGAGGGTGGTGAATCTGTGGGATTCTTTGCCACAGAAGATTGTGGAGGGCAAGCCAGTGGATATTTTTAAGGCAGAGATGGATAGATTCTTGCCCAGAGTAGGGGAATCGAGGACCAGAGGATATAGGTTCAAAGTGAAGGGGAAAGGATTTACAGAAATCTGAGGTAATTTTAGAGTAAATATGCCAATTAGAATAATTACGAGGCCAAAATGGGAAGAAAGGTCTTGACTGTTGGTGTTTGGCACATCATAGCTTAATGGCATCGGTTCAGCGCATTTACCTTTTGTAATATTCCATGTGTCCATTACATATCCATTACACATACATTTACAGTTCCATTACACATATTGTTAAAGCCCTGTCCCACGGTACGAGTTCATTCCAAGAGTTCTCCCGAGTTTGCCCTGATTCGAACTCGGAGATTTACGGTAATGGCCGCTCGTCGGTACTCGGGGCTCTCGTGGACATTTTTCAACATGTTGAAAAATCTTCACGAGTCTTCCCGTGCTTACCTGCCGTTAGGGAGCCTTCCCGAATACCTGCCGTTAGCGCTAAGAGACGTCCCCGAGCTCCGACGTACCCGCTACGTTCATTCTCCGTGCTTACCACGAGTTTGATATTTTTTAATCTCGGGAGAGCTCTTGGAATAAACTCGTACCGTGGGACAGGGCTATAAGAGTAACTGTGTTAGGATTTTTACTGAAAGTCCTATTTCGTTTTTATCTTTTATTTAAGAATTTCAATATGAAAGATGACATTCTATTTCTAGATAAGTGCTGCAGTTAAGACATGAGGATTACAGCACCCTCTACTGTTCCGGGCAGATACAACATTGACATAAAAAGTATATTGTATGTTAAAGGTGTACCTCATTATGAAATAGATTGGTTGATATCCATCTCTGGACTGCAGTCTGTGACAGTTCCCATTTCTCTGGCCCTCACCACTGCTCATTCTGTTCTATTTGTGATCATTGGCAGTTTGCGATCATTTTCATTTATCATTTTCTATTAATTTCTGAATAACTTTTCCAGAAGGCCGTTGCCCTCGAGTTCACTAGTGCACCAATCCAGTCACCAAGCAGATGAAATGTACTCTGCGGTTGATGCCGGTAACTTTTAGTTTTAGATTAGTTTTAGAGATACAGCGCGGAAATAAGCCCTTTGGACCACAGAGTCCATGCCGACCAGCGATCCCTGCACATTAACACTATCCTATACACACTAGGGACAATTTATACTTATACCAAACCAATTGACCTTCAAACCTGTATGTCTTTGGAGTGTGGGAAGAAACCGAAGATCTCGGAGAAAACCCACACGGTCACAGGGAGAACGTACAAACACCCGTAGTCAGGATCGAACCTGGGTCTCCGGCGCTGCAAGCGCTGTAAGGCAGCAACTCTACCGCTGCGCCACCGTGACTGCCCTAACTGTTGGTGTAACTATTGTTCACCCAGTGATGGTAAAAGTAGACGGTTGGAGCATTTTGCCCCATTTGGCCTTGGAGATGAGAATTGGCAGGGCAGTTATTGAGCGATTTCTTGTGGAAGTTTGCAAGTGCGTAGGTCAGTTGAAGGAAGGATCATATGGTCCATAGGGAATGCATTTGGTTCAATCATGGCTCGAGACACGGTGGCGCAGTGGTAGAGTTGCTGCCTAACAACGCCAGAGACCCGGGTTCGATCCTCACTGCGGGTGCTGTCTGTACGGAGTTTGTATGTTCTCCCCGTGACCGCGTGGATTTTCCCCGGGTGCTCCGGTTTCCTCCCACCTTCTAAAGGAGTACTGGTTTGTAGGTTAAATGGCTTCGGTAAAATTGTAAATTGTCCCGAGCGTGTAGGATAGTACTAGTGTTTGGGAATCGCTGGTTGGCGCAGACTTGGTGGGCTGAAGGGCCTGTTACCACGCTGTATATCTCTAAACTAAACTAAACTAAACTGAATGCTGATCTGAATTTAACTCCAATTATCTGCAATGACTTCATAATCACATAACACTCATCCTATACAGAAGTCTATTAAGCTCACTTCTCAGATTTTCAATGGAGATAGCCTCGGTAAATCTTGCTTCATTGAATTGAATTGAATTGAAAGACAAGGCATGGAAACAGGCCCTTCGGCCCACCGAGTCCATGCTGACCATTGATCAGCTGTTCATACTAGTTCTATGTTATCCCACTCTATCATCCACTCCGCTAGACACAAGGGGCTATTTACAGTGGCCAATTAATCTACATATCCACACATGCTTAGTATATGGGAGGTAATTGGAGTTCCCGGAAAAAACCCACGTGATTACAGGAGAATGTGCAAACTCCATACAGACGGCACCTAGATCAGGATCGAACCTGGGTCTCTGGCGCTGAGAGGCAACAGCTCCACCACCACTGTCCCGTCCCATTTCTAGAAACTGGACTTCCCCCTTTCTGGAATGAAGGATCCAGATTCAAGCTATCCTGATATCTCCCTAAATAATCCAGCTTGAATCTTGCTTTGCCCTCTCTGGCTCTAAAAGCTCATCAGAGGAAACAATTTCTACTTCCCCAATCCAACCCCTTAGACTTCTTGAAAACTTCACTTGGATTACTCTTTAATAGAACATAGGAACAGTACCGCACAGGAACAGTCCATTCTGCCCATAATGTCTGTGCCGAACCCTAGGCCAAATTCAACATCTTATCTGCCCGCTCATGATCCAAATCCCTCGATTCTCTGCATATCCGTGTCCCCTCTTAACTACCACTGTTGTACCTGGCATCACTATCATCCCTGGCAGCGTATTCCAGCAACTTTCCACCCTCTGTGTAAAATAATCTGCCTGCACATCTTCTTTAAACTTTGCCCCCTTGTCTGGATCAGATTTGCCCCATAGCGTCACCTTAAAGCTATGCCTTCTAATCTTTGATATTTCCTATACTTTGTAAGGCAGTACAAAAGATGTTATGCTCCCAGGCTTTGCTATTTAACCTACGGTGATCCCATTTCACATCTAGTGAACAAGTGCTACAACTCCTTCCACTGACTCTGATGTTCTCTTCCAGTTTGAGAATCTTCATCAGAAATTTCCGAATTCTGGTGACGAGTCTTTAGACTGAAACACTTGGACGTCCTAATCCACGTGTTTAGAAGACCCTAGACGACGAGTTGAACAAAATGTCAAGGTTGTGTTGACCAGCCGAAGTAAAAGACGTCCGATTACTATGTCTACGACCTCCTACGACCCCCCTCGACCTCAGTCCTCCACACCAAAGACCAACTACGCCTAGCTACAAGTGGAAAATGATCGCATGATAAAATGATGTCATGTTTGCTTATTTTTCTCGGGCCAATTACCGACCTACGACTACCGACGACGATCTACGACTACCTACGACCTACCTACGAGTAAAAAGTATCAATTTTTTCCATGCCGACCTTTTTTTTACTCAAGGCCATTTTTCATCAGGCTGGAAAAAATGCCGCAACCTACTTGAGTCCACGAGTACGCGGAGACCACTCACGAGCATGAGGAAGAGTTACGAAGACTCCCACGACCTTCTGGCGGCCACGCTGCGAGTATGAGTCAAGGGCAAACTCGGCAGAGGTCACCAATTAGGTCGTGAAAGTCGGGCAGGGGCTTTACTCTGTTTCTCTTTCCTCGGGTGCTGCCTAACGTGTGTTCCCAGCATTTTCTGGGGGTTTTTATTTCAGATTTTCAGCATCTGCAATTTGATTTTTTTTTCTTTTCACAATGCAGTAATGTTTAGTTTAGAAAGTTCCAGTCTGACTTCCTGTGTCAGCCACAGCACGAAATGCCATCCAGATATGATGGGCTGTGTATTTATTTTAACTAAGTGCAACTATGTTAAGTTGAAATTCCGACCATTTTCTGGCATCGTAAGAAATAGATGTTGTGGTGATTGGTGCCTATGGATCTGTAAACCATTACAGCAAAGTATCTTTCAGGAGGGCTTAACTATTTTATTAGGGGGGATATTGCCTGACAAAATTGGAAATGGAAGCAAGGTTGGGGTGTCCCAGCACTTGATGCCAAAGTTATAAATTTACTATCAGATTCAGAATGCTAAAACTGTCAGTTCAGAACAGATAGATTTTTGGTTAGTACCGGCGTCAGAGGTTATGGGGATATGGCTGGAGAATGGGGTTCGGGGGGAAGAGATAGATCAAGCATGATTGAATGGCAGAGTGGACTTGATGGGCCGAATGGCCTATTTCTACTGTCACTTACGACCTTATGATGACCTTCACTCAGGGCAGACCAACTTGTTCAGATCTCTTTTACAAAATATTCAGGCAAGTGCATGGATAGGATAGGTTTAGTGGGATATGGGCCAAACGCAGGCAAGTGTAGGGACTAGTGTAGATGGGACACGTTGGTCTGTGTGGGCAAGTTGGGCCGATGGGGCATTTTTCCACCTTGTATAACTCTGACTTGATTAGTACAGGTGTCAAGGGTTATGGGGAGAAGGCAGGAGAGGAGGAAGAGATAGATCAGCCATGATTGAATGGCGGAGCTGACATGATGGGCCGAATGGCCTAATTTTGCAACTATCATTTATGAATTTATGAATTCTGCTGTACCTGAGACCTCATTAACTTCAGTGAGCATTGTAGCTTGTGGATAAGGAGAAAAATAAGTTCCTTTTTTTTCAATTATTTAAGTTTAGTTTCACGTTTTTCTATTTTATACATATAACAATTTTTAGATCATATGAGGAGTGTAAATAATAGTTTCATTTTTAAATATCGGTGCGTATTTTTAGTTTAGCTAAGAGATACAGCGCGGAAACAGGCCCTTCAGCCCACCGAGTCCGCACGACCAGCGATCCCCGCACAATAACACTGTCCTGCACACACTAGGAGCCATGGGCGGAAATCCTGGGGCGGGGGAGGGGGGAAGGGATGTCGCGTTCCCCCCATGCTTTGAGAGGTGGGGGACAATTCCCCCCATGTTTTGTAATCCGGACTTTATCAGACGCTTTCTAAGGGCTGAATTGGCCCGTTGGCGGGGCCTTTCAGCGCCCAGCGCGGCTTAAAATAAAACTGCTACTGAGGCAATCGAGGCTCCCAATGTTGAAGCCCCCGGCGGCCGATGAAAGACCCCGTGAACCGGTCGATTCAAGCCCCATGATTCGGGGCGGACGAAGCTGCTGTTGCTGGAGTTCGGAGTCGGTCACCAACCAGGTCCGCTCCCGATGTTACCGTCCAACTAAATGTAACACGGCCGAATCCTCGGGTGTGTGCGCATGCGCACGCTCGGCCGCCGAGGAATTTGTGTCCTCCCCATGTTTCGATAGCGATTTCCGTGCCTGCTAGGGACAATTTACATACACCAAGCCAATTAACCTACAAACCTGTATATCTTTGGAGTGTTGGATGAAACCGAAGATCTCTGAGAAAACCCACGGTCACGGGGAGAACTCGGGTCTCCGGCGCTGCAAGCGCCGTAAGGCAGCAACTCTGCCGCTGCGTCTCCGTGGCTGCCCTAATTAGAGACGGAGGTATTAGCGGGGTTTGAAAACCCTTAAATGACAGTCAACAAAGTGCAGTGCAGGACGTTGCTGGTTCCGAATCTGTCAGGGGCATTTGTGTTAGAGGTTTGGAAGTGCACCACTGGAGGCTTTGTTGAGGTTCGGATCATTGACACGCTGGGCCAGCATGGGAATGCCACAGGCACCAGTCGCCTTCAACCTATATTGTCATGTCATACATGCAGAAAATACCCTGGTGAAAATTGATAGCAGCTGAGGGTGTCTTTTCATGTGCATTACATTTAGTTGGACGAGATCCAAGGCAATATATCCATTATTATGAAAACTCAATATTTTTATTACTGGTTTATTACCAAGGCAGCTTTCAAAACGATACGCATTTATGGGCCAATTATATTAGACGGTTTGCATTAAGTCAAATTATGGGTTTAGTTTATGTAGAAAACTCCTCCAGGGATATTCAGTCCGTAGGCATAGAATCAACTCTGTAAATCCCACATCCCTTTCAAAGCAACAAAAGCCATTTAAAAAAGATTGCAGATTGTTTTTGATTTCCCTCGAGACTTCTTTTAAAGAAATTTCATGCTATCATCGAGTGGCTAGAAAGTTAACCGGGAGGTTTAGTTTAGTTTACAGATTCAGCGCAGAAACAGGCCCTTCGGCCCACTGTGTCCGCACCGACCAGCGATCCCCGCACATTAACACAAGCCTACTCACACTAGGGACAATTTACACTTGCACCAAGTATAACAAACCCAAGCCAGTTAACTTACAAAGCTGCACGTCTTTGTAGTGTGGGAGGAAACCGAGGATCTCGGAGAAAACCCACGCAGGTCACGGGGAGAAGGTACGAACTCCGTACCAACAGCACCCGTAGTCGGGATCGAACCTGGGTCTCGGGCCCTGCGAGCGCTGTAAGGCAGCAACTACCGCTGCGCCACCGTGAAAGAGGTCGATGCCTCTATCACGACAAATCATTTAAACATGTTCAAGTATTCTGGTTGCTTGGCAGCAAGAAACAGGGCGGCCAGCATTACGTGGTTGATCTGCTGCTCCTTCAACACTGACAGAAACAATTGCCATTGGCGACCAACTTGATGTCTTCACTGAAGTTTCATCAACCCGCAGCGTTACCTCTGTCTCGCTCTTCACAGATGTCGTTTGACCTGTCGATTATTTCCATTATGTTTCTGTTTTTACTTCACCGCTGTCAATTGGAGTCAAATCTAGACTGCAAAAATGCACAATTTCGCAAACTATCAGTACCACAAAAAACCTCACCCAACTGATTATTTTTAACGGAGCACATGGAAGCGAAATGTTAACCTTTCCTGTTGTGGCTGCTGTCTTGAAACAAAAAGATGTGTTTCTGCAAAATCTGGATTCTTGCTGAGCGAGAAATCTCAATGTTGGAGATTGACTTCCAAAACACAGCTGGGCTACCCTCTAAATCACATTGAGAGGAATTGTCAGCTAACAGCTGGTTTCTATTACCTTACCTTTATCGTGCTTCTGTCCGGCAGCCTTTCCCCTCTCTGGTTTTATTTGAATTATGCGAAATTCGCAAAGAGCACACAGCTTATTGCAGTTACCAGCCAACAAATTGGATACGGTTAACGGAGAGATTGCTTCAATGGCGATCGGTCTCGGTTGAATGAGCCAACTGATGGCTCTGATGTAGCTGGGGGCTGATGGGTTCCAGCTGGCTCTGGAGACAGGCAGGACTGCAGGTAAATCACTGGCGGAGGGATGGGCAGAGGCAATGCAGAGCCATGTGAGCTGGGGACAGCTGGCATCTGCGGCTCTTTTGAAGC
Source organism: Okamejei kenojei (assembly GCA_035221665.1). Taxonomy (NCBI): domain Eukaryota; kingdom Metazoa; phylum Chordata; class Chondrichthyes; order Rajiformes; family Rajidae; genus Okamejei; species Okamejei kenojei. Next base: position 9,575,885 of record CM069131.1, read on the forward strand.
AGGGTATCATCCAGTGAGGTTATATGTGTCGGACTTGGACGCAGGAAGGGATGATCACTTTGATTGGAGATAGGCACAAAATGCTGGAGTTACTCAGCGGGACAGGCAGCAACTCTGGAGACGTTTCGACCTGAAACGCGGCCCATTCCTTCTCTCCAGAGATGCTGCCTCACCTGCTGGGTTACTCCAGCATTTTGTGTCTATCTTTACATGACAACCGTTGCCTTCTCTTCCTGGTTCAAAAAGTAAATCTACAAGAGAACATAATCCTACAGAAAATAAAGTGTAAGATTAAAAAAATAACGGCAGTGGCTTTATATGAGCCATTCATAGTTCTTTCAGGGTCTGTCCCACTTAGGCAATCTTTCAGCGACAGCCGGAAAATTGGCTGTCGCCACATGGACGCCTGTATTGTCGTGAGCGGTCTCCTCAAGTGTCGTAATTTCTTTCTTGTTCAATGTTCAAAACCTTTTGGCGGCAGTGGGCTTGACATTGCCTGTCTTCTCCTGTCATAGGTGCTGTCGTAGGTTGTCGCCAGGTTGTCGCCAGGTGACATTGGTTGTCGCCGGGTGCTAACTTCGATGAATTCCATTGGCGACCACCTACGTCAACCTACGTGGACCGGCGACAGGTACCGGCGACTGAATTGTCTTCAGTTGTCATTGACGGGTCGTGGGTGGATGTCTTAAGCCGCGACGATTGGGTCGATAGCTTGACGTAGACTAGGTGGTAGGTTGTCTTAGCTTGTCGTAGACATTGTCATGGGGGGGGGGGGGGGGGGGGGGGTGGTCCAGTCGCGGCTTTTTCGGCGACCTGCTATGACCATGACAGTCGGTGGCAGTCGGCGAAAAAATCGCCTAAGTGGGACAGGCCCTTTATTATTCAAGCCTATGATGCTCCCACTTTACATTATTTATTAACCAGAGTATACAAAAAATATTTACATGAGCTGGACAGCTCGATTGTTTATTTGTCTGACACCATGTTATCTGTTGCAAGTTTAGTTTAGTTTAATTTAGAGATCCAGCACGGTCTAAACCAGCATCTGCAGTTCCTGCCTACACATCATTTTGATGGGACTTTGTTGTTGCCCTTCCAATAGTCAGCATCAGGAGATTGCACGCAGCAGTAAAAATTACAGTCAAGAGCCAAAGAATGTTTAATTGTTACATGGAACAATGAAATTCTAACTTGCAGCTGCATTACAGGGCTGTAAACACAGTACTCCTGCATAACATAAGAAACACAAAATACCAAATACATTAAAACCAATTTAATTTTAGATTAAAACCCAATATTAGGGCAAAACATCCAGAGTAATAGGTTAGTATTAGTGGGGGATTTCAATTTCCTGGACCACCCACTGTGTAATGAGAGACTGTGGAGCAGTCCCTGCAGAAGGCGGAAAAGGAGGGGAGATAGGAAGATGTGACGGGATCACGTCTGGAAGAGAGGGGAGGGGTGGGGATACAGGACACAGAGGAGGCGCAGGTAGTTGTGGAGTATTGCATCTCTGACCTTAGGAGTCATAGGGGTCCTCTGCTGTTTGTCATATACATTTGAAGATTTGGATGATAATTTAGTTAACATTGATAGTAAATTTGCGGGTGACACCAAAATTGTTGGTGTAGTAGGCAGTGAGGAAGGATATCTACGTTTACAACAAGGTCAAGAGCATTGGGAAGATGGAAAACATATGCTAACCTGGACAGTATGGACTAGCTGGATCAAGGGGCCTTTTCCCATAGTGTACAACCCTATGACTCTGGAGAGTGCTGCCCTTCTCAGTCTCCATTGAAGTGCACTTTTTAAAAGAAACACCTCTCTTGAGAGGCCCCTGTAAGAAGGGCATCTGCTTGGGCAATGAAAGTTCATATTTAATGAGGTCAAGCTTACATTGATTGTGAAAAATTCTGCCCAATTGAACTCAAATACCATGTTGGGACCAGTTTACGTTTTTATGGAATTAGATGTCGTTTAATGCATCTGGCAGTGCAGATCACATTCCAGAATTCCTCCCAGAATTATTTGTTTTGCTCCAAAGAAAAAGAACAAAGGTGATGTTTTCTTATATGTTAATGCATCAGTTTTGATCTTGCATGGTGCAGTGCTAAACCTGCACTATTTGAACTCCAACTTATAATTGTTAGACCAACTTATAATTGATATAAAGTCTGTGACACAGGAAAGTGCCGTTGGCTCATCGTCAATTGAAGCAAATTTGCTGTCAAACCTGTGGAATAAAGGCAAGACTAAAGTACAGTAGTATCACACCCAATATTTTTCTTAATTTTAGTTTAACTTTGTTTAGAGTTCCAGCGCAGAAACAGGTCCTTCGGCCCACCGAGTCAGCACCGAACAGCGATCACTGCACGTTAACACAACTCTACACACACTAGGGATAATTTTACACTTATACCAAGCCAATTAACCTCCAAACCTGTACGTCTTTGGAGTGTGGGAGGAAACCGAAGATCTCGGAGAAAACCCACGCAGGTCATGGGGAGAACGTACAAACTCCGTACAGACAGCACCCGTAGTCGGGATTGAACCCGGGTCTCTGGCGCTGTAAGGCAATAGCTCGACCAATAATAGAATGCCATAATTTCACGTTCGTGGTTACAATTTCAAAATGTGACTAACACGATTTTTAGCTTGACTCCAGTTTATCAGAAACAGATTTGGAGGCAAAAACTCTCCTGACTGGGCACTATTCTTCCATTTGCTAATCTTCAATTTACCTCGTGGGATCAAATGTTCTACGTCTAGTAGCAAAACATTTCTCCCATATTTTACTGAGGTTCAAAAATTCAAGATTTCAGTTCAGAAATTATAAAGCTAATCTATGTTCATCCCCCAGGGTCACCATGAACAGTTGGCGTGAAACAGCACAGTGTTTTACAATTTAAATGTAATCCTTCATTGTAATTTATGGGAATGCATAGTGCTGAGAGTTGAGGACTTGTTAACGTGTTGCTACGGATTACGCGGATAGTTCCTGGGGGGAGAACTGCGGCACATTTATTCAAAAACTTTTCACGAGACAGCCAAAAGATCAGATGCCATTCAGTCAACAGTTTCACTGAATAGTAAATCATTTCACACGCACAAGGTGAAAAAAATGCCCCCATTAACTGTTAAACTGTTAAACCGCTAAGGTTTGAGATCATTTCATTTTTCATGAACTGGGACATTTGTGACTGCAGTCAAAAAAGCAGAAATGTGCTGGAAACCTTCAACAGGTCAGTTAGCACTTGAGAAAAGAGAAATGGTAAATATTTCCGGGTAGATTTACAGCATCCATGATATTTTGCTTTTGTCATCTGTTTCCAATCTCTGGAACTATCTTGGGATCAAAGTGAATGAAGGTGGTGAATAATAGTTCACTTTGGGTCAGTTTAGTTTATTGTCACGTGTACCTAGGTACAGTGAAAAGGTTTTGTTGCGTGCTAACCAGTCAGCAGAAAGACAATACGTGGTTACGATCGATCGACTTACAGTGCATGATAAGGGAAGAACGTTTAGTGCAAGGTAAAGCCAGCAAAGTCCAATCAAGGATAGTCCGAGGGTCACTAAAGAGGTAGATAGTGTTCAGCACTGCTCTCTGGTAGTGGTTGACATTGTTATTAATGCCTTTGCCTAATAATAGCACGCATTGTTTTCTAACTTGTGCATTTAACTCCTTGAGCTGTAATATTCAACATCCTTGCAGTTTTGTCAAATGCTGGTCCATGCCAACAACCAGCAGAGAGGTCTCATCAATCACATCTTAATGCTATTTATTCACTCTCACATGCCCATCAACTCCCCCTTGAGGGAGACACAGACAGTGCAGCTGTCTCATAGCTCAAGCATTCTAGGATTTTGACTTCCAGCGCTGCCTGTGTGGAGTCTGCATGTTCTCCCTTGACTGTGTGGATTTCCCTACCACCCAACACCTGTACTGTTCATTTCTAGTCTTCCAAAGATATGCTGACTGTTAGATTAATAGTAAATTGCCGCTCTTCCATGCAGGTAGTGACCACTGCCCAGTCCATCACCGGCTTTGATCTCCTCACCGTCAAAGGGATCTATTGTAGTTGCTGCCTCAAAAAGGCAGCCAAAATCATCCAAGACCCACACCATCCTGGCCACACACTTATCTCACCACTGCCATCAGGAAGAAGGTGCAGGAGCCTGAAGACTTAACGTCCAGGTTCAGGAACAGCTTCTTCCACACAGCCATCAGGCTATTAAACACAACTAATAAGCTATAAGCTCTGATCTGCAAAATACTATATTATTATTTGTTATTTGCACTATATTTGTTATTCATTGAACTTTTTCTTTTTTTTCCCCGTTTTATACAATGTTTACATATTCACATATTCTGTTGTGGCTGCAGCAAGTAAGAATTTCATTGTCCCGTCCGGGACATATGACAATAAAACACTCTTCACTCTTGACTTGACTTGACAGGTAGTAGAAGAATTGGGAGGCATTCATTGACATGTGAGAGAGAATGTTATTGGGACATAAATGGGGGAATGGGGTTGAATGATTTGCTTGGGGGCTGGCATAAACTTGATGGACCAAACTTGTGTTGTGCCCGCCTCAACTACCTCCTCATGGCAACTCATTCCATATAACTACCACCCTTTGTGTAAAAAAAAGTTGCCCCTGAGGTTGCTATAAAATCTTTCCCCCTCAACCCTTTCCATTCCTCCATTTTCTCTCTCAGTCCCTCTCTATTTCCTCCTCTTGTCATTCTCTTTCATTTCCTGCCCTCTTCCAATTTTGTTTCTCGCTCTCCTTCCTTGACCCACATTTTTTTTTTCCTTTCTACCCTATCCTTCGTCCTTCTCTCCCTCTCTCCTCCCTCTCCTTCGTCCACTCTCACTCACCCCATCCCACCTCTCCTGCGTTTGTCCAACTTTCTACCATTGCCTCTGTCCACGTATCCGCTATTCCTCTCTCCAACTCTCTCCCCGCCTCAGGAGAAGTTGCAAGTCGGCCTTTAACAAGCTGGTTGGGAACTTAGGAGGACAAGTAAATTGTCGGAGTCTTTGGGAATAACATGTCATTGCAACACTTGTGACTAGGGTTGCCAACTGTCCCGTATTAGCTGGGATATCCCATATATTGGGATAAATTGATTTGTCCCATACGGGACCGCCTTTGTCACGTATTTGACTGCTACTACTCGGTTCGAGGGGACTGTCGGGTCGGAGCGCCACGTCCGGCCCCGTCTCACCCATCCCGACGTAGTGCAGCCCATGGAGTGCAGCAGTGGAGCCTCGCCCGTGGCCCTGTCAGTCGGCAGTCCGGCCAGCTGTCGACAACGCCACCTCTCCTTCTCATGGCCAATCGTCGATTCATGAGTTGGATGGGGTGGTCAACTTTGCGCGTGACGTCATGCGGCCCGGGCAAAAACCCCTCAGCTGGCCCGCCGGCTGGGCTTTGTGTGCAGTCCAGCGCCCGGGCCTACTCATCACCCCCCCAGCCACGGTCGAGTCAGTCAACGAATTGCCGTCGGGAATTTGTCCCTTATTTTGACTTTTTGTCCCTTGTTTGGGAGTGAGGAAGTTGGCAACCCTAGTTGTGACTCTCCAGGAAAGAATTCTCCCAACAGGAAGGCCTGGAAGTTGCTGCAAATTAAATTTCTATTTACTTTTGTGGTAGTTGGTGCTGCTGTCTCCTCGGCATTGAATCTTTTCTGACCTGGAACTTGACCTTTGCAGCAAATTCTCAAAGGGAAATAAGACGAACTACAGTAATTATGGGGAAAATCCTATTTCCCTTTGAAGGGCTTCTTTCTGTGTGAGATGACAGTGTCTCTAATTTAATCAGATCTCCCACACGATGCTCATTTCCTCTCATCAAAAGGCACTTCATTTTGCCAGTGTCCAATTTAGCAATAGCACTGGCTATTATGGCCTCCAACTTCATAAAAACATTGATTTTAAAATCCGCTTGCTTGCTTGAACATCCTTCCTTGTTTCTAGAACTTCCCCTGTACTTCTGAACTTTTCTGAGGCCAATTTCTTGCACAGGTAATTCTAGTCACTGGATGGCTGGTGGCGTTACTTTCAGTAGGTGAGGCCATGGGCTCCCCCTCACCCCATCTGCCTCGCCAGCCCCCTTTGCACTTTGAGGTTGCTCCTGATAACCTCCAAGTGCACGCTTCTGAATCTAAGATATTTACTTTAGTTTAGAGATACTGCGTGGAAACAGGCCCTTCGGCCCATCGAGTCCACACCGACCAGCAATCCTCCCGCACATTAGCACTATCCTACACACGCCAGGGACAATTTACACTTATACCAAGCCAATGAACCTACATACCTGTACGTCTTTGGAGTGTGGGATGAAACCGAAGATCACGGAGAAAACCCACACGATCACGGGGAGAACGTACAAACTCCGTACAGACAGCACCCGTAGTCGGGATGGAACCCGGGTCTCCGGCGCTGCATTCGCTGTAAGGCAGCAACTCTACCGCTGCGCCACCGTGACCGCCTGTTATGTTGTTATATATGATTTCCTAAAAAGATCAAATTAACTTTTTGCTTAAGTTGAATATTAGTTGCTGTGGAAAGGTTACATTTAGAAAGTTATTTTGAAATGAGTTGTGGAAGGAAGGTTAAAGTCATGTCTCAAACCGAGAACGGATTTTATAAACTTCATAATTAGGATAATCGCCCTGTTAAGATATTATTATGATGAAGCATTAAGTTGTTTCTGAATGAGGGGACTAAAGTGACAGGATTACTTAAGGGCCTGTCCCACAGGCGATTTTTTTAGACAACTGCCGGCGACTGTCATAGTCGTAGTAGGTCGCTGAAAAACCGCCGACTGCACCCCCCCCCCCCTACGATAATGTCTACAACAACCTACCACCCAGTCAAGCTACGGCAAGCTACCGACAACCGGCGTCTCATTAGGACGTCCACCTATGACCACACTGACGACAACCTACGACAACCAAAGTCAACCTACGTCCACCCACGGCAAGCTGCGACAACTGAAGACAACTGAAGACAATTTAGTCGCCGGCACCTGTCGCCGGTTGACGTAGGTTGAGGAAGGTAGTCGCCAATGGAATTCATCAAATTCAGCACCGGCGACAACCTACAACAGCACCTACATCAGGAGAAGTCAAGTTACGTTCATTGGCGTCAAGCCACTGTCGCCAGAAACTTTTGAGCATGTTGAAAATCCAGCGGCGACCTGAAAGACGCTACGACTCTTTGGGCGACCAAGGAGACTACTCATGACCATATGGCGACAACCTAGTCGCCTAAAAAATAGCCTAAGTGGGACAGGCCCTTTAGTCCTTTATTATGATCTTGCAAAGAGATGTGAAGCAGGGCAAAATTAGTCACACGAGTGTAAATTCTTTGTTTCAGAATGCGGCGGGAGACTTCGGGCAGAGATTAAATCCAAGGATCTGTACTCCCACGCACAATTTGGGGACAATAACTATCCGGGTCAAGTGGACTGTGAATGGCAGATTATAGCGGAAAAAGGTTATGGAGTGGAGCTATCCTTCCAGACGTTTGAAGTGGAAGTGGAAGCTGATTGTGGCTATGACTTTATTGAACTATTTGATGGATTTGACACCACAGCTTCAAGACTTGGACAGTTCTGTGGATCAGGGGTAAGAATCAAGTTGACTTAAATGGACATGTATTATGTATAACCATTATTCTTATCTAAAACAGTAAATTATTGATTAACTTTACTTCAGTGACATGGCCACCTAGTCTATGCTTGGTCATGCCATGTGTATGAGGCCAGATTGGGAACACCAGATGAAGTTAGAGGAGGTGCACGTGGACCTCTGTCTCACCTGGAAGGGCTGCTGGGGTCCCTGGATGGAGATGAGGGAGGAGGTACAGGGACAGGCGTTACATCTCCTGTGGTTATAGGGGAAAGTACCTAGGGAGGGGGATGGTTTGGGTGGGGAAGGGATGAGTGAATCAAGGGAGTTGCGGAGAAAGTGGTCTCTATGGAAGGGTGGAGATGGGAAGATATGATTAGTGGTAGGATCACGTTCGAGGCGATGGAAATGTTGGAGGATGATATGTTGGGTACGAAGGATGGCGGGGTGGAAGATGAGGACTAGGGGAACTCTATCCTTGTTCCATCTGGGGACAGGGGAAGTGAGAGCAGAGCTTTGGGACAGAGGAGACATGGGTGAGAGATCCATCTATGATAGTAAAGAAAGAGGACATCTTGGATGTCCTAGTATAGAAAGCTTTATCTAGGGAGTAGATAAGGCATTGACGGAGGAATTGAGAATAGGAAATAGGATCAAGTTGAGATGAAGTGTAGACCAGATAATTGGTGGTCAGTAGTTTTGTAGTAGACATCAGTCGATAGTGAGTGTCCTGTGATGGAGACAGAGAGATCAAGAAAGGGGAGAGAGATGTCGGAGAGTGAGTTTAATGGTGGAGGTTAACGGTGAAATTAATTAAATCAACAAGTTCTGCATGAAGTAGCCCTGATGTAGTCTTTGATGTAGCGGAGAAAGAGTTGTAGATGGTGCCATTGTAAGCCCTGAACAAGAACTGTTCGACAGAAATTATGAAAAGGCAGGCAAAGCTGGGACCCTCGAGGGTGCCCATGGCTACACCATTCACTTGGAGAAAATGAGAGGAGATAAAAGAGAAGCTTTCGAGGGTGAGGACAAGTTCTGCCAGGTGGAAGACAGTATGAGTAGAAGGAAGTTGATTATGTCGAGGAAGAACTGGAACGACCTTGAGACCTCCCTGGTGGGGGGTGGAGGTGTAAAGGTACTGGACATCTATGGTAAAGATGAGGCAATGGGGCTTAGAAACTGAAAGTTATTGAAGAGGCGAAGGATGTGTGTGAGATGTCCCATGTGTAGGTGGAAAGGAACTGGGCAAGGAAAGAGTAGGGTGGAATCTAGATGTTTGGAGATGAGTTCAAAGGAGCAGGAACAGACAGGAAACAATGGGTCTGGCAGGGCAGTCCTGTTTTTGGATTTTGGGGGATGGTTGGTATAGGGCGGGGTAGGGCTGAGGAACGATAATATTGGTGGCTATGGAGAGGAGGCTGGGGAGAGGAGATCGCCAGCTGAGGAGGCTGGGGAGCAGGCATCGCCGGTGGAAGCAGAGTGTCACTTACAAAGCTGCATGTACAGTGCATTCAGAAAGTATTCAGACCCCTTCACTTTTCCACATTTTGTTACGTTACGTAAAATGGATTACATTCTTTTGTTTTATCATCAATCTACACATAATACCCCAGAATGAAGAAGCGAAAACAGGTATTTAGAAATTTTTGCAAAGTAATTAAAAAGAAATAACTGAAATATCACATTTACATAAGCATTCAGACTCTTTGCTATGACACTCATAATTGAGCTTAGGTCCATTGATTATTCGTGAGATGTTCCTACAACTTGATTGGAGTCCACCAGTGGTAAATTAAATTGATTGGACATGATTTGGAAAGGCACACACCTGTCTATAGGAGGTCCCACAGTTGACAGTGCGTGTCAGAGCAAAAACCAAGCCATGAAGACGAAGGAATTGTCCGTAGACCTCCGAGTCAGGATTGCGTCGAGACACAGATCTGGGGAAGGGTATAGAACAATTTCTGCAGCATTGCTGAAGAAGAGCACAGTGGCCTCCGTCATTCTTAAATGGAAGAACATTTTGGAACCACCAGGACTCTACATAGAGCTGGCCGCCCGGCCAAACTGAGTAATCGGGGGAGAGGGCCTTGGTCACGGAGGTGACCAAGAACCCAATGGTCTCTCTGTGGAGATGGGAGAAACTTCCAGAAGGACAATTATATCTGCAGCACTCCACCAATCAGGCCTTTATAGTATAGTGGCCAGACGGACGCCACTCCTCAGTAAAAGGCACATGACAACCCGTTTGGAGTTTGCCAAAAGGCATGAGAAACAAGATTCTCTGGTCTGATGAAAGCAAGATTGAACTCTTTGGCCTGAAGGAAACCAGGCACCGCTCATCACATGGCCAATACCATACCCACGGTGAAGCATGGTGGTGGCAGCATCATGCTGTGGGGATGTTTTTCAGCGGCAGGAACTGGGGGACCAGTCAGGATCGAGGGAACGATGAACGGAAAAAGTACAGAGAGATCCTTGATGTAAACCTGCTCCAGAGTGTTCTGGACCTCAGACTGGGGCGGAGGTTCACCTTCCAACAGGACAACGACCCTAAGCACACAGCCAAGACAATGCAGAGTGGCTTTATGACAAGTCTGTGAATGTCCTTGAGAGTTCCAGCCAGAGCCTGGACTTGAACCGTATCGAACAGCTCTGGAGGGACCTGAAAATAGCTGTGAATCGACGCTCCCCATCCAACCTGATAGACCTTGAGAGGATCTGCAGAGAAGAATGGGAGAAATTACCCAAATGCAGGTGCGCCAAGCTTGTAGCGTCATCCCCAAGAAGACTTGAGGCTGTAATCGCTGCCAAAGGTGCCTCAACAAAGTACTCAGTGAAGGGTCTGAATACTTATGTAAATGTGATATTTCAGTTATTTCTTTTTAATTACTTTGCAAAAATTTCTAAACACCTGTTTTAGCTTTTTTGCTGTGGGGTATTATGTGTAGATTGATGATTTAAAAAAGAACGTAACAAAATGTGGAAAAAATGAAGGGGTCTGAATACTTTCTGAATGCACTGCATGTAGGTAAGCATGCACACGCGCACACATACACCACGTACGCATGCACGAATATAGAATTTACCAAATCACACCTTTTATGATGTTTTAGAATTAATATGCACGTTTTAAAGTGATCCAGTTTACTAAAACAATAACAAAAAATTGCAATCACTGAAATGAAGTAAAAGATCTTAGAAATATACCTGCACACACCAAGTAATGCTTAAATTATAACAAGTATGACTTTTAAGGCTGGTAGACAAAAATGCTGGAGAAACTCAGTGGGTGAGGCAGCATCTATGGAACGAAGGAAAGAGGTAACGTTTCGGGTCGAAACCGTTCTTCAGATTTTTAAGGATGGTCACTGCGAGATCTAGCATCTTTTTTGTAATACCTTCTTGGGTGGTGGCTAATGCTGGCAAGATACCCATTCAATGTACGTCTATAGCGATCCTGAGATGGTTATGCATTGCTTTCTTCAATCATTGTATTTCCTGTAGTGAAGACACCCACACTGCATTACCAAGTAGTGGGTTGTTTGAGTTATAGTCACAGAGAGAGTCATAGAGGTATACAGCACAGAAGCAGGCCCTTCGACCACCGTCCATGCTAATCACTGTTCTTAGCTATGTTAACCCCATTTATAACCATATAACCATATAACCATATAACAATTACAGCACGGAGACAGGCCATCTCGGCCCTTCCAGTCCGTGCCGACCATTTATTTTCCCCTAGTCCCATCTACCTGCACTCAGACCATACCCCTCCATTCCCTTCACGTCCATATACCTATCCACTTTACTTTTAAATGTTAAAATCGATCCTGCCTCCACCACCTCTGCTGGAAGCTCATTCCACACAGCCACCCTCTGAGTAAAGAAGTTCCCCCTCACGTTACCCCTAAACTTCTGTCCCTTACTTCTCATGTCATGCCCTCTTGTTTGGATCTTCCCTACCCTCAATGGGAAAAGCTTATCCACGTCAACTCTGTCTATCCCTTTCATCATTTTAAAGACCTCAATCAAGTCCCCCCTTAACCTTCTGCGCTCCAAAGAATAAAGACCTAACTTGTTCAACCTTTCTCTGTAACATAGTTGCTGGAACCCTGGCAACATTCTAGTAAATCTCCTCTGTACTCTCTCTATTTTGTTGACATCCTTCCTATAACTAGGCGACCAAAATTGTACACCATACTCCAGAATTGGTCTTACCAATGCCTTGTACAATTTTAACATTACTTCCCTACTCCTATATTCAATGCTCTGATTTATAAAGGCCAGCACACCAAAGGCTTTATTTACCACCCTATCTACATGTGATTCCACCTTCAGGGAACTATGCACAGTTATTCCTAGATCCCTCTGCTCCACAGCATTCCTCAATTCCCTACCATTTACATGCAGTTGGACTCTAGCAGTCCATGTCTTGATAATCAGAAATGCTTCATGTGTTGTGAGAGTACACTTTCCCAACAACTGCTTGGGCAGTGCATTACAGATTAAATATAAATGTCCCTTACAAAAGAAAACGACAGCTCTGATACACGATGATTGACTCTGGCAAGACTGCAGGGAACGTTGGATTGATCTGTTATTGGGGAACTGGACTCAACAAAGGTCGGAGCTGCTGTGGGGTACACAAAAGGCTGGAGAAACTCAGCGGGTGCAGCAGCATCTAAGGAGCGAAGGAGATAGGCGACGTTTCGGGTCGAGACAGTGAATACAAGCCTAGTCTTTTCAACCTTTCGTCATATGACAGTCCCGCCATCCCACGGATCAATCTCGTGAACCTAAGCTGCACTGCCTCAATCACAAGGTTGTCCTTCCTCAAATTAGGAGACCAAAACTGTACACAATACTCCAGATGTGGTCTCACCAGAGCCCTATACAACTGCAGAAGAACCGCTTTACTCCTGTACTGAAATCCTCTTGTTATGAAGGCCAACATTCCATGAAGGACTGGTCAGGGATCAGGGAAATGAGAGATATGGATGGTGATGTGGAGAGATAAAGAACAATGAATGAAAGATATGCAAAAAAGTATCGATGATAAAGGGAACAAGCCATTGTAAGCTGTTCAGAGCTGCTGTTTTATTTTGTAAAGGACATTCATTCTCACTCTGTGTCCCCCTCGGATCCCCTTCATACCTCCTACCTTTCACCTTACATCTCCACTCCCTTGTTTTAACGTCATCACCATGGGACAAAAGGTCCATTCCACCTGTCGCCCTCATAATTTTGTCTACTTTTATTAATTCACACCTCAGCCCCCTCTGATCCAGTGAAAACAAACCAAGCCTATCCAATCTATCCTGATAACGGAACTGGTTGAAAACAGACAACATTCCTGGTGACATTAAAAACTACAAATGCTGGAATCTTAAGTAAAGCACGAAGAGCTGGAGTACTTTAGCATGTCAAACAGCAGATGTGGAGGGATTGCACAGGCTGTGTTTTCGGATCGGGACACATTCAGTTTAGTTTAGAGATACAGCGCGGAAACAGGCCCTTCAGCACACCGGGTAGGCACCGCCCAGCGATCCCTGCACATTAACACTATCCTACACACAATAGTGACAATTTACACTCACACCGACCCAATTAACCTACAAACCTGTACGTCCTTGGAGTGTGGGAGGAAACCGAAGATCTCGGAGAAAACCCATGCGGTCACGGGGAGAACGTACAAACTCTGTGCAGACAGCACCTGTAGTAGGGATCGAACCCGGGTGTCTTGCACTGTAAAAGCGCTGTAAGGCAGCACCCCTACCACTGCGCCACTGGGCCGCCCGGTGTTATGGGGAACTGGAGTCACCAAAGGGCAGAGTAGATCAGTAGCTGTTGTTTTCTTTTGTAAAGGACATATGCATTTCATGACAATGTACCAGCTTCATGATAGTTGCGCCAGACTTGCTTTTAGCAGAAATCAGATTTGCAAACAATCGCATTTTCAAACTGACCTCTCACTGTGGATTTTTTCTACTACTAACTGCATTTACGGGAACAATTTTTACACCTACCGTGAAACCTGCAGCGAAAGGACATTCTATTCCTTGTGATGCAGTTGAATCATTAAAAAAAAACCTCATACTTTTCAAGATTTGATTAGACAGAAAATAGTGGAAGTTTTTAATATTTCTTTTAATAATCATATCAAACTTCGCATTTTCCACATGCTTGAATCCATCCCTGGCCCCCAATCTTGCTGTCGCTAACACCCTGCAATTATGTGTACTCTTCGCCAGCTTTGCCAGTCTTCTTTCTTGCTCTGTATTTTTTGTGCCTCTGTTCTTTGCTCAACCAGCTGGGCAGGCAACTCATTTTAGAATTTTCATCCCGAAGGCTTTAAACATCCTTCGACTCCTTTTATGGTCCTCCTTAAAAACTCTCTTTTAGTCTCAGCTTTTGATCACTGAACCTTAACCTTTCCTTCCCTGGCTGGCTCACTGCCTGTATTGATATTGCACTTCAACAGAATAGTTTCCACATTAAAGGGAGAAAGATCTAATCGCGTTTGCAGCTTATATTTGTGTGCAATTAATTTAACCCCTGGATTACCTTAATTACTCTTAAATTGAGATGACATCAACCAGGTATTTGTAGAATCAAAATGGCATTCCATGTGAATGTAACCTTGGTAAATATTCCCACCTTATCCTTCTTGATAGCTTTGCAGCCGTTGACACGGTCGACATACCACGAGATTAATGGTTCTCCTGACGGCGAGGAGGGTTGTCTTTGAATACAGATCAACATTGATCAGTTGATAGGATGAGCAGAGAAATGGCCTTGCGGCTGCAAGATGTAAGGTGACGCATTTTGGGAAGTCTAGGATATTCACAATGAGAAGAGGCTGCACCCTTGGAATTCCTGAGAAACCGAGGAACCTCGGTGTACATGTCAAAAGGATAAGTGCCTTTCATTAGCCCAGAACACAGAAAAAAAAGTGCAAGGAGGTTATGCTACTGTGATGCAAAATATTAATAAAGCCACAGCTTCAGTATTGTATGCAGTTCTTGTCAATGCACTGCAGGGAGACCATGATTGCGTTGTAGAGGGTCAGATGAGGTTCATCAGAAATGGCCAAGAATGGAGCATTTCAGTTGAGAAGAGGAATTGGATAGGATGCATTTGTTTCTCTATGAGTGGAGAATGACACAATTGAAGAGTACACAGGGTAGACGGTGAGGAACTCTTCCTCTTGGCAGGTTTTCCTAAACAAGGGAGTGCTATAAGGGGTAGGTTGATGTCTGAAGAAGGGTCTCGACTCGAAACGTCGCCTACTCCCTTTCTCCATAGATGCTGCCTCACCCGCTGAGTTTCTCCAGCGTTTTTTTGTCTACGCTGGAATATACACGGTGGGCTGAAGGGGCTCTTCTCCTTCTTCCTGACTCTACAATTCTAATTTTCTGTTCTTCTTCCTTTTCTTGTCTCTCCGTTGCAGTCTCTCCCATGAATCTATGCATTGACCGTTCCTAATACCTACATGTTACTCTGAAACTTTATTGATTCCAAAAATATACTTCATTCATAAAATGTTCAAAAGTACAATCACGACATAGAAACATAGAAAATAGGTGCAGGAGGAGGCCATTCGGCCCTTTCGAGCCAACACCACCATTCATTGTGATCATGGCTGATCGTCCGCTATCAATAACCCGTGCCTGCCTTCTCCCCATATCCCTTGACTCCACTAGCCCCTAGAGCTCTATCCAACTCTCTCTTAAATCCATCCAGTGATTTGGCCTCCACTGCCCACTGTGGCAGGGAATTCCATAAATTCACAACTCTCTGGCTAAAAAAGTTTTTTCTCACCTCAGTCTTAAATGACCTCCCCTTTATTCTAAGACTGTGGCCCCTGGTTCTGGACTCACCCAACATTGGGAACATTTTTCCTGCATCTAGCCTGTCCAGTCCTTTTATAATTTTATATGTTTCTATAAGATCCCCCCTCATCCTTCTAAACTCCAGTGATTACAAGCCTAGTCTTTTCATTCGTTCCTCATATGACAGTCCCGCCATCCCAGGGATCAATCTCGTGAACCTACGCTGCACTGCCTCAATCACAAGGATGTACTTCCTCAAATTAGGAGACCAAAACAGTACACAATATACTCCTATACAACTGCAGAAGAACCAATTTACTCCTGTACTGAAATCCTCTTGTATGAAGGCCAACATTCCATTAGTTTTCTTCACCTACCTGCACAACAACTTTCAGTGACTGGTGTACAAGGACACCCAGGTCTCGCTGTACCTCCCTCTTACCTAACCTAACCCCATTGAGATAATATTCTGCCCCCTTGTTTTTGCCGCCAAAGTGGATAACCTCACATTTATCTATATTATACTGCATCTGCCATGCATCTGCCCACTCACTCAACCTGTCCAGGTCCCCCTGTACATAGAAACATAGAAATTAGGTACAGGAGTAGGCCATTCGGCCCTTCGAGCCTGCACCGCCATTCAATATGATCATGGCTGATCATCCAACTCAGTATCCCGTACCTGCCTTCTCTCCATACCCTCTGATCCCCCTAGCCACAAGGGCCACATCTAACTCCCTCTTAAATATAGCCAATGAACTGGCCTCCACTACCCTCTGTGGCAGAGAGTTTCAGAGACCCACCACTCTCTGTGTGAAAAAAGTCCTGCTCATCTCGGTCCTAAAGGATTTCCCCCTTATCCTTAAGCTGTGACCCCTTGTCCTGGACCTCCCCAACATCGGGAACAATCTTCCTGCATCTAGCCTGTCCAACCCCTTAAGAATTTTGTAAGTTTCTATAAGAACGCCTCTCAATCTCCTAAATTCTAGAGAGTATAAACCGAGTCTATCCAGTCTTTCTTCATAAGACAGTCCTGACATCCCAGGAATCAGTCTGGTGAACCAGATGCAGAAATGCAGAACTGTACGCAATACTCCAGGTGTGGTCTCACCAAGACCCTGTACAACTGAAGTAGATCCTCCCTGCTCCTGTACTCAAATCCTTTTCTATGAAAGCTAACATACCATTTACTTTCTTCACTGCCTGCTGCACCTGCATGCCTACTTTCAATGACTGGTGTACCATGACACCCAGGTCGCGCTGCATCTCCCCTTTTCCTAATCAGCCACCATTTAGATAATAGTCTGCTTTCCTGTTTTTCCCACCAAAGTGGATAACCTCACATTTATCCACATTATACTGCATCTGCCAAACATTTGCCCACTCACCCAGCCTATCCAAGTCACCTTGCAGTCTCCTAGCATCCCCCTCACAGCTAACCTTGCCCCCCAGCTTAGTGTCATCTGCAAATTTGGGAATATTGCCTTCAATTCCCTCATCGAGATCATTAATGTATATTGCAAATAACTGGGATCCCAGCACGAACCCTTGTGGTACCCCACTAGTCACTGCCTGCCATTGTGAAAAGGACCCGTTTACTCCTACTCTTTGCTTCCTGTTTGCCAGCCAGTTCTCTATCCACATCAATACTGAACCCCTAATACCGTATGCTTTAAGTTTGTATACTAATCTCTTATGTGGGACCTTGTCGAAAGCCTTCTGGAAGTTCAGGTACACCACATCTACTGGTTATCCCATATCCACGCTACTAGTTACATCCTCGAAAAATTCCACAAGATTCGTCAGACATGATTTACCTTTTGTAAATCCATGCTGACTTTGTCCAATGATTTCATCACTTTCCAAATGTGCTGCTATCCCATCTTTAATAACTTACTCTAGCAGTTTCCCCACTACCGATGTTAGACTAACTGGTCTGTAATTCCTCGTTTTCTCCCTCCCTCCCTTCTTAAAAAGAGGGGTTATGTTTGCTACCCGCCAATCCTCAGGAACTACTCCAGAATCTAAAGAGTTTTGAAAGATTATCACTAATGCATCCACTATTTCCGGAGCTACTTCCTTAAGTACTCTGGGATGCAGCCTATCTGGCCCTGGGGATTTATCGGCCTTTAATCCATTCAATTTACCCAACACCACTTCCCGACTAACCTGGATTTCACTCAATTCCTCCTTTGACCCGCAGTCCCCTGCTATTTCCGGCAGATTATTTATGTCTTCCTTTGTGAAGACGGAACCAAAGTAGTTATTCAATTGGTCCGCCATATCCTGGTTCCCCATGATCAACTCACCTGTTTCTGACTGCAAGGGATCTATATTTGTTTTAACTAATCTCTTTCTCTTCACATATCTATAAAAACGTTTGCAGTCAGTTTTTATGTTCCCTGCCAGTTTTCTTTCATAATCTATTTTTCCTTTCCTAATTAAGCCCTTTGTCCTCCTCTGCTGGTCTCTGAATTTCTCCCAGTCCTCTGGTATGCTGCTTTTTCTGGCTACTTTGTACGCATCATCCTTTGCTTTGATACTATCCCTGATGTCCCTTGTTATCCACGGATGCACTACCTTCCCTGATTTATTCTTTTGCCAAACTGGGATGAACAAATTTTGTAGTTCATCCATGCAGTCTTTAAATGTCTTCCATTGCGTATCCACCGTCAATCCACTGTAACCTCCTAACATCCTCTTCACAATTCACACTGCCACCCAGCATTGTGTCATCCGCAAACTTGCTAGTGCTGCTCCTAATTCCCTCTTCCAAATCACTAATTCCCTCTTCCAAATGCATTCCTTGGACCAAGCAATACAGCGCATTTGTATGCATTAAGGTAATCCAAGGGTTAAATTAATTGCACACAAATATAAGCTACAAAGTACGATTAGATCTTGCTCTCTTTACTGTGGAAACTATGTGAGTTCCAAGGGTGCAGTCTGTTCTCATTGTGAATATGCTAGACGTTTATTATTCCACCCAAAATGCGTCACCTTACATCTTGCAGCGCACATCAATTCATTGTTGCATTATTGCACGTAATGAATTTCCTAAACTTCCTAAAATGCCATTGCTTCATCTTTAGTCAGAGGGTGGTGAATGTGTGGAATTCTTTGCCACAGAAGGCTGTGGAGGCCAAGTCAGTGGATATTTTTACGGCAGAGATAGATAGATTCTTTATTAGTCCGGGTGTCAGGGGTTGTGGGGAGAAGGCAGGAGAATGGGGTTAGAAGGGAGAGATAGATCAGCCATGATTGAATGGTGTTGTAGTCTTGATGGGCCGAATGGCCTAATTCTGCTCCTATCACTTATGACCTTATGACCTAAACACCAGTGAGACATTTGTGAGGCAGTTGAACTGGCCCACATCCCTGCGTGTGCATTGGTGCAGGAGATTAGACTGTGATTCAATCAACATATACTACCACACCTTGAAAAGTGCTAGGTGGCAGTATTCACTCCATAGATGCTGCCTCACCTGCTGAGTTTCTCCAGCAAATGTGTCTTCCTTTGATTTTCCAGCAGATGCAGTTCCTTCTTAAACAAATAATCAATAGGTACTTTTTTTGAAGTGTAATCTCCATTGTAAGTGGAACATCAATAGCATTGGCTTGGATCGACTCGTAATTCAATTATCTTGGGCTTGATCCAGTCATCCTTCCCACATAGTGTATCTGGTTAAACTGGCTAGCCCACGATGGTCACAAAATGCTGGAGTAGCTCAGCGGGACAGGTAGCATCTCTGGAGAGAAGGAGTGGGCGATGTTCCACGTCGAGACCCTTCTTCAGACTAGTCAGGGGAAAAGGAAACACGAGACATAGTGACGTACCGAGATAGAGAACAAATGAATAAAAGACATGCAAAAAAGTAGTCGGAGAACAGGAGGAATCACAGAGGGGGAGCAGCGAGTTAGAATGTTGCAGGACTCTCGTGAGAGAGAGGAGGAGAACCTCTTCAAAGTAGACATACCTTGAAAGGATTTTGCAGTGGAGCAGATGAAATGTGTAGGAAGCAACAGCAGATGCTGGTTTAAACCAAAGGTGGATACAAAATGCTGGAGTAACTCAGCAGGAGGCAGCATCCGTGGAGAGAAGGAATGGGTGATGTATTGGGTCAAGACCATTCTTCAGATGTTTCACATCTAGACCACATCCTGGGTATCATGTTTAATCCTAAAATTTGTGTCTGACTCCATATGCTTTCTTTCACAAAGACTGCTATTTCCATCTCCATTGTATCAAATTGTGATCTTATCAACCCCCCCCCTACACCCCACCCCAACCCCAATTAGCTCATTCCTTTAGTTTCTCAGACTGCAGATTCCAGACTTTCTTCCCTAAACCTAACACCATTTCTGCCTCCTATAAGATGCACGTTATATTTGAGTGTTTAAGAAGGAACTGCAGATGGCCTATTTCCTTCGCTCCATAGATGCTGCCTCACCCGCTGAGTTTCTCCACCGTTATATTTTATTATTTGATTTTGGTAATGTCACCTACGTTATGTGCTATCAAACTCTTTGGTGGATTTGTTCTTGTGAATAGCCTTGACGGGTTTCATTCCATCTGGTGATAAAACAGGTGCAGTTGAACCTCCGTCGGACCTCTGTATTGCATGGCACTAGCATTGGTTTTTGAGGCATTCGGTGGTAAATTTAATTTAGACACAAAATGCTGGAGTGACTAAGCGGGACAGGCAGCATCTCTGGACAGAAGGCAAGGCAAGGCAACTTTATTTATATAGCACATTTCATACACGAGGCAGGCTCAAAGTGCTTCACAAAAAACATGTCATACAATAAAATAAAATAATTAAAAAAAATTTTTTTTTTAATTTAAAAAAGGAATGGGTGACGTTTTGTGTCAATACCCTTCTTCAGACACGAGTCAGGGGAGAGGGAAACCAGAGGTGTAGACAACGTATAGAGCAATAGAAGAAATGAATGGAAGACATGGAAAAATGTGATGATGATAAAGAAAATAAGTCTTTCTTAGCTGTTTGCTAGGTGAGAACGAGAAGCTGGTGCAACTTGGGTGGGGTAAGGATGGAGAGAGAGGGAGCGCAGGGATTACTTGAAGTTAGAGGATTCAATAATCATACCACTGGGCTGTAAACTGCCCAAGCGAAATAAGAGATGCTGCTCCTCCAATTTGTGATCAGCCTTACTCTGATTAAATTTAATTATCATTTTAAAGTTAATTTTTTTTCCTTTTTTTTGCAGCCACCTGAAGAAATGTATTCGACAGGAAATGCCATTTTGCTCCATTTTCATTCTGATGACACAATTAATAAGAAGGGATTCCATATACGATACACGAGTACAAAATTCCAGGATACCCTCCACATCAAAAAGTAACCTGGACCATCGATGAAGTTTCCTTTTTCTTTTTTTTCCTTAAAAAAAAAAGCAAAAAGCAAAAAGAACCTGAATGAATTACGATGACAGAAGGGGGAGGAACTGAAGAAAATGAATTGTTGGAAAGTCAGCAGGAAGGTGAAGAACTTCAGTGGAAGACTTAAATATGCAGATGACCAGATAGTCTGAGTATGAAACTCCAGGAGCAGATCACTACTTGCAGAGTAATTATAACGTTTTGCTTGCTGCATCAGCTTCTGTCCTCTGCTGGCTACAGAGTTTCACCAGGTGGAAAAACTGCTATACAGACTCCAGCCAACTGCACTATCCTTACGAATGAGCCGACAACTTCAACAGGCGCCATTCATTAGATTTCTTCAATCAGACAAAAAATAATAAAAAGGAGGAAAGAATTATCCTATGTACTGTTCACTTTTCGACATGTGGATTATTAATATAAAGAAAAAAACCATTTACTACATAATTTATGAGGTTTTTGTAAGTCTCTTTCTTTTTTTAAACTGGTGACAATTATCTGTGATTTTGTCTCTCAGACACAGGACTTCAAGCAGAACCGAAGAGCACTGTAGCAAACTGTGAATTCCTTCCGTACCAAAAACAGGTCGAAAAGAGCATTGAAAATCCTGAGAGCATTTTCTATATTTTGCTATTGGGATGTGCCAGGATAGTTTTATATAAATGTGTGTGTTGGTAGTTTGCACTTAGAATGATACGAAGGGCCTGCCTTTAGGCCCCAGCTATTGTATGTGTCCCTGGACTCCACTATGTAAATCATCTGAAGTGATAAGCATATGACTTTTTTGTGAATGAAAATTAAATTAATAGATAACCAGTTAAGAATAGTGTTACCGCAGTAGTGTGAGCAAATGGCCATGGAGTATTAGAACAAAAAATAGCTAACTGCAATTCCATAACAGTACCCAGTATAGCCATTCTCTGTTGAACAAAATATAATTAAACTGGTGATCATTTCTAGTGCTATGATTTTCAGCAAGAGGAACAAAATAGATAGATTAACTCTGTGACCTCTACACCCCACAATTCAAAGCCAACCTTTCATGATACACGGATCTCCTGATTTGACAGATGAACTGACACTAAGGAAAAGAATAATACCCCTGAAAAGTTGATAACTCCTGGAAGACCAGAGAAAAGCCATGCAAAGCAGGTTTCCAATGGTGCTACTCCATGTTCCAACCCATTTTGGTTTTATGAGCCGAGCAACCTTCAGAATAGTGTCTGATTTTCAAAAAAACAGTTGCAGGCATCAGCAGTGGGGCAAAGACAAATCTCACCTTGAACATAAAATAAAATCGGAGTGCTGTAAAACCACTAGTCCTGAGGAGACTGAAACATTTAATGCCTTAGGATGATTCCTTGTAAATCTTGCACAATACACAAAAGCTTTTATGTACAACAGCTCTGAACACTTGATTTAATTCAACAACTTGAACACTTTGTGATCATTGTTTGCCGTGTAGAAAATGTGCACAAAATCAATGTAATTTAAATGCAACGCATAAGTGAAATGTTTTAACATAGCTGAGCTATAGAAATGGTGAATAACCAGTTTGCAGACTGGCAGTTCAATCTCAAACCATTCTCACCGTGTTCCACAAGAGAACCATAATATTGGATAGTTCATCGCAGCACACCTGCATTATTATGTGTTAATTTACAAAGACGTCATAAGGCTAAGCAGTGAAGTGATTACAGTACGTGCCACGTTCAATTTGAGTTAGTTTGCTGAAGCCAATCTGTATTTTTGTTAACTTTATAAGCAGAACATTGTGGCTTCTGAACCTTCTTATTAAAGGTTCGTTCAGGTCAAGGTTCAGGAGTAAAATCAAATGTCATTGCAAGAGAAGTTACATTGAAATGTCTTTCACACAGTAGTTTGCTAGCTACGTTAGCACCAATGATCTTATTTGTACCTGTATTATATCATTTGTTCATGAAAACATCACTAGCACTAATAAATATGTTTTTACAAACATTACATGGATGTCTATATATAATTTATATTGTGTAATTGCATTTTGTATGAAATATTAGGTACTGCTGCAGATGCCGGAATGTGGAGTAAAAATACAAACTGCAAAAGGATAGGAGTCGATCGAGCAGCATCTGTGGAGTGTGGGGAGGATTGGGGAGAGAAGTTGTCAATGTTTTCATTTGAGAACCTGCATCATCAGCACTTCTTTTAGTAAATAAAAGTGTCTCTTATTGTCACGTGTACCAATTAAGGTACAGTAATACTCGATTTATCGTACAGACATACTAAAATAAAAGCACCAAGACACACAACTACATAAAAGTAAATATAAACATCCACCACACGGATTCCCCGCATTCCTCACTGTGAATGGAAGGCAATAAAGTCCGATCTTCTTCACTCTTTATGGAGAGATTATGGTACTGAATGGAAAGGCGTGATGATTTATAGGTTCATTGTAAATTGCCCCAGATGTGTAGGGAGCGGATGTGAAAGTGGGATAACATAGAACTACGAAGAAGTACTGAAGGTGCTATCGTGTATGAAAGTAGACAAATCTCCAGGGCCTGATCAGATATATCCAAGGACATTGTGGGAAACTAGAGAGGAAATTGCAGGAGCCCTGGTTGAAATTTATGAGTCGTCTTTAAATACAGGCGAGTTGCCGGAAGTCTGGAGGGTGGCAAGTGTTGTGCCTCTATTTAAGAAGGGCTGCAGGGAAATTGCTGGGAACGATAGGCCAGTGAGCTTAACATCTGTTGTTGGAAAGTTACCAGCGAGTATTCTGAGGGGTAGGATCTGAATCCATTTAGATGGACAAGGGCCGATTAAAGATAATCAGCATGGTTTTGTATGTGGGAGGTCGTGTCTTGCAAATCTGATTGAGTTTTTTGAAGGCGTGACCAAAAAGGTTGATGAGGGCAGAGCTGTAGATGTTGTGTAAATGGACTTCAGCAAAGCATTCAACAAGATGTTTATATGGACTTCAGCAAAGCATTCCACATGGTAGGCTGCTCTGGAAGGTTAGATCGCATGGGATCCAAGGAGAGATTGCTGAATGGATAGAAAATTGGCTTCATGGAAGGAAGCAGAGGGTAATGGTGGAAGGTTGCTTCTCGGACTGGAACCCTGTGATTGTGCCTCAGGGTTCGGTGCTGGGCCCATTGCTGTTTGTCATCTATATCAATTAGTTGGATGAAAACATACATGGCAAGATTAGCAAATTGGCAGATGACACAAAAGTTAGTGGTTTTGCAGATAGTTGTAGAGCAGAGGGATCAAGGAGTACAGGTGCATGGTTCCTTGCAGGTGGAGTTGCAGGTAGATAGGGTGGTCAAAAAGGCTTTTGGCACTTTGGCCTTCATCAGTCAGAGTATTGCGTATAGAAGTTGGGAGGTCATGTTGCAGTTGTATAAGATGTTGGTGAGACCACATTTGGTGAGACCACATTGTGTTAAGTTTTGGGCACCATGTTACAGGAAAGGTGTGATCAAGCTGGAAAGGGTACAGGGAAGATTTATGAGGATGTGTCAGGACGTGAGGGTGTGAGCTATAGGGTGAGGTTGAGTAGTCTGTGGAGCACAATAGGATGAGGGGTGATCTTATAGAGGTGTGTAAAATTATGAGAGTAATAGATCTGGTAATCGCACAGCCTCTTGTCCAGAGTAGGGGAATCGAAGACCAGAGGATATAGAAACATAGAAAATAGATGCAGGAGGAGGCCATTCGGCTCTTCAAGCCAGCACCGCCATTCATTGCGATCATGGCTGATCGTCCCCTATCAATAACCCGTGCCTGCCTTCTCCCCATATCCCTAGATTCCACTAGCTCCTAGAGCTCTATCTAACTCTCTCTTAAATCCATCCAGTGATTTGGCCTCCACTGCCCTCTGTGGCAGGGAATTCCATAAATTCACAACTCTCTGGGTGAAAAAGTATTTTCTCACCTGAGTCTTAAATGACCTCCCCTTTATTCTAAGACTGTGGCCCCTGGTTCTGGACTCGCTCAACATTGGGAACATTTTTCCTGCATCTAGCTTGTCCAGTCCTTTTATAATTTTATATGTTTCTAAAATATTCCCCCTCATCCTTCCAAACTCCAGTGAATACAAGCCTAGTCTTTTCAATCGTTCCTCATATACCAGTCCCGCCATCCCAGGGATCAATCTCGATACCTACGCTGCACTGTCTCAATCACAAGGATGTCCTTCCTCAAATTAGGAGACCAAAACTGGACACAATACTCCAGATGTGGTCTCACCAAAGCCCTATACAACTGCAGAAGAACCTCTTTACTCCTATACTGAAATCTTCTTGTTATGAAGGCCAACATTCCATTAGCTTTCTTCACTGCCTGCTGTAACTGTAAGCCAACTTTCAGTGACCGGTGTACAAGGACACCCAGGTATCGCTGTACCTCACCCTTACCTAACCTAACCCCATTGAGATAATGATCTGCCCCCTTGTTTTTGCCGCCAAAGTGGATAACCTCACATTTACCTATATTATACTGTATGTGCCACACAACTGCCCACTCACTCAACCTGTCCAGGTCACCCTGCAACCTCCTAACATCCTCTTCACAGTTCACACTGCCACCCAGCTTTGTGTCATCCACAAACTTGTTAGTGTTGCTCCTAATTCCCTCTTCCAAATCATTAATATATATGGTAAACATTTGCGGCCCCAAGACTGAGCCTTGCGGCACTCCACTTGCCACTGCCTTCCATTCTGAAAAGGACCCGTTCACTCCTACTCTTTGCTTCCGGTCTGCCAACCAATTTTCTATCCATGTCAACACCCTACCCCCAATACCATGTGCTCTAATTTTAGTCACTAGTCTCCCGTGCGGGACCTTATCAAAGGCTTTCTGAAAGTCTAGATACACTACATCCACTGGCACCCCTTCATCCATTTTACCTGTCACATCCTCAAAAAAATTCAGAAGATTAGTCAAGCATGATTTCCCTTTCATAAATCCATGTTGACTTGGACAAATCCTTTTACTGCTCTCCAAATGCCCCATTATTACCTCTTTAATAGTTGACTCCAGCATCTTTCCCACCACCGAAGTCAGGCTAACTGGTCTGTAATTCCACGTTTTCTCTCTCGCTCATTTCTTGAAAAGTGGGATAACATTAGCTATCCACCAATCCACAGGAACTGATCCTGAATCTATTGAACATTGGAAAATGATCACCAATGCATCCACTATTTCTAGAGCCACCTCCCTGAGGACCCTGGGATGCAGACCCAGAGGATTTATCATCCTTCAGTCCAATTAGCCTACCCAATACTATTTCTCGCCTAATGAAAACTTCTTTCAGTTCCTCTATCCCCTTAGATCCTCTGTCCTCCAGTACATCTGGGAGATTGTTTGTCTTCCTTAGTAAAGACAGATCCAAAGTACCTATTCAACTCTTCTGCCATTTCCTTATTACCCATAATAATTTCACCCGTGTCTGCCTTCAAGGGACCCACATTTGACCTTGCTACTCTTTTTCCTTTAACATATCTAAAGAAGCTTTTAGTCCTTCCTGTCCAGCTTCCCTTCGTACTTCATCTTTTCAGCCCGTATTGCCCGTTTTGTTTCCTTCTGTTGTCCTATGAAGGTTTCCCAATCCTCTGGCTTCCAGCTACTCTTTGCTGTGTTATACATCTTTTCTTTTAGTTTTATTCTATCCCTAACCTCTTGTCAGCCATGGTTGCCTCCTACTCCCCTTAGAATCTTTCTGCCTTTTTGGAATTAAATGATCCTGTGTCTTCCGGATTATGCCCAGAAATTCCTGCCATTGCTGTTCCACTGTCATTCCTGCTAGGATCCCTTTCCAGTCTACTTTGTAGTTTAATAGGAATCTGAAGGGTAACTTTTTCACACAAAGGGTGGTGGGTGTATGGAATAACCTGCCAGAGGGGATAGTTGAGGCAGGGACTATCACAACTTTGATGAAACTGTTAGACAGGTACATGGATAGGACAGGTTAGGACAGGGGGGATATGGGCCAAACGCGAGCAGGTGGGACTGGTGTTGCTGGGACATGTTAGCCAGTGTGGGCAAGTTGGGCCAAAGGGCCTCTATCCACGCTGACTCTTTCAATCAATTCAATCAGAAGATAGCTAGTTTGCAGAGAAGAGAAAGAGAAGAGGCAGGGTCGGTCAGTAGGCGATAAGTGGACCGAGATGAGAGGTGAGGGATGATGAGCAGAAGGGAAAAAAAAAACAGGTGGGAGTAAAGGAAGTGTGGAGTTGGGAGAGAGAGGCTGGCAGGTGAAAGATGGAAGCAGACTCAGAAAATAAACCAAGCCACAGATGGAGGCAAGTGAGGGAGAGGGAAGTATAAGTGTGAAGACTGAGGCTGGAGGTGATAATCAGGGGCATAGATGTTACAAGTGCTGGAACCTGATAAGCAAGGAATTTGACAACCGGAACCATTCAAGGGAGAGGGCAAGGGCAGTTGCTAAGAAGAACATCTCATATTTAGATTGGGTAGTCTACAACCCAATGGTATGAACACTGAATTTTTCCGTTTCTGGTAACCCTTTAACTCCTGTTTTCCCCTCTCTCTCCACTGCTGGTCTTCTAATTTCTGTTCCTTTTTAATCTTCCGCTCCCACCTGTCATTTTTATCCGCCTCCACCTCCTGTATCCACGTACCTACTACCTACGCTCTTAACCTACCAGGTCCCCTCCACCACCTGGTTCCACCTGCCCTTTCCCAAATTGTACCGGTTATCACCTTTCTTCCTGGCCAGATACCACCAGCATTTGACACTCTTGTGTCCCAGTCTATCATCTATATGCCTCAGGCTCCCCGTCCTAACCCCACCCCAATCTGGCTTCATCTACCCATCATCCTGCCCATCCCATCCCATCTGCCCATGCCATCTTCACCCACAGTCAGTCCATCTATTACACACTTCCCTTTTTCTCATGCCTTCCTCTCTCTTCATCATAGCAGTTTTCTTGGGGTGGAAGATTGCAACCTTCACGTGGTCTGCCCTGTTTTGACTAATGCAGTCAACTCGACGTGCACAAATGGAAGATCAATTAGAACAAGTTGTCCAACGACTTTAGGCTGTGCACGCCACACGAAAGATGAAGAAGAAGCAGTTTTCTTCACTCTCCACTCAAGTCCTGGTGTAGGCCCTCAACCCAAAATGTTGACAATTCATTTCATAGAATCTGTTCAACCCCCCCCCCCCCACATCCCCCAAAGTTATCCAACAGTTTGTTTTGGTTCTCATATAAAATATCAATTGAAGTCCCAGAGAAATTTTGGAGAAATTTTGGAGGTCACCTCATATACTTCGAGGCTTGAGAGTGTTGTGGCCTTCTGCAAGGACAAATGCCCCAGTCTCAAGAATCAATCTGGTAAAGGATGGTTCTACCCCATCTGCCCACTCTTTGTTCCTTAGGTAGGAGACTGGACCATAGAGATACAGCGAAGCAACAGGTCCTTCGGCACACCTAGTCCGCACTGACCAGCGATCCCCCCGCACATTAACACTACCCTACACATAGTAGGGACAATTTTACATTTATACCAAGCCAACTAGCCTACAAACCTGTACGTCTTTGGAGTGTGGGAGGATACCAAAGATCTTGGAGAAAGCCCACGCAGGCCACGAGGAGAACGTACATGCTCCATACAGACAAGCAGGATCAAACCCAGGTCTCTGCCACTGTAAAGCAGTAGCACTAGAAACATAGAAACATAGAAATTATGTGCAGGAGCAGGCCATTCGGCCCTTCGAGCCTGCACCGCCATTCAATATGATCATGGCTGATCATCCAACTCAGTATTCCTCCTCATCACCTTCCTAAAAGAACGTCCTTTAACTCTGAGGCTATGACCTCTGGTCCTAGACTCTCCCATGAGTGGAAATCATCATCTTCACATCTACTCTATCCAAGATGAGGATATATTGGTTCTTACAGTTTACAGAAGTTACTAAGCAGCAGTTGTAGAGGCATAGAGAGACACATTTTCCTTTTCCTTTACTGTTTTGTGTATATTTCCATATAATTGCTTAGATTTTGTACAAAGGTGCCTACGTTTACTTATTCATATATTTTGCTGTTGGGTTGTGTCAGTACATGCATTACACATTCCATCTGCCCATATTGAAGCAATTATCAAAAAAGCACACCAACGCCTCTGCTTGCTTAATAGGATTAGGAAATGTGGCATGTCCTCTATTACTCTCACCAACTTCTACAGATGCACCATAGAAAGCATTTTAACAGGATGCATCACGGCTTGGTTTGGGAACAGCTCCATCCAAGACCGCAAGAAATTACAGCGAATTGTGGACGCAGCCCAGACCATCACACAAACCAACCTCCCTTCCATTGACTCAATTTATACCTCACGCTGCCTCGGCAAGGCCAGCAGCATAATCAAGGATGAGTTGCACCCTGGTCACTCCCTCTTCTCCCCTCTCCCATCAAGCAAAAGTTATAGAAGTGTGAAAACACACACCTCCAGATTCAGGGACAGTTTCTTCCCAGCTGTTATCAGGCAACTGAATCATCCTACCACAACCCGAGAGCAGTGCTGAACTACTATCTACCTCATTGATGACTCTCGGACTTTCATTGATTGGTCTTTGCCTGGCACTAAATGCTATTCCCGTATCATATATCTATACACCGTAAATGGCTCGATTGTAATCAAGTATTGTCTTTCTGCTGATTGCAGAGCACGCAACAAAAGCTTTTCATTGTACCTTGGCACACGTAACTGGTCAGGTTAGACAAAAGGCTGGAGAAACCCAGCGGGTGCAGCAGCATCTAAGGAGCGAAGGAGATAGGTGAAGTTTCGGGTCGAGACCCTTCTTCAGACTCATTCTCCAGCATATGCAGTTCCTTCTTTAACACTGGTCAGGTTAGGTTAGGTTAGGAAAATAAATTACAATGAGACCTGGGTGTCCTTGTACATCAGTCACTGAAAGTAAGCATGCAGGTACAACAGGCAGTGAAGAAAGCTAATAGCATGTTGGCCTTCATAATGAGAGGATTTGATTATAGAATCAAATAGGTCCTTCTGCAGTTGTACAGGGCCCTATTGAGACCACACCTGGAGTATTGTGTGTAGTTTTGGTCTCCTAATTTGAGGAAGGAGATTCTTGCTATTGAAGGAGTGCAGCGTAGGTTCACGAGGTTAATTCCTGCGATGGCGTAACTGTCATATGATGAAAGAATGGAGTGACTGGGCTTGTATTCACTGAAGTTAAGAAGGATGAGAGGGAATCTTATAGAAATATATCAAATTATTAAGGGATTGGACACGCTAGATGCAGGAAACATGTTCCCGATGTTGGGGGAGTCCAGAACCAGAGGCCACAGTTTAAGAATAAGGGGTAGGCCATTTAGAACTGAGATGAGGAATAACGTTTTCACACAGATAGTTGTGAATTTGTGGAGTTCTCTGTCTCAGAAGGCAGTGGAGGCTGATTCACTGGATGCATTCAAAAGAGAGTTAGATAGAGATCTTAGGGCAAACGGGAGTCAAGGGATATGAGGAGAAGGCAGGAACGGGGGGTACTGATTGCGACAGAGGTTCACCTGCATCTCCTCCAACCTCATCTATTGCATCCGCTGCTCAAGATGGCAGCTGATCTACATTGGTGAGACCAAGCGTAGGCTTGGCAATAGTTTCGCCGAACACCTCCGCTCGGTCCGCATTAACCAACCTGATCTCCCGGTGGCTCAGCACTTCAACTCCCCCTCCCATTCCGTATCCAACCTCTCTGTCCTGGGCCTCCTCCATGACCAGAGTTAGGACCACCGGAAATTGGAGGAACAGCACCTGCACCCGAATGGCTTAAACATTGAATTCTCCCAATTCCGTTAGCCCTTGCAGTCTCCTCCCCTTCCTAGCTCTCCCTCAGCCCTCGGGTCCTCCTCCTTTTTCCTTTCTTTCCCCCCCCCCCCCCCCCCCCCCCCCCCCCCCCCCCCCCCCCACGCACCATCAGTCTGAAGAAGGGTTTCGGCCCAAAACGTTGCCTATTTCCTTCGCTCCATAGATGCTGCTGCAATCTGCCTAAATACCCAGGGAAAGTAAGAGCTTCCCTGAGCAAACCCCATAACAGGCCTAGTTTTCCAACAGTCTTGTGCTTTCCAGCTGCTCCCCTTCCCCCTGCTGTTCATTCTAAAAGGAAGAAGAAAAATTAAGCAGCCATGAGAGCAAATTATACCCCAGCAACTAGCCACTGGAAATTTGAAATTGCTCAATTTTCATGAACAAATAGCACTTAAAAGGCATCTAATCCACGAATTCAAAGTATTGCACTAAAATTGTAAGAACCAGTGCTCATTATAAAGTTGATTCAAACGCTTTCATGCGCTCTGCAGTTAATGATGTTATCACTGTGTTTGGCCGCCTTTTTCAGCTTTCATGTTAAAAATGTGGCTTTGAAGATTCATTCGCTGTTCGTCAAGCTACTTTGCAATTTATTTTGTGACTTAAAAACACGCTATTGATTTCAGCGGACTTCTCTACAGCAGAATTCGAGAACATCCTTCAACGGTTTAAGATTCTGTAATCAAAGTCCAAAATGATTTTTTGATTCAACCTACATCAGATGACATTGATCCTACCTTCACTGCACTCTGATTATTTAAGAGTAACAGTTCCTTAACAAGCAGCTTTAAACCGATGACTTTGAGAAATTACTGAATGTTTAGATACATTTATTTATCAACAGGAAAAGGCCATTCATAAGATAGACACAGAAAGCTGGAGTGACTCAGCTGGTCAGGCGGCATCTCTGGAGAAACGGAGTAGGTGACGTTTCGGGTCGGAACCCTTCTTCAGACCGTCCAGCCAGTGTTCATGCTCTTCTTGAATCACCACCCATCTTTCCCCAGATTAAATTGTCACAGTTTCCTTTAATTCCCTTCCTCCTTCGCCCAGTCCTTTCTCATATGCATGTGCTCCATTCCCTTCCTCCATTGTCCAGTCCTTTCTCGCATGTATCTGCTCTATTCCCTTCCACCACTCCCTGTTCATTCTTCACTCTTTTTAGTGAATTTCCTTTTGGAGTCCGTGATATATTGGTGGCCTTCACCTCTGCTCCTCCATACAAGTAAAGCCATTCTTTGTGTTTTCGCACATCCCCAATCTATTCATTGTTCCTTATGATATTGTGCACTTGTATTTTCGATAGCATCTTTGTAAACCTTCTCCACTCCCTCTCCAATGCTGCAATAACACACCAACAAGAACCGTACACGGTACTC
Organism: Okamejei kenojei; assembly: GCA_035221665.1. NCBI lineage: Eukaryota > Metazoa > Chordata > Chondrichthyes > Rajiformes > Rajidae > Okamejei > Okamejei kenojei. The sequence continues at coordinate 9,607,985 of CM069131.1, forward strand.
AGCGTGTGGTTTAGCCAATGTTCATGTAGATCTCTACCACGTTCCCAGTTTCTCAGATCTATTCCCCTAGAACTAAACCCTCTCGATTGATTTGCTGTCTCTTAATGGCCTTGTAGTCTGTGGAACAACTTTAGAGTTTGATGCACTCTGAGATCCCTGAGGTTCTCCACCCCACGTCTTTCAACCAAATGTACCATCTCCCATTTACTTCCTTTAAACCATGACATATGCAAGGATGTTAGTCTGCATAGGTCTACAGACATCTTTCATTGTGTCAGGAATAGCCTGAGCTTGGAATCTGTCCTTTAAAGACACCTCTCAACGGATCAGCGTCACTTAATACAAAATGTAGTCCACAGGCAAACCTTAATGATCAGCTCGAAGCGGAGATATGTGCAATTATGCTGCCCTATTTGTCAACTACACGTTATCACACAGTAAAAGAGCTCTGCAGTATCACAGCATGGAGGCCATTAGGAAATTCATCACAGAAATGGCTCTAACCTCAATTTGCAGATGAGAAGGCAACATAATTGGAAGATATAAGTAAAGTATTTAAAAAGCATTTCAGGAGCAGCATTGAAAAAACTTCTAATAAGAAAGTGAGTTATGGTCATATTCAGTATTACCACAATTACTCTGGCTGCCTTATCACCAGGTTATCAGGATAATCCTCCTCTTCCAACTTGTTGGTATTGATCTGTTTAGATATCAAGGGGAAGATGGATTTCCATTTCCACACTAAATCTCTTTTTGAGAAATGTATAGAAGTGTGGTTAAGATTAACTACAGTTGTTCGATTGCGATGAGGGTAGATAATGAGAGATCTCTACAATTAGCACAGGAATCATTGTAAAAAATTCAAGACTGCCACACTGTGGCACAGCGGTAGAGTTGCTGCCTTACAGCGCTTGCAGCGCCAAAGACCCAGGTTCGATCCTGACTACCGGTGCTGTCTGTTCAGTGTGTGTACGTTCTCCATGTGGCCTGCGTGGGTTTTCTCCGAGATCTGCGGTTTCCTCTCACACTCCAAAGACGTACAGGTTGGTAGGTTAATTGGCTTGGTATATATGTAAATTGTCCCTCGTGTGTGTAGGATAGTGTTAATATGTGGGGATCACTGGTCGGTGAGGACTCGGTGGGCCAAAGGGCCTGTTTCCGTGCTGTATCTCTAAACTAAACTAAACTAAACTGCTGTGGCCAGATAATGAGAGGAACCAACTCGTCTTGGAGACTTGAGTATCTTATTCTCCTCACCTTCACCCGTTGACTCATGTTTTCAAGTTTGCTAGAATTAAGATCTGCCAAAACTCTAACTGAGTTGTCTGGCGTATAGAGAAACATCATTGAAAGATACTTACTTGTTTTTGGCAGGAAGAGAAGAGAACCGTCAGAGGTTGTCGTCACAGAGCTGTGGTCTCCCCACTGATGCATTTGACCTTCAGCTGCTGGGTTAAAAGAAAAAGGGCTTTGTTAAAGAATTTAATCTTAATGCTTTAAATTAATCAATATTAGATAAGGTTCAATATCACATGCACTGAGGCACGGTAAAAAGTTTTATTTTGCATGCTAACCAATAAAAGATAATACCATACATCAATACAATCAAGCTAAACTCAGGTACAATAGGTAGAGTGAAGAAAAAGACAGAATATACTTCTCAGCATTATAGTGCAACAGTTCTACAAACAAAGTTCAATGTCCGCAATGAGCTAGAGGTGCATCCTAGCTTATAGAAGGACCATTCTAAAGCCTGATCAAGTTTGGAGGACTTGGTGGAATTTCCCTGATCACTGAGGTAATGATCCACTGAGGAATTCCACAATGAAACCGCGTGGATGATGTGGGTCCGTGATGATGTTGTGAAGCCTATTCAGGCAACACTTCCTTTGGTGATTTACGGGTCATACTTGTGACGGCCCCGTCTGTGTTTACTTCCCTCTATAATCTCCTTCCTTCCTGGCTATTCGTATTGCCAAACCAGGCTGCGATGCACCCTTTCTGATTGCATCAATGTAAGTAAGTAAATAAGTATGTAAGTTTATTGGCCAAGTATTCACATACAAGGAATTTGCCTTGGTGCTCCGCCCACAAGTAACAACATGACATACAGTGACAATTACGAATGACTCAGAAAACACTAAACATTAATAATAATAAAACATTAATTATAAAACACCATTGATCAAGCATGTGAACCAACAAAATACTAGATCAAAGGGAGGTGACAGATTTTTGGCTGTTGAGTAGAGCGAATACTCGTGGATAAAAACTGTTTTTATGTCTGGTTGTGGCAGCTTTGACAGTCTGGAGTCGCCTTCCAGAGGGAAGTGATTCAAAGAGTTTGTGGCCAGGGTGAGAGGGGTCAGTGATGATCTTGCCCGCTTGCTTCCTGGCCCTTACAACGTACAGTGCATCAATGGAGGGAAGGTTACAGCCAATAATCTTCTCTGCTGATCGGACTATTCGCTGCAGCCTCCAGGTGTCGTGCTTGGTGGCTGAGCCAAACCAGACTATGATGGAGAAGGTGAGAAAAGATGGCCGTGTAGAATTGGACCATCATTGCCTGTGGCAGATTGTGCTTCCTCAGCTGCCGCAGGAAGTACATCCTCTGTTGCGCCTTTTTGACTGTGGACTCGATGGTAACCCCCCACTTAAGGTCCTTGGAGATGATGGTTCCTAGGAACTTAAAAGACTCCACATACTGTGGTGTTGTTGATGGTGAGTGGGGTGAGGGGAGGGGGAGCTCTCCTAAAGTCTACAATCAATTCCACTGTCTTATGAGCATTGAGCTCCAGGTTGTTACGATGGCACCAGGATGGCAGCTGTGTCACTTCCTGTCTGTAGGCAGATTCCACCCCATCCTGGATCAGTCCAATCAGGGTTGTGTCGTCCGCAAACTTGAGAAGCTTGACAGAGGTGGTACAGTTCCCAGTACAGATCTTTACTGATTCGCATACCCAGGAACCTGACTCTCTCACTCCACGTTGACTCTCTCCACTGTCAGTAGGCAATAAGGTGTGTCACCTTACTCTTCTTGGGCACTGGTACTATTAATGGCCTATTAAAACAGGTAGGATCCTCAGACCTTGGTAAAGAGGGGTTGAAAATGTGCACAAAAACTTCAGCCAGTTGGTCCTGTGGGTTTTAAAAGCTCAGCCAGATATACCATTGGGTCCGGATGCTTCCCGAAGGGACATTGGCATGAAGGATCTTCTTACATCGGTGGCACAGTGGTAGAGTTGCTGCCTTACAGTGCCGGACACCCGGGTTTGATCCCGACTACGGGTGCTGTCTGTACGGAGTTTGTACGTTCTCTGAGATCTTCGGTTTCCTCCCACACTCCAAAGACGGACAGCTTTGTAGGTTATAAAACATTGTCTTTAGTGTGTGTGGGAGAGTGTTAAAGAAAGAACTACAGATAATGGAAAAATCGAAGGTAGACAAAAATGCTGGAGAAACTCAGCGGGTGAGGCAGCATCTATGGAGCGAAGGAATAGGTGATGTTTCGGGTCGAGACCCTTCTTCAGACTGACGTGGGGGTGGGGGGATGGGAAGAAGAAAGGAAGAGGTGGAGACAGTGGGCTGTGGGAGAGCTGGGAAGGGGAGGGGAAGAAGGGAGAAAGCAAGGACTACCTAAAATTGGAGAAGTCAATGTTCATACCGCTGGGGTGTAAACTACCCAACTACATCAGTCTGAAAGAAGGGCCTCGACCCGAAACGTCACCTATTCCCTTGCTCCATAAATGCTGCCTCACCCGCTGAGTTTCTCCAGCATTTTTGTCTACCTAGGATAGTGTTAATGTGCTGGGATTGCTGGTCGGTGTGGACCCGGTGGGCCAAAGGGCCAAATCAAAGCTATCAGGAGTGTAACTACATTTTGCTTCAAACACGATCAGGAATGCAGTGCAGATGTATCTCGAAAACTGAAATCAAAACTAAACTAAACTAAGTGATGGTAGTGGGGCAGTAAAGGTTGTGTGTATTCAGCCGAATCAGCAGTTTTCTCGGTAAGTGCTTCAATGGATGACAGAACCTGTGAAATTCCGTGTTGTGAGCCTGTGAGCTGACTAAGGTGACAGAAAAATAAATTTATCACAGGCACAGGAAGTTCAACAAAATAATTGAAAAAAACCCATCAAAAATCACACAGAAATGTAGTTTCAAATTCACACAGCCAAATCAAAGTCCAAAAGGAATAAAATAATTACCTTGTTTTATTTTCTTAATCAAGTAAACATACCACTAAGATGTTAATTTGTTTTACATGTACACCTCTATATTTTGATTGAGAAATGAACATTGCCAGTAGATGGCAGAAGTGTAACAGTATATTTTGCTTCAAACACAATCGGGAATGTAGTCAAGCTGATGTGAAATATTAAGTAACTATAATACAAATATGAAAGCCTCCCTAATGTTCTCACTGAAATTATCCACAAACCTCTTGAGCCAAATGCTCTCTTTGATTTGCTTGAGGTTGTCCAAACCAGGATAGGTTCTAGCGGAGGTACCATAGTCCTAAGTAGTTGGGAAATTGTGTTTTGTTTCGTCTAGTTCAGAGATACAGCGCGGAAACAGGCCCTTCGCTCCGTACCGACCAGGTCCAAGCCCGTACCGACCAGAGATCCCCGCACATTAACACTATCCTCGCACACACTCGGAACAAGTTTTACATTTACCAAGCCAATGAACCTACAAACCTGTACGTCTTTGGAGTGTGAGAGGAAACTGAAAATCTCTGAGTAAACCCACGCAGGTCACGGGGAGAACGTACAACTCTGTAGTCCAGATCGAACCCGGGTCTCCGGCGTTGCAAGCGCTGTAAGACTGCAACTCTACCGCTGAACGTCCGCGACCGCCACTTCCTGATCTCTTTCAGTGTCTGTCATTCTCTGAAGGGTGTGGTTATGTGTTAATTCAGCAACCTGAACAACTGTGAAGCTTCCTCAATAATTACACATATTTGGTAGACTTCATTGTCAATGAATAGACAGCCAAAGAAGATGTTGAAAAGGATGAAATACTGTTACCTTTACTTCAACAATGAGGATCCGAGAGGAAGGGGGAAATTAGCAACAAAAAATAAATGTAAATATGACCATACCAGAAAAGAAGTTTTGTGAAGGGCAATCAAATGGCAATGACAAAATTAATAATAATATTTCCTGGAAGGATATATTTGAGTACATTTTCACCAATGCTAACCGATCTTTCAGACTTTAGACTTTAAAGATACAGCACGGAAACAGGCCCTTTGGCCCACCGGGTCTGCGTCAACCTGCGATCGCCCCATACACTAGCGCTATCCTACAAGCTAGGGACAAATTTACATCTTACCAACGCTAAATAACCTACTAACCTATATGTCTTTTTAGTGTGGGAGGAAACCAGAGCACCTGGAGAAAACCCACGCGGTCACAGTGAGAATGTACAAACTCCGTATAGACAGGACCCATCGTCAGGATCAAAGCTGGGTCTCCGGCAACTCCACTGATGTACCACTGAGCCACCTTCATTGCAACACTGGGCCACACTCTCTCCAGTAAAGGAAATTAACCAAGTTAATGTCAATTACTTTGGTTGATCATTTTAGATTTACAGTTCATCAGCCAGTGAGTACACACCAGAGAGGCGCCAACTTCCCTGTCAGTTTCCCAAACATTTACAATAGGTCCAGCAGGCATCAGATTAGAATATTGCGCTAGCATCTTGTTCTGATACACTCCTCGCTGACTGATGGGATGAAAATATCCTTGCTATTGACTGCAAAAGTCAATATAAAACAAAAATACGAAATTTCAAAGTCTTCTGGAGTGCATATCTTGGTACAAGTTTGTCACTACTGCTGAATAAATTCATTAAATGCTATTAGAATTAACCCAGAAAATACATGATCGTGTAAATGGAGCCAATGTGAAAAAGGCTCAGACCAGTCTAACGTGTAGGAAGGAACTGCAGATGCTGGTTTGCACTGAGAATAGACACAAAATGCTGGAGTAACTCAGCGGGACAGGCAGCATCTCTGGAGAGAAGGAATGGGTGACGTCTGAATAAGGGTCTCGACCTGAAACGTCACCCATTCCTTCTCTCCAGAGATACTGCTTGTCTGAGTTACTCCAGCATTTTGTGTCTATCTCCAGTCTAATGAGGAATGGCAACGGAAAGAAGATAACCAAATGTTCTTGTTAAAAAGCATACTGCTTGTTATTCCAAGTAAAATAATGTGGTATTTCATTAATACAAAGGATAATAAGTAAATAAAGGGTACACAAAAGGCTGGAGAAACTCAGCGAGTGCAGCAGCATCTAAGGAGCGAAGGAGATGGGCGACGTTTCGGGTCGAGACCCTTCTTCAGACCTAAAGTAAATAAAGCTTGGTTTTATCATCAATTAAAAATAAGAATTATATTTCATTTTATTTGTCATTATTTTAGTTTCAGATCCCTTTCAGAACGAGTAAGAAGGAACTGCAGATGCTGGTTTAAATTGAAGATAGACACAACATTCATGCACTAATTTGTGATAGTAACATAAAACTGAAAGGAAATAGTATGAAAGGCAGATAGGCATAAAATCCTGGAGTAACTTAGCACAACATCTCTGGAGAGAAGGAATGGGCGACGTTTCGGATCGAGACCCTTCTTCAGACTGATGGCGTTATGATATGATAGGATAGGAAATTATGATATGATCATGATTATGATATGATAGGCTCACTTAAATATTTTTTGTATACTCTGGTTAATAAGTTATGAAAAGTGGGAGCATCATAGGCTTAAATAATAAAGAGCTATAAAGCCACTGCTGTTACATTTTTAGTCTTTCAGTCTGAAGAAGGATCTCAACCCGATATGTCACCCATTCCTTCTCTCCGGAGATGCTGCCTGTCCAGTTGAGTTTCTCCAGCAGTTTCAAGGTTTCAAGGTCAGTTTATTGTCACATGTACCAGTTAAGGTACAGCAAAATTTGAGTAACCATACAGCCATACTAAGTGAAAAGCAGCAAGGCGTGCAACCACATAAAAGTTAACATAAAAATCCACCACAGTGCATTCCACATTCCTCACTGTGATGGAAGGCAATAGAGTTCAATCTTCTTCCTCTTTGTATTTTGTGTCCTACTTTTATTTGGTGTCTATCTTCACATTTACAACTGTTGCCTTCTCCTCCTTGTTCAAAAGGTAAAACTTACATTATGCTGTAACACATAACTTATTATTATTGGATATGTAAAGTCAATTAACAATTGTCATAAACTATAACATGTGGGGATGGAGGGGTTTTGGGATTGGTGTGTGGGTAGGTGGGTCAATGAGAGCCTCTATGTATGTTATGTCTTGTGCTGTATGGTCTATGTTGGACCCCCTCGAAAACGAGATGACTGTTCATCTCAAGGGGTTATCCATGAATAAACTTGAAACATGTAAAAAATCTACAAGAGAACAAGAGAACAAGAGAACATAACCCTCCAGAAAATATAGATTGATTGAAAACGTAACAGCAGTGGCTTTATATGAGCCATTCATAGCTCTTTACTATCCAAGCCTATGATGCTCTCACTGTTCATAACGTATTCACTAGAGTATACAAAAAATATGTATGTGAGCTGGCAGCTTGATTTGTTATTTGTCTGACCGTGTTATCTGTTCCATGTTTAGTTTAGTTTAGTTTAGCTTAGTTAAGTTTAGTTTAGTGATACAGCGTGGAAACAGGCCCTTCAGCCCACCGAGTCCACACCGACCAGCGATCCCCGCACATTAACAATTTACAGAAACCCAAGCCAATTAACTAAACATACCTGTACGTCTTTGGAGTGTGGGAGGAATCCGAAGATCTTGGAGCAAACCCATGCGGTCACGGGGAGAACGTACAAACTCCGTACAGACAGCACCCGTACCCGTGAATCCATGCATGATTAGAATGATACGGAAGCCCATTGATGAAACATAGAAAATAGGTGCAGGAGTAGGCCATTCAGCCCTTCGAGCCTGCACCGCCATTCAATATGATCATGGCTGATTATCCAACTCAGTATCCCGTACCTGCCTTCTCTCCATACCCCCGATCCCTTTAGCCACAAGGGCCACATCTAACTCCCTCTTAAATATAGCCAATGAACTGGCCTCAACTACCTTCTGTGGCAGAGAATTCCAGAGATTCACCACTCTCTGTGTGAAAAATGTTTTTCTCATCTCGGTTCTAAAAGACTTCCCCCTTATCCTTAAACTGTGACCCCTTGTTCTGGACTTCCCCAACATCGGGAACAATCTTCCTGCATCTAGCCTGTCCAACCCCTTAAGAATTTTGTAAGTTTCTATAAGATCCCCCCTCAATCTTCTAAATTCTAGCGAGTACAAGCCAAGTCTATCCAGTCTTTCCTCATATGAAAGTCCTGACATCCCAGGAATCAGTCTGGTGAACCGTCTCTGTACTCCCTCTATGGCAAGAATGTCTTTCCTCAGATTTGGAGACAGCTCCAGTGAGGGATATTGTGAGCTGAATGAGGGAGTGGAAGCTGGGGGAGTGCAGGTATTTCTGAGGTGGGTGCGCAATTCAGCTTTGGTGACAACGCCATCAGTTCAGTACACCTTCGATTTTAGCCGATCTTCTGCCAATATTTCAAAGGCCGATTGAGTAAATTCCCAAGACGTTTGCTGTGAAAGTTTTACTGACAACACTGTCATTCCATTGTAAACCTTCATTTCAGATTAGACTGGCATACCTTCACCAGGCAACAAGCATAAAACCTGAGAGTTTGTGGGTCTGTTCGCTGTGCTTATCTCTACTCTCCAGGTCCCTGCAGCTGTGACAAAGGCAGACTGAACTCTCAAAGGTCTAAACTGTACAAGTAGCAGACTTTGGCAGTGCACCAATGATGGAGTAAGTTCCACATTTGACAGTAATCGTGCAATGGCTGTCACCAATTTAATCTCATCACGGTCATCTAGTCTCTGGCATGGACAGTGGCTAAAGCCGCAGAGACCACAGCTGTTCAATTGTGCGGACATTCCTTTACCTTGAAATTTATCACCTCCTTTATAACGATTATGTGGCTGGTTTCCATTTCCACACGGTTTTGATTGCACGCTTACATCGGTACTTTTATTCTTCAGCCTAGCTCCTTTGCAGCCTTTACTACCAAGCCAACATCTGTGATCAGGCTCATTGTCTCTCCCAGTAGTTTCCAGCCTTGTAATGCCCAAGCTACTGTATTTCTCGATATGAGACGGAAGATCAAGGCGACAGGTGATGAAGCTGCAGCACATTATTAAAATGTGACGGAGGACAGTAACGGGGAATGAAAAATGCTTACAGTAATAGTAAATGAAAAACTCAAGTTATTAATCCAATTTGCAATATAGTGATAGACATGGAAATAATACTCGCTGCAGGGATGGCATATCAAATTTTAAACATTACCATGTCAAGTCCCAGTAATGCAAACATAAATTTTGTGGTTAAACTTTATCAAGTACTATATTAAATTTATCAATATTGCTGCTCTTTTTCCCTTTGTTCCCTCTCCTGATCAAACTTTTCATTAATGTTAGCTCACTGAATATCTCTGTTTCTCAGCTCTGAAGTAACTTGAAATACCATTCAGTGCCAAAGGCATAATGCAAATGCAAGTTGCTACTAAGTCAATTATACTTCTTTTTCTGGTACAACTATGGGAATATTCCAGAAGTTTGCTGCTTTTCCCTTGAAATATATTTAGTGCCATGGTGAGGAAATATTGTGGTCTGTAGAGACTTTCCGGAAAGTCCAAGAGTTGGTCGCCAGGAGAGGCTGGCAGAAAATGTTGGTGTTACATTTCCTGAGCTGGTGCTCACTTGTGTAGGAGTGAGTGACAGAGTGTCATCAGACAATGACACTTCCCCAACCAGCCCTGAAGGCAAAGAAGAAGCCTGGAAAATAATTAGGAAATAGCGGCAGAACCATAGTGACTCAATGAGGTGCCAAGCTGTGCAGAATGATTGAAGAAATGAATTGTTGTACGGCAAGCTGGTTTTAGTTTAGTTTAGTTTGGAGATACAGTGCAGGCCCGCGATCCCCATACACTAGCTCTATCCTACACACACTCGGGACAATTTGTACATTTTACCAAGGCCAATTATCCTCCAAACCTGCACCTGTTTGAAGTGTGGAAAGAAACCGGAGCACCTGGGGAAAACCCACAAGGTCACGGGGAGAATGTACAAACTCCGGACAGGCAGTATCCATAGTCGGGATCGAACCTGCGTCTACGGCACATGAAGGGCAGCAACTCTACCGCTGTGCCACCGTGCCACTCCGGGCTTTCTTTGGGCTTGTCCTTTGTAAACCGACTGACTCTCCTGCAGTCCAGAGTATTTATAGAGGAATTTTAAGGATGTGAATTTGTTCCTCTCTGGCTTTGCCATGTCATAAGGGATAGAAATAGAATTAGGCCATTCAGCGCAAACAAGTCTATTCCACCATTCAATCATGGCTGATCTATCTCTCCCTCCTAACTCCCTCATTCTCCTGCCTTCTCCCCATAACCTCTGACATCCGTACTAATCACAAATCTATCTATCTCCACCGTAAAAATATCCACTGACTTGTCCAACTCTCTCAGTGCTGAGCTACTATCTACCTATTTTATGACCCTCACACTATCCTTGATCGGTCTTTGCTGGCTTTACCTTGCACTAAACGTTATTCTCTAATCATGTGTTTATACACTGTAAATGGATCGATTGTAATCATGTATTTGTCTTTCTGCTGACTGCTTAGCACGCAACAAAAAAGCTTTTCACTGTACACGTGACAATAAACTAAACTAAATTAAAATCACTGTCCTCAATGGGTGAAATCTTCTCATACTCCCCACGTTAACGTTTTCCCCCTCCCTCCAACAGGAATTCAGTGAAACTCCTCTCACTGATCTCTGTGAATCCTGCTGCTCCAATGCTCATTGACCATGTTCTGACCCAGACTCATCTTATTTGCCACCCTTTTGTTTCTACCACCTGTAGCCTTTGATACCATCACCTCATCCACTAACCACCCCTCCTCTCCTGCATTCATATTTCACTTGCCACCTTTTTGCCCCTCCCCTAAACCTCACCATCTCTTCACCAGCTTTGTCCCTTCTGAAGAATGGTCCTGACCCTACACATTGTCCGTCCATCTCCCTCCACCAATGCTGCCGGTCTGGCTGAATTTTTTCCAGCATTTTTCTCTTGCTCAAGGTATTGAATCAAGTTTATGTTCTGTGAATACAACTTGCCGTAATGCTGAGATGGTTTTGTATCTTGGACCCACTTCACAATCCTTTGGAGTTTAAAAAAAGAACATATGATCTAACTCCTTGCTAACCCCATTCTCCTGCCTTCTCCCAATAACCACTGATCGCCATACTGATCAAGAATCTATCTTTGCCCTAAAAATATCCACTGACTTGGCCTCCACAGCCTTCTGTTGCACAGAATTCCATAGATTCACCACCCTCTGACTAGATAAATTCCTCCTCATTTCCTTTCTAAAAGAACGTCCTTTAATTCTGAGGCGATGACATCTGGCCTTAGACTCTTCCACTAGTGGAAACATCCTCTCCACATCTACTCTGTCCAGGCCTTGCATTATTCAACAATGCGTTTGTACAGCACCTCACTAACCGTACCAGATCTTAAAACCCAGTGCTCAAGAACACAAATGCAAGAGCAGAGATCTATAACACCCCCGTGTGGACAAACAGGCAGTGCCTTTGAGTTTGCAGTCAATATTAATCCATGTGCTGGAAGAACTTAACAAGTCAGGCAGCATCTGAGGAAGGAATGGACAGGTGACATTTTGGATCAGGATCCTATTTCAGTAGGGTGGCACAGTGGAACAGTGGTAGAGTTGCTGCCTTGCAGCGCCAGAGACCCAGGTTCGATCCTGACTACAGGTGCTATCTGTACGGAGTTTGTACTCACACACTCCAAAGACGTAGAGGTGTGTAGGTTAATTGGCTTCAGTAGATTGTAAATTGTCTCTCGTGTGTACGTTAGACATAGTGTACGGGGTGATTGCTGCTCGGGTGAGCTCGGTGGGCCAAAGGGCCTGTTTTCATGCTGTATCTCTTAAGTCTAAAAGACCGATCGACCCACATACAGAATCAGTGTGATGAAGGGTCCCGATCTGAAATGTCAACAGTCTATTCCCTCCACAGGTTCTGCCTGACCTACTGAGTTCCTCCAGTACTTTGCGTTTTGCCCAAGAGTCCAGTAATGTTGTTTCTTGTGTTACTACATAAGAAACACAATGTTATGTTACAGTCCTTGTCAAAACCAACTGCGGGGGATTGCAAAAGTTTAATGACATCTCAAGAGTCATTCCAAGTTTTGTTTTCTCTCTCCAGAAGCATTACGAGTATCAAGGTTACCAGCGGGGCTCATGAGGTGTAATGAGTGACCAAAGATTGTGTTGGTTTTGGCCCAGTCTCCACCTCTGAAGATATTCAGCCATGTAGTTTGGAAGGAATGGGAATTATTAATTGTTGTACAGTGTGATAAATTATTTAATTCTATAATTTTTATCCCAAACACTTTTAATTTGATCATTATGAATAAAGAAAGGAAATTCATGAACTGACATTATTGCTTCTCTCTCGTGTGACAAATGTAGTGCATTTGTACAATTTTAACTTAGCAGTGATCCCTTAATCCTCCATTGTCAGAGTGAGGCTAAACGCAAGTTGGAGGAACAGCATCTTATATTTCGCTTGGGCAGCTTACAGCCCCGTGGTATGAATATTGATTTCTCTAACTTCTAGTAACCCCGGCATTCCTTTTCTCTCTATTCCTCCCTACCCAAGTTACACCAGCTTCTCGTTTTCACCCAACAAACAGCTAACAATGGCCTGTTTCCTTTATCCATCGTAACTTTTTTGCATATCTTTCATTCATTGTTCTTTATCTCTCTACATCATCGTCTATATCTTTCGTTTCCCTTATCCCTGACTAGTCTGAAGAAAGGTCTCGACCCGAAACGTCACCCATTTCTTCTCTCCAGCCATGCTTTCTGTCCCGCTGACTTACTCCAATATTTTATGTCTATCTTCCCCTTAATTCAACTGCTGTACATTGCACTCTGAAATTCTCCGAGTCTTGGCCCAGCACAAAGTAAATCCAATAGCCTGCACAGCTCCCCAGGTCAAAGTCGTGATCACTTTCAATAGACAAAAGACAATCACTCTCAGAGTCTTTACCTCTGTAGTTTGTAGCCTGTGTCTGAGGAAGAGACTTAGCTGTGGCGCTGGGCTCCCGACAGCAGACACATAGAATGCAATCGAAGACTTGTGGACATCTGAAAGTAAAACAGATCATGCTACAAATGTTTAGCAGATTAGACAGCATTTGTGAAAAGAGAAACCAGGTTAACATTTCAGGTCTGAACACCTTATCTGAATGCGTAGAAAGGAGTTGCAGATGCTGGTGTATACCAAAGTTATATGAGTGTTTGGCAGTCTGAAGAAGGGTCGCAACCCAAAACGTCATCCATTCTTTTTCACCAGAGATGCTGCCTGACCCCTGAGTTACTCCAGCACTTTGTGTCTACCTTGTCTGAATGTTCCATTGAAGAGTTTGGGATCTGAAATATTAACTCTCTTTCTCCTTCCACAGCTACTATTACCAGAATTTTCAGTTATTTTTGAATTCCAGCATCTGGAGTTATTTTGATCTTATAGACAAATCCTTGCTTCCTTCCTTCCATGAGTGTTACCACTTTTGACAGATGTCATTCTCCAGTTTTTCTTTTAACTCCTTTCAAATCTGGTGGACACGGAAACAGATCTGTGCTTTTGCCCAAAGAATCTAGCATTGCTGGCCATGTACTTTCAAGTGATGATGTGCCGAAGCTAATTGTGTGTGTGGCGACACAGATAGCAGCTCGGGAAGGTCCACTTGGGATTCATTTTGGAGTGAGCTGAACAGAACTGCTTCTGAGCCTTTGAATCATGCTCAGAATACTCTCAAACCTCACAATATTTTATTTTTGTGACAGAGTGGCGCCGACATTAATTCAAATCAATGTTGTTGAAAACCTCCCCAGAAATGATTTTTGGACATTGCACTGCTATTGAGCGAGTTAAATGCCAAAACCACAGTGATGCCCTTAATTCTGTTCTGACACAAACCTCTTTCACCAAAATGTCCATCCGTATTAGTAACTGACATTGACTCACTTAGAAATCCATGCCGAGTTGGTTGGTGCTTCATTAATGCAAGTTTCACCTGCACAATGCTATATTTTTCAGTACTGTGCCAATGTATTTTTAGGCCTATAATGATCGTAAGCTGATAGAAATTTTTGAAGGATAGTGACAGGGAGACTGTGTGTTCAGTGCTGTTGGTACTATGGGGAATATAAATCACAAAATTTGAAGATTATTGTGCGATTTAAAAAAAGAAAAAATGGTATGTTTGCCTTCGGGTCAGGGGGAGTTCTCCCGGCCATGGTTACCATGTAATCCCGTGCTACCCGCACCATGGTCGGATAGTCGGCGACTAAACCGTCTCCCCCACCTGGTTTGCCCGGTGAGGAGGGGGCTGTGGACCCCCAGCAGGACCAAAAACAAGGGCGAATGAGCTTCTCGCGAGCCAACGGCCATCCACGCTTCAGTAGGAGTTGCGATCACTGTCGTACACGGCATTGTAAGGCACCGTGCCCCTTGATGTTTTCAACGATGATGATTGACTTCAAGGGTCATGGCATTGAGTATAAGAGTCAGAAAGTCACGATGGATATTCAGAAGGACTTTGGTTAGGCTGCATGTGGAATGTTGCAGGAGTTCTGGTTGCCATGGCACAGGAGGATGTGGAGGCTTTGGAACGGGTGCAGAGAAGGTTTGATGCCTAGATCACATGGTATTAGCTGCAGTACATAGAGAAGTTGGACAGGCTTGGATTGTTTTCTCCAGAATGCTGGAGGTTGATAGAAGTATATAAAATGATGGGAGTCTTTGATAAAGTCAGAACCCTTTTCCCTGGATGGAAATATCAAATACTGGACAACATAGTTTTGATGTGAGAGAGGCAAAGTTTAAAGATGTTGAAGTTTGGAGATATGAGGGACAAGTTTCTTATACCGAGGATGGCGTGCGTCTGGAACACACTGCCAGGAGTGACAGTGGAGGCTGATACTGAAGTGGCATTTAAGAGGCTTGAAGGCCTATACGGGGAATGAAGGAATGTGTATTTTGTGCAGGCAGATTAAAATTGGTACAGATATTGTGGGCCAAAACGCCTGTTCCTGTCATGTATTGTTCTATGTTATTGCTATTGTTCTCTTGCTACTATTGGACTATTTTTGTTTGTTTGTTTTTAAGTGTACGTATGTGAGTGTGTGTATATATGTATTTGAATTTCTCATAACCAGGTTGCCACGATGCGAATTTTTAAATTCTAAGGCAATTGACAGTCACAAGCATAACATATAACATCAAGTTGACAGTCAAGAGTGTTTCATTGTCATATGTCCCAGGTAGAACAATGAAATTCTTAATTGCAGCAGCACAACAGAATATGTAAACATAGTACACTGTAAACAATATGATAAACGAGAATAAGTGTGGTGTATATATACACATACTCACATATACACATGTATATACAGTTCATATATATATATGATATATGAAATATCTGATGTATGACAACAACAAAAAAATCATGGTTGTAATTCACCTATTTTATGCACAAAGAGATCAGTGTAGAAATATGTTTGTTAAACTTTGTTAAGGGCCTGTCCCACTTTCACGACCTAATTCACGCCCTCTGCCGAGTTTGCCCTTGACTCACACTCGCAGCGTGGTCGTCTCGAGGTCGTAGGAGGTCGTAGGTAGGTCGTAACAGGCCGCGATGCTAGTCGTAGGTACTCGTGGCATCAAGTAGGTCGGGGCGTTTTTCTAGCATGATGAAAAATGTCCACGAGTAAAAAAAGTCGTTCAAAGTTATATTCAAATAATTTTTGTAGATATTTACAAATGAAAGATTATGTTAAATCACATACACAAGAATACAGAATTAGAGAACCAGAGATTCTAGATGAATGTTTGAATAAGCATCCCAATACAGTCAAATTAATATCATATATTTACAATATTCTGTCAGATGGTGAGAATCCGTCAACGGAATCACATAGACAAGCATGGGAAAATGAATTAGTTCAACCCATAACGAAAGATATTTGGGATGAAAGTCTACAACATATACATCAATGTTCGTTAAACGCCAGACATTCTTTAATACAATTTAAAATATTACACAGATTGCATTATTCTAAAACAAAATTAAATAGAATTTTCCTAATATCTCTCCTATCTGCGATAAATGTCAATACTCTGAGGCTAATTTAACCCATACTTTTGTAAATTGCATAAAAATTAAAACATTTTGGGTGGATATTTTTTAAATTATTTCCGTAGTGGTTAATATTCAACTGGATCCCGATCCTAAATTAATAATATTGGGCATATCTGAACAATACCTAAAACTGACAATAAACCAAAGAAATTTCCTGGATTATAGTATAATAACTGGGAAAAAACTAATATTAAAATTTTGGAAAAACCCTGCATCCCCTACAATTAAAATGTGGATTATGGAAATGTCAAAAATCGACAAACCTGAATTATTTATTTCTGTACCTACGGACCTATCTCCTAAGTTGTATTATAAAATTAAAAAAATAAAATTAAAAAAAAAAAAAAAGTTGTGAATTAGGTCATGAAAGTGGGACAGGCCCTTTATTAAAATTCAGAACAGAGGAACATTAGATCTGAAAGCAAGTGCAGGCCATTCAAGCTGCAGCTTTCAACGTTTGCAGTTGCTCTTTTATCACAGGGCTACTTACCCGCAATAACCTCATTAACCTTGATTTAATTATTAGTATCTAAAAATCTATCAGTCTACCTTCAAAATGCTCGGCAATTGGATCTTAAGATTTTCCCGGCTCTTTTTTACATTTTTATTTCTCCTCACCTCTCTCCTGAACGGCTAAACCCTTATCTATAGATTGTGACCTCTGGTTCCAGTTGTCCCAGGCAGGGGAAATACAAATTTGTCAACAGGCCTGTGAAGTCCCATAAAGATTTTTGCATTTCTGTTTTACGGTTCTTTTATTTTTAGAAATGAACTGGGTTTCCGAAGTGGAATCCTATACACATATATTATGACAAAGCACATGTACAACTGAGGATGAATTTCAATTACATATTTTGCATCACATTTTGTTTCTGTGCTATATAAAATGAAGCAGGAACCCATTTGAAATAAATAGGCGAACGTTCCATTATAGCAACAGCGGAAAATTATACAAGTACAATAGCTGGCTGTAAAATATCACAGGCAACGATGTTTCGGCTTAAATCATCCTATCGGGCTACTTTTCCATTTCAAGTCTCAGGGACGGCATGGTGGCGCAACTATAGAGTTGCGGCCTCAAGGGCCTGTCCCACGAGTATGCGACCTGCATGCGGCAAGCGCGACCAAAACGGAAGCGGGGACCGCGCGGAGGTCGAGTGATCCCCGTACAGGGCCAGTCCCGCCAGCATGCACCTGCATGCGGCGAGCGCGACAAAACCAGAAGTGGGGGGCGCGCGGAGGTCGGGGGAGTGGCGCGAAGTTGGAGCGAAGTCCGCGGTACGTTCGCAAGGACAGAGAGGGACACGGAGGCACACACAGAGAGGGACATGGAGGCACACACAGAGAGAGCGACACGGAGGCACACACACAGAGAGGGACACGGAGGCACACAGAGAGGGGCACAGAGGCACACAGACAGGGACACACAGAGAGGGTCACAGAGGCACACACAGAGAGGGACACAGAGGCACAGAGAGGGTCACGGAGGCACACACAGAGAGAGGGGCACAGGGGCACACACAGAGAGAGGGACACGGAGGCACACAGAGAGGGAGGCACACACAGAGGGACACGGAGGAACAGGGAAGGTCAGGGAGGCACACACAGAGAGAGGGTCACGGAGGCACACATAGAGAGAGGGTCACGGAGGCACGCACAGAGAGGGTCACGGAGGCACACACAGAGAGAGGGTCACGGAGGCACACACAGAGAGAGGGTCACGGAGGCACACATAGCACACACAGAGAGGGTCACGGAGGCACATACAGAGAGAGGGTCACGGAGGCACATACAGAGAGAGGGTCACGGAGGCACACACAGAGAGCGGCACGGAGGCACACAGAGAGGGACACGGAGGCACACAGAGAGGGGCACGGAGGCACACACAGAGAGGGTCACGGAGGCACACACGGAGAGAGGGACGGAGGCACACACAGAGAGAGGGACATGGAGACACAAACAGAGAGAGGGACACGGAGGCACACAGAGAGGGGCACGGAGGCACACACAGAGAGGGTCACGGAGGCACACACAGAGAGGGTCACGGAGGCACACACAGAGAGGGTCACGGAGGCACACACAGAGAGAGGGTCACGGAGGCACAAACAGAGAGAGGGACACGGAGGCACATGTTAGGTCGCGCTTGCCGCATGTAGTCGCATGCTGGTGGGACAGGCCCTTTACAGTGCCCTTTGCGGCACCAGAGACCCGGGTTCGATCCCGACTACGGGTGCTGCCCTTACGGAGTTTGTACGTTCTCCCCATGACCGCGTGGGTATTTCTCCGAGGTCTTCGGTTTCCTCCCGCACTCCAAAGATGTACACGTTTGTAGGTTAATTGGCTTGGTAAATGTAAAAATTGTTCTTAATGTGTGCAAGGATAGTGCTAATATGCAGGGATTATTGGTCGGTATGGAATTGGTGGGCTGAAGGGCCTATTTCCGCATTGTATCTCTAAACTAAACAAAACTAAGTCTTGTTGGGTTTTTTTTCAATTAAATCTTATTAATTTAAATAATTGTTACTGTATCTGTAATACTAAGATTAAATGCTTTTTTATTGCTATGCTGTAAAATTAAACTTGTTTTTATTCCAATAATGATTGTCGCCCTGCAAGATAATTGTTTTTCCTCCATAATTAGCAGGTGAGCATCTGTTGGAATTCATCCTGAACATAGCTAATAGAAGCTGGACGTGGTTATGCTGCTCCTTGAGCTGTTCTGCCATTCAATGAGATTATGTTTGATTTTCTACCTTAATCCTCTTTCCTGCTGCTCTCCATATCCCTTGATCCCATAAGTATCCAAAGCACTGGAAATGTTACTCAGTGACAAAACATCTCTGGTAAAGGGATTCTGAAGCTTCTGAGTGAAAAATATTTATTTTCATCATAAACGAATGGCCACTTATCACGAGACAATTCCCCTTTGCTTTTAATAGCAGCACAAGACTAATGGGCCTGTCCCACTTGCCGATTTTTTAGGCGACTGCCATAGTCGTAGCAGGTCGTCGAAAAACCGGCGACAACCTACGTCATCCTGGCGACAACCTACGGCACCACCTACATCAGGAGAAGTCAAGCTACGCTCATTGACGTCCAACCCACTGTCACCGAAACATTTTCAACATGTTGAAAATTTAGCTGCGACCAGAAAGAAGCTACGACATTTTGCGCGACAGAGGAGACTACTCCCGGCAACACCGGCGAACATGTGCCGACAAACTAGTCGCTTGTAGTTGCCTAAAATATCGCCTATGTGGAACAGGCCCATTACAGGTAATAGAACTGCCCTGAGTTTGCATGGTCTTCCTGTGACAAGGCGGGTTTCTTACTGATTCTTACAGTTTCTTCCCATACCCCAAAGGCATGTGTGTGGGCAGATTAATTGGTCATTGTAAATTTCCCCTATTTTAGGTGGATGGATGGGAATGAAAGGAGAATTTAAAAAAAATAATAATATAGGATTAGAGGAAAATGGGTGTTTAAGGGTCAGCTTTGACTCAGTGGGCTGAAGGGCCTGTTTCTGTGCTGTATAACTATAGCAAAAGAAAAATCTTACACTATTACTCCGGTCAAACCCTTTCAAATCTTTATGTTTTAAAAGTTAATTTGCCATCTGGCATAACGGTAGAGATACTACCATACAGCGCCAGACACCCGGGTTCGATCCTGACGACGGGTGCTGTTGGTACGGAGTTTGGACGTTCTCCCCGTGACCTATGTGTGTTTTCTCCGGGATCTTCATTTTCCTCCCACACTCCAAAGACGCACAGGTTGGTAAGCTAATTGGCTTGGTATAAACGTAAATTGTCCCTAGTGTGTGTTGGATAGTATTAGTCTGCGGGGATTGCTGGTTGGAGCAGACTCGGTGAGCCAGAGACCAGTTGTATCTCTAAAATGAAAAACTAAAACTGCAAAGAAGCACCTGATTAATGCCAAGACAGGGAATGATAGAAGTACTCAGCAAGTCAAGCAGCGTCCATGGAGTGGATAGACACAAAATGCTGGAGAAACTCAGCGGGTCAGGCAGCATATCTGGAGATTAGGATGGGAGACGTTTGTGTCGGGATCCTTCAGACCTTCTTCATCTCTCCACGGATGCAGAGTCAGGCAACAGAGTCGACATTTTAGGTCAAAGATTCCATCAGAACTTGAAACAGTGAGAAACCAAGTGTGCTGTTGCATTGTCAATATCTGTGAGTAGAGAGAGCAATGTTGACAAGATAGTAATTGCTTTCAAAACAAACATCTGGAAACAGATAAGAAAAATGAAACAAATTGTAACTAAGTTCCGATCACATTTTGTGGTGAGAACAAGAGAGGTTACCTAGTCTTTTTCACCAACACGATCTGTAAATTTTAATTATGAGCAAAGTTTTGAAAACAAGCGAGAAGAAATATCAATCAAACTTGGAAAATATTTAGCTTTTATTTTCCAAAGCAGTCACATTTTCCCAAAGTGGTCATGTTTGCTTCCTTAGCAGAATTATATGTAACATTTTCCAACCTATATGACCATTAATCTTTAGCCAATGCAGAATGAGATTGACCAAATGTCTAAATCTTCTCTTTCATGACCTGCGCAACTATCTGGTGAAAATTAATAATTGACATGATATAGATGTGGGCGGCACGGTGGCGCAGAGGTAGATACACTGCCTTACAGCGCTAGAGACCCGGGTTTGATCCCGACTACCGGTGCTGTCTGTACGGAGTTTGTACGTTCTCCCTATGACCTGCGTGGGTTTTCTTCAAGATCTTCGGTTTCCTCCCACACTCCAAAGACGTACAGGTTTGTAGGTAAATTGGATTGGTATAAGTGGAAGATTCCCCTAGTGTGTAGGGTAGTGTTAACGTGCAGGGTTCGCTGGTTGGTGCGGACTTGGTGGGCCCAAGGGCCTGCTTCTGTGCTGTATCTCTAAACAAAAAAAAATATAAGAACCTACCTGATTTTTGTATCATAAGTTGTATGGCTCGTTCAGTGTTGAATAATATGATGGTACATGTTCCCTCCATTCGCTGCATATCCATGTGCCTTAAAGCCTCTTACAACACTGGGCCTCTACTCGCTGGAGTTTAGAAGGTTGAGGGTGGGGGGGGGTTGGGGGGGGGACCTTATTGAAACTTACAGAATAATGAAAGGCATGGATAGAGTGGGCGTGGAAAGGATGTTTCCACTGGTGGGACAGTCCAGGACCAGAGGTCATAGTCTCAGAATTGAAGGCCGCTCTTTTAGAAAAGAGGAGAGGAGACACTTCTTTTGTCAGAGCATAGTTAAACCGTGGGCTGGGGAGGCCAATATCAGTGGATATTTTTAAGGCAGAGAGAGACAAATTCTTGCTTAGAATGGGTGTCAATGGTTAGTGGGAGAAGGTAGGAAAATGGGATGAGGAGGCAGTGATCAGCCATGATTGACGGGCAGAGTAGACTCGATGGGCCGAATGGCCTGATTCTACTCCTATAAATTGTGAATTTGTGAACATGAACTCTATCTAGGTCCTTCAAAATTCTGTGCTCGACAGTCAAGGGGGAAAAAAATCAGTCCAGTTTCATAATATTCTGTCCCAGGCAACCAGCTTGGTGATTTCTATCTGCAACCTCTTCAGTGAAATCACATCATATATTCAGACACATTTTTTGTTTCATATTGAATTATTTCTCCTTATTCTCACATGCCTTAAACCATTTTTTTCAACATTTGCCTTTGTTTTCCCTTATTTTAACCTTTTTAAGCTGTTCACCTATGCTTGAATTGTCAATTTTATCCTCAGTATTCTGGAATCTGAACCATTATGTCTTCTAAAAGCTCTTATTAATTTTTGTAACATGGCAATTTCTTTCCAAGTGGTGCCATTGTTGATTTCCATTCTTATCCACTCCTCACTCCTCTTCATCCTTCAATCTAACTACTTACTAAGTTATTTAAGGCTCTTCAAATCCAAAACAAATGACAAAAAAAATCTACTGGGAATGATGAAAATATAAATTTTACTTCGGAGCCACGTGAGTGACTACGTGAAGAAGCCCCGCCATACGCATGCGCGTCATTACGTCTGCGCATGTCGCACTGAACGGGCTGGAGGGCGCAGCTCCACCAGCGGTAAGTAGAAACTTCGCAGGTAAGTGGTTTTACAAAATTTTGCCTGCGAGTACTTAACTCCGTAAAGCAGTCAGTAGGAGTTGGAGAGATGGAGCGGTCCGGTCGGAGGGTTCGTACGAAGCGTGGGTCCAGTGAGGATTCGCGCTTTCGATCGGGTCGGGAGATTAGCGCGGCAACTCCGGTTCCGATACCGGGTGCCGTTTCACCGGCAGCTGTCAAGATAGAAAACAAATCTTCTACAATAGCTCCACAGACTCAGCAGGCTGAGCCTGCTGAGAGCCATAGGAAGGCAAAGAGAAGTTTGCTGCTCTGTGTAAGGCGACGAATGTTCAAACGCCTGACTTCCTCTTCGGAACGGATCTTGTGAAACAAATTCGGGACATTGATGAGGAGGCAAAAACTATTGGCTTAATGAAGCCAACCATCTCTAGGCCGTCTATTCGGAAGCCTGGGTTTATGTACTGAAGGTCGGATCCAGGTGCTGGGCCCAGCAGGGGGAGACCAGTGGGGCAACGAGGATACCCACCAAGGCAGCTTGGCTACAACCCCAATATGGCCAGACAACAGGCTTACAGGCCAACTGGAGAGGTGCAGGGACTTTTTGTTAACGATAAGGTTTCTGGTGGACAACCTCCTATTGGTGGTAGATTACAATTGTTTTATAATGAATGGTGCTGTATAACGTCTGATATGTTTATACTAAATACTGTGTCAGGTTCTACCATTGAGTTTATCTCAGGGATAGATCCACCTCAACAGCACAAACCTAGTAAAATGTTGGTGTTTTCTGCTCCAGAGACTGAACAGGTAAACGAGGAGATTAAGAATTTATGCCGAAAAGGTGTGATTGAAAAAGCCATTAATCATCCTCAACAATTTGTGTCTAATATCATCCCCAGACCTAAAGAAGATGGTGGCTTGTAGAGTAATTCTGGACCTCACTCACTTAAATTTCTCAGTTCTCTATAGGCATTTTAAAATGAACATCTTCATTACTGCAAAGCAGCTGGTATCACAGGGTTGTTATATGGCAACTATTGATTTGCAAGATGCCTATAATTCAGTGTCAATTCATGTTTGAAATTTAATTGGATGGGACAGCTGTGGCAATACAAAGCATTGCCTAATGGATTAAGCTCAGCACCTAGGCTATTTACTAAATTGTTAAAACCTGTGCTGGGGCTATTGAGGGCCCACAATCACATTGTCATGGCTTATTTAGATGATATCTTAATTATCAGCAACACTAAATAGTCAGTTAAAGAATCGGTTGCAGTAACCTAAAATGTGTTTGAAACATTAGGGTTTTTGGTCCATCCAACTAAGTCCAAGTTACAGTCAACCCAACAGATTGAGTATTTAGGGTGTCTTATTGATTCAGTTGATATGACAGTAACATTACCAACAGCCAAGGTTGTGGATATTGCTAATGTCTGTACTTGCCTCACACAAAAGCTTTATCCCTCCATCCGAGAAGTCGCCAAGGTCATTGGGAAATTGGTAGCAGCTTTTCCTGCAGTACAGTTTGGACCTTTGCATTATCAACATTTGCAAAGAGCAAGAGAACAAGCATTAAAAGAGCACGCAGGCCATTTTGATTGGGTTATGCAGTTACCAACCACGGCTCTAGCAGGATTGCAGTGGTGGATTGTTAATGTTAGTCAAGCTACCAATAACATTTTGGTGGACGAACCTTCAGTGATCTTACAGACTGATGTAAGCACTCTCGGATGGGGGGCTACAGACACAGAGTCTAGCTGTGGGGGTAGATGGAATGAACAAGAAGGTTTGATTCTCCACACACAAGGGATAAATTATTTGGAATTATTGGGGGCATTTTATGGGTTAAAAGAATATTGCTCCACAATGAATAATTTACACATTCAACTCCAGATTGATAACACCACAGCTGTGGCATATATTAATCATATGGGAGGAGCAAGATCAGTATCATGTGATAACTTGGCTAACCTTATCTGGCATTGGTGTATTTCAAGGAACATCTGGGTTTCAGCCATCTATCTACCAGGTATAGACAATGTGGTGGCAGACCATAGGTCGCGAAAGTTTAATGACAATATAGACTGGATGTTGAATGCTGAGATTTTTCAAACAATTGTCACTCGATTTGGTTTGCCAGATATTGATCTGTTCGCATCCAGATTGAATCACCAGTTGCCTAAATATGTCTCATGGGAGCCAGATCCAGGCGCAGTGGCTGTGGAAGCGTTCTCGTCACATTGGGGACACTCATTCTTTTATGCATTTCCTCCATTTTGCCTGATCGCGAAATGTCTCACCAAAATAGAACGTGACTCCGCCACAGGCGTTTTGGTGGTCCCAGATTGGCCAACACAACCATGGTTCCCATTAGTGCTTAGAATGATGGCTCAGCCATTCATGAAGATTCCCAGCTGCAGTAATTTGTTGGTGCATCCGGTTACAGGAGAAAGTCACCCGTTACATGACCGTATCAATTTGTTGGTCTGCAGGTTCTGACCAGCCCATTCCAAGGGCTTGGATTATCGAACAGGACCATGGAGGTTATCACTGCAGCCTGGAGAAATAGCACTAAAAAACAATACGTGGTGCACATAAAGAAATGGGAGATGTTCTGTGTACAATCCAATATATCTTATGATACTGCTAGCATATGTGATGTGATTGGAGTTCCTTGCTCAATTGCATTTTGATGAGCACCTGAGTTATTGTGCCATTAACACTACTCGCAGTGCTTTGTCCTCCTATTTAGGGCAGTCTTCAGAACAACAACAACCTATTGGGTCTCATCCATTAGTATCCCGATTTATGAGAGGAATTTTTAACAAAAACCCTCCTAAGCCTAGATATACAGAAATCTGGGATATCAGTATAGTTCTCACGCAGCTCCGGGAATGGGCTCCAATTACGTCATTATCTATGCAGAGATTAACTCGTAAAGTGGTTTTGCTAATTGCGCTGGTTTCAGCACAACGTGTACAAACATTACAATTGTTACGAATAGATTGAAAACATTTGTATCTAGATGACATTACATTTTATGTCTATGATTTAATCAAACAAAGCAGGCCAGGGATGGCAGGAACCAAGGTGACGTTTAAAGCATATCCTGTTGACCAAATGTTATGTGTAGTTAAACATTTAACCCAATATATTGAGTTAACAAGGAGTCTCAGAGGTTCTGAGACAGCACTGCTCATTAGTCACAAAAAGCGATATAAAAGAATGTCATTACAAACTATTTCTAGATGGATGAAACAGGTTCTCAATTATGCTGGAGTCGACACTCATGTATTTAAATCTCACTCCACCAGGGCGGCATCAACATCCGCGGCGAAGGCTCAGGACGTGCCGATAGACCAAATCCTCGCGGCCGCAGGATGGTCTAGAGAATCAACCTTTTCTCACTTTTATGACAAACCTGAACAGACAATGCCACGGTTTGGGCCTGCTGTTTTGGGTTCCATTTAATTAATTTGCTTTGTTTATATATATCATTGTTTGTAATTTTCCCCCTGGGACAGAGGGCTTATTACTGTTTTTTGTTATCGTTATTAAAATAGTTATTGAATATTGATGCAATGTTCAATATATTATTTATTCACTACTGTGTCAACCGAAGCAGATTGTCGTATGGAGTGCATCTACGGCATGGAAACATAGAGCTTTGTAACCTTCACGTAGTCACTCACGTGACTCCGATGTAAAATAGTATGATTAAATGAGAACTTACCAGTTCGAAGTTTGATCCTTATTTTATGAGGAGTAACGTTGAGGGATTACATGCCCTCCGCTCCCACCCTCATAATCTAGGAGATCATCTGGTTGTTCTAGTCTTCTTCAAGCCTTACTATGTTATTTCGGCTATTTGTTTCTGTGTTTTCATGCCGCTGCTTTGAAGTATGACGCGCATGCGCCAGGCGGGGCTTCTTCACTTAATCCCTCAACGTTACTCCTCATAAAATAAGGTTCAAACTTCGAACTGATAAATTCTCATTTAATCTTACTATTAATCCTGAGAACATGTTCTGCTTTGAAAATGCTGGGCATGGCTACTGTAAAAGCTCATGACTCCTTGCACGTCTTATTCCTAAAAACATCTCTTTTCCACAATCCCACCAGAAACTAAAAAGACAGAACCTCTCACAGGGAGAAAAATAGCCATTGTTCCATGAACACCATGAGGATTGACGTCATCTTGTTTTGAACACTAAAGCTTTCAATTGTTTTCCTCACAAACTGTAGGAAATGTTTTATTGTCAATTGCTTCTAATTGCAGGAAGTTATTCAGAGTGACCTTACCCTAGATATTTCAAATGATGTGGAAAATCACCCTGAAATGCTACTGCATAAACGACAAGCAGCAGTTTCTAGTGAAGAAGGGGCGGGGAAGGGGGTATGCTTCTTACTGATGCAAGTGCAAATCTTGAGTCGCATGAGCAGTGACACGTAACAATTTCAAGACTTACAGAAGAAGGCTAATTTATAAGTGGCTGATCTCCACTTGTTGAGGGAGCTCTTAAGGGTATTGTTGGTGACAGGAAAGGTTAGTTCAAACAGTAAGTCTTCTTGCGTATGGCATGCACAGCCTAAAGTTGTAAGACAACTTGTTCTGTTTGATCTTCTGTTTATGCACAGTAAGGTTGATTGCATTCGCCGCAACAGGGTGGATCATGTGAAGGTTACAATCTCCCACCCCAAACATTGAGTAAAATGCACTGGGTGGAATGGAGCAGCCACTAATCTTCTCTCATAATTTATCAAGCATTGCAACATCAGAGATAGGCACAAAGTGCTGGAGTAAAACAGCGGGTCAGGCAGCATCTCTGGAGAAAAAAGAATGGGTGACGTTTTGGGTCCGAATCCTTCTTCCGACTCCCAGTCCCGGACTCCCCAGAGGACTTTAGTGTTCTCATCAAGATGACATCAATCCTCATTGGTGTTCATGGGAAGGGTTCCGACTCGAAACGTCACCCAAGCTTTTTCTCCAGAGATACTGCCTGTGTTACTCCAGCATTTTGTGTCAAACTTTGGTATAAACCAGCACTGGCAGTTCCTTCCTACACATTGCAACATCGGAGTTAGACACCCAAGAAGGCCATCAGAATAGTTGTTCCCACATCCCACTCCCACATCTATATTTCTGGGCCAAAGGAATACGTCCTTAACAGGGACATAGAAAAATAATTTGTTCTGTCGAAAAAGGCTCCAGAGTTGTGTTTCAAGGCAAATTCCCTGGCCGTGGCTCAGGGACTGGCTGCCCTTTAAGACATATCTTCTTCATCCTATTAAAGTTTAACTTTCAAGGTCCATGGTATATCCTTCTGTATTTACACATTTCGGTGTTGGAGCAGATATATCAAACACGCACTGCGTGCCTAATCAAAGGCAATAAACAATCAACAATACACAATAGGTGCAGGAGTAGGCCATTCAGCCCTTCGAGCCAGCACTGCCATTCACTGTAATCATGGCTGGGTCATCCACAATCAATACCCCCCATTCCTGTCTTCTCACAATATCCCCTGACTCACATCAGGGATGACCTCACATTTATCCACATTAAACTGCATCTGCCATGCATCTGCCCACTCACCCAACCTGTCCAAGTCACCCTGCATTCTCATAGCATTCTCCTCACAGTTCATACTGCCACGCAGCTTTGTGTCATCTGCAAATTGGCTAATGTTACTTTTAATCCCTTCATCTAAATCATGAATGTATATTTTAAATAGCTGCGGTCACAGCACCGAGCCTTGCGTTACTCCACTCAGGGCTCTCGCTTAACTTTTTTTCCCTGTTGCCAGCCGGTCAGCCTCGGCAGCTTTATAGGTTGCCAAATGACAGTTTAGGTGGTCATTTAAGACGGTTTGCATGACGCATGCGATAATGTGCTTGGACGAAATGCGTAGTTACCAGTCGGAATTATGGTCAATGAAGCATTCACATATTATTTCTGCTTAAAATAAAGTCACAAACTAAACATATTCACCATTCAAGACATGATATACACCACAATGACATGCAGCAAAATTACAATACAGTATCTCATCTCTTTTTACATGTTGCAATGAATGCAATTTCTATTATCTCTTTCCACTTCCAAAAAAAAAAATTGGTTATTCAGCGTATGATCAACCTCGGTGAGACCAAGCGCAGGCTTGGCGATCGCTTTGCACAAGACTGCCACTCAGTTCGCAATAACCAACCTGATCTCCCGGTGGCTCAGCACTTCAACTCCCCCCTCCCATTCCGAATCCGACCTTTCTGTCCTGGGCCTCCTCCATGGCCAGAGTGAGGCCCACCGCAAATTGAAGGAACAGCACCTCATATTTTGCTTGGGTAGTTTACACCCCAGCGGTATGAACACTGACTTCTCCAATTTCAGATAGTCCTTGCTTTCTCCTTCCTTCCCCTCCCATTCCCAGCTCTCCCTCATCCTACTGTCTCCGCTTCTTCCTTTCTTTTTCCCGCCCCCCCACCCCTCCCGATATCAGTCTGAAGAAGGGTCTCGACCCGAAACGTCGCCTATTTCCTTCACTCCATAGATGCTGCCTCACCTGCTGAGTTTCTCCAGCATTTTTGTCTACCCTTTCACACAAGTTCTGTTATCCCACTTTCCTCACCCACTCCCTGCACATTAGGGGCAATTTTACAGAGACAAGTTAACCTACAAAGCCAATGTGTCTTTGGGATGTGGGAGGAAACCCACACGCTTGCAGGGAGAATGTGCAAATTCAACACAGACAGTGCCCGAGAACAGGATCGAACACAGATCTCTGGCGTGTGAGGCAGCAAGTCCACCAGCTGTGCCACTATATTTTATTTTCCAACACACAAAAAATTATACGTTGATAACTTTGGTTACTAAAAAAAAGAAACTATCCATTTTCAGTCTTAAATCTCTAAGTGACGCTATGTCCCCTTTTACAGCTACTGTATGTTTTAATTCAGTTCAAGGCTATTGGAGCAGTAGATTGGCCATAAATGTGCTGCCTAAAATTGCCAGAGACTCGGAATTTATCCTGAATATGGATGCTGTCTGTATGGAGTTTTGTTTTCTCGTTTATAACATTGTTTACAGAGTACCATGTTTACATATTCTGTTGTGCTGCTGCAAGTAAGGATTTCATTGTTCTAACTGGGACGTGAGAGAATAAAACACTCTTGACTTACGTCGCTGATGTGTGGGATAGAACTAGAGTACGGGTGATCGGGTGTGGACTCGGTGGGCCGAAGGGTCTGTTTCCACGCTGTATCTTTAAATTAAACTAAAAACACTAAAACCAGAGGAAATGTAAAGAAGGGTTTCTACCCGAAATGTCACCCAATGTTTTCTATCGAGAGATGCTGGCTGCTCCATGGAGTTCCCCCGCACAATTAAAGCATGGAATAGTCTTCACCTTACTATAGGTACCAACCAGAAGCAACTAAATTTAAAAAGGTAGCTTTTTTTTTCCCCCAATAACCTTTTTTTGCTTAAGTCCAAGTCAAGAGTCAAGAGAGTTTTATTGTCATGTGTCCCAGATAGGACAATGAAATTCTTGCTTGCTGCAGCACAACAGAATATGTAAACATAATACAGAACAGGAGATAAAAGTTCAGTGTGTCTACATACTATAGACCATAAATATACACAATAAATAAACAGATAAAATGCATTAGGCTGTTATTTTTCAGAGTTTGGAGTTTGGTGGTGGTGGGTCCACCAGTTTAAATTCCATTTTGAATATTTTTGGAGGACCAGGAAACCAAGTGGCAAGAGTTACTCCAGGGATATGCAAGCGTGGCTAAATGGCATGGCTTTTAGGTTGCCACGTGGGACTGTAAGGGGCCATTGGCACCCGGGCAACCGCTAATTTCGAGCCCTGCCACTAGTCACTGCCTGCCTTTCTGAAAGGGACCCATTAATCCCTACTCTTTGTTTCCTGTCTGCCAGCCAATTTTCTATCCATGTCAACACCCTACCCCCAATACCATATGTCCTAATTTTGCCCACTAATCTCCTATGTGGGACCTTATCAAATCCTTTCTGGAAGTCCAGGTACACTACATCCACTGGCTCTCCCTTGTCCATTTTCCTAGTTACATCCTCAAAGAATTCCAGAAGATTAGTAATTTCCCCTTCGTCAATCAATGCGGACTTGGATCGATCCTGTTACTGCCATCCATGTCCAATCCCTCAGAATGTAAGCACATCATGTGCAAGGAGGGTAATGATATAACTCATGTATAAAATCATGAGAGGAATAGATCGGGTAGATGCACAGAATCTCTTGCCCAGAGTAGTTGAATCAAGGACCAGAGGATATAGATTTAAGGTGAAGGGAAAAGATTTAATACGAATCTGTATTAATATTGACCAAATTAAAGACATCATAAAATGGAGGATCCCTGCATTTGTCAGAATTTCTTAACCTTTGTTAATGAAAATTTACAGGCTTTGGATGGCGCCAGTCAGTCTAGGCTTAGATTGATATGCACGATGGTGAAGGATCCAGGTGTTCTTGTTTCTCCTAAATTGATAAAATGTATAGCAGTTTTGCAAATGAACCTTAAATGCATCACTTTGATTGGATCGCTGTAAGGGCATTGTAAATAGTATAAATAATGTTGCGAGACATTACGCTGTTGATCGTTGATTGGTTGAAATGTTAAGCCTTGAAGGAGCTGTTTGAATCCCAGGGCATATGTTGCATGATTATTTTATGTTGACTTCCTTCTGGAAGCTTCTTTCAAATACAATGTATTTGAGATTATGTTATTGAGTTGGGGAACTGTCAGTTATGTACTGTTGTAATTAATATGTATGATGGGATTGTAAAGAGACCACCCCTAGGTAGTTTAACCCCTCGAGGTTCAGGGACCTATAAAAGGCAGTCCCCACGAGGTCCTTTGTTGATCTTTTGGAAGAGCACTTGGGACTGTGTGACCTTTTGAAGCATATCTGCTTGCACGAGGCTAGATACAAGCAGATACAAGGATCAAACCCGCTGTGGTTTAGGTGTCATATAGGGGAATTTGTTATGTTATCCAAAAATAAAGTTTAGTTGGTTGAATCAGTGTTTTATTGACTGAACTAGACTGGGGGAAGCTTAGAAAGAGCTATTTACATCTGAGGGGTAGCTTTTTTCACATAAAGTGGGGTGGGTCTATGGAACAAGCTGCCAGAGGAGGTAGTTGAGGCAGGGACTATCGAAAAATTTAAGAAACAGTTAGACAGGTACATGGAAAGGACAGGTTTGGAGGGATATGGACCAAACACAGGCAGGTGAGACTAGTATAGCTGGGACAAGTGCTGGTGTGTGCAAGTAGGGCCGAAGGGCCTGTTTCCACACGGTATCACTCTATGACCCTATAACTAACTCCACGAGTCAATCTCTTGATTGTCATATGCACTGGAAGGGGAACAATCAAATTCCTATTTGAGGTAGACAAAAATGCTGGAGAAACCCAGCGGGTGAGGCAGCATCTATGGAGTGAAGCGGAATAGGCAATGTTTCAGGTCGAAACCCTTCATCAGACCTAAGTCTGAAGAAGGGTTTTGACCCGAAACATTGCTTATTTCTTTCGTTCCATTTTTGTCCAGCTTCGATTTTCCAGCATCTGCAGTTCCTTCTTAAACAAATTCTTATTTGATGCAGCTTTGGAGGCATGTTAAGCGCAACAAATAAATATACAATTTAGAAATTGCCAGATAAACCAGACCATGATATTGCAGGCCAGGGTACACAGTGTAAAGATAAAGTGCCAAATCCATCGCCACGCAGTGCTGCGGTAGGTTTATGATTAGGGTTGTGCAGCCTGGTTGAAGAGTCGCTTGGTTGAAGGCAAGGAGTTGCTGAACCTGGAGGTTATGTGCCTCAACGTCCCGATGGTAGCAGCAAGATGAGAGTGTGGCCAGAGTGGGTGTTTGGTGATATTAGCTGCCTTTTGGGCAGCACTTTCCGTTGACCCCTTTCAATGGAGGGGAGGTGATACACGTGATGGACCTGGCAACTTCCCGCAGCCTCTTCCCTGCATGCTGGGAGGGCTGGTTGTAAAATATGGCTAAAACCAATCAGAACAGTAAGAGGAACTCATTAATGGTTGTGGAGGAAGGAACTGCAGATGCTGGTTTACACCGACGATAGACACAAAATGCTGGAGTAACTCAGCGGGACAGGCAGCATCTCTGGAGAGAAGGAATGGGTGACGTTTGGGGTTGAGACCCTTCTTCAGACTGGTTCAGAATTGTTGTTCCAGCACCATTACTATTTAAGGAGGAAGAAGGAGTAAAAATAAACAATACCACAGGACCCAGTATAACATATTTTCTGGTAGTATCTACTGCTTTGAAAAAGTGAAATAATCTCTCACATTACAACTCATTACATTTTTAGAAATCAACATCCACTATTGTCACTGAACCCAAAAAGGCAAGGATTACTTGTCTTAATGACTACAGGCCTGTTGCACTGACCTCTGTAGTCATGTAGACTCTTGAAAGGCTTGTGCTGGCATAGCTGAAAAATATCATGAACCCCCTGCTAGACCATCTGCAGTTGGCATATAGGGCCAATAGATCTGTGGGTAACGCAGTCAACCTGGGCCTGCACTTCATCCCCCAGCACCTAGACCGTCAGCGGACCTATGCGAGGATTTTGTTTGTTGATTTTAGCTCTTCATTCAACAACATTGTGTCAGAGTTACTACACTCCAAACTTTCCGAGTTGACTGTGCCTGAACGCCTCTGTTGATGGATTACCAACATCCTGACAGACAGGAAGCAGCATGTGAGGCTGGGAAAGCATATCTTGGACCCGCTGACCCTCAGCATAGGAGCACCGCGATGCTGCGTACTCTCTCCTCTCCTCTCCTCGCTCTACACCAACGACTGCACCTCCACAGACACCTCTGTCAAGCTTCTCAAGTTTGCGGATGACTCAACCTTGATTGGACTGATCCAGGATGGGGAGGAATCTGCCCACATACAGGAAGTGACACAACTGCCGTCCTGGTGCCTTTGTAACAACCTGGAACTCAATGCTCATAAGACAATGGAATTGACTGTAGACTTTAGGAGAGCTCCCTCTCCCCTCACCCCACTCATCATCAACAACACCACAGTCACATCTGTGGAGTATTTTATGTTCCTGGGAACCATCATCTCCAAGGACCTTAAATGGGGGGCCACCATCGACTCCACAGTCAAAAGGCCCAACAGAGGATGTACTTCCTGCGGCAGCTGCGGAAGCACAATCTGCCACAGGCAATGATGGTCCAATTCTACACGGCCATCATAGAGTCTGCCCTCACCTTCTCCATCATGGTTTGGTTTGGTTCAGCCACCAAGCACGACACCTGGAGGCTGCAGCGAATCGTCCGATCAGCTGAGCAGGTTATTGGCTGCAACCTTCCCTCCATTGATGAACTGTACACTGCAAAGGCTAGGATGCGAGTGGGTAAGATCATCTCTGACCCCTCTCACCCTGGTCACTTTTCGAATCACTTCCCTCTGGAAGGCGACTCCGGACTGTCAAAACTGCCACAGCCAGACATAAAAACAGCTTTTTTTCCACGAGAAGTAACTCTACTCAATAACCAAAATTCTGTCGCCTCCTTTTGCTCTGGTATTTTATTTAATTCACATGTTTAATCAATAATGTTTTATTACTAATGTTTAATGTTTCATGTGACATGTATGTCATGTTGTCACTTGCGGGCGGAGCACCAAGGCAAATTCCTTGTATGTGAATACTTGGCCAATAAACGTATTCATTCATCAGCAATGCTAGTTTTTGCCACTGGTAGCATAGATTTTTTATTTCAGGTTTTTTATTTGATTTTTTAAAATTTCAGTTAAGTCTACAATAGCATTGAGACTCTCCAAATGATGAATCCCTCAGGTTAGCATATTCTGATCCTGCTTTTTAGATTTTGTGTAAGGTAGGCTGTGATTCACTGTGAAATGATTATTCTTGATCTGCAGTTTAATGCGTGTCATATGATGAATACTTAGCTCAACCATGCATAATAATTTTAGCTGCATCCTGCATTGCTACAAAAACAAAATGAAACTACCACTCCTGCCCTCACCTCAAATAAAAATATATCAGAATTCTCACGAGATGACAACCAGATGATGTCCATTTTATCTGTTGCTTCAAAGACAAGATGGTAAGCAATCAGAGATAAGGCAGGCTCGGATTGGAATAACCTGAAAGTAGGCTGTTATGTATTGTAAAGACTACAGTGGCACAGCGGTAGAGATGCTGCCTTAAGGGCCTGTCCCACTGTACGAGGTAATTCAAGAGTTCTCCCGAGTTTTCTCCTGATTCGAACTCGGAGAATGTCCGTAGGAGTTCGTGGATGTCTTGCAGCGGCTCGTTCGAGTAAAAAAGTAACAATTTTTTCATCACGAGTATTTTTTTACTTGTGGACATTTTTTATAGTGTTGAAAAAACGTCACGAGCTTACCGGATTTCCAGAGTACCTACTGTTAGCATTACGAGCCACTACGAGACGCCCACGAACCCCTACGGACCTGCTACGGACTCTCTTGAATTACCTCGTACAGTGGGACAGGCTCTTTACAGATCAGTAATCCCGACTACGAGTGTTGGCTCTACGGAATTTGTACATTCTCCCCGTGACTGCGAGGGTTTTCTCCGAGATCTTCGGTTTCCTCCCACACTCTAAAATGACGTACAGGTTTGTAGGTTAGTTGGCTTGGTATGAGTGTAAATTGTCCCCAGTGTGTGTAGGGTAGTGATAATGTGCGGGGGTCGCGGGTCAGTGCGGACTCGTTGGACCGAGGGGTCTGTTTCTGCGCTGTATCTCTAAACTATAAACTCTAAATATAGAAACAGGGAGGAAGGAAAGATATGATAAGAGACTGGGAGATAGAAAAATGCACAAATCCATTTTCAATGTTTACAACATGGCTGGAATTCTCAGAGGAGAAGAGGGAGCATTGTGGATCAATAATTTGCAAGTAGATCAAGGATCTAATAAGAAGATAGACACAAATTACTGGAGTAACTCAGCGGGACAGGCAGTAAGTATCACTGGATGGAGGGAATGGGTAGCGTTTCGGTTTGAGACCCTTCTTCAGACTGAGCATCGGAGTTACAGAGGTAAGGAGGTGTAAAAGATCAAAAGAGATGAAGTTCAGGGAAAATGTAGAATAGACCATTGTTAGCTAGGAGAAGGTGGTTTCTTACCCTTCCTTATATCTGTAACTCCGTCTCCCCTGACACTCAGTCTGAAGAAAGGGTCTAGTCCCCATTCCTTCTCTCCCGAGATGCTGCCCGTCCCGCTGAGTTACTCCAGCATTTTGTGTCTGTCTTCGGTGTAAACCAGCATCTGCAGTTCCTCCCTGCACACGGATCTATTAAATATTGCTGTTTTTCCGAGGTGGCTTGTGGTAGACGTTGAGGTATTGGAAAGGGAGGGGAGGACGGATGGTGAGGTTGAGGTGGTTACCAGTGGCGATGAGTCAAAAATCTAACAGCATCATTCATCAAAAAAACATTCATTAACATTTAAGATTGGTCTCTTTTATACACGACTACCACTTAGTGAGCCTTTTTATTGTTTGACATTACAGCACGCCTGAACCTCGCTGGCAACCAACTCATAAGCAAAGCACTTCCACTGCTGGAACAGAAGTGCTAACAGAAATGCTAGATGTACTCAGCAGGGCAGTCAGCGCTTGTGGAGATGGGTAGAGCTATTACTAGAGCTAATAGGACTTGATGTTTCAATCCCTGTAATAAGTCGGCACTCTTGCTATTTGCAGTGGGATTGGAGTGGTGAAAGGTAGGGTAGGTACGTCATCGGGGTCATCAGGGGGGCACCCTCCTTCTTTGACATTTCATTGATAAGAAAAACAACATCTCCAGAGGGTTCAACGGTGATACCTGGCGTCCAAGTTACACCCCCCTCAATTCCATACCCTCCTGTCTTCATCTTGCAGAAATTGTTGCCTCTCCTTTTGATCCAAATCCAATTGCTGCTTTTTTCTGCAGAATTTTATCATGACTTGATTGCTTGTTGGAGGGAACGACCCCTCACCCCCATTTTCGTTAATAGCCTGGTCATAAATCCCCTGCATCCCACTTGCACAGGGTAAATCTTGGTCTTCCAGCCATTCTGGGAAGCTTCAGTTGCCAGTTCAGAGTACTTGGTCTTTTTCCTCTCATAAGCTTCTTCAACACCATCTTCCCATGGAACTGTCGATTCCACAATGTATGCAAACTTGGCTGTTGTGGACCACAGGACCATGTCTGGCCGGAGTGTTGTAGCCAAAATGTCTGGGGGAAACACAAGCGAACAGAATTAACGTTTAAATCCACGTGCTTTTATTGGGTATCACCATTTATCTGAATGAAAGGACATTGCCTCTGTGTCTGATGTTCCTTGACCTGCTGAATGTTTCCAGCTGCTTTTGGATATTAGTTCCTATTGACATCTAGTTGATACAGACCAAAGATGTGGAGGCAATAACATTTCCGGGGAATGGTGCCTTGCCTACTTTCCATGGCTCAGGACACGAAGAAGATCAACTGCACACCCTTATCTCAGAGAGAGTTCAGCCAGCCAGATCTTTATGGTGGTAACTGACCTATTTGTGAATTCCAGCTTTTCACAGCTTAGTTGAGATCGTTTCTCAGCTGTCAGATGGTGTTGTACGGCCTGGAGAAACCTGGTGCAAACTGTTCACATCAATAATCATTTGCAGCAGCTGTGACTTTGTTGAAATACTTTGGCTGTCTGAACTAATGAGCGCATTTTCTTCAAGAAGAGAGTCAAGAGAGTTTAATTGTTATATGTATGGGCGACAGAACAATTACATTCCTACTTGCTGCAGCTTAACAGGCCCATTAACGCACTGACATACAAGTAAATATATAATAATCAATAATATAAGTAATTAATAGTGAGGCATTCTAGCAGCAATTTTCCAACATTCTTTACTTATGGCAAAAAAAGGAACTTGCTTTACAGATACTGTGTGGTCCTTCAGCCCACCAACTCCACGCCAACCAGTGATCGCCCTGTACACTAGCAGAGTCCTACACGTTAAGGACAATTAGCTTAGTGATACAGCGTGGAAACAGGCCCTTCGGTCCACCGCGTTTGCGCTGGTCAGCGATCCCTGCACATTAACACTATCCCTTACACACTAGAGACAAATTTTTACACATACCAATTAACCTACAAACCTGTACATCTTTGGAGTGTGGGAGGAAACCGGTGCACTCGGAGAAAACCCATGCGATCACAGGCCGAACGTACAGACAGCACCCGTAGTCGGGATCAGACGCGGTCTCTGGTGCCGTAAGGCAGCAGTTCTATCGCTGCGCCACTGTGCCACCAGCGCTGCTGGAGGAACTCAGCAGGTGGGACAGCACTGGTCAAGGTAAAGCAACAGAGGATGTTTCAGGCCAAGAACCTTCATCTCGGGTATAGCCAGCATGAGGAGGTGAAAGGGAGGAGTGAGGCAGGAGCTGGCAGATAATGGGTACAAGTAGGTGAGAGCGCTTGTTGGTCAGATGGGGCCAGGTAGAGGGGAAGAAAAGATGGAGATGGAGACAGAGACCGGAAGGAGATGTGAAGATAAAAATGGGCAGCAAATTATGAAATCAGATAAGTGGAGAGGATGTTTCCACTAGTGGGAGAGTCTAGGTCATAGCTTCAGAATGAATGGACATTCTTTTAGGAAAGAGATGAGGAGACATTTCTTTAGTCAGATGGTGATGACTCTGTGGAGGATGAGGGGTGATCTTATAGAGGTGAGAGGAAAAGATCAGGGAGATGCACAGAGTCTCTTGCCCAGAGTAGGGGAATCGAGGACCTGAGGACATAGGTTCAAGGTGAAGGGGAAAAGATTTAATAGGAATCTGAGAGGTAACTTTTTCACACAAAGGGTGGTGGGTGTATGGAACAAGCTGCTAGATGAGGTAGTTGAGGCTGGGACTATCCCAACATTTAAGAAACAGTTAGACAGGTACATGGATTGGACAGGTTTGGAGGGATATTGACCAAGCACGGGCAGATGGGACTAGTGTAGCTGGGACATGTTGGCCGGTGTAGGCAAGTTGGGCCGAAGGGCCTGTTTCCACTCTGTATCACCTTAGGACTCTATGAAAAGGGAAATGGGAGACGTGGGTTTAGTGATAAGTGCACAAAGAAGGGAGTGTTTGCAGTGTGACTGGAAGATTGGGAGCACCGGGTAGAAGGTGCACAGGGAAGAGAGGGGGTGAGGGGTGCATGAGTTCAAATTGGAAAATTGTTCATACCATCGGCTTGTAAACAAATATGTGGTGCAGTTATTCCAGTTTGCGTGTACTCGCACTTTGCCAATGGAGAAAGCCAAGGACAGAAATGTCGGTAGAGGAAAGGGAGTAAAAATGGTTAGCGACTGGGCGATCCAGCAGTCCTGGACAACAGAGTGCGTGTTTGGCGAAATGGTCACCCAGTCCATGCTTGGTCTCGTCACTCTAGAGGAGGCCACATCCAGAGAACTGAAGACGAGCTTTTGAAGAGGTGCACATGAACTTGTTTCCTACCTGGAAGTGCTGCCGGGACCGCTGGATGGAGGTGAGGGAGGAGGTGCAGGGACAGTTGTCGCAACTCCTGTAGCTGCAGAGCAAAGTACCTGGGAAGAGGTGGTTTGGGTGGGAGGGGATGAGGTGAACCCCGGAGTTATAGATCAGGTGGTCCCTGTGGAAAGTGGAAAGGGGTGCACATGTGGTGTGACTGATAGTTGGATCACGTTGAAAGCGGTGGAAATTTCAGAGAATGTATGTATTCAATATATTGATGTTTTCAAGAGAGAGTTGATTATGGGCCTGTCTCGCTTAGGCGATTTCTTCAGCGACTGCCGGTGACTGTCATAGCCGTTACATGGTCAATACACTAATGATCAGTATAATGGCTCAAAATTAGTGACTCTTCCATGGAGGATAAAAGGATCCTGTGCAGAGGGTTTTAACAAGAACAACCACATCTATTGTTCTAAGACCACTAATGTAGGATCAATTTGGTTTGGTGCAGATCTGAAGACTTAAAACACATTGAAGATGAGATTTGTTTTTGTTGCCAAGTGAAGGGTGCTGAATTTATTGCGAGAAGTAAACAGGGTATTTCACTCTCAATCGCAGAGAGCATTATGCCCCTATCCAACATGCGATTTTTTTGGCGACTTCCAGCGACTGTCATAGTCGTAGCAGGTCACCAAAAAAACGGCAACAGGACCCCCCCCCCTACAACAATGTCTACAACAACCTACTCGACGTCAAGCTACGGCAAGCTACCGACAACTGGCGACCCACTAGGACGTCCACCTACGACCACACCTACGACAGCCCATGTCCACCCGCGACAAGCTTCGACAAGGTAAGACACATCAGTCGCCGGTACCTGTCGCCGGTTGACGTACCTTATCATAGGTAGTCGCCAATGGAATTCACCAAAGTCAGCACCGGCGACAACCTACGGTAGCACCTACGACAGGAGAGGTCAAGCTACAATCATTGGCGCCAAGCACAACTGTTGCCGACTGTCACCGAAAGGTTTTGAACATTTCAAAATCCAGCGGCGACGAGAAAAACGCTACGATTCTTTGGCGACTGAGGAGACTACTTATGACCACACAGGCAACATCCCGGTGACCATGTGGCAACATCCTAGTCGCCTGTAGTTGCCTAAAAAATAAGTGGGACAGGGGCATAAGGTATATCTCTTGGGGCTAACGAAATCAAAGGGTATGGGGAGAAAGCAGGAACGGGCTACTGATTTTGTATGATCAGCCATGATCATATCGAATGTTGGTGCTGGCTCGAAGGGTGAAATAGCCTACTGCTGCAACTATTTTCTATGTTTCTATGTTTCTAGAGTTATGTTTTGGATGCGGAGTTTGGTGGGGTGAAAGGTAAGGACTGGATAAGCACTCATAGGCCACAGCACAAAAAGGGAGCGTGCGTGTACTCGCACTCTGCTCATTGTGCGCCACCTCTCTCCAGGGCCAAATGTGTTTGATCATAATCTGGTGAAGAGTTGAATTCGGATTCATCAATTGTAGTTTTAACTAATTACCAATATTTTTGACTGGATCTATGGAAAGTGCGTTGATGATACACTGGTTAATCTGAGGAGCAGCTTCAGCAACAGACTGGTTCCACCAAGATGCAGCACACAACACCACAGGAGATCCTTCTTCCCTGTGGCTATCAAACTGGACAACTCCTCCCCTTCTGTTGATGGGGTAGACTGACTCCCCTCCCCAATCTTTGCACATCCCCAATCCTTTCCACTTGGCACTCTAATTTCATGTTTCATGTATCTTATTTTATGACTGTTGCCAGACCAATTTCCCTCCTGGGATAAAGTACTATCATATCGTATCGTATCGTAGACGTTATAAACCTTGATTTATGGAATTACAGTTCATATGGTGTTCAAGTCCAACCATTATTTTTTGTTTCTTGTCTATGAAACTTTCTCCTGTCATATAATCCTCAGATCTTTGCATTTCTCTCATTCCAGCTTTTCCTCATCCCTACTTACTCTACCCTGGCATAGTTGCACGTTTAGCGATTTATCAAATAATTTGCTTAAATTCACTTTGAATCTTTCGCACTAAAGATGTAAATTTTTTGGTTCGTATGTTTCAACGGGGAAAGGAATTGGGGTCTGAAAGTCCAGGAGGAGATGGATAGACACGATAAACCTTGCTCTGAATAGACACAAAAGGCTGGAGTAAATCAGCGGGTCAGGCAAAATCTCTGGAGGAAAGGAAAGCAACCCTCTGAAGAAGGGTCTCAACCCAAAACGTCACCTATTCCTTTTCTCCAGAGATGCTGTCTGACCCGCTGAGTTAAGGGCCTGTCCCACTGTACGAGGTAATTCAAGTGCTCTTCCGAGTTCTAAAAAAATCAAACTCGTGGTAAGTATGTAGAATGTACGTAGCGGGTACGTCGGAGCTCGGGGCTGTCTCGTCGCCGCTCATAGTGCTAATGGCAGGTACTCGGGAAACGTGGTAACTCATGAAGTTTTTTTCAGCACTGTGAAAAATGTCCACGAGAGCCCCGAGTACCTACGAGCGGCTATTACCGTAATTCTCAGAGTTCTAATCGGGAAACTCGGGAGAACTCTTGAATGACCTCGTACAGTGGGACAGGCCCTTCACTGCAACTTTTTGTGTCTATCTTCGGTTTAAACCAGCATCTGCAAATCTTTCCTACAAACTTTACCCTGGTGCAGCATTGTGATCTGGATGGTCTTGTATGAACCAGAATGGTGACGTTTTTGCTTGATGTATAAGATGCGTTACAAGCCCCAATCCTATCTGATTCCGGATTCAGTTGCTAGCTGCCAGGGAGAAGGTGCATTCCTCAAGTTCTAGAGGATTTTTCACAAACCCAGCACTGACCCTGGCAGTGGTGAATACAATGGAAGCTAAATTTTCAATCAAAGGAGCCATTAGCAGGTGTTAACTGGAGGCACAAGGAACTGCATATGCTGGAATCTTGCGTAGAACATCAAGTGCTGGAGTAACTCAATTGGTCGGGCAGCATCTTTGGAGGACCTTTCGGGACAGATCTCCTCTCCAAACTGTGAAGACTTCTGAAGAAGGGCCCTGATCCAAAATGTCACCCATTCATGTCTTCCAGAGATGCGACCTGAGCCGTTAAGTTACTCCAGCGCATTGTGTTCCAAACCAAATAATAGCAGCTGGCCTCATGCCAGAAGAAGTTGGACCTTTGCGGCAACATTCTTATCTATTTCTCCACCCTTTTCTACGTTCATCTTGCTCCTCTTTACTATCTCCCTCTCTGTTTTCCCTTCCATTTATTACTGCTCCTTCCCTTTCGCCCTTCTCAAGATTCCAGCGATATGTGTCTCTCGTTTTTCAATCTTCTCTCTTCCTACATCTTGCTCTTTCCTACTTTTTCCTACACTTCGTACTCGCTACACCCACTCTCCTGATCTCTCTCCCTCCCCTCTCCTCACTCCTACTTTCCCCCATTGGGCTCACCTCCTCACCATCATTTTTGTAGGTTATAGCCAAGGGGATGTACATTGCTGCAGTCCTTCAACCAGTAATTTCATCCTCATTTCCAACGTCAACAGATTGGTCGACTCTTTAGTTTAATGATACTGCGTGGAAATAGGCCCTTCGGCCCACCGAGCCCGCACCGACCACGATCCCCGCACACTATCCTACACCCACTAGGGACAATGTACATTCATACCAAGCCAATTAACCTACAAACCTGTATGTCTTCGGAGTGTGGGAGGAAACCGAAGATCTCGGAGAAAACCCACGTGCTCACAGGGAAAAGGTACAAACTCCGTACAGACAGCACTGTAGTCGGGATCGAACCCGGGTCTCCGGCGCTGCAAGCGTTGTAAGCCAGCAAACCTGCCACCGTGCCGCCCACAGCTTTGCGGCCTTTAGTCCCGCATCTTGATGTCACTGACAATCTCTTAGGACACTCAACCAACCGCATAGTGACTCAAACATCACCGTCTGTACAAGGAAGATCAGTTCATCTTAAATTAAGCCCTGATTATCTTGTTAATTTGTGTTAATTGTATATGTTAATACAGATTAATTGGCAATCTTCAGAGTAAGTTGTGAGGAAAATCAAAAGATTTATATCTTACGAAGTACATATTTCAAAGATAGATCATTCAGCAATGACCAGGGCAATTCTCTTTCACCGCACCTTTCACCTCACCAACACAAACATAGATTCTAGACACAAAATGCTGGAGTAACTCAGCGGGACAGGCAGCGTCTCTGGATAGAAGCAATCGGTCCCGAGATACAGTAGATCCTTCTCTCCAGAGATGCTGCCTGTCCCACTGAGTTACTCCAGCAATTTGTGTCTATCTACGGGGTACAACCAGCATCTGCAGTTCATTCCTACACAAGCATAGAATCTCCTTGGTTCTCACCTTTCACCCCAGCAGCATAACACAACCTTCCCCTGGTACTCACCTTACACTCCACCAGCCACTGCATCTAATACATACATGGCAATGCTTCTATATGTAAGGATAAAGGGAGGTGGCAATAAGGTCATAAGTGATGGGAGTAGAATCAGGCCCTTCGGCCCATCAAGCCTCCACTGCCATTCAATCATGGCTCATCTATCTCTTCCTGTTAACCCCGTTCTCCTGCCTTCTCCCCATACCCTCTGACACCCGAACTAATCAAGAATCTATGTATCTCTGCCGTAAAAGTATCCACTGTGAATAAGACTAGGAATTTTGTATAGTGTAGTCAATGGGAATGTATTGAGAGTTTTTCATGATTTTTGTTTTGTATATATTTTAATTACAAATAAAGTTTATTTTTGAAATTAAAAAAAACAAATCCGACACATCATTCTCCGACGGTTGCACGATCTTGGATGTGATCCCATCACCAGTCACATCTTCCCATCCCCACCCCTTTTCTGCTTTCTCCTTTTACAACCCTTTGGTCACTTATCCCTTCCCAATTAATGCACCCCCTTCCCAGGTCCTCTCACCTGCACCAACAGAAGAGGGGTGGCACGGTGGCATGGCGGTAAAGTTGCTGCCTTACAGCGCCAGAGACCCAGGTTCAAACCCGACTACGGGTGCTGTCTGTACGGAGTACAAACCAGCATCTGCAGTTCATTCCTCCACCCTCAGTCACCCTGGTCTTTTTCCCTCCTTTGAACCCTCATCTCCCATCTCTGTCCCCCATTCCCTTTTTATCCACTTTCTTTACCCTCTGCCCTGTTCCCTTCCACCCAGATCCCTCGCTCCGGTATTATGTTACTGATCCTATCCTCTCCTAGTCTGACATCATTTTGTCTCCTTTTCACCT
Organism: Okamejei kenojei; assembly: GCA_035221665.1. Classification (NCBI taxonomy): domain Eukaryota; kingdom Metazoa; phylum Chordata; class Chondrichthyes; order Rajiformes; family Rajidae; genus Okamejei; species Okamejei kenojei. The sequence goes on from CM069131.1 coordinate 9,652,312, forward strand.
CCGTTATCTACTCCACACAGCTGGCTATTGACGCCCCCCCCCCCCCCCCCCCCCCTCCCACTTCCCCTCTCACCTGTATCCACTAATTCTCAAGAAGGGTCTCGACCCAAAAAGTTGTACATTCCTTCTCCCCAGAGATGCTGCCTGTCCCGCAGAGTTACTCCAGCACTTTGTGTCTATCTTCGGTTTAAACCAGCAACTGCAGTTCCTCTCCCCACTAATTACTTGTCAGACTCTGTCCCGTCCTTACTTCTTTTCCCATTTTCTTCCCATTTCTGAAGAAGTGTTCCATCCCAAAGCGTCACCAGTCCATTCCCTCCCCAAATGCTGCCATTTCTGCTGAGTTCCTCCAGCACTTCGTGTTTTGCCGCAGTTTCCTGCTTACGGTATGGTACGGTATGGAACTTTATTTGTCAAATGTACTGAGGTACAGTGAAATTCATTATTGTACACAGTTCACTGCAAGTATCACTACACATAAGCACTTAGATACATGTTAGGAAACCATCTGAGATACAGTACAAGCAGAGTCACCAGTTTGGCACCCTTTTCAAGTCCCACTTGAGAACATGGTCAAGAACATCTGACCATGAAGACCATTTACCCAGGCGTCGTTGCAGGGTCAGTCTGGCCAAGCGTAGCATTTGCAGTCCCTTGTGTATCCAGTGCAATTCTCTGTTTTTTGCGAGTTTGTAAAGAAATACAAGAGATGTTCCTAAAAATTGGTGAATGTGTTTGGCATTGTTACGCATGATATAACCTTTACAGATTATGTGGGTTGTCATACAAATGAGCAGCAGTCTTCAGAAAAACTGTTCAAATGTAAACTGCAAGCAGCAATTCAGTTTTGAAATTAAAAGGACAGGCCAGTGAACAAACAATGGTCTTGACCCGAAATGTCACCCATTCCTTCTCTCCGGAGATGCTGCCTGTCCCGCTGAGTTACTCCAGCATTTTGTGTCTATCTGTCCGTAAGATAATGGGGTATGGTTATTGGCTTACTTGAAAACCAGACATCAAGCACCTTCTGCTGTCATTTGGCGTTGTTGTAATGGAGACTAAGGAAGGTTCTAGATTAAAGTTACATTGTCACCTATGGTTATAGGTAGAGCCAGGATTTTGCCATAAATGCCATGTGCCTTTTCATGCCTTTTCTGATGATTTCACCAAGATAATGCCTTTCTTCACGATCGAGTGCCTAAATCAGTCTTTTTTTGCCATTTTGCTAAAAGGTCGTGCTATTTTCTCGTTCTACCATGAGTACATTGACCTTTTCTATGTTAACACGTTAATATTAATGTTATTATTAGCGTGTTAACATAATATAAACTACAAGAACATTTCTACCACCGGGGCGAAACCGCGAATGCCACCATCGGTCGTTCATTTGTTCATGCAGCCGCCCACTGGTTCAGTTTTCTCCAAAATCTACTTATTGCTTCCAATTTTTCAAACTTCCCACAAGCTACCACTTCCCTTGATAAACGTGGCGAAACATTAGTGAATAACTTGCAGGTTTTCAACAAAGTAACTTGACGATATTCGTAAAGTTCCTGGCGATGTAGATAAAGACATACAAGGAAAATGTGAGCGAGTGATTTTAGCTAACAAAGATCTTGAAGAAATACAAAACATAGCTAAAGTTCTCGAAAGTAGTTGTAATCAACAAGATATCGACATGAATATAGAGTCTGTAGCTTGTTTCGGGTATGCACCAGTGACCTCAGCTGAGGTAGAGAGTTTTTCACAGCTGAAGCATATTCTGTCTGACAGACGGCATAGTTTAACACCAGATAATTTGAAACAATGCTAGTAATTATGTGCAACCAGGCAACTTTGGTCATTTAATGTAGTATACCTTTATATTATAATTTTTAACCATATTTTGGTGGTGGAAATATGCCTTTTTATGTCAATAAATGCCTTCTTTGTGCCTTTTTGGAATTGTATTATGCCTTTTTGCCAGCCTATTTCAGAGACTTTTAATGCCTAAACATCCTGGCTCTAATTATAGGCATTTTTTAATCTATTTATCATTAATTGGGATATTTGTGTACCAAGAGAGTCAGTCCTCATGGCACTGTCCTCGAATCGTTTAGACCATCCATATGAATTATTTTGTCCTAACAAAGATGTTTTGAATATGCAGAGATATCTCGTCAGTTACAAAGTGCTCCCGCTGTTGATGGAAGCATTTTTTGGCACTAAATTATTGATGTGCACGATGCAATTGTACCTATTGAAATTGTATTCAATTGCCTGCTGTTACCTTTGATATTAAGAGAATTAAACAAAACTCAATGTATTTTGATTCGGGGAGATTCTACTAATAGTGCATCCAGTAGAAAGCATTTGTGTCATGATGAATGAAGACCTTTTATATCTACCAGTTTCAGTCTCCATGTATTTTAGTCACAGTCCCAGCAGGCATCATCTTTGCAACCATTCAAAAGTCTTCAAATAATAAATACCTTTTATGTTCTGCTCATCTAATTGAAGATTTTTGAGTTAAACCAAAATCTGCTTGGGGGAGATATTCTTTTCCGGAGAAAGAGACATCTTAAATATCGTTCACATTGTTTATCAAAATGAAGGTGCCTGTGATGAACCCAAAGTGACATTTGCAGTCCTTTCAAACAGATGTCACGGGAATAAAAGCCTGATGCGTTCACTGCAATTTTACCCAGTCTGTGCACATTTTAATCCAGCTCTTTTCATGGACAGTTGAAGCTATCCCTGACTCAGGTGGAAATCTATTTTAAAAAAAACACGGTGGCACAGCAGTAGAGGTGCAGCCTTACAGCGCCAGATATCCAGGTTCAATCCCGACTGCGGGTGCTATCTGTACAGAGTTCGTATGTTCTCCAGGTGACGGCGTGGGTTTTCACCGAGATCTTCGGTTTCACCGCACACTCCAACGACGTGCGGGTTTGCAGGTTGATTGGCTTGGTGCAAATGTAAATTGTCCCTAGTATATGGAGGGGGTTATGTGACATATGCCTAAGCGACAACCAGTGATGGTGATTATATGTCAAGATACAGATACAGAGGGTCATGTTAATGTGCGAGGATCGCTGGTCGGTGCGGACTCGGTGGGCCGAAGGGCCTGTTTCCACACTGTATCTCTAAAACTAAACATAAAAATAAAAGTAAATCTAGATCATTTGGTGTTCCTTTCCATCATGTGCCAAAACATCCAAGAGATTTCTAACAATGGTGACATGCTCGTGGCTAATCCTCGTTCTTAAATCCCATCTGCCAAGCAGCCTTTAGTTTCTTCTGGTTTGCAGGATGATCGGGCTGAGGAGAGCGTGCCGTGGAGTCCCGGCATTTGGGATGATGAAGACGGCCGCTGAAAGGCTGTCAGGCCGTGTGCGCGGAGAACAGAGGGGGAGCCGGTGGGGAGGGAGGGGTGGGGATGCTAGATGAAAGGTGGGCGTGGTGGGGGTGGGGTGGTTGCACTGAGAATAAAGAGGGGAAGAATAGAGAGGGATATGGCAGGGGTTGGTGGGGGTGAGTGGGGGGGGGGGGGAGGGAATGCTGAGAACAAAGACGGACTCATGGCGAGGTGGGGAAGAACAAACAGGAACATCTCTTGAGGGGGGGGGTGAGTGGGAAGAACAAAGCGGGACCCATCGGGGTGGGGGTGGGCGAGAACAGAGGGATTTGGCAGATGTGGGGGGGGGGGGGTGGCGCAAAGAGGGACACAGCATGAGGTTGAGGGGGAGGGGTTGAGAATAAAGAGGGACCTGCTGGGGTGGGGGTGCCGAGAACACAGAGGGACATGGCTGGAGTCGGGTAGGAGGGGTCCACGAGAACTGAGGGAATGCCGAGAAAAAAATGGGACCAACGTGACTCGTTGTGTGGTTTGTGTGCTACATGCAAAAACAACGAACTTCACTGTAGATCGGTAGACGTGTCAATAACATATCATTGAATTGGATTGAACATGTCATTCCAATTGGCTAAGATAGGCCCAAAATTCTGGAGTAACTCGGCGGACAAGCAGCAGAAGGAATGAGTGATGTTCTGGGTCGAGTCCCTTCTTCAGACCAATTGGCTAGAACCTGACCTTTGTGACTTTCTGTTTCCATATCATATACCGGCGTTAATAACAGTATATGAACACACAGGATGACCTGATTAACATGTAGACGAGAATGCTTAGAAATTCCATCTCTGGATCATATCAAATTACTGGGTGTAGTCCCATGTATTTTGAAAAACCTCATGAACTTTGATTGCAGTGAGAGTGTAAATGAAACAGCATGTTTTGCCAGGAAACATTTTCACTTTTGGGAACAGTATATATGCGTTGTTCTTGAATTGAATCTTAAGGAGATGCCAACAGCGGGAGGAGATTGCTACTTACAATCTTGGAAGGGCTTCAGCACTTGTCGGCACTAGGCCTGTATTCTCTGGAGTTTAGAAAAATGAGGGGGGACCTCATTAAAACGTACCGAATGGTGAAAGGCCTGGATAGAGTGGATGTGGAGAGGATGTTTCCACTAGTGGGAGAGTCTAGAACTAGACATCAAAGCCTCAGAAATAAAGGGACATTCCTTTGGGAAGCAGAGGCGGAATTTCTTTAGTCGGAGGGTGATGAATCTGTGGAATTCTTTGCCACAGAAGGCTGTGGAGGTCAAGTCAATTGATATTTTTAAGGCAAGAGATAGATAGATTCTTGATTAGTACGGGTGTCAGAGGTTTGTGGGGAGAAGGCAGGAGAATGGAGTTAGGAGGAACAGATAGATCAGCCATGATTGAATGGTGGAGTAGACTTGGCCTAATTCTGCTCACGTCACTTATGACATGATTTCAAAGAAAATTCTCTAGAGCAGACAAACGCAGCAACAGATATCTGTCGTGGGGGTGGGTGGGGATGGGGGAAATAAACAGCAGAAGAACGGGAAAAGGTAGCACACCTCTCAGAACAAGACTTGGATTGTTTGTTGGATGAAGTTGACGTCAAGAGGGATGTGTTACAATATGTACTGCGGTCATACATTTGCAGATGTAAGGAGGCGTCAGACGTGACTGCAATGGGTTCTGGTGTCATGGGCCTATCTCAATGAAGCACCCGTGAATTGAGGTACCCACTTGATAACCCTATGTAGGCAGCTGTTTTTTGTACATGGAGACATTTATTGTAAGTTGGTATATTTAGTTAGATAGTTAGACAATAATTTGGCTTTGGGCTAGGTTTTCTTAGTTGAGTGCTTATCCTGGAGTTATGGCACAAGTACTTTGTGTTTTGATTGTAACCCCATAGCTTCCACACCGCTAACCTGAGGCTCACCAGTCTATAATTCCTTGGAATTTCTCTACTTCTTGTCTTAAATAACAGAACACCATTCGCTACTCTCCAGTCCTCTTGCGACATTGCCTCTGGCCTTCGGCGAGGCACCCACAATCTCCTCTCTAGACTCACTCAATAATCTTGGAAAGATCCCATCAGCTCCCGGGGATTTATCCACTTTAATGCTATCAAGAGCCCCAATACTTCCTCCTTCTTAATCTCAAACTGCCCTCGCATATTAGTGTTCTCCACACTTATCTGTTTCTATGTTTCTATGACAAGGAGCAGATGTGTTGGGTAATGCCGTCACCTGCAGCTTCCCCTGCAAGTTGCCCATCATTATGACTTGGAAATATATCGCTATTCCTTCTTCGTCGCTGGGTTTAAATTCTGGAATATTTTCCCCCTGCAACGTTGTGGGAATACCTCCACTCAAAGGACACAGCCAAGTTGGTTAGTACGGGTGTCAGGGGTTATGGGAAGAAGGCAGAATTGGGTTTAGAGGGGAAAATAGATCAGCCATGATTGAATGGCAGAGTAGACTTGATGGGCCGAGTGGCCTAAATTCTGCTCCTATCACTTATGACCTTATTTCACTGCCCTCCATTTCCTTCTCCTTGGTGAAAATAGACGCAAAGTACTCGTTTAATACCATCTCCTTGATCCTTGAGTGGTTCTATTTTCTCCCTGGTTACCCTCTGCTTCAATCTAACTTGCCAAAGCCATTTTGTAGCCCCCTTTGGCCCTTATAATTGCCCAATTAAATAATCTCCTTCAATCTTTATATTCCTCAAAGGCCCCTGTATGATTCAATTTTATCACAGCCATCGCGTGCTCCCTTTTCCTTTTTGATTAAATTTACAACCTCTTTGATCATCAAAGTTTCCCTTTCTTTGTCATCCTTATCCCTTGTCTTCACTTCAACACACTGGTTCTGAACTTTAATCAATTGGTCTTTAAACGACTCCCACATGTCTGATCTCCTGCCTATTAAAACTGTAGTGTAGGAAAGAACTGCAGATGCTGGTTTAAATCAAAGATAGACACCAAATACTGGAGTAACTCAGCGGGACAGGCAGCACCTCTGCATAGAAGGATTGGGTGACGTTTCGGGTCGAGACCCATTCTGAAGAAGGGTCTCGACCCGAAACATCACCCATTCCTTCTCTCCAAAGATGCTGCCTGTCCCGCTGAGTTACTCCAGTATTTGGTGTCTATTAAAACTGTAGTTTAGTACTTTCCTGCAAGGCCCCACATCTTTCCCCATCTAAAACTTCTCTCACTTTGTTGAATGCCATATTTGAGACCATGGGAACACTTCTCAGCGTTTCAAACGTAAGATTTGGACTATTAATAAATTTGGTCTGCTTTCGCTTAAAAGCTAATTTGCCCACTAATCTATCCTTCAGTGCCCTATCCAGAAACATTTCAAATTTGAAATGCCCTGCTGGGCTTGTAAAATTCATAATGTAGTCATTCATTGCTCCCTTAGGCATTTGGTTGCCTTTACGGCTGTAATATTTTCCATATGGAGCTAGTCTAAATCCTGACTTTAATTTTTGACCACTTCATCAACTGCATTACATGTTGCCAACTAGACGACTGACCTTATGCGAGTCTCCATGTGCATCTCTGCTTCCTTTTGCTCGTGCATCACTGCTTATTGTCCTTCAGCATGTTTGCTCGTGATCGATTGATTGAATTGATTGAAAGATAGAGTATTGAAACAGGCCCTTTGACCCAGTGCGTCCACGCCACCATATTGTGCACCCATTCACGTTCATTCCATTTAATCACATTTTCTATCCACTCCCTAAACACTTGGGGAAATTAACTGAGACCAATTAACCTACAAACCCGCATGTCTTTGGGATGAGGGAGGAAACTGGAGCACCCGGACAAAACCCATGTGGTCGCAGGGAGAATGTGCATGCTCCACACCGACAGCAGGCGAGGTCAGGGTCGAACATGGGTCTCCGGTGCTTTGAGGCAACAGCTCCACCCGATGTGCCATTGTGTCTACTATATCACTGACGTTAGTCTGTGTCAACAACTAGAGTTATAGAGTCAAAGACTGATACAGTGTGGAAACAGGCTCTTTGGCCCAACTTGCCCACACCGGCCTATATGTCCCAGTTAAGCTCAAGGCTGTGGCCTACTCCTGCACCTATTGTCTATTGTCCATCTGTGTTTGGTCCATATCCTTCCAAACCTGCCCTATCCATCTACCTGTCTAACTCTTTGTTAAATGATGGGATAGTCCCAACATCAACTACCTCCTCTGGCAGCTTGTTCCATGTACCCACCACCCTTTGTGTGAAAAAGGTTACCCCTCAGATTACTATTAAATATTTTCCCATTCACCTTAAACCTATGTTCTCTTGTCCTCAATTCACCTACTCTGGGCAAAAGACTCTGTGTATCTATCCGATCTCTTCCTCTCATAATTTTATACACCTCTATAAGATCAATATAAGATCAATACAGCTCCATAAGATCAAGATTTACATGAAAGTAAATGTGAAAAGTTTCTTGCATTCTGTTCTAAGTGTCCTTATGTGATGTTACAGCCATTTCATTTGAACCTTTCTTGCATATGCTGCATCTGGTTTAAGTATTGAAGAATTCACTGATTCGGTTTGTCGCATTTTCTTTGAATCGCAATCGCCAATCTTACTCCAGAGTCAAGAGTGTTTTATTGTCATATGTCCCAGAAAGAACAATTAAAATTTTCCTTGCAGCTACACAACAGAATATGTAAGCACAGTACACTGTAAACAATATAATACATGAGAATAAAAACGTTCTGTGTGTGTGAGTGTGTATATCTCACAGTAGATACTCTTTCTTGGCAATGTGGTGCCCTGGGTGTTATAAATGGCCTTGGTGCATCAAGATAACCACATTCTTATTTATGGTCATTGAATCTCTAAACTCTTTTCTTCTTTGGCTGTCCCATATAATCCTGGATCACATGCTTCTCCTGACAAAGATCCTTAATCAGTCTTTGACCTGAAGCGTTAACCCTGTTTCTCTTCCCACTGTTGCTGTCTTATTTACTGGGTGCTTCGGCAGGTGGGTGTGTAGTTCTCCAGATGATGCGGTCCTTCACTCTTTACCCAGGGCCTCCATGCAGTCAGGTGCAAGACACACAGGTTTTCCAATATCATCCAAATGTTCCTTAGATTGGTCATGGGCTGAAGTTTCCCTGGTGTCAGTGCGGGCGTTACATTTGTTCAAGGAGACTTCGAGCATGTCCTTGAATGTTTCACTCTGTCCCACCTCGCTTCCCATGGCAGAGCTTGGAATAGAATGGCTGCTTTGGCAGGCTGCTGTTGGGCAAGACTGAGCAAGCCAGCCAGTATAATTAATTTCAGGTGAGGCAAAGGTTCACCTGCACCTCCTCCAACCTCATCTACTGCATCCGCTCGACCAAGCGCAGGCTTGGCGATCGTTTCGCTGAACACCTCCGCTCAGTCCGCCTAAACCTACCTGATCTCCTGGTTGCTCAGCACCTTAAGTCCACCTCCCATTCCCACACCGACTTCTCTGTCCTGGGCCTCCCCCATTGTCAGAGTGAGGCCCAGCGCAAATTGGAGGAACAGCACCTGATATTTCGCTTGAGCAGCATACAAGCCAGCGGTACGAACATTGACTTCACTAACTTCAAATAGCCCTTGCTTTCCCTCCCTCTCCATCCCCTACCCCTTCCCAGTTCCCCCACCAGTCTTACTGTCTCCAACTACATTCTATCTCTGTACCACTCCCCTGATATCAGTCTGAAGAAAGGTCTCGACCCGAAACGTCACCCATTCCTTCTCTCCAGAGATCCTGCCTGTCCCGCTGAGTTACTCCAGCATTTTGTGTCTACCTTCTATATAATTAGGACCTCAGTGCTGTGGGCATTGTCTTGGAAGAGGGATACTGACACTGATGCGCTTGTCCTTCCAATGAAGCCAGCAGCAGGGAGTACATCTCAGAAACACATTGGTGTTCAGGGATTACTGTTTCCTGCTAGAGTTTGTATCATCTTCACAGATAAGAGTGTTAGTGCAGTAGATTGCACTGAGGTCGTACACAAAAGTCTCCATGTGTCTGGCATCATCTTTCAACTTTCAAAGTCCTCTTAAAAATGTCAAGTCCTAACTTGGCCTTATATGGCCTTTATCCTGGCTTCAGTAGTGGGTCGGTGTTGAAGGGGTCGGTCTGGCTTGGCGATAATGTTGCTATTCTACACCACTGGTCGTCCATTACGTGCGGCTGCAGTCCGTGTGTCATTCACACCCAGCTCGTCTGACCTCTGTGGGGTCTCTAGTGGTGCCTGATCCAAGCGATCCCTCCAGCGGCCCACTCCACGGACACGTGGACTCACTGTCTCGCGGTCACTCGCCTCCCGCGGCTGCCGGTTCAACTCCGTGCACTGGGGCACCTCCTGTAGCCAACCTCCGACCCCCACAGAGTACATTTGAAGGTGTGGGATGTGAGCCCACTGTGAGTCTAACGATTTCTTAACTGTTGGGATAGACCCACCCTCAACTACCTCCTCGAGCTACTTTTTCCATACACCCACCACCCTTTGAGTGAAAAAGGAACCCCTTAGCTTTCATAGCAAAAGGATTTGAGTATAGGAGCAGGGAGGTTCTACTTCAGTTGTATAGGGTCTTGGTAAGACCACACCTGGAGTATTGCGTACAGTTCTAGTCTCCAAATCTGAGGAAGGACATTATTGCCATAGAGGGAGTGCAGAGAAGGTTCACCAGACTGATTCCTGGGATGTCAGGACTGTCTTATGAAGAAAGACTGGATAGACTCGGTTTATACTCTCTAGAATATAGGAGATTGAGAGGGGATCTTATAGAAACTTACAAAATTCTTAAGTGGTTGGACAGGCTAGATGCAGGAGGATTGTTCCCGATGTTGGGGAGTCTGGAACCAGGGCTTAGTTTAAGAATAAGAGGCCATTTAGGACTGAGATGAGGAAAAGCTTTTTCACCCAGAGAGTTGTGAATCTGTGGAATTTGTCCAGGACAAGGGGTCACAGCTTAAGGATAAGGGGGAAATCCTTTAAGAGCGAGATGAGAAAGACCTTTTTCACACAGAGAGTGGCGAGTCTCTGGAACTCTCTGCCACAGAGGGTAGTTGAGGCCAGTTCAATGGCTATATTTAAGAGGGAGTTAGATGTGGCCCTTGTGGCTAAGGGGATCAGGGGGTATGGAGAGAAGGCAGGTACAGGATACTGAGTTGGATGATCAGCCATGATCATATTGAATGGCGGTGCAGGCTCGAAGAGCTGAATGGCCTACTCCTGCACCTAATTTCTATGTTTCTATGTCTATTCCTATTAAATCTTTTCTCCTTCACCTTATTTATAAAAAAAACCCATCTCTTGATGCTCCTGAACACATCATCAGTGATGTAACCTGTCATTGGGTGTTTCGGGTCTTTCAACATCAGACACCCTCGCCCAGGTGACCCAGCCGTGGTTGATCAGACCACGATGTGTTCAGGTGGCATTCGCTCTTCCCCAGGGACCTTCTCTCCTGATCCAGAGCCATCTCGAGGCCTTCTCCGCTGCCTCTGTGGTGTTCTTGATGGCTCTTCTCCTCGCCACTCCGTTGATGCCCAGCGCACTCAAGGCTTTGTAGAGTGATTGCCCCGCAAAACCTCTGCAGCCAACCTTGATAGGCATCCATCTTGACTTCCAGCCCTACTTACAGCAGTCTATGACCAGCTCTTCATGCTTGGTCATCTTCCTCTCGTGGGCCTCCTCCAGACGGTCCTCCCACGGCACTGTCAGTTCCAACAACACGATGTTTTTGGTCGCCTCTGAGACCAGGAAGATGTCGGGCCTCAGGGTGGTCGTGGCAATGTGCTGTGGGAACTTCAGCTGTTTCACCAGGTCTACAGAAAGCTGCCAGTCCTGCGCAGTCGCCAAGATTCCTGACGGATTCCTGGCTGCTGTGGTTCTTGGCAGCTGCACTTCATGAAGGTGACCATCTGGGTGGTGGGCCGAGATCGTCTGCAGCTGCTGATTCCCATGCTGATGGCTTCTGCAATGGGTTTAAGAACCTGGTCGTGACGCCAGGTGCACCGGCCCTGCCCAAGAGCCTTTGGGCAGCAGCTCAGGATGTGTTCCAACGTCCCCTTGCCCCAGATTCCGCTTTGTCCCAGATGAAGAGGTTCGATGGGCTGGGCAGGACATCATACACTGCCTGGACCAGGAACTTGATGCACTGTGGTTCAGTCTGCCAGAGCTCAGTCCATGTGACTTTTCGGTCCATGGCCTGCTCCCATCTTGTCCAGGCTCCCTGCTGCCTAAATCCAAGTGCTCTGGTACACCTCTCCCCATCCACCACTGCCCTCACTTCCTCCTGGACCAGCCTGCGCCTGTCCTTCCCCATGGCCTTGTCAAACTGGGGAGTTGGGAAGATTCCCAGGCCAGCTCTTCCCCGAGTCACTGCTCCCACTAGGACTCTGTGGCGTATCCGAGACTCCGCTTGCAACACGGCTTCGCCGGCTCTCCACTTCCTCCCAGTTTTCACCTCCACCCCTGCCTGATCCATCTTGGGATCGCTGGAGTCCCTGTACAGCATCACCTCTCTGGCCAGTGTCACCATAAACTCCTCCTCCAGGGACTTCAGGGGCAGCTGGAGCTTGGTGTTATTTCGGTAAAGGGCGATGCTGATATGGTTCCTGGGCAGACCCAGCCATCTCCTGAGAAAGCTGCTGACTTTCCTCTCCAATCTCTCTACGATGGATATTCGGACTTCATAAAACTCATGTCCACTGGTCCTTGATTCACCTACAAGGGACTCTGTGCATCTACCCGATCAATTCCTCTCATGATGGCCATCTCAAAGGAGGAGAGGGGACCTTAGAGAAACATGTCAAATTCTTAAGGGATTGGGCAGTCTAGATGCAGGAAAATAAATCCCGATTTTGGGGGAGTCCAGAACCAGGGGTCACAGTTTAAGAATAAGCGGTAGGCCATTTAGAACTGAGATGAGGAAAGTCTTTTTCACCCAGACAGTTGTGAACGTGTGGAGTTCTCTGCCACAGAAGGCAGTGGAGGAGAATTCACTGGATATTTTCAAGAGAGAGTTACATATAGCTCTGAGGGCTAACGGAATCAAAGGATATGGGGAAGAAGGCTCAAAAAGCTGGAGTAGCTCAGCGGGACTGGCTGCATCTCTGGACAGACCCTTCTTCAGACTTTCTTCTTCATTCAGAAAGCAGGAATGGGGTACTGATTTTGGTTGATCAGCCATGATCATATTGAATGGCGGTGCTGGCTCGAAGGGCTGAATGGCCTACTCCTGCATCTATTTTCCATGTTTCTATGCTTCTATGATTTTATACACCTCAATAATCTTGAACGAAGTCCCGTGAAATCAGAGGTTTGCAGAAAGCAATGAACTTGAGAACTGGTGAGAGCATTACAGGCTCAGCAACTCACAGGGGATTGTGATCAGCATGGATTTTTCAGTGCTGTCAAGCCAATCTATTGCCAAACACCCAAGTATTATCACCAAGAGCCAAGGATGGTTGTGAACTCACGAAGAGCAGGAAGGTAGTGCCGACCAGCGATCACCCATGCACTAGTACTACCCTACACACTGGGGACAATTTTACAGAAGACAATTAACCTACAAACCTGCACGTCTTTGGGATGCGGGAGGAAACCAGAGCACCCAGAGAAAACCCACACGGTCACCGGGAGAACGTACAAACAAACAGCACCCATAGTCAGGATCAAACCCGTGTTTTGGCCACTTTAAGGCAGATTAACACTGTGCTACAGATAGGTTTCTCCTTACGTGCTCCAGTTTCCCCCAACATTGCAAAGATACGCCAGTCGTTCAGTTAGTTGGTCATTGCAAATTGTCTCGACTGAGTAGGTGTATGGTAGAATCTGGAAGATGAGAGTTTATGGAATATGGGGAGAACAGTGTACCGGAGATATCAGTGGGAAAATAGGAATGCACTGGGAGCCAGTGTAGACTCGATGGGCTGAATGTTGTAGGGAAGTATAGGAAACTTTTTTAACATGCAATTTGCAGTGAAGGTCAACGGGAATGGGATGGAGTCCATGCAGGGTCCATGCAAATTCTGGATATCCCTTTCAGGGCCAGGGCCAGTGCTCAATGTCCTGCAAGAAAATCTGTATTTTCACAGGAGTGAAGTCAATTCCTGCCGTAATTTAACGAAGAGAGCAATGCTGGGAAATGTATGTATTCTGAAGATCAACCTTCATCACTGGACGTCCATTCTCCTGGTGAACAGAGCATCAATTGCCTCTCTAATGCTGTGGTGTGCAGCAAACTGTGAGACGTGGCATGAATCAGTTCACCTGAAACAATCCAGAGACTAGAAAGTCGAACAATTTTTTAACTTGTTTTCAAGAGCGAGTTAGATTTATCTCAGGGCTAAAGGAATCAAGGGATAAGGGGAGAAAGCAGGAACGGGATACTGATTGGGGATGATCAGCCATGATCATATTGAATGGCGGTGCTGGCTCAAAGGGCCAAATGGTCTACTCCTACACATATTTTCTAGTTTCCTTGTAACTACATGTTAACATGATAATTGCTCGTTTCTAAGGTTCCCCGTCTAGTTTCAGTAAAAACACTGAATCAAGCACTTGAAACAACTAAATTTTATTTTACCAAAAGCACGTCACAGATCACACACCGTACCTATCCCACTGCGGGTTCGATCCTCGCGCCCGCCTGTTCAAGCCCTCTAGGCCTCGCTGAGACAGAGGCACTCCAGAATTTCACGCAGTCCCGAGCGCTTTTCCAGAAGATCGACGCTGACCTCGTGATCGCAGACTTTTATATATCCCGGGACCTCGAGGGGCCGAAGCACATGGGAGTGGTCTCTCAATAACCAATTACAGATATTGATTAACCCCATACATAACAGTCATTTCCCTAACCCAATGATACAACAGTTCAATACATTGTATTCACAACGGACTTCGAGAGGAAGTCAACTTGGAATCATTTACCCTGATTAACAGAAAACCCAGACAAGGCTCAACACCTCATCCAATCAACACTTGGCAAAGTCAAACTCTGCAACATTATTTACAACTATTTACAAGGTGTTTGTCTGGTTTGCAGCCATCCAATCAATTCTATGCATTTTGCACCAGATTGACAGGGTTTGCAGATATTCCCAATCTTTGCTTGCAAATTGTATCTAAGCTCCAGACACTGTGGCACCTCTTTGCAGCTTGTCCCAGCTCTGCAGAGAGTAATTCCAATTTGACCAAGTCTCCCAGCAACCCTGAAACATAACCCCATTTTGAAGTCCTAGCTGCTCCAATTTAGCCAGGATTAATAAACATATTAACATGTTTCTATGTTAATCCCAATGGATAATGCAGTCCAGAAACGTGTGTGGCTGGACGTCTGCATACAAATTGTCTTATGTCTCAGTGATGGTCTTGCATTTTTACACCTTACCCTTCCACATCTCTGTGTCTCCCTCTCCCCTGACTCTCAGTATGAAGAATGATCTCGACCCAAAACGTCACCCATTCTATAGTCAATAGACAATAGACAATAGGATGGGAAAATCAAATACGAACGGCCGTAGCTTTAAGGTGAAAGGGGCAAAGTATAAAGGAGATGTGTGAAACATAGCAACGTAGTAAATAGGTGCAGGAGTTCGAGCCAGCACCGCCATTCAATGTGATCATGGCTGATCATCCACAATCAGTACCCCGCTCCTGCCTTCTCCCCATATCCCTTGACTCCTTCTCACCTGTCGGTTCCACTGAATTACTCCTGCATTTTGGGTCTATCTTCAGGAATGGCTGCTGGGAGACACCTGTGCCAATGGAGATGCTTCAGTAGAGGGGACGAGGAAGGCATGAGTATGCTATGGGGTTATTAATACAGGTATGAGTGCTTCTGTGCTTCCTCATCCAGGAAACTCGTCTTGCCTGAGGCCCCTTTGATATTTGACCTGAGGAACCTGTGCAAGAAATGCTTCCAGAGGTAAATCCATGGGACACTTTCATGAGCAGCTACCAAGTGCCAAATTATAAATAGAGCTCAATGGAATTTTTGGTTTTGACCCTAAGCATTTATGCAAGGTAGACACAAAATGTTGGAGTAACTCAGCGGGACAGGCAGCGTCTCTGGAAAGAAGGAATTGGTGACGTTTCAGGTCGAGACCCTTCTGCAGACTGAGAGTCAGGGGAGTGGGCGGGACAAAGACTGGTGAGAGAACTGGGGAGGGGATGGAGAGAGAGGGAAAACAAGGGCTATCTGAAGTTAGAGAAGTCAATGTTCATACTGCTGGGGTGTAAGCTGTCCAAGAGAAATATGAGGTGCTGTTCCTCCAATTTGCGCTGGGCCTCACTCTGACAATGGAGGAGGCCCAGGACAGAAAGGTCAGTGTGGGAATTGGTGAGGGAGTTAATGTGCTGAGCAACCGGGAGATCAGGTAGGCTAAGGCGGACTGAGCGGAGGTGTTCAGCGAAACGATCGCCAAGCCTGCGCTTGGTCTCGCCTATATACAGGAATTGACACCTGGAACAGTGGATACAGTAGATGCGGTTGGATGAGGTACAAGTGAACCTCTGCTTCACCTGAAAAGACTGTTGTGGTCCTTGGATGGAGTCGAGGGGGGAGGTAAAGCGACAGGTGTTGCATCTCCTGCGGTTGCAGGGGAAAGTACCTGAGGAGGGGGTGGTTTGGGTGGGAAGAGACGAGTTGACCAGGGAGTTGCGGAGGTAACGGTCTCTGCAGAAAGCAGAAAGGGGTGGAGATGGGAAGATGTGGGCAATAGTGGGATCCCGTTGGAGGTGGCAAAAATGTTGGAGGATTATATGCTGCGTGCAACGGCTGATGGGGTGGAAGGTGAGGACAAGGGGGAACTCTGTTTTTGTTACGAATGGGGGGGGGGGGGAAGCAAGAGCAGAGCTGCAGGATATCGAGGAGACCCTAGTGAGAGCCTCATCTATAATGGAAGAGGGGAACCCCCGTTCCCAAAAGAATGAGGACAACTCCGATCACCTGGTATGGAGAACCTCATCCTGGGCACAGATGCGGCGTAGCCAGAGAATTGGGAGTAGGGGATAGAGTCTTTACAGGGAGCAGGGTGGGAAGAATGTAGTCTAGATAGCTATGGGAGTCAGTTGGTTTGTAGCAGATGTCAGTCAATAGTCTGTTTCCGGTGATGGAGACGGTGAGATCTAGAAACGGTGGGGAATTGTCCGAGATGGTCCAAGTGAATTTAAGTACAGGATGGAAATTAGTTATGGAGTTGATGAAGTCAATGAGTTCTGCATGGGCGCAGGAGATAGCACCGATGCAGTCCTCAATGTAGCGGAGGTAGAATTTGGGGATAGGGCTAGTGTACGCCCGGAACCGTGATTGTTCAACATACCCTACAAAGAGGCAGAACCCATGCGAGCTGGGACCCATGCAAGTGACCATAGCTACGCCTTGGATTTGAAGGAAGTGGGAGGAGTTGAAGGAAAAGTTGTTGACGGTAAGGACCAGCTCTGCTAGGTGGAAGAGAGTGTCAGTAGACGGAAATTGGCTGTTTTTGTGGTCCAGGAGGAAACGTAGGGATTTAAGACCTTCCTGGTGGGGGATGGAGGTGTAGAGTGACTGGACATTCATAGTAAAGATGAGGGAGTGCGGGCCTGGAAAATGGAAGTCATTGAAGAGACGAAGAGCGTGTGAGGTGTCTTGGACATCGGTAGGGAGGGATTGGGCCAGGGTGGATAGGATGGAGTTGAGGTATGCGGAAATTAATTCAGTGGGACATGAACAAGCAGAACCAATGAGTCTGCCAGAACAGTTCTGTGTGGGCTTTGGGGAGAAGATAAAATCAGGCCATACGAGGCTGAAATCATTACTTATGCACTTATGCAATTTATGAAAACAGCCTCCAGAGACATTGAGAACTGTTGACTGAGGCTTACCATTGCTATGTGAGAGGCTCTTTACAATCCATTCCATTGGATTCCTTTCCTCAACACTGTCAACTGACATTAGCTTCTTCGGTTGTAGAGCTCCAATTTAAATTGCCAATGGTATTAATTGTATTTGCTCTAGGATAGGTGTCATTTACTGTGTGTCCGATGGTGAAAATGTGTCAGATACACTTGTGTAGTTCCCAACTGGACGTGCCCAGTTGAATTTCTGTGATTTGACCCAGAAATAACTGCATGGCACCAGGGGTAAAATCAATTTCATTGCATACGAATAAAAAATACAGTACGTGCTGTGTGATCTAATTTCGAGGCAATAGGCTGTAAATTAAGCGGGGAATGATCTAGCAGTACTTATAACTTTGACACGAGGCGAAAAACTGTGCAGTGAAAGTTGAAACCTTGAACAATTTCATCATACACGTGTTTATAATTTTGCTGCAATTCGCAATCAAGAAAATAATTCTTCCTTTTGAAATTCACATCGAGCAATTAAAGGCCCCCTTCCTCCCTGTCCTCCAGGTTTGTAACTGAGACATTCAATGCCACAAAGCAATGATCCAGTACATGAAATCCACTCAACAAAACCATATAATGCGAGGAAATGCTAAAACGCACTTTGGTACAGCGAGGAGTTCGCTTATGATTTATGTGCTGGAGATGAAAGTGTGCTTTGCTTACCATTAACACACGCTGTGCTGGAGTCTGTTTAAAACCAACTTTAGGAGGGAAAAGGTAAAAATATAGTAAAATACATTTGTCACTGACAATATCATTGCGTCCATTCCATTCAAAACACATGGAATTTCATGAAAATAATACATAGAAACAAAGAAACATAGAAAAGCACCACCATTCAATATGATCATGGCTGATCATCCAAAATCAGTACCCCGTTCCTGCTTTCTCCCCATATTCTTTGATTCCGTTAGCCCTAAGAGCCAAATCTAACTCTCTCTTGAAAACAGCCAGTGAATCGGCCTCCACTGCCTTCTGTGGCAGAGAATACCACAAATTCATAACTCTCTGGGTGAAAACGTTTTTCCTCTCATCTAAATGGCCTACCCCTTATTCTTAAACTGTGACCCCTGGTTCTGGACTCCCCCAACATCGGGAACATTTTCCCTGCATCTATCCTGTCCAATCCCTTAAGAATGTTCCACGTTGTGACGTGATGTTACAATGTGAAGTTAAACTTTTAATTATTCCCATCTTTCCCAACAGAAGTACAAAATAGCAAGATTTAAGGAGAACTTACCAGTTTGAAGTTTGATCTTCATTTTATGAGGAGTCGAGTTGAGAGACTACGTGAAGAACCCCATACAGCCGGTGGTGCATGAATCTTCAAAGCAGCGGAGTGAACTCACAGATAACAATGACTGAAGTATAATGGTAAGATGACAAAGACTAGAACTACCAGATGAAATCTATGAGGGCTGGGAACGGAGGGCACGTAGTCCCTCAACTCAACTCCTCATAAAATAAAGATCAAACTTCAATGGTAAGTCCTCATTTAATCTTACTATTTTACTTCGGAGTCACGTGAGTGACTACGTGAAGACTTCAAAGCACTGTGATTTAATGCCGCAGACCCAAATCCGGTGTTCACACTGCATCGATTGACTCAAAAGTCGTTAACAATCAATAATGCATCAATAATAACGTTTGTTAAATGGATAACTGTTCAATTACAAACAAAACCATAACAACCCCTCTAACTCAGGGGGAAACTATAATAGAACTCAAAACGGAATCAGTAAACACCCCCAGCCTTGAAATCGGCTTACGATAAAACCTTTGAAAGGTCAGCTCACTGGACCATCCTGCGGCTGTGAGGATATGGTCTATAGGCACGTCCATCGCCCTTGCCGCGGAAGTTGACGCCGCCCTGGTGGAATGAGATTTGAATTTATCAGTATCAATCCCAGCACTTCCCAGAACCTGCTTTAGCCACCTTGAGATTGTTTGCCCCGACACCTTACTGTGTGGTTTTTTGTGACTAATAAATAATGCAGACTCTGTTCTCGTAGGGCTCTAGTGACCTCAATGTACCAAGATAAATGTGAAACTACACACAGGCTATCATCTGTGGGGTATGCTGAAAACACAATCTTACATCCTGTCATGCCTATTCTATTATGTTTAAGCAAATCATAGACATAAAATATAATGGCATCTGCCGACACATGCATTCTGGCTAGCCGAAGCTTTTGCAATGTTTGCACACGTTGGGCTGAAACCAACACCAGAAGCATGACCACCTTCATGGTTAATTTGGCTATAGATAGGCTTGTAACCGGAGCCCACTGGCGAAGAAGCATAAGAACTTCACTCACATTCCACTTCCCTCCCTGGGTTTAGGAGGATTAGAATTGAAAACTCCCTTCATAAATCGTGAAACTAACGGATGTGTCCCTACTGAATGCAATTCTGAATTCATGGGTAAATAAGAAGACAGAGCACTCCTGGCTGTATTGATCACACTGTAACTTAATTTTTTGATCAAAATAAAGAGTGGACAAAAACACCAGTACGTCTGTGATCCCTGCAGTTTGATATGAAATATTCTGGTGTAGACAGAATTGTTCCCACTTCCTTATTGAGGTGATATACTGCTGCTGTGTACTATCCCTGCAGGCCAACGTGAGAACATCCACAGTATGATCAGACAGTCCTCTCCCCAGATTTTTATTCGTGGGAATAATCATGTGAGGCTGCCTAGCCATTTGTAATGCAAGAGGAAACCATGCTTGTGTAGGCCAATCTGGTACTACCAATACCCCTGATGCAGAGTCCTGCTTGATCTTTTGCAAGCATCTGCTGATGAGACAGAATGGAGGAAATGCATACACAAACATTCCACCCCAATGCAGCGAGAAAGCATCCACCACTGCTGCACCAGGATCTGGTTCCCATGAAACATATCTGGGCAACTGATGATTTAATCTAGATGCAAATAAGTCAATATCTGGCATTCCATACTGAACAATCACTTGGTTAAATACATCCTGATTTAACATCCATTCTATGTTATCATTGAACTGGCATGACCTAGTGTCAGCTACAGTGTTGAATCTACCTGGAAAATAAATTGCTGAAAGCCAGATATTTTGATCAATGCACCAGCTCCAGATCTGATTAGCCAATCAATCACAAGACTGTGACTTGACTCCACCCATGTGGTTTACATATGCCACTGCTATGGTGTTGTCAATCTGAACCTGCACATGCAAGTCCCTCCTGGTAGAACAATAAGCTTTAAGCCCATACCAGGTTCCCAACAACTCTAAATAATTGATCCCTCTTAATTGAAGAAGGGATGTCTCACCAGCATTCCATCTGCCTCCACAGCTGGAAGACATATCTGTTGCACCCCAACCTAGTACACTTACATCAGTCTGTAATATCATTGAAGGTGGTTCCACCAAATCCTTCCTAAAACTTTTTGAAACATTTACAATCCACCATTGTATGTCAGAACTTGCCCCAGCTGACAATTGCATAGGCCTGTCAAAATGGCCCCTTTGTATTCTCAGTGCCTGTTCCTTTGATTGTTGTAATTGTTGATAATGCAGAGGACCATACTGCACAGCTGGAAAAGCAGCCACCAATTTACCAATCAACCCGGCTACTTGTCTAATTGAAGGCCGTTGTTCTCCAAGGAGATTAACACAGTCCTCAATTAACTGTTGCAATTGATCCCTAGGCAAAGTTACCAACATGTGATTTGAATTAATGGTAAATCCCAAATAATCAATGAGTTGAACTGGTGATAATTTGGATTTATCTGGATGAATGATGAACCCTAACTGTTCAAAAGTGAATTTAACAACTGAAACTGACGACTGAGCTTCAGCATGAGTCTTTCCAACAATCAGAATATCATCTAAATAGGCCATTACCACATGCCACTGAGCTCTGAGTAATGCTAACACAGGTTTTACCAATTTAGTAAATAGTCTAGGAGCTAAAGTTAATCCATTAGGCAGTGCGTTAAACTGCCACAACTGAGTCATCCAAATAAATTTCAAATATCTTCTATCATCACCATGAATAGACACTGAGTAATATGCATCCTTTAAATCAATGCTTGCCATATAACACCCTTTGGAAACTAGATGTTTGGTCGTGGAAAAAGTTTCCATTTTGAAATGCCTATAACAAATAAATTTGTTCAAACTCATTAAATCCAGGATAATTCTACATCCCCCAGTCTTTTTAGACCTTGGAAAAATACTTGACACAAATTGACAACTTTGATAGACTGAAGTCTCAATTACCCCTTTCTTGTGTAATGAATTAATTTCTGCTTATATGAGCACATTTTCTTCATCTGAAAATACAAGTTTCCAACTTGGAACATGTTGATTAGGTGGACTCTCATTAGAGTAAAATTCAATTTTCACCCCTTTAATACTGTTAAGTATAAACAAATCTGATGTTCTCCTGCCATTGTTTGAGAAACAATTTTAACCTTCCCCCAAATTCAACAGCAACATTACTTAATTCATTTTCTCTCAAAAGCATATTCCTTACCTGCATATAACCATATAACAATTACAGCACGGAAACAGGCCCTCTCGGCCCTTCCAGTCCGTGCCGACCATTTGTTTTCCCCTAGTCCCATCTACCTGCACTCAGACCATACCCCTCCATTCCCTTCCCGTCCATATACCTATCCACTTTACTTTTAAATGTTAAAATCGATTCTGCCTCCAGCACTTCTGCTGGAAGCTCATTCCACACAGCCACCACCCTCTGAGTAAAGAAGTTCCCCCTCACGTTACCCCTAAACTTCCGTCCCTTAATTCGCATGTCATGCCCTCTTGTTTGAATCTTCCCTACCCTTAATGTCCTTGCAGACCTTGTTGTCTGGGCACCTTGTAGATGAAGGCACCTTCCCCTTATAGCGGCTCTTCTGATGTTATTGATTTCAAAAAATGCACTACAAAACAGTCCCAGTGCATTCTAATGGGCTTCGGATATATTCCCTGTATCAATTATTTTCAAAAAAGCCGTAAGCCCTGCCGAGAACAATCTGAGCACTTTTTTCAAATTTCTTTTCTTGAGCCCTAGCTGACACCCCCAACTGTGTCCAAATCTGATGTTTAACCACAGGTACTTTCATGAGAACACAATTAATAGGAGCTTCATACTTCTTGGCCGCCTCATCCATGGCCAACTCCTGGGAGAGCATATACTGAATTGCTACAGCCAATTCTTCACCAATCGGCTCTCCTGCCTCTCTAGGCATAGCAAATTTTCCAGCAATATTAGGAATGACCTCCAACTGAACTCCTTACTGCTCTCCCCCACCATTGATTCAGTGTCAGCGAACTGCATCGTTGGAACATCCTCCTAAGAGGCTCTCCCATAGCCTGGCTTGGGCACCACTCCTCCTCACGGAGCTGGTCCCTGTCGAGCATTCTTTGCAATAGAATCTCGACCTGGGAGAGCCGTGAACAAACTGACTCTCCTGTAGAGGGTACAACCTCCAGGCCCAACTCTGGGTCAACGGGCCTATCTGACTTGCCAGTGGCCTTCCGCCCTACTGGCAAGCCTACACTACTCACAGGCAATGGGTCCGCAATCGCTAGCTGTATAGCCGGCATCGGACCAGGTGCACCAGCCGGGCCTCCACCAACAACACTCTCCTGGTAGTCAACCTTCCTCCCTCCGGAGCGCCTCGTCGCCACCTTTTTCACTTTCTGCAACATTTCCAAAAGGACCTCTCCAACCGTCACAGAAAATGAACTCTGAAAAAAGTTTAAACTTACCTCGAGTTTTTAAACTTACCGCTTGGAGGAACGCTGCTGCTCCAACCAGCCGACTGCACCAATGCGTCTGACGTCATGACGCACCAACGGCTGTACGGGGTTCTTCACGTAGTCACTCACGTGACTCCGAAGTAAAATATGTAATTAGATGATGTAAAACACAGATATTTGTTTGGACTATGTCTGAGGTGTCAAAATCTGGAATGAGGCATACTGGAATGCAAATCGATACCATCTGAATGCAGGTTTGCCTTGTAGAATGCATCCAGTTGCCCAGTCAATGCCTATGCTGTTACTGTGAGTTGCTGCTACATTTTGAGCATTTACTAACAGTGGATTTCTTTTACTTTGCTTAAAAACACTGCATGTTAACAGTGTAGATAGTTGATTGCTGGTTACCTATTATTTATGGATTGCAGGTGGAAATTGACGCCTTTTTACACGCAGCCTTAGGTTTTGTGACTTTTATTGATATAGTGCCAAAAACACACAATGACTGAGATCATTGCTGTTAGGGGCCTGTCCCACTTGGGCGTTATTTGCGCGTCATTTACTCAACATCATTTATGTGTCAAGCACGCAAGGCGCGTGGTGAGACGTGGTGGCGTAGGCAGTGACGCGGGGTTGCTGCAAGGCGCCCCAGGACTTTGCCATTCATAAAATCTTCGCACCCAAGTGGGACAAGCCCTTTATTCAGGACTGTAAAGAAGAAGCTATCTGTCATTGTTGGCCACCAGATCAGACAGTGGCACTCTTGAAGGAGCAAGGGGTGGTTCAGAGGCAGGGTCGGTAAGTGGTGACTCAGCCGGTATGTGCAAAGTGAGGCCAAGGCAGTGCGGAATCGTGAAGGAAGGAACTGCAGATGCTGGTTTAAATAGAAGATAGACACAAAAAACTGGAGTAACGGGTGGTCACGGTGGCGCAGCGGTAGAGTTGCTGCCTAACCGCGCTTGCAGCGCTGGAGACCCGGGTTCGATCCCGACTATGGGTGCTGTCTGTATGGGGTTTGTACGTTCTCCCCGTGATTTGCGTGGGTTTTCTCTGAGATCTTCGGTTTCCTCCCACACTCCAAAGACGTACAGGTATGTAGGTTAATTGGCTTGGTAAATGTAAAAATTGTTCCCAGTGGGTGTAGGATAGTTAATGTGCGTGGAACGCTGGTCGGCGCGGACCCGGTGGGCTGAAGGGCCTGTTTCCGCGCCGTATCTCTAAACTAAACTAAACTAAACTAAACTCAGCGGGACAGGCAGCATCTCTGGAGAGAAGGAATGGGTGACATTTCGAGTTGGGACCCTTCGTGGGTTTTCTCCGAGATCTTAGGTTTCCTCCCACACTCTAAGGACGTACAGGTTTGTATGCTAATTGATAAGGTGTAAATGTAAAAATTGTCCCTAGTGTGTGTAGGGTAGTACTAATGTGCAGGGATCGCTGGTCGGTGTGAACTTGTTGGGCTGAAGAGCCTGTTTCTGCGCTATATCTCTAAACCAAACTAAACGGTGTGGAGCGAGGCAAGTGAACCTCAGCAAACGAACAATGTGCATATATTTGGAAAAAGAAGACAGCCTGAACTTCAGTTCAAAAGGGTAGCATGATTCTCCATCTTCTTGAACTCAACTAGATCTTTATCCCTAATAAAATATTAAGTAATTAAGATCCATTGTAAGCAGGGTTGTTAGGTGGCGAACAAGAGCCTGTTTGCTCTTCAGACCTGGTGGTTGTGCATGGTTTGCACAATGCATTAGATCCTATATGTCGCCCATTGTGTCAGTGTAAAAATTAAATATGCATTGCCCAAGGATGGACAACATCATCACTGAATGCGCATCCTTAATATAATACAAGAAGCGTAAGAAATACCATAAAGTGCTTGTCCCACTTAGGAGATTTTTTCAGTGGCTGCCGGCAACTGTCATAGTCGTACCAGGTCGCCGAAAGAGCGGCGACTGGTCCCCCCACTATGACAATGTCTACACCAAGCTACGACAACCTACCACCCAGTCGACGTCAACCTACCGACAACCGGCGACCCATTAGGACGTCCACCTACGACAACACCTACAACAACCTATGACTACACAGGCCACAAGATACGCCAACCTAAGTCAACCTACGTCCACCCGCGACAAGCTACAACCCTGTCTGCGACAACTGAAGACAACTGAAGATGATTCAGTCGCCGGTACCTGTCGCCGTTTGACGTGGGTTGTCGTAGGTAGTCGCCAATGGAATTCACCAAAGCCAGCGCCCGGAGACAAGCAACGTCACCTGGCGACAACCTGCGTCACCCAGGCGACAACCTACGACAGCACCTACATCAGGAGAAGACAAGCTATGTCAAGCCCACAGTCACCAAAAGGTTTTGAACATTTCAAAATCCAGCGGTGACCAGAAAAACATTACGACTCTTTAGGCGACTTGAGGAGACTACTCACGACCATACAGGCATCACCCCACAACCTAGATGACAGCCTAGTCGCCTGCAGTCACCAAAAAAATCGCCTAAGTGGGACAGGGGTTTGTGCATTTCTCAATCATAATTTCATCAAAACAGGGACCTATAGCAATCAAACATCCCACCCTGCCTCCTGCAAAGACTATCCCCTACTCCCAATTCATCCATCTACGCCACATCTTCACCCAAATTGAAGTGTTCCATACCAGGACACCTGAGTCATCCTCATTCTTTAAAGAACGGGGGTTCCCCGCTTCCATTATAGATGAAGCCCTCACATGGGTCTCCTCAGTTTCCCACAGCTCCGCTCTTGCTCCCCCTTCCCCCCCAGCCGCAACAGGGACAGAATTCACATAGTCCTCATCTTCCACCCCAATCAGCCGTCGAAAGCAGCATATTATTCTTCAACATTTTCACCACCTCCAACGGGATCCCACCACCAGCCACATCTTCCTATCTCCACCGCTCTCCGCTTTGCACAGAGACCGTTCCCTCCGCAACTCCTTAGTTAACTCATCCCTTCCCACCCAAGCCACCTCCTCCCCAGGTACTTTCCCTTGCAACCGCAGGAGATGCAACACCTGTCCTGTACCTCCCCCCCTTCAACTCCGTCCAAGGACCCCAACAGTCCTTTCAGGTGAAGCTGAGGTTCACTTGCCCCTTCTCCAACCTCATCTACTGTATCCGCTGTTCCAGGTGTGGACTCCTATATATCGGGGAGACCAAGCCCAGACTGGGCGATCATTTCACTGAACACCTTCACTCGGTCCGCTTTGGCCTACGCGGTTTCCCAGTTGATAAACACTTTAACTCCACCTCCCATTCCCACACTGACCTTTCTGTCCTGGGCCTCCTCCACTCTCAGAGGCCTAACGCAAATTGGAGGAACAGCACCTCATATTTTACTTGGGCAGCTTACAACCCAGCGTTATGAATATTGAATTCTCTAACTTCCAATAATCCCTGCATCCCCTCTCTCTCCGTCCCTCCTGCACTCTAGTCATCTTACTAGTTTCACTGTCACTGGACTTCGCTGCACTTATACAAGGGTTTGGTGAGACCGCAGTTGGTTCAGAGTGAACAATTTGATCAACCAAGACCGACTGAATGCCTGTACAGTATGCACCAAGACATACTGGATCTCATTTACAGTATGCAGCATGAGCCCCTGGCCTCATTACTGTTCAAAACAGTACTTGCAGTGTGATCTTTGTCTATTGAATCATGCTACAATATGAAAACTATGAAGAGGGCTCTCGACCAGAAACATCATCCATTCCTTCTCTCCGGAGATGCTGCCTATCCCGCTGATTTTCTCCAGCATTGTGTGTCTATCTTCCGAATGCAACCAGATTTGTACCAATGTAACCCACCACAAACCAACAAGCAATTAAAAATGATGTTACATAGTATAGTTCAGACCTGGATTCCTGTGTGCAGGTTACACGATATTTTTGCACCAAAAGGTTGTACAGAGTCGCCTCACTAGACTGATTCCTGGAATGAGGGAGAAAATAAATGAGATGGAAACACTTATTGGAGTTCGATGAACGACTGATGGCTTGTGAACGATTAATGATGGTGGTTGATGGTCAGTGTGGGTTTGGTGGAAGGGTCTGTTTCCATGCTGTGTCTCTCTCCCTCTCTCTCTCAAATGAGAGGTGATGCCATTGAACCATACAAGATTTTGAGAGAGATTAACAGGGTAGAAACTGAGAAGGTCTAGGGCAACAATGTGGTACAACGGTGGAGATGCTGCCTTACAGCGCCAGTGAACCGGGTTCGATCCTGACTACGGGTGCTGTCTGTACAGAGTTTGTACGTTCTCCCTGTGACCATGTTCACAGGGCATTCGATCCAATTTGAGATACCAGCTACCAAGACAGATGTGTACAGCAATTCATTGTTCTCCCGCACAATTAAAGCATGGAATAGTCTTCACCCTACCATAGTTACCCAACCAGATGCAACTAAATTTAAGGTAGCTCTATCTTTCTGCTTAGGGGGCGCCGTCCTGCTCTATCATGCTTATGGGGCACCGTCCTGTACGGGTATGGCTGCCCAGCCCTCAGCTGTCCGTATTTTCTCTCTTTTTTTTGTTTTCAGTTAGTTGAGTTTTTCTGTTTTTCGGATTCCTAGCCTTTTTATGTGGGGGCTGGGGTGGGGGAAGGGGGGGAAACTGCTTCCTAGGGTCCCTGCCTGGTCGGAGAGGCAGCTTTTCTCCGGGCTGCACCGTCCTCGCGGCCTACCAGCGGGCCTGGAGCGGCGTTTCCTGAGGGGACCGCCCAGAGCCACGGCTTCGGCAGCAGCGCAGCGCTGGAGCACCGTCGCGGTGCGGAGCGGGCGATACCTTGCCTGGGTCGCCGCGCTGGAGCTCCGGTGAGCTGAAGACTGCAGGTGAACATCGTGGAGTTGCGGGACTGTGGGGCGGCCGGCCGCGGGCGGCTGCGCTGAAATTTAAATCGGGAGCCTGGGATCTCTCGACGAGATCGCAGGCTGTTGGCGTCGGAAGCCGCGGTCTCCAGCAAGGAAGCGACCATTACAGGCACCCCGAGCTGCTGAGAGGGTTCTCCCGTCGCCGGAGCACCATCACCCGGCGAAGGAGGGCCTGGAACATCGGCCCCCATAACAGCGACTGTGGGGGCCTCAATAGGCCTAACTATGGGTGAACTGGGAATGGGGTGTGGACTTTGTGCCTTCCCTCATAATGGGAACCATTGTGGGGGGATGTTTGTTAATGTTTTATGTTAAATCCTTTAATGTTATGTCTTATCTTTATCTATGTGCTGCATGGCAAGACAAATTTCACTACACCAACTGGTGTATGTGACAATAAATGTCCTTTGTCCTTTGTCCTTTTGTCCTTTGTCTTCCCAAGAACAGAACCCTTTCTGGCTTAAGTCCTCCCTCCACCACCTGCAGTTTAAATTCCATTTGGAATATTTTGAAGGGCCTGGAAATCAAGAACCAAGAACGTTGGTTTTCTCCGGGTGCTCTGGTTTCCTCCCACACTCCAAGGACGCACAGGTTTGTTGGTTAATTGGCTTTGGTAAGTTGTAAAATTGTCCCTAGTGTGTGAGGCGATCGCTGGTCAGTGCAGACTCAAGGGTCTGCCCCACTTGGCAATTTTTTCGCCGACTGCCGACGTCATCGACTGACGTATCGGGATCGCTGAAAGATTTTGAACATTTCAAAATCCAGCAGCGACAAAAAAAAATGTTGCGACACTTGAGGAAACACGTCAATACGCCACGTTGCACCGTGTCACCACCGCGTCACGCCGCATCGCGCCACGACTTTTTCGGTGACCTGATACGCCAGTCAATGATGCCGGCAGTCGCCGAAAAAAAATCGCGAAGTGATACAGGTCCTTCAGTGGGTCAAAGGGCCTGTTTCCCGTGCTGTATCTCTAAAGTCCAAAGTAAAGTTTAAAGTCTAAACATGATAACCGATTCAAGGATATGAAACAAACATCCAAACATGAAATGAAAAGAAAATAAATAATTAATCTGATGTCTCCTCTACCCCAGAGTGCTATGGATATTTTGCTATTGGACATTACATTCAGGGATTAATAGATCTTGTGAAATAAATAAATCAAGGTTTGCAGGCACAGAAAAGTGGCTAGATATGAAAAATCGGCATTGATACCAGACGTGGAGCAGCACAGAGGAATATGCTCTGTTTCTGCTCCTTACCGTTATGTTATTACATAAAAGTGGTCTGTTTTTCTAGTTAGTGCATCTGTTTGTCAAGCCAGGTTTCCTGGATCGTTTATTAGCAGCTTTTCTAAATTTCAACGCTACCTTCTGAGATTTCTGAACATAAAGTTAGAGTTAGATTTAGCTCTAAGGTCTAAAGGTATCATGGAATATGGGGGGAAAGCAGGAACGGGCTACTGATTCTGGATGATCAGCCATGATCATATTGAATGGCGGAGCTGGTACGAAGGGCTGAATGGCCTACACCTGCACCTATTTTTCTATGTTTCTCTATTTCTAACCCACATATCTCACTGCCCAGGCATCCCTTTGAGAGTTGTGGCATTTAGCTTATATTACCTCCCTTTGTTCCTTATACAAAAATAATTCACTTCACAGTTCTCTGCATTACATTTTATCATTCCTATCCATTTCCTCAACTTATCTGTTTTTCCCTGAAATCCATTACTATCCCCTTCACTGTTTATTACATTTGATATTGTCTAAAAGTTTTGAAATTATATTGTGTGTATACAATAGACAATAGACAAGAGACAATAGGTGCAGGAGTAGGCCATTCGGCCCTTCGACCCAGCACCGCCATTCAATGTGATCATGGCTGATCATCCACAATCAGTACCCCGTTCTTGCCTTCTCTCCACATCCCCTCAATCCGCTATCTTTAAGAGCCTTATCAAGCTCTCTCTTGAAAGTATCCAGAGAACCGGCCTCCACCACCCTCTGACGCAGAGAATTCCATAGACTCACAACTCTGTGTGAAAAAGTGTTTCCTCATCTAAGTTCTAAATGGCTTACTCATTATTCATAAACTGTGGCCCCTGGTTCTGGACCCCCAACATCTGGAACACGTTTCCTGCCTCTAGCATGTCCAAACCCTTAATAATCTTATATGTTTCAATAAGATCCCCTCTCATCCTTCTAAGTCCAGCCGCTCCATTCTATCAGCATATGACAGTCCCGCCATCCCGGGAATTAACCTTGTGAACCTATGCTGCACTCCCTCAGTAGCAAGAATGTCCTTCCTCAAATTAGGGGACTAAAACTGCACACAATACTCCAGGTGTGGTCTCACTAGGGCCCTATACAACTGCAGAAGGACCTCTTTGCTCCTATACTCAACTCCTCTTGTTATGAAGGCCAACATGCCATTCGCGTTCTTCACTGCCTGCTGTACCTGCATGCTTACTTTCATTGACTGATGAACAAGAACCGCCAGATCCCATTGTACTTCCCCTTTTCCCAACTTGACACCATTTAGATAATAATCTGCCTTCCTGTTTTTGCTACCAAAGTGGATAACCTCACATTTATCCACATTAAACTGCATCTTCCATGCATCTGCCCACTCACCCAGCCAATCCAAGTCACCCTGCATTCTCATAGCATCCTGCTCACAATTCACACTGCCACCAAGCTTTGTGTCATCTGCAAATTTGTTACTTTGAATCCCTTCATTTAAATCATTGATGTTTATTGTAAATAGCTGCGGCCCCAGCACCGAGCCTTGCGGTACCCCACTAGTCACTGCCTGCCATTCTGAAAGGGACCCGTTAATCCCTACTCTTTGTTTCCTATCTGCCTACCAATTTTCTATCCATGTCAGCACTCTAATCCCAATACCATGTGCCCTAATTTTGCCCACTAATCTCCTATGTGGGACCTTATCAAATGCTTTCTGATAGTCCAGGTACACTACATCCACTGGCTCCTGCTTGTCCATTTTCCTAGTTACATCCTCAAAAAATTCCAGAAGAATAGTCAAGCATGATTTCCCCTTCGTAAATCCATGCTGACGGACCGATCCTGTTACTGCTATCCAAATGTGCCGCTATTTCATCTTTTATGATTGACTCCATAATCCCCACCACCGATGTCAGGCTAACTGGTCTATAATTCCCTGTTTTCTCTCTCCCGCCTTTCTTAAGAAGCGGGATATCGTTAGCTACCCTTCAATCCACAGAAACTGATCTGGAATCTATGGAACATTGGAAAAATGATCACCAATGCATCCACGATTTCCCGAGCCACTTCCTTAAGTACCCTGGGATACAGACCATCAGGCCCTGGGGATTTATCAGCCTTCAGTCCCATCAGTCTACCCAACACCATTTCCTGCCTAATGTGGATTTCCTTCCGTTCCTCTGCCACCCCAGATCCTCATCAGGAAGATTGTTTGTGTCCTCCTTTGTGCAGAGGGATGCAAATTACCTGTTCAACCCATCTGCCATTTCCTTGTTCCTCATAATAAATTCACCTTTCTCAGTCTTCAAGGGTCCAACTTTGGTCTTAACTAATGTTTTCCTCTTCACATACCTAAAGAAGCTTTTACTATCCTCCTTTATATTCTTGGCTAGCTTACCTTTGTACCTCATCTTTTCTCCCCATGGCCTTTTTAGTTATCTTCTGTTGCTCTTTAAACATTACCCAATCCTCTTGCTTCCTGTTCATCTTTGCGATTAAGTCAATGAAATCAAAATATATCACAAAGATTGATACAAAATGCTGGAGTAAAATTGCATAAAAATTACACAATAAAACACACAATTGTGTTTGAAACCAAAAAGTTATATATGATATTGAGTATTTATAGAATATAATTTTATATTGACTTGACCTGCCCTCACAATTGTCTATCAATCCACCATTTGTTAACACACACACTTATTGATTTCAGTCATGGATTGTGATTCATGTATTTCTGTTCATTTATATATTGATTGAAATGAGTGATTCGAGTTGTAGTAAGTCGTAAGGTCATAAGGTCATAAGGTATATGAGTAGAATTAGGCCGTTTGGCCCATCAAGTCCACTCTACCATTCAATCATGGCTGATCTATCTCTCCCTCCTAACCCCATTCTCCTGCCGTCACCCCATAACCTCTGGCACCATAATCAAGAATTACTATTTGAAAATTTGATAAATAAGCGTATAGAAAATCTCATGCTTTTCACAAGTCAAACAGTATCTAAACTAACAGAGGAGAGATGACATTTACTGTGCAAAAATGGAAGCTGGTTTTGTTATGAAAGCACACAATGCAGGAGAAATGAATGAGCTCATCTGGAAAATGTCTACACAAAAAAATCAATATAGTGCCTGAAACCAGATCAGAGCTTGGCAAAAAAAAAAATAGAAATGAGGTGTTGTAAGGAAAGGAGCTTGTATATTGTATATCTTTATTATCATTTTTCCTGAGTACTTCCATACCCAGAGGAAACGAAAAAACTTTGCTCAACCAGTGTCCATTCAGTGTGCGGTAAAAGATAAATAGAAATAAAAATAAAAGTACATATATCATGAGTTCCGATCGGCAGTGGCACGACAATGGCTCTGCTTCAGTGTGCCCAGGTTGGTGGTTGGTGCGCGATACTTTGGCAGGGGGCAAAGTCCGTTTATCAGTCTTATAGCCTGCGGGAAGAAGCTGAGGAGCATCCTGCTGGTTTTGCAGCTGATGCTCCTGTACCTCTTCCCAGATGGCAGGATGGAGAATATGTGATGCGACGGGTGGTAGGGGTCTTTGATAATGGAGATGGCTCTGCTGGATACATCTCTTCCTGTATATGTCCAGCAGGAAAGGGGAGTGGAGCACCAATAATCCTGCTGGCGGTCTTCACAATCCTGTCCAGTTGGTGCCGTTCGTACGCCTTGCAGCTCCGAACCAGGAAGTGATGCCGTAGGTTAATGTGCTCTCGATTGTCCCCCCTATAAAAGGTTTGTAGGTGTGCAGTGGGGAGACCTGCTTTCCGTAGTCTACGGCGAGGGTGTAGTCGCTGCTGGGCTCTCTTGACCAGTGCTGTGGTGTTGGTCGTGGACGTCAGGTCATCTGACAGGTGGAGTCCTAGGAACTTCACACTGCTGACCCTTTCCACATCAGCTCCATCGATGTGCAGAGGTGTATGGCATTGTTTTTCCCGCCCTCTGAAAGTCAACTCATTCTTTTTTTTTTTAAAGAAGGAAACTGCAGTTGCTGCGAGGGTACACAAAAAGCACTGAAGAAGGGTCTCGACCCGAAACGTCGCCATCTCCTTCGCTCCTTAGATGCTCTGAGTTTTCCCTTTGTGCACCATCTCCTTTCGTTTTTCCCACGTTGAGAATGAGGTTGTGGGATTTGCACCATCCTGTGAGCAGCTCCACCTCCATCCTGTACGCCGACTCATCATTGTCACTGATGAGACCCACCACTGTTGTGTCGTCAGCGAACTTGTTGATGAAGTTGTTGTTGAGTCTAGCAGTACAGTCTAGATACAAATGGATTGGCATGGATACAAATGTTTCTGACCATTATTCCTGCACATGTTACACTGCAGGAATAATGCACTGTATTATTCCTGAGCATTCACATTAGTTGCATTATTACACTAAGTTTGCTGCTTTTAACATTGAAAAGCCAGATATAGCTTATGTACTGTGGGTGCAGTTATTGATTCAATACGCCTACCATGCCATTGAAGAAATTGGTTTGTTATTCTATGTATCATTATGCTGCTTTATTTATTTTGCAGTGTGCTGTGAATGTGCTACTGAGGACACATTTATCTTTATCTTGCTTTTTTCAGCAAGGACTCCACTCACGTTCCAGTTCAGTGCCACTGAGTAATTCGACCCGCAGAGCAAAGACAGCTCTTTTTCTGCTTTCTCGACAGTCTGACCGCACCCTCTCTCTATTCCCCTTCTGGGGAAGAATTTGCAACATTTTAAAATCTCTGCTGCCACCATCTGCTGCGAAACCCATTCATCCTGGATTAGTGGAGGAGAATTTGGCTGCACATGGAAGTGTAATGTCAGGCACAGCCTACAACAGTCACAGGAATTGCAATATCGCCACATCCAACCAACCCATTGTTATCTCAAGTGAACAAAATGCAATATTTAGCAAAGTGTGTGGGGGGAGCGGGGGGGGGGGGGGCTAGCGTGAAGAACAAATGGGGACCCAGTTTAGAATCCTCTGCCCAGGGAATAATTCTGCATGCGTTCATTTGTGCTGGTGAAGGCACTGTACACACGGCAGCCAGACAACAGTCGCTTGTCTTTTTCTTTTTGTTTTCACTTTTAATTTCATGTTTTTGTGCGCCTTGTGTGTTGTGAACATCGGCAGATCAATTTCCTTCCGGGGATGAATAATGTTCTATCGTATCGTATCGTATCATATATCATAGATAAATCAGTCACTTGATCATAATTACATAAATATTGACGATTATCACTGATGACAGGTGATCATTGCATGAAAGTTGATCAAAGGCGGGTAGCTCATTGATGCTGATGGAATAAATGTTATTTCAGCAGATTTAATGGCCAACCTACCTGTATTAATGGTTGACCTACCTATGATACCAATTATCCTGCACGTGTTAATGGTCAAACCACCTTTGATGAAACCAAGTGTGTTGTTTTCCTCCAGACTGGGTGTTGGGGGGGGATGGGGTCAATGATGAATCCAAGCAGATCTATCCTTATCTTTGGACGGATAAGCAGTAGAAGGCACGGCGGCGCACCAGTAGAGCTACTGTTTACAGCACCGGAGTCCCGGGTTCGATCACTTCTACGGGTACTGCCTGTACAGAGTTTGTACGTTCGGCCCGTGAACTTACATGAGTTTTCTCCGGGAGCTCCGGTTTCCTCCCACACTCCAACGATATACAGGTTTGTAGGTTAATTGACTTGGCATAATTATAAATTGTCCCCAGTGCGTGTAGGCGATCGTTAGTGTGCGGCGATCGCAGGCCAGTGCAGACTTGAAGGACCTGTTCCTGTGCTGTATCTCTAAACTAACTAAACGGTATCATAGTCTGACAAAGTGTCTCCACCCAAAGCATCACTCATTCCTTCTCTCCAGAGATGCTGCCTGTCCCGCTGAGTTACTCTAACATTTTGTGTCTATCTTCGGTTTAAACCAGCATCTGCAATCCTTTTCTAAACAGTATCACAAACAGGTTGATAATCAACACAGGAGGTGTTGTTGTCAGTCATTGTCAGGGGTAGATTTTCTCCATCATTATAACAGGCAGATTCCGTCAATAATATCACTGGCATAATTCGGTGATCCTTTTGAGAGGCAGGTCAATCAATATTACAGGGAGATTTTGTCATTCCTTATCACAGACAGAGGCTGTCAATAGACAGATTTTGTCAAATGTGATGACAGGCAAGTCGATCATTATCATAGGCAGGTGTCGCTGATGGTTGTGGCAGGCAGATCAACATTAACACAGGCAGATACACAGGATTGTTGAGGAGTACAGAGACTTGTGACTGACTGCAAGTTGGTGAAGCGTTAGTTGTTGGGGTGAATATCAAACAGAGACATTACATCACGTTATGATTGGGATGAGTGCATGCAAGGGGTAGAAGCACGACAAAGCGAGGAAACATATTGAAAGTCAAAGTTGAGTGTTTTATCTTAGAGATGCAGAGTGGAAACAGGCCCTTTGGCCCACCGAGTCCATGCCGATCAGCACACACTAACACTATCCTACACACACACGGAACAATTTTACATTTTCACCAAGCCAATCAACCTACCAACCTGTACGTCTTTGGGAACATGTTTCCTGCATCTAGCGTGTCCAATCCCTTAATAATCTTATATGTCTCTATAAGATCCCCTCTCATCCTTCTAAATTCCAGTGAATACAAGCCCAGTCGTTCCATTCTTTCATCATATGGCAGTCCCGCAAACCTGGGAATTAACCTCCTGAACCGAAGCTGCACTCCCTCAATAGCAAGAATGTCCTTCCTCAAATTAGGGGACCAAAACAGCACACAATACTCCAGGTGTGGTCTCACCAGGGCCCTGTACAACAACAGAAGGACCTCTTTGCCCCAACACTCAATTCCTCTCGTTTCTTCACTGCCTGCTGTACCTGCACGCTTACTTTCAGTGACTGATGTACAAGTACAGGGTACACAAAAGGCTGGAGAAACTCAGCGGGTGCAGCAGCATCTAAGGAGCGAAGGAGATAGGCGACGTTTCGGGTCGAGACCCTTCTTCAGACAAGTACACCCAGGTTTTGTTGCACTTCCCCTTTTCCTAACCTGACACCATTCAGATAATAATCTGCCTTCTTATTTTTCCCACCAAAGTGGATAACCTCACATTTATCCACATTAAACTGCTTCTGCCATGCATCTGCCCGCTCACCCAACCTATCCAAGTCACCCTGCATCCTCATCGCATCCTCTTCACAGTTCACACTGCCACCCAGCTTTGTGTTATCTGCAAAGTTGCTTATGTAACTTTTAATTCCTTCATCTAAATCATTAATACAGTATACATTGTAAATAGCTGCGGTCCCAGCACTGAGCCTTGCGGCACGCCACGAGTTGCCCTGATTTTGCTGACATTGTAACAGTAAGGCTAGTGACAGACACCAAAAGCTGGAGTAACTCAACGGGCCAGATAGCATCTCGGGAGAAAAGGAATGGGTGACGCTTCGGGTTGAGACCCTTCTTCAGACTGAGAGTCAGGGGAAAGGGAAACGAGAGATATAGACGCTGATGTGGAGAGATATAGATCTAATGAATGAAAGATATGCAAAAAAGTAACGATAATAAAGGAAACAGGCCATTGTTAGCTGTTTGCTAAGGCCCATGAATGTTGTTCTTCAAGTGAAAATAGAAAAGTAACTTTAGACCAGGGCATATATGTAGTTCAATATCCCAATGTTATTGCCCAAGATGAGCCATGCTTCCCCACACTCCTTTTAAACTTACCAAGTTCATTGAAAAAGTTATTATTCTATTATTCGATTGTGTATCATCTTTAAAAAAATGGATCACTGATGTTGTTTTCAGGGTATTAAAGCAATAATGATCAATAGCCCAGAAAATCCATTCATCCTGCACGACCTCCAAGTCCTGAGCATACAGATTAACAGAGTTTTTCTGTAACTTTATAGCAATATCATTTCCTAATTACTGCCTTGTACCCTCTCCTAGCTCTGACAGTTAATGATTAGAGAAGGTGCTCTGCATTAGTTTTAATTATTATGAAACATTTTTAAAGTGCCTTAATACCTTAAACATCGAAATTTTTAAATGTCTTCTTTTATCTCCTTTTTTTCCTCACTTAATAAGTATTTTCTTTCCCCCTCTTTGCTCATTCTGTATAGTTGACATTCAATTCACTAATGCTAATTGTCATTTCTCTTTCGATCCTTGCATTGTTAGCTGCACCGTTATTCAATCTGTGTTGGTCGAATTTCAATCACTTTTTCGCTTCTTTCTAGTTCCAAGTGAACAGTTCTTCTCACCATGATTTCATCAGTTTACACGTTCAGTGATTTGACGTGTGAAGAAAAGGAGAAAAAAAGATAAACATGCCCTTTGTGTGCAGCTTCTCACACGTAGGAGAAAAAAAAGATAAACATGCATACACAAAGGTGGACACTAATCGAGATTCCCTTCCTCCGAAAAATGTCTATAAATTTACATGTTATTCCTGGAACTACATGGAGCAATGGTTAACAATTAACTCTGGAGAAATGGAGAATACTAAAAATTGGTGTACATACTAAAAACCAGTCATAATCACAAAAATTGGATATGTTCTGAACAAAACTCTATCAACAATTTATTAGTGCAGCATGTTATTAAAGCGCAGAGATATCAAAGTATGACCTTCTAGCAGCAACAAAATCATAGGGCCAGGTGATGTCTACAGTGCATAGAGAACAGCTTCAATTTCTTATTTCTATCTCAACCCTTTTGATAGGATTGCCAGGGTTCCAGCAACTATGTTACAGAGAAAGTTAGGTCTTTATTCTTTGGAGCGCAGAAGGTTAAGGGGGGACTTGATTGAGGTCTTTAAAATGATGAAAGGGATAGACAGAGTTGACGTGGATACGTTTTTCCCATTGAGGGTAGGGAAGATTCAAACAAGAGGGCATGACATGAGAATTAAGGGACAGAAGTTTTGGGGTAACGTGAGGGGGAACTTCTTTACTCAGAGGGTGGTGGCTGTGTGGAATGAGCTTCCAGCAGAAGTGGTGGAGGCAGGATCGATTTTAACATTTAAGAGTAAAGTGGATAGGTATATGGACGTGAAGGGAATGGAGGGGTATGGTCTGAGTGCAGGTAGATGGGACTAGGGGAAAACAAATGGTCGGCACGGACTGGAAGGGCCAAGAGGGCCTGTTTCCGTGCTGTAATTGTTATATGGTTATATGGTTATATGATTAGAGGTTTCAGGCACTCTCAGAAACCCATGAACCGGTGCAATTATAATTCATTTCAACCGAGAGGAAGATAAACTGGAAATATTTACTGGGATGGCTTCAACAATATCCATGAATCAGATTTTCTTCAGCAAATTAGGGCAGCCTTGCAGCTCCAGAGACTTGGGTTCAAGCCTGTCTACTGGTGGTCTGTACGAAGCTGGAACGTTCTCCCCGGGTCCGCATGGGTTTTCTCTGGGTGCTCCAGTTTCCTCCCACATTCCAAGAACATACAGGTTTGTAGGTTAATTAGCTTTGGTAAAGAATGTAAATTGTCCCCAGTGTGTAAGATAATGCCAGTGTGTACGGGGTGATTGTTGGTCGGTGCGGACTGGGTGCTGCACTGTATCTCTAGACTAAACTAAACCAAAACTAAAACTTACATCTGCCCTCATCTCCTCACACGCTGATTTTTACTGCCTTAGGGTTCCTTGATTCCAATAGCAGGACAGTCGAGATGCACCTCTAGAGAGAAAGTCTCATGACAATAGTTGAAATGTGGGCAACCTTCTTCCAAATACTCGAGCATCCATTTTGTTCTGTGATGATAGCACCCGCTGAGTTTCTCCAGCCTTTTGTGTACCCTCCATTCTCCAGCATCTGCAGTTCCTTCTTTAACAACATGATAGTTCTCACCCTCGTTTCCTAAGTGTTTTTAGTCTTGCCCTCGGGAGAAATTATTTTTGAAAAGGAGCACGGAAACAAGGGTAGACACAAAATGCTGGAGTAGCTCAGCAGGACAGGCAGCATCTCTGGAGAGAAGGAATAGGTGATGTTTCGGATCGAGACCATTCTTCAGACTGAAACATCACCCATTCCTTCTCTCCAGCATTTGTGTCTATCTTCAGTTTAAACCAGCATCTGCTGTTCCTTCCTACACAGAAACAAGGGTAAGCCATTCACCACCTCAGGTTTGTGCTACCATTTAACAAAACCACAACTGATCTATATATATACTCCTTACACCCATCTCAGCATCATATTCTTAATACCTCTTCTGGGCAAACAGTTTCTTAGTTGAGCTGTAGCATCTATGGCTCTTGGTTGGATCTTACTTATGCATCCACTAAATGAATCATAATAACCTGCCTCTGATTTTAAGTTTATATATCCTCTCAATCAGGATTAAACCGTAGAAGTGGGAAAAGCTTCTTTCCACATGGTTTTTAAGTTCTTAAACCAAATCATCCCTTAGCTTCCTGTATCCCACGCAAATAAAAACATAGTTAATGAAAAAAAATTGTCCTCTGATCTCATACTCTTATTCTAAACTCTGGTGTCCAAGTTGCAGTCTTGAGAACTTCTGCCTCATTGCTTCCAGTGCCAGGATATCATTTCCAAAGTGTGGATCTAAACGTATATCCAAAACCAGGCGAATGAGACCTAAACAACTTTTACATTGCTGTTACAAACATTCTCTCCCCACCCTGCACCACTGTATTCTAAACTTCTGGAAGTAAGACAAGCTGATTTCTGTGTGTATGAAGGAACTGCAAATGCTGGTTTAAACCAAAGATAGACACAAAAAGCTGGAGTAACTCAGTGGGACAGACAGCATCTCTGGAGAGAAGGAATGGGTGACGTTTCAGGTCGAGTCCCTTCTTCAGAAGTCTATATTCAGAATCTATACTACAAAAAGTATTATCTTGACCCCTTCCTGTTGCACTGCATATTGATTTTAGAAAAAAACACTGCCACTTACGGCTGTGATTTTTGGCCATCTTACTCAGAGTCCAAGTAAGATGGCCAAAGTAAAATTCTCTCTCCTGTCAATCATGTTAGGAAGGCCACGCCCCTTTTGGTGGGAGGGGGGAGGGAATATAAAACCCGGAAGTGTTGAGTGACTCAGTCAGTCTCTGCAAGATGAGGGAGCGAGAGAGTCACGTTTCTCAGTCTGAGCTGTGAATAACACTGAACACATGTCTACTAAACTGTGAGTGCCCTTAATGTGATTTGAAAATGTAGTTTGAAGATGTAGTTTGAAAATGCATGTGTTTTTTGGTTTGAAAATGCTAAAGTATTTTTTGGTTTAAAAATGCTAAAAGTGTTTTTTGGTTTGAAAATGCTTGCTAAAAGTGCTTTTTGGTTTGTAAATGCTTGATAAAAGTGTTTTTTGGTTTGAAAATGCTTGCTAAATGATTTTTGGTTTGGAAATGCTTGCTAAAAGTGTTTTTTGGTTTGAAAATGCAAAAGTGTTTTTTCGTTTGAAAATGCTAAAGTGTGTTTTGGTTAGGAAATGCAAAAGTGTGTTTTGGTTTGGAAATGCTAAAGTTGCCTTTGGTTTGAAAATGCTACAATTACCTTTGGTTTGAAAATGCTAAAGTTGCCTTTGGTTTGAAAATGCTAAAGCTGCCTTTGGTTTGAAAATACTAAAGTTGCCTTTGGTTTGAAAATGCTACAATTGCCTTTGGTTTGAAAATGCTAAACTTGCCTTTGGTCTGAAAATGCCAAAATTGCCTTGGGTTTGAAAATGCTAAATTAAAACTCTGATCTTGAACACTTCCTGTTGCACTGCATATTGATTTTAGAATAGAAAACACTACAACTTACGGCTGTGATTTTTGGTCATCTTACTCAGAGTCCCCCTCTGCTCATGAGGTGCCAAGGATTTTTCCCGTTGATGAAAAATAAAAGTTATTAGCGTTTTAAAAATGTTGAGATTCTCTCTCCTGTCAATCATGTCATGAAGGCCACGCACCTTCCGGTGGGAGAGGGAGGGACTATAAAACCAGGAAGTGTGGACGTGGCTCAGTCTCTGCAAGATGGGTGAGGGAGAGGTCACACCTCGCTGCCTTTGGTGGCCTTGTACCCTGCTTGAATTGGTAGGAAACTGCACTTGAGTTTGGTGGACTTGCACCCTGCTTGAAGTGCTAGGACACTGCACTTGAGATTGGTGTCCTTGCACTGTGCTTGAAGTGGTAGGACACTGCACTTTGGTGGCCTTGCACCCTGCTTGAAGTGGTAGGATATTACACTTGAATTTGGTGGCCTTGCACCCTGCTTGAAGTGGTACGACACTGTACTTGAATTTGGTTGCCGTGCACCCTGTTTGAAGTGGTATGATACTGCATTTGAATTTGGTGGCTCTGCACCCTGCTTGAAGTGGGAGGAAACCGCACTTGAATTTGGTGGCCCTGCACCAAGCTTGAAGTGGCAGGAAACTGCACTTGAATTTGGTGGCCCTGCACCCTGCTTGAAGTGGAATTTCAAGGAACAGCCGTGAGTTAACCGTGCCAGCCCACCAGCCATGAGTGAGCGAGCTGCCAGCACAACTGGCTTGAGTGACTGAGCCGCCAGCCCAAGAATCCATTCGGCCCACAATGTCCATACTAGCCCTCTGGAAGCCAGCCCTAGCACTCCAGAAAGCCCTCCCCCCCCCACCCCCCACTGGCCAGCAATATCGGAATTGGTGGAGAGGTGGAATGCTCTGTGTGATGCTGGGACCCAACGGGTCCCACTTAGTCTAGTTTATAGTTGTATTTGAAAGCAGTTCATGAGGAATTTGTTGAAATTTGACTGGTTAGGGATAAGGGAAGTGAGAGATATAGATGATGATGTGGAGAGATTAAGATTTTTACCTTTTGCATGTTTTTGTACTAATGCAATCTCTTTGCTTCATAGACAATGGAAGTGTAAGGGCGAAGAAAGGTTGCACAAAAACTCTGTGAATCTAAATGGAGCAACACAAATTAGTACAAGAAGAGACTGAGATATAAAATCTGTGAAAGGGAGAGACAGAAGAACAATTTGTGAAAGAACTGAGAGAGAAATGCACTGGGAAATAGAAGAAGAGACGTGTCAAAACTGGACATGGAAAGAAGAAATACAACTGGGAATTAGAGGCCTATAGTTTAGGTTAATCTGTCTTTCCTTCCAAAACAAAGAGCCAATCCTCAATACTCCAGCACCATGAGAACAAGCATCTCATGACTGGTGTCACGTGACATTATGCCAAATGGTCAAATGTTATAAAATCAAATGTCCATATCAAATCAAAACCACACCGTGTCACTAGAGATTATTTATTGATTGTCTGTCTCAGATGGTTTGTGTGAGGAAGAATGGGAGAAACATTATACCGTATGATCCGAGTACTTCTGTAGAATATAGGCTATACAATTAGAACATGCTCTTTTGCTCAACAGAGTGCAGAGAACTTATAGGTAATTTCTAATTACCAGATGAGTGTGTTCATTTCTATTTTTAAAAGTGCCACGAGCTTGACCACATAATTGATTAAAGTGAATCTGGCTGAGTAAATATTAGAGAAACCAAGAGAAGGCTATATCGATAGGGACTGATGAAGTAGAGTGGCTAAAGCCTTCAATGATGTACATACATTGACAAAGTTAGACTGAAATTGCTCTATTCTCCATGAGTCAAGAGCATTTAATTGTTGTATGTACCGAAAATGGAAAATGAAATTCTTACTTGCAGCAGCTTAACAGGTCTGCAAAAACAGTACTCATAGATAACACAATAAACAAAAGTAAGGTCAATAAATAACAAAAAAACAATATTAGTGCAAATCAAAAGCTCCAAATCCCTAATGCAACCAAGACAGTTTGAGTTTGTACTTTAGATAGTGTTTGTAATGTTCAAGAGCCTGATGGTTGTTAGGAAGATGTTGTTCCTGACCCACAGGTCATAGTTTTCAGACTCTGATACCTTCTTCCCGGTGGCAGGAGTGGAAAGGGAGCGTGGCCAGGGTGGGGAGGGTCCTTGATGATGCTGGCTGTCTTTTGATGCAGTTCTTTGTATTTTTCTCATTGACCTGGTCCCTTTAATACAACCACATCAAACTACAAATAGGGCGGCACGGTGGCACAGTGGTAGAGTTGCTGCCTTACAGCGCTTCGGAGACCCGGGATCGATCCCGACTACGGGTGCTGTCTTTACGGAGTTTGTACGTTCTCCCCATGACCTGCGTGGGTTTTCTCCGAGATCTTCGGTTTCCTCCAACACTCCAAAGACGTACAGGTTTGTAAGTTAATTGGTTACGAATATGGATAAATTGTCGCTAGTGTGTGTAGGCTAGTGTCGCTGGTCGATGAGGACTCGGTGGGCACAAGGGCCTGTTTCTGCTCTGTATATTTAAACTAAACTAAACGCCAATGAATTATATCTGTTGTGTCCTCTGTAAATAGCCTGGAATAGCAGCTGCAGGGTGATAATACCACAGCAATACATTGAGGTGACATTTAATTGTTTTCAGACAAGGGATTAAATTGCCAATGATACAAACTCATTAAGGAAATGTTTTTTTAGTTATTATAAAATTATAATGATCCCACGTTGCAAATGCAAACTGTACATACTAAAATCTCTATTATCCCTCATTGAAATCTGTGGTCATTATTTTGATGCAGATGAGCCAAATCTTGAAAGTCTTTAATGTGTAAAATGTGTACTGTTACTTTTGAAGCTGTTTTTTTTCGCTGAACTTTCCACCACATATAAGCAATAATATGCTAACATTAACAGTGTATATTTTGAAAACTGGATTCATATATAGTTTTGTTTAAGATTATGGATACTTTGGCTTTTCAGTGGGGTAACTCAGAGAAAATTGGCGAATATTCTTTCTGAAAATTAACTCAATTCGGAAAAATCTTTTGGTTAGAAATGATTTTTAATTAAGCATTTTAGTACGAAACAGATGTTCCAACTACAGCTACTGTGATACATTTCCTCATGGTAATTAGTGATTGTGAGGTTTATAAAAAGGTTTCTCCTGGGTGAGATTCTACTTTTCTACATTTATTAATTTCTGTAGTTTAGCGCTAATTGAAAGCAGTAATTCTGGTACCTCTGCTAATATTTCGACAACTGGTAAAATATTAATAACGTCACATTTCAAGATGGGATGAATGTAGATGTAAATAGACAGTAAACATTGCACATACTACAAATAATTATTCTCACCGTCTGCAGTATAATGTAATTCAGTCTGAAATTTTGATTTTTTAATGTTCTGATTATTAGATTAACATACAACATTGCAATAATTAACGCAAGAACCCTTCATACAAATTAACATCTTCACACAAAGGGTGGTGGGAGTATGGAACAAGATGCCAGAGGAGGTAGTTGAGGCAGGGACTATCCCGCCATTTAAGAAACAG
The DNA here is from genome assembly GCA_035221665.1 of Okamejei kenojei. Taxonomy (NCBI): domain Eukaryota; kingdom Metazoa; phylum Chordata; class Chondrichthyes; order Rajiformes; family Rajidae; genus Okamejei; species Okamejei kenojei. The sequence continues at coordinate 9,696,859 of CM069131.1, forward strand.
TTGGACAGGTACGTGGATGGACATAGACAGGTACAGGTACAGGACAGGTTTGGAGGGATATGGACCAAACACGGCAGGTGGGACTAGTGTAGCTGGGACATGTTGGCTGTTGTGGGCAAGTTGGTCCGAAGGACCTGTTTCCACGCTGTGCGGGAATAAGTTCTGTGGTCAACAATGTCCTTTCTGAACATGAGGCCACAACACACTTTCTATGACTCTAAGGAGTATGATTAAAATGCATGGTTGTGCGGATAATCCTCAACGTTCCTAAAGTAGCGCATACCAATTACAAACCTGGAGATCTAATCACAAATAGTCAATTTTGTAGCTGCAACATGGTCCACTTTCTACAGTATTTTGAGTAGATTGCATTGCGCCTACGTTCTGAGCAAAACAACTCCAGGTGAAATTGGACCAGGCACCTTTATAGGCCATGCACATTTGTGTGCCTGTACACACCATTGAATAGTCTCACTAATGGGCCTGTCCCACTTCTGCGACTTTTTAGGCAACTACAGGAGACTATGCGGTCACCACATGGTCGGTGGGGTGTCGCTTGTACGGTCGTGAGTAGTCTCCTCAGTCGCCCAAAGAGTCGTAGCATCGTTCTGGTTGCGGAAAACTTTTCAACATGTTGAAAATGTTTTGGCGACTGTGGCGACCTTGGGTTTGACGCCAAATGAGCGTAGCTTGACATAGGTTGTCGTAGGTGCTGTCGTAGGTTGTCGCCAGGTTAATGTAGGCAGTCGCCAGGATTTCGTAGGGCGTCGCCGGTGATAACCTCGGTGAATTTCATTGTCGTATTCGCCGGCAGTCACCTAAAAAATCGCCTAAGTGGGACATGCCCACTAGTCCAGTCGCCGTTTTTTCGGCGACCTGCTACGACTATGACAATTGCTGGCGGTCGCCGAAAAAGTTGCCCAAGTGGGACAGGCTCATAAAGCAAGAAGAACATTGTTTGGTGCATCGCTTTCTTCACTGTTTAAATGGGAACCTACTTGGCATCTTCAGATGTGACTGCAAGGGGACCAAACAACTTCCAAAGACCACAGCAAGCGCTACAACTTCAATTAATTTAGCGAACATTATTTGCATCCATGATACTGGTTGCTCTATCAGTGGAGAAATTATGAATTATTTTGGGGTTGGACAGGCTAGATGCAGGAAGATTGTTCCCGATGTTGGGGAAGTCCAGGACAAGGGGTCACAGCTTAAGGATAAGGGGGAAATCCTTTAAGACCGAGATGAGAAAGACTTTCTTCACACAGAGAGTGGTGAGTCTCTGGAACTCTCTGCCACAGAGGTAGTTGAGGCCAGTTCATTGGCTATATTTAAGAGTGAGTTGGATGTGGCCCTTGTGGCTAAGGGGATCAGAGGGTATGGAGAGAAAGCAGGTACGGGATACTGAGTTGGATGATCAGCCATGATCATATGAATGGCGGTGCAGGCTCGAAGGGCTGAATGGCCTACTCCTGCACCTAATTTCTATGTTTCTATGAATTATTTTGTATGGGTACTCATGGTACATTCGGTATCTTGGGCAGGAGCCAAAGACTTGCCTACCGATGAAGAGTCTTAGCCCAGAATCACCCCTGTCTTACCTGATGCTGCCTAATAAACAAAATATTTACAGTGAGATTTTAACTTTTTCCAATGATCACAGGTTACCTGAAAGCTCAAGAAATAAGTTTACAAAGAATCAGCAGTTACCATAATTGACATAATATAATCATGTAAAGTAGATTCACAACTTTACAACAGGTCTAACAATTCCTTTTGATGAACTGATCATTTGAACAGTAAACATTAAGATATCTCATCCTCATCTTTTCGTTTATAGTGGCCAGGGTTTATAGAAACAGGCCCTTCGGCCCAACGTGTCTGCACCGACCAGCGATTCCCGCACATTTATACTTATACCAAGTACCCAAACCCAAGCCAATTAACCTGCAAACCTTTACGTCTTGGAAGATCTCGAAGAAAAGGCACGCGGTAATGGGGAGAACGTAAAACTCCGTACAGACAGCACCCGTAGTCGGGATTGAACCCGGGGCTCCGGCGCTGCACACGCTGTAAGGCAGCAACTCTACCGCTGAGCCACCGTGCTGCCCTATGAGCTAGGGGCAATGACCTTTTAGTTTATCGACCATCTCAAGGTGTTATCTTTTATTTGGTGTTGTTGTAGATTCTTTCCCTCATCTCTAACTTACACATTTGATGGGACCAAACGCACTGACTTACCTGACTTGAATATTTTATCAGTCTAAAGGCATTGACATTACTGTCGACCTTCCTCTTAGCTACATCCCTGCTAACATGGTGTGCTCATTTTATTTTTCCAGATGAAATTTAGCCTGGCCAGAAACCAGAGGGACCAACCATAGCTTTGGAGGTCTGAATGCAGCTGGGCATAGATGCAACAAGACTCACAAATGAGTACCAGTAGAAAATGCAGTTGTCTTCCTCCAGATTAGGTTCTCTCGCCTGTGCCAGTCATGGGAGCCCTGCAGTGTGCACCAAGCCAACGTGAAGATAGACACAAAAAGCTGGAGTAACTCAGCAAGTCAGGCAGCATCTTTGGAGAAAAGGAAAAGGTGCGTTTCGGCTCGAGACCTGAAGAAGGGTCCCGACCCAAAACATCACCTGTTCCTTTTGCCCAGAGATGCTGCCTGACCCACTGAGTCTCTCCAACGTTTTGGACCTGAAGTATGGTCTCGACCCAAAAGGACACCTATTCCTTTTCTCCAGAGATGTTGCTTGACCCGCTGAGTCACTCCAACTTTTTGTGTCTATCTCCGGTTTAAACCAGCATCTGCAGTTCCTTCCTCCACAAGCTAATGTGAAGACTTTGTTCATCCTGTGCTGTATAAACAACAAACAGTAGACAGTGGCAGAGAATGAACAGCAGAGACACCTATAGCCTGAGGGTTGAGAGATGGACCCTGAATAGCAGCCAATGCAAGGGCAGCAGGAAGAAGACAGCAGCTCCAGGGGACATCCTTGCTCAGCGTCAACAGCATCATCTCCCAGCTAAGCAGAGGAGGCAGACATTTATTGTACGGGATATTATGGACTCCCTTTTAGAGAGCGAATTAGCTCATTTTCTTTAGGAGCCAGCAAAGCATAATTTCCCCATTGTAAATCAAATGATTCTCATCGCCAATCAATCCTTAACACCCACACTGCGCACCAACAATTAGTTGGCGGAGCTTAGATGACACAAAAAGATCCCCCCACATGTCGGAGCTCTCTGTAGATCCATCTGCTCTGAGTATAAAATGTGTAGAATGAAATGCATCTCCTGTTACTCTAACCGCTTGCTACAACATCTGTGGATCTAATGATGGGTGTCACTTTGCTGAACAAATTCAGACCACTGCATTGTAAACATGATGTGCGGGGATCGCCAATCTATGAAATTAACAATGGTGTGATCATCTTGATATCTCATGGTACGGATTGCTCCAGTGTTTAGTTTAGTTAAGTTTAGTTACAGAGATACAGCGCGGAAACAGGCCCTTCGGCCCACCGGGTGCAGCATCCCCGCATCTAAGGAGCGAAGGAGATAGGCGACGTTTCGGGTCGAGACCCTTCTTCAGACTGGTCAGTGGATCAGGGAAACGAGAGATATAGATGGTGATGTGAGAGATAAAGAACAATGAATGAAAGATATGCAAAAAAGTATCAATGATAAAGGGAACAAGCCATTGTAAGCTGTTTGTGGTGTGAAAATGAGAAGCTGGTGCGACTAGGGTGGGGAGAGAGATAGGATAGAGGGAATGTCAGGGCCCGAGGGCTGAGGGAGAGGTGGGAGGGGGAGGAGACAGCAAGGGTTAACAGAATTGAGAAATTGTCATTCATTTTGATGTTCAAGCCCAAAGGATGCAAACTCCCCAAGCGGAATAACCATTTGAGGTGCTGTTCCTCCAACTTGCGGTGTTGCTCACTCTGGCCATGGAGGAGGCCCAGGACCGAGAGGTCGGATACGGAATGGGAGGGGGAGTTGAAGTGCTGAGCGACCGGGAAAGTGGGACGGGCCTTAACGGGTTGGTCCTCCCTACCCAGACGAATGAAGGCTACCATGTGTGGACTTGTATACACTTTATCAGAGTTCCTAGTAGGCATTGTTAGGGACCACAAGGGGATTCAGTTCCCTGGTAACAGGAGGAAGTTGGTCAGATAACACAAAGCAAGAATGTGAATCACTACACACAAGGGGCAATTTATAGTGGCTAGTTAACCAACAAAAATTCCATCCTTGGAATGGGTGAGCAAGCTAAAGCACCCAATGGAAACACACATGGTCATGATGAGAAGATTGATTATAATAATTATTTTACCTTTATACGGTGGAACGGACTTGACGACAAACAGGGACTTAAATTCTTGAAATTCTTTGTAGCCCAGATTTTGTTTTGCTTTTTTTTTGTTTTATTCTTCTTTTCTTTTTTGTTTTTGTTTTTATATGTACAAGTTCTCTTTTAAACACTTCTCTATATTTACATAGAGACCGGGAGGTCTACACCCAATGTGTATTTTGACACTGGACTCGTATTTAGGTTTTATTTGTTATTAATGTAATCCTGACCCCTATGTATCAATATCACTGTTATGTTTATCATTATTGGGGGGGAGGGGGGGGGGGAGGGTTTGTATTGTTTGATTTTTGCTTTTGAAAAAAAAAATAATTTAAAAGGTTTTAAAGGAAAGAAAGAACATTGAAACTCCAGGGCGGCACAGTGGTGCAGCGGTAGAGTTGCTGCCTTACAACGCTTGCAGCGCCGGAAATCCAGGTTCGATCCTGACAACAGGTGGAGTTTGCATGTTCTCCCCGTGACCGCGTGTTTTTTTTTTTTTTTTAATATATATTTTTATTAGTGTAGGTAAGCAGTGAATTAGCAAACACATATTATGAAAGCAATATTTTGTGTACAGCAATCATACATTATTAATATTATCAAATGCATCATTTTGTCTTTAATAATTTTTTTTTAAATAAAAAGAGAGAAAAACGGGGAGAAAAATAAACTAAAAATCAAAACGAAATCATAAAGAATGGAATAATTTACCATTAAGACATCATTGGAGATAGACCGCGTGGGTTTTTGTCCGAGATCTTCGGTTTCCTCCCACACTCCAAAGACGTACAGGTTTGTAGGTTAATTGACTTGGTATAAGTGTAAATTGTCCCTAGTGTGCGTAGGATGGTGTTAATGTGTGATAATCACTGATTGGGCCTGTTGCCGTGCTGCATCTCTAAACTAAACCATGCAAACAGCACCAAAGGTCATCATTGTACCTGGGTTTCTGGAGCTGTGGTACTAGTAGCAGTGTTGCTGTGCCACATGAAGACCTGTCTCTTCTTGTTGGTGGAGATGAGAAGTTATGAATCCAATACAGATAACTGTGTTTGCGCTGCTTTAGAGTTTGCTTGGATCAAGTGAATGATCAAAGTTTTAGTTTTCAAATATGCTTCCTGTTAAATTCTAAATGATTTTGTAAACAAATTAAAAAATATTTCTCTCTAAGCGATTAGTATCAGTAACCACAAATATTTTTTTCTCATGTTATCTCATAATAGACCTGTTTTTAATGCCTATCTGTTTTTAATGAAATCTGTCTGAGCTGGTGAAAATAATTACTGGAATCAATTTCAGAATTCAGACTGGAATCATTTTTGACAGATATTTCTAATCATTATTGACTAATGACACAGGACACCAGCTGTTAATTCAAATGTGATGATTCACACTTTTATGCACGAGAAATAATTCCATGACACCAAAGGGACAGCCAGTTTCCCCCAGTGACAAGCAATAATTAGAAGACTCTGTAATGTAATCCAATATCACTTTCCGAATTACCCAGCAGAATTCTAGTGTTACACTGAAGATAGGCACATAAGCTGGAGTAACTCAGCGGGGCAGGCAGCATCTCTGGAGAGAAGGAATGGGTGGCGTTTTGGGTCGAGACGCTACTTCAGATTCCAGTCTAAAGAAGGGTCTTGACCCGAGCAGTCTGAAGAAGGGTCTCGACCTGAAACGTCACCCATTCCTTCTCTCCAGAGATGCTGCCTGTCCCGCTGAGTTACTCCAGCTTTTTGTGTCTATCTTCGGTTTAAACCAGCATCTGCGGTTCCTTCCTACATATCCAGTGTTACGCTGTCAGATTCTGGACATCATTCCTTTTAGTACTTTTGTACTTATCTATGGATGTGCTTTTGTATCGTATGATTTTACTGGATTGTATGCAAACAGAGAACCTCACTGCACTTGGTTACATGGGTACATACGACAATAGAATATCATCATCATCATAATCACCATCATCATGAACTGCCAAAGCGTTTAAAATGCAATGACAAGTATGAATTTATTAATAATTTCTATTTTTTGGAGACCACAAGAGATCTCAGATGATGGAATCGGAGCAAAAAAAACAACTGCCGGAAGAACCCAGCCAGTCAGGCAGCATCTGTGGAAGGAAATCGACAGACGGCCATTTTGGCTGGGAGCAGTTTTGCTGATAAATACATCATGGGCCATGTTCCTTCATCCTAAAACAGATTTATATTCTCCCATCAAAGATTTCTTCTCACTGCAGGCCAATGGAACACTCCATGCTGTACCAAACCAATGGGTTAAATCATAAGGATGTGATGATCAAAACTCATTTTGACCACCCTGTCTACCTGTGATGCCACTTTCAACAAACTTTCAATGGGAGGGGGGCACATTGGCCTTCATCAGCCAGAGTATTGAGTGTAGAGGTTCATGATGCAGTTGTATAAGATGTTGTTGAGGCAGTGTTTAGAGAATTTTGTTCAGTTTTGGGCACTATTACAGGAAAGATGTTAAGTTGGAAAAGGGTGCAGAGAAGATTTATGAGGACGATGCCAGGGCTCGAGGGCCTGAGCTATAGGGAGAGGTTGAGCAGGCAAAGACTCTATTCCTTGAAGCGCAGGAGAATGAGGGGGTGATCTTATAGAGGTAGAAATAAAATTATGAGAGGAATAAATCGGGTAGACGCTTGCCCAGAGCAGGGGGATCGAGAACCAGAGGATATAGGTTTAAGGTGAGGCGGAGAAGATTTAATAGCAACCTAAGGATTAACTTTTTCATGCAAAGGGTGGTAGGTGTTTAGAACGAGCTGCCGGAGGAGGTAATTGAGGCAGGTACATGGACAGGACAGGTTTAGAGGAATATGGGCCAAATGGGACAGTGTAGATGAGACATGTTGACGGGTGTGGGCAAGTTGGGCCAAAGGGCCTGTTCCCTCTCTGTAAGATTCTTTGACTCCATGACTACAGCGTGGTGTGACCTCAAGTGTGGAGAATTATTTAGAAGAACCAATGCTCCTTAAGGAGACCAAACCAGATGGAGGGGACATTGTGACTGAACTGTAGTCAACCATGATAAACATCACCATTGAATCCATCGCACAATACTGGTGTGATGGTAGATTAATTGGCCACTGTAGATTGCTCCTTGTGTGTTGGCAAGCAGTGGAATCTGGGGGGAGTTGAGGGAAAGCTAACATTCATATGAATGGTGATTGTTCATCAAAGTGAACTTGCTAGATGGGATTATCTCCATCAATAAAACCAGAAAATGCTGAATGCACTTAAAAGGATAAGCAGATTCTGAGCAAAGAGAAATAAAGCTAATGTTTCGGGTTAAAGATAGATACTACGTTGGCCATTATTACATGAGAGTTTGACTGCATCATTAAAATAACACATTAGTGCAATTATGTAGGTCGCTAGTGAGATAGCAACTGAAGTAATATTTGCTGATCTAGTCTTCCTACCTCACTTAGTTTAGTTTAGTTTAGTTTAGAGATACAGCGCGGAAACAGGCCCTTTGGCCCACTGAGTCCGCACCAACCAGCAACCCATGCACTTAAACGCTCTCCTACACACACTAGGGACAATTTACACTTATACCAAGCCAATTAACCTACAAACCTGTACGTCTTAGGAGTGTGGAAGGGAAACGGAGATCTTGGAGAAAAACCCACGCAGGTCACGGGGAGAACGTACAAACTCCGTGCAAACAGCACCCATAGCCGGGACCATACATTGAGGGATAGGTTATTGTCCTGGCACCATGTCACTAATTTCCCTAACTCCTTCTTGTACTGCATCTCGCCATTGTCCCTGATTCGCCCCACCACAGTGGAGTCATCTGCAAACTTGAAGATGGAATTAGAGACTAATTTAGCTGTACAGCCTTGAGTGCAGCACGGGAATAGGCTCCCTTTGGTTCTCACTCTCTATGTTGCTAATCGGGTACCTGTCTGAGCTAGTCCATGCATTGGCAATTTAAGTGCTTGTCTAGATACTTGTTAAATGCTCTGAGAGCACTTGTCGCCACCACCAACTCGGTGGTCTATTCCAGCTTGCATGGCTGAAAAAAATATTTGTCAAATATTTGTATATATCTTATATTCCTTGCCCCAAAATGATACCTTCTAGTTTTAGACACATTTGTGTCTGGGAAAGATTCCCTATGGTTTTCAAAACATCTACAGTATGTATCTCTATCAGGTCACTCCTATTTATTTGAAATACACAATCTTTGGCAATATCTTAATGAATTATCCACTCCAGCACAATTACTTTTTTTCCATTGTATTATGACCAAAACTGTATGCAGCACTCGATCTGTGGCCGCACCAATGGTACCCGGACGTGGCGCTAATAGAACGGCCGCTCTGCCGAAACACCACCTAACCGAGAGGTTGAAAGTCAAATAACGGACATGACGTCGCCGGGGGGTGGGGGTCATTTTCCCACACAAGGCAATATTTGACTTTTCGGCAGAGCGGCATTCGGTTAGTTGGCTTGTAGACGACGCAGCCTTTCGGTTAGGTGGCGTTTCGGCAGAGAGGCCATTCGGTGAGTTTGCTTTTAGGCGACACAGCCTTTCTGTTAGTTGGCTTTTAGGCGTCCCGCCCTTTCGGTTCGTTGGCGTCTCAGCGTCGTACGCTTTCGGCTATTTGGCCTCGACTTCTTTGCTTCAGCTTCTCGTCCTTCGACGCCACGTCCGCACACGCGCACCAATGTTTTAAAACGTTGTACTATAGCTTCCCTATAGCTACGAGTTCTAGGCTAATGGAGGCAAATGTCCCATTGGCGTTCTTCACCATCTTAACTATCTGTACTGTGCTGCCATTTTCAGGGATTGTACCTGTACGTAAGGTTTCTCCGTTCCTCACTACCCCCAAAGGCCCCGCTATTCATTGCGATTGTTCAACAGCACAGGGCGGTCTCAGCGGCACAGCGATAGAGTTGCTGCCTTACAGCGAATGCAGCGCCAAAGACCCAGGTTCGATCCCGACTACGGGTGCTGTCAGTACGGAGTTTGTACGTTCTCCCCGTGACATGCGTGGGTTTTTTCCGCGATATTTGGTTTCCTCCCACACTCCAAAGACATACAGGTATGTACAGTAGGTTAGTTGGCTTGGCAAATGTAAACATTTTCCCTGGTGTGCGTTGGATAGCGTTAATGTGCGGGGATCACTGATCGGCGCGGACCCGTGTCTCCGCGCTGTATCCCTAAAACTAAAGCTAAAACTAAAACCATTTTTAGAAATTGATAGGATTAAATTCCATTGTCATGACTCTGCACATTTTATTCTGTGGCCTACTACTAACCTCTTCTCACTTTTGAAAACACTACAGATTTGCGTGTGACCTTCAAAATTATTCATCATATCTCCTATATTTGTAAACAACTGTTAATGGATATAACAAACAGTAAGTGCCCCGGCATCGATGCCAATTGCTTATCACAAATGCAACCTCCACCATCATCCTCTGCCGCTTATTACAAAATAATCTTGGACCCAATTTAGCAACTTGCTCTAGGATTCCTCTGCTCTAACCCTTTGTACCAGCCTACCATGCAGCATGCTGTCAAAGGTCTTATCCAAGTCAACCTAGTCAAAATCAACTGTACCACACTCACATTACATGTTGGATCCTCTTTGAAAAATTATATCAAATGGGGCAGAATTGTATCACCTCCTAAGAAAACCATAATGATTATCTTTGATTAATCTCTGCATTTCCAAATGCTTATTTATCCTGTCCCTCGGAATATTTTGTCCTGTAGTTTCCTTCCCACTGCCATTAGAATCACAGGTCCTGCATCATGAGGCTTACCTTTGGTGCCCTTCTTGAATAAAGGTACCACATTTGGTGACCTCCGGTCGTCTGGAACCTCAGCGGTGGCCAGCAAAGTTTTAAAGATCTCTCTCAGGGCCCGAGCAATCTCCTCCGATGCCTCACGTAGCAGCCTGGGATACATCTCATCAGAGCAGCGTTTCTCAACTGGGAATCCCCGGAACGCGAGGGTTCCGCGAGAGGTCGCCAGGGGTTCAGAGAAATAGTGATAAATAGGCTAATCATATGTAAATGCATTTTTTGTCATTTTTGTGTTTAATTTCAGATGTGTAATTTTATTATACACGTACGGCATATTTAGCGACGTTTATTTAGCATATTTAGCAACGTCTATCCGGCAGCAGTGTGAAACGGCCTTTAGTGGTCAGTGGACAGAAACTGTATGTGGAGTTAGGAACCTTGAACAAATAGTTGAGAAGAATGTTTTGACTACAGCGCAGCTGATTACAGAAAATGAACGTCTAATGAACCTGCTGACTAAAACAACAGAGAAATGTACTGAGCTAGAAGGGCATCAGAGAAGGCAAAACCTGAGAATTGCGGGGATTCCTGAGGGTCGAGAGAATATCGACGGCCCTTGAGAATTCACTGCTAAATTACTCAAAGAAGTACTATCTCTGGATGAAGTGCCTTTACTAGCTCGTGCTCATAGAGTCAGCAGACGCCAGACCAGACCAGGGGCCCCTCCGAGACAAATGATTTTAAAGGTACAATATGACTTTGTACTGGATGAGATTATGCGAAAAGCTTCAAGAATCAAAGACTTGACATTCGAGGGTCAAAGGATTAGTATCTATCGAGACTATCCACCAGAGGTCGCCAGGAAACGGAAAGCATTTTAATGAAGCCAAAGGTCTTATGAGGGGAGTAGGAAACCTGAGATACGGTTTGAATTATCCAGCTATCCTAAGAGTTACTTATAACAACGCCGAACACTTCTTTAAAACCCCAGCAGCTGCTTTGGAATTTGCCCAACAGTTCAAGACCTGAAGAGTATCTACAAGCAAATATATTGACTTTTACTACTCTTATTACTTTTAAATATCCAACATGGACTCTTAACACCCACTGAGATTCTACAAGATAATATTGGACTTGATGGAATGGATAATGTCGAACGGAATGGAGAGGAATAAAATGATGGAGAGATCCGAAATTGTTATCTGGATATTGATAATTGATAATTAGTCCTAACATATAACTAACATAAATAAATAACATATACTTTAAGATCACAACGTAGTTTTATTATTAAGATTATTGTTCCCTTTCTTTTTATTAATTAAGATTGTTCACTATTACTAATCATTATTACTAATAATTAACAACTGATTTTCCTTTTTTGAATTGACTTAATTGTATGTTATTTTTCTTTTTTATATAGCATTTATATTTGATATGTTTAATATTACTTAGATTTTTAAGTCATCTTTAGATATAGATACTTTTATAGGATGAATCCTATCCTTTTCCCCTTCCTTTTTCTATTACCACCCCCTTTTCTTTTTCCCTTAATATTATACCCCCGTTAAAATATTGCTATGGAATAATAATTCCCCAAATCTAGGAGCTGGCCTAGTTTACAACATCAATAACGGAAGTCATTAGATGGATAGTCATGTTAATATGGCTAACACAAACTACATCTATTCCAGATGTAGTTCTTTCCTCCTTTACACATAACACTTTAATCTATCCTTTATTTATCTTTCATATCTATTGTATTTCTCGGTTTGAATGGAGTAAGATATTGTACCAATGGAGATATATTCGTGAGGGACAAAAAAGTGATTTAAAATTCATCTATTCAAGGTTCAGGTGTAGGGTTAGGTCTATCGCGCTGATCCTTAGACTCTATTAGATCTCTACAAATTTAAAATGCAAGACTTAAAAAGAAATATGGGGAATGAGGGATTAACGTTTTTGCAGTTGGAATGTTAAAGGTATTAATGAACCGATAAAGAGAGGAAAAGTATTGGCACATTTAAAGGCAATTAAAGCTGACGTAATTTATATTCAAGAAACCCACTTAAAAAAAGATGCGGAAAACAGGTTGAAAGCTAAATGGATAGATAAAATATATCATTCTTCTTTTACAGATAAATCAAGAGGCGTAGCAAATATTATTTCGTAAAGGCATTTTTATTTAAACATACATCAACCATAGCTGATAAAGATGGCAGATACATTATTGTGATAGGAGAATTAAATACAGAAAAAATGATTTTTGTTAATATATATGGACCAAATTTTGATAGCCCATTGTTTTTTAAGAAAGTATTTAACAATATTCCTGAATTAACACAATATAATTTGATAATTGGAGGAGATTTTAACTGTACATTGGATCCCTATTTAGACAGATCTATAACACAAAGGAAAATTAAATCACATTCTAGTGATTTATTAAATGCATACATGCAAACGACCAATATTAAAGATGTTTGGAGAACAGAAAACCCTACGGGACGAGAATACTCTTTTTACTCTCCAGTACATAAAACTTATTCAAGAATAGATTATTTTTTGGTGGATGCAAAACTTATTTCACTTACTTATGAATCTAAATATGATAATATTATAATCTCAGATCATGCGCATTAACATTAAATCAATGGTAAAATCATGCGCCATTAAAATTAAAATCAATGGTAAAATAGAAAATTCAGGACAGTGGAAACTTAACCCACAAATTTAAAAAAATAAAGCCACCCAGGAATATATCACAACTCAAATTAAGATTTTTTTTGAAATAAATGATCAACCAGAGATATCCCGTTCTTTATTATGGAAACATTTAAAGCATTTCTCCAGGGAATCATGATCTCTTCACAAGCATTCCATAACAAAAAGATTCGGAAAGAACAACAAGATTTAGAAAAGGAGATTAAACAATTAGATATACAGAATGCAACAAAACCAGATATAATATTACATAATAAAATTGTAACATTGAAATATAAATTAAACAAAATATATACGGATCAAGTGATAAAATTTTATCAACACACTAAACAATTACAGTTTTGAATTTGGGACAAACCCCAAAAATTATTGGCTCGACAACTAAGGAAAATTGAAGCGGAAAAAATCATACATAGGATTAAATCACAAAACGGTGAATTAATTAATACAACCTAAAGATATTAATGAAAGATTTAAGCAATATTATAAAAATTTATACACTGCTAAAGCAACAGTAAATAAAATAGAAATAGATGCATTCTTAAAAAAATGTAACCTGAAAGGACTGGATTTACAAAACAGAGAATTATTAAAGGCTGATATTTCAATAAATGAAATTGAAGAATCTATTAGATCATAAAAAACGGTAAAACACCGGGACCCGATGGTATAGGTTTCGGAATTTTATAAAATATTTCATGATTATATGGTTCCATACCTGAAATCATTATATGAACAGATACATGCACAACAGAAATTACCAGATACGTTGAATGAATCTATTATAACACTTATACCTAAAATAAATAAAGATTTTGGATAAACCAGGATCATATAGAGCAATAGCTCTATTAAATACAGATCAAAAGATATTAACAAAAATATTAGCAAAAAGATTGAGTTCAGTCGTTAACGAACTAATCCATCCCGACCAAACAGGATTTATACCAAAAAGATACTCTTCATACAACCTAAGACGGTTGTTCGATATTATATATTCGAAAAGAGGTGATAAAAAAGATTTAGTAGTCATTTCGCTTGATGCAGAAAAAGCTTTTGACCAAGTAAATGGCCTTATTTATTTTCGGTGATGGAAGCTTTTTAAACTGGAGGGAGGAGTTTATTACTTGGATTAAATTACTATATGCAAACCCAACAGCTAGAATAACAACAAATCGAATGTTATCAACTAAATTTAATTTATCTCGAGTTGTAGACAAGGTTGTCCTTATCACCTTTATTGTTTGCATTAGCAATAGAACCTCTTGCCCAGAGGGTGAGATTACACCCGGAAATATATGGATATGATACTAAAGATACTAAGAATAAAATCTCCTTATATGCGGATGATGTATTACTTTATATTACTGAGCCAGAAATAAATATCCGAAATTTGTTAAAACTTATAACGGAATTTGGATCACTTTCAGGATATAGTATTAATTGGAATAAAAGTGAACTTATGCCAATAACGGTGAAGAATTTACATATATTACAACAATTTCCTTTTAAGATAACAAATGAAAATATTAAATATCTTGGAATTTTTGTTACAAAAAGATTTGACTCTTTATTTAAATTTAATTTCCCTCCATTATTGCATAAATTAAATAAGACTATTTTATACTGGAAAAGTTTACCTATTTCAATGATAGGTAAAATTAATGCAATAAAAATGATTTTTCTCCCACAATTATTATATTTATTTCAATTAATTCCGATATATCTTCCCAAATTTTTTTTAAAAAAAGTAGACTCCATAATTACTAACTTTATCTGGGATTATAAGAGCCATAGAATAAATAAAAAACACTTATGTAAATCTAAAATAAACGGAGGATTAGCATTACCAAATATTATGTTCTATTACTGGCAATTAATATTAAAAATATGAATTTTTGGATAGAAGAATTAGATAATAAAACCAAATTGGTTAAATATGGAAAAAGAAGATTGTTCTCCATTTGAAATTAGCTCTATAATATTTGCTAACACTAATGTAGCTAAGAAAGTTTATAATGAAAATCCGATAATAGAAAATGGAATCCGCATCTGGAAACAAATAAAGAAAGCATTAAAACTAAAATCCATACCATTAGGTCTTACAATTGCCAATAATTTTTGTGTTTAAACCTTCAATGTTGGATAAGGCTTTTTTACAATGGAAAAATAAAGGAATTTCTAAGATGGGTGATCTTTATAAGGAAAATATTTGTCTTTCATTTCAAGAGTTACAACAAATTTATGGGCTACACAATAAAGAATATTTTAGATATTTACAAATTAGAAATTATGCTTCTGCAAATATACAAGAATTTAGAAATAGAAAGACAGAAATTTTAGATGAATGCTTGAATAAACATCCAAATACGGAAAAAATGATATCATATATATATAATATTTTATTGGAAAATGATACCCCATCAACAGAAACATATAGAGAGTCTTGGGAAAAGGAATTAGGTCAAATAATAAGACCAGAAATATGGGATGAAAGTCTACAACATATACATCACTGTTCGTTAAATGCTAAACATTCCCTTATACAGTTTAAAATATTACATAGATTACATTATTCTAAATCTAAATTACATTATATTTTCCCAAAGATATCTCCTACATGTGATAAATGTCAAATTCAGAAGCAAATTTGTCACATTCATTTACTAACTGTAAAAAATTGTAGAATACTGGAATGAAATATTTAAGATAATTTCGAATGTTGTCAATATAAGTATGACTCCTGACCCAAAGTTAATTATACTTGGAATATTTGAAACTGACCAATTAATAACAATGAATCAAAGAACTTTTATTGACTACTGTCTAATAATTGGGAAAAAATTAATATGAAAATTTTGGAAAGGCCCTGCATTCCCAACAATCAAAATGTGGAATATAGAAATGTCGGAGACACTCCATTTGGAGAGATTGAGGCTTATCCTTATAGATGGGTTAGACCTCTTCAGAAGGATTTGGTCTCCGTATATTAAATATTTACAGGGTCATAACGGTTCGGCGCGAGGACTTGACTGAGGCCTGGATATTTGAATGGATGAAGAAATATATATATAATAATTCATGAATATATCTTTAAGGGCGAATTAATGACGATTATTACCCATATCACCTATCTGAGGTATGCTTTTACGAAATTGTATTCCCTTCCTTTTTACTAACAGGGAATATTTTTCTTATATTCCCCTTTCTAGCGAACGCCTATGGACTTTACCTGTTTAAACAGCGGGGAATATAGTCTTATATTCCCCTGGTCTCACATCCGGGAACTTGGCAACGTGACGCTGCGTGACGGCAACGTGACGCTGCGTGCGAAATTTAAAATTTATTCTCAAAACAAACAAAATGGCAGCCTGTTGCGAGAAGAGGTTCGCGATTTAAAAGTTCGACCTTCACATTGTCACATAAATGAATTACATAATTACATAAATGAAACATAAATGTTACATTGTTTTAGTACCCTTATTTACAATGTTTGCAATGGTTTTAGTACCCTTATTTACAATGTTGCAATGCATATTGCAAAATGTATAGATACATTCATATCATATGAGATGTTCAGATTTTCCTCTAGATGTCTGATAATGGGTAATAATAACAATATTGACTGTCCTCTTTCGGGAGATACGACATATATTGCCCTCACTAGATCCATATTGCCCTCGTCTTCGACTCGGGCAATATGAATCTACTTCAGGCAATATATGTCGTATCCCCCTCAAGGCCAGTCAATATTCTATTAATATTCTATTCTCCATCAAACCTTTCTTATTCTTTATTCTATTTTCTATTTTCTTCTATCTATATAAAAAACTAGAAAATAGTATAGAAACAAATGATCTTAATCTCTTAATACCGGTACGAATACAAATATTATTAATTTCATGAGAATATTATTAGTATCTTATATTTTTAATTATATAAAATTGTGTATTTTCAATTATATAATAACACAAATATTGTTAACTTTACGAAAATATAATGAATATTATAAAAGTTTTACTAGTATTTTCATATTATTAATCACATAATATTTAGCATTAATACTTAAAATTAGAGACAAAATAAATAGTATTAATAGTATGAGTATATTGCTAATATTATAAATGTATTATTAGTATCATGTATTTTTAGTTATATAAAATATATAACCTTGAAATTTATAATTAAGAACAATACAAATAATATTAATAGTATGAACTGATCATTAATATTATGTATTTTTTACTATAGTAAAATAATGTACTCTGTTATTATTTTGTTTCTATAATAAATAAATTAAAAAAAAAAAAAAAAAAAAAAAAGAAACTGTATGTGATGGATTAGTTTATCAGCAAGTGACTCACTCGCGTAAAGATGCATGCACGGTCTCCATCAGTCCTGTCTGTGCTTCCTTGTGTGCAGGTGCAGTCACTCATTCACCCACATTATTTAGTAATTTTTACCCATCATTTAGGGATGATATATGATTTTTTTTAATGTAAGCATGTTTATGTTTATTTTTGTTAGTTTATCAGAAGTTTATTAATGTTTGTTTTTGTTAATTTACGAAAAGTTTGTGTTGTTTTCTCTCTCTCTTTTTTTTTTCAAAGTACATATTTTTATTCATGCTTCTCTTCCATGTTCCCCTTCCAAGGCCTCTCTCTCTCTCTCTCTCTCTCTCTGTCTCTCTCTCTCTCTCTCTCTCTCGCCTCCAAGGTTAGTTTTTCTGTTTGCTTCAGTTTTGAACAAGCAGTTTGATTTCAGTTTTTTTTTTTTTGCATTGTCAATCAACTTGAGAAACCGCAAGTTATTTTTTGCTTAAACCAGTTATCAGAAAAATATATTATATTTGACTTATGAACTTTAAGTTTATGAAAGAGAAAGAAAGAGATGAATAAAGATATATAATAATTTTTATGTCGGAGTTCCCTGAGACATGAAAATTATTTCAAGGGTTCTGCAAGGGTAAAAAGGTTGAGAAATGTTGCATCAAACCCTAGCGATATATCTACCAACCTTAAGCCTGCTTAGACATCCAATATCTCTTCAATGGCAACATGAACCAAAATTTCACCAAACACACCCTGCCACTGCCCTGAGTTATCTAACGGCAATGACCCTTCCTTACTGAACACAGATGAGAAATATTAATTTAATATCTCACCTGTGTGCTCTGGCTCCACGCTGATTGACCATTCAGCTACAAATGGGCCTCCCATATTTTCCTCAGGTTCTTTGTACCTTTAATACATGCATAAAACCCCTTGAGGTTTTTGTTAGTTTTGTCTGCAGTGATATTACTTGCTCTCTTTGCCCTCCTACTTTCTTTTCAAGTATTTCAACCTACACTTTCTATACTTCTGAAGAGTCTCCATGTTTTCAGCGCTCCATACAGGATCTATAGGGATCATTCGCTCTATAGGGGAGACAATCCAAACCTTTTATTCCAAGGTGAAAATGTTAAAGACCAGAGGGCATAGCATTAAGGAAAGATGGGTCATTTTTCAAGGAAATATGAAGGGCAAGTCATTTATTCAGTGGGCTGGTGGTGGAGCCAGATATGACTGTGGCATTTAAGGATATTTTAGATAGGCGCATCAATATTCAGAATATGGAGGGATATGGATCATGTGGCAGCAGATAAGATTAGTTTATGTGTAAGAAGGAACTTCAGATGATGGTTTACACCGAAGATGCACCCAAAATGCTGGAGTAACTCTGTGGGACAGGCAGCATCTCTGCAGAGAAGGAATTGGTTACCTTTCAGATTGAGACCTTCTTCAGACTGAAAGCCCCTGACTCTCAGTCTGAAGAAAGGCTGACCTGAAACGTCACTCCAGAGATACTGCCTGTCCCACTGAGTTAATCCAGCATTTTGTGTCTATCTTTTGAGATTAGTTTATCTTGACATTATTTTCAACACAGACATTGTGGATGAAGGACCTGGTCCTGTGCTGTGTTTTATAATTTAAAAAAAAACACAAAAAGTGTTGGAGTAACTCAATGGGTCAGGTCGCATGGAGAACATGCGACCTGACCCATTGAGTTACTTGCAGTTAATTTGCTTTGGAGCAGAGCACCAAGGCAAATTCCTTGTATGTGTACATACTTGGCAAATTAACGTATTCATTCATTCATTATCCTGTCCTCTATAACCATTGGCATCCTTGATGCAGTGGTCTTTTTGTCCTTGCCCTTCGCCTTATATAAATTAATTGGCCTAAATTCTCATTGCTTTTACTTTTGAACTACTTGTCCGAAGTAGACCTACCCTACAAGTAGTAGGTCTTAATCTATTTTTGCAAGGTCCTGTTCTGATGTTGAAATTGAGGGATCAACTCAGGATCATAAATTCTGGACCATCCTTCTCCCTTTTCTTGTAATATTATGGTCACTGTCTGCAAAATGCTCTCCCACTGACATCTCAACCTCACACGTGTCTGCATTCCCGAACATTAGTCACAAAGTG
The DNA here is from genome assembly GCA_035221665.1 of Okamejei kenojei. Lineage (NCBI taxonomy): Eukaryota > Metazoa > Chordata > Chondrichthyes > Rajiformes > Rajidae > Okamejei > Okamejei kenojei. The sequence goes on from CM069131.1 coordinate 9,716,202, forward strand.
TCGCAGCATTGAATAGCATACAGCATGGAAACCTGCCTTTCGCTCCCAGGTTCGATCCTAACTACGGGTGCTGTCCGTATGGAGCTTGATCATTCTCCCTCTGCTTGCATTGGTTTTCTCCGGGATCTCCCACACTCCAAAGATGTGCAGGTTTGTAGGTTAATTGGCTTTGGTAAAATAGTAAATTGTCCCTAGTGTGTGTAGGATTGAGTTAGTGTGTGGGTAATTGCTGGTGGGCACGGACTTGGTGGGCCAAAGAGCCTGTTTGCGCGCTGTATCTTTAAATTGAACCAAACTAAAAATTAAACTAACGGTGACAGCTGACCTGTGAGGAAATGTCTGCACCTCTTGTAAATGGGTTTGTGTTTTCAAGTTTGGACACCTCAGGACAACACGTAAATCAGTGATGACAAATAGCACTTGTAAATGTAATCGATACTTTCTGCAGTGTATAGGCACAGTGCACCTTTCAGTGCGTGTAATGCACATATGTACAATGCTTGCTGGTCAATCATCAGATATATCAATTGACGGACAATGCACATTTGTCCTCACTGTGACAATATTGGAACAAGGGATCTCAGTAAGGGAACAGCATAGATGTCATCAAGGAAAATAAGCCCCTTAGCAAGTGGAAGGGCTTAAAATCTCAAGAGATTTTATCAATTTTTGTCCAACTGTAAATAATTTGATTTTCAGTTGGCCAATAAAGTTTCTGGTACTGCTGGACAATTCAGCAGTACTCTGTTAAACAACCTAGGGCGGCACGATGGCACCGCAATAGAGTTACTGCGCTTGCAGCACCAGAGACCCAGGTTCGATCCTGATATGGGTGCTGTCTGTGTGGAGTTTGTATGTTCTCCCCATGACCGCGTGGGTTTTCTCTGAGAACATTGGTTTTCTCCCACACACTCCAAAGACGCACAGGTTTGTAGGTTAATTGGCTTGGTGTAAATGTAAATTGTCCCTAAATTTAACGCTACCCTAAACGTAGTATAATCCCCGTATACTACGTTTAGGGTAGCGTTAGTATACGGGGATTGCTGGTCGACGTGGACTCGGTGGGTCGAAGAGCCTGCTTCCGTGCTATGTCTCTCAACTAAAATAGACTAAACCTCTCAGTAACAACACACCAAAACTGATACTCAAGTCTCCTTTGCTCCCATTGGAAAGAACTCCAAAGAAACTCTAGCTGCATTTAAAAAATCTATTTAAAACATCAGATAAGATAAAGATAAGATTTTCCTTAAGAATATACCATTTGATATTCTTATTTAAAGATGTCTAAATAGTCATAACATTCTTTAAACAGCAACTTCATGAATACAACTCAAGAAGGCAAATCACAATCACTAGACAGCAATTATTACAAGGATATTGTATTCAAAAGTTGTTTGAGTCATTTGGAAAATACATAATTCGATGGCAATTAAATTCAAATTGCTTTTCTATGATGAATATTTAACAGGCTTGTCCAAAGTAGAAACAGGAACAGGAGAAACTGGGAGGATTGCGCATTGGCGTAAGGTTGGCACAGTGACACATACCTCAGATGCATGTTTTCCACGTGGCAATGTGGGTTTTTTTCCAGATGCTTTGGTTTGCTCCCACATGCGAAAGACATGAGGATTTGTAAGTCAATTGGCCTCTGTAAACTGTTTAGGTAATGGATAAGATAGTGGGATTGCATAGAACTAGTGATCAATAGTCAACGGGGACTTGGTGGGACCAAGGGTGTGTTTCCATGATGTTTCTGTAAAAACTAAGCAGATGCTGGTTTACAAAAAAAGGACACAGAGTGCTGGGGTTCTGGATGCCACCGGGTCAGGTGGCATCTCCGAAGAGCATGGATAGGTGATGTTTCGGGTGAGGACCCTTCTTCAGACTGATTGTTGTGGGAGGGGGGAGAGGGGTGGGGGAAGAAAGTTAGAAGAGAGGAAGGATAAGACAAAGTCTGGCAAGTAATAGGTAGATTCAGGTGAGTGGGTAGGGTCGATCGGCAGATGGTTGGACATGGACCAGAGATTAAAAGACGGAAGGGGCGAGACAAAAGGATTGAAGAGTTGCGAACTGTGAAGCTAGAGGAAGGGATGCAGCCATGATCTTCTGTCACCAGAGGGCAGCATCTGCAATACTATTGTAAGAAGGAGTATCTGGTGGCAGATGCAGATCACAGTAAATTCAGAAGCTTCTACAGGGATTATAATGTAAAGAATGCAGCCACTTGTTTGTAGGTACAGCCACTGATGTACAATGAGAAAGATTTCCGTCTGCATTAGCCTCAGCACTGATGCCATTGGGAATTTGCAGTCCCATTGAGGAACACATTTGATTTTCCTCCCTTTCATGTCCACAGAGAGGGATGGAAAGGATTTCTGTTGCAAATGGGTAATTTCCTCTGTACGATTCTCCTGCTTGCCAGCTGACCAGGAAACACTTAATAGTCAGTATATCTGCAGTATAACATATTTTTCTCAGAATAACTTGATAATGCTGCATTTGCATTCAAACGTTCAGACTGTGAAATTCCCCTGCAGATGGGACAAATAAACAGGCATGAGTGAAGAGTGGCAGACATTCTCGCTGTAAATTGCAGGAAACATGTTCCCGATGAACGGGGAGTCCAGAACCAGGGGTCACAGTTTAAGAATAAGGGGTAGGCCATTTAGAATGGAGATGAGGAAAAAACCTTTCCACCCTGAGTTGTGAATCTGTGGAATTCTCTGCCACAGAAGGCAGTGGCGGCCAATTCACTGGATGTTTTCAAGAGAGAGTTAGGTAGAGCTCTTAGGGCTAACGGAATCAATGGATATTGGGGGGAAAGCAGGAATGGAGTACTGATTCTGGATGATCAGCCACGATCATATTGAATGGCGGTGGTGCTGGCTCAAAGGGCAGAATGGCCTCTTCCTGCACCCACTTTCTATGTTTACCTCATATTTTACTGAGAGCTTACTTCCTGCAATTTCCCATCCAACCTGTAAGACCCCACCCTGCACTGCTCTCTCTCTCTCTCCCTCTCTCTCCCTCCTCTCCCTCTCTCCCTCTCTGCCTCTCTGCCTCTCTGCCTCTCTCCCCCTCTCCCTCTTCCTTCCCTCTCCTCCCTCTCATCCCTCTCTCCTACCTCTCTCTCCTCTCTCCCCTCTCCCCCTCTCCCCCTCTCCCCCTCCTCCCTGCTCCTGCCCTCTGATATCTTCTGATATCTCAACTCTATCTTGCCCCCCCCCACCTCCGTTCATGTTCAGTTCCACCCCACTTACATCTGGGACACTTCATATGCTCTCCAAGAATGAATAGTGACAGGCCTGGATAGAGTGGATGTGGAGCGGATGTTTCCATTAATGGGAGAGTGTAGGACCAGAGGTTGTAGCATCAGAATAAAAGGATTTTCCTTTAGGAAGGTGATGAGGAGGAATTTCTTTAGTCAGAGGGTGGTAAATCTGTTGTCACAGAAAGCCGTGGAGGCCAAGTCAATGGATATTGTTAAGGCAGAGATAGATAGATTCTTGATGAATCCAAGAGTCAGGGGTTACGGGGGAAAGGCGGGAGAATGGGGTTAGGAGGGAGAGATAGATCAGCCATGTTTGAATGGTGGAGTAGACTTGATGGGCTGAATGGTCTAATTCTGATCCTATCACTTTCAAACTTCCAATTTCCAGGCCCACCGTTTCATTTTACCCTGTACGTCCAACCATTTGTACAAACATAGAAAATAGGTGCAGGAGTAGGCCATTCGGCCCTTCGAACCAGCACCGCCATTCAATATGATCATGGCTGATCATCCAAAATCAGTACCCCGTTCCTGTTCCCCAAGAGCTAAATCTAACTCTCTCTTGAAAACATCCAGTGATTTGGCCTCCACCGACTGCCATCACCGTCCGGAATGCCTCACGTACCTCTATTTCTTCCTAGGACAGAGGCCCAACCAGTGCCCCTCAACTAATACTCTTCTCCCACCTGGTGGAAGTTGTGCTCGCCTTCAACGACTTTTCGTCTTATTCCTCTCACTTCAAATTAAAGGTATAGCCACGAACACTCACGTTGTTTAGGAGAGTAGGAGTCCTCTTCCACTGTTAAGGTGAAGCCCAATGCAAATTGGAGGAACAGCAATTCGTATTTTGATTGGGCAGCTTACACCCCAGCGGCATGAATATTGATTCTTTAACTTCAATTATTAGTATGAATCAATTATTAAGACTATGTATTTTTACTATTGAAATATAATGTAACTGGTTGTTTATTTTGTTTCTATAATAAAATAAATTAAAAAAAAGAAAAACTTCAAGTAACCCTTGCTTTCCCTCTCTCTTCTCCCCCCCCCCCCCACCCTAGTTTTTTCACTGTCCTCTCTAAATACCAATTGTATGCCTCGTTGTCACATTCCCCTCAGCCAACAATGAACCATTCTGCATTTCGATGATCATCGTCTGCTTTGATCTGCTGTTTTCATGCTTTACCCTTCCATATCCCTAGTCTCCCTCTCTCCTGACTCTCAGTCTGAAGAAGGGTCTCAACCCGAAACATCACACATTCCTTCTCTCCAGAGATGCTGCCTGTCCCGCTGAGTTACTCCGGCATTTTGTGTCTATCTTTAGTGTAAACCAGCTTCTGCAGTTCCTTCCTACACAAGAGGAAGGTAAGCTCCTTATTCAACTGTTATCTTGTCTGGTTTAAGGATTTTACAGACCCCCTCCTCCAGAGAGGACAGGGATAGCTTCCCCTGGTCTTTCACCGCACTAGCCTCTGCATCCAGTATGTTATTCCCTGACATTTCTGCCTGCTTCAACCCGAGCACACGTCACATATTCTCGTTCTCACCTCTTCCCACTTTCCACATGGACCCGCCTTTCCTTAACGCCTTGGTAATCCCACCCTCCCCATCTAAATCACCCCCCTCCCCTGGTTACTTTCCACAGCAACCTCAGCGGTTGCGACACCTGTCCCCGCACCTCCTCCTTCACCTTCATTCAGGGCCTCCAACGGCCCTTCCAGGTGAGACAGAGGTTTACACACAACCTCCTCCCACCTCCACTATCGCATGTGGTGCTCTCAGTGTGGCCTCATCTGTGAAGTCAAACATGGACCATGTGACCACTTTGCCTAACACCTTCATTTCCCATCCCCCCCCCCCCCCCCACCATTCCTCCCCTTCATTTCTCATCACACTTTAAAACACTTTTTAGTTCGTTAAAAAGTTTTGTTCTGGAGGCCTTTTATTCTTTTTATGTGTGGGATGGTGGGGGGGAAGGGGGAAACCATTTTCTCCAGTCCCTACCTGGGCGAGGATGCGTCTTTCCTGCGAGCCGCATCTTCGCCCCCCCTCCTCGCGGACTATCACCTGGATTGGTGCGGCCTTTCCTGCCGGAGTCCGGCCAGAGCTTCGAGCTGCAGCTACCATCGCGGAGCAGGGCGATGTCTTACCCGGGTCGTCGTGTTGGAGCCCTGGAGCGCTGGGTCTGCCAACTTTAACATCGTGAGGCTGTGGTCTGCGGAGCGCCCAGCTGCGGGTGCCGCTGACTTTAAACACCGGGGAGCCCGGGATCTTTCGCAAAGATCACCAGTGTTGGTGTTCCGACCAGCGTGGCCCGTGGACTTTGGGAGCCACGGTCTCCGGCAGCAAGCGGCCGTTTCGAAACTCCAAGCCGTTGAGAATGTTCTTCCGACGTCGGAGTTCCATCATCCAGGCGAGAGATCCTGAAACATCGGGCCGTCATAGCGACAACTACGGAGGGTTCAAAGGCTGCGACCACGGGTGAACGTAGAGGAAGTGGACTGAACTTTGCTGCCTTCCCTCACAGTGGGATACGTTGATTTTTATGTTCTATGTTAAATTCTATAATGTTGTGTTATTTTATTGGTGTGCTGCTATGGCAACGCAGATTTCACTACACCAATTGGTGTATGTGACAATACATGTCCTTTATCCTTTGCCCTCCACCCCCCCCCCCCCTCCCCCCACATTGGTTCTATATTTCCATCCCTGTCCTTTGTTTGTTATCAGATTCCACCAATTACACCATTCTCGCTTCTACAGCCCCAGCCTTCTTATCTATCTCCCCTCTTCTCTCTCCACCTGACCCACCCCCCTCCTCACCTGGATCGATCCATCACTTGCTGGCTTTCTCCCCAACCATTCCCCTTACCTCGTCCCACCAGATTTATCCCATCCGCATCGTGCGTCCGAAGAAGGGTTCTGATCCGACAGGCAGAACGTCTATTTCCCTTTGCAGTCGCCGCTTTGCCCGTTGAGTTCCTCCAGCAGTTTTTGCTCGCCATTCCAGCTTCTGCAGTCTCTTGTATCTCAAGTTTGAAAACAACGTTGCTATAATTTTACTCTTTTTTTTATTTACCTCTCCCCCTGCAGGGATAAAAGGTGCACATTAACACGAACCACAAATGATTGATAGGGTTCAGCTTGAAGCACATGACTCAGACTTCTGTGGTGTGGTTGATTAAAGCGCCCACTGTCAAATTGCGCAGCAATCAGAGTTGTGTGGCACAGTCGAAGATTACTGTCTCAGAATTCTCTCTCATCCCAGTCAAGTTGTATCATTAGTTAAACTCTACTGGCCGGCTGCTGAGCTCATCAAAAAAAAATTTCCCCCGAGCCATGATAAACAATCTTTTTTCAAAGTTTTGTATCCTTGCAGCAACGGTTATTGCGATAAAAGAAAATAGACGATAGACAATAGACAATAGGTGCAGGAGTAGGCCATTTGGCCCTTCGAGCCAGCACCGCCATTCAATCTGACCATGGCTGATCATCCCCAATCAGTACCTCGTTCCTGCCTTCTCCCCATATCCCCTGACTCCACTATTTTTAAGTTGTCGCTGACAGGGTCGTAGCTTGTCATAGCGGACATAAGTCATTGTAGGTGTGGTCGTAGGTGGACGACCTAATGGGTCGCTGGATGTCGGCAGCTTGCCGTAGCTTGACGTCCACTAGGTGGTAGGTTGTCGTAGGGGGGGTCCAGTCGCTATTTTTCGGCGACCTACTATGACTATGACAGTTGCCGTCAGCTGCTGGAAGAGTCTCCTAAGCGGGATAGGGGCATAATGCTCTCTGCGATTGAGAGGGAAGTACCTTGTTTACTTTTCACAATAAATTCAACACCCTTCACTTTGCAACGGAAACAAATCTCATTTTCAATGTGTTTGAAGTCTTCAGATCTGCACCAAACCAAATTGATCCTACATTAGGGGTCTTGGAACAGTAGATGTGGTTGTTCTTGTTAAAACCCTCTGCACAGGATCCCTTAATCCTCTATAGAAGAGGCACTAATTTTGAGCCATTATGCTGATCATTAGTGTATTGACCATGTAACTACACCAGAGACAAATGGCGAGGCAGACAAGTAAATTACCAAAAATCTCATTGCAACTGCATACATTAAAAATGCGTCAGTGCTCCTCTTTAAATATGTATCCATTCCAATAGATCTGTTGCAATATAATACTGCTTCTTAATACCGGGTTTAATTGTCTTAATCCCAAATCTATGTATTTCTTGTGTGGGAAGGAACTGCAGATGCTGGTTTAAACCGAAGATAGACACAAAATACTGGAGTAACTCAGCGGGATGGGTAGCACCTCTGGAGAAAAGGAATGGGTGATATTTCTGGTTGAGACCTTTCTTCAGACTTGAGTCTGAAGAGGGGTCTCAACCTGAAACGTCACCCATTCTTTCTCTCCAGAGATGCTGCCTGACCTGCTGAGTTACTCCAGCATTTTGTATCTGTCTTTACTTCTATCTTTGGTGTCTCAAAGTCAGGGGTTTGTGTCAATGCCTTGATCATTTAGACAGTTGACACCTTTCCCTGAGACTTGTTGTCCTTTTCATAATCTGCTGTTGTCAAAGGTTGGCCCGATGGCTCGACTTGTAAAGTTATTGCATCACCGTTCCAGCGACCTAGGTTTGATCTGACCTGTGTTTGGTCTCCTAATATGAGGAAAGACATTCTTGCCATAGAGGGAGTACAGAGAAGGTTCACCAGATTGATTCCTGAGATGGCAGGACTTCCATATGAAGAAAGACTGGGTAGACTCGGCTTGTACTCGCTGGAATTTAGAAGATTGAGGGGGGAATCTTATAGAGACTTACAAAATTCTTAACGGGTTGGACAGGCAAGATGCAGGAAGATTGTTCCCGATGTTGGGGAAGTCCAGAACAAGGGGTCACAGTTTAAGGATGAAGGGGAAGTCTTTTAGGACCGAGATGAGAAAATCATTTTTCACACAGAGAGTGGTGAATCTGTGGAATTCTCTGCCACAGAAGGTAGTTGAGGCCAGTTCATTGGCTATATTTAAGAGGGAGTTAGATGTGGCCCTTGTGGCTAAAGGGATCAGGGGGTATGGAGAGAAGGCAGGTGCAGGATACTGAGTTGGATGATCAGCCATGATCATATTGAAAGGCGGTGCAGGCTCGAAGTGCGGAATGGCCTTCTCCTGCACCTATTGTCTATGTTTCTATGTTTCTATGTGCTGCTGTCCATGTGGAGTTTGCATATACTTTTGTATGACCGCGTGGATTTTTTGCAGGCATCCATTTACCTTCCACATTCCAAAGAGGTGGGGGTTGGCAGAGTCACGACATCACAGATTATTGGTAGCAAAGAGGATTGATGAAGGTAAGAAGGTTAACTTTGTCTGTGTAGACTTTAGTAAGGCATTTGACAAGGCCCCACATTGGAGACTTGTCTGGAAGGTTAATGCACAAGAGCTCCAAGATGAGCTGGCTAATTGGATCCAAAATTAGCTTCGTGGTTGGAGGTCATTGATGGTAATGGACAGATATGTTTGTGATTGGAAGTTACTGTGTTACTCCAGCATTTTTGGGCCATGACTGGGATGTTGCCTGGATTGGAGGACTTCAGTTATGGGGAAAGATTTAATTAGCTGGGTTTGATTCACTGGGGTGAAGGCAACTGAGCGATAACCCATCAGAGATATATACAATTATTGGAAATAGATATAGATGGTCAAAATCTTTTCCAATTGTGGGCATCTTCAGAACAAGAGGATATAGATTTAAAGTGAGAGGATAGTTTTGAAAGGGGTTTGAAGTGGATAGTGAAAGGGGTTTGAAGTGGAATCAGTTTCAGTTTCAATCGTTATGTTTAAGAGGTATTTAGACAATTAAATAGGCCACGCATCGAAGGATATGCAAATATTGTGGAATTACTCAAAATAGGTAAAAATGGTTAGCATGGACATGGTGAGCTAATTGCCCTATTTCTGTACTGTTCAATTCTATGACGTGAAGATTTGTACAAAAATTAACCACTGCAGATTGCCTCTAGTGCGCCGGTGAATGATAGAGTCTGGGGGAGTTGTTCAGAATGTGGGGAGAATAATAAACAATAGTGCAAATGGGTGCTTGACAGGAACATGGACACTATGGATCAAAGGTTCCTTTTCCATGCTCCAAGTCTCCATGATTAGCACTGTCTGATGCCCATTCCTGGTGCAGATATACTGCATGAGGCATTTTGACATAATTGTTGCCTCACCCATAATCAATGATACATGTGGACCAACCATATATCCCAATAAGTTGCTGCATATTCAATAAAAGCCACCCTTCTACCTTCAGGTCAGACACGTGCCGTCAGGGTAGGCAAGGTAGGCACTGCCTACCCTGACTAAAATTATAACATGGTAATAACTAAATATAAATAGTAAAGGCATGGCAGAATTATGCCTATGTAAGAGATCGATCTCTTAGGTAGGCATAAATCTCCGTGCCTTTGATCCGCAGCGCTTGTAACACGGGAAGCTCTGTGCAGCCCACGTGCCGTCAGCGCTGCCTGAAGCCGTCAATGATAATCGGGGCTGAAGGCAGCAGAAATTCTGCCTTTGCAGCACTGCGCATGCGCATCGGTCTACTGCGCAGGCGCAGAGCAAGTTTCTTGGCGGGGTTTTCAAATATGGTTTGTCAATATTTTAAGTGTATGTTAGGTAATAAAGAGAGAAGAATGGAGCTTGTGTACCAATAATGTGGTAAATACATTTTGTGTTTATGTTTTTAAATACTGTATTTCCCGGGGTGTGGGGGGGGGGGGGGGGGGGGGGGGGAGCTCCTTTCACAGTGTTTGGGGAGTCTGGCCCGGGGTAAGGTTGCGGGGAGGGCACGAATGTTATGAATGAGGGGATTGGGATAATGCCACTTGCGACGCTCCTTGCACGGAGGCGTGGAATGCCACCGCATTGAGGCCGGGGGGGTGGGGGGGGGGGGGGGGAGAGAGAAGCAGCTCGGGTGGCTGAGCGGCCGCCGGGCCGGACAGCGGAACCAGCCGCCACCTTAGCTCCTTCTGCCGGTCCCTGCTCACCTCTGGCAGCTCTCCGTCTACAAACCACACTCCTGCCGCTCGCTGGCCTCACTCATGTCCTTAAATTCCGACAGCGCGATTGAGGTTACTCGGCTGTGGGAATTTAAGGATTTGCAGGAAGCCGCTGACATGAGCGAAGTCGGCAAACGGCAGGTGACAGGTGTTCCGACGGAGAGCACTGCCAGAGGTGAGCGGGCCGGCAGAAGGCGCTGAAGTGGCGGCCAGTTCTGCTGTCGGGTACCGGCGGCCGCTCGTAGCTACCCGAGCTGCTTCTATCCCCAGCTTCGCGCCCGGAGCGCTGCGGCAGCGGCGAGTGAGTTACTGGCAGTATCCCCGACACCCTCCTTCTCAACACTCGTGCCCTCCCCACAACTTTACCCCTGACACAGACTCTCCACACGCTGTGAAAGGAACTGTTCCCCCAATTGGTCTAGGATTAGGAAGCCTTGGGCAAATTGAAATGTCACAGTTTGTTTTTATTTATTTATTTATTTAACGGAGCGAACAATCTGCGCATGCGCGGTTTAATTTTTTTTTAGCGGACTGAGAGCCTACCCTGAGTAATTACTCACGGCACGTGCCTGCTTCAGGTGATAGTAGCTCTAAAGATCAGGCGAACTCTGGAGATTTCTCCCATTTCCCGATGTCTCAGATATTGTTAGGTTACTAAAACTATTTTTCTTCAAGCGTTCTTGGACAAGAATATCAAATATTCCCGATTCCTGAGGTAGACAAAAATGCTGGAGAAACTCAGCGGGTGAGGCAGCATCTATGGAGCGAAGGAAATAGGCAACGTTTCGGGTCAAAACCCTTCTTCAGACTCTGAATATTGTCTACATACCTGCATCTTTCAACCACCCTGAGGAAAGATTTTAGTCTGCACATGGTGGTGCATACTTCCTCTCTCAAGTATATTCAGTTAGTTTCACCACCAAAGTCACACGTTCCATACTCAATCGTTCAATCTCAATTCTGAACTTACGTACCCATCCATTTGATTGTTAACATTAGAAAATATAGATTGCATATTCTTAGTCCAAGCTCTTAATACATTTCTGATTGATGAATTTTCAATATATTAAATCAACATGGCAGGACACACAGGAACAATGTATTATATTAAAATGTTTCCAGTTTTATATTAATCTTGGATTGACAGTTTAATTCAATACCAAGTACATTTTTAATTTCCCCACTTACAATCTTATTTTTTCAATGTAGAGCATACCAAGCAGATTGTATTTTTATTTTCATGCATTTACATTTCATTTCCTGTTCATTTCCTTCAACTTAAGATAAATTTTGTCCAGTGTTCTTTGTTCTACAAAATAACAAACAGTAAAAGTCCTGTCCTACGGTACGAGTTCATTCCAAGAGCTCTCCCGAGTTTGCCCTGATTCGAACTCGGAGATTTACGGCAATGGCCACTCGTTGGTACTCGGGGCTCTCGTGGACATTTTTCAACATGTTGAAAAATCTTCACGAGTCTTCCCGTGCTTACCCGGCCATTAGCGAGTCTTCCCGAGTACCTGCTGTTAGCGTTACGAGCCGCTAAGAGACGTCCCCGAGCTCCGACATGCCCTCTACGTTCATTCTCTGTGCTTACCATGAGTTTGATTTTTTTTAAACTCGGGAGAGCTCTTGGAATGAACTCGTACCGTGGGACAGGGCTATTAATAGTATGTTTAGTCCAAACCTTTGACAGGCAAAGTCTTAAAGTTGAAATCAGCCTTAAGGCACAGCCAGGTTCTTAAATCCTTAAAGCTGTACACTGCTTGCAGCTCAAACCCAGCATCATAAAAAAGTCCAGATATCTGTGTGAAGGGCTTGTCCCACTTGGGCGTCATTTGCACGTCACGCAGGTGGCGCGCGAAGATTTTGTGAATCCCAAAATCCTGGTGCGCCATGAACGACCGTGCGTCACTGCCTATGCCTCCACATCTCACCACGCGCCATGCGCACATAATGCACACCATGCGCGCGTCACGTGCGTGTCACGAAGCGTGCATGACGCATAAATTATGTTGTGTCGTGCATCGTGACGCGTAATTGATGTTGCGTAAATGACACGCAAATAACGCCCAAGTGGGACAGGCCCGTGACTCTTTCAAAGACTCTCAATTGTCACTGGAGATAAATAAATAAATATTTCACATTAATTAACTTAATTAACTTAAATGTCAACTCTAACTCTAACATTGAATGGTAAAATAGAACAAAAAACTAGTTATCAGCAGAAAGGGTTAACTTTTATTTGTCAAATGCAACCATATATCTGATGTCTTAAACCTGTGTGCAGCCCTGTCAATATTCGACACATTGGAAAAATATTAACTCATTGAACGTGACTGATCTGTGCACAATTCCGATGGGCAGTTTTCAAAACTCTATTTCGGTGACAATTGGCAACAGTGGGTTGATGCTAATGAGCGTAGCTTGACTTGTCCTGACGTATCTGCTATCGTAGGTTGTCACCAGGTGACGTAGGTTGTCACCGGTGCTGACTTCGGCGAATTCCATTGGCGACTACCGACACCAACTTACGTCAACTGGCGACAGGTACCGGCGACTGAATTGTCTTCAGTTGCCTTCAGGTGTCACTGACAGGGTCGTAGCTTGTCGCGCGTGGATGTAGGTTGACTGGTTGTCGTAGGTTGTCGCCTGTGTGGTCGTAGGTTGTCATAGGTGTGGTCGTAGGTGGACGTCGTCATGGGTCGGTGGTTGTTGGTAGCTTGCCATAGCTTGACGTCAACTTGGTGGTGGGTTGTTGTAGCTTATTGTAGACATTGTCGTAGGGGGGTCCAGTTGCCGGTTTTTCGGCAACTTGCTACGACTATGAAAGTCGCTGGCAGTCACCTAAAACATCGCCTAAGTAGGACAGGCCCTTAATTTAGTTTAGTTTAATCGTCACGTGTACTGAGGTACAGCGAAAAGCTTTTGTTCCATGCTAACCAGTCAGCGGGACGAGTATACGTGTTTACAATCGAGCCGTCCACAGATAAAGTACAGATAAAGTACAGATAAAGTAGGAAACGCTACTGTTGGAGTAGAGGTTTAAAACAGTGTAGCGGTTGTAATGAGTGATTGCACTGCTGCTACTGGGACCAGCACACAGAGAGTCGCTTGCCTGGACGCCATCTTGGAATACTGTGAGGCCTGGTGTACTGGCGGCACTGGATGGAGTAGGGGTCGGTCTGGCCCAGTACGACTCCATCGTTTCCTTCCACTTGTCCCTGAGCTTACCCAGCTGCCATAGAGTTTCCCGCGGCCACCTCCACCAGAATGAGTATAGAAGTTGGCAGTTGTATAAGACATTGGTGAGGCCGCATTTGGAGCATAGTGTTCAGTTCCGGGCTTGAAAGGGTGCAGAGAAGATTTACGAGGATATTGTCCAGGACTAGAAGGTGTCAGCGATAGGGAGAGATTGAGTAGGCTGGGTTTCTATTCCATGGAGCCCAGGAGGATGAGGATAGGTGATCTCATAGAGATCTATAAAATCATGAGAGGAATAGATTGGGTCGATGCACAGAATCTCTTGCCCAGAGTAGGGGAATTGAGGACCAGAGGACATAGGTTCAAGGGGAAAAGATTTAATAGGAATCTGAGAGGTAACATTTTCACATAAAGGGTGGTGTGTGTATGGAATAAGCTGCCAGAGGAGGTAATTGATGCTGGGACTACCCAATGTTTAAGAAACAGTTAGACAGGTACATAGATAGGACAAGTTTTAGAGGGATATGGACCAAGCGCAGGCAAGAGGGACTAGTGTAGCTGGGACATGCTGGTCGGTGTGTGTTCCCACACTGTATCACTCTATGACTCTATCACAACCTGCGATCACTACAAACTCATGTCCATTGCCTCCCCAGCCGAATAAGGTGAAGGAATTCTTGTAAACACAGGCTGTGTATTCCCTGCCTGGCCATGTGTGTTTCCTCTGGGTGCTCTGATTTCTGACCACAATTGGCTACTACATGTTATCCTAAAATATAGGTGTTGGGTTGAGGTGAAGATGGTGGACATATGAGAGAGAATAGCTAATGGGAAAATAAGTGAGGGATGAGATTGATGGGATTATTCTGAGAGATGGCATTAATGTACTGGATCACATCGCTTCCTCCCCTGTTGTAAGTGAGTATGGGAGATTTGGTTATCATCGTTTCTAATGTAATTTTACTTCAGATCAATATTATACGAACTAATGAAAGCAAATATAAAATACACGCTGAAACACAGCGAGACAGAGAGCCACATGGTTGCAAGCAAATCCAGTTAATTACAAAGGTAGACAAAAAATGCTGGAGAAACTCAGCGGGTGAGGCAGCATCTATGTCTACCTTCGATTTTTCCAGCATCTGCGGTTCTTTCTTAAACAGTCAATTACAATACATTTGTGTTCTTTCGTCATGTGCCTTTGTGTTTATTCAGACCAATTTACTGTATAAAAAGTAAGTAAGGACAAGCACACAAACAAATGTATTAGCAGCGGGAGGGAGACTCCTACTAAACTGTTGAGCTACATCTTCCATTCAATGAAATCATTGCTGATGTGACTATAACTTCAGCCTTAACTTTATTCCCATCTTCCTTTGCTTATCAAGAATCTATCGACTTTTGTCGTTAAAGTTTTCAGTCTTCGTACACTGATCTTTGAGGAACAGAATATCAAAAGCTAACTACCCATTGAGAAAACGAAAACCACCTCAGTTCTGTCTTAAATGGGTGATCCCTTATTTTTAGAATAAGCCCTCGTATTAGATTTTCCCTCAAGAAACATCCTCTCAACCTCTCCTCTGTCAAAACCTCGTCACATCTTTTTAAAAATATATATTTTTACCAGAAGTCATGTACAGTGGTATGAATCAAGAATAACATAATACATTTCATGTACAACTTCTTGTTTTAAAATTTAATAATAGAAAAATAGCAGAAGCAAGAAATAGAGAGAAAGAGAAAGTTAGGTAAGGTAGTGATATTGATAGTTCGTGAAAAAGTAGAGAAAAAGAGCCCATAAAGATGTAAAGCACGAGAGAGAGAAAACAAATAAAAATAAAAAGAAGATATAAATAAAATAAAATAAAAGGGATGTACCTGCTTCATATCTTTACACACCACTCACCCGGTTCTGAAACAGTTTATTTCCAGGGTTATGTTGCACCATATGCTTGTAATAAGTCGAAAAAGGGAGACCAGATCTTTAAGAATTGGTCAAACTTGCCTGCGAGGACGAATCTCATATCTTCTAGGTGTAACGTTTCAGACATGTTTGAAATCCACATTTTAAGCGTTGGTGTGGGTGCATTTTTCCAGAATTTTAGTATATGTTTTTTTTGCCGTTATTAAGCCATAGTGAAGGAAACTCTTTTGGAACGAAGTCAGCTCAAATCTGACTTCCATTGTTCCAAAGATAATCAGTTCTGCGTTGGGGTTCAATTTTATTTTAAATAATGGTGTGAAAATCTCAAAAATTTAATTCCAAAATTTATGGAGTTTTATGCAGGAGACAAAGGAGTGTGCTATGGTTGCATCTTGAGATAAGCATTTATCACAGATGGGAGAAACATTTGGAAACATTTTATTCAGTTTAGTTTTCGAGTAATATAATCTATGTAAAATTTTAAATTGAATTAATGTATGTCTTACATTGATCGAGCATTTATGTACATATAGCAAATATTTATCCCATCTGTCTTTCAAGATTTTTTATAGATAGTTCTTGTTCCCAATCTCTTCTAATTGCGTCAGATGACGGTATTTCTATATTTAGAATGATATTATACATATGATATTAAATTAATTGAATCCGCTTCGTCTAATAGATCTGAAGTCAGAATTTGGTATTCTTGTCTTCGGTATTCACCAAGGAGAAGGATATTGAACTCTGTGAGTTAAGGGGAAAAAGTAGAGTAGCAATGGAAACTATGAGATTCAAAGAGGAGGAAGTACTGACACTTTTGAAAAATATAAAAGTGGATAAGTCTCCAGGTCCTGACAGGATATTCCCTAGGACATTGAGGGAAGTTAGTGTAGAAATAGCAGGAGCTATGACAGAAATATTTCAAATGTCATTAGAAATGGGAATAGTGCCGGAGGATTGGCGTACTGTGCATGTTGTTCCATTGTTTAAAAAGGGTTCAAAGAATAAACCTAGCAATTATAGACCTATTAGTTTGACGTCAGTGGTGGGCAAATTAATGGAAAGGATACTTAGAGATAATATATATAAGCATCTGGATAAACAGGGTCTGATCAGGAACAGTCAACATGGATTTGTGCCTGGAAGGTCATGTTTGACAAACCTTCTTGAATTTTTTGAAGCGGTAACTAGGGAAATTGATGAGGGTAAAGCAGTGGATGTTGTCTATATGGATTTCAGTAAGGCCTTTGACAAGGTTCCCCATGGAAGGTTGGTTAAGAAGGTTCAATCTTTGGGAGTTAATGGCGGAGTAGCAAGATGGATTCAACAGTGGCTGAATGGGAGATGTCAGAGAGTAATGGTGGATGGCTGTTTGTCAGGTTGGAAGCCGGTGACCAGTGGGGTGCCTCAGGGATCTGTGTTGGGTCCACTGTTGTTTGTCATGTACATCAATGATCTGGATGATGGGGTGGTAAATTGGATAAGTAAGTATGCAGATGATACTAAGATAGGTGGTGTTGTGGATAATGAAGTAGATTTTCAAAGTCTACAGAGAGATTTGGGCCATTTGGAAAAGTTGGCAGAAAGATGGCAGATGGAGTTTAATGCTGTTAAGTGTGAAGTGCTACATCTTGGCAGGACAAATCAAAATAGGACGTACATGGTAAATGGTAGGGAATTGAGGAATGCTGTGGAACAGAGGGATCTAGGAATAACTGTGCATAGTTCCCTGAAGGTGGAATCACATGTAGATAGGGTGGTAAAGAAAGCCTTTGGTGTGCTGGCCTTTATAAATCAGAGCATTGAATATAAGAGTAGGGAAGTAATGTTAAAATTGTACAAGGCATTGGTAAGACCAATTCTGGAGTATGGTGTACAATTTTGGTCCCCTAATTATAGGAAGGATGTCAACAAAATAGAGAGAGTACAGAGGAGATTTACTAGAATGTTGCCAGGGTTCCAGCAACTATGTTACAGAGAAAGGTTGAACAAGTTAGGTCTTTATTCTTTGGAGCGCAGAAGGTTAAGGGGGGACTTGATTGAGGTCTTTAAAATGATGAAAGCGATAGACAGAGTTGATGTGGATAAGCTTTTCCCATTGAGGGTAGGGAAGATTCAAACAAGAGGGCACGACATGAGAATTAAGGGACAGAAGTTTAGGGGTAAAGTGAGGGGGAACTTCTTTACTCAGAGGGTGGTGGCTGTGTGGAATGAGCTTCCAGCAGAAGTGGTGGAGGCAGAATCAATTTTAACATTTAAAAGTAAAGTGGATAGGTATATGGACGTGAAGGGAATGGAGGGGTATGGTCTGAGTGCAGGTATATAGGACTAGGGGAAAACAAATGGTCGGCACGGACTGGAAGGGCCGAGAGGGCCTGTTTCCGTGCTGTAATTGTTAAATGGTTATATGGTTATTGTGTATGTTTTTTCAAGTAGTTACGGATTTGGAGGTATTTAAAGTATTGATTACTTTTCAGGTTGTATTTGAGTTGTAGTTGTTGGAATGATAAAAGGTTTCCCATTTCGTACATGTCTCCAAACATTTAAATTCATATTCTTTCCCAATGGGTAAACGTTTTATCAATAATAGATGGTTTAAACAACGGATTATTAACTATAGGAGAGAGAAGCGATAGATTTCATAATTTGAGTTAATTTTATTTGTTTCCAAATTCGTAATGTACTATGAATAATGGAATTTTTTTCTGTATATTGTATTATTCAGTTTTATCGGTGAGGGGATCGCTCCTATATTAAAAGGAGAACAATCCTCTCTCTCCGTTACTATCCAATCTACCCATTGGTCAGAATTGTCCAATAAGTGAATTACATTTTGATATTCACTGCCCAGTAATAGTACAAAAATGTATACATCATTCAAATTTCCTCGAAGATAGACACAAAAAGCTGGAGTAATTCTGCAGGACATGCAGCATCTCTGAAAAGGAATTTGTGAAGTTTTGGGTCGAAACCCTTCTTCAGACTAGCTAGAGATAAGGGAAATGAGAGATATAGACGATGATGTAGAGAGATAAAGAACAATGAATGAAAGATATGTAAAAAATTAATGATGATAAAGGAAACAGGTCATTGTTAGCTGTTTGTTGGGTGAAAATGAGAAACTGGTGTGAATTAGCTGGGGGAGGGATAGAGAGAGAGGGAATGCCGGGGTTACTTGAAGTGAGAGAAATCAATATTCATACCACTGGGTTGTAAGATGCCCAAGCAAAATATGAGATGCTGTTCCTCCAATTTGCATTTAGCCTCACTCTGACAATGAAGGAGACCTAGAGTGGAAAGGTCTGTGTGGGAATGGGATGGAGAATTATAGTGTTTAGCAACCGGGAGATCAGGTAGGTTCAGGCGGACTGAGCGAAGGTGTTCAAATTTCCTCTCTCTCCTCTTATCTCCAACATCCTGAGGTATCCTGATTGGTTGCATCATGGCCTGGTACAACATTTCCAATGTATAGGAATGCAAGAAGCTGCAGAGAGTGGTAGACTCAGCCCAGTGTATCAGGAGCATGATGCTCCCACCATCAAAAGCATCTATTGCCTTATGAGTTTCTTTGTTTAAGCCCTCGGGATGAAGTCCTTTATGAAATTTGTGTATTGAACCATTAGGACTTCATGAAGTCCTGCAACGCCTTAGAGAATTAATGAACAAAATTTAAAATACTTGCGTACAAATAGGATAAAACTATTGTTGTTTCAAAATACCTTTCATTTTTTTTATTTAGACTGCTTAAAACTAAGGTTAAGAAGATTAAAGGGCATGTCCCACTTTCCCGAGCTACTCATAAATTCTACCGAGATTTTCCCTTGATTCAAACTCGGAGAATGTCGGTAGCGAGTCTGTGGGAGTCCGTAGATATATCGTAGTGGCTCGTTATGCCAGCCGTAGGTACTGGGGGCATCAGGTAAGTCGGGACGTTTGTTCCATCATGTCAAAAAAGTCCACGAGTAAAAAGATAGTCGGGAGGAGGAGTTTGTAGATCACAAACATCTTGATTTTTTTTTAAGGTCCTTTCAACTTGGCAGAGGACTCGGGAAAGTGGGACTGGCCCTTAAAGAGGCTCCGAGTTTCGTGTGGAAGTAGCGGATTTGAATTTGTGTAAAATTGGCATCAGTATTTGGGAAGGAGGGAGCTGTTCCGACAGAATAGCTCCACCTACGATACGATACGATACGATACAATACGATGTACTTTATTTATCCCAGGAGAGAAATGGATCTGCCAACAGTCATAAAAACACAATATACATGAAGCATGAAATTAAAGTGCCAAGTGGAAAAGATTGGGGATGTGCAAAGATTGGGGGAGGGTGAGTCAGTCTCGGTCTACCCAAAGACAGAAGGGGGAGGAGTTGTATAGTTTGATAGCCACAGGGAAGAAGGATCTCTTGTGGCGTTCTGTGCTGCATCTTGGTGGAGCCAGTCTGTTACTGAAGGTGCTCCACAGGTTGTTGCTGAAGATACTCCACTTGAACCCGTTTGCGATGAGGGTTCAGGCAAACCGCATAACCAGGGCCATAGACAGGGCTTTGAGCTAGATAGTGGGGCGATGAGGTCCACAAACTGGAAATGTATGGATGAAGTTAAAGGGGAGAAAAGTACATGAGAGGTTACTGAAGTAATAGGATGGAAAGTTTAAGAAGGAATAAGAGATTATGGTCAGGTAAAATCGAGACCAATGTGTGAAGAGTGATGAGATTAGTCCATCCACCAGCACTTCCTGAAGATGGCGGCATCTATCATCGAGAATCCCCACCATCCGGGCCATGCCCTCGATTTGTTGCAACCATTGGGCAGGAGGTTCAAAAGCTCTACGTCACCAGGTTCAGGAGCTACTTTTCCTACAATCATCAAATTCTTGAACAAACCTGTACAACTTCCATCCTACTTCAGCTAGGTAACTGTACACAGTCAATCACAGTCTGAAGAAGGGTCTCCATTCCTTCTCTCCAGAGATGCTGCCTCACCTGCTGAGTTACTCTAGCATCTGGTGTCTACAGTTCAACCACATCCTGAACTACCATGGACTTAAGGGCCTGTCCCACTTGGGCGTCATTTGCGTGTCATTTACGCTACATCATTTAAGCGTCATGACGCGCATGTGATGTGCATTGCATGCGCATGGTGCATGGTGATGTAGGCATGGCGGTCGCGCGCGGAGCCCCAGGGTTTTGGGATTCACAAAACCTTCGCCCGCCACTTGCGTGACGCGCAAATGGCGCCCACGTGGGACAGGCCCTTTAGTTTCTAATTATGTTTGCACTAACATCTTACAGTCTTTTCTTTTCCACTTTCTTGTATAACTTATGTTTTTGTGTGGTGTCTGTGATGCTGCTATAAGCAAAACTTTCACCGTGTCTTTATCCCACTGTACTCTGCTAATGATAATCAATGCTACCTGAATTGAAAGTTATAAACCTAATCTCTCCATCCTCTTCTTATGGTAACTGGCCTATTCCAGTTTTTGTTTAGTAGAGTTTCTCCAAACTGCGTCCAATGCATTGATAGCTCTTCTTACATATATGGGTAATAATAGTAAGATTAAACGAGAACTTACCAGTTTGAAGTTTGATCTTTATTTTATGAGGAGTCGAGTTGAGGGACTACGTGAATAGAAGCCCGTGCAGCCGTTGGTGCGTCAATCTTCAAAGCAGCGGAATGAATTCACAGGTAACAATGACCGAAGTATAACGGTAAGATGATAAAACTAGAACTACCAGATGAGATCTATGAGGGTGGGAGCGGAGGGCACGTAGTCCCTCAACTCGACTCCTCATAAAATAAAGATCAAACTTCAAACTGGTTAGTTCTCGTTTAATCTTACTATTTTACTTTGGAGTCACGTGAGTGACTACGTGAAGACTTCAAAGCACTGTGAATTCACGCCGCAGACCCAAATTCGACGTTCACACTGCCTGGATTGACTCAAAAGTCGTTAACAATCAATCATGCATCAGTAATACATTTGTTAAATGAAATAACAGTTTATTTACAAACAAATCATAACAAACCCCTCTAACTCAGGGGAAAAGTGTAACAGTACTGAAACCAGAATCAGCAAACACCCCGAGCCTTGAAATCGGCTTGTGATAAAACCTCTGAAAAGTTAGCTCACTGGACCATCCTGCGGCTGCGAGGATATGGTCTATTGGCAAGTCCATCGCCCTTGCCGCGGAAGTTGATGCCGCCCTGGTGGAATGAGATTTGAATTTATCAGTATCAATTCCTGCACTTGCCAGGACCTGCTTTAGCCACCTTGAAATCGTTTGCACCGACACCTTACTGTCTGTTTTTTTGTGACTAATAAACAAAGCCGACTCTGTTCCTCTCAGAGGTTTAGTAATCTCAATGTAACGAGATAAATGTGAGACTACACACAAGCGATCATCTGCGGGGTATGCTGAAAACACAATCTTACATCCTGTCATGCCTCTTCTATTATGTTTAAGCAAATCATAGACATAAAATATAATGGCATCAGCCGACACATGCATTCTATCTAGCCGTAGCTTTTTGCAACATTTGTACACGTTGAGCTGAAACCAACGCCATAAGCATGACCACCTTCATAGATAATTTGGCTACTGATAGGCTTGTAACCGGAGCCCACTGGCGAAGAACCATAAAAATCTCACTCACATTCCAAATACCGGCATACCTGGGTTTAGGAGGATTAGAATTGAAAAACTCCCTTCATGAATCGTGAAACTAACGGATGTGTCCCTACTGTATGCAATTCTGCATTCATAGGTAAATAAGAGGACAGAGCACTTCTGGCTGAATTAATCGCACTGTAACTTAATTTTTTTGGTCAAAATAAAGAGTTGACAAACTCCAATACGTCCGTGATCCCTGCCGTGTGATATACAATATTCTGCTGTAGGCAGAATTGCTCCCACTTCCTTATATAGGTGATATATTGCTGCTGTGTACTATCCCTGCAGGCCGACGTGAGAACATCCACAGTCCGATGAGACAGTCCTCTCCCCAGGTATGGCCTCCTTAAAATCTTCAAATTAACAGATCAATATGGTCATATAAAGGATGTTGATCCCCAGTGACTGGATTTACCAGTAGATTTTTATTCTTGGGCATAAGCATGTAAGGCTCCCTAGCCATTTGTAATACAATGGGAAACCATGCTTGTGTAGGCCAATCTGGCACTACCAATACCCCTGAAGCGGAGTCCTCCTTGATCTTTTGCAAACATCTGCTGATGAGACAGAATGGAGGAAATACATACACAAACATTCCTCCCCAATGCAGCGAAAATGCATCCACTGCTACTGCCCCAGGATATGGTTCCCATGAACATATCTAGGTAACTGATGATTTAATCGAGATGCAAACAAGTCAATATCTGGTAATCCATACTGATCAATCATTTGGTTAAATACATCCTGATTTAACATCCATTCAATGTTGTCATTAAACTGACGTGACCTCTTCCTGGCAAATAAAGTGCTGAAAGCCAGATATTTTGGTCAATACACCAGCTCCAAATCTGGTTAGCCAGTCTATCACAAGACTGTGACTTAACTCCACCCATGTGGTTTACATATGCCACTGCTGTGGTGTTGTCAATCTGACCTGCACATGCAGATCCCTCCTTGTAGAACAATAAGCTTTGAGCCCATACCAGGTGCCCAACAACTCTAAATAATTAATCCCTCTTAATTGAGGAAGCGATGTCTCATCCACATTCCATCTGCCTCCACAACTAGAAGGCATATCTGTTGCACCCCAACCAAGTGCACTTACATCAGTCTGTAATATCAGTGACGGTGATTCCACCAAAACCTTCCTTAAACTTTTTGAAACATCTACCATCCACCATTGTATGTCAGCAATCGCCCCAGCTGACAACTGCATAGGCCTATCAAAAATGGCCCCTTTGTATTCTCAGTGCCTATTCCTTTGATGGTTGTAATTGTTGATAATGCAGAGGACCATACTGCACAGCTGGAAAGGCTGCAACAACTTCCCAATTAAACTGGCTACTTGTCTAATCGAAGGCCGTTGTTCTCCAACGAGATTAACACAGTCCTCAATTAACTGATTCAATTTATCCCTGGGCAAAGTTACCAACATGTGATTGGAATTAATGGTAAATCCCAGATAATCAATAATTTGGTGATAATTTAGATTTATCTGGGTGAATAACAAATCCCATTTGTTCAAAAGTGATTTTAACAACGGAAACTGATGATTGAGTTTCAGCATGAGTCTTTCCAACAATCAGAATATCATCTAAATAGGCCATTACCACATGCTCCTGAGCTCTAAGTAATGCTAACACAGGTTTTACCAATTTAGTAAATAATCTAGGAGCTGAAGTTAATCCATTCGGCAATGCCCATAACAAACAAATTTGTTCATATTCGATAAATCCAGAATAATTCTACATCCCCCAGTCTTTTTAGATCTGGGAAATATACTTGACAGAAATTGTTGACTTTGATAGACAGAAGGCTCAATTACCCCTTTCTTATGTAACGACTGAATCTCTGCTTGAATAAGCACATTTTCCTCATCTGAAAAAATAAGTTTACGACTAGGAAAATGTTGATTAGGTAGACTGTGCTTAGAGTAAAATTCAATTTTTAACCCTTCAATACACTAAGTATGAACAAATCTGATGTCAACTGCTGCCATTGTTTGAGAAACAATTTTTAACCTTCCCCAATTTGAACAGGAACATCTGTTAATTCATCGTCTGTCAATGTTATATTCCTTACGTGCATTTTTCCTTGCGGACCTTGTTGTCCTCGACTTCTTGTAGAGAACCTTTTTTGCCTTGCTTGCCAGCTGGCTTAATGAGGGCCATGGTTATAACAACCTCATGACAGTCTTTGACCCTTTTTGCAAGGTTACCACCAAACAACAGATTTTGTGGTGGTACACTGGTCGGTTTGCACAAACTCGCCAAATTCGGGTTAGCACTGGCCTAATAGCGGCCCTCCCGATATTATTAATTTCAAAATGCATTACAAAGGAATCCCAGTTCATCCTGGTGTGCTTTAACCATATCGTTTGTATCAATAACTTTCACCACAGCTGTAATACCTGCTGACAACAGTTTAAGCACTTTTTTTAAACTTCATCTCCTGGGCCCTAGCAGGCATACCCATCTATGACCAAATTTGGTGATTAACCACCGGTACCTTCAGGAGATCACAATTAACAGGAGCTTTATAGTTTTCTGCTACTTCATCCATAACTAGCTCCTGTAACTGGTGGGAGAGCATATACTGAATTGCTTCGGCCAATTCTACATCAATCGCCTTTCCTGCCTCTCTACGCTCAGCAAACTTCCCAGCAATGTTCGGAATTACCTCCAACCGAACTCCTTTACTGCTCTCCCCAGCATAGAATCAGTGTCAGCAAACTGCACTGATAGAACATCCTCCTCACAGGCAGGATAGTTCTGCAGCCCTGAAACAGGTGCTGCTAGCACAAGCTCTCCATCAGCCTGGCTTGGGCACCACTCCTCCTCACGGAGCTGGTCCCTGTCGAGCATTCTTTTGTAATAGAATCTCGACGTGGGAGAGCCGTGAGCAAACGGACTCTCCTATGGAGGGTATAACCTCCAGGCCCGACTCATTTACGGGCCACAGAGACTTGCCAGTGGCCTTCCGCCCTACTGACAAGCCTCCACTGCCCCCCGGCAGTGGGTCCGCAACCACTGGCTGTGTAGCCAGCACCGGACCAGGTGTACCAGACGGGCCTCCATCCTCAACACTCTCCTGCCACTTTACCTTTCTACCCCCGGAGCGCCTCGCCGACACCTTCTTCACTTTCTGCAACATTCTCTAAGAACTCTAAACCGTCGCAGAAAATGACATGTGGTAAATTTTTTTAAAATCCTTACCTCCGTTTAAACTTGTTAACGAAGAACTGCAGATGCTGGAGAATCGAGGGTGAAGTCTGAAGAAGGGTCTCGACCCGCAACGTCGCCCATCTCCTTCGCTCCTTAGATGCTGCTGCACCCGCCGAATTCTCCAGCTTTTCGTGTAACCCGTTTAAACTTACCGCTCGGAGGAGCGCTGCTGCTCCAACCGGCCGACTGCACCAGCGTCTGACGTCATGACGCACCAACGGCTGTACGGGCTTCTATTCACGTAGTCACTCACGTGACTCCGAAGTAAAATACTGTACACAGTAATATTATATTCTGGACACGGTGGCGCAGCGGTAGATTGCTGCCTTACAGCGAATGCAGCGCCGGGGACCCGGGTTCGGTCCTGACTACGGTTGCTGTCTGTACGGAGTTTGTACGTTCTCCCCGTGATCTGCGCGGGTTTTCTCCGAGATCTTCAGTCTCCTCCCACACTCCAAAGACGTACAGGTTTGTAGGTTAATAGGCTTGGTAAATGTAAAAATTGTCCCTAGTGGGTGTAGGATGGTGTTAATGTGCGGGGATCGCTGGTCGGCGCGGACCCGGTGGGCCGAAGGCCGAAGGGCCTGTTTCCGCGCTGTATTTCTAAACTAAACTAAACTAAATATAGTCTTACCTTGTCTTAGAAAACCTCCTGCTTTTGTATTCAAGGCCCTGTAATATTCTGTATCTTTCCTAGTTGCTTCCTGCACTACCTCTTTGTAAGTCGTGCATCAAGACACTGAGATTCCTCTGCACATCAGAGTTTTACAATCTCACAACATTTACATAATATGCTCCATCTTTCTTTTTTTCCATCGAATTAGACAATTTCCTATCTTCTCATATTTCCTAGATTTTGCTCACTCATTTAACCCATCCACATCTGCGTCTCTTATAACCTCTTCACAGCTTACTATTTCAATCAGCACGTATCTAGCGTCTGAAGAAGGGTCTCGACCCGAAACGTCACCCTTTCCTTCTCTTCAGAGATGCTGCCTGTCCCGCTGAGTTACTCTAGCTTTTTAGGTCTATCTTAGCAACTATTCTCAATGCTTTCACCCGCGTCAGGAAATCAAATTGTAAAATTTGAGGCCTCATCACCAAATCCTATGACACACCACTGTGCTTGATTTTGCCAATCAGAAAAAGACAAACGTATGCCTTTTTTTATTTTTCCTGTTAGTCAACCAATTTTCTATGCCTGCCAGTATGTTGCCTCCTAAATCATGTGTTTCTGTTTTGCACAATAACCTACAATGAGGCACCTTATGGGGAGGAAGATTGCAACCTTCATGGGTTCCACCCTGTTTCGACGATTGCAATCAACTCGCCGTGCACAATCAAATAAGATCAAATAGAACAAGTTGTCCTACAACTTTTAGGCTGTGCATGCCATACGCAAGAAGAAGAAGAAGGCACCTTATCAAAGGCCTTCAAGACAACTAAGTGGGTCCCTTTGCATGCATTAGTTCATCAAAATCAATGCATCAAATGTCCCATGAGTTACTTCTTTTAAGATCCTGAGATGGAGTCCATGAGGATAATTGTGAATGTAAGCATTAGGATTTCATGAAGGCCATTAAGGCAGAGGAGAACCAATGAACAAGATTTTTAATACTCTTGCACAAATGGGATAATTGATTGTTGTTTCACTATTCCATAACTTTACACAAATCTTTGATTGAACTTAATGAAATACAATAGAGATTTTAAAATCTCTAACCTTAGAAAATAATGTTTTTTCTGTTATCCTGGTCCAATACAGGTACTGACCGCTTCACCATTGAAGGGATATATAGGTGATGCCTCAAAAAGGCAGTTCATACTATAAAACGGGAGTAAAACGATGTGCGGAGAAATAGAGGTACAAGCCATACTCGCCTTCCATTACAATGGGGAATGTGAGGTCGCTGGCTAACAAGATAGATGAGCTAGCTGCACCAGAGAGGACCCAGAGTGAGTACTGTGAGAGCAGTGTGATGTGTTTCACAGAGACATGGCTCCACGAGGGCATCCCTGAGTTCAACGCGAGTGTGGACGGCTTTCAGACTCTTTGGGCGGACAGGGACTGCAGTGAGAGTGACAAGTGTAAAGGTGGGGGCCTTGCTATTCTGGTTAACAACAAATGGTGCAACCCTGGTCATCTGAGGAGATGAACAACCCTGTCCCCTGTCTCCATCAATGGTGTGGATGTGCAGTTTACCAGGGAGTACAAATACCTTGGAGTGGTCCAGGAACACTGAGGCCCTGTCAAAGAAGGACAGAGCCGGCTGTACTTTTAGAGAAGGCTCCGCTCCTTCAACGTCTGCAGTGAGATGCTGCAGATGTTCTACCACTCAGTGGTAGCCAGTGGCATCTTCTTGAGCAGGGGCAGCAGGGCGAAGGCTGCGGACGCCAATAGGATCAACTAACTCATCAGGAAGGCTGGCTCCAACCTGGGGGCAGAGTTGGATTCATGGGTGGTCTTGGAGGGGAGGATGCTCCTCAAACTGCGGAGCATCTTGGACAATACAGCTCACCCCCTCCTCCCCCTTCTATCATTGGGCTAACTAAGACTGAGACTGACACCCCCACCCCCCTCCTCAATCTTAGCACATCCACCAAGCCTTTCCACTCATCACTTTAATTTCATGTATCATGTATTTTGCGTTTTATGTCTGTTGGCAGATCAATTTCCCTTATGGGATAAATACATTTTTTTCGTATCATATCATATCATATCGTAAAAAAAACTCCATCATCTAGGCCATGCTCTCATCTCACTCCTAAATCAAGTAGATGATACAGGAGTGTGAAAACCTTGACTATCAGGATCAAGAATAGCTTCTTCCCTGCAACCATCAAGCTCTTCAACAGTTGGTTATTTAGTTAGTTTGGTTTTATTGTCACGTGTACCGAGGTACAGTGCAAAGCTTTTGTTGCGTGCTAACCAGTCAGCGGAAAGACATTACATGATTACAATCGAATCATTTACAGTGTATAGATACACGATAAGGGAATAACATTTAGTGCAAGCAAAAGCCAGCAAAGTCCGATCAAGGATAGTCCGAGGACATTAGACCACACTAACCTCAGCAACTACGAATTTCTCTCCACTGTGTCTTTGGTTGCACTATGGACTTCGGTTTTATCTTGGCCGAGTATTACTGTTATTAATTTATTCATTATTTTCCTTGCAACCGCGGCCGGGAGACTTTAAGGAGCTTGCAGCCTTGGGTTGAGACCGACGTCGGGAAGCTCCAAAAGCCGCACAACGCTCGACTTGCCCCGATCTGGGGTAGATCGTCCGGTGCGGGGGAGCTGACGTTTCCCCCTATGCAGGAGCTTGATCGCCCCGACTAGGAGGCCCGCCGCCGGCTATGGGAGTAATATCGTCCCATCAACGAAAGGTTAGAGGCCCCCGACCGCAGGAGGACAAATATGGGAGACTGAACTTTTTTTTTTCACCTTCCATCACAGTGAGGAATGCGGAGGAGTCACTGTGGTGGATGTTCATGTTAAAATGTATTTTGTGTGTTCTGTTGCTTTTTATTGGTATGACTGTATGGCAAATCAAATACCTTGTATGTTGCAAAACATACTTGGCTAATAAAGTATGAATATGATTATGATTATGACTTTGATTATTATACATTTGTGTGCATTTCATTTACTGTCCTGTTAGGCTCTGCAAGTAAGCATTTCATTGTTCCATTTGGAGATACATTGGACAGTTAAACAATCGTGACTCTTGAGTATCTTTAGCCCATCACATTGATTTCATACTTCTTTTTCCCAATTCAAATTAATTATCCCTTTTTCCTTGGCAAAACCTCTCTGTGTGGATGTGCAATGTGAAAATCTATATTACTACGTCTCAGACTTAAAATAACAAAATTAAGATGTGTTTTGGTAGATATTTAATTCAATACTAAAAAATGTCATGCACTTTAACTAAAACTAAAGCAATTTCTCAAATTTAGCCACATTAATAAAAACATTTTTAAAGCTCAATTACACTAATTACAGCACAAAAATTGTATTTAGGCTTCAAGTCAGTCATAAAAATATTTATGTAGGAAGGAATTGCAGATGCTGATTTAAACCGAAGATAGACACAAAACTGAAGATAGACACAATATCCCTTGCTAAAAGAAAACATGCAATTAAAATATATAATCTTTGGTCTTCAATTCAAAATGTCTCCCTGCGATCCCTGTACAAAAGTGCAAATATTAACAATTTAAGTGAAAATCCATTCCTATAAGAATATTGATCCATATAATAGGGGCCCAAAGTATGTCAAATGTTAAGGAACATACTGAAGTTGTGGGCCCACAAAATGTTCATATGGTTTAAATCAAATTAAAACCAAAATTATGACCCAAATATCCACGTGTATATGTATTAATCTTAACATTTCCAACAAAGGCATGACTAGCAAGAGTTAATCAGATTTCAACTCTGTGAGGAAGGATGGAGTGATGCTGATGACAAACATTTTCCTCATGAAATGCGTACAAATACAACTATAAATTCTGAATATAGACTTCTGAAGAAGGGACTCGACCTGAAACGTCACCAATTCCTTCTCCCCAGAGATGCTGCCTGTTCCGCTGAGTTACTCCAGCTTTTTGTGTCCACTCACAGCTCACCAGTCTAATTTACGAACGATCCCAAGTCCAATTGCAATAGCGGCTGGAACCTACCTGCTTACAAATTTTGGTTATTTTTTTCATCTTTCTCAGTATGATGTCTTTGGTTTAAACCAGCATCTGCAGTTCCTTCCTATAAATTCTGAATTATTAATAGTCAAATACTCTTTTGATTAATAGTCAGATACTCTTCCAATAAACGCAATCTATATACCCACCATTTGTAAATTTTACTTTTTTATCTTTCTGAGTATGATATCATGCATCACCTTAGGTTTAGATAATTTAATATACCCTGTCTATCAATTTTTGTTTGAAATCTCTAGCTTTTTGCCGATCAAAAATAACTCAACCCCTTTTGATCACTCTGGGCAACGCATAGGATGCTTTTACTACTAGCTTACAAAAGGCTACCAAGACCAACACTTAGCTGATGAAAATGTTGAATATTAGCTTATTGGTCTCAGCCACACAAATGAATGCCTTTAGTCAAGTGTCCCAAAGTTCCTCTTAGTTTCAACAGGTATCATTGGGATATACTGGATCCCAAAATCATTTTTTTGTTTAGTTTAGTTTAAGTTTAGATATACAGCACTGAAACAGGCCCTTGGATACACTGAGTCCTCGTTGGCCAGTGAATCCTGCACACTAACACTATCCTACACGCGCTAGGGACAATTTACTATTATACCAAGCCAACTAACCGACAAACCTGTATGTCTTTGGAGTGTGGGAGAAAAACGGAGATCTCGGAGAAAACCCACGCGAGTCACAAGGAGAATGTACAAACTCCATACAGTCAGCACCCATAGTCAGGATCTAACCCAGGTCACCGGCACTGTAAGACAGCAACTCTACTGCTGTGCCACCATGCTGCTCATTACAAAGATGGAACCATCCTATCGAATATTATTCCAACCCATCCTTACAATAAGGGTAATTTCTTAGTTCTGTACTTTACAAAAAGGTCATCCTTGTGGATCAATGTCTATTTTGAAATTTAAATTTACCAGTCCATCGTGGGTAATAACCTCCCCACCATTCCCCACAGAAAGCACTGCTTCAAGAAATTAGTTAATTGTCACAAAAAATCAGACTACCTTGGTCACCCTTGCCTTGCTGCTACCAACAGGAATTTGGCACAGGAGCCTGAGAACCCCTACCTTCAGCTTTAAAACAGTTTCTACCTATCATCCAGCAGGCTCTTTAATCACTGCCACAATCACTGCCACAACTCTCCACATCATGGTCTATATCTCTCGTTTTCCTTTCCACTGACTTTCAGTCTGAAGAAGGGTCTCGACCCAAAATATCACCAATTCCTGCTCTCTAGAGATGCTGCCTGTCCAGCTGCGTTACCCCAGCATTTTGCGTCTGTCTTAAACCAGCATGTGCAGTTCCTGCAGTCCGAAGAAGGGTTTCAATCCTGAAACATAGTCAATTCCTTCTCTCCATAGATGCTGCCTCACCCACTGAGTTTCTCCAGCATTTTGTGTCTACCTTTGATTTTACCAGCATCTGCAGTTCTTTCTTAAACATCTGCAGTTCCTTCCTACACATGAGAGCAAGATTGTTGCTCTGGCACCATTCATTCAGATTATCAATCTCCCTCCAATTCTCTGACTCCTTGTTGGTCGTTACTCATCCAACAATGGAGGTATCATCAGCTAATTTAAAGATGGCATTGGAGATGTGTCTGGCTAAAAATAAATTTAATAGAGAGAGTTAAGCAGGGATCTGAGCTTGCAATCTTGAGTTTCCCCCTCGCCTGTCAGAGAGGAGAAAGAGGTGTTGCTAATTTCTACTAATTTTCCATTTGCACTGATTCAACATTGAGTACCAGCCATCTGCTGAGTTCATTACAAAGTTTTTTTTTTCACCAAGCCATCCTCCGATTAGAGCGCAGTTAAACAATCTTTTAGAAAAGCTTTCTTTCATTTGCAAAGAACAAGTTATTACAAAAACAAACTGTTCCACAGCAGCTAATGTTTTCACAGGCTCCGTTATGCTATCTTAGACCTCATTTTCCAACCAGTTAAACAATGAAAGCACACTGTGGTGGTGCTCAAGGTCATTACTTCCATGCTGCTGTAATTGCAATGTCTGTTTCGCAGTCATTAATGCCAGCGTGGTGATTAGTTTGGTCAAACTATGCACAATTTGAGTGGTTTAAGATCGATAAGCATGCTTTTATGTTTCAGAACCAATGCAAAGAAAAATCACACGGCAGTTGAGGAATTTCATTAGTACCCAGCAAAGAACATTTGACGCAGCATATTAGTGGTAGCGTATAGTTTGTTAAGTTGCTGCTGAAAAAAAACTTGAGTCGGTTGATATAAATTTGTTTATGCTTTATTCTGGACACATATTGTATTAATTGCTGGAAATTAAATCTAAGCTATTGGTGAAACTTGGCAGTTATTTAATAGTGATTATCACCTCAATAAGCTTAGAACAATGTGTTAATTGAGAAGTAAAAAGTTGAAGCAGTTTCTTAGAACTGGGATTGAGAAGGAATCCCTTCTGTGTTCTGTTTTATCCACTGGTGCAGAGAAACTTCAGATCCTTCCTCAAATTCTACCAACTGCCGGGAAAACTGGATGCCAGGGATAGCCACAACCTATGCTGGAAGTGCCAGTATCGATGCAGGCATCAACTTCCCATGCCACCAAATCCTTCCGTCAATTTCAGGAGGTTTGCAGGAATTTCCGCATCTTGCTACACGGCACCGGTCACAGTGTGACGCACAAAAGCCCACTCCTGTCAGTAGCTGCCAGAACAGGCAAAGAAGACAGGAATCTTGAACAGGTATTCCATTCCTACTCTCACTGTCCGAAGGGACTGCTGCCCTGCAGTCCTGCACTCCTGGGGAAAATAACGCGTCTTTGGGTAATTTCAAGGTGATAGGGTTGTAGAGCGATAGTGATACAGCATGGAAACAGGCCCTTCGGCCCAACTTGCCCACACCAGCTAACATGTCCCAGTTACACTGGTTCCACCTGCCCGGGTTTGGCCCGTATCCCTCCAAACCTGTCTTATTCTATGATCTGCAAGCTTTGTTGACGGGCCTGTGTGGAACCCTCATGATAGACGTGACGTCCTAACATGTGGTAGAATAACTAAACTAGTATTGTGGAACCTTTCCAAAGACTTGGAATCACTAAAGGGCCTGTCCCACATGGGCGTCATTGGCGTGTCATTTACGCGACAGGCCGGTAGTGACGGTCGCGCGAAAATCGTCTAGCGGTATGACAGTCGTATGCCAAGTGCAATTGAGGGCCCTGCTTCTTTTGGGACCCATTTACGATGTCGTTTGTACTTGTCGTTTGTCCGATCTCCGTGGCAAAGATTTTCCCAGTGAAATATTTTCAAAACTACACGTGCTTTATACCCGGGTGGTCACGTGGTGCAGCGCTCAAATGATGCGCAAATGGCGCACAGACGGTGTACGGGCGGCACTGATGCCCGGTGACGCATAATAAATTAGCATAGGCAATGTTCGTGCGTCACTGTGCGTAACCATGCGTCACCACGCGTTACGTGTACGGAGTCAGTACGTCAGCGTACGCCATCAGTACATCAGCATGCTCAAGAGGTACGTCACGCAGGTGGTGCGCGAGGATTTTGATCATTCCAAAATCCTGGGAGCCGCGAGTTACCGCATGTCACTGTTTACGCCACCACGCGCCATGCGCGCATCACCACGCGGCAACCAATTTTTAGGAAGTCACGTAAATGACGTGCAAATGATGCCCAAGTGGGACAGGCCCTTAAAGGGCATGCAACAAACATGAGTCCTTTTGGCCCACCTCCTTTATGCCAACCATGATGCCTACCTACACTAATTCCATTTGCCTGCATTAGGACCTCTCTGTGACTTACCTATCTAAGTACGAGTCCAAATGCCTTTTAAATGTGTTATTGTATCTGTCTACTGAATGGTGACTCCATATACACAATGTGTAGGAAGGAATTGCAGGTGCTGGTTTGCACCAAAGATAGGCACAAAGTGCTGGAGTAACTCAGTGGGACACACTGCCACTACCTCCTCTGGCAGCGTGTTGCAGGCATTCACCTCCCTCCGTGTGAAAAACATACTCCTCGGATCTCCTTTAAATTTCTCCCTTCTCACCTTGAACTTGTTTCCTCGAGTTGAAAACTTCCCTGTCCTTGTCCCTGGAATCTGACTGCCTATCCTACCAATGCTCCTCATAATTTCATAAACCTCCACAAGATCTTCCCTCGCTCATAAATTTCCGAAAGAATAAACTCATCGTATCTAATGGCCCCATAGCAGAAGCGCCCACGTTGCGGGGGCTGGAAACTGGAAGTATACCAAGCTAATTCTGCTACCACCATCATCCATTGCCACAAGTGATGGCTCCCACTGATTGTCGCTGGAAGCTTGTGTCCTTTTCAGGACGGACGATGACAGCAATGTCAACATGTGTAACAAAGTGGACACGAAAAGAAGAAGATCATATCTAATCTCTGATTGTAACTACAGACTTCCATTCCAGACGGGTTCCTGGTGAATCTCTTCTGCACTCTCTTTTATGTTTCAGCATCCCTCTTATTGTGTGGGCACCGGAGCTGTGCACAAACCATTAACTATAGTCTCAGTTTAGCTTAGTTTAGTTTAGGGATACAGCATGGGAACAGGCCTTTTGCCCACCGAGTCCACATCGACCAGCGATCCCCGCACATTAACACTATCCCACACACACTAGGGACAATTTACACTTCTAACAAGCCAATTAACCTACAGACCTATAGGTCTTTGGAGTGTGGGAGGAAACCGAAGATCTCAGAGAAAACCCACGCGGTCACGGGGAAAACGTACAAACTCTGTAGAGTCAGCACCCGTAGTCGAGATTGAACCCGGGTCTCTGGCACTGTAAGGCAGCAACTTTACCACTGCGTCACTGTGCCAACGTTTTTGTACAAATGCAACCATAAAATAATGTGCTGTGAAATTGATATTGAATCCCACCATGGCTAATGGAGAATTTCAATTCATGGTAATTAAATAAAAAGACATTAACTGTTTAAAAAAAATTAGTATGAGTAATTATGATTGTAAAAAGGCTGTTGCAAAAATAAAACTGGTAACACAATGTTCTCCAGGGAGGGAGATCTGCCCTGCTTCCCACTAGTACTCAGAGGTAACTCCAGATACACAATGTGTAGGAAGGAATTGCAGATGCTGGTTTGCACTGACGATAGACACAAAAATGCTGGAGTAACTCAGTGGGACAGGCAGCATCACTGGAGAGACGGAATAGGTGACGTTTCGGGTTGAGACTGAAGAAGGGCCTCGTCCCGAAAAGTCTCACATTCCTTCTCTGCAGAGATACTCCCTATCCCATAGAAACATAGAAAATAGGTGCAGGCCATTCGGCCCTTCGAGCCAGCACCACCATTCATTGTGATCATGGCTGATTGTCCCCAATCAATAACCCGTGCCTGCCTTCTCCCCATGTCCCTTGACTCCACTAGCCCCTAGAGCTCTATCTAACTCTCTCTTAAACCCATCCAGTGACTTGGCCTCCACTGCCCTCTGTGGCAGGGAATTCCACAAATTCCCAACTCTCTGGGTGAAAACGTTTTTTCTCACCTCAGCCTTAAATGGCTTCCCCTTTACTCTAAGACTGTGGCCCCTGGTTCTGGACTCGCCCAACATTGGGAACATATTTTCCTGTATCTAGCTTGCCTAGTCCTCCAGTGAATACAAATCTAGTCTTTTCAATCTTTCCTCATATGACAGTCCCGCCAAGTTACTCCAGCATCTTGTGTCTATCTCCAGATACACAAACCTGTTTGTCCCTCATCTCATAGACCAGCAGAGCCATTATGTTAAAGGGACAGTAAACATTGAATTTATCAGGCACGCTACATAACCTGATAAAAAACACCAACAGTTATTGTATGTCGGAGAGGAGGAAAATAGATTTTTAGATCAGAGGGACCTATTAGAACTAGAGTTCATCTCTGGTACTCGCTCCCTCTAAGCTGGAATAGGAACATTTGGTGAGTGCTTGCAAGTACAATCTGTAAGCAGACCTGTTCTGGGTCGAGTAAAATCATGCACTATATTTTGAGGCAATTGCGATTTCCACAGCACTGTACTGGACAGAGGCATCAGCTAACTCTTTGATGAAGTTCAATTATTTTGGCGGATAGTGAAGGATGATGATGACTCTGCGACAACATAGCCTGTGAGACTGAAGAAGGGTGTCGACCCGAAAAGTCACCCATTCCTTCTCTCCAGAGATGCACAGTACGTGGCCTGAGGTGATGTGTTCCTTTTGCTAATTTTATGTGGCGTCTCATAATTTCACTTTCTATGTACTGTTTGATGCAATCCAGTGAGGAGAAGGGGAAATCTTTTAAGGGTTCTGACGACTGGGTTTTAACATGAATTAAAATGTGAATTTAGCCCTGGCACAGCTTAGTGGACTGAATGACTTGCTTTCACGCAGAAGGCTTGATGAATCAAAATGGGAATAGCAAGATTTTAGTTTTAACAGAGCTATGTTGTTCATGCCCTGTCATCCATATAATTAATGTGTTGACCTTGATCTGCCTGCATCTCATTCCGTTTAATGTATCAGTACAGCACTGTGTAATTGCCACAGTTGTAGTTAGTGCCCGCTGAACAGGTTGGAGAGCATCCTGCACTATTCCCCAAAGTCCTATTTCAAGTCTGACACCTGGCTTCCTGGATGTACCTATTACTCCAACTGTGCAGAACATTCGCAACGCCTTACGTCTTGGCACTACTATACCCTTCTTCTATCCACTTGGCTGGAAGCTGGAAGTGGCAGGAGAGCAGCTCCGACCCCAGAAGCTGTCACCAGTTGACGTGTCATTGAACATTAGCCGCAGCAAGGGAAACCCCAACTGCGTGTGGTTGCCTGGGAGCA
This sequence comes from Okamejei kenojei, assembly GCA_035221665.1. NCBI lineage: Eukaryota > Metazoa > Chordata > Chondrichthyes > Rajiformes > Rajidae > Okamejei > Okamejei kenojei. The sequence goes on from CM069131.1 coordinate 9,753,121, forward strand.
TTTTATTTTCCAGCACCGGAAACAGTGGCCAGTTCCATTTCAACAATTGTTCACCTCACCACCATCATCAATCAACAAAGAAAAAAGCAGCGAATGATGCAAATCTGAAATTAAAAACAGAATATGTCGGAAAAGCTCTGCAAGGTGGGCAGCACCTATGGAGGCAGTAATCCAGAGTGAAAGTTTTGGTTGTTTACCGATGTGATTAAAAAGTCCTCAACATGTAACATTACCTCTGCTTTTCTGTCTGCAGATGCTGCCTGAAACATTGAATCTCTCCAGCCTTATTTTAATTTGACAACTGGGCTAGCGCAGCAGTAGAGTTGCTGCCTACAGCGCTACATTAATGATTTAGATGGGGGAATTAAATGTAACATCTCCAAGTTTGCGGATAACAGCGTGAGCTGTGAGGCGGATGTTATGAGGCTGCAGGGTGCAGGGTGACTGGATAGGTTGGGTGAGTGAGCATATGCATGGCAAATGCAGTATAATGTGGATAAATGTGAGGATATCCGCTTTGGTCGCAAGAACAGGAAGGCAGGTAGGCAGATTATTATCTGAATTATGTCAGATTATGAAAAGAGGAGGAGCAACGAGACCTGAGTGCTTGTAGATCAGTCACAGAAAGTAAGCAAGCACTAATAGCAGGCAGTGAAGAAAGGTAATGGCATGTTGACCTTCATTGCGAGAGGATTTTGAGTTTAGGAGCAAGGAGGTCCTTACTGCAGTTGTACAGGGCTCTAGTGAGACCGCACCTGGAGTATTGTGTGCAATTTTGGTCTCCTAATTTGAGGAAGGACATTATTGCTTTTGAGGGAGTGCAGCGTAGGTTCACCAGGTTTATTCCCGGGATGGCAGGAATTACATATGATGAATGAATGGGTCGACTGGGCTTGCATTCAATGGAATTTAGAAGGATAAGAGGGGATCTTAGAGAAACATATACAGTTCTTAAAGGATTGGACAGGCTAAATGCAGGAAAAATATTCTCGATGTTGGGGGAGTCCAGAACCAAGGGTCACAGTTTAAGAATAAAGGGTAGGCCATTTAGGACTCAGATTTTTTTTCTTAAAAAGTTTCCCCCCTCCCCCCTCCCCCCCCCTCCCCCCCCCCCCCCCCCCCCCCCCCCCCCCCCCCATAAAACAACCCAGAGAACATTAACACAAACTTTTAAAACACACTAAAAATAACAAAAAAAAACCAAAAAGACAGATAGACTGTTGGCAAGACTGCCACCGCGTGGTGCCCCCTAGTTGTAATTGAATGGACTTCTAATGCCCCTGTCCCACTTAGGAAACCTGAACGGAAACCTCTGGAGACTTTGCGGCCCACCCAAGGTTTCTTTGCGGTTCCCGGAGTTTCCCGGATGTTTTTGTCAGTCTCCCTAATGGTCGAAAGTGGTTCCGCTTCTTCTATGTTCCGGCGATTATTTAAAAAAATTCAAAACCGGCCACGACTAAACATAGGTTGCCATTTAAAAAATCGGTAATTTTTTAGTCGAAGCCGGTTGCAATGCTAGTTGAAGGTGGTTGCCGGAGGTTGCAGGTAGTGGAAGGTAAGACCTCCCTTGTGGAATAAAACAGGGTGAAAAAAAGGTCTTACCTTCCACTACCTGCAACCTCCGGTAACCACCTTCAACTAGCATCGCAACTTCAATAGCAACTATTTTTAGTCGCGGCCGGTTTTGAATTTTTTGAAATAGCACCCTCGGGCGTTTATCCCACAAATATTATGCTCCATCCTGATATAGGTCCGTAGAAGGGGCCATATCAGTGCAGGTATCCTCAGGGGCCTGCGGCAGCACCTGTTTCAGGGCTGCTTACAAATCTCCCTCTCTGTGGAGGGGAGTGCGAGGTGTCAGTGTGTGACTGACTCAAACTCAGAAGTATGTCCGTGGAACATACTGGAGTACATGCGTATGGCTCAAGAGTTGCGATATCCTCGCAAATGAAGGAGTTGCTGCAGGAAGAGTTGGCTTCCAGCCATTGGCAGAAAACCCGGAGGGGGCCAGAGTTCACCTCACGCTAAAAGCTTTGCAAGCATCAGCTACCTCACGTCACATCATTACAGGAATAGATGATGGCTGTAAGATACCATGTAAATTGTTCCTGAAAGTGCCGCCAGTGAACAGCGCAATCTGGGGTGACATTGGAGGGGGCATGAAAACCCAGGAAATGAAACCAGGCGCTGAATCTTCTCTTCAGAGAAGACCTATCCAACAGGTAAGACCTGGATGAGGAATGCAAAAGCTGTCGGACTAATCAAGGTACCAACGATGAGCAAAGCTTCATCGTTTCGGCGACAACGCACCCCACGCCTCCATCGGCAGTAAGCGGTTCACTGAAGCTGGTGGCAGCTTGAAAGCTCGGCAGAGGTCTTTCAGGCCAAGGCCCAAGCCGGTCTCAGGAAAAACATGGAATTCACGTACCCCACCAGTGCTACTCTCCAAATCGACGGAAATAGAACCCGCATCAGGGGCCTTTGGACTTACCATAAGACCACCGGTAACCATGGAGGTAGGTGGGTCTGGTTCTTTCCGAAACACGGGGTATGTGGACCATTTGCAAGTTGGTAATAATTACACTTGTTTTTGTACAAATTACACTAAATGATAAACATGACATTGGTTTATACTGCACAGTATACAAGGGTTCCAAGCAGGCTTGGAATTGTGGCCAGAGTTGTCTTTCGAGGCAGGCTCAGTATTATGGCCAGGATTGCCTTTCGAGACAGGCTCGGAAATCTGGCCAGAGTTGTCGTTCGAGGAAGGCTCGGAATTATGGCAGGCGTGGCCTGTTCATTGTGAAAGATGGAGGATGTTGGTTCATCCTTAAGTTAACTCGCATGTGCAGTATAGACATTTCAGAATGGAAACTTCATTATTGTCTAACAACTGATTTCCATAGGATCTTTATGGCATGCATCGATATCAAAGATACATACTATTCAGTTCCCATTCACAGGGATCACTGGAGATATTTGAAATTTATCTGTATGGGCAATGATAACAGTTACAGCATTGCAAAAAGGGCTAACCAGCTCCCAGGTTATTTACCAAATTACTAAAATTGGTGCTTGGGCTGCTCAGAGCTCAAAAACACTTGTTATGGATGATATTCTAATCGCTGTATGTTGCTAAAATTAACTGTTTCAGCCACAAACTATATTTGAGAAATTGAGGTTTCTCATCCATCCAGTTAAATTTAAGTTGATACCAACTAGAGTTATTGATTATTGGGATTTACATTTAACTATTAATGTTTCTGTGATTCCGCCCTCGGGCAAGAGATTGGAATTAATAGAAGCCTGTAACAACCTTGTTGTTTTGAAGCAGCCTTCTATACATCAAGTGTAATTGGCAATATAGTAGCTGTGCTTCAGCTGTGCAATTTGGGCCTTTGCATTATCGGAATTCACAACGTGCAAATAAGTAACCTCTCAAGTACTATATAGGTCATTATTAACAGACCTATGCTATTACCAGCTGAAGCTACCAAAGTCACAATGGTGGACGAACAGTATTCAGCATTGCTCCAGTAATTTTTGGTCAGTAAATCTTCAGTTATAATACAAACTGATGCTAATGCTCAAAGATGGAAAATTACAAATGCCATCCTAGTTACGAAGGCGGATAGGATTTGCATGAGTTACGAATTCATCAGTTATTGGTATCAACTACCTATAGACACTATGTGAATTCTATGGGTTAAAGGTTATTGTGCAAATATGCATAATCTGCATGCTCAACTCCAAATTGATACACAATGGTGGTGGCATATGTTAGTCCTGTGACGTGTAGGAAGCAACTGTAGATGCTGGTTTACACCGAAGATAGACACAAAATGCTGGAGTAACTCTGTAGGACAGGCAGCATTTCTGCAGAGAAGGAGTGGGTGACGTTTTAGGTCGAGACCCTTCTTCAGACTAAGGACATACTCCGCGAGGCAGAGGAGAGTGGTGGTAGAGTGAAATTGGACATGAAAAAGGGTCGCGACCCAAAACCTCCCCCATCCCTTCTCTCCCGCTGAGTTACTCCAGCATTTTGTGTCTATCTTCGACCTAGTTTATCCACTGGGTTCTGTTGGAAATGGCAACAAGGCTCTTGTTATGTGCATTCTCATTTTTCACATTAGCTTAGAATAGAAGTGCTGAACACAGTATTGCGCAGAAATTTTCATTTTCATGTTGGCGTTCTTTGGTCTGATGTATTGTGAAGAACTTTTCTTGATATTTTTAAACCTAGATAAAAGTAGTATTCCTAATCCGTCTGAAGTGATGACCCATTGCAAATTGTCATACTCTCCAAAGATGTACATTGGAGATAATTGGCTTGGTATAAGTGTAAATTGTCCCTAGAGTGTATAGGATAGTGTTAATATGCAGGGATCACTGGTCAGTGGGCCGAAGCGCCTGTTTCCATGCTGTATCACTAAACTAAAAAACTAAACTAAACTACTTATGTCTCCTGCACCAGTCTCACAAGAGGCATGGGTGTAGAAATTTATGCTAGGTCCCTACGAAGCCTTCAAAAAGCTAGACTCTCTCAATTATCTGGAAAACCAAAAGTGGCACTGGTTTCCTGAAATGGCAGTTTTTACAATGTTCTCAATGTCCAACTTCGATTGCCATTAATTACCGGAGATAATTTGAAGATTAACGCACTCACGACACACAAAAGACAGCAAAGATGAATCTTCCAGATGTCGTTTCTTGATTAATTGCTTTTTTATTGAAGTAATACAAAACAAAGAAAGAACTCATAACTTTCCATTCTCAATCGCTGTTCCATTCACATTATACAAATAGCATAAAAGGTTCTTCTTATAACGGTATGTCATCTCGTAACAAGTGTGTGTCGTGATCATGGTAGAAAACTATTTCCGACACAACACTAAAACTTCTAATCTGCGAGTCTGCGCCAGACTCCACTAACAAATGAACATACCCCCACTACGTTTTAAACCCCACCTACAAAAAATATCAGACCTGATAATAATACTGACATGTTTGATGGCTCCTACATCTCCTATTCAGTTTCAGATGGAGAAAATAGATTTTAAACTCCAGCACCATATATACATATGCACTTATTATCAGACTGATTTATTTGCCTTTGCACATTCAGATCCATTTAGCATTTGCCACTGGGGATTGAAGATTAATTTCTTCCCTTCAGTCTCTTGCACTTTGCCAAAAAATATACAGAGGTGAGTATGCATTGTGAAATAAAGATCCCATGAAGTGGATTGGGAGCAAGAAACTCTTTCACAGCTGCATTGCGTTGATTAGCTTGAGTGCTATGATGATTTCATACAATGATCATTGAGCCATGAACCATGTCAGGACGATTGAGCTCATGAATAACCTTAAAACCTCTAGCCTGAAATTTAAATATTAGCAAAGTAAAGCAAAGGGATGTGTAGCAAGCTTGCTCAAAGAAGTCGTAAAACAGACTCATTAAAATGTTCATTTTTATTCATGTCTCAAATGATAATTATGACCGTAGGCAGAACTCATCTTGAGTCAGCATTGATAGCTTCCCAAACCGAGTTTAATCAACCATAGCTGCCACAATGTAGAATAATCTCTTCAGTTTGCTTAGTCTACACTTATTTGCTAATTGTATGTTCAGTGTGTGACATACACAGCATCTTTCAAGTGCTTTCCGATTATTTAGGCATCTTGTTGTTGAAGAAGACTGGGTACAGATTATTTTTATTATTTCGTGTCATCACACATCTGTTTGCCAATAGCGAGCAGACTTCAGTGCCACGTTGGTGGCCTCTACAAGGTCCTTTACAGTGCATGTGTCATGCAGCATGTCACAGCTCAGGAAATGTTCCATAGTCTGGAGGCCCCATCCGCACTCACAGTTTGCCGCATCTTCAGTATATCCCCACTTCAGCATGTTCGATTTGCTCCTTCCCATGCCTGTCCGCAGTCTGCTGAGACTGCGCCAGGTGATCCGCGGTTGGTCGGAACCTGGTGGGAGTTCCTCCGAGGGATCGATTGCCATGTGAATGTCTTCCGGAGATTTCTCTAGTCTTTCTTCTCAGATCAGAACCACAGAATGCAACAATAACTGATTGCATTAAGCACTCCAGCACTCCAGGAACTACAGAAGCGGGTTTAAACCGAAGACGGACACAAAAAGCTGGAATAACTCAGCGGGTCGGGCAGCATCCCTGGAGAAAACTAATAGTTGATGTTTGTGTTTTATTTTCTCATTCTTCTAAGCTCCAGTCTTCTTATCTCACTTCACAAGCCGTGCCCTCCTCTTTCTCCATCACCACCACCGCCATCAATACCACATCCCAGGACTCAACCTGGTGAGGAGATTGTGCAATCCCTATTATCACAGGTATATCCATCCATAGCTAAAAACAATCTGACTTACCGGAAACAAACTATCGGAGTCACTGCCTCAAAAAGGCAGCCAGCATCATCAGAGACCCACGCCATCCTGGCCGCACACTCATTTCACCCCTGTCATCAGGAAGAAGGTACAGGAGCCTGAAAACAGTAACGTCCAGGCTCAGGAACAGCTTCTTACCTACAGCCATTCGGCTATTAAACACAACAACCTCAAATAAGCTCTGAACTAGACTATTATCAATATTATTGCACTATTATTGTTTGTTTTTGTACTTGTACGTGTGGGTGCGTGTGTGTGCGTGTTGGGTCTGCTCCACCAACGCAATATTCCAGCACTCACCTGTTCCCCCAACGCAACCCGTTTGGCTTTTTTTGAAACTTTAATCATGAATAAACCAGGGGGGCGGGGCCAGGGGATGTGGCACTCGGCAGCTTTAGAGCCCATTGTGATTGGTGCACTGGAGGGGGGCCGGGGGGGGGGGGGGGGGGTGGTGGGGGGTAGGGGGATGTGGAGAGTGGGAGGGGGGGGGGGTTGGTGCACTGGAGTGCCCCTCCCTCCAGGAGTGGCCCGTCCTGCCTTGCGAGTGCATTGTGACATCACTCGGATATTTTTTCCAAAATGGGTGTTTGAAGTAATCAGGTTGTTTTTTAAAAATGTCAACGATTAATAACTTCGGAAATATAGGTGGAAATGCGACGGGAAGATGTTTATTGCAACCACGGGAAAAATGTGAGTAGGATGTGTGAAAATGGGAAGGCTGTGGCCTAGCATTTGGAAGAAGATAGGAATTAACCAGATTGACACACACAGAGACATATCGTGGGCACAAACAAGATGAAGACAATTAGTTATATAGAGATATATATTTATATAAGTGCATTTGTATGTGTGTATACTATATACATGCACTCAGCTTTTTATTTCTCTCGTTATTATATTGTTTACAGTGTACTATGTTTACATATCCTGTTGTGCTGTTGAAAGTAAGAATTTAATTGTTCTATCTGGGACACATGACAATAAAACACTTTTGACTCTTGACTAATTGTCCCCTTCCTCCCCCCTGCCCCCTCCCACAGTGGGGCTATTCCAGACTATGAAGGAATCTGTCATTTACCCATTCACCGACCGATGCCCTGGTGGGCTTTGGCAGGACCACTCCAGATCTAGACCTTGGTCCAAAGATGGAACAAAGGGTTAAATTCCAGAAGCGAATTCAAAAGTGATTAACCTTGACATCAATGTAGCATTTGACCGAGCAATCTTAAAAATGAAATAAATGCCAGCAAACACTCCAGTGGTTGGATTTATCCTTCAGGTACATAAAAATGAGTTGCTGTTGCTTGAGGCTGGACCATCCCAGCTTCAGAACGTTGCGACATGAGTTTCTGAGTACAGTCTCCCAGTTCCACCCATTTTCAGCTTCTTTGTCAATGATTTAAGGTCAGAGCTGGGGTCATTTGGACACTGCTCATTTTGATTCACAATTCCACAACAAGTGAAGCTGTCCATGCCGACATGCTCCAAAACCTAGAGAGGGTTCAAGCATTGGTTAATAGTCGGCTAATATCCATGCCGGGAAAATTGGCACATTATGACCCTTTCCAAAAGCAGGAGAGAGTTCAACCATCCACCCTTGACATTTAATGGCATTTCCATTGCTGAGTCTCTCTCTATTAACACGCCAGGTGTTAATATTGGCTCTACGTAGAAACCCACTTCCTGACAACTCCAAGGATCCCCCAACTCTGCAGGAAATAAGTCAATCATATAATGGAATATTCTCCACCTATCTGGATAACCACACCAACAAAACCATCTGGAACCATGTAGTCTGCCTCATTGGCATCCCATCCACCACCGTGAGCACTCATTCCCTCCACTACACTTCCACAAGAGCTGGATTAAAGCATCAAAATAAAAGAAAGCGCTATCGACAAAACGTACTGCACTTGGTTATCTAGATCACCCCAACAACAGTGCACCAAGAGCTACAGTGGCAGGCAACTCTCTAGTTAGCGGTGCGGACAGGAGATTCTTCAGCAACAGTCAAGACACTGGCTTGGTGTGCTGCCTCCCTGGTGCTAGGGTCCAGGATGTCTCAGAGCAGCTGCATGACATCCTCAATGGGGAGGGGGAGCAGCCAGAGGTCATTGTCGCAAATGACGTAGGTAGGAAACGGAATGAGGTACTGCAATGTGAGTATAGGGAGGTAGGTAAAAAGCTATAAAGCAGGACGTCCAGGGTAGTAATCTCTGGATTGCTTCCAGTGCCATGTGCTAGTGAGGGTAGGAAGAGGAAGATAGAGGAGATTAATGTTTGACCGATGTACTGGTGCAGGGGGCAGGGATTCAGAATTCTAGACCATTGGGATCTCTTCTGCCGCAGAAATAATCTGAACAAGAGGAAGGGGTTGCACCTTAACTGGAGGGGAACCAAAATCCCAATATGAGAGGGGATCTAATAGAAACATATAAAGTTCTTAGAGGATTGGACAGGGTAGATGCAGGAAATAAATTCCCAATGTTGCGGGAGTCCAGAACCATGGGTCAAAGTTTAAGAATAAGGGACATTTAGGACTGAGATGAAGAAAAACATTTTCACCCAGAAAGTTGTGAATATGTGGCATTCTCTGCCCGGAAGGCAGTTGAGGCCAATTCACTGAATGTTTCCAAGAGAGAGTTAGATTAGCTCTTAGGGCAAAGGGAATCAAAGGATATGGGGGAAAAGCCGTAACGGGGTACTGATTTTGGATGATCAACCATGATCATATTGAAGGGCGGTGCTGGCTAAAAGGGCCGAATGGCCTACTCCTGCACCTATTTTTTATGTGTATATATATATATATCTTGTTTCTATGTTTCTATCATGGCAGGCCCGTTCGCTAGAGCTGCACAGGTGGGTTTAAGCTAGATTGACAGGGGGGTGGGATTTTGGGAACAGAGGGGCATAGGACAACAGGGACAGGAGATAGCTCTGGCAGGTCAATTCAGAACAGATTAGTGTGACCATATACCAATGAATATATATATATATACACACATAAATAAACAGATAAAGTCCAATGGGCTATTTTACTTCGGAGTCACGTGAGTGACTACGTGATGAAGGCCTTCCACCCACATCTGAAGCATTTCACAACGACTGATTGGCAGGCACGTCGCTCCTTCCAGCGGTAAGTTTAAAAACGCTCAGGTAAGTGTTATACTCTATCTGAGGTCGTTGCTCCCGGTTCGGTTATTGTGTTTTTTCAGCATACTCGAACTCTCGGAGAACACGTCTAAGGTGAAGAGGCGGGCCGCATTGAAACCGACTACTGAAGACCGCGGGCCTGGGAGTAGCGGGCGGGCGCCGAATTCGCCTTCAGGGTCACTGGCAGAGGAGCCAGCGGTTACATACTTGGTGCCGACCCCAAGCACCTTGGCTACCCCGCGGGGGAAAAAAGCCACGAGAAAGTCTGTAAGGGCACTGGACTCAGATGAGTGGGGCCAGGAGGTGGAAATTTCCCTATCACCTATGGGAAGTGTTGATGGCAGGCTGACCCACATGGAGCAACTTATGGAGAGGTTGCTCCAGAATGATATGGTCCAGAGGAGGGAGCTATCTGAACCCGGGTGTTACGGAGAACCCGAGGCAGCGGCACCTGTGTTAGGGCTGCATATTCCCCTCTCTGATGAGGGAAGCGTACGAGGCCAGTATTATACTGACTCAGTGTACGGACGCACGGCTGGGCAGCATGCTTCAAGGCATGAGGGCCGAATCACAGGAGTACCCCGGATGGCATCCAAATTTGCTATCCCTGCCCTAACAGGGGAGCCATTGGGAGAAGAACTGGCCATGAGCATCAATTACCTGGCCTCTCATCAACTCCAAGATCATGCCATGGAGGAAACTACTGACAAATACATTACCCCACTGAACTGTGCCTCACTGAATGTCCCGGCAGTGAACAATCCCATCTGGGGACACAGAATCCAGGAAGTAAAACTCCAAAAAGTTTTAAGATTACTCATCTCAGGTATCACGGCCTTTGCCAGGTCAATGGAAGGGGTGCCCATCTCTGATACCCAGCAGGACGCGATGGCATTAATATGCAATGCACATTTTGAAATCAATTGCCTCTGGAAGAATGCCATCCGTCCTGCTCTGAACTCGAATTTTGCAGGGCTGTGCAAGCCGGGGAATGTCTAACCCCCAAACCTACTATTCGGGGAAGACCTACCTAAGCAGTACCCACTCCACCCACTCCACCCACTCAGCAAAACACCCAGCCACACTTTTGTGCTTTCACAACAGGAGTGTGTGAGTGCACAAGGGGAAATTGAGTCTTTACACAAGAAAGGGGTCAAGGTGTGAGCCTCACCAGTTGATGTCCAATATATTTACTAGGCAAAATAAGGATGGAGGATGAGCTTAACACCTTTGTGCAGTATAAACACTTCAAAATGGAAAACTTTGTCACTGCCAAATAACTGGTTTCCAAAGGATGTTACATTGCATGCATTGGCCTCAAAGATGCTTACAATTCAGTGGCCATTCATGAAGACCAAAGGAGATATTTGAAGTTTAGCTGGATGGAGCAATTGTGGCAGCATTGCCTAATGGGTTAACCTCTGCGCCCAGGCTATTCACAACATTGCTAAAACCAGTCCTGGGGCTACTCAGGGCACAGAATCATATAGTCATGACATATTTGGATGATATCTTAATCATTGTAAAGACTTTGCAATTAGCTGAATTATCTGTGTCAGCTACCAAACTCATGTTTTTAGAGACTGGGGTTTCTAATCCATCCAGTTAAGTCTAAATTGGTTCCATCTAGGATAATTGATTATTTGGGATTCACCATTGACTCGATGCAAATGTCAGGACTCTGTCTTGGGGCAAGCAATTAGAGTTAATCGAAGCCTGCAGAAATCTTGGTGTTAAGAACCAACCTTTTATTAGACATGTGGCTAGTATAATTGGCAAATTAGTTGCTGCTTTCCCAGCTGCTCGGTTTGGGCCTTTGCACTACCAAAATTTACAGCGTGCAAAGGAGCAGGCGCTCAAGCTTCTGAGAGGTTGCTTCGATAGACCAATGCAGTTGCCAGCTGAAGGCATTGCTGAGTTACAATGGTGGGTTACCAATATTCAGTATTGTTCTAGTACTATTTTAGTTGATACACCATCAGTTATCCTGTAAACTGATGCCAGTGCGCTAGGTTGGGGTGTTACCAACACCGTCTCTAGCTGCGGGGGCAGATGGAATCTGCAGGAATCATCGATGCTTCAGTCACACGGTATTAACTACTTTGAATTGTTGGGAACACTCTATGGGTTAAAGGCTTATTGTAACAATATGCATCATGTGCATGTTCAACTTCAGATTGACAACACTACAACAGTAACATGCATTAATCACAAGGGTGGAAGTAAGTCTGTATCCTGTGATAAATTGTCTAATCTCATTTGGCACTGGTGTATTACGAGAAACATCTGGGTTTCAGCTATCTACTTACCAGGTAGATATAACATGGTTGCAAACACCAGGTCACAACAATTCAATGACAACTAGGAATGGATGTTGAATCACAAAGTGTTTTATGACATTGTCATTCGTTATGGTGTACTGGACATTGATCTGTTTGCATCCAGGCTTAATCATCAGTTACCAAATTACGTGTCATGGGAACCAGTCTCAGGGGCAGTAGCAGTAGATGAATTCTTGCTATACTGGGGTGGAAAATGTTTCTATGTTTCCCCCATTCTGCCTCATCAGTCGATGCTTGGCCAAAATCAAGCATATTGGTAGTACCAGACTGGCCAACTCAGCATTGGTTCCCACTCGTCCTAGCTATAATTGCACCGCCTGTTATGGCTGTCCCCAAGAGCAGAAATCTGCTGGCACACCCTGTGACAGGGGAAAGCCACCCTCCTCATGACTGTATCATTTTATTTTGTTTGCAGATTCTGAGGAGACCGTTCCTGGGGCTCGGGCTTTCAGAGCGTACGATAGATGTGATCACTGCAGCCTGGAGGAAGAGCACCCAAAAACAGTACCTCACTCACATAAGGAAATGGGAGATGTACTGCTCTCTCTCAAAAATCTCATATGATACGGCTTCCATCACGGATGTTTTGGAGTTTCTTTCATCACTTTTCTATGATCAGAAGTTCAGTTACAGTGCCATAAATGGTGCTAGGAGCGCTTTGTCATCTTATTTATGGCTGGGGTCAGGGAATCACACTGTAGGACTCATCCCTTGATAACTAAATTCATGAAGGGCATTTTTAACTCTACTCCCCCTAGGCCTAGGTATTCACATATATGGGTTGTGAGTGTGGTTCTCACACTGCTCCATCAGTGGGCACCAGCTTCATCCCTGTCTCTGCATTATCTCACACTCAAGGTAGTCATGCTCATGGCGTTGGCCTCAGCTCAATGAGTCCAGATGTTACATACATTTAGACTGGACAGCATGATTACATCTTGTGACAACATCACCTTTTTTGTTCATGATCCCATTAAGCAGAGCAGGCCAGGGATGTTGGGGCTAAAATTGAGACTTATGGCTTACCCCTTAGACCTATGGTTGTGTGTGGTATCTCACATATTACAATACGTTAAGGTCAATATGAGCCTCAGAGGCTCGGAACCATCTTTCTTCCTCAGCTACACCAAACCTCATAGGAAGGTTACAGTGCAGACCATCTCAAGATGGATTAAACAGGTTCTGGCATGTGCAGGAGTGAACACTGACAATTTTGAACCTCATTCCACCAGGGCTGCATCAACGTCAGCAGCAAGGGATATGGACGTCCCTCTCGACCTCATTCTAGCGGCTGCGGGATGGTCTAATGAGCGGACGTACCAGAGGTTTTATAACAAGCCTATGGCCAGACCGGGGACTTTTGCTAGTTCTGTTTTAAGTTCTCTTTCACAGTTTCCCCCTGGGTGAGAGGGATCACTGTTAATTTTCTTTTTGCTATTTAAGCAAGAGCATTTTTTATCCATGTCATGTTTGAATGCATTAATTCTTTCTCACTCGTCCTGGTCAACTGATGCAGTGTGTGACGCATTGACTCGTTTCCACGCCATGAAATCACAGAGCTTCAAAATCTTCACGTAGTCACTCATGTGACTCCGAAGTAAAATAGTAAGATTAAATGAGAACTTACCAGTTTGAAGTTTGATCTTTATGTTATGAGGAGTTACGATGAGCGATTACGTGCCCTTCCGCTCCCGACCCTCGTAACATAAAGATCTTTCTGGAAGTTCTAGTCAGCTCAAATCTTACTATTTTAGTTCAACAACTGTTCTTCTGTGATTTCACACCGCTGCTTTGAAGATTGGCGCGCATGTGGGTTGACGGCCTTCTTCACGTAATCGCTCATCGTAACTCCTCATAAAATAAAGATCAAACTTCAAACTGGTAAGTTCTCGTTTAATCTTACTATTAATGATCAGAGTTTTGTTTGAGTTGAGTTTAATAACCTGATGGCTATGGGGAAGCAGCTATTCCTGAACCTTCTACCTGTTGGCAGATTTCAGGCTCCTGAACCTTCTACCTGAAGGCAGCGGGGATATTAGTGAGTGGCCACGATGGTATGGATTATTTGATGATGCTGACAACCTTTTTGAGGAAGCGACTGCGATAGATCCCCTCGATGGTAGGGAGGTCAGAGCCGATGATGGACTGGGCAGTGTTTACAACTTTTTGCAGTCTTTTCCACTCCTGGGCACTCAAGTTGCCGAACCAAGCCACGATGCAACCGGTCAGCATGCTCTCTACCAACCAGAGGACATAGGTTTAAGGTGAGGTGGGAGTGGTTTAAAGGGAACTTGAGGGGCAACCTTCTTACACCAAGGGTGTAAAGGTATATTTAGAACGAACTGCCAGAGGAGGTAGTTGAGGCAGGTACTATCACAATGCTTAAAAAAACATTTGGACAGGTACATGAATTGGATAGGTTTAGAGGGGATGGGGCAAACACAAGCAGATGGGTAGATGAGGCATGTTGGTTGGTGTGGGCAAGTTGGGCCTAAGGGCCTGTTTCCACACTGTATGATTCCATGACTGTGTTTTTATTCTGCACTTAGGAGAGCACATTCTCTAGTTTATGCTGCCTCTTATTTTTCTTCCAACAAAAATGCATCACTTTGCTTTCTCAGCATCATATTTCATTTGATACCCATTTCAGCAGCCTGTCTAAATTGCATTTAACTCATCTTTGCTCTCTCTCTTGTATCAATTGAAAAGTTATTTCTTTCTAAATGCTCAAATGGCATGTGATGCAAAAGCCATAAAGATTTACAGGCCATTATTTAATATCCTTGAAATGTTTATGGTTTATACCTTGAGGCAACCTAGGGTTCACAATGCAAGATGGGTTGCCAGAAGGCCTGAGTTGCCCTTTCAAGTAGAACTATTGAATCCTCTTAAGAAACAGTTAGTTCCCTTCAGGAAGATTTTATGTCAATATGCATTAGCAAGCAGAACATAATAAAATAAACTTTTTGACTTTGACTTTGAAATGTTTCCACTGTTTTCTCTCTGAAGCAGAAAACATCGTTCAGACTGATCAGGAAGCATTGGCCAGGAAGCATTTAGCTGCAATTGCCTTGCATCCCAACCCAATCTTATCCTCCGTTGTTTGCCTTCCAGTGGAGTTCATTGGCAAGCAATAAGACATCAAGCGGAGACATAAGGATCTGAGACACTTGCACAAAGTGGCACAGTGGCTCAACGGTGGAGTTGCTGCCTTACAGCATCAGAGACCAGGGACGTGCGGTCAGGGGAGGCAGAGCCTCACCTGTCATACTGCAATAAAAATAGCTGTTACGAAAAGTAAAGAAAAATAATAATAATAACAAAAAATAAATATAAAGATTTTTCCACTGATTTCTGTTATAAAGGCCATTTCTGTATGAATCCAATCATTTTTTATAGTCAAAATCGCTAAATTTGCGGAGCTCCGCTGCAAATACAGGGAGAGACGAGAGGTGAGGCAGCAATGAGCTGAGCCTCCCCTCTGATTGCGCAACCCCTCAGAAACTGGATGGAGCACGGGCAATAAGCCAGTGCCTCTTACAATCTCTCTGTATGTCACCAATGTAATGTTTGTAAACCCCTTCATTACATGTCCTCACCTTCCATAGTCCAGGTAGCTTATTTCATGTATAAAGATGTTAAATTTAGGCTCGCTGGTCTCGTCATAAAACTGCAATGAAAAGGCACCAGGGGAGGCAGCTGTCACATCTGCCTCATTGAGGGGGGCGTATCTGACGTAATTGACGTAATCCCACGTAATTGACGCTGCCTCGCTCTCCGTCCACGTTAGCTACCTTCAGCAGCGGCGGCGCAGCACTGGATTCCACCGCTGGCGGGGCTGACTTTCCAGCCGCGGGTGGTGCTGACCTTAACATCGCGGAGCCTGGGATCTCTCGCCGAGGTCGCCAGTGTTGAATCTCCGCCCAGCTCGGCCTGTGAACTGCGGAAGCCGCGGTCTCAGGTAGGAAGCGGCCAATTCGGAGGCTCTGGGCCACTGAAAGTGTTCTTCCGTTCGAGGGCCAGAAACATCGGGCCCGTAGCGGCGACTGCGAAGGCCTCAATAGGCCCTGACCATGGGTGAATAGAGGAAGAGGACTGAACTTTGGTGCCTCTCCTCACAGTGGGAAACGTTGATTTCGCTGTGGGGGATGTTTCATATGTGTGTAAATCTGGCTACTAGCCAGTGCCTCGCCGGCCATTGACCTCACCGCACGTCACTGCCAGTGACCCGGGTTCGATCCTGACTGTGGGGGCTGTCTGTTTGGAGTTTGTTTGTTCTCCCCATGACCAGCATGAGTTTTTTTCGGGATCTCTGGTTTCCTCCCACACCCCAAAGACGTACAGACTCGTAGGTTAATTAGCTTGGTACACTTGTAAATTGTCCCTAGTGTGTGATGGATAGCTCTAGCGTGCGGTGATCGCTGGTTGGGCCGGACTCGGTGAGCCGAAGGGCCTATATCTCTAAACTAACCTAAAGAAACTAAGCTAAAAAAGTTCTGGAATAACTCACGGGTCAGAAGAAGGGCTTCCATCTGAGGAGTCGCTTATTCATATCCTCCAGAGATGTTGCCTGACCCATTGAATTATTCCAGGACTTTGTGTTCTAAATAGGACAGCGAGTGTTCTTTAAACAATTGTTGTACAATTTAGAAATCACATTGCTAACATAGATATTTTCTAAGGCTCAGTCGGTAGATATGTATGAAAAGACTTATGGGGCTGTCCCACTTAGGCAATGTTTTAGGCATCTACGGGCGACTAGTTTGTCGCCACATGTTTGCCGGTGGTCGCGGGAGTAGTCTCCTCAGTCGCGCAAAAAGTCACAATGTCTCTCTGGTCGCGTGTTGAAAATTTTCAATGAGCGTAGCTTGACGTAGGTGCTGTCGTAGGTTGTCGCCAGGATGAGGTCGGTTGTCGTCGGTTTTTCGGTGACCTGCTATGACTATGACAGTCACCGGCAGTTGCCGAAAAAATTGGCAAGTGGGACAGGCCCATTACATCTAATTCCTTCTCTAATATTTACCTCAGTTGTGTTTCCAAGCTCATATGGGGCCTCTATTGCCAGAGGAAGACCCACAGAAGTCCCAGGGATTCAAGGTTCTATGGACCATTCCTGCAGGAATCTATAAGTCCCTGAGATGCCTCGCCTTTGAGGTGTAAAGATCCAGTGGTTAATTTGGTTTTGTTTAGTTTAGTTTAGAGATCCAGCGTGAAAACAGGCCCTTCGGCCTACTGTCCCTTCGCCCCACCGATCAGCAATCCCCGCACACTAACACTACCCTGCACACACCAGGGACAATTTTACATTTTTACATTTATCCCAAGCCAATTAACCTACAAACCTGTACGTCTTTGGAGTGTGGGAGGAAACTGAAGATCTCGGAGAAAACCCACGCAGGTCACAGGGAGAACGTACAAACTCCGTACAGACAAGAACCTGTAACATAGATAAGCATCGAACCCGGGTCTCTGATGCTGTAAGGCAGTAGCTCTACTGCTACACCGTCTAATATAGAAACTACGTCAAAGTTTGTTCCATCTTAGAGTGTGACGTGGATGTTTTTTTAATATCATCTTCCTTGTGGCTCAGCAAGTGATTATCTAAAGGGCAACAGAGGCTTGAACCTGATGACTTTGAAAATGCATGTCACTGTGAATATCTGCAATTTCCATTGCACCAGTTGGGAGTATCATTGTTTCCACAAACCATAGTGTTCAGCAGCCCATGACATCTATAATAGGCTCCTCATAGTAGGTAAAAGGTTTTGAATTCCTGCATGCCGCAAGCAATTCTGTCACTGTGGTGACTGTTAAAGGCCACCTTCATTAAAAACAGAGTAACTCTGTCCCTTGCTCCTGCTGGAACCTGGAGGTTTTAAAAACATAATTGAATGGATTAATTGGAAGTTGATAACTGCAATGTTTGTTTAGCTGATTACGTACACTTTATAATTCAAACTTCTCCTGGTTACATTTCCTGCATCACCTTTGAAATACTGTCGGATCTTTTAGTTTTAGTTTCTAGTTTTAGAGATACAGCGTGGAAACAGGCCCTTCGGCCCACCGAGTCTGTGCCGACCAGCGATCCTCGCATATTAACACTATCCTACACCCAATAGGGACAATTTTTACATTTACCAAGCCAATTAACCTACAAACCTGTACGTCTCTGGAGTGTGGGAGGAAACAGAAGATCTCAGAGAAAACCCAGGTGGTCATGGGGAGATCGTACAAACTCCGTACAGACAGCACCCGTAGTCGGGTTCGAACCCGGGTCTCCGGCGCTGCATTCGCTGTAAGGCAGCAACTCTACCTCTGCGCATCCATGCCGCCATTTGACCCCTTGGTTATCAAGGCTCATCCCAACACTAACATATTTCTGGATTCATCCATCCATTGGGCAGGGATAATGTAGCATTGATTTTCAGCAAAGTAAGACGACAGGGAACCGCTCCCCAGAGCTTCTGGCAAAATAACCTGCTTATTGCACCCACAGAAACAGTATCTTCCATCCCACAGAATTGTCTTGTTGCACTACAGGTTTGACAAAAAAAAAATACTAAAAGAGGTTCACGGCTGCTCTTTTTACTCAGGTAGGTTTTTGGTGCAGTAGCCTGCAGAGTGCAGAGTGCAATACGTGGGGAATGTGGAGAAATCTGAATGTTGTGTCAGGTTTATTTACACTAGCCCAGGTGTTCCCCCGACGTAATAATCCACCACTCACCCGTTCCCCCAACGTAACCCGTTCTCCCCTAAGGCAATATTCCACCACTCACCCACCAACCCTACTCTGCTTCCTCCCCTCACCCCCTCCCACCCCTCCGCCCTCTTCCCCCTACCCTCCCTCCATTACCACCCCTCCTCTTCCTACCCTTATCCTCCTCCAATTAGTTCCACAAGTTTAATGGAATTGCTTCCCTTTGAATTCTCATCATATATTTAAGTGTATCAGTACTTCCGTTGATTTTGAAGGCTCCGTATATGTTGTTGATGTAGCATCCATATCTGGCCCGTTGAGGACATTTATGCCTCTGCTTTGTCACATCTGCTTCAATTGTACGACTCACTTTAGGAATGCAAAACTGGGATGTTTGTGAATGGTGACCTCCATTCCATCCATAGCAGTTGCTCCACCCTGTCCCACTCTCCTGTGGCACCAAACCTGCTGACCTGAATCTCATTCTGTAGGAGGTAGTTTTGTGCTATATTGTGCCATACCCATACCCTGTATGGCTTACTCAGGGTATACCCATACCCTGAGTAAGCTATCTGGCTTTCCTCAGACAGGCACAGGACGTTTCCACTAGTGGGAGAGTCTGGGACCAGAGGTCATAGCCTCAGAATTAACGGACGTTCTTTTGGGAAGGAGATGAGGAGGAATTTCGTTAGTCGGAAGGTGGTGAATCTATGGATGTTTTGTACAGAAGGCTGTGGAGGCCAAGTCAGTGCATATTTTATAAGGCAGAGATAGATAGATTCTTGATTAGAACAGGAGTTAGGGGTTATGGGGAGAAGGCAGGTGAATGGGATTAGGAGGGAGAGTTAGATCAGCCATGATAGAATAGTGGAGTAGACTTGATGGGCCGAATGGCCTAATTGGGCTCTTATCAATTAGGACCTTATGACAAAGTAAAACAGCTCATAGATCAGTGGTGAGTCTATCGAACAAGTTGGTTTATTGAAGGCCTAAACAGTGCATATGGAAAACATTTTTATTTTGTGTCTGTGTGTAAAACAGCAGGACATTTCCTCCTACTGTTTCAATATTGGTGATCCCACTTTTGCTACTGTCTAATCTCCTCAACGCATTAACAGTGGTATTTTACAACGGCTCAAACTCTTTAGTGTTTTTTTGAAGCTATCAACACAGGTATGCTGTTTAACACACTCACTCAAATATTAAATCTTGCACATTCAATGGCTTCGAATTCATACGAGTCAGCTCGAATGTTAAACCTAATATGTTGGCGCAGTGGTAGAGTTGCTGCCTCACAGCGCTTGTTGCGCCGGAGACGCGGGTTCGATCCCGACTATGGGTGCCGTTTGTACGTTCTCCCCGTAACCTGCATGGGTTTTCTCCGAGATAGTCGGTTTCCTCCCACACTCCAAACATGTACCGGTTTGTAGGTTAATTGGCTTGGTAAATGTAAAAACTGTCCCTAGTGTGTGTAGGATAGTGTTAATGTGAGGGGATCGCTGGTCAGTGCAGACCCGATGAGCAGAAGGGCCTGTCTCCGCGCTGTATCTCTAAACTAAACTAAACTAAACTAACATATTCCACAGTGCTCTATACAGGAAGGATTACAACATTCTTCAATGCCATCTTGTAACAACAATGATTTAATCTGACCTATGGTTTCTCATCTAGAATGTGTAGCTCTGCAGACAGATTAAACCTCATTAATCAAATGATTCTTCACCTTGCAGTGCACAAAGGATGACACGGTGCAGGGTGGTGCATATGGTAGATCAGCTGCCTCCAAATGCCAGAGACCCGGGTTCAATCCTGACCTTGGGTGTTGTCTGCCTGCGGTTTGCACGTTCTCCCTGTGACTGAATGGGATCCCTCTGGTTGCTCCGCTTTTCTCCTGCATCCCAAAGATGTACGGCTCTGTAGGTTAATTGGCCTCCGTAAATGTGCAGGGAGTGGATGAGACAATGTGATAACGTAGAACCAGTGTGAACGGATGATTCTGAAGAAGGGTCTCCATCCGAAATGTCAACCATTCCTTCTCTCCAGAGATGCTGCCCGTCCCGCTGAGTTACCCCAGTTCTTTGTGTCCGTGAATGGATGATGGCTGATCGGCATGGACTCGGTGGGCCGAAGGCCCTGTTTCCGTGCTGTATCTTTTTGCAAAATTAAACTAAATAAGGGAATTGCCTCATACCTGAGCCAGTTTCTGTCAGCCTTAACGTAAGCTTCTTAAGTTCTCAATGGCCTCAATTTGTGAAGTAGAAACAATGAACTGTAGAAGCAGGTTAATACGCAAATGTAGATAAAGAGCTGAAGTAACTCAATAGGCCAGGTAGCATCTCTGGAGAACATGGACAGGGTGGGGTTCTGTGTTTTGTGTGTTGTCTGAGTCTATGTGCCTGTGTGATGCTGCTGCAAGCAAGATTTTTCATTTGTACCAGGACCACACCATTCTCATGCATATGACAATAAATTTGAAATTGAACATGATTCTTACAAATCAGTCCCAGGTACATCATCCTCACGGTATTCTGAGAAAAAGGGACAAAGGCATTACGACTGAGCTTGTTGTCCTTTAAAAAGTATTTGACCTTAAAATGGAATTTAACTGTTTCATCTGGAGGGACTGCTAGGATCCACACTTGGCGGGAGTTTCGAAGAATAGAGAGATTCATGGATACAGGTATATTGTTCCATGAAAGTCAAGAGTCAAGAGTCAAGAGAGTTTTATTGTCATGTGTCCCAGATAGAACAATGAAATTCTTACTTGCTGCAGCACAACTGAATATGTAAACATAATAAATAATAACCAAAACTCAGAAAAAAACAATAACAGTGCAATAATAATAATAATAATAATAATAATAATAATAATAATAATAATAATAATAATAATAATAATAGTCTATGGTAGTTCATAGTTTATGAGCCTGTAGTGTTTAATATCCTGATGGCTATAGGGACGAAGCTGTTCCTGAACCTGGACGTTACATTTTTCAGGCTCCTGTGCCTTCTTCCTGATGGCAGTCGTGAGATGAGCGTGTGGCCGGATGATGTGGGTCCCTGATGATGTTGGCTGCCTATTTGAGGCAGCGACTCTGATAAATCCCTTCGATGGTGGGGAGGTCAGAACCAATGATGGACTGGACAGTGTTCACATAATTTTGCAGTCTTCTCAACTCCTGGATGTTTATGTTGCCGAACCAGGCCACGATGCAACCAGTCAGTATACTCTCTACTGTGCAACTGTAGAAGTTCAAGAGAATCCTCTTTGACATACAGAATCTCCGCAATCTTCTCAGGAAGTAGAGGTGCTGATGTGCTGTAGATGGTGGTGAAGAAGGCATTTGACATGCTTGCCATTATTGGTCAGGGTACTGAGTACAGGAGTACAGGAGTTGCGACATCATGTTGCAGTTTTCTTTCCCCAGTTCGGTTTAGTTTATTGTCACGTGTACTGAGGTACAGTGAAAAAGCCTCCGTTGCGTGCTAACCAGTCAGCAGAAAGACAATACATGATTACAATCGATCCATTTACAATGTACACGATAAGGGAGTCGATCCATTTATAGTTACAGCCACCAAAGTCTGATCAAGGGTAGTCCGAGCATCACCGAAGAGATAGCTAGTAGTTCAGCACTGCTCTCCGGTTGTGGTAGGACAATTCAGTTGGCTGATAACAGCAGGGAAGAAACTGTCCCTGAATCTGGAGGTGTGCATTTTCACACTTCAATATTTTTTTTGGTTGGTCAGGCTACATTTTGGGCAGTGTGTCAAATTCACCAAAGCCTGTGGAGGTAATGAAAACAATAATTAGTGTTCATAACCATAGATGGGGGTCAGGGAACGAGCGTTCACGTCGCGGCACCGTCTCCACCAATCTTTCCACCACCACGCACAGGAAGCGCAAGAAGCGCAAGGCAGACACCGTTGCACGCAGATGCCGAGAAGTGTGTTCAGCTCTGGCTCAACAACTTCTAATCTTGTGTGCGGACTCAACAAGAAGAAGAACCATAGATATACAGAATGCTTTGATTACAAATAATACATCCCAATTGTAACTGATAACATATTAATTTAATGTATAATCAATATATCCGTGAGTAGGTCTTGAGTTTAGATCAATTCTCAGCAAATCTTTAAATAACATTATTTTGGAATACGTAATAATAAAACAGGTCAGCTTGTGAACCTTTTTGTCTCGCAAATCTTTTCTTCACGTACAATAACCATTATAAAAACAATTAATCAGAGTGTTCTTTTCACTCAATGACAATGATCTTGTCAGTAGCATATTTTTATGTCTATGGTAGCAAAACCGTCAGGTGGAAAGATAAATGTGACGCCAGAAATGATGGATCAGAAAATGAAACGCACACTTGCAGCAAATGTGGCAAGAAATGACAAGTCTAGCAGAGCCAGTTTGAATCTTCAAAGATAATGAATCAGGAAGTAGGCCAGGATCCAAGCAATATTTTTAGAAATGTCATAAATTCAGAAGATGCATTTGGCACGGAAGTTGTTTCCTTTGATACTGTTATTTGATAAAGGAGAAAAATTAACAAAAGAGTTTGCCGCAATTTAGGCCAAGCTACCCTGAGACCATTACCAGCAGCAATTGGAGGTTATCAGCAGAGAAGATTATTGGCTGCAACCTTCCCTCCATTGATGAACTGTACACTGCAAGGGCCAGGAAGCGAGCGGGCAAGATCATCTCTGACCCCTCTCACCCTGGCCACAAACTCTTTGAATCACTTCCCTCTAGAAGGCAACTCCGGATTGTCAAAGATAAAAACAGTTTTTATCCACGAGTAGTTGCTCTACTCAACAGCCAAACATCTATAGCCTCCCTTTGATCTGGTATTTTGTTGGTTCACATGCTTGATCAATGGTGTTTTATCATTTATGTCTTATTATTATTATTAGTGTTTTCTGAGTCATTCGTAACTGTCACTGTATGTCATGTTGTTACTTGTGGGCGGAGCACCAAGGCAAATTCCTTGTATGTGAATACTTGGCCAATAAACTTACTTACTTACTTACTTATCTGAGGGAATAGCTATGATAAAGGATGTTTACCTTTCCTTGGTTTACAGGCAATGGATGTCAAGGGGCTTGTGGAATCTTTGGGGATATAACAAAATTAAATTTGTTGAATTAAATTGCCGGGCAAGGATGTAAAGAATGTACTAATGTAATGTAGCATGGTTCATTGACAGAGATAAAATATGAAGATTGCATGGATTATTAACCAGTCAATGATTGTAGAATTCCATCAACGCCATCCATTTCAAGTGGCGATTAAGAAATTAGGTAAAGCTAAAAATAGAAGAAAAAAATTGTCCTGCGGAAGCTTGCTCCAACCATTTTACCTGTTTCAGCCTGACACTCACCTTTATGAAGACGGATCTCGACCAGAAACGTCACCCATTCCTTCTCTCCAGAGATGCTGCCCATCCCGCTGAGTTACTCCAGAATTTTGTGTCTAACTTCCGTTTAAACCAGCATCTGCAGTTCCTTCATACACAATAACTCTAACAATTTCTAGGCAGTAGAAATCCCACTGCTGCCAATGAAAGACCACAAATATATTTGTGTCCCAAGCAGTCATCTTGGGAAGTTATTCCAGATATTTATCATTTCTTGTATGAAGGCAATTCTACCACCATCTGATCAAAAGTTTATCTTTCTTTAGGTTATCTTCAAGAACCCCGGTCAAAATTGTTCATTTAATTTTTATAGCAGTAATCTGTTTTTAATTCTCAAAACTTGTACATATTTTATTAACTTCAAGCAGGTTACCTCGATTGTTTTTTCATGCACATACCTTTCAGGTTTAAGGTGAGTGGGGAAAGACTTAATAGGAATCTGGGGGGTAGCTTATTTACACAAAGGGTGTTGGGTGTATGGAATGAGTTGCCGAGGAGGTATTTGAGGCAGATAATATCGGCACGTTTAAGAAACGTTTAGGCAGGTGCATGTCTAGAATCGGTGTAGAGGGATTTGGGCCAAACGCAGACAGGTGGGACTAGTGTAGATGGGTCAGCGTGGGCAAGTTGGGCCAAAGGGCTGGTTTCCATGCTGTATGACTCTGTGACTCTAACGCAGTGGGTCAGGCAGCATCTGGGGGATGGAATGGACTGGTGACATTTTGGTTTGGGACCATTCTTCAGATTCAGAGCACTTTGTGTTTTGTATATCTTCTGGATTCAGTCAGAATACGTTTTATGGACCTTAACGACTTCAGTATAAAATAACTAAAATGGGCTGAACGATTTGTTATTGTCCATTTTGTGCTGTGGACCACGATGTTATTTCCCTGGCTGCTGTAACTCACATTGGCTGATTGCACTTGGTTTGTGATGAGGCGTTGATACAAACCAGCATGGAGCCACGAGAAAATCAGTCAGTGAACTCTGATAATGCCTGTGCAGAGAACACAGCCACAGCTCTTTGAGGGCATATCCCTGATCACCTTAGAAATCCATACTAAGTCCCATCGCACAGAACGCAATCAGGCCATTCGGAATTACAAACGGACTGAGTCTCCAAGTTGCACATTTTCTGTGGTCCATTGAGCCACACAATCAATCTCTGCTGTCTCCAAGTGCATAAAATCTGAATGCAATAAATTTAGCTACAACCTTACGCAGAAGAGGATTTGGCTGGTTGAAGCATTAACTGAACGTGGCTGTGGCTGAACAGAAGTACAGAAATGTGCAGGCGACACACAGCAAAGAATCGATATCATCGTGCAGTCTTTTCCTTTGCTGGTGCTTTGCTGCATAGCCGACTTGTTAATATTTAAGGCGAAGCTCTTCATTATTTGTCAATCAACTGCCTCTTGTGATCAGCGGAAGTGAAATATGGAGAAATAAATGAGCTTTCATGACAGTGTCCGTCACAACACCACATTTTAAATAAAATAACAATCCAAATCTAGTGCAATTAAAAGGTTTAAATGATATTAGCAAAGCGAAATATCTATAGGTAAAGAGTTGTTGCAATATACCTCAGTGCTGGCTGACAGCTGAATAATGATATTTTGAGGAATGAATCACTGTTTTTTTTTTACCTCAATTCATTTCCACAGTCTGGAGAGACAACAAAGCCTCAGAGACAGTTTTGCAAATCATATCTGCAGAGCTTGTTTTCTTAAACACCACAGTGTTGAAAACTACTCGAACACAATGACAACACCCAAATGTTCAATCCGTTGCTTTTTATTGAATATAAATTTTATTAGCCAAGTATGCATACATACAAGGAATTTGCCTTGGTGCTTTGCTCGCAAGTAACGACACGATATACAGTAAACAATTAAGAATAAAATGTTATAATTTAAACATGTGAAGAATGAAATAAAATACCTGAGCAAAAGGAGGCTACAGACTTTTGATTGCTGAGTAGAGCTACTGCTCATGGAAAAAAATCAAAGGTAGACATAAATGCTGGAGGACCTCAGCGGGTGAGGCAACATCTATGGCCCTTCCCAGCTCTCCCGCCAGCCTACTGTCTCCGCTTCTCTTCCTTTCTTTCCCCTCCCCCCGACATCAGTGCGAAGAAAGGTCTGGACCCGAAACAAAAGCCCCTCTCACTCGTGAAAAAAAGCTGCTTTTATGTCTGTCTGTGGCGGCTTTGACAATCCGGAGTCGCCTTGCAGAGGGAAGTGCTTCAAAGAGATTGTGGCCAGGGTGAGAGGGGCCAGAGATGATCTTACCCGCTCGCTTCCTGGTCCTTGCAGTGTACAGTTCGTCAATGGAGGGTAGGTTGAAGCCAATAACCTTCTCAGCTGACCGGACGATTCGCTGCAGCCTCCAGGTGTCGTGCTTGGTGGTTGAACCAAACTAGACCATGATGGAGAAGGTGAGGACAGACTCTACGATGGCTGTATAGAATTGGACCATCATTGCCTGTGGCAGATTGTGCTTCCTCAGCTGCCGCAGGAAGTACATCCTCTGTTGGGCCTTTTTGACTGTGGAGTCGATGGTGGCCTCCCATTTAAGGTCCCTGGAGATGATGGTTCCCAGGAACCTAAATGTGACTGTGGTATTGTTGTTGGTGAGTGGGGGGGAGGGGGAGCTCTCCTAAAGTCTACAATCAATTCCACTGAATATCGAGGGAACAATTTGAAGAGGCTGTTTAGGAAGGAAATGCAGATGCTGGTTTAAACCTAAGATAGAAGCAAAATGCTGGAGCAACTCAGCGGGACAGGCAGCATCTCTGGAGAGAAGGAATGGGTGACGTTTGGGGTCGAGACCCTTCTTCAGTCCTGCTGAGTTGCTCCAGCATTTCGTGTCTATCTTTAATTTGAAGAGGGTGTCGGCTTGAGAAAATGGGTCCTGTGTTTCTTAGGAGAATTAATTACACTGGATGCTTGGCACCTTCAGCAGATTTACATCAGCTTGTATCCCACAGATTTGAGGGGGCAAAGTGGGAATTAAACAAGCAGAAATATTAGGGATTGCAGGCAGTAATGTTTCCACGCTAAAACAAGTCAACAGCACTCGAGGAGTCAATGAAGGCATTGAAAGCAGGGATTTGGAAATCCAAGAATAAAAATCAATGAATCATCCAACAATGAAATAGGCATAATTTCAGTTCTCGGTAGGTGGCTCTTCCAAATTAGTTACATGCAGTCAAAATTTCAGAAAGGTAAATATATTAAATCTGATCTGTTGAACAATTCAAAGAACTGATAATTATGTGTTAGACAGTGACAAAACATTCTATACCAATTTTTATTTGTTTTCTGGGTTATGACTAATGGGCCTGTCCCACTTAGGCAATTTTTTTGGCGACTGCCAGTGACTAGGACAATGGACTTCACCAAAGTCAGCACCAGCGCCTACGTACGTCACCTGGCGACAACGTACGTTAGACTGGCGACAACGTACGACAGCACATACGACAGTGGTTCTTAACCTGGGGGTCGTGACCCCCTACGAGGGTCGTTTGGGGTTTTGCCGGGGTTCATGAAGGGGACACAAGTAACATATCAATATGTTAACGAAGGAACTGCAGATGCTGGAGAATCGAGGGTACACAAAAAGCTGGAGAAACTCAGCGGGTGCAGCAGCATCTAAGGAGCGAAGGAGATAGGCGACGTTTCGGGTCGTGTTGAGCCCATGTTTAGGAACCTAACAAAGGTACATACCACATACAGTATTTTGTTCGTGTATGCGCGTACTGGTGCCAAAAAGGTTAAGAACCACTGACCTACGACAACTTATGACAGTCCAAATTGTCGCTACTGGCGTTGAAAAATTTTCAACATGCTGAATTTTTTTTCGGCAGTCGCCTGTAGTTGCCTAAAAAATCGGCTAAGTGAGACTGGCTCATTACTGGTTTTGATAGGATGCGGGGCAAATTAATGAGAATGTATTTATTCCATACAGTGATACTGAGGTTGTACGTTCTAAGGCCAGTAAATTTAAAGACAAATAATCCACCATGATGCCTGAGGTTTGGTGTCTGTCACTGCAGAACTGTTAAATAATAGCAAGAGGAATAATAGTTTCCACGGTTAGTTGTTACCATTCAGTGCCTGAAAACACCTGGATGCATATGCAGGATGTAAGTTTTCATAAGGTCATAAGTTATAGGAGCAGAATTATGGGGCTGTCCCACTATACGAGCTAATTCAAGAGTTATCCCGAGTTTCCCCTGATTTGAACTCGAAGAATTAAGGGCCTGTCCCACACACCCGGAAGCGGGGTGATCCCCGAGCGAGTTGACATGAAGTTCGAGCGAAGAAGTCCGTGGGAAGGTCGCGCGTGACATCATTTTTACTCATATAAACGGGGGTTGCAGGCTTTAGTTCCTGTGGCGCACACTAATACTTTCCCCACAATGTGCTTTCTCTAGGATTCCCGCAGCTTTACCATTTCCCTTACCAAGTAAGTTATTTAGCAGTATTCTGCTAGATAAATCCTTGGACGCTGCTCGAACATTTCTATTTTACTAATGACATCGGCTATGAGATTACTTGATTCTTTTTACCCGATCCTGCTTAATTCGATCACACGTAATTTTAAGATGCATTATCATTATGGAACATTATTGCTGCTTTAAATGTGTTGTATTGAAAGTAATTAGTCTAAAAAGACATTGATAGCTTATTAGAACATATGGGATCATAAATAACCAAACTCAACCCGTGAAAACTGCAGGGACATGGGCAAAAAGTGGCCAAACTTCCCCATTTTATTTATGAACTTTACAGACATTTAAGTTCCCTCTGGAGACAATGATATGGGCATAATTTGTATTAGCATTGGTTTGCGATTTTCACAATGCGTACGCCCTCAATGCGGCTGGGGGCCGACAGGCCGTTGCCACGCAGGATTTTGGAGAGTGTCAGTTTTTCGGTGTCGGGACCAGCTCCGCACAACTCCATACGGCTCCGGCGATCGAAGTGGGACCGGCCCCGCGAGGCCGTACGGCTCAAGCGACCACGTTAGGTCGCGCTCGCCGCATGCAGTCGCATGCTGGTGGGACAGGCCCTTTACGGTAATAGCCGCTCATAGGTACTCGGGGCTCTCGTGGACATTTTTCAACATGTTGAAAAATCTTCACCAGTCTTCACGAGAATACCGCGTTTCACGAGTACCTGCCGTTAGCGTTACGAGCCGCTAAGAGACTTCCCGAGCTCCGACGTACCCGCTCCGTACATTCTACCTGCTTACCATGAGTTTGATTTTTTTTAAACCAGGGAGAGCTCTTGAATTACCTCGTACAGTGGGACAGGCCCTTTAGGCTATTCGGCGTATCAAGTCTACTTGGCCGATTTATCTCACCCCATTCTTCTGCCTTCTCCTCATAATCCCTGACACCCGTACTAATCAAGAATTTGTCTATCTGTGCTTCCGTTGATTTGACCTCCACATCTGTCCATGGCAATGAATTCCACAGATTCTGACTAAAGAAATTCCTTCTCATCTCCTTTCTAAATGTACTGTACGTCCTTTTATTCTGAGGCAATGGGCTCTGGTCCGAGACTCTCCCACTCGTGGAAACATCCTCTCCACATCCACTCTATACAGGCCTTTCACAATTTGCTAAGTGTCTATGAGGTCCCCCCTTGTCCTTTTAAACGCTCATCTTATGTTAACCCAATCATTCCTGGAATCATTCTGATAAACCTCCTCCGGACGCGCTCCAACATCATCACGTCCTTCCTCAAATATGGTGCCCAAAACTGCTCGCAATTCTCCAAATGCAGTCTGACCAGAGCTTGACAAAAGCCTCAGCATTACATCCCAGTTTTTATATTTTAGCCCTCTCAAAATAAATGCTAGCATTGCATTTGTCTTCCATACTGCACATTTTTCACGGAGGAATGTACTTAATTTGGAAATTGCAGATTAATGTAGAGTCAGTATGCTCTCTAGAGGTGCACAGTAGAGAGCATACTGACTGGCTGCATAGTGGCCTGCTTCGGGAACTTGAATGTCCAGGAGCGGAAAAGACTGTAAAATGTTGTGACCACTGCCCAGTCCATCACCGGCTCTGACCTCCCCACCATCGAAGGGATCTATCGAAGTCGCTGCCTCAAAAAGGCAGCCAACATCATCAAAGACCCACACCATCCTGGCCACATACTCGTTTCACCATTGCCATCGGGAAGAAGGTACAGGAGCCTGAAATCTGTAACGTCCAGGTTCAGGAACAGCTTCTTCCCTACAGCCACCAGGCTATTAAATATGACAACAAATCAGCTCTGAACTAAAACAGACTATTATTATTATTGCACTATCTTTGTTTATTTATTGAGTGTGTCAGGCACGTGCCGTGAGTAATTACTCAGGGTAGGCAGTCAGTTGGCTTATAAAAAAAAATTTAAACCGCGTATGCGCAGATTGTTCGCTCCGTAAAAATAAAAAATAAAAATAAAGACAGTAGCAATTCAATTTGCCCAAGGCTTCCAAGTCTTCTTTATTCTGAATTACTGAATGAGTGGGGCGTGAAGGGTGATGGCAGGTGGAGAATTGGTGGGAAAAACAGGAGTACAGGGAAAAGTTGAACCAGTTCTCATCTAATTGAATGACAACACTTGTTCAAGGGACCAATTGGGGGGAGAGTTCCTTTCACAGCATGTGGAGAGTCTGTGCCAGGGGTAAAGTTGTGGGGAGGGCAGGAGTGTTGAGAAGGAGGTGGTCGGGGATAATGCCAGTTACTCACTCACTCACCGCTGCCGCGGCACTCCAGGCTCCGGGCTCCACCGCACTGTAGCCGGGGATAGAAGCAGCTCGGGGAGCTGCGAGCGGCCGCCGGGACGCGACAGCAGAACTGGCCGCCACGTCAACGCATTCTGCCGGCCCGCTCACCTCTGGCAGTGCTCTCCGTCTGAACACCTCTCACCTGCCGCTCGCTCATGTCAGCGGCTTCCTGCAAATCCTTAAATTCCCACAGCCGAGTAACCTCAACCTCAACCTGACATAAGTGAGGCCAGCGAGCGGCAGGAGAGGTTTTTAGATGGAGAGCTGCCAGAAGTGAGCGAGGGCCGGCAGAAGGAGCTAAGGTGGCAGCTGGCTCCGTTGTCCGGCCACCCGAGCTACATCTCCGCCCCCCACACCCCCCCCCCCCACCCCCCCCCCCGGCCTCAATGCGGTGGCATTGCACGCCTCCGTGCAAGGAGCGTCACCAGTGGCATGCTCCCGACCGCTCCTTCACAACATTCATGCCCTCCCCGCAACTTTACCCCGGGCCAGACTCCCCAAACGCTATGAAAGGAGCTCTCCCCTCAACCCCACACCCAAGGAAATATGGTATTTAAAAACTTGAACACAAAATGTACTTACCACATTATCGGTACACGAGCTCCATTCTTCTCTCTTTGTTTCCTAACATACACTTAAAATAATGACAATCCATATTAGAAACTCCCGCATGCGCAGTACGATGATGCGCATGCGTAGTGTTGCAAAGGCAGAATTTCTGCTGCCTTCCGCTCTGCTTGAAATTGACGCTTGAAGCAGCGCTGAGATCGATCCCTTAGATAGGCATAATTCTCCTATGCTTTTATTATTTATATTTAGTTATTACCATTTTATAATTTTAGTCAGTGCCTACCTTGCCTACCCTGACGGCACGTGCCTGGTGTGTGTGCATGTGTATACACACACTGAACTTTATTTCTCCCGTAATGTACTATTTTTACATATTCTGTTGTGCTGCAGCAAGCAAGAATTTCATTGTTCTATCTGGAACATATGGCAATAAAACACTTTTGACTCTTGAAAATGTGCTTGGGTATTATTACAACCGGTTAGAACAGATGTTGAAAACAAGAATATGCATTGATATAGTACCTTTGATGGAGCAAAGCAATAGGAGATGCTACACAAGAGAAGCATCAAATAGAAGGCAGATGACCAAAAGGGGGGGAAAAGGAGGCAGTAATACGGCATTACAACATGTTGGGTCTATATATCTGAAAGAAGAGCTGCCAGTAAAGAAGGGTTTTCAACTTACAACCTCGTATTTACGAGGATGTTGCCAGGACTAGAGGGTCTGAGCTATCGGGAGAAGTTGAACTGGCTGGGACTCTGTTCCTTGGAGTGCAGGAGGATGAGGGATGATCTTATAGAGGTGTATAAAATCATGGGAGAAGTAGATTGAGTAGATGCACAGAATCTCTTGTCCAGAGTAGGGGAATCGAGGACCAGAAGACTTTGGTTTAAGGTGAAGGGGAAAAGATTTTACAGGAATCTGAGGGGTAGCTTTTTCACACAAAGGGTGGCGGGTGTATGGAAAAGCTGCCAGAGGAGGTAGTTGATTCTGGGACTATCCGAATTTTTAAAGAAACAAACATGGATAGGACAGGTTTGGAGGGATATGGACAAATGCAGGCAGGTGGGTCTAGTGTAGCTGGGACTTGTTGGGCAAGTTGGGCCAAAGGGCCTGTTTCCATGCTGTATTACTCTATGACTAACAGAATACGGAAAATAAAACAACATTGAATACACAGGGAGCTATTGTAGGGTAGCAGGGGAAAATTGCAGAGGTAGGTTTTGTGAGGGTGGGGGAGATACTGTGAGGTGGAGCGAGGGGATGAGGCTGAAAAGGAGCATTTTGTAAAAATGTTCCTTTGCGGGATTAAGAGCCAGAGTTCATTGGTTGGTACATTGATGGTGGATGAAATCATGCAAATGACAACTTAGTTAACAGGTATTTCAATGGGCTCAAGTTGACTGGATGCCAATTGACAGAAGTCTGGGTGGGATGCTATGGGAATTGTAAAGTGCAGAAGCAACAAAAGCATGGATGAGACTTTGCGCGTCTGCAATCCATGAAGCTCTGAAACGTGCCTGGTTCCTAGATGTTGTTCAAAATTGCACCGGAAGTCAAACAGAGTTCAGAATTCCTCCAGTCTGAAGAAGAGCCTCGACCCGAAACGTTGCCTATCTCCTTCGCTCCTTAGATGCTGCTGCACCCGCTGAGTTTCTCCAGCCTTTTGTGACCCTCAGAATTCCTTTAGTTGTGAGTTATGAAAGATGGAGAGTGGAAATTGCTCATAGATAACTAATCAAAGAGCTGGTGCAAAAATAGCAATGCAGAGCAGAAGTGATAAAGCATTTGTACCATTAAAAGCATCCTATTTATATGAATGAATACTTTGTTGTCGTGAGTGACAAGTCACAGTGAAATTCTTTGCTTGCATGCTTTGTTTATGCAAATAGTCACCACATAAAGGGTGCTGACAAAGTTACATGTCCCCCTTTATTCTCTCCTTGTGGCTTGTCACATGGGACAATAAAGTATGAATTAATTCATCCATTCATTATATGCATCACAGCATGGTAAGGCAACTGCTCTGCCCAAGACAACATGAAATTGTTCAGAGTTGCGGATTTAGCCCAGTCCATCGCACATTCGGCTCGGAAAAATATTTGAAGTTATTTTTTTTATTTCCTTTGCACTTTTTATTTCCTGGTTTTCTTACTACGAATGTTTCACTGTGATTGACTTTTGAACCGGAGTGAAGCCTTTTCCTCTTGTCAATCTCCCCCCCCTCCCTCCCCCCCTCCCCACCTCCCTCCCCCCTCCTTCCCCCCTCCCTCCCCCCCCCTCCCTCCCCCCCCCCTCACCCTCACACTTACCCTCAACCCCCCCCACCCCTTCCCCCCCTCAGGGGGAGGAACAGCATCACATATTTCACTTGGGCAGCTCACAGCCCAGTGGTATCAATATTTATTTTGCTAACTTCAGGTAGCCCTGGCATTCCCTCCCTCTCCATCCCACTCCCATCCAAGTTGCACCAGCTTCTCGTTTTCACCGAACAAACAGCTAACAATTTCCTTTGTCATATTTTTTTTGCATACCTTTCATTCATTGTTCTTTATCTCTCTACATCATCGTCTGTACCTCTCATTTCCCTTTCCCGTGACTTTCAGTCTGAAGAAGGATCTCAACCCAAAATGTCATCCATTTCTTCTCTCCAGAGATGCTGCCTGTCCAGTTGAATTACTCCAGCATTTTGTGTCTATCTTCGGTTTAAACCAGCATCTCCAGTTTGTTCCTACACAGGCTACTCTTTTTCCGAATCATCACCTTGGCCTTCCGGTTTGACCTTCTTTTTGGGTCCATATTGATCCTAGTAGTTGGTTGTGATCAGTCCCCCCAATAATGTACTTAATCATCCTTTAGATCCTTCTCTCACCACCCCATCTCTTCCCCGAATACCCCCAAACCCCAGCCCTTCTTCCTGCCTGTCTAATGCCTTGAAAATCATAGTGTGCATAAATTAAATGTAGAGGGTGGTGAATCTGTGGAATTATTTGCCAAAGAAGGCTGCAGAGGCCAAGTCAATTGATATTTTTAAGGCAGAGATAGGTAGATTCTTGATTACTACGGGTGCTAGGGGTTTTAGGGAGAAGGTAGGAGAATGGGGTTCAGAGGGAGGGATAGATCAGCCATGATTGAATGGCAGAGTAGACTTGATGGGCCAAATGGCCTAATCGTGCTCTTATCACTTATGACCTTATGACACAAGTAAAATAGCTCATAGATCAGTGGTGAGTCTATTGAACAAGTGTGTTCATTGAAGGCCTTAACAGTTCACATGGAAAACATTTTTCCATGATCAGCCATGATTAAATGATGGAGTAGATTTGATGGGCTGAATGGCCTAATTTTACTCCTATCACTTAACACCTTATGACATATGACCCATGCATGAAGGCGCTTCAGTTGCATACAATATCTCAAATCTTGCACATTATTGAATTTTCAGTGAAAAACACTCAAGCAAAGCCTTCTAACGCCTTCTGCACCATCCCTTTAGGGCTCGTTCACATGCTATTCGGTTTCTGTGTCAGGGTATCTATTGACATCAGTGAGCCTGGCAAATGAGTTCAAGGAAGAAAATGGGATTTCTGGTAGAATTTACAACAGTGTCAATTTACTCAGCAAACATGGTCTATTGAACTGAACAAACAGTCTACAGAGTCCATTGAAAAAGAATCTCTCTAAAATACTTCAAATAAAAATATTAACCGAATCTGCGATCATGTTTCCTGATAAATGCAAGGTGATTTCTCAGTCCCAGTGCAATGAATGAATCTAAAATAATTGTAGCTGTAAGC
This sequence comes from Okamejei kenojei, assembly GCA_035221665.1. Classification (NCBI taxonomy): domain Eukaryota; kingdom Metazoa; phylum Chordata; class Chondrichthyes; order Rajiformes; family Rajidae; genus Okamejei; species Okamejei kenojei. The sequence continues at coordinate 9,788,314 of CM069131.1, forward strand.
AATCAGTGGGAGATTCCTCAGTATCTACATTACATCAGGAATGGTGATCTCACAAAACGAAGAAACGCTTTGCATTTAAAATGACTTATTTCACAAAAACAGAGGAAAAAAACAAGCTGTTGGACTCACTGAATGGATCATGTAGCAAATGTGGATGCAAGTAGACAATCGACGCTTTGGGTCGAGATCCTTCATCAGTACTGAGAGTATAAAGGGGAGATATGGAATATAAAGAGGTATAGACACAAAATGCTGGAGTTACTCAGAGGGACCGGTTCTCTGGAGAGAAGGAATGGGTTTCATCACCCATTCCATCTCTCTAGAGATGCTGCCTGCTCCGCTGAGTTACTCCATCATTTTGTGTCTATCTTTCGTTTAAACCAGCAACTGCAGTTCCTTCGCACACAGCATAAAGAGGGAGACAGGGCTGACAAGCAACAGTAGAAATCACAGATAGAGAGCAGCGAGAGAGGATCTAGCAATTTTACTTCGGAGTCACGTGAGTGACTACGTGAAGAAGGCCGTCAGTCGTCATGCGTGTCATGACGTCTGAAGCATGCGCCAACGACGGACTGGCAGGCGCGATTGCGTCTCTCCAGCGGTAAGTTTAAGAAACCGAGGTAAGTGTTTAAACTAGTTACTTACGGTCGTTGCTTGGTGGGTTTCGGTTGTACATTTTCTTTCAACAGTACGGACCTACCATGTCGAAGGTGCGGAGACGGTCTGTGAAGCCGGCTACGGAAGACCGAGATGCTGCGGGTAGTGGACGGCTGTCCACGTCACCTTCAAGGCCGCCGGTGTTGGAACCAGCGGTAGCAGACTTGGTGCTACAGGAGAGCACCGTGACAGCCCCACCGGGGCGCAAAGCCAGACACAAGTCTGTTAGACCCGTAGACTTGATGAGTCGGGACCGGAGGAATCACCTCCCACAAAGGGAAGCGTCTGCGGACATCTCTCCCAGATGGAGCACCTTTTGGAGAGGTGCCTCCAGACTGAACTGCTCCAGAGGAGGGAGCAGTATCACGGCGGGTCTCCACGGGAGCTCGCGTTAGCAGCACCTTATACCGGGCTGCGAAGTGTCTCCCTATCCATAGAGGGGAGTACACTGAGTCAGCAGAACCCTGAATCGGAGCAGGGAGGCATATCAGGGGAACACCCTGGGGACGTAGGGGCAACAGTGCCGTTATTGGCATCCAAGTTTGCCATACCCACCCAAACCGGAGAGGCTCTGGATGAAGAGCTGGCCACCACCATTAACTGCCTGGCCTCGCACCAGCTAAAGGACCAGGTAATGGAGGAGACTATGAGCTGATGTAGCACCCCTGTCAACTGTGCCTCCCTCAGTGTGCCTGCTGTAAACCATGCCATCTGGGGCCATATAGGGCCAAGGGTAAGAGCCCAGGAAGTAAAACTTGTGAAAATTCTGAAAATACTGGCCTCAGGGGTAACGGCTTTTGCCAAGTCTATTGATGGCGGGCCACTAACGGAGACACAACAGGATGCAGTGGGGCTCCTCTGCAATGCCTTATTTGAAATAAACTGTCTGCGGAAGAGTGCCATACGACCGGCACTGAACTCGAAGTTTGCCGTGCTGTGTAAAGCCAGCAATGTACAACCAGCAAACTATTTGTTTGGGGCAGACCTGCCGAAGCAGGTAAGAGAGCTGGATGACGAGGCCAAGACTCTCCGCCTCATGAGCCGAACTCCAACTCCACCCAGGGGCTCATCACTACGAGGGCATCCTTACACCACCTTCCACAACAGGCGCAACCAGCCTAGGGGCTCATGGACAGGAGGCAGAGCCCACCAATCCCAGGGAAGAAGGCAGGCCAGGACCACACAGGCGGTAACACGAAAGGTAGGAATCTCTAGTCCCTGGTGGGACAAATCACACACCTCTAATTTACAAGTTGGGGGAAGGTTAAAACAATTTTTGAATGAATGGACTTGGATTACAGCAGACCCATTCATACTGCACAGGGTAGAAGGGTTTAAAATTGGGTTCCTTCTTGGCTCAGCACCACCCACTCAAAATGTACCAAACCACATATATCTGTTCCCTCAACAGGAAAAGTTTGAGATACAGGCTGAAATTCAGGCTTTAAAAGCAAAAGGGGTAATTCAGAGGTCTCATCCAGAATCACCAATTCGTATCGAATATATTCCCTAAGCCAAAGAAAGATGGAGGGAGTCGTATTATCCTAGACTTGACGGAACTCAATACCCATGTGCAGTATAAACATTTTAAAATGGACAACTTTGGTACAGCTATTCAGCTGGTCTCCAAAGGATGTTATACGGCTTGCATTGACCTCAAAGATGCTTATTACTCCGTATCTATACACAGGGAACACAGGAGATATTTGAAATTTAATTGGATGGGGCAGATGTGTCAATTCAAGGCATTGCCAAATGGACTGACTTTGGCTTTTTACAAAATTACTAAATACAGTTCTGGGACTACTAAGAACTCAGAGCCACATTGTGATGGCTTATTTGGATGATATATTAATAATTGGCAACACAAAGGAATCAGCAATAGCATCTGTTTCAGCCACTAAACACATGTTTGAGAGGTTGGGATTTGTGATCCATCCAGTTAATTCGAAATTGACTCCAATCAAGGTAATTGATTACCTAGGGTTTACTATCAACTCAAATCAAATGTCAGTGACTCTGCCAGCTGACAAGCAATCAGCATTGAAGGAAGCCTGCAATAAGCTAATTGCTAATCAGAGACCAACAATCAGACAAGTAGCAAGCATAATTGGCAAGCTTGTTGCAGCTTTTCCAGGTGTACGCTATAGACCATTGCATTACCAAAATTTACAAAGAGCAAAGGAACGAGCCCTCAAAGCTCACTCAGGCAAATTCGGGGAACATATGCATTTACCACCAGACGCTATTGCGGAATTACACTGGTGGGCCACCAATATACATCACTGCTCTAAGGAAATTCAAATTGACACACCATCGGTCATAATACAAACCAATGCAAGTGGCCTTGGCTGGGGGGCAACAGACACCAGCACCAGCTGTGGGGGCAGATGCATTGTGCAGGAATCATCAATACTACAACAATATGGCATTAACTACTTAGAGTTGTTCGGAGCACTCTATGGCTTAAAGGCTTATTGCAGCAACATGCATCATGTGCATGTACAACTTCAGATTGACAACACCATGGCAGTGGCGTATGTCAATCACATGGGTGGAATAAAATCTGAGTCATGTGATAAATTGGCAAACCTCCTTTGGCATTGGTGTATTGCAAGGAATATTTGGGTCACGGCTATCTACCTGCCAGGTAGATATAATATGGTGGTGGACACTAGGTCACGAAAATTTAATGATAACACAGAATGGATGTTGAATCAAGAAGTGTTGATAGACATTGTTGGCCGATATAGCACGCCGGACATTGACTTGATTGCCTCCAGGTTAAATCACCAGTTACCCAAATATGTCTCATGGGAGCCCGATCCAGGGGCAGTAGCAGTAGATGCTTTAACACTGCATTGCGGAGGAATGTTCTTGTATGTTTTCCCTCCGTTTTCCCACATCAGCCGATGTTTGGTCAAAATAAAATGGGACAATCCGACCGGTATTTTGGTAGAGCCAGATTGGCCTACACAATCTTGGTTCCCACTTGTCCTGGGAATTACATGACACAGCCCATGATGGCTGTCCCCAACAGCAGGGAGCTGCTTGTACACCCGGTAACGGGGGACCATCGTCCACTACATGATCGAGTCAATTTGTTGGTTTGCAGATTCTGAAGAGTCCTTTCCTGGGACTCGGACTGGCTGATCGAACGGTGCATGTTATTACAGCGGCCTGGAGGGACAGCACACAAAAGCAGTATGTCTCCCACATCAAGAAGTGGGAGACATATTGCAGGGCATCTAACATCACATATGACACAGTCGGCATCACGGACATCTTAAAATTCCTATCTACTCAATATCATAATCAAAAATTAGGCTACAGTGCCATCAACAGTGCCATAAGTGCACTGTCCTCATATATAGTACTGGGTACATGGGCCTTACCAGTGGGGAAACATCCCCTTATCACCAGATTCATGAAAGGCATATATAACACTACATCCCCCCCCCCCCCCCCCCCCCCCCCCCCCCCCCCCCCCCCCCCCCAGGCCTCGATATACCAATACATGGGATATAAGTGTGGTGCTGACGCTACTGCAACAATGGGGCCAGCCACCACATTACCTTTACGAAAGCTCACCCTCAAGGTGGTCATGTTAATGGTGCTTGTTACGGCACAACGAGTCCAGACCCTACACAAACTGCGACTCGACAACATGCACAACGCTGCCAACACCATAACTTTTATCGTTTATAATTTAGTAAAACAGAGCTGGGGTGCCGGGACCCAGGCTTGAGTACTTGGCATACCCCGAAGATCCACGACTATGTGTGGTAGATCACTTGCACCACTACATTACAGTCACCAGCAGCCTCAGAGGCACAGAGTTAGCTAATCAGCCACAAAAAAGCATCTGCAGATGGCTAAAAGAGGTACTGACACTTGCAGGAGTAGATACTGATGTTTACAAATCTCACTCCACCAGGGCAGCATCAACATCGGCAGGAAGGGCTATGGACGTGCCCCTCGAAAACATCCTAGCAGCGGCAGGATGGGCCAATGAGAGGATGTTCCGCCGGTTTTATAACAAACCCATTGCCGGACCGGGGGTGCTTGCACGTACCATTTTGAATTCTGTTTATAGTTTCCCCCCAGGTTGAGCGGGTTCATTATTGTTTTTATTTTGCATTAAAGCATCAGTTTTGTTACTTAACCATGTTATGTCTGAATGCTTTAACATTTTTCTCACTCATCCATGGTCAATCCATTCAGTGTGTGACGCCTGGATTTGAACCGGCGTGAAATCACAGAGCTTTGAAATCTTCACGTAGTCACTCACGTGACTCCGAAGTAAAATAGTAAGATTAAATGAGAACTTACTAGTTTGAAGTTTGATCTTACGATGACCGATTACGTACCCACCGCTCCCAACCCTCATATTATCAGGTCATCTGGTAGTTCTGGTTCTTCTAATCTTACTATCTTTAGGTCAACTTCTTTTTATCTGTGATTCCACACCGCTGCTTTGAAGATTGAGATGCATGACGACTGACGGCCTTCTTCACGTAACCGCTTATCGTAACTCCTCATAAAATAAAGTTCAAACTTCAAACTGGTAAGTTCTCGTTTAATCTTACTATTATATGTCAGGTTTATGTGAAGCAAAACGAATGGACTGGACTCAGACGAGAAAGTTTAGTTGGGAAGAATAGAACTACAAGTCATATGAAGCTATTGACGTTTGTTTCCAAATGATACTGCAAGCAAAACCACTTGGTAAGCATGACAAACCTGCCTTAGCTTGGAGTGTTGGTCTGAAGTTTTCAGCTAATTAAATTCCAGCTAAACCTTTGTGTGCTTTTGGGATTTCTTTAGTTGTCACTGCACCAAAATGTATCTGAATGTTCACTGAAATGAATTAAGCAGGATACATAGCCTTGGAAGACTTTTTTTTTTTGCAGCGGTTTGAAGCATTTACTGGCAAACAACATTTTTAATGTACTCAAACCATATATAAGTGACCAAGTAAACAAAAAAGAAACTGCAGAGAGCAATGTCATTTATTTTCCATTCTCACGTAGCTGATAGCCGCAATGGAGTTGACTACGCTATATTAAATTGAGAGTTCAAAACCCAGTGAATATTCTCAAGAAATTAGGTAGATGAAGTGTATGTGTGGAGGTGGAAGAAGAATGTTCTCAAAAGTAAGGACTTGGTGATCCAACAATATACTATGAGTTTTTTCATATCTATTGTTAAAACCACATGATGCTTTATAATGTGACTAGGTACTGACTAAGTTTGATTTTGGGCCATAAAAATTCAAGTGGTGTAACTCAACAAAAGAGATATTGTTCGTCTTAAAGCACTGTTAAAAACCACCTCTCACCTGACTCTGGCAGTTCTTATACCAGGACTCTGACATACAAGAGATAGGTCTTATTCCATGAATATTTCATTAAAGGCATGTCACTGCTGAATTACTGGCAGTGGTAATAATAAACATTCATTGCGCAGGTCAACAAATGTATCATCTGGGTTTTAAATCATTCAGTAGTTTATATTTCAATTGGATTCCCAGTTCACTCCCTTTCATATTAAACAAATATGGATTAGATGCTTTAATAGAATATCATCGTGTTACAACCACTGAAATTGGTGAAAAGGGTTTTTTCTATGTAATTATATTTTAAAGAAGTTTAAAGAAGGAATATTATTCCTTTTAGTTTGAAGGGCCTATCCCACTTGGAGTGTCATTTGCGCGTCATTTACGCGACATGCCGGTAGTGACTGACGCGCGCAAATCACGCGTCATCATGCGTCAGGACAGCCGTCTGGTGCGCGTGACGTCATTAGAATACCCTGCTTCCCTATTCTGCATCATGACCATCATGGAAGAACTACAGGTTTTATTGCTACAGCAACAACAGAGACTTCTGTTAGCAGCAGCCCTCATACTTACAGATCAGCCAGTCAGGAGTACAACAAGAAAAGCTAGCAAGAAACCCAGGAAGAGGTCAGTGTGGACGAGGTTAGAGGTTACATGACGCGCAAAAGGCAGGCCGACTGCGTATGGACGTCGCACGGCGTCGCATGTTTACAGATGTTGACGCAACCATGCGTCACCACGCGATACACGTGCAACATCTGGACATCAGCGTGCGACGCCAATGCATCAGTGATACATCACGGAGGTGGCGCGCGAGGATTTCCTGGAGCGCCGCGAGGAAATCCTGGAGCGCCGCACGATACCGCATGCCACTGCATGCGATTACACGCCTCACCATGCACTATGCACGCGTCACCCATGCGCCCCCCACCCCCACGCGCCACAACGCGTCGACCAATTTTCTACATGACGCGTAAATGAGGAGCAAATGACGTCCAAGTGGGACAGGCCATTGACATTACTGAAGACAAAAAAGATAGATTTTCAAGTTTTGGAAGGAAGACCTTCACTAGCTGGGAATAATCATGGAAAAGTTAATCTGTGTGTCCTTGATTTACTGCTCATTCAATAATTAGCCATGTATTTCCAAAATGTGCAGGAAGAAACTGCAGATGCTGGTTTAAACAAATGTTGACACGAAATACTGTTGCAACTCAGCGGGGCAGCCAGCATCTCTGGAGAGAAGGTGTCTGAAGGAGGGTCTCGACCTGAACCGTCACCCATTCCTTCTCTCCAGAGATGCTGCCTGTCCCGCTGAGTTACTCCAGCATTTTTGTGTCTATCTTCATGTTTTTCTAAAATATGTTTGGAAATTAATAACTATATACATTGCCGATTCTATTCAACATATAGATCAAGCCAAGGAAGATTCATTAATTCAATACAGTTGCTGAGAAGCAAATGTGAAATGCACAGAATTATTTATTCATGACACCACAGAGGAAAACCCACCCAGCAGCCGATTTTAAAACTATACTTTGGAATTGTGGAAAGGAGGCAAGGTTATCAATACACAAGGTTTAGTTTGACTGGAAGGTTTCCTATTCGTGAAAAATGCCTACCCACTTTCTGGCTGCAAATTGTTCAATGCTCCTGGAACCCACCCAAAGCAGAAATGGTCTCTGAAGTTGAGGTTGCATTTACATTAAGCACCTTGTATTACAAGAAGCCTTGACACCAGTATTCCCAGGCATTTACAGATTCCCAGACTGGAGACGGGTCGTAGTTCATTCATGGCCTCACTCCTACTGTTGGGAAGATTGTTTGCCTCAGCAGTTTAGTTTAGTTTAGAGACACGGCACGGAAACAGGCCCTTTCGGCCCACCGGGCCTGCGCCGAACAACGATCCCCGCACATTAACACTATCCTACACCCACTAGGGACAATTTTTTTTTAAACATTTATCAAGCCAGTTAACCTACATACCTGTACATCTTTGGAGAGTGGGAGGAGACCAAAGGTCTCGAAGAAAACCCACGCAGGTCACGGGGAGAACGTACAAACTCCTTACAGACATCACCTGTAGTCGGGATCGAACCCGGGTCTCTGGCGCTGCATTTGCTGTAAGGCAGCAACTCTACCGCTGCGCCACCGTGACCCCCCCCTGAGCTGGCGTCAAAGAAGCCTTGGTGATTGTTAGACACATAACTTGAAGATGGCGCACACTGCAAACATGCTGTGACACTGGTGGAGGGAATGCGCATAAAGTGGTGAATATGGTGGCAATCAAGCAGAAAACCAAGTTTCTTGGAACAAGGAAACTAGAAACAAGGAGATCCATCTGAAGAAGGGTCCTGATCTGAAATGTCACCTATCCAAGTGCGCCAGAGATGTTGCCTGACATTGAGTTGCTGCAGCACATTTTGTCTTTTTTAGCAAACAATGTTTCTTTGTTGGAGCTCCACTCATTCAAATAAATGCCGAGCATTTTTTCAGGTAAAGGGAGAAGATTTAAAAGGGTCCAGAGGAGCAGGTTTTTCATACAGAGGGTTTAGTGCATATGTGAAAAGAGTTGCCGGAAAGAAATGGTAGAAATGGCTAGAAGTTACAACATTTAAAAGACACCTGGACAACTACATGGATTAGAAAGTTTTGGATGGTGACGGCCAGGTTCAGGTAGGTGGGACTCGTTAGAGTGAGGCAACTTGGTCAGCATGGGCAAGTTGAGCCGAATGGCCTGCTTCCATGCTGTATAGCTCCATGGATCCATGACTGGTCCGCTGATTTTAGCACATCTAAGCCAATGGAGTTGAAAATGTCTATTTCTACAAAAAAAGCTGTCTCTCTTGCTGCATGCTTATTTATATTTCCTAAGCCACACGAGATGACCCGAGTAAGCTAAATTGAGTAATCATTACTTTATTGGTCCAATGGGCATGTTATATCGACATAATGCATTGTATTTTTCTTTGAGTTTGATCATCGTGATAAATATAAAAATATTTCAAGTCAAATGAAGTCGAGTTTATTGTCATGTTAATAGAACTTGTGAGGGACAGGTACAATGAAACTAGTGCTTGCAATAGCATCACAGCCACTTACACTGACAAAACATAAATTATACAAGACGATGAAATAGAGAAAGGACTGGGTAAAATAATTAGTATGCAAGCCCAGCTTAATGGAGGAGCTTCCCCGTAGTATTCCATTGCCGAGGTAGGATTCAGGTTGTGCAGCTTGGTTCAAGAACCTGATGGTACAGTAGTAAGGATGTGTAGGAAGGAACTGCTGATGCTGGTTTACACTGAAGCTAGACATAATGCTGGAGCAACTCAAGAGGGACAGGCAGCGTCTCCAGACAGAAGGAACGGGTGACGTTTCGGGTCGAGACCCTTCTTGAGAAGGTAGTAAGAAATGAGGTGTTCCTGAACCTTGTGGTTTGGAAGTTCATGCTTCTTTACGTCTGCCCGACAGTAGCAGCAAGAAGAGGGTTTGGCCGGAATGGAGGAGATCCACGATGCCGCCTTTTTGAGGCAGGTAAAAGCTTGCGATGGTGGGGAGGGCTGTGCTGCGATAGATCGGGCTGTGTCCTCCACTCGCTGCAGTCTCTTGTATTCCTGGGATTTGGAATTGCTGTACCAGACCATGACGCAACCGGCCTGTTCACTCAGTCAAATTATGCGAGTTCCGTAGTGAAAGATTCAAGCATTTGTGTTGCATCGTTGTAACTTGAAAGCACCTTCTTGTTTATTTGGGATGGTACCTCTTTCTGTTGATGGATCATTAGGGTGGATATATGGCGTTCAATTGACCAAAGCATTCATGCTTGTTTGGGTAAAATACTTCATTGTGGTCTGGTGGAATAATGTTAAGCTTCAGCATTCATTTCAGGCAGTAAATCTTGCTTTAAGTGCTTTTAGAGACACTCCAAACCAGTTTGAGAGCCATAAACCATTAGGCATGAAATTTAATTGGCAAGTGAGATTTGAGTTTCAATTTTCTATTGATCTGTACATTCCTCAAGAGGAACAAATGAAGACACTGATTGTTTTTCTGAAGTCCATTAAATGAATAACTTATCAATCCTCTTCTGCTCTGCTCATTGGTCTAACTCCTGCAAGAAGTTGCCTCCAGAGCTGTATCTCCAATATGAACCATTCAGCATTGCAAGATGCCGCACAACACAGACACCCATTTGCGTGCTAGCCACAGAATCAGATCTACAAACTCATATTACAATCACCCCACACTCTTAAATCTGTATCCTACAGCAACATTTCTTACTTGCTATACACTGTAAATGGATTGATTGTGATCATGTATTGTTTTTCTGCTGACTGGTTAGCACACAACAAAAAGCTTTTCAATCTACCTTGGTACATGTGAAAATAAACTAAACTGAATGGAACTGGATCTGAAGTTTATTGAATGTATGGTTCAATATTGAGCATGAATTTTTAATCTAAGCAAAAGTTTTTGGAGTTAGAGACAGAGATGGATCATGTGAAAACGAGAACTGGGTGAAAATTGGTAGCAAAAGTGACCTAATATTTGAATTCTGTTAGAGCGCCGTAAGCAGCACCAATATAGGCATTAATATACCAGAAAAATAGAGTTGAGGAAGGGAAAAAAACACAAAGCGATTGAGTAACTCAGTGTTTCAGGCAACATTTATGGAGGGAATGGACAGGCAACGATTCTTCAGACTTGATGAAAGGGGCCAGAATATGACTGAAATAGTTTAGTTTAGTTTAGTTTTTTGAATGAATGAATGAATTAATAAGTTTATTGGCCAAGTAATCACATACAAGGAATTTGTCTTGGTGCTCTGCCTGCAAGTGACATACAGTGACATACAGTGACAGTTAGGAATGACACATAAAACATTAAACATTAATAATAAAACATTATCGATTAAACACGTGAACTAAATAAAATACCAGAGCACAAGGAGGCTACAGATTTTTGGTTATTGAGTGGAGCTACTGCTCGTGGAAAAAGGCTGTTTCATATGTCTGGCTGTGGTGGCTTTGACAGTCCGGAGTCGCCTTCCAGAGGGAAGTGATTCACTGACAATTGCAGCATGATACAGATGCTGCCCAAACAAGCTTGCTTCTGGATCAGCTAATGCCGGAAATTCTCAGCAAGGTGGGAAGCATTAGTACAGAGAGAGAGAAACAATGACTCTACTGCAACAGTGCAAAAGTTAGAAACGGCATTTAAATTTGCAGAGAGAGATTATGGTGGAGAGAACAGAGCCCTGATGGTTGTGTTGGTGAAACATTCTCACACTGAGCATCATCTCCTTCAACTCCACTCACTTTCTCCAAATCACACTGGCCTGATCTGCATCTGTCTTTTAATGGGATGGTTGGAATAACGTTTACTTCACAAGGGAGAGGTCAAACTCTTAGGAAATGGATCGACTGGGCTTATATTCACTGGAATTTAGAAGGATGAGAGGGGATCTTATAGAAACATATAACATTCTTGAGGGATTGGTCAGGCTTGATGCAGGAAAAATGTTCCCGATGTTGGGGGAGTCCAGAACCAGGGGTCACAGTTTAAGATTAAGAGGTAGGCCATTTAGGACTGAGATGAGGAAAAACGTTTTCACCCAGAGAGTTGTGAACGTGTGGAAATCTCTGCCACAGAAGGCAGTGGAGGCCAATTCATTGGATGTTTTCAAGAGAGAGTTAGATTTAGCTCTTAGAGCTAACGGAATCAAGGGATATGGGGGGAAAGCAGGATTGCAGGTACTGATTTTAGATGATCACCCACGATCATATTGAATGGTGGCGCTGGCTCGAAGGGCTGAATGGCCTACTCCTGCACCTATTTTCTATGTTTCTACATTTCTATGAAACTGGGAAGGGCAAGTGATTGAAGTGTCAATGGGCAAGCCTTTTGGGAACAGCAACCACAGTTCTATTAGCTTTAAATTATTTATGGTTATAGACAGGGTGGGCCCACAGATAAAATTCGGAATTGGGGCAAGGCTAACATTGACGGTATTAGACCGGAACTTGCTCATGTAGGGTAAAGGGACGTCTGGAAAGTGGGATGCTTTTAAAAATGTAATGACAAGAGTTCAGGGCATGCATGTTACTCTTAGAGTGAAGGGCAAGGCAGATGGGAGTAAGGAAACTTGGATGACGAGAAAAATGATTGCTCTGGTCAGAAAAAAATAGACATGAATCAGGTACAGGCAGCTGGGATCAAGTGAATCCCTAGAGAGGTTTTGGCAACTAAGGAGCATACTTAAGAAATAAATAGGGAGGTCAGAAATTTGGCTGGAGATAGCTCCAACAGATAATATTAAGGAAAATCCTAAGAAATTATATGTACATTACGGGAAGGCGGCAACTAGAGAGAGACCAAAGCAGTCAACTCTGTGCAGAGCTGCAAGTGATGGGCAAGGTCATCAATGCGTATCTCCACTGTTTTTACCAAAGAGATAAAATGGAAGACTGGGGAACTTGGGACAGTTAATGGAGATCTCTTGAAGACAGTCAGTGTTAAGGTCGAGGAGGTGCTGGATGTCCTAAGGCCTGCGAAGGTAGATAGATCTGCCAGGTCATGATTAGATATATCTGAGGACAACGTGGGAAGTTAGAGAATAAATTGCTGGAGTCCTGGCTGAATTATATGAATCATTGGTAGACACAAAATGCTGGAGTAACTCAGCGGGTTAGGCAGCATCTCAGGAGAGAAGGAATGGGCGACGTTTTGGCTCGAGACTCTTCTTCAGACCTATATGAATCATTTGTTGGACAGGGGTGAGGCAATGGAAGACTGGAGGGTGACTAATGTTGTGCCTCTATTTAAGAAGGGCTGCAAGGAAAAGCCTGGGAGCTACAGACCTGTGAACCTAACATTTGTGGGAGGCAAGTTACTGGAGAGGGTTCTGAGGGATAAGGTATATATGCATTTAGATAGGCAGGGCTGATTAGGGATAGTCAGCATGGATTTGCACAGGGGGAAATTGTATCTTACAAATCTGATCGAGTTTTTTGAAGAAGTAACAAAAATGTTGACGAGGGCAAAGTGTAAAGGGGCTGTCCCACTGCGGCAACCTAATCTGCGAGTTTAGAAGAGTTTGCCCTCGACTCATCGCAGCATGGTCGACACGAGGTCCTAGGAGGTCCTATGAGGTCACTGGAACTCTCCTTCATGCTCAAGGGAAGGTTCAAGCATACTCGTGGGCTCAGCTTAGGTCACGGTAAATTTTTCAGCATGTTGAAAATTTTTCTGCGAGTAAAATGGTCGGCGTTTGGTCCTTTTTGACTCGTAGTGCAGTGAGGTGGGGGGTCGCTATTTAGTTACCAGGCAGTCGAGGGCAGCCCGGTAGGCAATCTCCTTCGCTGACTGGGCACTTTGATTGGCTCAATGGAGTTTTCAGGACCAGGGAACACCGACCAGTAGGTTAAATGCCTGCTAAACTTTATTATTTATATAATTAAAGGTCAAATTTTGACCACTTCCTGTTTGCACTGTATATTGATTTTAGAAAAAAATGTGACCACTTATGGCTGTGATTTTTGGCCAGCTTACTCAGAGTCCCCCTCCAATTGTCAGTGCCAGAGGAACTTTCCCATTGATGAAAAATAAAAAAATTGAGATTCTCTCTCCTGCCAATCTCGCAATGAAGGCCACACCCCTTCTGGTTGGAGGGGGAAGAGCTATAAAACTATAAAGAGCTATAAAAATGTGGGCGTGGCTTAGTCTCTGCAAGATGGGGGAGGGAGAGGGTCACGACTCAGTCTGAGATGGAATTCTACAGAACATGAGAATACTGACCTGTGAGTGCCCTTTATGTGGTTTTAAACTGTGCCTTTTGCAACCGTGAGCCTTTTGCAACTGTGTGCCTTTTGCAACTGTGTGCCTTTACAACTGTGTGCATTTTGGAACTGTAAAAAAAGATGAAAATGTCTAAAATTGATTGTCCACCCTCTCCCCCTTCTCTCTCACAGTCTCTCACCTGTTTTTGGCAGAATTCCTGGCAGTTTCTCAGCTACCAGCTTGCCAGGCCTGAGTGACTGAGCTGCCAGCCCAATAATCCATACGGCCCACCATACTAGTCCTATGAAAACCAGTCCCTTCGGCTCACAACACCCATGCTAGCCCCTTCCCCCCACCCCCCACCCCCTCACCCTGGCCAGCAATCTTGGAATTGGTGGAGAGGTGGAATATTGGGTTGGGGGACCAGCCCTCCCGTGTGAAGCTGGGAACCAACGGGTCCCACTTAGTCTAGTACTTCTTAAAAATGTCTCCAATCCTTCTCACCCCATCTCGCCCTCATCACCCCCCATCTCCCACCTATTCTCCCCCCTTCTCCCCCCCTCTCTGCCCTTCACTCCCCTTCTTTCCCTCCCCCCCCCCCCCCGTGCTCTCTAAAGGAGTTACCATACACTGTGGCAGCTGTCTTTTACCTTCCTCTTCATCGTGGGTGTAAAATTCAGACAGCGCTCCCTCGCTTTCCCTGGCCCCCGCTGTTGCGATGTGTGTGTGTGTGTGTGTGTGTGTGTGTGTGTGTGTGTGTGTGTGGTCAGTCGATCCAGCTCGCGGTTTCAACGTGGACGATCGATCCAGTCGAGGTTTTCCAGGCATGTGCCCTCAAGCTTGAAGGTCGAAGACACTCTTCTTAACTCGCGGATGAAGTCACCGCAGTGGGACGTACCTATATGGACCAGCAAGGCAATCGACAAAGTTCCGCACGATGGGCTGCTCTGGAAATTGAGACCGCATATGAACTCGATGACTGGATAGAGAATTGGCTTCTTGGAAGGAAGGAAGCAGCGGGTGATGGTGGAAGGTTGGTTTTCAGAGTTGAGGTCTACGACTAGTGGGTCTCAGAGATCGGTGCTGGGCTCATTGCTGTTTGTGATTCATGACAATAATTTTGATGTGCATATCCATGGCCTGCTTAGCATTGAAGAGGGGCCCTGGAGACGAAATAATGACAAATTCTCCTACTGAGAAGATCAAGGCAGTCACATTGGCTTTATCAACTCAGAGTATCTGTTTGCCACTGAGCCCTTTGCAGCTCCTCCATCAACTTCGCCGTGATGGTATTCCAGTCACAGTCACAGAGGCCGACGTCAGAAGATCCCTCAGAGGGGTGAACCCTCATAAAGCGTCTGGACCTGATGGTATACCCGGTCGTGTTGTAAAAACCTGTGCGGACTGTAAATGACTTCCTGAATCAGTACATGATTCAAACACATCTTTAATCAGTACTAAAACTTAACAGCATGAAGGATGGTTAGTTATCAACACATCCTGACAGCTCAAATCGGTGCTGAGAAATAGTATTAGTATAAGTATTACAGTGGGGTGGAGTTAGAGATGCTGGCTGGTGTGTGAATGGTTAACATGCAACATCAATCTAAACGGACCAACTGGCTGGAGTTTTTACGGACATTTTCAACCTCTCACTTCTGAGGTCTGAGGTTCCCACCTGCTTTAAAAGGGCATCAATAATATCGGTGCCCAAGCAGATCAAGGTGATGTGCCTCAATGACTATTCACCAGTGGCACTAACGACTGTGGTGATGAAGTTTTTTTTATTTTTTTATTTCAAAATATACTTTATTCGAATGAATAAATAATACAATAACCTTGCAGAAGATCCATCCAACATTTTCGGAGGCTGTACAATAGATCAATACAGTTTAGACATTTCTTTCCCCCAAATTTCCACAGATCAGTCCCCCACTCGTGCCACAGTGGCGTGGGATACCTTCCCTTATATTGAGGGGCGTCTCCACCATACCGTGCCCCCCATGTCCAGCGGCGGAAGGGCGTTAGACTGTGGCCCTCCCCCACCGAGCCTTGGCGTTGGCTGCACTGAGCTTCAGTGCGTCCCTCAGCACGTACTCCTGCAGTCTGCAGTGGGCCAGTCGGCAACATTCCCTGACGGACATCTCGCTCTGCTGGGTGGTGAACAATGCTCGGGCAGACCAAAGGGCGTCTTTTACCGAGTTGATGACCCTCCAGCAGCACTCGATGTCAGCCTCTGATTGTGTCCCTGGGAACAATCCGTAAATCACCGAGTCCTCTGTGACGGAGCTGTTCGGGAAATAAACCGTACCAGGGACCCTTGCATTTTTCTCCAGACTCTTTTAGCAAACCCACACTCTGTAAAGAGGTGGGCAACCGTCTCCATCGCCATAGCAGCCGTCCCGGAGGGCAGCGTGCGCTGGCAGCCCAGTTGAGGTTCCGACGGTGCAGGAAGGATCTGACTGGGGGAGGGGAGGGCTCCCCTCACCGCCAGCCAAGCCCAGGTCTTGGTGCTTGTTGGTGAGTTCTGGCGATGAGCATTTTGCCAGACAAGCTGGGCAGTCTGCTCAGGAACCACACAACCGGTCCATAGAGTCCTTGTCCTGCAGTGCCTGCAGGACATTCTGTGCTGACCACTGCCCAATGGACATGTGGTCAAAGGTGTTGGTCCGAAGAACCCTTCCACCGACGACAGATGGGCTGCAATGTCCAGCTGACTGGCACATTGCGTGGGTACCTGCGCCAGGCCCATCCTTCTCAAACACCGGGGACAGGTAGAACCTCAGCAGGTAGTGACACTTGGTGCCCACGTGCCTTGGCTTCTACACTCCCCCTGATGCAGGCACACACCAAAGGTGGCCATCAGAATGAGGGCAACGTTGGGCATGCCTTTTTACCCCCGTTTTCTGCCGACTTGTACATTGTGGCCCGTCGTACCCGGTCCATCCTCGACCCCCAGATTGAACTGGAAGATGGCCCGGGTGATCCCTGTGGCGTATGAGGGAGGACAGGCCACACTTGTGCCAAGTACAGCAGCCCCGAGAGCCACCTCACACCTGAGACTCAAATTCTTTCCCGGTTATGGAGGGAGCGTTGCCTTATTGCCCACAGCTCCAGCTTCCTCCCCCCCTGGCTATCCGCTCCAGCCAATTTTTGTTACATGCCTCAGCCCCCCCCGAACCAGATCCCCAGCACATTCAAGAAGTCAGGCTTGATGGTGAAGGGGACGGAAGATCTGTCGGCCAGTTGCCAAAAAACATGGCCTCGCTCTTCCTGCGGTTCAACCCAGAGCTCCCGTGGCCGACGCAAACTGGTCGCAGATACTAATCAGTCTGCGGACAACCCTGGATATCCGAGCAGAAGACAGGCGACATCGTCCATGTACAAGGGAGGTCTTTACTTGAATTTCCCCCACTGCCTGGCAATGTCACTCCTCTTATGCTCGCATCCTTCCTGATGGATTCAGCAAAAGGTTCAATACAGCAGACAAACAAGACAGGAAGAGAGGCAACCCTGCCTAACTCAACCCGAAATGTCGCCTATCTCCTTCGCTCCTTAGATGCTGCTGCACCCGCTGAGTTTCTCCAGCTTTTTGTGTACCCTCGAGTCTCCAGCATCTGCAGTTCCTTATTAAAACTTACAGGGAAACTGTCTGATTCCACCCATTGATTTGGACTGCACTACGTTGTTGGTGTAGAGCAGTTTGATCCAATTCCCTGATTCCCTCCCCAAAACCCATTTTGGAGAGCACGTCCCTCATGTACGTGTGCAAAATCCTGTCGAAGAAAAAAGCCTTCTCCTGGTCCCAAGCTGTCTAGGCAGGCATCCACCCGTCTGTCCTGCACGTAGGCGATGGTACTCTCAGCAGCGCTAGGCTGTCAGAGATTTTCCTGCCAGTACAGCACAGGTTTTGGTCCGGGTGGATCACCTGTCCCAGAGCAGACTTGACCCGGTTGGCGATGGCCTTGGACAGGATCTTGTAGTCCACATTCAAGAGTGTTATGGGTCTCCAATTCTTTAGGTCCTTCATCTCCCCCTTCTGCTTGTAGATTAGGATGATGTTGCCCTTCCTCATGGAGTCTGACATGCTACCAGCTAGAAGCATGTCGTTGTACACTTCTAGCAGGTCCGGGCCCATCCAGTCCCACAGAGCCGAATACAACTCGGCCGGTAAGCCATCGCTTCCGGGATGACAATGACATTGAGTACAGGTGTCAGATGTTATGGGGAGAAGGCAGGAGAATAGGTTTAGGAGCGATAGATCAGCCATGATTGAATTGCAGAGTAGACTTGATGGGCCGAATAGCTTAATTCTACTACTATTCCTCATGACCACTCAGCCTACACTCCAAGGAATAAGTCCTAGCCTGCCCAAACCTCCCCCTCTCATACATGCCCTCGAGTCCTGGCCACATCCTCGTAAACCTTCTCTGCACTTGAATGTCAAATTGAGTACTCTACCTTTCCTGTGAAGTTACCTAGGACATTTAACCAGGTTAAAAATGCTATATAAATGCAAATTGCGATTGTTGTTTAAGAAGTTGTCGTTCAACGTTCTGATCAGAAAACCCATTAGTGCCTCATTTAAGTGCAATCACGAATCCCGTTTTTTAATTTAAATCCAATAAATCATTCTGTCGCCAGGACATCATCTTAATTGTTTTTCAGTCAATGTAGTGTGAAAATTGCATTTAATGCAGGGAATACTGAAAGTGACTGTTAATCTAAATATGAAGCGGGGCACTGATATCATCAAATTATTTTCACGAAGATAAAGAATGAGCAACCTCAGAGAACTGTAGTATGATACAAGCAAGTCACCCCCTCCATAAGTTCAACGTTTGCTCAGCACTTTAACTCACCCTCCCCATTCCCAAACTGACCTTTCTGTGCCGGACCTCCTCCACTGTCAGAGTGAGGCCCAGCGCCAATTGGAGGAGCAGTAGCTCATATTTTGCTTGGACAGCTTACACTCCAATATAAACATTGATTTTTCCCCAACTTCAAAATAACCCTTGTTTTCCCTCTCCCTCTATTCCTCCCCTTTCCCAGTTCTCTGACCAGTTCTTACTGTCTCCGACACTCTCTGTTTGCTTTGTTGTTACCTTCTCCCAGGTAACAATGATCTATTCTACATTTTCATTGATCTCCATCCCCTTTGTCCTGGTTTCACACCATACACTTCCTTATCTATCTATCTCCTTCCCCCTCTGACTCTCAGTCTGAAAAAGGGTCTCAACCCGAAACATCACTCGTTCCTTCTCACCAGATATGCTGCCAGTGCCGCTGAGTTACTCCAGCATTTTGTGTCTATCTTTGGTTTAAAAACACCTCCCTAAAGTGCCTGTCCCACTTACGTGACTTTTTCCGGCAACTGCGGCGCCCGTCATAGGTCGTTACAGGTCACCGAAAATTGTCAACGTGTTGAAAATCCAGCAGCGACCAGAACAATGGCACGACTCTTTGGGCGATTACTCACGACCATATAGGCTTCACCCCGCGACATGTCGCCAGGGTGTCGCCTGTATGGCCGTGAGTAGTCTCCTAGTCACGCAAAAAGTCGTAGGGTCTTTCTGGTCGCTGCTTACTTTTCAAAGCGTTGAAAATTTTCGGCGACCCATGACAGGTGCCAGCAGTTGCCAAAAAAGTCGCGTAAGTAGGACATGCCCTTTATTTCCTTTCTTTAGACAAAGTGGTGCAGTCGGTGTAAGGTATTCTTGCCTTTGTTTGATGATGCACTGATTGCTGAAGTTTTTTATTGATATTTTACAGCTATAGAGGACATTGTTGAGACTGAACCTGGAATATTAGGATCACAGGATCATAAAGATAGAACAGAATAGGATAGAATAAAATAGAATACAATAGAATGCCATTTATTGTCATTCAAACAGACATGGTTCTAACAAAATGTCATTCCTGCAGTCATAACATTAAAAAAAAACCAAGACACAATGAACACAATTTGCATAAACATCCATCACAGTGAGTCTCCAAACACCCCCTCACTGTGATGGAAGGCAAAAATCTTGATTCTTCCCTGTTCTATATTCTTCCCCGCGGTCAAGCAGTCCAACTGCGGGGCTCCCAATGTTAAAACCCCAGCGGCCGATAAAGCCGCGCCAGGCTCGATGTAAGGCCCCGCTCGGGTCGTTTTAACCCCGCGATTCGGGCGGGAGAAGTTGCCGTTGCGGAAAGCGGTCTCCCACCAGGGACCTGCGAGCTCCCGATGTTACCGTCTACAGGGCCTGCGGCTGGAGCCTTCGAAGCTCCGAATGCAGGTCGCAGCCGCGCACCACCACAGCTCTCCACGCTCCGAAGTCGGCCGGCTCCGCAATGGTGAGTCCGCAGGCTCCGCGACTGGAGCCCTCAGGTTGGTTCCGGTTGAAGGCCGTCGGCTCCACGATGTTAGGCCCAGCGACACCAGAGGGACCCGACAGGGAAAAGTCAGGTCCCCCGTACAGGAAAGAGATTAAAAGGTTTCCCCCATTTTCCCCCCCCCCCCCCCCCCCCCCCCCCCCCCCCCCACACCCCCCCCCCCCCCACCCCCCCCCCCCCCAGCTTCCCCCCCCCCCCCACCCCCCATCCCTCCACATATTACACAGCTAAAAAATAAGACCAAGAACATACATCTAATGGGACAAAAAAAAAGAAAAAGGCTGATGGGACTGTAGTCAAGCCGCTGCCGCAAGGCACCGCTACACCGAGACAAAGTCACAAACTATCCTAATGCCCAATTTTTATGCTCGTTCCACCTGCCCAATTTGCCCACAATGTCCCTCCAGAGCTTTCCTACCCATGTACCTGTCCAAGTGTCTTTTAAGTGTCATATAAATATTTGCTACAGTACCAATTGTGTCCAGTTCTGGTCGCCCACTATAGAAAGGATATGATTAAACGAGAAAGGGTGCAAGCGAAGGACTGGTGTGGTTCAAATTTATGAAGAGAGATTGAGATCAGCTGGAAAAGTTTTCCCTGGAGTGAAGATGTTACAAGGGGACAGGTTCAAGGATCTGACTAGTAGAACAGAAAAAGGCTCACTCGTCTGTTTAGTTGCAAATCAGGTTTATTGGCATGAGAGAACAAAAACAATACTTGTCTTGGTATGCGCGGGTCCAGTTTTTACAGCCGCACACGTCTCCCTCCCTCCCTCATACCTTGCTCCCCTTCTCTCTCTCTCTCTCTCTCTCCTCTCTCCTCTCTCATCTCTCGCTCTCTCTCTCTCTCTCTCTCTCTGTGCCTCCATCAGTTTCTTTGGTCAGTACCCCGTTCCTGCCTTGGAGGAGGAGGCCAGTTCCAGTGGAGGCCGGTTCTCTGGATACTTTCAAGGGAGAGCTAGGTAGAGCTCTTAAAGATAGCGGACTCAGGGGATATGGGGAGAAGGCAGGGAACGGGGTACTGATTGGAGATGATCAGCCATGATCACATTGAATGGTGGTGTTGGCTTGTAGGGCCACATGGTCTACTCCTGCACCTTTGTTCTATTGTCTACTCTCCCCATGTCCCCTGACTCCGCTATCTTTAAGAGCCCTATCAAGCTCTCTCCTGAAAGTATCCAGAGAACCGGCCTCCACTGGCCTCCGAGGCAGAGAATTCCACAGACTCACAACTTGTGTGTGAAAAAGTGTTTCCTCATCTCTGTTCGAAATGGCTTACCCCTTAATTTATTTTCATTTATTGAAGAGCAATACTCAAGTACTGGAGGAACTGAGTGGGTCAGGCAGCATCTGAGGAGAGTTCACTGAGTCCCTCTAATCGTTTGCTCAAGATTACAGATTCTACTGTCGTTGGTGTTTCCAATTTATAAAGACCTCTGTTCTGGTCGATCTTGTTATTTTTAAGTGGAAAGATTGATTCAGTTCTTATTTAGATAGCCTTTCCAATACAACTATTTGAAGGTCAAACAGACATGACACAGAACTGCTGATTCAGAACCCTTCAGAAGTGTCTCGACCCGAAACATCACCATTCCTTTTCTCCAGGGATGCTGTCTACAATTTAATAGTGATTCAATGCTTTATCTAAATGCCTCTGTAAGAATACCCATTTCCACCATCGACTCAAGTAGTGCGTTTCAGATTTTGTCCACCCGCTGAGTCAAATCATCCTTGCTCAGATGTCCTCTGAACCTTTAAAGGGTCTGTCCCACTTACGCGACTTTTTCAGCGACTGCCGGCACCCGTCATTAGGTCGGTGACAATTTTCAAATCATGTTGAAAATTCAGCGGCGAACTAGAAAGACCGCTACGGCTCTTTGGGTGGACTAGAAGACTACTCACGACCATACAGGTGACACCATGGCGACATGTCGCGGGTTGAAGCCTGTATGGTCATGAGTAGTCGCCCAAAGAGTCGCGCCTTCTTCTGGTTGCCGCTGGATTTTCAACATGGTCAAAATTTTCGGCGACCTGCGACGGGTGCCGGCAGTCGCCGAAAAAGTCGCATAAGTGGGACAGGCCCTTAACTCTTCACTTTAAACCATGCCGCCTGGTCTTAGACATCTACATCGTGGGAAGACATCTTCTCACCTATATCTGTGCTCTTTGTCATTTTGTTAACCTCAGACAGGACCCTCTCACTCTCCCCAACTACAAGCGTGGTCTATCTAGTCTCTCCTGATAAATGCAACACTTCATCCCATTGCACCATTTCAGATGGAGCAAAAGTACTTCAGAACAAAGTGTAGGTTTAGGTTTTGTTTTATTATCGTCACAGATTTCCACTGTATCTAGGTACACGTGACAATAATAACCCATTAACAGGCAGTAATCATTTTGCAGTGTCCAGACCTGTACACAATAGTCCAACCGTGACCTAATTAATATTTTATACAGTTGTGCCAAGACTTTCCTGCTTTAATATTCTATGCCTTAGGCTGATATATCAAGCATCCCACATGCTTGCCTACATTACCCTAAGGCAGAGAGTTCCTCATACTTCAGCACTCTATCCACTTGAGTGACCACCTTCAAGGATCCTTAGATTGGTACACCAAGGTCCCTTTGCTTCATAGTATTCCCTAGGGCTCAATATATCTGTCCTACCCTTATCTGACCTCCCCAAAATGAATCACAATGGTCAGCATTAAGATCCTTGCCATATTATCCATTTTGCCAGACCAACAGAGGTCATGGCATGGGGAGGCCAAGTTTCTGGATGATCAGCCATGATATACCATCATTTGATTTGACTCACTGATTGTTACATGATGGGCCAATGGGCCTAACTGCTCCTTCGGCCTCCTCCAGGCCTGGGCTCAAATACTGACCTTGCTGGGTCCCTCTGCCCTTCATCCAACGCTAACCATGCCGCTTTCCCCGCGCTCCTCGAAGATCCTTTCTTCCTTCGCAGCACCTCCCTTGTCCCGCTTTTCCCCTCTGCCCTCCTCAAACCCTCTGCCTGACCACAACTAAAGTCCGTGTCTTCACTTCCCCCGCTCCCTCCCCCCTGACCTCCCCTTCTCAATGCTGAATGTCCCTCAGTAGAAGCCCTTACCTTTATGTCCCTGTGCCCATCTCCACATTCTGAGCCAGCCGTGATATCAATCATTGCCTCCTCCCTCCATGCCTATTTTCTCTGGAAAGGTGTTCTTGACCCTTAATGGCAACCTCTTCTCCTATCTCCAAAACTCTCTTTCCTCTTGCACTCCCTGTGCCAGCCTTCTACCCTCTCCTCTCCGACCATCATTCATCTCTAAACGCCGCCACGAGATCAACTGTCTCGACCTCACTCCACCTACCCACTCCATTTCTCACCCGCTCTGAATGCACAGCTGCCTGACGTGCTCAGTAACCAATCCCAATATTGACATCAAACCGGGTGACGAGGGAGGCGTGGGAAGGAACTGTAGATGCTGGTTTAAACTGAAGATAGACACAAAAAGTTGGAGTAGCTCAGCGGGACAGGCAGTTATTTCTACAGAGAAGGAATGTTTCTCTACAGACAAAGAACTTTACTGAGGAGTGGTGGGATAAACGTTGTGGGTGGGCTATGTACTGTCACTCCTGCGCTCGTCTTGCACTCATTCACAGTTTAAGGTTATACACAGGGTCCATTTTTCCAAATCAAGACAGTCTGGGATTTATCAGAGGAGGAGGATAAACGTGATAGATGTTCGGGCCGGGCCCACATATGTTTTTTCTTTGTCCACGATTACATAATTTTTGGTCCGGCTACTTTAATATAATGTTTTACTGTAATGGGAATACCTCTACCGCCCTGTCAATTGATTGCCATTCTTCGGGCCCGGGTGATTCTGGTCGATTAAACTCTGTGCAAATATAAATTATTAATTTTACATCTTTAATAACCAGACGTTGCCTACTCCTACAGAGGAAATCTCCTAACCCACCCTCTGTGTCACAGTGAAGATGTAGTGTTTTTTCTTAAACTTGAGAAAATTAAATATACATTGAGGGGATGTACTGATAATTCTTTTCACAAATGGCAACCTTTTTTTATCACACTTTACAGACTTGCAGGTTCTGCCAGACTAAGGGCTGGTTTGTTAAATGTTGTTACGTGTAGGTGCACGCTTCACTCTTAATTAGCCAGGGTGGGATGTGTGACTGATGGCATGGTTGCATTATACATATAATTTTTTATATATATATATAATTTTTTCTTTTATGTTTCTGTATATTTTTGTATTTTTCTTTTGTGTATTATTTGAGTGTTTCTTATTAACATGTCCCGTTTCTTTTTTGTGTTAAAATGAATGAAATCAAAAGAGAAGGAATGGGTGATATTTCGGGTCGAGACCCTTCTTCAGGCTGACGTCAGGGGAGAGGGAGATACATCGATAAGGGAGTGTAAGGTGTGAAAACAGGACAAAGGGAATGGAGATCAAGGAAAATGTAGAATAGATTAGCTGCGAGAAGGTGACAATTAGGAAACAGAGATAAAATGTCGATGGAGACAGTCAGTTTGGCCGGAGAACTGGGAAGGGGGTGGGGAAGGAGAGAGAGGGAAAGCAAGTGTTACTTGAAGGTCGAGAAGTCAATGTTCATACCGCTGGGGTGTAAGCTGCCCAAACTAAATATGAGAGAGGTGCCCTCATACAAGGGAGGTGCGATTGTAATCTACCATGCTAAGGCCAGACATCACCTCTCGGACATCTCACACCTACCCCTTGACCACCCGCCACCAATGAACACCAGGCCACCATCTTCCAAAAACCTCAGTCAGGAGAATGGACCCAACCTGAAACATAATTGTCCATTCGCTCCGCAGATATTTTTGTGCAAGACCCAAGCATCTGCAGTTTATTGCCTTTGTGGCTGAAAGCGTTGAGCTTAAGAGTTAGAGTCGAGGAATTTAAAGGCGAGGAACTTAAAGGCGAGGAAACTTAAAGGCAAGGAATTTAAAGGAGATCTGGGGAATACTATTTTCATACAGAGGGTGGTGAATATCTGATACAGTTGCCAGAGGGGTTAGTGGAGACAGATACAATTACAAAGTTTAAACGGGTTCTGGACAGGTACTTGAATAAGAAAGGCATGGAGATCTATGGAACCAATGCAAGCAAATGGGATCAGTGTAGACAGGCATCTAGTTCAGAATAGATGTGATGGGCTGATTGGGCCTATTTCTGTGCTGTATATTTCTATGATGTTATGTATCTATGAAAACAATCTACATAGAGCAAATTAAATGTATGCAAAACAAGTTGCAGAATGAAGGGAGCTGAAATTACAACAACTTCTCCCAGTTGGACAATTTTGCCAGAAAATGTGGTGAATTGAGGATAGTTATATCATCAATAAAGTATATTAAACAAATAAAAACATAGAATTATTGGTGAGGAGGAGGCTATTCAGGCCCATGTTGAGCCTGCGCCGACATTCACTGTGATCATGGCTGATCATCCACAATCAGTAACCCGTGCCTGCCATATCGCTTGATTCCGCTAAATATGTCACTCACAGCAGGTTTCACGGCCTGTATACATTGTCATACTTAGAGAGTCATTGAGTGATACAGTGTGGAAACAGGCCCTTCGGCCCAACTTGCCCACACCGGCCAACATGTCCCAGCTGCACTATTCCCGCCTGCCTGCATTTGCTCCATATCCCTCCAAACCTGTCCTATACATGTACCTGTCTAACTGTTTCTTAAATGTTGGGATAGACCCTGCCTCAACTACCTCCTCTGGCAACTTGATCCATACACCCACCACCCCTCAGATTCCATTTAATCTTTTACACTTTACCTTAAACTTATGTCCTCAGGTCCTGAAAACAGAAATATCCTGAAGCTTCGAAGGTAGACAAAGTTGCTGGAGAAACTCAGCGGGGGAGCGAAGGAATAGGTGACGTTTCGGGTCTTGAAGCTTCAGAGGATCATCTGTCAATGGACTAAGGCAAAGAATGTGGACCTGTCTATCACCCTACGTTAATCTTGCTGATGCAATATACCCGCCTTGACGTACACACACCACAACAGGACACAGCAAATGATTGCTTTCCACTATTGTTTCAACAACTATCTTGCAGGTTGGCTAGTTGGACACTACTTGCCTACACTTTGCAGACATCCAAATTCTCAATACTCTTCTATTTTGGGGAAAAAGTATATCAAACAAGGAAGGAGCATTCTCAAGCCAAAAGACTTGAGAAAATCCAGGCATTTAGCTTGGATGTCTATCAGAGACTTGGGAGGGAGGGAGGAAGTTTTTTAAGTTGAAAGATTGCCTAAGGTAGGCTCATATTTTCTCAATGCAAAGCTTTGTCTCCTACTTCTCCAATTGTTAGTATATATTGAAATGCCCCCCATATTTATCATGGCCTGGATTCGGCAAAAGACTGCAGAAATTTGTGAACACTGCCCAGTCCATCACCGGCTCTGACCTCCCCACCATCGAAGGGATTTATTGGAGTCACTGCCTCAAAAAGGCAGTTTGGATCATCAGACCCACACCATCCTGGCCACACATTCATTTCACCCCTACCATTGGGAAGAAGGTACACGAGCCTGAAAACTGTAACTGTAATATATGTATGTGTGTGCGTGTGTGTGTACTTATGAATACCTGTGTATATATACACACTGAACTTTTTTTTCTCTCTCGTTTATAATATTGTTTACAGTGCACTATGTTTACATACTCTCTTGTGCTGCCGCAAGTAAGAATGTCATTGTTCTATCTGGGACATATAACAATAAAACACTCTTGACTCTTGATATTCTTAGATCAGCCTGAGATTTATTTTAGACAGCTAGTACTGAAGTCACTGGAAAGAGTGAAAACTACATACAGTTTTGATAATATTGATTGGGAAATAAATGTTGGTCGGGTGCACAAAAAACACAAAGCTATCCATTGACAGCCTTCTTCACTATTTGTCATTCCACCAATTTTGGTGTCATGTGCATCCAAGTTATATTTTTAAATGACAAACAACAGAGATCCTAGCAGAAATCCCTGAGGAATACCACTGGGCACAGACTTCCAATCAGAATAACATCATCCACCACTGCTCTCTGATAAAGCCACTTCTGAATACAAACTATCGAGTCACCATGAATCCTACCTGATATTCCGGTTGCTAAACACTTTAATTCTCCTCGCCATTCCCACACTGACCTTTCTGTCCTAGGTCTCCTCCATTGTCAGAGTGGGGCTAAATGCAAATTGGAGGAACAGCATCTCATATTTTGCTTGGGCAGCTTACAGCCCAGTGGTATGAATATTGATTTCTCTAACTTCAGGTAACCCCGGCATTCCCTCTCTCTCTATCCCTCCCCCATCCAAGTCGCACCAGCTTCTCATTTTCACCTAACAAACAACTAACAATGGCCTGTTTCCTTTATCATCGTACTTTTTGCCATATTTTTCAGCCAATTTGACTGTCCCTAATTAGCCGTTCTCTTTCAAATCCAAGTAAATCTTATCTCTGAGAATCCAATACCTCCCCTGCCACTGTTATGATGTTCACCAGCCTACAATTTCTGGATTATCAACCTTTCCCCTTTTAAACAAAGGAACAACATTTGGCACTATCCAGTTATTTGGAATCTTGCCTATGGGATAGAAAGATCTTTGTCAAAGCCACTGCAATCTCCTTGCTATCCTCCCTCAATAACCTGGGATAGTTCCCATCAGACCCAGTGCATTTATCCACCTCAATGCTTTTCAAGAGACCCAACTCCACCTCTTTCTTGATCTTAAACTGTCCTAGTGTTAATTATACCCCACACATCTCACTATTTTCTCTGTTTCTCCTTGGTGAATACCAATGCAAAATATTCGCTTAGCACCATGCCTACATCCTCTGACTTCAAGCATACTTTCCCTTCTTATTCTTGAGTGGTCCTACCTTCTTCATAGATCATCTTGTTTACAATCTATCTATATATTTCTCAAAGTCTCGTCTTGTTTCTATGTGTGTCTGTCTGTTATTGTATGTTCGCTTAAATGGTACACTTTAGCACTGATGTTTTTGCA
The DNA here is from genome assembly GCA_035221665.1 of Okamejei kenojei. Classification (NCBI taxonomy): domain Eukaryota; kingdom Metazoa; phylum Chordata; class Chondrichthyes; order Rajiformes; family Rajidae; genus Okamejei; species Okamejei kenojei. The sequence goes on from CM069131.1 coordinate 9,816,540, forward strand.
GAACCTTACTCAGATTTTCCCATCGTCACCCTTGTCAAGTTTCCTTCAGGTTTGAAGTTATATTTCACGTTATTGATATTTTAAAGTTTAAAAAAGCCAACTTTAACAAGATTTTTACTGTTAAAATACTTCCTGCCAGCTTCCAACAAACTTCAATGCAAAGTTGCAGTACAGGAACACTCTGTGCTTCCACCATCACAGTCCTCCACCCAACGTTTGCAACAATGTTGCCATCATACGACACTTGCTCCAGCTCCTGGCAGCAAGTGCATCAACAGGAGGAGGAGGGTGAATTGGTATTGCAATTGGAAGTGCTGCGGCAGGCAGGGGAAGTCCAATTGGATTTTTTTTTAAAGTCCAGTGCTGGGGGCTATGGGTTAGTGGTGGAATATTGCGTTGGGGAACAGGTTGCTTTGGGGGACCAGGCCTCCCATGTGAGAGGTCTAGTGTACATATAAAAGTACACTTGGTCCAGTGTACATATAAAAGTCTTGAGTTTTCTTTCATCCAACTCGCTGATAAAATTTCATAGTCCCTTCTGACATAAATTATGATGTTTTTTATGTGATTTACCATGATTTTATATATATTTATGATATTTGATATGCAATGCATTTTTAATGTAATGTTGCCCCTTTTCTGGACCTTGAGTCCGTAATAAAGTTATTATTATTATTATTATTATTATTATTAATCTTATTATTATTAATTATTATTATTATTATTATTATTATTATTAATCTAATTATCCACTTGAGTTATTTTCTGCCTGCCTTGTGTTGCTCAAAGTGTCTGGTCCTTTTCACCTTCTTATGAAAGTGGCATTGATTGTGTCATTTAGGAAGCTTCATAGACGTGCAGCAAATGGAGGGATATGGATCACATGCAGATAAATAAAACTTGACATCATGTTCGGCATGGGCACTGTGGGCCAATGGGCCTGCTCCTGTACTGTCCTCATCTATATATCTGATCACATATGTTTCCTTTTTTATTTTTGACCAAATGTACAACTTCTCTAGTTATCCAAGGCTTCCTCACTTTGCCAGCTTATCCCTTCTTCCATACTGAAACATGGTGGTCCTGAATTCTGATCAACTGGTCTCTAAACAGCTCCCACATCAGATGCGGACTCACGTTATAACAGCTGCTCTGAATTTATTCTCCCTAATTCTTGCCTAATAATATAATGAACTACCTTATGCCAAGTTAGTACTTACCCTCTTATTCATAACTATCTTAAAAGTTATGGAGTCGCAACCACTGTTCCCAAAATGTTTTCCCACTGCAACACCGGTCATTTGGCCAGTTTCGTTTCCCAATAAAATGTCCAGAACAAGATCCAAAATGGCGCCCGGGCCAGGTGTCTCTTTGTGTGCTAGTCACAGAAGTGGATCTACAATCACGCATTACAATCACTCAACTCGTTTAAATCTCTACTCCGACAGCTGTACACTGTGAACTGCTCGATTGTAATCATGTATTGTCTTTCTGCTGGCTGGTTAGCGCGCAACAAAAGCTTTTCACTGTACCTCAGTACACATGACAATAAACCAAACTTAACTCTACTGAATAGTCCCACCTTGAATTGGACTATCCACAGTTTGAACAAATCCTCTTAGTTACACTAAACAACCTTTACCCAATCTATGTATTTTGCACAAAAAAAGTACACTATGACTGTACAAAAAGTTAACTCTACTGCTTTTACAGCTTTCTGTAATCTATCTACGTATATTATTCCTCTATCTTCCGATGGTCATAAGGAGGCTCAGATATTAATCCCATGAGAGCCACAAACTCTACCCATATTCCCTCATTGTCTGAGTCCTCCAGTATATCATCTCTAATATTCTCCCTGATTAGTAATGCAAGTCCTCCAACTATTTTGGAGGGCGTCACGGTGGCGTAACAGTAGAGCTACTGCCTTTCAGCACCAGAGACCCAGGTTCGATCCTGACTACGGGTGCTGTCTGAACGGAGTTTGTACGTTCTCCCCGTGACCTGCGTGGGTTTTCTCTGAGAACTCCAGTTTCCTCCCATGCTCCAAAGACGTACAGGTATGCAAGTTAATTGGCTTGGTATGATTGTAAAATTGTCCCTAGTGTATGTAGGGTTGTGTTAATGTGCAGGGATCGCTGTTCGGTGCGGACTCGGTGGGCTGAAGGAGCTGTTTCCGCTCTAAAGTCTAAACTAATCTAAACTAAACTATTTTACCTCCCTGTCCATCACATCTGAAACATCAAAATCCTGGAAAGTTGAGCTGCTGGTTCTGTCCTTCTCCCAACCAAGTTTCTGCAATGGCCATGACATCATACCTCTGTGCACAGGTTCTACACTCACCTGCTCAATCCATAATACCTCCTGTATCGAAATAAGCACAGTTCAGTTATCAGTGTTATCGGATTAATTAAACTATCCCTGCCAGCTCCTCCTTTGAGATTTACTTGTCATAACCTATATTTTCTCATCAGTCCCTCCATTTGCTATCCCACTACTCTAGATCTCAACTTCTGTCCCTCCAGTTCCTCTAATGTTGCCACCTACATCCCCCCCACACCAAGTAACACTAGCAAATCTTCCCTGCAAAGATGTAGGTTCCACTCCAGTTCAGGTGCATTCTGTTCCCCCAGTACCTGCTAGGCACTTGCCACACTTTGTGTATAAACTTGCCCCGCACATCTGTAAACTTTACTCCTCTCACCTTAAAATTATGTCCTCTGTTCTTTGACTTTTCCATCCTGGGAAAATGTTCTGACTGTCTGCTGACGGCGTCTCTCATAGTTTTATATACTTCTATCATGTCAAACTTCAAATAAAAGCGTTTTACAATATAATCCAAGTTCATAGGTTCATACATGGTAGGAACAGAATTCGGCCCATGACGTCTACGCCACTATTGCATCATGGCTGATCTATCTTCCACTCTCAACCCCATTCTCCTGCCTTCTCCCCATAACCCCTGACACCCATATTAATCAAGAATCTATGTATCTCTGCCTTAAAAATATCCATTGACAGCTTACTTAGTCTAATCTGGCAATGACTTCCACAGATTCACCACCCTCTGACTAAAGAAATTTCTCCTCATTTTTCTAAAGGTACGTCCTTTTATTCTGAGGCTATGGAAACATAGAAACATAGAAACATAGGAAGATAGGTGCAGGAGTAGGCCATTCGGCCCTTCGAGCCAGCACCGCCATTCAATATGATCATGGATGGTCATCTAATATCATTATACCGTAACTGCTTTTTCCCCATATCCCTTGATTCCTTTAACCCAAAGAGCTAAATCTAACTCTCTCTTGAAAACATCAAGTGAATTGGCCTCCACTTCCTTCTGTGGTTGAGAATTCCACAGATTGACAACTCTCTGGGTGAAAATGTTATTCTTCATCTCAATCCTAAATGGCTTACCCCTTATTCTTAAACTGTGACCACTGGTTCTGGACTCCCCCAAACTCAGGAACATTTTTCCTGCATCTAGCCTGTCCAATCCCTTAAGAATTTTATGTTTCTATAAGATCCCCTCTCATCCTTCTGAATTCCAGTTGTTACCAGCCCAGTCGACCCATTATTTTATCATATGTCAGTCCCGCCATCCTGGGAATTAACCTGGTGAACCTACGCTGCACTCCCTCAATAGCAAGAATGTCCTTCCTCAAATTAGGGGACCAAAATTGCACACAATACTCCAGGTGTGGTCTCACCAGGGCCCTGTACAACTGCAATAGGTCCTCCTTACTCCTAAACTCAAATCCTCTCGCAATGAAGGCCAACATGCCATTAGCTTTCTTCACTGCCTGCTCTACCTGCTTGCTTACTTTCAGTGACTGATGAACAACACACCCAGGTCTCGTGGCAACTCCACTTTTACAATTCTGACACCATTCAGATAATAGTCTGCCTTCCTTTTCTTGCCACCAAAGTGGATAACTTCACACTTATCCACATTATACTGCATCTGCCATGCATCTGCCCACTCACCCAACCTTTCCAAGTCACCCTGCAGCCTCATAGCATCCTCCTCGCAACTCACACGGCCACCCAGCTTTGTGTCATGCGCAAACTTGGAGATGTCTCATTTAATTCCCTCATCCAAATCGTTAATATATATTGTGAATAACTGGGGTCCCAGCTCAGAGCCTTGCGGCACCCCACTAGTCACTGCCTGCCATTCTGAAAAGGACCCGTTAATTCCTACTCTTTGCTTCCTGTCTGCCAACTAGTTCTCTATCCACGTCAATACCCTACCCCTAATACCATGTGCTCTAATTTTGCACACTAATCTCTTGGTCTCTGATCCTAGGCTCTCACACTAGTGGAAACATCTTCTCCACATCCATTCTATCCAAACCTTTCACTATTCTGTAAGTTTCAATGAGGTCCACCTGCATCCTTCTAAACTCCAGCGAGTACAAGCCCAGTGCCGTCAAATGCATGATATGTTAACCCACACATTCCTGTGATCATTCTTGTAAACCTCCTCTGGACCCTCTCCAACAGTCGGTGGAGCCTCGCGGATCGGAGTCCAACGAGTCGACTGAGCCCGCGGCCGACGTTGCCTGGGGCAGTGGAACACGCGGCCGGCCTCTGGGTCGACAGAGCCCACGGCTGGGGCTGGGGTCGGTGTCACAGAGGTGTCCAGAGGGGACCCGGCAGCGATATTGGAGACATCGGTGTGGCGACTTTATAGGAGAGGCCGACCGACAGACGAGAATGGACCACGTGGGTGTGAGGTCGCCACCGCCGGGGGAAGGAACAAAGGAGGACCTGGCGTCGGGGGGACACCATGAGGGAGAGGGAAGAGTGGGTGGGGGGAGAACAAAGGGGGACCTGGCACGGGATACTTCGCAACTTTGTCAGTGCCCTTTATGTAGTGATTATTTGCATACCTTGGGTATGGAAGCAAAGAATTTAACTATGACTTGTCACCTGCGCCAATAAACTATTCATTCATTCATTCACATGGCTTGAGTTGTGTTGAGAAATATTGCTGAAGATGCCAGGATGATCTTCAAAAGCCCTTCTCGAGTAATTACTCTGTGTTAAGGTTTCAATATGAATGCCTGTATTCAGACGATTCCAGCTTAAATCATCACTTACCTTTGCAAGATGGCTGTAAATATAAATTCTAATCTGATTTGATTCCCCTTGTTGAACCAAATTAGCACATCAGAATGAACAGCAAACCACCTTCATTGATAAAAGCATCTGGAAATGTTTTGAATCTTGGTAAAATAACAGGAAAAAATAACCACTGTAAAAAAAGAACTGCAGATGCTGCTAATCTGAAATAAAGGCAGTCCTGAAATATTCAACTGGTTAGGCAGCATCTCTGGAGAGTTAATCATTTTAAATTGTTGACTTTTTGTCAGCTAATGTCTTAATTTACGCAGTTCTGGTTCCAAGAGCATGACGGCCCTAAATAAACTTAAAGACATTAGAGACTTCAGGCAGATAGACTGTAAAAGCAGTTTCAGAATCTTTGCCCATAAAGGTTGGTCAAGCTTCATATCCCTATATACCACATGAAATGAATATATATTTAACAGAATGAAGGGAGAAGCAGACAAACAATCATGAGAGCTGGACTTGATTGATTGGCATAGCCATGGAAGTTGCTGATTTAGCTGTCCATAATACTTCATGAACTCTTGTAGTGAGAGAGAGAGAGAGAGTGGAGAGGATGGAGAGAGGAGAGAGAGAGAGAGAGAGAGGAGAGAGAGAGGAGAGAGAGGTTGTGTTTTCTTCTCAGCTCTGCGGTTGAGAAGGATTGAAGCTGCCTTTCAAGGATTTGCTGTTGGAGAGTAGGAACAGAGGCAGAGGGGCTTCATAGTTTAACTTAAACTTTGGGCTGTTGAAGCTTTCCTCTGTCTAGGATTTCCTCTACTAGTGCGAAAAATTCCTGAGTTTTCTCTACATTGTCGGGGTGCGGTTGTCGTTGGCGGACTGCCAAGAGTCTGCCTGGAGATCGAGGGCACGAAGATTGCGGTGTCTTTGTCTTTTTTTTGCACCGTTTCTCTGCCCTAAATTCATTTTGCACAGTGCGGCTGCCTGGCTTAATGTGAAGAAGGTACTTTTGCTTCTGGCTCGACTGGGATAGAGCTTCCCCAAAAGCTGCTCTCGGCTGTGGACGAACTTGGGGACTTTCCTGCTTCAGCTGGAGGTTTCTGCTTTCTGCTGCCTGTCTTTGACTGTGACTGTCTCTGGAACTTAACTTGGAGCTGAGCTGCTGGGGTGCCTGGAGCTGGTTTGTGCCTCTGTCAGAATGGCGATGGTAGGGCTGCGGCCGAAGGACCGGACATACGCAGCGGTGGCAACAGTGAGGCCATCTGAGCATGAACCTCATGTTGACTTGGATTGGGACGGGTTTGGTATCTCGGTTCAAATGGGCCTATGATGTCAAGGGGTGCCATTACAAAAGGCTTGAATGAACTTCTTGGGAGGGAGCTATTGTCTCTTCGAGCTCGAAAGAGGAAAGGTGGAGGTGATACTAAAGACCCGGGAGGGTGTGGCCCAAGCATTGGAGTTGGGGGTTTCAAGTGAGGGGGGTCCACATCAGGTGGATCCGTGGGTATCCAGGGTGAGACCGGTTCTCTCTGCGGAGTTGCCCCACATGTATTCCAGAACGCATTACTTTATTCCACACACCTGTCTAAGTTTGGGGAGGTGCGGTCTAAGTGCTTTAGGCTCATGCACCCTGGGGGGGACCCAGAGGAAAGCAATCCGTCTCTTTTGTAAGGATTATACGTGGGGGTCGACCGGAAGGCGGGAATCAACGGTCGAGAGGCTTGAGAGGGAGATATGGGACGCAGAGTCTCGTCTGGGTCGGTTTGGTGAAGACTCCTGCGAATGGGGAGAGTTTCAGATGAAGAAGGAAGCTTTGAGGAGCCTGCTGCTTGAGCGGTCCCGAGGCGCCTAAGTGAGGTCGCGGGTCCAGATGCTGCGACGATCTGGACCGAGCTTCGCCTTTCTTTTTCTCCACCTCTGGAGAAGGGGCGGGGAGCTCGCAAACAGCTCGTGGAGCTGCTCGCAGACGACGGGTCCTCTGTCACTGATCCAGAGAGGATAAGTGCCTTGGTCAGTCCTTTTATGGGTCCCTGTTCAACTGCGGATAGATTCAACAGGGAGGCTCAGCGAGATTTGTGGGGAGGGTCTGCCGACTGTAGATAGGGGGGTGGCAGATCTTCTTGATGGCCCCTTATCTTTGGAGGAGTTGACTCGTGCCCTGCATCTGAGCTCAGGAGCGGTAAGTCCCCTGGGATGGATGGGCTGACGGTAGAGTTTGTATTAGAGCGTTCTGGGATGTTCTTGGTGGAGATTACATGTTGGTTCTAGGGGAGAGCCTGGCGACCGGGAGATGCCCCTCTCGTGGCGTAGGGCAGTTGTTGTCCTGCTGCCCAAGAAGGGTGAACTCCGCTTGTTGAAGAACTGGCGCCCCCCGGTCTCTCTCCTATGCACAGAGTATAAAGTTTTTGCACGGGCAATGGCAAATCGCCTGGGCTCCGTGCTGTCTCAACCGATTCAGCCTGACCAGTCTATACAGTCCTGGCAGGTCCATTCAGGATAACATCCACTGGTAAGGGACCTGATTCATCTAGCCCAGGGCACTGGTCAGCCAGCTGCTTTTCTGTCTCTTGATCAGGAGAAGGCTTTTGATAGGGTGGAACATGGAATACCTTTTTTTCGGGACGTTGCAAGCGTTTGGGTTTGGGCCGCATTCCGTGGCCCGGGTCCGGCTTTTTTTTGTACACTGCAGTGGAGTGCCTTTGTAGGTTAATGGTGCGTTGTTGTCTCCTTTTCATTTTGGGAGGGGGGTCCGTCAGGGGTGCCCCATGTCGGGGTCAGTTTTATACTCAGGTCTGTGTGAGCCGTTCCTGTGTCTTCTTCGGAGGAGGTTGACAGGCCTGGCCCTACCTGGCCCCGGGGGTGGAGGTGGTTCTTTCGGCGTATGCCGATGATGTACTCCTTATGCTCACTGATCCTGGTGACCTGCGGAGGATGCGTGACTGCCAGGAGATTTTTCTCGGCTGCATCTTCTGCTAGGGATTAACTGGAGTAAGTGTTCTGGACTTTTAGTGGGTGAAGTGGCAGGTGGACTCCCTGCCAGAGGAGATAGTAATGTTTTGCGTGGAGTACCACGCACCTCTCTATCTGGGGGTGTACCTGAGTCCACTGAGGATGCTTGGCCGGCAAACTGGCGGGAGTTGGAGACGAAAGTGATCGCCCGGTTGGGGCGCTGGTCAGGCCTGCTTGGAGTTCTTTCCTTTCGTGGGAGGGTGCTGGTCATAAACCAGCTGGTGGCCTCCATGTTATGGTACCGGCTGGCTACTCTTGGTGCCGCCCTCTATTTTTGCAACTGCTTTACAGAAGAAGCTGGTAGATTTCTTTTGGGGAAATAGGAAGCACTGGGTTTCCGCGGTGGTCCTGAGTCTCCCGTTAGAGGAGGGCGGCCAGTCCTTGGTATGTGTGCGTACCCAGGTGGCAGCTCTCCGCCTGAGGACTCTGCGGAGGTACATGTACTGAAGAGAACCCCACCCAGATGGCACGCTCTGGCCACGTATTTTTTCCGTCGGGGTCGTTGTCTAAGGGGGGTCTCACGACTCCCGGTGGCGGGTATCAGTCGACCCGCTCTAAGGGGCTTGCCTGTCTTCTACCGGATGTGCTATAGAGTGAGGAATTTGGTTGTTTTCAGCCAGCGTGTTGTTCCAAGAGGGGAGGGGGTTGTCGTGGCTGCGGGAGTGGGCCGGTCCTCACCCTGTCATGGCGGGTGTCGAGGAGAGGCGAGTGCCTAGAGTGGTTCTGATAGAGCTTACCCCCGCTCCGTCAGATCTGCTCATCGGGCCTAGGATCCGGGATAGTTCTCGGGTACCGGTTCCACACAATCTGAGACCGCCTTTCTGAGATGACCAGCTTGCCATTTCGTGATGCGAAGAGACGCACACTGTACAGGATGCTCCTGCACATTTTGCACCTCTTTACCTTCGTCTCTCCGTCCCGATACACCATGGCGGACGGTGTTACCACCTGAAGGCGGGGGAGGTCCTCAGTGGGGGTCCTTCTATAAGCGAGTTGTTCCCCTTTACATTGGGGACCTGGGGTGGAGAGTGTTGCAGAGAGCGGTGGTTTGTAATAGACTTTTGAGTCGGTTCACGGGCTCGTCCGCCAGCATGTAATTTCTGTGGCGAGCAAGAGACCGTGTTCACGTGTATATGGAGTGTGAGAGGCTACTGCCCCATGTACCAATATCTGAAGGGGTTGTTCCTCAAGTTCTGGTTGCATTTTAGTCCCACGATTCTAGTGTTCGGACACAAGGCAGAGAGTGGGGAGAGCCGAGTGGGGGGGGGGAACTTCCCTGTCGGTTTGCTCCTGGGCCTGGCCAAGATGGCCATTCGTGGGTCCAGGCAGCGGGCGGTCGATGGTCAGGCTAGAGTCGGCTGCCTGCCCCTTTTCCGGGCCTACGTCCGTGCACGTGTGTCCCTGGAGCGGGAACATGCGGTGTCCACGGGGACTCTGGAGGCCTTCCGTGGGCGCTGGTCACCGCGTGGGGTTCAGTGTATTGTGGAACAATGATTGTATTTGTTGTACTATAATGGTTGTATATAGTGCCATTTTTGATTATGGTTTGATGTGTTGTATTATATGATTGTGTGAATAAGTTTTTGAAACTAAAAAAAAAAAAAAAAAAAGAGAGAGAGAGAGAGGAGAAGGGAGAGAGGGTGGGGGGAGAGAGAGAGAGAGAGAGTGGGGGAGATGAGAGAGGAGAGTGGATGGAAGGGGGAAGGGGGAGGGAGAGAGTGAGATTGCGAGAGAGAGAGAGAGAGAGAGAGATTGTGAGAGAGATGTGTGAGAGAGATTGTGTGTTGTGTGTGTGAGAGAGAGAGAGAGAGAGAGGGGTAGACAGGAGAAAGTCAGGCAGAGAGGGAGAGGTGGGGGCAGGAAGAGAGAGTGGGGAGAGAGATGGAGGGGAAGGCAAGCAGAGAGAACTGAGGACCTTGCCAATTATATAGCACTGTAAACCAAACAAAATTAACTGAAATACCGCAGCACGGTGCATCGTTAAATAGAAAGGATGCCCACCATCCATTATTTTCAAGCGGCTGATGGTTGGCAGGCTGTTTAAATCAATGTGTTTGTGTCAAGCACCTTCCCCAAAATTGCAATCAAACCGTGCAAGTGGGCTCCCCTTTTAAGTGCCGTGAACACAGAAAGCTACCTTTCAGGATGTCTAAAAATTCGATTTACTTTCCACTAAAATTAATAGACGGAAAATCCTGTGGAGTGCATTGACTACTGTTTGCAAATCCCCTTGTAACCTGAAGGTCGCTGTTAAAATTCTGTTTGTGACATCTATCGTAGAGTCAATACTGTATCGTTCAAATGAGTACAAATGGGCCACTTGGACTCATAAACAAGAGTCTGCTGATTCTAATGTCTCCATACACATAAATTATCCCCCGTTGATTGTTTCTTCCTCATTTTTAGTTGTTTTTCACTTATCCTTTCTTTTTTTTTAAATTTTTATGCACTTTCTTTCTCCTCGGTGGAAGATGTCCCCCTCATCCATTGCAAAACACTGTATGTTTTGAGCTTATTTATTTTATTCCCTTCTATCGTAAAAGCACTGATCCTTTGCTGCCATTTGATCAGTAAATGTTGATTGCCCTCCAGCTCTTTTTCCCAGTTGCTACTCTTCATGCATAATTTCTAACACTGAATGCTGAGGAGTTATTCAACTATGCATAAAAGCGACCTTAAAACTATGCTGCCAAATTCGAAACAAACTTCAACAAAAACTTAGATACAAGCATATTTCTGGGATTAACTCTGTGAATCGCTTGGATATCTGTATGATTGCGACCACCCTTAATTTTAATATAATTAATTGAAAAATAGCTGAATTGCTGGAACAAGTACAAAACATGATCTACATGTTCCATGGATCACCAAAATGGCTGAAATCCATTGTATTGAATTTGTGTTCCCTGGTTCCTGTCATTTGTTCCCACAACACACTCATTAGTTGTGTATGACTGATTGAAAAATCTATTGTACTGCAATGAAGGAAATAGTTTCAATTGTATTTCAACCACTCTGCACTACGACTGCTTCAGAAGTCAGAACCACTTTAAATCCCGATGTTTAATGGATCAAAACATTTTAGTTCTTAACAAAACTCTTAAAAGAACTGAGATATTCCCATCATGAATGATCCATCTTAGACACAGGCAGCTTTCCAATTGGCAGTATTATAAGGCCATAAGGTCACTAAGAAAGACACAAACAATCTCCTAGATGTACTAGTGGCCAGAGGACATAGGAACTGAAGAAAATTCACATTAGTAAGGAAATGGTGTTGGGTAGACTGATGGGACTGAAGGCTGATAAATCCCCAGGGCCTGATGGTCTGCATCCCAGGGAACTCAAGGAGGTGGCTCTAGAAATTGTGGATGCATTGGTGATCATTTTCTAATGTTCAATAGATTCTGTATAACTTCCTGTGGATTGGAGGGTAGCTAACGTTATCCCATTTTTCAAGAAAGGAGGGAGAGAGAAAACAGGGAATTATAGACCAGATAGCTTGACGTCGGTGGTGGGGAAGATGCTGGAGTCGATTATCGATGATGTAATAGCGGCATATTTGGATAGCAGTAACAAGATCGGTCCGAGTCAGCATGGATTTACGAAGGTGAAATCATGCTTGACTAATCTTCTGGAATTCTTTGAGGATGTAACAAGGAAAATGGACAAGGGAGAGCCAGTGGATGCAGTGTACCTGGACTTTCAGAAAGCCTTTGATAAGGTCCCACATAGGAGATTAGTGGGCAAAATTAGAGTACAAGGTATTGGTGGTAGGGTATTGACATGGATAGAAAATTTGTTGGCAGACAGGAAACAAAGAGTAGGAATTAACGGGTCACATTCAGAATAGCAGGTAGTGACTAGTGGGGTACCGCGAGGCTCAGTGCTGGGACCGCAACTATTGACAATATACATTAATGATTTAGATGAAGGAATAAAAAGTAACATTAGCAAATTTGCAGATGACACAAAACTGCTTGGCAGTGTGAACTGTGAAGAGGATGCTATGAGGATGCAGAGTGACTTGGATAGTTTGGATGAGTGGGCAGATGCATGGCAGATGAAGTATAATGTTGATAAATGTGAGGCTATCCACTTTGGAGGCAAGAACGGGAAGGCAGATTATTATCAGAATGGTGTCAGTTTACGAAAAGGGGAAGTACAGCAAGACCTGGTAGGCCTAGTACATCAGTCACTGAAAGTAAACATGTAGGTACAGCAGACAGTGAAGAAAGCTAATGGCATGTTGGCCTTTATAATGAGAGCAGTTGAGTATAGGAGCGAAGAAGAACTTCTGCAGTTGTACAGGGCCCTGGTGAGACCCCACCTGGAGTATTGTGTGCTGTTTTGGTCCCCTAATTTGAGGAAGGACATTCTTGCTATTGAGGGAGTGCAGCGTAGGTTCACAAGGTTAATTCCCGGGATGGCGGGACTGTCATATGAAGGAGCGACTGGGCTTGTATTCACTGGAATTTAGAAGGATGAGAGGGTATCTTATAGAAACATATAAAATTATTAAGGGAAACATGTTCCCGATGATGGGTGACTGCAGAACCAGGGGCCACTGTTTAAGTATAAGGGGTAGGCCATTTATACATGAGATGATGAAAAACATTTTCACACAGTTGTGAATTTATGAAATTTTCTGCCTCAGAAGGCAGTGGAGGCCGATTCAATGGATGCATTCATAAGAGAGTTAGATAGAGCTCTTAGGGCTAGCGGATTCAAGGGATATAGGGAGAAGGCAGGTACAGGTTACAGATTGTGCATGATCAGCCATGATCACATTGAATGGCAGTGCTGGCTCGAAGGACCGAATGGCCTACTCCTGCACCTATTGTATATGTATCGATGTATCTATGTAAGCGATAGGAGCAGAATTAGGCCATTTGACCCAAAACTACTCCACCATTCAGTCATGGCTGATCTATCTCTCCATCCTAACCCCATTCTCCTGTCTAACCCCCCATAACCCCTGACACCTGCACTAATCAAGAATCTTCGATCTCTGCCTTAAAAATATCCATTGACGGCCTCCACAGCCTTTTGTGGCAAATAATTTGACAGATTCATCACTCTCTGACTGAAGAAATTCCTTCTCATGTCCTTCTGAAAGGAATGTCCTTTAATTCTGAGGCTATGACCTCTAGTCCTAGACTCTCCCACGAGCAGAAACATCTTCTCCACATCCACTATGTATGGGGCATTTCATTATTATGTTATCCGCTATTTGGTATTTTTATGCAAATTTAGAAAAGCTTATCAAAGAATAAACATTCACCTGTACCCCGGATCATTATTGATTTATAAACTTTTAAGCATCTTCACATTCAGTTGAAAAATGTAGAATCAAATTGAAAAAAAAACTCTGATTCTGGAAATCTAAACTAAAAATAGAAGTTGATGGAAAAACCTTAACAGGTCAGGCAACATCAGTAGAAAGAGATACGGGCAATGTTTCAAGATCAAAATCATTTATCGGATCTATTTATTTTTTATCATTTCTTTTGAAACTTATCCTCACTGTGAATGTTGCCTGAATGACTTGCTAGCTGTCAAATGACTTGATTCAGAAATTCAGTTCTTATGGACTCACAGATAGACACAAAATGCTGGAGTGACTCAGCGGGACAGGCAGCATCTCTGGAGAGAAAGAATGGGTGATGTTTCGGGTCGAGACCCTACTTCTGACGGAATGATGTTATCAGTCTGAAGAAGGGTCTCAACCTGAAACGTCACCCATTCCTTCTCTCCAGTGATGCTGCCCGTCCCGCTGAGTTACTCCAACATTTTGCGTCTATCTTCGATTTAAATCAGCATCTGCAGTTCTTTCCTACATATTCTGATGGACTCATCGCGGTTTGTCTCAGTACTATTATCACCTGTAGTTTGCAAGGGGACCTCCAGAAGTGATTAGAAATATTACGCAGCCTGAATCAGAGATGGCTGGGACAAGGTGAGGAATATCTAACACAGACAGAATGGAGTTGCCACTTGATAATACAAACCACAACTTTTAAAGATGAGTATCTCATTGTTACCACTGCTGCTAAATGTCAATTCAAAGCATGGGTTCAAAACATCAGATTTATCAGAACAGCATGCTCCCTGGTTTTCCATCACTGGACAAATGACAAGGTGGAGACCAGAAGAGAGGAATAGATCGGGTAGATACACAGAGTCTCTTGCCCAGAGTAGCTGAATCAAGGACCAGAGGACGTAGGTTTAAGGTGAAGGGGAAAAGATTTAAGTCAAATCTGAGGGGTAACTTTTTCACACAAAGGGCGGTGGGTGTACGGAACAAGCTGACAGAGGACGTAGTTGAGGCAGGGACTATCCCAACATTTAAGAAACGGTTAGATAGGTACATGGATAGGACAGGTTTGGAGGGATTTGGACCAAACACAGGCAGGTGGGACTAATATAGCTGGGACATGTTGGCCAGTGTGGGCAAGGTGGGCCGAAGGGTCTGATTCCATGCTGCATCACTCTATGACTCTATGACTAAGAAATCTGGTGCATATGGATTGCACTTTCTCCCTGCGATCTCGTGGGATCCTCCAGATCCTCCAGATGCTTCTGTTTCCTCACAACATCCCAAAGCTGTGCGGGTTTGTGGATTATTCACCTCTGTAAATTGCCTCTAATGTGTAGCAAGTGGGCACGAAAAGGAGGGATGACATAGGACTAGTATGGTCGGGTGATCGATGGTTAGCATTGAACTCATGGTCCGAAGGGTTTCTTTCCATGCTGTATTTCTAAAACTAAAGCTAACACAAACAAATCTCAATTTCTAAAAAAAATAGAAAAATTGAAAAACCTTTTAAATATGTTTCAAATGTTCGTCTTCCTGTTTGGACCTAGATTCCAGCGCACAATCCATGTTTTGTATCAGCAGCATATCTGCAGCATGTTTGGCAGGGCAAGTACCAGATGACAATTAATTGAAGAAGCATGGTTCCAACATTATCCATATAATTAAAAGTCTAAACTTGACCACTTCCTGTTTGCACTGTATATTGATTTTAGAAAAAACGCTACAATTTACGGCTGTGAGTTTTGGCCATCTTACTCAGAGTTCCCCTCCTGGTGTCAGGGCAGGAGGATTTTTCCCATCGATTAAAAATAAAAAACTTACAAATGTTTTTAAAATGTTGAGATTCTCTCTCCTGGCAATCACGCCACGAAGGCCACGCCCCTTCTGGTGGGAGGGGGAGGGACTATAAAATCCGGAAGCGTGGACGTCCCTCAGTCGCTGCAAGACGGGGGAGCGAGAGGTCACAGCTCTCTGTCTGAGCTGTGAATTAATTGAACACTGAACACATGTCTACAAAACTGTGAGTGTGGTTTTACTGACCTGTGAGTGCCTTAATAGTGTTTGAAAATGAAAATGTGGTTGATTTGTAAAAGCAAAGCGAATGTGGTGGTTGGTTTGAAAAAGCAAAGCAAATGTGGTGGTTGGTTTGAAAAAGCAAAGCAAATCTGGTTGGTTTGAAAAGGCAAATGCGGTTGGTTTGAAAAGGCAAATGTGGTTGGATTGTAAAGGCAAATGCGGTTGGTTTGAAAAGGCAAATGCGGTTGGTTTGAAAAGGCAAATGAGGTTTGTTTGAAAGGCAAATGATTAAAAGTCTAAACTTGACCACTATCTGTATGCACTGTATATTGATATTAGAAAACCTTCCACTTACAGCTGTGACTTTTGGCCATCTTACACAGAGTCCCCCTCCGCTCATCAGGTACAGAGGATTTTTTCCATTGATGAAAAATAAAAGAGTTATTAGTGTTTAAAAAATGTTGAGATTCTCTCACCTGTGAACCACGCCATGAAGGCCACGACCCTTCTGGTGGGAGGGGGAGAGACTATAAAACCCGGAAGGTGTGGCTCAGTCCCTGCAAGATGGGAAAGGGAGAAGTCACGACTATGTCCGAGCTGTGAATCAACTGAACACTGAATGTCTACTGAATTGCGAGTGTGGTTTGTATGTGGTTTTGTGGTGTTTTTTGTGGTTTTATGGTGGTTTCACCCTGCTTGAAATGGTATGAAACTGCATTTGAATTTGGTGGCCTTGCACCCTGCTTGAAATGGTATGAAACAGCACTTGAATTTGGTGTCCTTGCACCCTGCTTGAAGTGGTATGAAACTGCACTTGAATTTGGTGGCCTTGCACCCTGCTTGAAATGGTATGAAACAGCACTTGAATTTGGTGGCCTTGCACCCTGCTTGAAGTGGTATGAAACTGCATTTGAATTTGGTGGCCTTACACCCTGCTTGAAATGATAGGAAACTGCATTTGAATTTGGTGGCCTTACACCCTGATTGAAATAGAATTTCAAGGAATAGCCGTGAGTCAACTGCCAACCCACCTGCCGTGAGTGACTGAGCTGCCAGCCCAAGAATCCATTCGGCCCACAATGTCCATACTAGCCCTCTGGAAACCAGTCCCTTCAGCCCACAACACCCATACTAGCGCTATAGAAAGCCTCCCCGCCCACTGGCCGCCAATATTGGAATTGGAGGAGAGGTGGAACAATGCATTGGGGGACCAACTCTCCCATGTGAACATGCAAAAGTGGTAGTTGTTCGTTTGAAAATACAAAAATGGTGGTTGGTGGTTTGAAAATGCAAAAGATTAAATGTCAAAACTTGACCACTTCTTGTTTGCACTGTATATTGATTTTAGAAAATAATGCTACCAATTACGGCTGTGATTTTTGGCCATCTTACAGTTGGTGCATTTTCAAACCACCAACCACTTTTGCATTTTCAAACCACCAACCACTTTTGAATTTTCAAACTACCAACCACTTTTGCATTTTCAAATCAACCACTTTTGAATTTTCAAACCACCAACCACGTTTGCATATTCAAGCCACCAACCAATTTTGTATTTTCAAACCACCAACCACTTTTGCATTTTCAAACCAACCACTTTTGAATTTTCAAACCAACGACATTTGCAAACTATTTTTTCAAACCACATTATGGGCACTCACAGTTCAGTAAAACCACTCACAGTTTAGTAGACATGTGTTCAGTGTTATTCACAGCTCAGACTGAGAGTCATGACCTCTCCCTCCCCATCTTGCAGCGACTGAGGCAGTCCACACCTCCGGATTTTATAGTCCCTCCCCCTCCCACCGGAAGGGGCATGGCCTTTATGGCGTGATCGACAGGAGGGAGAATCTCAACATTTTTTAAACATTAATAAATCTTTTATTTTTAATCGATGGGCAAAATCCACTTGTCCTGCGCAGCGGAGGGGGACTCTGAGTAAAATGGCCAAAAATTACAACAGTACATGGTAGCATTTTTTTTCTAAAATCAATATGCAGTGCAAACAGGAAGTGGTCAAGATTTGAGTTTTATTTATATAGATGAGAGGCATAAATAGGGAAGACCTAATCTCAGATTGGAAATTTCAAAAACCAAAGGGCATAGCTTTAAGGAGAAAGGAGCAAAATATAAAGCAGATGTGTTTGCACGAGGGTGGGGGTGCATGGAATGTGTTGCCAGGGAGGAGGTAGATGGGATGGTGGCATTTATGAGCCTTTTAGATAGGCGCATGGATGTGCAGAAAATGAAGGGATATGAATCATGAAGGGATATGAATCTTGGCATCATGTTTGGTACAGACACTGTGGGCCAAAGGGCCTGTTCTTGTGCTGCACCATTCTATGTTCCATTGGAAAAATGCACATTTGATAATGTTAATGTACAAGAACAACTGTGCAAACATTGTTAGAAGGTGGAATATTGTAACTGCAGTTAAATGAAATCTATTCTTGCAAACGTTGTGAATCAAGCAAGGTGACAGTTGGCTGAGGAGGAAATGAGCAGCTGATTAAAATAAAGCTATGAAAGTAGTGATAAGATTAGCACACCCAGCAGGTGCTAATAGAGCAGGATGCCCATGGAAAGCTTTTCTTCAGAGTTTGGGAAAGAGCTATTTTCCATTGTTAGCATGTAGTTGTTGCCCTGCCTGCTGTGCTGATTTTATTTTCTCATTGTCTTTCGTAACATGGTTTATCAGGTGCAGGGAACTACAGTGATGTAAACAGAGGAACTTTTCGATTGCAAGGTCGATTAGTCTTTTCCAAGAGTCCTGCTCTTAAAGTCTAACATTCTGTTGCACCATTGTAACTTGACTAACATGGCGCAGCGGTGGAGTTGCTGACTTACAGCGCCAGATACCCAGTTTCGATTCTGACTACGGGTGCTGTCTGTACGGAGTTTTACGTTCTCCCCCGTGACCTGTGTGGGTTTACTCCAAGATTTTTGCTTTCCTCCCACACTGCAAAGACATATAGGTTTGTAGGTAAATTGGCTTGGTATGTGTAAAAGTGTCCCTAGTGTGCGTAGGATAGTGTTAATACACGGGGATCGCTGGTCGGTGCAGATTCTGTGGGCCAAAGGGCCTGTTTCCACGCTAAATAGGTCCTGACCCGAAACGTCACCCATTCATGTTCTCCAGAGATGCTGCCTGGCCTGCTGAGTTACTTCAGCACTTTGTGTCTTTTTTTGTGGTTATTTTGCCAATTGAGTCATTGAGTGATAAAGTGTGAAAACAGGCCCTTTTTGCCCAACTTGCCCACTAAAGTCCCAGCTCCATTAGTCCCACCTGCCTGCATTTGGTCCATATCCCTCCAAGCCAGTCCTATCCATATACCTGTCCTAACCATATATCCTGCCTCAACGACCTCATCCTCCTGTGCGTGCATGTGTGAGTGTGTGTATGTGTGTGCGTGTGTGAGTGTATGTGACATAGATGACATAGATGTACATATGCTCATGCTTTAATGAACAAAGAAAATAAAAGTGACCCCTCTCATCCAGGGGGAAACTATAAAACAGAATCTAAGATGGAATTGGCAAAAATCCCCGGTCTGGCAATAGGCTTATTATAAAATCTTTGGAACGTCATTTCATTAGACCACCCTGCAGCCGCTAGGATGTGGTCGAGAGGGACGTCCATTACCCTCGCTGCTGACATAAATGCAGCCCTGGTGAAGTGAGATTTAAAAGTGTCAGTGTCCACTCCTGCACAAGCCAGAACCTGTTTTAACCACCATGAAATGGTCTGCACTGTTACCTTATTGTAAGGTTTTTTGTAATTAATGAATACAGATAATTCGGAGCCTCTGAGACTCTTGGTGACCTTGATGTACTGTAGTATGTGTGTAACTACACACAACCGTAGGTCCAAGGGGTATGCCGTAAAATCTAGTTTGAGCCCTGACACCTGGTCTGCTCTGCTTAATTTAATCATACACAAAAAAGGTTATGTTATGTACAAATTATGCCATGCTGTCCAGTCGCAGTTTTTGCAATGTCTGGGCCATGAACATGACTACCTTGAGAGTGAGTATGGGCAAAGACAAGGATTAAGCTGGAGCCCACTGGTGAAGCAGCGTGAGCACAACGCTCACATCCCATATCTCCGTATACCGGGGCCTGGGGGGAGTAGAGTTAAAAATACCCTTCATGAACTGGGTTATCAAAGGGTGAGACCCTACAGAATGGTGTTCCGTTCCCAGCAATAAGTATGATGATAGCGCACTCCTGGCACTGTTTATGGCACTATAACTCAGTTTTTGATCAAAGCATAGTGTAGAGAGGCAGCAGTGATCACATCTACCGTACGATCTGATAGTCCGAGCCGCAGGTAAGTTCTCCTCAGAATCTGCAAACCAATAAATTTAGTCGGTCATGTAGTGGATGATTCTCCCCAGTCACAGGGTGAAACAGCAGATTTCTGCTTTTGGGGACAGCCATGAAAGGCTGTGTTATCATTCCCAGGACAAATGGGAACCAAGGCTGAGTAGGCCAGTCAGGTACTACTAAAATGCCAGAGGCGGTGTCTTGCTTGATCTTAGCCAAAATGGGGGAAAAGCATACAAAAACATTCCACTCCAGTGTAACGAGAATGCATCTACCGCCACTGCCCCTTGGTCTGGTTCCCATGAAACGTATTTTGGTAACGCCATACCAAGCGACAATGTCGTTAAACACTTCATGATTCAACATCCATTCTGTGTTGTCATTGAATATCCGTGATCTAGTGTCCGCCACCATGTTGTATCTACCTGGTAAGTAGATGGCTGAAACCCAAATGTTTCTCGTAATATGCCAGTTCCAGATAAGGTTAGAAACATAGAAACATAGAAACATAGAAACATAGAAACATAGAAACATAGAAATTAGGTGCAGGAGTAGGCCATTCAGCCCTTCGAGCCTGCACCGCCATTCAATATGATCATGGCTGATCATCCAACTCAGTATCCCGTACCTGCCTTCTCTCCATACCCTCTGATCCCCCTAGCCACAAGGGCCACATCCAACTCACTCTTAAATATAGCCAATGAACTGGCCTCAACTACCCTCTGTGGCAGAGAGTTCCAGAGACTCACCACTCTCTGTGTGAAAAAAGTCTTTCTCATCTCGGTCTTAAAGGATTTCCCCCTTATCCTTAAGCTGTGACCCCTTGTCCTGGACTTCCCCAACATCGGGAACAATCTTCCTGCATCTAGCCTGTCCAACCCCTTAAGAATTTTGTAAGTTTCTATAAGATCCCCTCTCAATCTCCTAAATTCCAGAGAGTATAAACCAAGTCTATCCAGTCTTTCTTCATAAGACAGTCCTGACATCCCAGAAATCAGTCTGGTGAACCTTCTCTGCACTCCCTCTATGGCAATAATGTCCTTCCTCAGATTTGGAGACCAAAACTGTATTAATACTCCAGGTGTGGTCTCACCAAGACCCTGTACAACTGAAGTAGAACCTCCCTGCTCCTGTACTCAAATCCTTTTGCTATGAAAGCCAACATACCATTCGCTTTTTTCACTGCCTGCTGCACCTGCATGCCTACTTTCATTGACTGGTGTACCATGACACCCAGGTCTCGCTGCATCTCCCCTTTTCCTAATCGGCCACCATTTAAATAATAGTCTGCTTTCCTGTTTTTGCCACCAAAGTGGATAACCTCACATTTATCCACATTATACTGCATCTGCCAAACATTTGCCCACTCACCCAGCCTATCCAAGTCACCTTGCAGTCTCCTAGCATCCTCCTCACAGCGAACACTGCCCCCCAGCTTAGTGTCATCCGCAAACTTGGAGATATTGCCTTCAATTCCCTCATCCAGATCATTAATATATATTGTAAATAGCTGGGGATCCCAGCACTGAGCCCTGCGGTACCCCACTAGTTACTGCCTGCCATTGTGAAAAGGACCCGTTTACTCCTACTCTTTGCTTCCTGTTTGCCAGCCAGTTCTCTATCCACATCAACACTGAACCCCTAATACCGTATGCATTAAGTTTGTATACTAATCTCTTATGTGGGACCTTGTCGAAAGCCTTCTGGAAGTCCAGATATACCACATCCACTGGTTCTCCCTTATCCACGCTACTAGTTACATCCTCGAAAAATTCCACAAGATTCGTCAGACATGATTTACCTTTTAAACCATGCTGACTTTGTCCAATGATTTCACCACTTTCCAAATGTGCTGCTATCCCATCTTTAATAACTGACTCTAGCAGTTTCCCCACTACCGATGTTAGACTAACTGGTCTGTAATTCCCCGTTTTCTCTCTCCCTCCCTTCTTAAAAAGAGGGGTTACATTTGCTACCCGCCAATCCTCAGGAACTACTCCAGAATCTAAAGGAGTTTTGAAAGATTATCACTAATGCATCCACTATTTCCTGAGCTACTTCCTTAAGTACTCTGGGATGCAGCCTATCTGGCCCTGGGGATTTATCGGCCTTTAATCTATTCAATTTACCCAACACCACTTCCCGACTGACCTGGATTTCACTCAATTCCTCCTTTGACCCACAGTCCCCTGCTATTTCAGGCAGATTATTTATGTCTTCCTTAGTGAAGACGGAACCAAAGTAGTTATTCAATTGGTCCGCCATATCCTTGTTCCCCATGATCAACTCACCTGTTTCTGACTGCAAGGGACCTACATTTGTTTTAACTAACCTCTTTCTCTTCACATATCTGTAAAAACTTTTGCAGTCAGTTTTTATGTTCCCTGCCAGTTTTCTTTCATAATCTATTTTTCCTTTCCTAATTAAGCCCTTTGTCCTCCTCTGCTGGTCTCTGAATTTCTCCCAGTCCTCTGGTATGCTGCTTTTTCTGGCTACTTTGTACGCATCATCCTTTGCTTTGATACTATCCCTGATTTCCCTTGTTATCCACGGATGCACTACCTTCCCCGATTTATTCTTTTGCCAAACTGGGATGAACAATTTTTGTAGTTCATCCATGCAGTCTTTAAATGTCTTCCATTGTATATCCACCGTCAACCCTTTTAGAATTAATTGCCAGTCAATCTTGGCCAATTCACGTCTCATACCCTCAAAGTTACCTTTCTTTAAGTTCAGAACCATTGTTTCTGAATTAACAATGTCACTCTCCATCCTAATGAAGAACTCAACCATATTATGGTCACTCTTGCCCAAGGGGGCACGTACAACAAGACGGCTAATTACCCCTTCCTCATTACTCAAAACCCAGTCTAAAATAGCCTGCTCTCTCGTTGGTTCCTCTACATGTTGATTTAGATAACTCTAGTTAGCCAATTTATCACAAGATACAGACCTGATTCCACCCATGTGATTAACATATGCCACCGCTGTAGTGTTGTCAATCTGAAGTTGAACATGCACATGCTGCATATTACCACAATAAGCCTTCAGCCCATAGAGTGCTCCCAACAACTCTAATTAGTTAATACCATGTGACTGAAGAATTAATGACTCCTGCTCATTACATCTACCACCGCAGCTAGAGATGGTATTTGTAGCTCCCCATCCTAGAGCACTAGCATCAGTTTGTAAAATAACTGATGGGGTGTCGACCAGAATCTTACTGGAGCAATGCCCACCATTGTAACTCAGCAATGGCTTCAGCTGGTAACCGCATAGGTCTACCGAAGTGACCTGCATGGAATTTGAGTGCCTGCTCCTTTGCACGTTGTAAATTTTGATAGTGCAAAGAACCGAACTGTGCAGCTGGAAAAGCAGCCACTAGTTTGCCTATTATACTAGCTACATTTCTAATAGAATGCTGCTTCTTAACAATGAGATTGTTACAGGCTTCTATTAACTCTAATTGCTTGCCCCAAGGCAGAGTCACAGACATGAGAATTGAGTTAATGGTAAATCCCAATTAACCAATTACTCCAGATGGTGTCGATTTGGACTTAACTGGATGGATAAGAAACCATAAATCTCTCAAACATGAGTTTAGTAGCTAATTAGGCTAATTGCATAGTATTCCCTATGATTAGGATATCATCCAAGTATGCCATCACAATATGATTCTGAGCCCGGAGTAGCCCCAGGACCGGTTTTAATAATTTTGTGAATAATCTGGGATCTGAAGTTAACCCATTAAGCAATGCTTTGTATTGCCACAGTTGTCCCATCCAGCTAAATTTCAAATATCTCCAGTGATCCCCATGAATGGGCACCAAATATTATGCATCTTTAAGGTCAATGCATGCCATGTAACATCCCTTGAAAACCAGTTGCTTGTAGCAACTGGTTTTCCATTTTTCCATTTTGACAAAGTTTTCCATTTTGAAATGTTTATACTGCATAAAGGAGTTGAGTTCAGTCAAGTCAAGGATGATTCGGCATCCTCCATCCTTCTTTTGCTTTGTAAATATATTAGACACAAATTGGTGAGATTCATGACACGAGTTCTCAATTACCCCTGTTTTGTATAATGCTTCAATTTCAGCTTGTGCATCCAAACTTTCCTGTTGTGAAAGAACATATGTGCGGTTCGGTGTATGCTGTGTGGGTGGAAGGGAATTGAGAAGGAATTCAATTTGGAAGCCTTGTATACTGTGCCGTATAAACGGATCTGATGTTACCCAACACCATTCATTCAAGAAGAATTGTAATCTCCTCCCAACTTGTAACTGATCGGTACGCAATATGTTCCGTAAAGAGCCAGACTCACCTACCTCAATGGTTACCGGTGGAATGGTGTTTATTTCCGCCCCCGAGGTTGTGGGGGTAGGACTGATGGACGACGCCAACCGCGCATCTTGGATGTGGCCTAAAAAAGACTGCCAATTGTTCAGCTTTCCCTCCAATTTTGGCAAACCGTCTGGCGTTGAAGGGAGCGTAAGGATGCTGATCTTCGCCGAATAGTAAATTCGGTGGCTGAACGTCGCTGGCCTTACACAGTGCTGCGAATTTGGGGTTCATGGCAGGATGGATGACATTTTTCCGCAGACTATTGATTTCAAAATGTGCATTGCACATTAATGCCATGGCGTCCTGCTGAACATCAGACAGGGGCGCCCCATCCATCGACCTGGCAAAGGCCGTGATGCCTGAGGCGAGCAACTTTAATATTTTTTGTAGCTTCACCTCCTGGGCTCTGACACCCCCACCACAGATGGAGTGATTAACTGCAGGCACATTCAATGAAGCACAGTTGGCTGGTGTATAATACTTGCTAGTAGTTTCCTTCATAGCCAGATCTTGGAGCTGGTGTGAGGCCAGGTAATTAATACTTGTGGCTAAGTCCTCATCCAGTGGTTCCCCTGTCTGGGATGGGATAGCAAATTTTGATGCCATTGCTGGCACTTCCCCTTCTTGCCTCGTGGTATGCAATACCTCCGAATTCTGAGTCAGTCAAAAACTGACCGTGTATGCTCCCCTCCTCAGAGAGGGAGACATTGTGCAGCCCTGAAACAGGTGCCGCTGCCGTGGGCCCCCGAGGAGACCCGCGCTGATACAACTCTGTTTGTTGGAGCATATCATTATGAAGCAACCTCTCCATCAGGTGCTCCATGTGGGTTAGATGTCCAAAGATGCTACCCATTGAAGGAGGGGAACCCTCCTGGCCCGACTCATCCGAGTCAACGGGCCTAGCAGACTTTTGTGTGGCTTTCTGCCCAAGCGGGGTTGCCAAGGTGCTTTCAAACAGCGCCAAGTTTGAAGCCACTGGCTCCACCGCCAGCGACTCGCCCGCTACCCGCACTCCCGCGGTCTTCTGTAGCTGGTTTCCCCACGGCCCGCCTGGACTTCACGTTGGACATTTTTCTCCCACATGGTTCGAACTTGTAAGAATATTTCGAACCAAGAGAAACGACCTCAGAGAAAGTATAAACACTTAGCTGAGGATTTTAAACTTACCGCTGGAAGGAGCGACGCGCCTGCCAGTCTGTCGTTGCGCAATGCGCTAGTAATGACGCGCATGTGGGCTGACGGCCTTCTTCACGTAGTCACTCACGTGACTCCGAAGTAAAATTGACTCTTTTTTTTATGAACAGCAAAGAGACATCAAGAGGGGCAGTGAGCAGCAGAACACAACAAGAGACACAACAAGAAAGAACTGAACTTAATAAATCATCTTTAACATTTAAATTGTTGTCATATTTTAAGGGTCATTCACATTTTAAACTTTAATAAATCATTTTTCCACTTGCCATGCCTGCGTGTTGTTCATCACAATGGGTACCTAATAGGCAGGAATGGCTGCTCTGCCGGAGAGCCACTAAGAGTGCATGGGGGGAAGGTTGAGGGGTGACTGAGTGAACTGCCACCACACCAGCCATGAGTAACTGGACTGGCAGCCCACCAGCTATGAGTAAGCGAACTGCCAGCCCACCAGCTGTAAGTGACTGAAGTGCCTGCCCACTAGCCATGACTTAGTGAACTGCCAGCCCACCAGCCATGACTCACTGAGCTGCAAGTCCAAGAATCCATTCAGCCCACAACACCCATACTAGCGCTCCAGAGACCCATACAAGGATAGACTTTCCGCCTTCATTGCTGTGATCTAAAAAAAGATGAATTGTCTAAAATTGATTGTCCACCCTCTCCCCCTTCCCACAGAGTCTGTCACCTGTTTCGGCAGAATTTCGGACAGTTTCTGAGCTGCCAGCCCGCCAGGCCTGAATTACTGACCTGCCAGCCTGCCAAGCCTGAGTGACTGGGCTGCCAGGCCTCAGTGACTGAGCTGCCCCCCACTGGCCAGCAATATTGGAATTGGTGGAGAGGTAGAATATTGCGTTGGGGGACCAGCCCTCCCTTGTGAAGCTACACATATATATATATATATATATATGTGTGTGTGTGTGTGTGTGTGTGTACATGTGTTTTATATATATACACAGAAAATAGACACAAAAAACTGGAGTAACTCCGTGGGACAGGTAAAGAACGGTCTCGACACAAAATGTTACCCATTCCTTCTCTCCAGAGATGCTGCCTGTCCCCTTGAGTTACATACACTGAACTTTTTTCCACTTGTTTATCCTTTTATTTACAGTGTGCTATGTTTACATAATCTGTTGTGCTGCTGCAAGTAAGAATGTAATTGTTCTCTCTGGGACATATGACAATTAAACACTCTCTTTACTCTCTCTCTCTTGACTCTCGAAGGTATGCCTACTTTGAAGAAGTTCTCCTCCACTCTCTGACATTATCCAGAGATGCTGTCAGACCTGCTAAGTTACTCCAACACTTTATGTCTGTCTTAAATGGAATTACTTCCCCGGGAGACAAAGAGGATCCAAATGGACTCTTTCAATGCAAATGTTAATATATATCTTCTGAAGCGACGAAATGTAACATGAAGCCAAATCAAGTCAAGTCAGGTTTAGTTGAGTTCATTGTCATGGGCACAGGAGCAGTACGATACAGGTACAATGAGGAATTACAGCAGTATCACAGGCACAGAGGCTCAGATAACGCATGTAAAAATAAATTATACATAAATTATATATAAACTCTACAAGGCAATAAAAATAAAATAAAAGAGTGCAACAAAGCAAGACGTTAGTGCAAAACACAAAGGCGGCATGGTGGCGCAGTGGTAGAGTTGCTGCCTTGCTGCGTTTTCTGTGCCAGAGGCCCGTGTTTGATCCCGACTACGGGTGCTGTCTGTATAGAGTTTATACGTTCTCCCACATTCCAAAGACGTATAAGTTTGTAGGTTGATTGGCTTTGTGTAAATATAAATTGTCCTTAGTGGTTATAGGGTAGCATTAAAGTGCGGGGATCGCTGATCGGCATGGACTCAGTAGGCCGAAGGGCCTGTTTCCGTGCTGTATCTCTAATACTAAAAATAAGAGGTGGTCCTTAGTCTTCCATTACTCAGGACTAGTGTTGTAAAGTTTAGTTCAAGAACTTGATGGTTGTATGAAAGTAGCTGCTACTGAACCTGGTGGTGTGGGATTACAGGCTTCTATACCTCCTGCCTGATGCTAGAAGCATGCAGAGAGATGGCGCACCTGCTGGGGAACATTAATGATAGGTGCAACTTTTTGAGGCAGTTCCTCATGTAGATGCTATCGATGGTGGGGAGGGTCGGGTCCATGATGGGCCGAGCTGAGTCCACTACTCTTGCCGTGAAATCGCCTCTCCAGGCCATGTTGAAACCAGCCACAACGTAGTCTACAGTGCATCTGTGGCAGTTTCCTCTACATAAGGGTTCAGGGCGCAGCGGGAGAGTTGCGGCCTTATGGCGCCAGAGATGTGGGTTCCATCCTGACTACGGGTGCTGTCTGTATGAAGTTTGTACATTTTCCCTGTGATCACGTGGATTTCCGCAAGGTACTCCAATTTCCTCCCACATCGCAAAGATGCGCAGGTGTGTAGGTTAATTGGCTTGTGTAAATTGTCCTCAGTGTGTAGGGCAGAACTAGCGTACGGGTGATCAATGATCACCACGGACTCGGTGGGCCAAAGGGTCTGTTTCCATGCTGTATCTCCAAATTAAACTAAACAATCCTATTCAGACCAAAACATCCAGCTCTGATTCAACAGCAATGACCTGTCCTTGTTGCCTGAAATGTTCTTCAGATTTGATCCATGTGAGATGGTGTCTCTTTGGCAGATTAAAATGATTAAACTGAAGCAGAAATCGCTGCAGCTCATGAATAAACAATGGCCACCATTTGTTATTGTCCCTGCACTCCTGTTTCAAAACTGAAATGGCGCAGTTGTCTCCAAAAGGTGCCAGGCACCTGCGAGAATTGACAAGCAGCTTTTCTCATCAACGTGAATGAGGTATTTTGTTAATGAGCAATGCAGAATGAGAACCAGGATGTGAACCAAGTTGTGAGTGAAGGAACTGCAGACGCTGCTTTAAACCCAAGGTAGACACAAGATGCTAGAGTAACTCAGCGGGACGGACAGCATCTCTGGAGAGAAGGAACAGGTGATGTTTCGGGTCAAGACTCTTCTTCACAAAGTTACCTGATTTGAAAGATCCTCTTGTTAATCCTGGCCAGATTGGAGAGGTTGGACTCTAAAATTAGGTAAAAGCTTCAGGGCTGCTGGGTGATTTGGTCAATTTGAAACTGGGGAACTGGGACAAGCTGCAGTGTGGTACCAGTTTGTCTAGAGCCTTGATCCAAGCTGCAGGAAGAGAATAAGAACATCTGCAGACCCCGTCAAATAGGTGCAAAATGCATAGAATGGATTGGATGGTTGCAAACCATACATACACCTTGTAAATAATTGTAAATAATGTTGCAGAGTTTCACTTTGCCGAATGTTGATTGGATGAGGTATTGAGCCTTGTCTGGTTTTCATGCAGATCAGAATAAATGTTGCGATGTTAGCTTCCTATGGGAATCATTGTTTGAATACAATGTACTAGCTACTGTATTATTGGGTTAAGGAAATGTCTGTTAGCTATGGGGTTAATGGATATGTCTAATTGGATTGTAAAGAGACCACCCTCATGTGGTTCAGCCCCTCAAGGTCCGGGTACCTATAAAGGTCCGCTGCCACAAGGTCCTGCGTCGATCTTCTGGGAGAGCGTGACCGAAGGGCTTGGAAAGGCAGATACAAGGATTGAACCCGCAGTGGTTAGGTAGAGTGGTGGGAACTGTAATTGTGTTTTGTCAAAATAAAAATTAGTTGATCAAGTGCTTGATTCAGTGGTTTTTGACTGAAACTAGACTGGGGGGAAGCTTAAGGGCATGTCCCACTTGGGCGACCTAATCCGCGAGTTCTGCCCTCAACTCATACTCCCAGCATGGTCGACACGAGGTCGTAGGAGGTCTTCATAACTCTCCTTCATGCTTCAGTTTTGATTTCCTAATCTGAGGAAAGACATTCTTGACATAGAGGGAGTACAGAGAAGGTTCACTAGACTGATTCCTGGGATGGGACGACTTCCATATGAAGAAAGACTGAATAGACTCGGCTTGTACTCGCTGGAATTTAGAAGATTGAGGGGGGATCTCATAGAAACTTACAAAATTCTTAAGGGGTTGGACAGGCTAGATGCAGGAAGATTGTTCCCGATGTTGGGGAAGCCCAGGACAAGGGGTCACAGTTTAA
Source organism: Okamejei kenojei (assembly GCA_035221665.1). Lineage (NCBI taxonomy): Eukaryota > Metazoa > Chordata > Chondrichthyes > Rajiformes > Rajidae > Okamejei > Okamejei kenojei. The sequence continues at coordinate 9,845,959 of CM069131.1, forward strand.
GGATAAGGGGGAAGTCTTTTAGGACCGAGATGAGAAAATCATTTTTCACACAGAGAGTGGTGAATCTGTGGAATTCTCAGCCACAGAAGGTAGTTGCGGCCAGTTCGTTGGCTATATTTAAGAGGGAGTTAGATGTGGCCCTTGTGGCTAAAGGGATCAGGGAGTATGGAGAGAAGGCAGGTACAGGATACTGAGTTGGATGATCAGCCATGATCATATTGAATGGCGGTGCAGGCTCGAAGGGCCGAATGGCCTACTCCTGCACCTATTTTCTATGTTTCTATGTTTCTATGCTCGAGAGTGGTCTCGATGCCTCAGCTAGGTCGCAGCGTTTTTTTCAATATGTTAAAAAATGCCCGCGAGTAAAAAAAGGTTGCATGAAAAAAATCGATACTTTTTTTACTCATAGGTTTAGTCGTAGTAGGTCATAGTAGGTTGGCATGTTAGTCGTAGGTAATCAAGGATAGTTGAAGGTAGTCGAAGATAGTCAGAGATAGTCTTCATCATAGTCCATTGGGAGGTCAAAGGAGATCGAAGGAGGTCGTCATCACTCTCCACTATTCGGTGTCCAATTTTCCCAAAGTTAGTCGCAGCTAGTCATAACTAGTCGAAGCTGGTCTTCGTCGAAGGAGTTCTTCTACAGAGTCGAAGGAGGTCTTCAACATGTCATTTTTAAAACTCTTCTAAACTCGCCAATTAGGTTGTCTAAGTGGGACACCCCCTTTAGAATGAGCAATTTACACTCTCACTCACGTGGGTTTCCAAACAATGTTTCACTGAGAATCCAGAGGGAGCAAGAGATCATTGGGTGAGTGTAAATTAGAATAAATTGCAATTAAATATACAGGCAAGTAATTGTAAAATGTTAATTTAATTATTTGGTAATTGTGATCAACCTCACATTGGTAGTTAGAAAAATACTGGAATCTACAATAAAGGATGTGATACCATGAGAAAATTATAAGAGTCAAGGGTGCTTTATTGTCACATGTCCCGAAATGGAACAATTCAATTATTACTTGTTGAGTAGGGGAATCGAAGACCAGAGGACATCGGTTCAAGATGAAGGCAAAATGATTTAATAGGAATCCGAGGGGTAACTTTTTTACACAAAGGGTGGTGGGTGTATGGAACAAGATGCCAGAGGAGGTAGGGGCTATCTCATTGTTTAAGAAACAATTAGACAGGTGCATGGATAGGACAGGTTTGGAGGGATATGGACCAAGCGCAGGCTAATGGGACTAGTGTAGCTGGGACATTGGTGGCCGGTGTGGACAAGTTGGACGAGTTGGGCCTGAACGACCTGTTTCCACACTGTATCACTCTTTGACTCTAAGAATATATATATATACATTCGAGTTGCTGAACCAGGCCATGATTGAGCAAACACAGCATGGATATATTTATGCTTGTCCAACCTATGAGAGCTTCATGAAGATATACTTAGTGGAGTCAATGAATGGAGAACCTGTGATGTGATATATTTCGATTTTCAGAAGCCCTTTAGTAAGACACACATACATGTGGGTACTGAACAGAGTTAGATCACATGGAATTGGAGGAAACATACTAATGTGGATTCTGAGTTGGTTAATGGATGGGAAATAAAGAGTCATAATAAATGCGTCCTTCTCAGGTTGGCAGATATGGGGTATGACAGGAATTGGGGCTTTGGACCTAAATATGTATAACTTTTTATTAACAATTGTGTTAAGAAGACCAAATATAACTTTTCCAGATAGACACAAAACGCTGGTGTGACTCAGCAGGACAGGCAGCATTTCTGGAGAGAAGGAATGGGTGGCGTTTCGGGTCGAGATGCTTCTTCAGACCCGAAAATTCACCCATTTCTTCTCTCCAGAGATGTCGCGTGCCACTGAGTTACTCCAGCATTTTGTGTCTATCATTGATTTAAACCAGCATCTGCAGTTCCTTCCTGCACATATAACTTTTCCAGGTTTTCTAAAACATGGATCGAAGTGGGAATGTGAGTAATAATGAGAATATAAGGCGTCTTCAAGGAAATATAAGGCAAAATGTTATATTTTTAAATGTTAATGTTCAAAGGGATGTGGTTGTAGACAATAGGCAATAGACAATAGGTGCAGGAGTAGGCCATTCGGCCCTTCAAGCCAGCACCGCCATTCAATGTGATCATAGCTGATCATCCCCAATCGGTACCCCGTTCCTGCCTTCTCCCCAAATCCCCTGACCACTGTCTTTAAGAGCCCTATCTAGCTCTCTCTTGAAAGTATCCAGTGAACCGGCCTCCACCGCCCTCTGAGGCAGAGAATTCCACAGACTCACAACTCTCTGTGTGAAAAAGCGTTTCCTCATCTCTGTTCTAAATAGCTTACCCTTTATTCTTAAAGTCTGGCCCCTGGTTCTGGACTCCCCCAACATCGGGAACATGTTTCCTGCCTCTAGTGTGTCCAAACCCTTAATAATCTTATATGTTTCAATAAGATCCCCTCAGTAAGAACACTCACGTGCAATCTCAGTCACCGAGGCCAATGTCAGAAGATACTTCATGAGGGTGAACTCTTGGAAAGCATCTGGACCTGACGGTGTACCTGGTTGTGTTTTCAAAACCTGTGCGGGACAACTGGCTGGAGTTTTTGCAGAGATCTTCAGCCTCTCATTACTGCAGATGGATCTTTGTAGATGATTAACTGAAAGCTAACTCGCAGGAGAAGTAAGCAGTTAGGAGTGCAGTAATTGAAACAATCTGTTGAGCAGCACGGTGGCGCAGTAGTAGAGTTGCTGCCTTACACCGTTTGCAGCGCCAGAGACCTGTGTTGTTCCGTTTCTCAGTGTGTGTAGGATAGTGTTAATGTGTGGGGATCGCCGGTCTGTGCGGTCTCGTTGGGCCGAAGGGTCTGTTTCTCTAAAGGGTCAGGTATCTCTAAAACAAAAACTAAAAGACAAAGTAATATTTTCTCTTTCTTGTTTTCTCAGTGGAGGGTTTCTTGACTCTGCTGGAAGTCAATGTCTTAGCGGCCGAATAACTTGAAAACAACAAGGCAGCAGCCATTTGTTTGAGTGAGATGAAAAACAATGGGCCCAATTTGGAACATCTCCAAAGACATCACAACAACAGACAGAAGAGCTGGTGAGAAGGCAAAAGAGACTGCAAATTCTTGAACCTGGAATAAAAACAGAATGCTGGAAGAACTCAACGGGTCAAACAACATTTCAAAAGTCAAAGTAAAAGTCAAACGAGTTTATTGTCATGTGTCCCTGACAGGACAATGACATCCTTTCTTTGCATAGCACAACAGAACATAGTAGGCATTGACTACAATTATATACGTAAATACACACATGAATTAATAAAATAATAAAGTGCAAATAACAGATGGAGGGGTATTAATGTTCACAGTTTTGCCCGAGCCAAGTTTAATAGCCTGATGGCTGTGGGGAAGTAGCTATTCCTGAACCGGGTCGTTGCAGTCCTCAGGCTCCTGTACCTTCTACCCGAAGGTAGCAGGGAGATGAGTGTGTGGCCAGGGTCCTTGATGATGCTGCCAGCCTCTTTGAGGCAGCGACTGTGGTAGATCCCCTCGATGGAAGGAAGGTCAGAGCCGATGATGGACTGGGCAGTAAGGTTTTGGAGGTAAAAGGTGTTAATCAACACTTCAGGTTGAGAGGGTACAGGAAAGATTGTCAGGGCAGTAGATGATAGAAACTGGGAGATGGCAGAGATAGTTTGATTCTTGATCAGTACGAGCATCAGGGATTATGGAGAGAAGGCAGGAGAATGGGGTTAGGAGGGAGAGATGGATCAGCCATGATTGAATGGCGGAGTAAACTTGATGGGCCGAATGGCCTAATTCTGCTCCTATTCCATATGACCTTATGAGATGATAGCTGGAAACAGATAGGGAGGCGAGTGGAGAGATGAACAAATGGAGAAGAAAACTGGTTGGTAGGAAAGTGGATGTGGGAGGAGAGCTTCAGTGTTTGGGTTACCTGAAAGTGGAACATTTAATTATCAGATCATTGGGTTGTTAGTTACCCAAGTGAAACATTGTTCTTACTATTTGTGTTTCGAATGTCTCTCGCAAGTCAGACAAGTTAGTGTGGGAGTGGGAAGGAGAGTGAAAATTAACTAATTGTTATTTTGGCAAAAAGGAGAGAAATAAAGGCCGAGGTTAAATTAATCTTGTCATGAGACTTGGTTGTGTGAGAAAGATGAACCATTGATTCCTTGCTCCTCTGTACCTGACTGACTCAGTGTCTATAACATTGTTCTGTTTAGTTTAGTTCAGAGATACAGCAAGGAAACAGGCCCTTCAGCCCGCCGAGTCCGGGTTGACCACTGATCATCCATTCGCTTTAGTTTTTGTATTATCCCACTTTCACATCGTCTAACCACACAATCGGGGCAATTTTACAAGAGGCCGATTAACCTACAAACCCCGCATGTCTTTGGGATGTAGTGGGGAACCAGAGCACCCGGAGGAAACCCACATGGACTGAAGGTGAACTTGCAAACTGAGCAAGACAGCATCTGAGGTCAGGATCGACCCCAGGTTTGTAGCACTGTGAGAAACAATGCCAGATAATTGAAAGTGAAAAATAAAAGTACTTGTGTAACAATTAGCTCTAACAAATAAAGATGGACAAAATGGAACATACCTGGTCTGGAACATCTATGTGGTTCGATCTTATTGTAGGAGAACATAAGGAATAGGAGAGGGTTGGGTCTTGGAAACAAAATGTAACTCTTTGCTGAACCCTAGAATAAAATGAAAACTTACAATTACAGAATCATTTTAGGACTAACACACAGATAGGGGTGGGTCTGGGTTTCTGAGAACAAAGGAAAACCACATGACTGTCTGTGAATAATCACCTCATGTCTTCTTAACAAATACTATATTGAACAAGCTGTGAATGCATGTATTTTGACTTTGCAATTAAAACTTTGGATAAATCTAAATATACCTTTCATCAGCGACGGTATATCTAATATTAGCGTGAATCCAGCACAAGGTAAGTTGGCCCTTACTCTTGTATTCAAATTCTCCAGTAATTTAGATGTCTTACTGTGATTACTTAGGGCCTAGACGAGAAGGCGTCTGGAGAATTTTGGTCTCCCGAGCAAACAAGATTGGTCCTGGGACGGTAGACTTGTCGCATGAAGGGTAATAGTTGTAATATCCCTATTCCTTAGTGTTTAGACAAATGAGAAGTGGCTTCATTGAAATGAATCATTTTTTCTGAGGGATCGACAAGGTACATATTATAACAGAAATTGAGAGCATGTGTAGGAAGGAACTGCTGATGCTGGTTTAAACCAAAGATATACACAAAAAGCTGGAGTAACTCAGCGGGACAGACAGCATCTCTGGAGAGTAGGAATGGGTGACGATTCAGGTCAAAACCCTTTGTCAGCCTGTTTTCCAGTCTCAAAATGAGGGACAGGCCATTTAGGATTAAAATTAGGAGACTTTTCTTCACTTATTGGCTGGTGAATCTTTGGAAATCTCCACCCTGGATAGATGTGGCGGTTCAACCAATGAATACATTCAAAACTAACAATCAAAGGATATAGGGTTAGCTTATTTACCTATTTCATGTTAAATAATGTGCTGTTGCTATAATATTTGGGAACAAAAGGAGCTAACTACAATCCACAGTTAACCACAGATGTTCCATATCTGAAGAAGGATGTACTGGCTCTGGAGAGGGTCCAGAGGAGGTTTACTAGAATGATCCCAGCAATGAGTGGGTTAACAAATGATGAGCGTTTGTTATTTATTGTTTTACGTGCACCGAGGAACAATGAAATGCTTATGTTGCTGGCTAACCAGTCAGCAGAAAGACATTACATGTTTACAATGATCCATTTACAGTGCATACTGTAGATACATGATAAGGGAATAACGTTTAATGCAAGGTAAAGCCAGCAAAGTCCGATCAAGGATAGTCCGAGGGTCACCAAAGAGGTAGATAGCAGTTCAGCACTGCTTAATGTTCATGTTTAGGCGGACATTTCAGCTAGAGGAGTAAAAAAGATTATATTGTGATAGGGGACAGTGTACAGGAGATTAGGTACAGCTCCTGACAACCACATCAAAAATACTAACAGCTATGCTATCTGTCAAGGTTAAGGTTATTGTCTGACTGCTGGATAAGAACTTGGAAGGGGAAAGGAACGATCTACTTGTAGGACTAAGAAAGAGTTGCTGTATTTAGATTAGACAAGTCAAATGTGGTCTTGAGAACAAATTCATAATATGTACTCTATTTGGGACAATATGTTCTGCAACCAACCTGGAAATAAGTTATTTTAGTTCTGGCCATGTGTCGTAAGATTGGATTAATTAATAGTCTCATGGGAAGAGAGACTCTGGAGAAGTATAATGGTATGATTTGCCTGAACATAACATTTCACACACAGCTTGAGAATGAAAAAAATAGAGACATAAAATTAAAGGCAATGATAAAGTTCTGAAGGTTGAGTGGGCCAAATTGGATGCAGAAAATAGATTAAAAGGAGGACATTAAAAAATCAGTGCAGGCATCGTTCATAACTTTCAACAAGGATATGTTCCTTGGAGATATGTAGACTTTCCGAGAATGATGTATCACATGAAGGGGATATTGGTATTGGTTCATTATTATCACAAGCACTAGAATACAGGGAAAAACAGGCAAATCATACCGTATATGCCTGCATTCAGGGCTTTTAAAAGAAGTGGCTGCAGAGGTAAGAGATTTATTGTTCGATAGTTTTCAAAATTCCCTTGGCCCTGAAAGATCTCAGCAGATTTGAAACCAGTGAATGTAAGATCCCAGTTCAATAAAGGAAGTTGACAGAAAATAAGATAGGCTCAGTCAGTCCTCCTAATGTCTTCCATTGATAAAATGCTGGCATCATTTTAAAGGTAGCAATTTATTTTGGTTTAGATGCAGCACGCAAACAGTCCCTTTGGCTCACTGGGTCTGCGCCGACCAGCGATCCCCGCACACTAATGTCCCTGTCCCACTTAGGACAGCTGAACGGAAACCTCTGGAGACTTTGCATCCCACCCAAGGTTTCCGTGCGGTTCCCGGAGGTTCCCGGAGGTTTTTGTCAGTCTCCCTAATGATCGAAAGTGGTTTCTGCTTCTTCTATGTTCCGGCAATTATTTCAAAAAATTTAAAACCGGCCGCGACTAAAAATAGGTTGCCGTTTTAAAAATCTGTAATTTTTTAGTCGAAGCCGGTTGCGATGCTAGTTGAAGGTGGTTGCCGGAGGTTGCAGGTATTGGAAGGTAAGACCTCCCTGGTGGAATAAAAATGGGTGAAAAAAAGCTCTTACCTTCCACTAGCTGCGACCTCCGGAAACCACCTTCAACTAGCATTGCAACCGGCTTCGACTAAAAAATTACCAATTTTTAAAACGGCAACCTATTTTTAGTCGCGGCCGGTTTTGAATTTTTTGAAATAATCACCGGAACATAGTGGTCATAATGGAAACCACTTTTGACCATTAAGGAGACTGACAAAAACCTCCGGGAAGCACACGGAAACCTTGGGTGGGGCGCAAAGTCTCCAGAGGTTTCCGTTCAGGTTTCCTAAGTGGGACAAGGGCATAACACTACCCTACACACACTAGGGACAACTTACACTTTTACCAAGCCACTTAACTTACAAACCTGCATGTCTTTGGAGTGTGGTAGGAAACCGGAGTTCCTGGAGTGAACCCACGCAGGTCACGGGGAGAACGCACAAACTCCGCACAGACAGCACAGGATCAAACCTGGGTCTCTGGCGCTGTAAGGCTGCAACTATGTTGCTATGCCAAGTAGTAGCAGGATGTTCAGAAAATTATCAACCCAAATTTTATAAAAGGGAAAATATTTTTGACATTTTATTAGAGCTATTATCTAATATTTTATTAGATCTGGGTAACTCACCAGTGATCCCCGCACGCTAACAGCATCCTACACACTAGGGACAATTTAACCAAGACAATTAACCTATAAACCTGCGCGTCATTGGAGCTTTGGAGGAAACCGGAGCTCCTGGAGTAAATCCATGCAGGTCATAGGGAGGTAGACACTAAATGCTGAACTCAGTGGATCAGGCAGCATCTATGGAGAGAAGGAATGGGTGACGTTTCGTGTCGAGACCCTTCTTCAGACTGATGTCAGGGGTGGGGGCGGGACAAAGATAGAATGTAGTTGCAGAAAGTAAGACTAGTAGGATAACTGGGAAGGGAGAGGGGATGGAGAGAGAGGGAAGGCAAGGGCTACCTGGTTAGAGAAGTCAATGTTCATACCGCTGGCGTGTAAGCTGCCCAAGCAAAATATGAGGTGCTGTTCTTCCAATTTGCGCTGGGCCTCACTCTGACAATGGAAGAGGCCCAGGACTGAAAGGTCAGATAGGGAGTGGGAGTGGGAGTTGAAATGCTGGGCCACTGGGAGATCAGGTAGGTTAAGACGGACTGAGTGGGGGTGTTCAGCGAAATGATCGCCGAGCCTGCGCTTGGTCTCACCGATGTAGAGAAGCTGACATCTGGAACTGCGGATGCAGTAGATGAGGTTGGAGGAGGTGCAAGTGAACCTCTGCCTCACTTGGAACGACTGTTTGCGTCGGATAGAATCGAGGGGGGAGGAAAAGGGACTTGTGTTGCATCTCCTGCAGTTGCAAGGGAAAGTAACTGTGGAGGGGCTGGTTTGGGTGGGAGGGACGAGTTGACCAGGGAGTTACGGAAGGAACAGTATCTGCAGAAAGCAGAAAGGGGTGGAGATGGGAAGATGTGGCCAGTAATGGGATCTCTTTGGAGGTGGCGAAAATGTTGGAGGAATATATGCTGCATGTGATGGCTGATCGAAGGTGGAAGGTGAGGACAAGGGGGACTCTGTCCTTGTTACTGTTACTAGTAAGGGGAGGGGGAGTAAGAGCAGAGCTGCGGGATATCGAGGAGACCCTGGTGAGAGCCTCATCTATAATGGAAGAGGGAATCCCCGTTCCCCAAAGAATGAGAACATCTCCGATGCCCTAGTATGGAAAACCTCATCCTGGACGGAGATGCGGCGTAGATGGAGGAATTGGGAGTAGGGGATAAAGTCTTCACAAGAAGCAGGGTGGGAAGAAGTGTAGTCAAGATAGCTATGGGAGTCAATAGGTTTGTATGTTATAGGGAGAACGTACAAATTCTGTACAGACAGCACCCGCAGTCAGGATAGAGCCCGGGTCTCTGGCGCTGTTAAGCAGCAACTCGACTGCTGAGCCATCGTATCGCCTTGCATCGGGCACAGACTCCGCAGTTTTACCTGATGAAGCAAATGTTTAGAAGTCTTGGGTCCAAAACGATCTTAACCTATTCTCAAACTTTAAAAAAATGGTTACACCATGAGTCTTATTGTATTTATGTTGTTCATGTTTTAATAGCTGCCACCAGGGTATTATAAGGAAAACCTGTTCACCCAGCAGCCATCCTTTCATTCTACTTTCCTTCTGAAATAAGAGTAGAACAGATGACTGCCTTTGAATTAAAGCAGTGTACAATCTCCCAGGAGAAGGTAGACATTGAATTATTTAGGCAAATGCTTCCATAATACTGTTTAAAAAAGATGTAGACCCGTTCGTAGAATGTGAATAACTGTTCAATTGGCCACAGGGATACAATTAATAAGTCTCTGGTCTTTTGAAAATTCAACAGTTGCTCCACTTTGATTATTCTAATGTTACTCTTGGCAGCAAAAGTAATGAAGTTGTTAGCCCTGCTGAACAATCCAAATGCGAAGTGTTTGGGACATCTGACTAATTTATAGTAAAAGCGCGCCAGTCGAGAAAAAATGGAAGGATGTGGTAAATAAACAAAAATGAGAATTATCGCAGCTTTGACACCACTAATGATGCCCTATGGAAGGTTAACAATGTTTAAAGGCCACACGTCAGACATGGTGGACTTCCATCACCTGTCCCCTGAGCTCCTAAATTATTGTGCTTCAGTCATGCTCTGACATTCCGAAATGTGAATGCATTTCTGGACTATTTTCAATCTCAATCGGTTAGTGCCTCTTGGTTCCAACGGAAATTGTCCATTCCAAAATGCTTTATGGTTTGATTTGTCAGGATGTAATTTAGCTGGCTCTCTGGTGTGCTTCAGTCTTTGCTGAAATGACAGCATGTGCGACGTTTCTGTGTAGTGACTTGTTTCCATGCCCAAATTGTGAGCCAGGCGGTTTCAGGTCAGGAATGGGAGGAGCTCTGCGGGCGGATGGGGAGAGATGAGGAGTCGGGGCAGGTGCTGAAGAAGAGATTTTTGAGAGGAAGTAGGTTGAGAGTGAAGAGATCAATAGGAGGATGGTGGATTGGGGTGTGTGTGTGGGGGGGGGGGGGGGTGGAGGAGGAGGTAGTGAGAAAGCCAATAATGTATGGATTGAGTAGAAAGGAATTGCAGACGCTGGTTTAAACCAGAGATAGACACAAAATGCTGGAGTAACTCAATGGGACAGTCAGCATCTCTGGAGAGATGGAATAGGTGATGTTTTGGGTCGAGACCCTTCTTCAGGGGAGAGGGAGATACATAGATAAGGTGTGAAAATAGGACCAAGGGAATGGATATCCCGGAAAATCTAGAATTGATCATTGTTAGCTGGGGGAAGTAAACAACAAAGCAAACAGAGATAAAATGTAGTCATAGTCTGAATTGAGTTTAGTTTAGTTTAGTTTAGTTTTGGGATACAGTGCGGAAACAAGCCCTTCGGCCCACCAAGTCCGCAGCAACCAGCCATCTCCCTACACTAGGGACAAGTTACAATTTTTACCAAAGCCAATTAACTTACAAACCTGTAGGTGTTTGGAATAGACAAAATGGGATTTACTTGGGTGTGTCTTAGTGCAAATGTGCAGATAGGCACCTGCCATATGTGCTGCTGTGTGTGTGTGTCCTTGCGCAAGCATCTGAATATGAACTAGGTGTAAGGAGACCCTGTCGGTGGGAACAACAATAAACATGAATGAATCAGATGCGCTGTGCTCGGGTGAACATCACATAAGCAAGTCGTACCAGAACAGTCAGGAACCTTTCAGCTGATTATCCTGATTATTACCTTCAAAATTGAATCTCTGAGAAGGAGATGGGGACTGTCATCATGTACAGCAAAGAAGCACCAATGATAAATGTCTATATTACTAAAAGTCTCATCTTGTCCACTTCCTGTCTGCGCTGTATATTGATTTTAGAAAATACGCTACCCTATATCGCTATGATTTTTGGCCATCTTACTCACAGTCCTCCTCTGCTGAGGCAGCACCAAGGGTTTTTCCGCTCGAAGAAACATAAAAAGGTTATGAGTGTTTAAAAAATATTGAGATCAGCTGATTGATCCTCTCGCCTGTCAATCACCACGATGAAGGTAACGCCCCATCTTGGGGTGGGGGTGGCAGGACTACAAAACATCAGATGCCTCGACATGAGTCAGTCACTCTGGAAGATCGCGAGGGAGAGCCCACAACTGTGATTCTAAGCTGTGAATCAACTGAACTCCACAGGAGCCGTTGGTGGAAGTGAAGGAGGGGGAGGAGCGACACCCGACCGGTAGGTTAAAAATCTAGCGCGGGGCTTGTGTTTCCAGAGGCCCACAGGAGCCGTTGGTGGAAGTGAAGGAGGGGGAGGAGCGACACCCGACCGGTAGGTTAAAAATCTAGCGCGGGGCTTGTGTTTCCAGAGGCCCACAGGAGCCGTTGGTGGAAGTGAAGGAGGGGGAGGAGCGACACCCGACCGGTAGGTTAAAAATCTAGCGCGGGGCTTGTGTTTCCAGAGGCCCACAGGAGCCGTTGGTGGAAGTGAAGGAGGGGGAGGAGCGACACCCGACCGGTAGGTTAAAAATCTAGCGCGGGGCTTGTGTTTCCAGAGGCCCACAGGAGCCGTTGGTGGAAGTGAAGGAGGGGGAGGAGCGACACCCGACCGGTAGGTTAAAAATCTAGCGCGGGGCTTGTGTTTCCAGAGGCCCACAGGAGCCGTTGGAGGAAGTGAAGGAGGGGGAGGAGCGACACCCGACCGGTAGGTTAAAAATCTAGCGCGGGGCTTGTGTTTCCAGAGGCTTACCGAAATCCATAACGTTCCATTTGGAGGTGGGTTTTTTTTTGGGTTTTTTTTGAGGAAGCCGCTGATTGGTGGAAGAGGACCCGAGGAAGCAGCTGATTGGGTGCAACCCCGGGTTTACTATTTTACATTTCTGCCTTCTGGGAGTGAGGGATTCTGGGAGTTAGGGATTCAGTATTTAGTAGTAAAGTTTAAAGGATAAGTTTTTGTGGTTTTTTTAGTAATTTGGGAGTAAGGTATGGCAGTAGAGATTGGCCCCGTGGTTTGTTCAGCCTGCAACATGTGGGAGATCAGGGAGATGGTCGGTGTCCCTGGTGACTACGTTTGCAGGAAGTGTGTCCAGCTGCAGCTCCTGGCAGATCGCATTGAACGATTGGAACTGCGGCTGGATTCATACTGGAGCATCCACGATGCGGAGAAAGTCGTGGATAGCACGTACAGTGAGTTGGTCACACCGCAGGCAAAAGGTAGGAGGACAAGAAGGGAACGGGTGGCCAATAGCCAGCAAAGCAGTAGGCAGGTAGTGCAGGAGTCCCCTGCGGTCATCTCCCTCCTAAACAGGTATACCATTTTGGATACTGTTGAGGGAGATGGCTCATCAGGGGAATGCAGCAGCAGCCAGGTTCATGGCACCATGGGTGGCTCTGCAGCACATGAGGGGGGAAAAAAGAGGGGAAGGGCAATAGTAATAGGGGATTCAATTGTCAGGGGAATAGATAGGCGTTTCTGCGGCCGCAAACGAGACTCCAGGATGGTATGTTGCCTCCCTGGTGCAAAGGTCAGGGATGTCACTGAACGGCTGCAGAACATTCTGGAGGGGGAGGGTGAACAGCCAGTTGTCGTGGTGCATGTTGGCACCAACGATATAGGTAAAAAAAGGGATGAGGTCCTACAAGGTGAATTTAGGGAGCTAGGAGATAAACTTAAAAGTAGGACCTCAAAGGTAGTAATCTCCGGATTACTACCAGTACCACGGGCCAGTCAGAGTAGAAATAGGAGGATAATGCAAATGAATACGTGGCTTGAAAAGTGGTGCAAGGGGGAGGGATTCAAATTTTTAGGGCACTGGGACCAGTTCTGGGGGAGGTGGGACCGGTACAAACAGGACGGTTTGCACTTGGAATGGAATGGAACCAATGTTCTTGGGGGAGTGTTTGCTAGTGCTGTCGGGGAGGATTTAAACTAATGTGGCAGGGGATGGGTACAAGAGCAGAGAGGCAGGAGGGTGTAAAATGAGGGTAGAAGCATTAGGTAGCAAGGTGAAAGGTAAAAGTGGCAGGCAGACAAAACCAGGGCAAAAATCAAAAAGGGCCACTTTTCAGCAAAATTGTATAAGGGGTAAATGCGTTGTAAAGACAAGCCTGAAGGCTTTGTGTCTCAATGCAAGGAGTATTCGTAATAAGGTGGACGAGTTGAACGTGCAGATAGATATTAATGATTATGATATAGTTGGGATCACGGAGACATGGCTCCAGGGTGACGTAGGCTGGGAGCTGAACATCCAGGGATATTCAATATTCAGAAGGGATAGAGAGAAAGGAAAAGGAGGTGGGGTAGCGTTGCTGGTTAGAGAGGAGATTAAAGCAATGAAAGGAAGGACATTAGCTTGGAGGATGTGGAATCGGTATGGGTAGAGCTACAAAACACTAAGGGGCAGAAAACGCTGGTGGGTGTTGTGTACAGGCCACCTAACAGTAGCAGAGAAGTTGGGGATGGTATCAAACAGGAAATTAGAAATGCGTGCGACAAAGGCAAAACAGTTATAATGGGTGACTTCAATCTACATATAGATTGGGTTAATCAAATTGGCAGGGGTGCTGAGGAAGAGGATTTTTTTGGAATGTATGCGGGATAGTTATCTAAATCAACATGTAGAGGAACCAACGAGAGAGCAGGCTATTTTAGACTGGGTTTTGAGTAATGAGGAAGGGGTAATTAGCCGTCTTGTTGTACGTGCCCCCTTGGGCAAGAGTGACCATAATATGGTTGAGTTCTTCATTAGGATGGAGAGTGACATTGTTAATTCAGAAACAATGGTTCTGAACTTAAAGAAAGGTAACTTTGAGGGTATGAGACGTGAATTGGCCAAGATTGACTGGCAATTAATTCTAAAAGGGTTGACGGTGGATATACAATGGAAGACATTTAAAGATTGCATGGATGAACTACAAAAATTGTTCATCCCAGTTTGGCAAAAGAATAAATCGGGGAAGGTAGTGCATCCGTGGATAACAAGGGAAATCAGGGATAGTATCAAAGCAAAGGATGATGCGTACAAAGTAGCCAGAAAAAAGCAGCATACCAGAGGACTGGGAGAAATTCAGAGACCAGCAGAGGAGGACAAAGGGCTTAATTAGGAAAGGAAAAATAGATTATGAAAGAAAACTGGCAGGGAACATAAAAACTGACTGCAAAAGTTTTTTATAGATATGTGAAGAGAAAGAGGTTAGTTAAAACAAATGTAGGTCCCTTGCAGTCAGAAACAGGTGAGTTGATCATGGGGAACAAGGATATGGCGGACCAATTGAATAACTACTTTGGTTCCGTCTTCACTAAGGAAGACATAAATAATCTGCCTGAAATAGCAGGGGACTGTGGGTCAAAGGAGGAATTGAGTGAAATCCAGGTCAGTCGGGAAGTGGTGTTGGGTAAATTGAATAGATTAAAGGCCGATAAATCCCCAGGGCCAGATAGGCTGCATCCCAGAGTACTTAAGGAAGTAGCTCAGGAAATAGTGGATGCATTAGTGATAATCTTTCAAAACTCTTTAGATTCTGGAGTAGTTCCTGAGGATTGGCGGGTAGCAAATGTAACCCCTCTTTTTAAGAAGGGAGGGAGAGAGAAAACGGGGAATTACAGACCAGTAAGTCTAACATCTGTAGTGGGGAAACTGCTAGAGGTCAGTTATTAAAGATGGGATAGCAGCACATTTGGAAAGTGGTGAAATCATTGGACAAAGTCAGCATGGATTTACAAAAGGTAAATCATGTCTGACGAATCTTGTGGAATTTTTCGAGGATGTAACTAGTAGCGTGGATAAGGGAGAACCAGTGGATGTGGTATATCTGGACTTCCAGAAGGCTTTCGACAAGGTCCCACATAAGAGATTAGTATACAAACTTAAAGCATACGGTATTAGGGGTTCAGTATTGATGTGGATAGAGAACTGGCTGGCAAACAGGAAGCAAAGAGTAGGAGTAAACGGGTCCTTTTCACAATGGCAGGCAGTAACTAGTGGGGTACCGCAGGGCTCAGTGCTGGGACCCCAGCTATTTACAATATATATTAATGATCTGGATGAGGGAATTGAAGGCAATATCTCCAAGTTTGCGGATGACACTAAGCTGGGGGGCAGTGTTCGCTGTGAGGAGGATGCTAGGAGACTGCAAGGTGACTTGGATAGGCTGGGTGAGTGGGCAAATGTTTGGCAGATGCAGTATAATGTGGATAAATGTGAGGTTATCCACTTTGGTGGCAAAAACAGGAAAGCAGACTATTATTTAAATGGTGGCCGATTAGGAAAAGGGGAGATGCAGCGAGACCTGGGTGTCATGGTACACCAGTCATTGAAAGTAGGCATGCAGGTGCAGCAGGCAGTGAAAAAAGCGAATGGTATGTTAGCTTTCATAGCAAAAGGATTTGAGTACAGGAGCAGGGAGGTTCTACTTCAGTTGTACAGGGTCTTGGTGAGACCACACCTGGAGTATTGCGTGCAGTTTTGGTCTCCAAATCTGAGGAAGGACATTATTGCCATAGAGGGAGTGCAGAGAAGGTTCACCAGACTGATTCCTGGGATGTCAGGACTGTCTTATGAAGAAAGACTGGATAGACTTGGTTTATACTCTCTGGAATTTAGGAGATTAAGAGGGGATCTTATAGAAACTTACAAAAATCTTAAGGGGTTGGACAGGCTAGATGCAGGAAGATTGTTCCCGATGTTGGGGAAGTCCAGGACAAGGGGTCACAGCTTAAGGATAAGGGGGAAATCCTTTAAGACCGAGATGAGAAAGACTTTCTTCACACAGAGAGTGGTGAGTCTCTGGAACTCTCTGCCACAGAGGGTAGTTGAGGCCAGTTCATTGGCTATATTTAAGAGTGAGTTGGATGTGGCCCTTGTGGCTAAGGGGATCAGAGGGTATGGAGAGAAGGCAGGTACGGGATACTGAGTTGGATGATCAGCCATGATCATATTGAATGGCGGTGCAGGCTCGAAGGGCTGAATGGCCTACTCCTGCACCTAATTTCTATGTTTCTATGTTTCTATGTAACTGTGAGTCTGCAATGTACTTGCAATAAATGATTTGTGAGCCCTTAATGACAATGCAATGTTGTTTGGCAATTTGGCAATTTGCTTGAAATGCTATGAAATTGAATTTGGTGGCCTGCACTCTGCTTGAAATGCTATGAAATTGAATTTGGTGGCCTGCACTCTGCTTCAAATGCTATGAAATTAAATTTGGTGGCCTGCACTCTGCTTGAAATGCTATGCAATTGAATTTGGTGGCCTGCACTCTGCTTGAAATGCAATGAAATTGAATTTGGTGGCCTGCACTCTGCTTGAAATGATATGATATTGAATTTGGTGGCCTGCACTCTGCTCCAAATGCTATGAAATTGAATTTGGTGGCCTGCACTCTGTTTGAAAGTCAAAGTCAAAAGTCAAAAGAGTTTATTGTCATGTGTCCCTGACAGGACAATAACTTCTTTCTTTGCTTAGCACAACAGAACATAGTAGGCATTGTTTACAAAACAAATCAGTGTGTCCATATACCATTATATACGCAAACACACACATGAATAAATAAATTGCTAAAGTGCAAATAACAGATAAAGGGGTATTAATATTCAGAGTTTTGACCGAGCCAAGTTTAATAGCCTGATGGCTGTGGGAAGTAGGTATTCCAGAACATGGTCGTTGCAGTCCTTAGGCTCCTGTACCTTCTACCTGAAGGTAGCAGGGAGATGAGTGTGTGGCCAGGATGGTGTGGGTCCTTGATGATGCTGCCAGCCTTTTTGAGGCAGTGACTGCGATAAATCCCCTCGATGGAAGGGAGGTCAGAGCCGATGATGGACTGGGCAGTGTTTACTACTTTTTGTAGTCTTTTCCTCTCCAGGGCGCTCAAGTTGCCGAACCAAGCCACGATGCAACCGGTCAGCATGCTCTCTACTGTGCACCTGTAGAAGTTAGAGAGAGAGTCCTCCTTGACAGACCGACTCTCCGTAATCTTCTCAGGAAGTAGAGGCGCTGATGAGCTTTCTTAATAATTTCATCTGTGTTCTCGGACCAGGAAAGATCTTCAGAGATGTGCACGCCCAGGAATTTGAAGCTCTTGACCCTTTCAACCATTGACCCATAGATATAAACAGGGTCCCCATCCTACTCCTTCCAGTCCACAATCAGTTCCTTGGCTTTGCTGGAGTTGAGGGCCAGGTTATTGTGCTGGCACCATATGAACAGTCGCTCGATCTCTCTTCTATACTCTGACTCATCCCCATCAGTAATATGTCTCACAACAGTGGTGTCATCAGCGAACTTGATGATCGAGTTTGCACTATGACCGGCTACGCAGTCATGAGTATAGAGTGAGTACAGCAGGGGGCTGAGCACGCAGCCTTGAGGTGCTCCCGTGCTGATTGTTATCGAGTCTGACACATTACCACCAATACGAACACTGTGGTCTGTGAATGACGAAGTCGAGGATCCAATTGCAGAGGGATGCGCAGAGACCCAGTTCTGCGAGTTTGGTAACCAGCTTGGAGGGGATGATTGTGTTAAATGCCAAGCTGTAATCGATGAATAACAGCCTGACATATGAGTTTTTGTTGTCCAAGTGGTCCAGAGTGGAGTGGAGGGCTAGTGAGATCGCATCCACCGTTGATCTGCTGTGACGGTAAGCGAACTGCAGTGGGTCCAGGTTTTTGTCGAGGTAGGAGTTGATTTGCGCCATGATCAACCTCTCAAAGCACTTCATCACCACAGGCATTAGTGCCACAGGTCGATAGTCATTGAGGCATGTCACCTTGCTCTTCTTGGGCACCAGTATTATTGAAATGCTATGAATTTGAATGTGGTGGCCTGCACTCTGCATGAAAAGGTATGAAATTGAATGTGGTGTCCTGCACTCTGCTTGAAATGCTATGAAATGGAATTTGGTGGCATGCACTCTGCTTGAAATGCTATGAAATTGAATTTGGCGGCCTTCACTCTGCTTGAAATGCTATGAAATTGAATTTGGCGGCCTGCACTCTGCTTGAAATGCTATGAAATCTAATTTGGCGGGTTGCACTGCTTGAAATGCTATGAAATAGTAATATTAAATGAGAACTTCCCAGTTTGAAGTTTGATCTTTATTTTATGAGGAGTTACGATGAGCCCAAGAAGAAGCCCGCCGGTCCGCATGCGCGTCAATCTTCAAAGCAGCAGTGTGAAATCACAGAAAATACTAGTTGAAGTGACATAGTAAGATTAGAGAAGACTAGAACTACCAGATGACCTTTATGATATGAGGGTTGGGAGCAGAGGGCACGTAATCGCTCATCGTAACTCCTCATAAAATAATGATCAAACTGCAAACTGGTAATTTCTCATTTAATCTTACTATTTTACTTTGGAGTCACGTGAGTGATTCCGTGAAGATTTCAAAGCTCTGTGATTTAATGCCATGGATATGAGTCCATGCGTGACACACTGCATCAGTTGAACCAGGATGAGTGAATAATAAATAATGCAGTCAAACATGACAAACATGTTGATGCTTTAATTAGCAAAATAAAAAACAATAGCGAACCCTCTCTCCCAGGGGGAAGGTATAAAAAAGAATCGAAAATGGAGTGGGCAAATACCCCCGGTCTGGCAAGAGGTTTATTATAAAATCTTTGAAAAGTCAGTTCATTTGACCATCCTGCGGCCACGAGGATTTGGTCGAGAGGGACGTCCAGTACCCTAGCTGCTGACATTGATGCAGCCCTGATGGAGTGAGATTTAAAAATGTCATTGTCCACTCCCGCACATGCCAGAACCTGTTTCAGCCACCTTGAAATGGTTTGTACCAAAACCTTCTTATGAGGCTTTTTGTGACTGATGATTATCGTTAATTCAGAGCCTCTGAGGCTCTTGGTGACCTTGATATACTGCTGTAAGTGCGTAACTACACATACCGAAGGTCTATGGGGTATGCCATAAAAATAAGTTTGAGCCCTGATGCCCCTGGTCTGCTCCGCTTAATTAAATCATAAACATAAAATATTATGTTATTTACAGATGAAAATCATCCTGTCCAGTCGCAGCTTCTGCAACACCTGGACCCGTTGTGCTGAAACCAGCGCCATGAGCATGACCACTTTGAGAGTGAGTCTGGGCAAAGACAGGGATGTAGCTGGAGTCCACTGGCGAAGCAGCTTGAGTACCACGCTCACATCCCAAATCTCTGAGTACCTGGGCCTGGGGGGGATTAGAGTTAAAAATACCCTTCATGAACCTGGATATTAAAGGGTGAGACCCAACAAAGTGTTGTCCAAATCCCTGCCATAAGTACGATGATAAGGCACTCCTGGCACTGTTGATGGCACTATAGCTCAGTCGCTCATCAAAATATAGTGTTGAAAGAAATTCCAACACATCCGATATGCTTGTCGTGTGCTATGATATGTTCGACTGTAAGCAAAACACCTCCCATTTCTTGATATGAGAGATGTACTGTTTTTTGGTACTATCCCTCCAGACCGCAGTGATCACATCCATCGTACGATCTGATAGTCCGAGCCCCAGGAACGGTCTCCTCAGAATCTGCAAACCAATAGATTAATACGGTCATGTAGTGGATGGTTCTCCCCAGTCACAGGGTGAACCAGCATTTGGGGACAGCCATATGAGGCTGTGTTACTATTCCCAGAACGAGTGGGAACCATGGCTGTGTAGGCCAGTCAGGTACTACCAAAACTGCCTGAGGTGGAGTCCTGCATGATCTTGAGCAAGCACCGATTGATGAGGCAAAATGGGGGAAATGCATATAAAAACATTCCACCCCAGTGTAGCGAGAATGCATCTACCGCTACTGCCCCTGAGTCTGGTTCCCATGAAACATACTTTGGTAACTGGTGATTTAACCTGGATATAAACAAATCGATATCTGGTACGCAATACCAAGCAACAATATCATTAAATATTTCATGATTCAACATCCATTCTGTGTTGTCATTGAAATTTCGTGACCTGGTGTCTGCCACCATGTTGAATCTACCTGGTAAGTAGATAGCTGAAATCCAGATGTTTCTTGTAATACACCAGTGCCAAATAAAGTTAGCCAATTTATCACAGGATACCGACTTGATTCCACCCATGTGATTAATGTATGCTACTGCTGTAGTGTTGTCAATCTGAAGCTGAACATGCAAGTGATGCATACTAGTACAATAAACCTTTAGGCCATAGAGTGCTCCCAACAACTCTAAATAGTTAATACCATGTGATTGAAGAATTAATGCCTCATGCATATTCCATCTACCACCATAGCTAGCGATGGTATCAGTGGCTTCCCATCCTAGAGCACTAACATCAGTTTGTAAAATAACTGAAGGTTTCTCAATGAGAATTTTACTGGATCAATGCCAAATATTCGCTATCCACCACTGCAACTCAGTAATCACTTCAATTGGTAACCGCATAGGTCTATTGAAGTGACTTGCATGTATTTTGAGTGCCTGCTCCTTTGCACATTGAAAATTTTGATAATGTAAAGGCCCAAACTGTGCAGCTGGAAAATCAGCCACTAATTTGCCAATTATACTAGGTATATGTCGAATAGAAGGTTGCTGCTCAACAATGAGATTGTTACAGGCTTCTATTCATTCTGATCTTTTGCCCCTAGGCAGAGTCACAGACATGTGAGTTGAGTTAATGGTGAATCCTAAATAATCAATAACTCTAGATGGCATCAATTTGGATTTAACTGGATGGATGAGAAACCCCAATCTCTCAAACATGAGTTTAGTAGCTGAAACAGATAATTCAGCTAATTTCCAAGTTTTTCCTAAGATATCATCCAAATAAGCCATTATAATATGATTCTGAGCCTGGAGTAACCCCAACGCAGTTTTATCAATTTTGTAAATAATCTGTGGGGCCGAAGTTAACCCATTAGGCAATGCTTTAAGCTGCCATAGTTGCCTCATCCAGGTAAACTTCAATTATATCCGGTGATCGCAATGAATGGGTACTGAATAGTATGCATCTTTAAGATCTATGCATGCCATATAACATCCTTTGGAATCCAGTTGTTTGGCAGTAACAAAAGTCTCCATTTTGAAATGTTTATACTGCACAAAGGAGTTAAGTCGAGTTAAATCAAGAATGATTCGACATCCACCATCCTTCTTTTGCCTAGTAAATATTTTAGACACAAATTGGTGAGATTGCTGAAACGACTTTTTCAATTACCCATTTTTTGTATAACGTTTCAATTTCAGCTTGTACATCCAAAGACTCTTGTTGCGAGAAAAACCAATGTCCAGCTTGGTGTATGCTGTGTGGGTGGATGCAAATTGAGAAGGAATTTGATTCGGAACCCTTGTATACTGTGCAGTATAAACGAAACAAGTGTCATCTCCCACCAACATGTAACTGATCCATACATGATATGTTCCGAAAAGAACCAGACCCACCTACTTCCATGGTTACCGGTGGATATTTCTGCCCCTGAGTTTTGGGGGGTAAGACTGTTGGAGTGCGCCAACTGCAAGGGCCGGCATGGTCCTTGGCCTGAACCAGCCGAAGTGAAGTTTTGCTAGTCGGCGGGGCTTTTATGAGTCCGACCGTTTTTGCCTCGTCATCCAGCTCCCTGACACGTTTTGACAGATCTTCACCGAACAAAAGATTCGGTGTTTGCACATTGCTGGATTTGCACAGTGCCGCGAAGTTGGGGTTCAGAGTAGGATGGATGGCACTTTTCCTTAGGCAGTTTATTTTAAAATGTGCATTGCACATTAAGGCCAGGGCATCCTGCTGCACATCAGACAGGGGCCCCCCATCCACCGACCTGGTGAAAGCTGTGATGCCTGAGGCGAGCAACTTCAGTATGTTCTGGAGCCTCACCTCCTGGCCTCTGATACCTACACCCATGTGATCCCAGATGGTGTGGTTAACAGTCGGCACTTTGGGCGAGGCACAATTAGGAGGTGTTTCATATTTTTTGGAAGTTTCTTCTATTGTGTGCTCTTGGAGCTGGTGTGAGGCCAGGTAACGTATACTCATGGCTAAGTCTTCATCCAGCAGTTCTCCTGTTTTGGTCGGGATTGCAAATTTTGATGCCATACCTGGCACCTCTGGTTCGCGCCCTTCGTGCCTTAAGGTATGCTCCCCGGCTATACCTCCGAACTTGGAGTCAGAACAAAACTGACCCCGAATGCTCTCCTCCTCCGAGAGGGAGACATTATGCAGCCCTGAAACAGGTGCCGCTGCCGCGGGCCCCCAAGGAGACCTGCGCTGATATAACTCCTCTTGTTGGAGCATACCGTGATGGAGCATCCTCTCCATCAGAAGCTCCATCCTGGACAAACGTCCGAAGACGCTATGCGTTGTAGGAGGGGATCCCTCCTGGCCCGACTCGTACGAATCAACGGGCCTTACAGACTTCTTAGTGGTTTTCCGTCACAACGGAGTAGCCAGGGTGTTCTCAAGTGGCACCAAGTCTGAAGCCTCGGGCTGTGCTGCCACTCGGAAGGTGAGATAGACGGCCACCTGCTACCCGCACTCCCGCGGTCTTCCGTAGCTGCTCTCCCAACGGCCCGCCTGGACTTCACCTTAGTCATTTTTTCCATCGGCTCGTACTTGCTCCTGTAACAAGAATTATCGACCCAAGAAAACGACCTCAGACTAAATTTTAAACACTTACCTGAGGGTTTTTAAAACTTACCGCTGGAGGAGCAACATGCCTGCCAGCCCGTCCTTGCGCCATGCGTCAGACGTAATGACGCGCATGCGGACTGGCAGGCTTCTTCATGGAATCACTCACGTGACTCCGAAGTAAATTCGTATTTGTATCACTAATCCCAAATCTGCCACCATATCTATCACTGACCGATGTTGCTACTTCTGATCATCCCTGCCACAGGCTCTCGACTGGAACAAGCTGTCACCTATCAGTTTAGATCCCAGCTCTATCTGACGGGCTCCACTAGGCTGCTGACACTGTCCTGGTTGGAGCGTCAAGGTGGGCTGGCTTTCAACACTCTCATGTCTACAGTTTGGAGCAAGGTACAATGTCTCATCAAGACCCTGAGATGTGCTACCACTCTCCACCACAGGGTGATACAGTGTGGAAACAGGCCCTTCAGTCTAAATTGCCCACACCGGCCAACAATGTCCCAGCTTCACTAGTCTCACCTGCCTGTGTTTGGTCCATATCCCTCCAAACCTGTCCTATCCATTTACCTATCTAACTGTTTCTTAAACGTTGAGATAGTCTCTGCCTCAACTACCTCCTCTGGCTGCTTGTTCCATACACCCGCCACCCTTTGTGTGAAAATGTTACCCCTCATATTCCTATTAAATTCATCCCCCTTCACCTTGAACCTATGTCCTCTGGTCCTCGATTCCCCTACCCTGGACAAGCGATTCTGTGCATCCAAAAGTATACCTTTTTCTGGACACACAAACCAGAAGAGAAAGGTTGCCTTTTGCTGGGTGGATTTCACCATCAAAGCTGAGATCCAGTGTGTCAGCAATTGACCCTGCAGCATGTGAATCTCCTGTGATATTCCATCCCTAATTCAGGATTGCAGAACTGGCACCATGGCACATAATGCATCATTAGCCAGGGGCCTGGCTCTGGGCAAACAACAGCCTTGCTCCAGAGAATCTCACACCAAAGTGTCCAGTCTTATTTTCAGAAATGAATGTGGATACATTCTTCCCTGTGTATGAGTTAGATCACAAGGTCACAAGTGATAGGTGCAGAATTAGGCCATTCGGCCCATCAAGTCTACTCCGCCATTCAATCATGGCTGATCTATTTCTCCCTCCGAACCCCATTCTCCTAACTTCTCCCCATAACCCCTGACACCCGTATTAATCAAGAATCTATCTCTATCTGCCTTGAAAATATCCACTGACTTGGTCTCCACAGCCTTCTGTGGCAAAGAATTCTGCCTCATTTCATCACCCTCTGACTAAAGAAATTCCTCCTCATCTCATTCTTAAAGGAACATCCTTTAATTCTGAGACTAAGATCTCTAGTCCTAGACTCTCCCACTGGTGGAAACATCCTCTCCACACACACAATCTATCCAAGCCTTTCACTATTCGATAAGTTTCAATGTCTGCCCTCACATAAATTAAATGTAAGTAAATAAGTAAGTAAGTTTATTGGCCAAGTATTCACATACAAGGAATTTGCCTTTGTGCTCCGCCCACATGACATAGTGACAGTTACGAATGACTCAAAAAACACTAAACATTAACAATAATAAAACATCAATGATAAAACACCATTCATCAAGCATGTGAACCAACAAAATACCTGATCAAAGGGAGGCTACAATGTAGGAATATGTTTAATTTTTATGTATAGTCCATTGTTTTAGAGGAAATATTTCCTTTCTGAGTGTCTTGTTGACAATAACGGTTGTCAAACCATGAGGAATTAACAGCCAAAAACGCTTATAAATCTAAAGTCCTTCTGAACAAGTAGCGGAGAGGAAGAGATTTAGCGTTGGAAAGAAACAAAGATAAACTTTTGGCTTTTCCTAATGGAGAAAATACAATAATATCGATACATTTTCTGTCTCGGTATATCTTATGCAAATCTGCTTAAAGCTTAAAGTTAAATTCAGAGATACAGGATGGAAACAGCGCCTTCAGCCCATTGATCACTTGTTCACACTTGTTCACACTTGTTCACACTTGTTCTATGTTATCCCACTTTCGCTCCACTCCCTACACACTAGGGGTAATTTACAGAGGGCCAATTAACGTACAAACCCGCACGTCCTTGGGGTGTGGGAGAAAACCGGAGCACCTGGAGGAAACCCATGCGGTTACTGGGAGAATGTGTAAGCTCAACACAGACAGCACTCCATATCACGATTGAATCCAGGACCCTGGCACTGGATTCACCCTACCAGCTGCTCCACTGTGATGCCCCAACTACCAGTTGCCCAATATAGGGTTGCATGGTGGTACAGCGGTAGAATTGCTGCCTTACAGCACTCACAGCTCCGGAGACCCAAGTTCGATTCCGACTACGGGTGCTGTCTGTACGGAGTTTGTACGTTCTCCCCGTGACCTGCGTGGGTTTTCTCCGAGATCTTCGGTTTCCTCCCACATTCCAAAGGCGTGTAGGTTTGTAGGTTAATTGGCTTGGTATAAGTGTAAATTGTCCCTAGTGTGTGTAGGATAGTGTTAATGTGGTTGGTGTGTAGGATAGTGTTAATTGCTGGTCCGTGCAGACTCGATGGGCCTGTTTCCGCGCTGTGTCACTAAACTAAACTAAACAAAGTGAAATATTTCACTTGTATTCTAGCTTATATGTAGATTCCAATACACCCCGACCTCTGGGTTAGGATTTGATCACTCAGACCAGGTAGATGAGAGGACTGTATTGTAGAATCTTAATATGTACAGAATGATAGAGCCATTCAATTAATTGTACTCTCTTGTAGAAACAAAGAACTGCAGATGCTGGTTTATACCAAAGATAGAGTAACTCAGCAGGTTAAACGGCATCTCTGGAGAATAATGTTGGGTGATGTTTCGGGTCGGGACCTTTCTTCGGACTGAAAATAGGGGGTGGGGGGAGGGGGGGGTAGGATTGTATTATTTTGCTCTATTTACGTAGTCCGAAAAAAAACATTCAGATATTTATCCCAATTAACTTTTGAAAATTGCTACTGAATTTGCTTACTTCTCAATTGAATCTGCTAGCCCTGCCCAGTTTATGCATTGTCAATCACAGATCTTGGTTTATAAATAAAAATGCATTTTTATTTGTTTGTATTGTGTCTTCTTGATAAAACCATTTTGCAACCGTTTCTGTTTATTTCCCCTATCAAAGTCATTAGTTTTTGTAACTCTCCAGCTTATCTTTCCAGAATGAAAATATTGCACACTCAGCAAGTTCCAGGCAGTAACTATAGATAGAGAAACAAAGCTAACATTTCAGGTTGGTGATCTGTTAGGTATGTGATATTATTAGCATATGTAATTAGTGCCTTGTGATGTCTTGTGCAAGTACGCATGTGCACGGAGAGACTCAAGGTGGCTTTGTGGAATAAAGTAGCTTGTTAGATTACTCCCGTGTCCAAGCCCTATATAAGTCTGTTCCAAGCATCCAAATACACAACAATTGGCAACGAGGATAAAAAAATGAAGATAAGAACAAGGCCAGCCAAGAAAAATCGAAAACAAGTTTAAAAATAGAAGTAATATTTGGACACAAAGTGGAACAGCACCAAGCCAAAAGAAAAAAAAAGGTAGGAACGGGAAGTAATAACTCAGGGAAGAGGTAGGAAGACAAACAGGGCAGTAAGGGTCACCGAGCACGGTGTCCACGTACCTGGAATGTATCCAGGGCTGTGCAGCCTACAGCCAGGCCCAAGCAGCAGCCACAGACGTTGGGTGGGGGCCTAGTACCGTGAAGGCCACGGACAGGTCCAGAGAGCCACCCACGAAAGAGGACCGTGTAGCCCACGGCCAGCCCCAGTAGCAGTCACAGACGTCGGGTGAGGGCCTCGTACCGTGTAGGCCACGGACAAGTCCAGAGAGCCACCGACAGAAGCTGAGTCTTCAGCCTGGCCGGGAACAGTCAGCCCGATGGGGGGAGAAAGAAGGGAAAGCCCGGTCGGGAGTAGAGCCAGCCCGAACGTGAGCGGGCAAGCGGACAGGCCCGCGAGAGAAGCCCGGTCGCAGGGGACGGCCGAGAGCGGGCAAAGCCCGGACGTGAGAGTAAGTCCGGCCCCGAGCGAAGAGTGGGTCCGCGCGAGAGAAGCAGGACACAGCACTCAAGCACTTCAGCCCGGTCGGGAGGAGAGTCAGCCCGGTCGGGGGAGAAAGCTGAGAAAGCCTGGTCACGGGAGGCGACCGAGAGTGGAGAAAGCCAACTACGAGAGAGGGAGGTCCGCGCGAGAGAGGCACGGTCCTGAGGCTTGGAGCAACAGGTACCAGCAGCAGAAACTAGAAGCATCCAAGGGAGACAGCAGGCAAGTCAGCGGAACAACGGGAATCGACTAACGGTGAAGCCCGGGGGAGCCAGCAAAAGCAGCAAAGTGGAGGTCAGGTGAGGTCAGGTGAGCAAAGGTACCAGTGGGGACAGCTCGAGAGGTTCAGGATGCACCAGAGTGCACAGGCCACACGCTGGAGCAGTGAAATCCTTCACAATAAAAGCACTCTGTGAATGTAATGCATTGTCACAGTAAAGGCAGGACTGTTGGATGTGTAATGCATTGACCACTGGTATGATGAGTAAATCTGTGTGCATAGAAGAAATATGTTTAAAATGTTCTAGTTGCCTATTAACAGGAAATGTTGGTTAATAGTATAAATCTTTTATTATAAGATTAAGTAATAGACAGTGAGCTGGATACTCTCTTAGAATGTAAAAGGATTAAGTCCAGGGCAGAAGTCAGTGTTTTGTCTGTACAGGAGATATGTGTTTTCTTATCTTGAGGTAATCAGTGTTTTGTCTGTACAGGAGCACCTGAATAGTGCACTTGAATAGCAACAGGT
Organism: Okamejei kenojei; assembly: GCA_035221665.1. Taxonomy (NCBI): domain Eukaryota; kingdom Metazoa; phylum Chordata; class Chondrichthyes; order Rajiformes; family Rajidae; genus Okamejei; species Okamejei kenojei. Next base: position 9,873,729 of record CM069131.1, read on the forward strand.
AGCATGGCTATTCAAATGGCTATTCCCCAGTTAGATTCTGGGTGCAATTTTGAGAAAGGGACTGAAGTCTTGGAGGCTTCGTTCATTTCCAGTGACATCACAAGACACTAATTACATATGCTAATTATCACATACCCTAACACTCCTCCCCCTTTAACTTGGAGGCAGGTAACACCATTTCTATTACCTACCTAATACTATTACATACACCGCACTCCTCCCCAAGCACTCCAGCCCCTTTTAAGTCAATTTCACCTGTATGGTATATGCTCTTGTTGTTTCATGAGATTCTGCAATGCATAACCATTTGTCCATTGCTCAGTGAAGGAGGCTCCATGCTGGACTATACTGAAGTGTCCTAATTGCAATCGGTCCTGCATACTTTTGTTTTTACCGACAAGCCTCTCTTCTTTAGACTTTTCTATTAGGAGCTTCCTACTCATTGTCACACATTTATTTAACCTTTCTTTGAATCGTTTAAGCCTTTTCTGTTTGTTTCATCTATTTGTCTTCTTACGTCACCTTTCTGGTTCTTCATCAAGAAGTAAGATCTATATTGTCTTTGCAATACAACACTGGCTTTGATTTGTGCTCTGTTTAGTTTTCTTGCTTCATAAGCCAGGTAGTGAGACTGCACTGCAACTGCTGTATAATTCAGTTTGAGGAAGTCTTTCCTATATCATTTAAGCCTTTTGTATTGTTTCAGCCTTTTCTGTTGTGCCTCTATTTGTCTTCTTAAGTCTTTCTGATACCAACTCCTACGGAGTACTGACTGCACTTTTACAGTAGCTCTCTTTTGCTTAACCCACTGCCTAACCACCATACCCTTGTAGGCAGCCTGAATAGTAATAGTTGCATCCCTCGTTGACTGACATTGCACAAACTGGGAATGCCCTATTTTGCATGCTTTGTACCATCTCTGGATGACTGTTTGATGCACAGCTCGGTAGCGTACCCTTAATCGGTAACCACGGTATGCAGCTTGAAGAGGGATTACAGCCGCCTTTTGCATCAAGAAATGCTTTCTTGTAATGCACATCCTTATGAATGACTTAATATGGCATGCTGCCTTGATTTTCTCAACCAATACTCTGGCTTTGATCCTGCGGTAGAAGGCCTGAATACACACTACTGCTTTTCTCAAACTATTATATTGTCTCACTTGGACATTTCTTATCTGGCATGCTCTGTATCTTTGCTGTACAACAATGGCAGACCAGCATAGTTTCTTGATATACTCACGCTGTTTATGCATCTGATAATACGTCTGTATTAACTTGGCAGATTTGTGCATGCACCGCAATTGCCTTCGAACAAGCATTCCTCTGTAGGCAGTCTGAAGCAGCACAATGCTGCTGCGTGCCTTCATGTAAGTTTTGCGATAACTTTCCATTTGAACAAGTGCCCTATAATGGTTTTGTACTGTTATAGCTGCCAACCGCATTGCCTTGTATTGACGGTATACTCTGTGCATATTATATGCTGTTGTATTACCGTTGCTGCCTTCTGTTTGGATTTCTCTCCGTACCTTCATACCTCTGAATGCAGCTTGAATAGCTAGGGTTGTCCTTTGGATGGCAATTTCCCTTTGCCTTTGACTTCTGTCACTTTGCATTTGACCTTTGTCCCTATGCACTTGACCTTGGTCCCTTTGCACTTGATCTTTGTCTTTTTGCACTTGACCTTTGTCCTTTTGCACTTGACTTTTGTCCTTTTGCACTTGACATTTGTCCTTATGCACTTGACCTGTGTCCCTTTGCACTTGACCTTTGTCCTTTTGCACTTGACCTTTGTCCTTTTGCACTTGACTTTTGTCCTTTGAGGGACTCCCTGCCCTCTTTAGTTCAGGCTCCTTGTTTCTAGATGTCCTTGGAGGTTTTGGCGAGAACTGAGCCATTAATGCCGCCTTACACTCCTCGTACGTTTTCTCCGTGGGTTTTGCTGGCCGCAGTAACGTACATAAGGTGTGATAATCCTCTCTTCATAAGCCGCATATGAACCATGCTCTCTTCTTCTCCTCTGCAATGATATCATTGGAAATTAAAAGGGGCGGAGTGTTAGGTATGTAATAGAAATGGGGTTACCTGCCTCCAAGTTAAAGGGGGAGGAGTATTAGGTATGTGATAATTAGCATAAGTAACTAGTGTCTTGTGATGTCTTGTGCAAGTACGCAGGTGCACGGAGAGACTCAAGGTGGCGACCTGGAATAAAGAAGCTTGTAAGATTGCTCCCATGTCCGAGCCTTATTGAAGTCTGTTCCAAGCATCCAAATACACAACAGTGATCTTTCATAAAAATTCTACTCCAAAATAGTTCCAGCTTTTCCATGAAACAAACTAAAATAAAACTGTGGATGCTGGAAATCTGAAATGAAACAAAAACACAGAGCAGATCAGGCAGCATCTGAAGAAGGCCATCTTCCCATCTACACCCATTTCCACCTTCCGCAGAGATTGTTCCCTCCACAACTCCCTGGTTAACTCATAGTTTCCCACCCAAACCACCCCTCCCCAGGTACCTTCCTCTGCAACCGCAGGAGATGCAACACCTGTCCCTTTACCCAGTGATGGAAATGGGTTTTAGGAACTAGGGGGTACTCTAAGATCCACGAGGCTGAGGTTGGGAAGGAAGGGGATGGGGGGGGAGGGGATGTTTTATGTGCAGTCATACCCATGTAAGGGTACAGGAAGGCATACCTTGTTTATTGTGCATTTATAATATAGTAATATACTTGGGCTTGAGAGTTTCTGGTTAAACTATGGGCAGAGGTGCCTCCAAAATAGTACTATTCACTGAGGGGCGCAGCCCCGAAGTGAATAGTACTATTTGGAGGCACCGAGGCCCATAGTTTAAACCAGAAACTCGAAATAAGGCCAAGGATATTTGTTTTATATTTGGGATCAAACATTTACAAGAATAATTGCTTACCTTAAGTTGTTTTCCGAAAATGCCCTTTCAGCGGGCGATCTCCCGACGAAAGCGGCAGAGTTGGAGTCACTGCACTTGTCGAGACGAGAGGTGGCGCTGTAGCCGTGGCAGCGCGAGAGTTTCCCGTTACATGCACGCGGAGCTGTGACATGATTTCCCGACATAGTAAATGCTATTTACAAAATGTCGTCATAAAAGTGATGTCATTTTGTAAATAGTACATCGTTGGAGTGTCAGCGTGCCAACATTCTAAAATAGTTGAAATTATATCAAATCACGTGACGCTCTCTCGACCAATCGCTGGAGGATAAATGTTTGATCCCGAATATAATATAGTTTATTGTGTATTATATGTCACAGCTGCTTTCTTGCATCTCTCTCTCTCAGACAGACAAAAGCAATGATCATAGAGTGGAATAGATGGCATTTCAGGTCGAGACCCTTCTTCAGACTGACAGTCAAGGGAAAGGGAAACGGGAGATATAGGCATATCTTCCATTCTTCTTCTTCTTTCGTGTGGCGTGCACAGCCTAAAGTTGTAAGACAACTTGTTCTATTTGATCTTCCGTTTGTGCACGTCGAGTTGATTGCATTAATCGAAGCAGGGCAGACCACTTGAAGATTGCAATCTTCCACCCATATCTTCCATTCATTTGTCCTTAGTACCGTCTATATCTCTTGTTCCTCTTTCCCCTGACTCAGTCTGAAGAAGGGTCTCGACCCGAAATGTCGTCTATTCCACTCTATGATCGTTGCTTTTGCCCGTCTGTCCGCTCGTTCGCTCGCCCTTGGATTAAGTAGCGCAGGATAAAGCTGTGAATTCACGCCATTCCCTCCCATACCCAATCTGACCTTTCTGTCCTGGGCCTCCTCCATTGTCAGAGTGAGACCCAGCGCAAATTGGAGGAACAGCACCTCATATTTCACTTGGGTAGCTTACACCCCAGCGGTATGAACATTGACTTCTCTAACTTCAAATAGCCCTTGCTTTCCCTCTCTCTCCATCCCCTCCCCCTTCCCAGTTCTCCCACCAGTCTTACTGTCTCCGACTGCATTCTATCTCTGTCCCACGCATCCCTGACATCAGTATGAAAAAGGGTCTCGACCCGAAACGTCACCCATTCCTTCTCTCCAGAGATGCTGCCTGTTTGTTGAGTTATTCCAGCATTTTATATAGATACATAGAAAATAGGTGCAGGAGTGGGCCATTCGGCCCTTCGAGCCATTCAATGTGATCATGGCTGATCATCCACAATCAGTACCCCATTCCTGCCTTCTCCCTATATCTCTTGATTCCACTAGCCCTAAGTGCTCTATCTAACTCTCTTTTGAATGCATCCGATGAGTCGGCCTCCACCATCTTCTGAGGCAGATAATTCCACAAATTTACAACACTCTGGGTGAAAAGGTTTTTCCTCATCTCAGTTCTAAATGACCTACCCCGTATTCTTAAACTGTGGCCCTTGGTTCTGGACTCCTCCAACATCGGGAACATGTTTCCTGCATCTAGCGTGTCCAATCCCATAATAATTTTATGTTTCTATAAGATCCCATCCTTCTAAATTCCAGTGGATACAAGCCCAGTCGTTCCATTCATTCATCATATGACATTTCCGCCATCCCGGGAATTAACCTTGTGAGTGTACGTTGCACTACCTCAATAGCAAGAATGCTCATACTAGATTTGGGCCTTTCTGTAATAGTGTAGAGGTCACAGATTGAATGATCAGAGAGTAGACAAAAGTGCTGGAGAAACTCAGCGGGTGCAGCAGCATCTATGGAGCGAAGGAAATAGGCAACATTTCGGGCTGAAACCCTTATTCAGACCTTGATCAGACCCTGATCAGAGAGGGAGTTCCTTGTTTCTCTATTTCATCTTCTATTATTGATGGTGCCTAATCTTTTGAGCATTTCTACCGTTTTCCGATTTTATTTCAGGATTTATTGTATCTAGGCCACAGAATAATTGTCGTTACAGCCAAGTAATCTTCAGCACCCACTGCAAAGCCGTAGCTTTATGTAAGCGCTCGGAATGAACTGCACAAGTTGAATGCGGGTTTTTGAAGATGCAGCAGCTTTAATGTGAGAACCAGTCTTAGCACAATTATTGAGCTCAGCAGGGCTGATAAATTGCTTCACCATAATAACACTGACAAGCTACTTCCTTCTCATGGTAATTTCTTAATGAGTGAAAAAGAGGTGTTACATTCGGATTACTCAGCACCACCAGTGTTACGCACCCATGATTAGCGAGGCCTTCACTATAATGGGAACAGCATTTCCAATGCTATGAAAGTCTTTCCAAGAGGAATCCATTGACATGATGCAACTCAAACCATATCATAACTTTCTTTTAAAATGATGCGATGAACAAGTATAAAATAATATAAAGCGTGGTGCAATTTTCATTGCAAATTCTGGAAGTGCTTTTCAGCTCACAAGACAAAGTCACTGTCAAACTACTTCCTCTCATGGATAATTCCTTAACGTGATAATGAGGTGTTAAACTTGCCATCCTCAGCACTGCCAGTAATACATATTCATGAAAGCATACCTTTTGCTTTCACGTAACATGCACACTAGTTTAGGATTAATACGTCAATGATATAAATGATTATCTGCATTTTAATATAAGGGGAGACATTGGAAAGTGCACAAAAATGGACACAGTATGTACTTACAATGGGAGAAGGGTCTCGACCCGAAACGTCACCCATTCCTTCTCTCCAATGATGCTGCCTGTCCCACTGAGTTACTCCAGCATTTTGTGTCTATCTTCAGTCTAAACCAGCATCTGCAGTTCCTTCCTACACATGTACTTACAATGCACCTGATTGACCAACTGAAGCACTGGTTTTAAAATGGAGCGATGTCATCTGCTACTAGTGGCAGAAGCTGTCAGGATGCATCGTTACATTTTGGTTATAAAATCATAGAGACACAGCACAGAAACAGGCCAAATGACGTTTTGGTTGGAAACCTTCTTCAGACTGCAGACTGAAGAAGGGTTCTGACCTGAAATGTCACATGTACCTTTTCTCCAGGGATGCTGCCTGACCCGCTTAGTTGCTCCAGCACATTGGGTCTGTCTATGGTATAAACCAGAATCTCGAATTACATGTTGAAACGGTAGAAAGGAAGGCAAACACAATGCCAGCATTTATTTCAAGAAGATGAGGATACAAAAACAGGGATGTAATGCTGAGGTGATTTTTTCGGCGACTCTCAGCAACTGTCCTAGTCGTAGCAGGTCACCGAAAAGCCGGAGACTGGACTAATGGGCCTGTCCCACTTAGGCGATTTTGTAGGCAACTGCCGGCGAATACGACATTGAAATTCACCAAAGTCAGCGCGCGGCGACAACCTATGTAACCTGTCGACAACCGAAGACATCCTGGCAACATCCTACGACATCCTTGCGACTGCCTAGATTAACCTGGCAACAACCTACGACAGCACCTGCGTCAAGCTACGCTCATTTGACGTCAAACCCAAGGTCGCCACTGTCACCGAAAAGTTTTCAACATTTTGAAACATTTTTGCTGACCAGAAAGACACTATGACTCTTTGGGCAACTGAGGAGACTACTCATGACCATACAGGCGACACCTCGGCGACCACGTGGCGATGTGGCGATGTTGGGACCACATAGTCTCCTGTAGACGCCAAAAAAGTTGCCTGAGTGGAACAGGCCCAAAAGGCACTGGTCAGACCGTATTGTGTATTGGAGTATTGTGAGCAGTTTTGGGCCCCATATCTGAGGAAGGATGTGCTGGTGCTGGATAGGTCCTGAGGAGGTTTAGGAGAATGATCCGAGGAATGAGTGGGTTAACATATGATGGCAATGGGCCTGAACTTGCTGGAATTTAGGTGGATGAGGGAGGACCTCATTGAAGCTCACTGAATAGTGAAAGGTCTGGATAGAGTGGATTTTGATAAGATGGTTCTACTAACCATATAACCCATATAACAATTACAGCACGGAAACTAATGGGAGAGCCTAGGACCAGAGGACATAGCCTCAGAATTAAAGGATGTTCCTTTAAGAAGATGAGAAGGGATTTCTTTAGTCAGAGGTTGGTGAATCTGTGGAATTATTTGCCACAGAAGGCTGTGGAGGCCAAGTCAAATGATACTTTTAAGGCAGAGATAGATAGATTCTTGATTAGTATGGGTGTCAGGGGTTATGGGGAGAAGGAAGGAAAATGGGGTTAGGAGGGAAAGATAGATCAGCCATGATTGAATGGCAGAGATAGACTTGATGGGCCGAATGGTCTAATTCTGCTCCTATCACTTCTGAACTTATGAACGCTTGTCTACACTTCCTTCCTACACAGAAACAAACCATTCAGCCCTCTGTTCATGGCGACTTTCAAGCATTCAATTTTTCCACTAATCAGTGGTTTAATTGAGTTTGGTTTACTGTCAGGTGTACTGAGGTACAGTAAAAAGCTTTTGCTGCTTGCTAACCAGTCAGCAGAAAGATAATACATGATTACAATCGAGCCATCCACAGTGTACAGATACTTGATAAAGGGAATTACGTGAATAACGTTTAGTGCAAGATAAAGCCAGCTACATCCGATCAACGATCGGTGAAAGTCTGGTGAAAATTGTTGGGGACCTGCCAAACGTCCTAAGCCTTCTTAAAAGGGGAGGCATTGGTGTGCTTTCTTGCCCATTGCTTCAATGTGTGTGGTCCAGGAGAAGTTGTTGGAATTATTTACTCCTGAGGTTTTCAACCATCTGTACTTCTGCACCATCAATGCAATCCGGGGTGTGTGTACCGCTTTGCTTCCTGAACTCGATCACAGTCTCCTTTGTCTTGCTGACATTGAGAGAAAGGTTGTTGTCTCGACACCAGGACACGAGGTTCTCGACCTCCTTCCGGTTCTCCGTCTCATCATTATTTGATATCCGGCCCACAATGGTGTTGTCTGCGAATTTTCAAATTCTATCAAATTTGTACATGGCTGCACAGTCATGGGTGTACAAGGAGTAAAGAAAGGGGCTGAGAACGCATCCTTGCAGAGCCCCCGTGTTGAGGATTATCGTGGAGGATGATTTGCCCCCTATCCTCACTGCTTGGGGTCTGTTGGTTAGGAAGTCGAGGATCCAGTTGCAGAGATGAGTGCTGACTCCTGGTCCTGTGAGTTTGTTGACGAGCTTGGATGATATAACAGTGTTAAAGGCAGAGCTGTAGTCTATGTATAAGAGTCTGACGTAGGTGTCTCTCTTATCCAGGTGTCCCAGTGATGAGTCTAGAGCAAAAGAGATGGCAACGTCCGTGGACCTATTGTGGCAGTAGGTGAACTGCAGTGGTCAAGGCTGCTTGGTAGACTGGATTTAATGTGTTCCATAACTAGCTTCTCAAAACTATTCATGATGGCGGATGCCAAGGCCACTGGACGGTAGTCATTAAAGCATGAGATCTTGGCTTTTTTATCGGCACCGGGATGATGGTGATCTTCTTGAAGCAGGTGAGTATCTCAGGATGGATTGGGAGAGGAAAGACCCTCGGTCACGGGGAGAATAAAGGGCCTGTCCCACTTGCATGCGATTGCATGCGTTTGGCGCGACCAAACGGAAGCAGAGTTCACGCAAAGTTCGCGCTAAGTACGTGCTAAGTACCCGCTAAGTTCGCGCGTGACATCATTTGCGTCATACCTACCAATCAGCAGGGCAGGAGACGGGCCGCCGGATTTTCAGCGTCGGGTGGTGACATCATCATGCAACGCCACGCCGGGCGGTGACGTCATCGCGCAACGCCACACGCTAGGCGTATGCCATCAAGATGCTGCGTACAATGTCAAGACCCTGCGTACGCCGTCATGACACTGCGTATGCCCGCAATGCGCCTGCGGGCCAACAGGCCTTTGGTGCGCGAAAGTTTCAGACAGTGCAGGATTTTCGGAGCCCCGCGCGATGTCGGGACCAGCCCCGCACAACTCCATACGCCTCCGCGCTTCTAAGTGGGACCAGCCCCGTGCGGCCTCACGGTGCCCATACGCCTCAAGCGACCACGTTTGGTCGCGCCAGACGCATACGATCGCATGCAAGTGGGACAGGCCCTTAAGCAAACTTCACACACACAGCACTGGGGGACGAGGGACAGGTCGGAGCCTCGGAAAGAGTCATGCTGAGGAGGGAGCCACTGGGTCAAGGTTGACGAGCCGCGTCACAAAGAACAAAGGTGGGCCCGGTGTGGGGGGCCGCCGAGAACAATGGGGTCCCGACATGGGAAGGGGGGGGGTGGGGCAGACAACAATGCAGGAACCAGAGTCGGCTCCTTTGGGGTGACTCTTTTGTGTACTTTGTATGCTAGCTAGGTACAAATGACAATAAAGTATCATCATCCTCTTCATCATCTTCATCATCAGGCCGGCTGTTCTACCACTCAGCACACCAAACTTAATCATCTCGTGAGTCAGCCCTCATAATATAATGTAATAAAAAAAGGCCACAAAACCTTTTAGAATATTGATGCAAAGTATCTTGTCTCCACAAAGGTGCTTGATGGTCTTGTGAGATAATATGTGCTCGCAATATAAATAGAGAAGATGGTTGTTTAAGGAAACAGTGGGACATAGATCAGTGAGAAAAATGGGTGAATCGATCGCCGATAGAATTTAATCCTGGCAAACGTGAGGTAATGCACTTTGAGAGGTTATTCTGATGGGATATATGGAGTAAATGGCAGGGACGTTCGAGGAATTAATAGTTTAGTTTAGTTTAGAGATACAGCGCGGAAACAGGCCCTTTCGTCCCACTGGGTCTGCTCCGAGCAGCGATCCCCGCACATTAACACTATCCTACACCCACTGGGGACAATTTTGATATTTACCAAGCCAATTAACCTACAAACCGGAAACTCTTTGGAGTGTGGGAGGAAACCGAAGATCTCGGAGAAAACCCACGAGGTCACGAGGGGAGAACGTACAAACTCCATCCAGACAGCACTCGTAGGCGAGATAGAACTCGGGTCTCCGGCGCTGCATTTGTTGTAAGGCAGCAACGCCACCGCTGCGCCACTGTGAGCGCCCACTGATATATAGAGAGCAACCATGGGGTACTAGCCCATATATCTCCATTGAAGTGACTACACAGGTGGATAAAGCAGTGAAAAAGCCATTTGGCATCCAAAAGAAAGCATCCAGAGGAACTCGGCAGGTCAGGCAGCATCTATAGTTTAGTTTATAGATACAGCATGGAAACAAGGCCCTTTGACAGACTAGGTCCGTGCCAACCAGCAATCATACATCCACTACTTGTGTCCTACACACTAGGGACAATTTGCAGAAGCCAATTAACCTTCAAACCTGCATGTCTTTGGAATGTGGGAGGAAACCGGAACACCCGGAGAAAACCCACGCGGTCACAGGGAGAATGTACAAACTCCATACAGACAGCACCCGTAATCAAGATCGAGCCCAGGCCTTAAGGGCCTATCCCACTTGGGCGTCATTTGCATGTCATTTAAGCGACATAATTTACCCGTCACGATGCACGAGCGCATGGTGCGCATTACGAGCGCATGGTGCGTGGTGACGTAGGCAGTGACGCGTGGTCGCACGCGGCGCCCCAGGATTTTGGGGTGTACAAAATCTTCACATGCCATCTGTGTGACACGCAAATGACACCCAAGTGGGACAGGCCCATAAGGCAACAACTCTACCACTGAGGCAGTGCACCACCCAAGGCTGGGACTCCCTTTGGTGGTAAATGAACAGTCGATGTTTTGGGTGAAGACTCTTCATCAGTGACTAGTAGGGTGCCGCAAGACTCAGTGCTGGAACCCCAGTTATGTGCGATCATATTATATTATATATATCATATTAACGATTTAGACAAAGGAATTAAATGTGACATCACCAAGTTTGCGGTTGACACAAAGCTGGGTAGCAGTGTGAGCTGCAAGGAGGATGCTATGAGGCTGCAGGATGACTTGGATAGGTTGGGGGAGTGGGCAGATGCATGGCAGATGCAGTAGAATGTGGATAAATGTGAGGTTATCCACTTTGGTGCAAGAACAAGAAGGCAGATTATTATCTGAATGGTGTCAGATTAGGAAAAAGGGAAGTGCAACGAGACCTGTGTGTCCTTGTACATCAGTCACTGAAAGTAAGCATGCAGGTACAGCAGGCAGTGAAGAAAGCTAATGGCATGTTTGCTTTCATAGCGAGAGGATTTGAGTGTAGAGCAAGGAGGTCCTACTGCAATTGTACAGGGCCCTGGTGAGATCACACCTGGAGCATTGTGTGCAGTTTTGGTTTCCTAATTTGAGGAAGGACACTCATGCTATTGAGGGAGTTTGTTCACCAGGTTAATTCCCAGGATGGCGGGACTGACATATGATGAAAGAATGGATCGACTGGGCTTATATTCATTGGAGTTTCAGAAGGATGAGTAGGGATTGGATAGGCTAGATGTAGGAAAAATGTTCTTGATGTTGGAGGAGTCCAGAACCAGGGAAAAAAGGTTTAAAAAGGAGTCGGACATTTAGGACTGAGATGAGGAAAAGCATTATCACCCAGAGAGTTGCGAATATGTGGAATTCTCTGCCACGTATGCAGTGCAGACCACTTCACTAGATTTTTCCAAGAGAGAGTTAGATATAGCTCTAACGGAATCAAGGGTTATGGGGAACAAGCAGGAATGGGGAACTGATTTTGGATGACCACCCATGATCATATTGAATGGTGGTGCTGGCTCGAAGGGCCGAATGGCCTACGCCTGCACCTTTAAAAAAAAAATGTTTTCTAGGTGTCTATCTAGACGCAACATCTGCCATTTCTCTTGTTCCTCCAAAACATTTAGTGTGCCTGCCTTCTTAGGCCGAGATACATTTGGTGTAAGTGTTGGGACATCATGCTATATTGGTAGAAAAGATTAGTTATAGTGCTCTTTGTGTATAGTGCTGTTGCCACACTACAGGAAAGTTGTGCTAATAATGCAGAGAATCAGATAAGATTCACAAGGGTGTTGACTGGAATAGAGGGCTATAATTCAAAGACAGAGTAGATAGACACAAAATGCTGGAGTAAGTCACACCTCAGCATCTCTGGATGGAAGGAATGGGCGATGTTTCAGGTCGAGACTCTTCTTCAGACCTTCTTCAGAGATGCTGCCTGTCCCACTGAGTTACTCCAGCATTTTGTATCTATCTTCGGTGTAAACCAGCATCTGCAGTTCCTTCCTACACATTAAAAGACTGGGATTAGATAGCGTGGGTTTGTTCTTACTGGAATTTTGGTGGTTGCGGGATGAGCTAATGGAGGTTTACAAAATCATGAGATGCATAGATAGGATGGGATCTTTTTCCCAGGGTCGGGAAACTAAAACTAGATGTACAGGGTTAAGGTGAGAGGTAAGAAACATAAAGGAGATTTGAGGGGTAGGTTTTTAACACAGTGGGTGATAGTCATTTGAAATGAGTTGCTAGAGGAGGTTTAGTTTAGTTTAGTTTAGAGATAAAGCACGGAAACAGGCCCTTCGGCCCACCGGGTCCACGCCGACCAGCGATCCCCACACATCAACACTATCTCACACCCACCAGGGACAATTTTTACATTTACCAAGCCAATTAACCTACAAGTCTGTATGTCTTTGGAGTGCGGGAGGAAACCGAAGAACTCGGAGAAAACCCACGCAGGTCACGGGGAGATCCACGTACAAACGTACAAACTCCGGACAGACAGCAACCGTAGTCAGGATCGAACCCGGGCCTTTGGCGCTGTAAGGCAGCAACTCTACCGTGACCGCCCTGGTAGTGGAGGCAAATGTGTAGTGGCGGCAAATACCATTACAATGTTTTAAAGGCATTTGGCCAGGTACTTGGATTGGAAAGGGGTTGAGGAATTTACTGTCTAAAATAGGCATATGGGATTAATTTTTAGTTTCAGAGATACAGCATGGAAACAGGCCCTTTGGCCCGCTGAGTCCAAGCCAACCATGATCACCCGTTCACACATGTTCTATATTATTCCAGTTTTGCACGCACTCTCGACACATCAGGAACAATTTTACAAAGGCACGAGCCGACAAACCTACATGCCTTTGCCATGTGGGAGGAAACTGTGCAGACTCCACACAGACGGCACAGGGGTTCAGGATGGAGGTAGGGGGAAGCTGCCGGTTTGCCCTGCACCAGTGCAGCTCATGGTGGGTGCCGCGGAGCTGTGCAGAAGCGGACCCGGTGGCCGGCCGGGAACAAGGAAGGACGCGTGCCCGCCAAGAACGAACACCCAGCAGCCCCCCCACCGGTGGCATGCCTGGATCGCCTCTGCGAAGAAGGGGCCGGCCTCTGGGCAGTTGCCTACAGGGGGAAGGGGAAGCCCCTGAAGACCGGAGAGTCCCCAGCCTCCATCAATGGAGTGGATGTGCAGTTTACCAGGGAATACAAATACCTTGGAGTGTACCTGGACAGTAAACTGGACAGGGCCAGGAATGCCGAGGCCCTGTACAAGAAGGGACAGAGCCGGCTGTACTCTTAGAGAAGGCTCCGCTCCTTCAACGTCTGCAGTAAGATGCAGCAGATGTTCTACCAGTCGGTGGTAGCCAGTGGCATCTTCTCCGCTGCCGTGTGCTGGGGCAGCAGGGCGAAGGCCGTGGGCGGCAATTGGATCAACAAACTTTCCTAAGCTGGATCCGTCCTGGGGGCGGAGTTGGATTCATGGGAGGTGGACTTGGAGGGGAGGATGCTCTTCAAACTGCGGAGCATCTTGGAGAATACAGTTCACCCCCTCCATGACACGCTGGTCAACCTGAGGAGCACCTTCAGCAACAGACTGGTTCCACCAAGATGCAGCACAGAACGCCACAGGAGATCCTTCTTCCCTGTGACTATCAAACTGTACAACTCCTCCCCCTTCTGTCGTTGTGTAGACAGAGACTGACTCCCCTCCCCAAATCTTTGCACATCCCCAATCCTTTCCACTCGTCACTTTAATTTAGTGTTTCATGCACCTTGTTTTATGACTGTTGGCAGATCAGTCTACTCCGGGGATAGATAGCATTTTATTGTATCATATCGTATCATATTACCTCCGGTGCATTCAAGGTCACCGGGGGACAGAGGCAGTCAGGACATCAGATCACTGGGCCTGCAGCAGCCTGGGGCTTACCTGGATCTGGGACACTCTAGTACTTCCAACATGAGGACCAGACTTTGGACTTTTTATTTTTCATTGTAAATATGGTGACCGTGCATTAGCAGGTTGTGCAAAAATAATGTCACTGTCCTGTGCATACATGATAATAAAGAACCATTGAACCGTCGAGCATGGGATCCATTGAACCGTTGAGCATGGGAAACATTTGACCATTGAGCATGGGAACCAGTGAAGCGTTGAGCACTGTTGAACTGTAATGCCGCAGCTCTACCAGCTGCACCACTGTGCTGCCTAATGTTTATAGATATCACATTTGGCATGGATGAGCTGAGCCCCGAAAGCCTACTTTGTGCTATTTGTTTTTATGATATTATGAATTCATTTTTGAGTTCAGAGCGATTCTTCCAAGAGTCTCTCAAAACAGGTCTCCTTACATGGCTGCTTGTTCTGAATGAACACCTTTAGTTTAGTTCAGAGACACATTTCTGAATCTGCATCTGTTACATCTACAGCTCAGTTACACTCATTCAAAGTCATAACAGCTTCTGTCCTGTTTTCTTTCCTTTGATTTCTTCCATTTAAACATAGAGGTGTTGATGGGTGGATTTATATGTTTTCATACAGACTGCCTTAACTGTTATTATGATGGAGCATTTCCTTCTCAATGATAGCAGCTGTGCCTGAAGCACTTTGCCAATTTAGAAAAATAAACAAGGACATGCCAGTGCCTCTTCATGTGTTTAAGATGGAGAGCACGCAGGACTATAATAGACGGCCAGTAATATGACGTACCTTGATCAATGACTTCAAGTGTCACACCAGATAGATCATTTATATTTCCTCCACAGTGTGGACTTATTTCAAACATGCCCTTGCCATTCTTCGACTCTGATGCCTGTTTTCTGTGGAAGATAGCGAACAAAATAAATCATTGCCTCTATGGCTTGATATAAAATATTAATCCAAGCTAATAGACTAGAAAGAACAACGGTGGAAGAACAATGGACAATGGGAACCTGGCATGAAGGAACCGCTGTGGGGGGGGGGGGGGGGGGTGGGGGGGGGGGGGGGGGGTGGAACAAAGGAGGAGCTGACGTCCTCTATAACTTTGTCAGTGCCGTCGGTGGCTGCTATTTGTACACTTTGGGTATTCCAATACCTGTACAATAAAGTATTCCATTCCGTAATTTAACCATGTTGTGCTGGACATTTGTTTAAACAGTTTAACGTTGACGGTATTGTAATTTCGTAGAATGCGCAAATGAAAGCTGAAACCCCAACCTGGATCTTTCATTTCCATTTCAGTTTAAGAAACAATAAACAACCAATTCTTTTGGTTTCATATAATTTAGCAGCAGAATAAGTATTGGAAGATAACAAAAGTAATTATAAAAACCTTTACTCAGGAATTATATACAGGGAAAACACAAAGTGCTGGGTAACTCTGTGGGTCAGGCAGCATCTGTGGAGGGAATGGACGGATGATGTTTTGGGTTAGGAGCATTATTTATACTGATTCTAATGGGAGAGAAAGCTGGGGCTGTGAAATGCACCAAAATGGCGACTCTTGCATAAAGACAAACGGCTCTTCTGTACATTCTGTACGGAATAGGGTATTGTGCTTACGAATGGTGATAATCTTGCTGATCTGCGTCGAAAAAAAGTGCTACCTTGGCACAGTTGGTAATAAAGAAACGATTGAATCAATGAATCATTGAACCATTGGAGCATTGGAAAAGAGATGCAGGCGGGGCAAAGCCTGGCAAGTGATAGTCTGCCAAGTTTCAGTGTGAAGAATGGTTCCAACTCAAGATGCCACTATATTCCTTCTCTCCAGACATGCTCTCTGACCCGTTGAGTTACTCCAGCGTTTTGTGTCTATCTTCTGGCGGGCGAGAGGTGTTACAAGTGAAGGTTGGTTAATTGGCAGATGGGTGGACGAAGGTCATAGATGAAAAGGAGGCAAAAAGGTGTCAGATAAAGAGAGGAGTGAGAAGTCCAAAAGGCGGGATATAGGTGGACGGGAACAGGGGCAAGAAGAGATTGGATAGTCGGAGAACTGGATGCCAGTGTGCGGTGGGGGGTGGGGGGGGGGGGGGGGGGGCGGGGTGGGGAGTGGGGGGGGGGGAGGAGCGTGAACATCACATGAAGGGGTGGGGGGGGAGGGAGATTTTACATGAATTGGAAAATTCAATGTTCAAACATTTGGGTTGTAAGCTACCAAACGGAATATGAGGTGCTGTTTCTCCAGTTTACATGTGGCCTCACTCTGGCAACAGAGGATTCCCAGGACAGAAAGGTAATTAAGTGAATAGGAAGGGTCGTTAAAACCGTTAAGGGCCTGTCACACTCGGCTGTCATTCGCGTGCCATTTACGCGACCTGCTAGCGTGAGGGTAGTGCGTGGGTAGCACAGGACGGGCACGTGGAGTGGCGTGGAGAAGTGTGGACTTCGTCCTGAACGAAATCTTCGTGCAAAATCTTAACAATCATCTGCTTTAAATTAAAAAAAGGCAAGTAAAATGGCCAGAATAATGGACTATAATATTTGCCTCTCAAATGTAGCTATGGAAGAAATATTGTGAGATATTGTTGCATTGATGCACATGCCTTTGATGAAGATGAACGGAGATCTTTCATAATTAGTGTGGTGGGAGTCTCTGCATACAATTAAATGGGAAAAGCACAAAGTGCTGGAAGAACTCAGTGGGTCAGGCAGCATCTGTGGAGGGAATGGGCAGGTAATGTTTTGGGTGAGGACCCTTCTTCAGACTGACGAAGGACCAAATCAGTCTGAAGCAGGGTCCCGACTCGAAACATTGTCCATTTCCTCCCCAGATGCTGCCTGGACTGCTGAGTTCCTCCAGCACTTTGTGCTTTTTTTACTCAAGAGTCCATTATCTGCAGTTCCTTGTGCATCCATGTTTAATGCTAAACAGGCTGAGCCATAAGATACGTGGTAATAAAACTTTAAGGAATTGCTGACTTTGTTGAAAAATCACCAAAACCAAGCTGGATAATCAAAATAAATCAAATTGATGAAATTATTGCAATAATATAATCATAGCAATATACTGATAGATGGAATGTGTTGATGTGTTCAATTAATGATGAACAGATTCAAAGGCAGGCGTAGAGTCAGAGTTACAGAAACAGGTCCAGTTATTATCAGAAGTGAATCTGCACTGAAAAGCGCCCATTCTGTGGAAACAGCATGGCAAACATAGTGGACTTGCAAGTGACACAGGTGGTTCCTTGTAAGGAGAATGAAGGATGGACAGGCAGAAAAGCATACTGTTCCCGTGCAAAACAAAAAATAATTTTAAAAGCTAAACAAGGGTTTATACTGTTGTGGAGGGAAACATACGCTGTCTAAATGCTGGTTCCTACAAGGAAAGTTTTACATATATAGTTAGTCAACATCAACAGGTGCGGTGGCACGACTCACGTTGCAGCGTCCCCTACAGCCTGTCTGTCTTTTTAAAAATTTTTTGTCTAGTTAAATGTAGTTGTTCGTGTTTTTTTGGTACTGTTTCTAACTGTGTATATGTGCGAGGTGGGGGGGGGGGGGGAGGGGGAAACTTTTAAAATCTCTTCTCTGCACGGGAGACCTGACTTTTTCCCTGTCGGGTCTCCGTTGTCGTTGGGGCCTAGCCTGGAGAGGCCTCCGACTGGGATGACCTGAGGACTCCAGTCACAGAGTCTGCGGAGCTGTGGACTTACCATCATGGGGCTGGCTGGCCTCGGAGCGTGGGGAGCGGTGGTGGCTCGCTGCTGCGGCCTGACTCCGGAGCTCCAGCTCCAGCTGCAGATTACTGCCGGTGGACTGTGATATCGGCAGCTCGCGGGTCCGGGTGGGAGACCGCTTTCCGGAGCTCCCCGCAACACAACTTCTCCAGCCCGTGTTGTGGGGTTGGAATGACCCGGAGTGGGGCCATACATCGCCCAGCGCGGCTTTAATGGCCACGGGACATTCCAGCGCCCGCCGGGGGCCTCCAACTTTGTGACTTTTGGGCCTAGAGCGGGGCCGTACATCGCTAGGCGTGACCTCAATGGCCGTGGGACTTAACACCGCCCGCCTGGGGCTTTGACATCGGGAGAGAAATGGTGCGGGGGAGAGAGAAGAACTTTGCCTTCCATCACAGTGAGGAGGGATCCACTGTGATGGATGTTTGTGTGAATTGAATTGTTTGTGTGTTTTTTTATGAATTGTTCTGTTTGTATGGCTTGTAGAAACGGAGTTTTGTTTGAGCCTCTCTGAGGTTCGAATGACAAGTAATAAATCTAATCTAATCTAATCAATGTTTGTAAGAATAAGTATTAAGTAATGGACGCAAAATTAAAATAAGAAATTAAAATAAGATGCTCAAGATTCCCAATTTCCACGATTCTCACCAGGTGAACGAAGGGATCTTAAAACTGGGATACATATAACGTGCTCAGAAGTTCAATGGGAAAGAGGCTAATGTAACAAAGATAGGATCATTGATTGGGGCAAAATGGCGGTGGCGCGGGCGCATCACGACGCCCCATGTCTCCCGAGAATTTGCGAATTAGGTTTAATTTACTTACCTGTTTTAAGTCTGCTCACTCGGAGCAGTCTTGCACTCCTCTCATACAGCCGGCAGGAACTTCTGAACTTCAGTTCCTGCGGCTGCAACAAGTTTCTGGCACTACTGATACTGTTTGTACATATATATATATTTTACTCTTCATTATTCTATGTTCGCTCTTCTGGGTGAGATGCTAACTGCATTTCGTTGTCTCTGCACTGTACTCTGCACAATGACAATTAAAGATTGAATTGAATTGAAAGTGAACGGCTGGCATGTGGCATTTGAGGTTGACACTGGCTGCAATGTTAAACTATTCGAGCTTCAACTTGTCTTCCGTGTTGGTGCTCCTCAGTTCTCCAATCTTTCAGAAATGAATGAAGCTCCTCTTTAAACACCTCCAGTTTGTTGCCTGCACAACCCTATGGGATAGAGGGATTCCAGAGTGACACCATCCACTGCAATAAGAAATTCTTACATACCACAGTTTTAAATCAGTTAGATGTAGCTCTGATGGCTAACAGAACCAAGGGATATGGGGAGAAAGCAGGACCGGGGTACTGATTCTGGATGATCAGCCATGATCATATTGAATGGCAGTACTGGCTCAAGGGGTTGAATGGCCTACTATTTTCTATGTTTCTATGTTTCTATGTTTCTAAATGACAATCACCTTACCTTATAACCATATCCACTCATTCGAGTCTGTCTGAGGAAGGGTCTCGAACCGAAACATTACCCGTTGGTTCTCTCCAGAGATGCTGCCTGTCCCGCTGAGTTACTCCAGCATTTTGTATCTATCTCCACTCAAGCGAGGCTCGTCCACTGATGTTCTTGTGTTAAGAGGGAAGAGGGATCCTGAACGTTGAAGGGATCTACTCTATCTGCTTCCTCATCGTCTTTGACTTATATTTGAATGCTCTCAACTTCTGCAGGTGCACGGTAGAGAGCATTCTGACTGGTTGCATCTTTATTTTTTTAATTCAAAGCATTTATTCAATTATTAAAAAAAATAATATTACACTACAATAAAACAAACCAGAACCCACCACCATAATACAATACAAACAAATATCCTTAATAAACTACTATACGGCTATCTTACACTCCTTGTCAAGGATGCATTCAACACCCTGCGGTCCCGGAAATCCCTCAGGGTGCCCGTGGACAGTGCGTAGTCCCTCTCTAACCCAACCCGGGCACGGACGTAACCCTGGAAAAGGGGCAGGCAGCTGGCTTGGGTAAAGCCCCCCACCGCCTGGCACTGTGACTCGCGGATGGCCTGCTTGGCCAAGCCCAGGAGCAACCCAACCAGGACATGTTCAGCCCTACCTTCTCCCCTACGCACAGGGTGTCCAAAGATGAGGATGGTAGGTGTAACATGTAACCAGAAGGCAAGGAGCAGCCCCTTCAGGTATTCAAACAGTGGCTGCAGCCTCACGCACTCCATGTACACGTAGTACACGGACTCTTCCAGCCCGCAAACATGGCAGGCGGCTGGCGAGTCTGTGAACCGCGCTGGTTGCATCTTGGCCTGGTTCGGCAGCTTGAACGTCCAGGAGCGAAAAAGATTACAAAAAGTTGTGACCAATGCCATTACCGGCTTTGACCTCACGAACGTCGAAGGGATCTATCATAGTCGCTGCCGCAAAAAGGTAGCCAAAACCACCATGGACCCACACCATCCTGGCCACACACTTATCTCACCATTGCCATCAGGCAGAAGGTGCAGGAGCCTGTAAACTCTAACGTCCAGGTTCAGGAACAGCTACTTTCTGACAGCCATCAGGCTATTAAACACAACGAATAAGCTATGAGCTCTGAACTGCAAAATACTATATTATTATTGCACCATATTTGTTATTTATTGAACTTTTTCTTTTTTTTTTCTCTTCCCCGGTTATGTACTATGTTTACATATTCACATATTCTGTTGTGCTGCAGCAAGTAAGAATTTCATTGTCCCATCCGGGACATCTATATTACTAAAAGTCTGATCTTGACCACTTTTGGCTCGCTGTGGTGTGATTTCCGAGAGAACGCTGCCACCTACAGCCGTCATTTTTGGGCACCTTGCTCAGAGACCCCCTCCGCCTTCCTGGACCAGAGGATATTTCCCATAAATCAGAGAGATATTCATGTTTTTAAAACAATTGCCATTCTCTCTGCTGCCCCTGCTGGTGGGAAGGGGGAGGGACTATAAAACCCGGAAGTGGTGTGCCTCCCTCAGTCTCTGCAAGATGGAGGAAGCCAGAGGGTCATGTCATGTCACGTCACGTCTCTCTGAATAACACTGAACACATGTCTACTCAACTGTGAGTGCCCTTAATGTGGTTTGAAAATGAAAATATGGTTGGTTTGAAGTAAAAAGGCACTGCCTGCAAATGGTTGTTTGGGGGGTTTGGGTTGAAGTTAAAAGACATTACTGCAAATGGTGACTTAGGTGCTTTGGGTTGAAGTTAAAAGACACTACTGCAAGTGGTAGTTGGGTGATTTGGGTTGAAGTTAAAAGGCACTACTGCAAATGGTGATTAGTGTGCTTTGGGTTGAAGTTAAAAGGCACTACTGACTGCAAATGGTAGTTTGGCTGCTTTAGGTTGAAGTACAAAGGCACTACTTACTGCAAATGGTGGTTTGGCTGCTTTGGGTTGAAGTAAAAAGACACTACTCACTGCAAATGGTGGGTTGGGTGCTTTGGGTTAAAGTTAAATGGCACTACTTACTGCAAATGGTGGGTTGGGTGCTTTGGGTAACTTCCTGTTTGCACTGTATATTGATTGTAGATAAAATGCTATTACTTATGGCTGTGATTTTTGGCCATCTTACTCAGTCACCCTCTGCTCAGCATGTGCAGAGGATTCTTGCCATCAATGAAAAATAAAAGTGTTATTAGTGTTTAAAATTTTTTGAAAATCTCTCTCCTGTCAATCACGCCATGAAGGCCACACCTTTCCGGTGGGAGGGGGAGGGGTTATAAGTGTGGGTGTGGCTCAGTCTCTGCATGATGGGGAGGGAGAGGTTATGACTCTGTCTGAGCTGTGAGTCAACTGAACACACTGAATGTCTACTGAACTGTGTGTTTGGTGTTTTATGTGGTTTTATGGTGGTTTCACCCAGCTTGAAATGGTATGAAACTGCATTTGAATGTGGTGGCCTTGCACCCTGCATGAAATGGTATGAAACTGCATTTGAATGTCGTGGCGTTGCACCCTGCATGAAATGGTATGAAGCTGCACTTGAATTTGGTGGCCTTGCACCCTGCTTGAAATGGTATGAAGCTGCACTTGAATTTGGTGGCCTTGCACCCTGCTTGAAGTGGACTGAAACTGCCCTAGAATTTGGTGGCCTTGCACCCTGCTTGAAGTGGTATGAAACTGCACTTGAATTCGGCGGCCTTGCACCCTGCTTGAAGTGGTTGGAAACTGCACTTGAACTTGGTGGCCTTGCACCCTGCTCGAAGTGGTAAGAAACTGCACTTGAATTTGGTGGCATTGCACCCTGCTTGAAATGGTAGGAAAATGGATTTGAATTTGGTGGCCTTGCACCCTGCTTGAAATGGAATTTCAAGGAATAGCGACGAGTCAACTGCCAGCCCACCAGCCGTGAGTGAGCTGCCAGCACATCAGGCTTGAGGGACTGAGCTGCCACCCCACGAACCCATACCAGTGATCCAGAAACCCCCCCACTGGCCACCAATATTTGAATTGGTGGAGAGGTGGAATATTGCGTCGGGGGACCAGACCTACCGTGTGAACATGGGACCCAACGGGTCCCACTTAGTTTAGTATGACAATAAAACACTCTTGACTCTTGACTCAACTCTTGGCAGATAATGTTAATATGTCTAATGGCAGCCTTACCTATCTAACCCTGATCTATGAGAGAAAAGGGCGGCACGGTGGCGCAGCGGTAGAGTTGCTGCTTTACAGCGCTTGCAGCGCCGGAGACCCGGTTCGATACCGACTACGGCTGCTGTCTGCACGGAGTTTGTACGTTCGTTCCGTGACCTGCGTGGATTTTCTCCAAGATCTTCGGTTTCCTCCCACATTCCAAAGACGTACAGGCTTGAAAGTTAATTGGCTTGGTGTATGTGTAAATTGTCCCTAGTGTGTGTAGGATAGTGTTAATACGTGGGGATTGCTGGTTGGCACGGACCCGGTGGGCCGAAGGGCCTGTTTCCGCGCCGTCTCTCAAAACTAAAAAAACGTGCCGTCTCATCAGTGCACTGCGTTATGTGGGAAATACAGTGAGAGTGTTGTTGGAAGGATAAGGCCAGCCACACTCCATCATTATAACAAAATCAACCATGATACCCTTGTGGCAATGACAAGTGTTTTTCAATGCCATTTATTTTCTTTCTAACATTTTTTATAAGTTAATTTGACTGACTTTCCAAGGTAGCATCACGATATTACTTATTACACGACTAATAAATTGTGGTTCTTTCAAGTAGAGACATTGATGACAAGCTGTAATAATATAAAATTGCTCTCTGTTAGCGCTGCCTGAGATTCATACAGTCCAAGCCATTTAATCAATTTTACTTGGCATCTAATAAATTCTAGAAAATGACTTAAATAAGATTCATTTGCTGATAAAGCAGCCAAAAGTATGGAAACTTCGCAGTATATTTTGTCTGACCACTGATGCTTCTTGTTTTATTCTTGTTGCTCTTGTCCTAAATTCCTCCATGCAAACATCGTTTTATTTGCCAAGGTTATGACTTTCAGAAAATGTTCTCGAGAGACAGGTTGGATCACATCCGTGGGAATTAATGGAGATACTAAAAATCAAAATTATTGACAGTGATCAGTGGAAGTGAACAAAGCTCCGAGGAAGTCCCTACACAGACTTTTAAACACAAATTGGCAACTTAAAAGTTTTAACTCGAAAGGTTCGCAAACCAGAGACATGGCACATTGGCAGAACAAGACTTGAATTCGAAACGCGCTTTCCCACATCAGTTGAATCTCGGCAAATTAACCTTTGCAGGAAAATAGTGGGTGGCACGGTGGCGCAGCGGTAGAGGTGCTGCCTTACAACGCCAGAGACCCAGGTTCAATATTGTCTATGGGTGCTGTATGTATGGAGTTTGTACATTCTCCCCATGACCGCGTGGGTTTTCCCCGGGTGATCCAGTTTTGCTCCCACAGACATACAGGTTTGTAGGTTAATTGGCTTCAGTAAAAATAGTAAATTGCCCCTATTGTGTTTCGGGTCGAGACGAAATGTCACCCATTCCTTCTCTCCAGAGATGCTGCCTGTCCCACTGAGTTACTCCAGCACTTTGTGTCTATCTTCAACCTATCCTATGTATTCATATTGATCAAGTGGTCCAGCTTATGAAGTATTTTGAATGAAGCACAATTGTAATCTGCTGATACTTATAATAGAAACATAGAAACATAGAAATTAGGTGCAGGAGTAGGGCCATTCAGCCCTTCGAGCCTGCACCGCCATTCAATATGATCATGGCTGATATCCAACTCAGTATCCCGTACCTGCCTTCTCTCCATACCTTGATCCCTTAGCCACAAGGGCCACATCCAACTCACTTAAATATAGCCAATGAACTGGCCTCAACTACCCTCTGTGGCAGAGAGTTCCAGAGACTCACCACTCTCTGTGTGAAGAAAGTCTTTCTCATCTCGGTCTTAAAGGATTTCCCCCTTATCCTTAAGCTGTGACCCCTTGTCCTGGACTTCCCCAACATCGGGAACAATCTTCCTGCATCTAGCTGTCCAACCCTTAAGAATTTTGTAAATACTTATAAAAAAATATTGCTCAGCTTTTTGCCACCTTTTAATCAATGGTACACAGGACAAAAGGTAGAGGTAAAATTGAAGAAGGAATAAAAAATAACGCTTGTGTCCATTACCATGTTATTGCAAATACTGAACTAATTGCAGGGATAAAAGTGCTAATCTGAAGTTTGTCTATGTTTCATAAATTCAAAGGTGAAAGTTAAAATAAAATGTGGCTTAATTTTACTTGAAGAATATAGTCTAGTGTCAGTGGGAAAAAAATCAAGTGATTAGCAAGCAATTTGCAGACAACATCATTGGAACATCTGAAATATTTTAGTTTTTGTGCTTCAACCATAATCAATCAAAACATGTTTCAAACAATACCACAAAACATATAAGATTGTTAAGGGTTTGGACGCGCTAGAGGCAGGAAACATGTTCCTGATGTTGGAGGAGTCCAGAACCAGGAGCCACAGTTTAAGAATAAGGGGTAAGCCATTTAGAACTGAGATGAGGAAACACTTTTTCACACAGAGTTGTGAGTCTGTGGAATTCTCTGCCTCAGAGGGCGGTGGAGGCAGGTTCTCTGGATGCTTTCAAGAGAGAGCTAGATAGGGCTCTTGAAGATAGCGGAGTCAGGGGATATGGGGAGAAGGCAGGAATGGGACACTGATTGGGGATGATCAGCCATGATCACATTGAATGGCGGTGTTGGCTTGAAGGGCCGAATGGCCTATTCCTGCACCTATCGTCTATTGTCTATTGCCTGTTGTCTAAGCCGGCGGGATACGCTTCGGAGACCACAATTTGGCGGTCCAACGGGTAGGAAGGTGGACCCAGCAAAGCGTCATGGAGCGCAATGTTTGCGTAGAACACCGGTGGCCATCCACTGCATCCTGACCTATCGCCAGCCATCTTGACTATGTCTTGCCACTGGATCCAGATAGGCCGGGACGAGAGAGTGAGGCTGACGATTTGCGCAACTCTCCCTCACTTTAATCCAAGTCAAGCACAAGTCATGACTTCAGGACTCATACTGCCCAACTCGATGAAGCAAGATCACCACAGGAGCGCGTGCAGCTGAGAAGAAGCGCACCGCAGGAGCTCAGAGGTAACGCGCCGCGCAAGGCTCGAGCCACTTCAACTGCTACTGCAGCACCCACACAACTGAGTCGCGTATGCGGGCGAGCCTTCCGGGCCAGGATTGGTCTCACCAGTCACCTCCGGACCGACAAATAAGAGCAAAAACAAAAACAGAAGTCATGGTCTCCTTCAACTACGAAGGATGAACAACAACAACATTGTCTGTTGCAGTATATTGCAAAAATTAACTGCAATTCTCAAAAAGGAATAGTTATAACTGTTGAACTATAGACTTCTGTGCCAATGTAAAGTTCAACCAAATGTAAACATTTTAGCCAATATCAGATGGCTCAAATATAAGCTAAACTAGACTTCCATAATACTTGGACGACATAATTTAAAAATATATCTGTATATTTATCATATGTAAGAAGCACCTGTGAATAAATTTCTAGGGTAAGGAATCTCATTAACTAAAATATCAGCAACAATGAGGAACCAGTACACCAGCACAATAGAGGACTTTCTGAGCTGTATCAGTGTTAATGAAACGTCATCCATCTAGAACAACTCGGGAACATTATTATGTTTTGCTATCAAAGGGAATTTGCACCTTCTTCCCAGCCTCACCTCCCCTCCGAACAATTCCAGATTGAGCTGGAGAACACATTTCTTCCCAGGGACTCA